>OW569420.2:7399144-8843793 GCA_937662695.2 Halyzia sedecimguttata
CAATATGAAACAAATATTTTCTATGGAATTCTAACGTGCCATTCTTTCGCAAAAAAAAATTCACACTAAATGTTTTTTCGAGAGGTGTTGTCAAGATCATCACTGTTGGACAATACAACGATGTGGCGTTGTTATGGAGCTAGAAACTTTCAAAAGTAACTTGATGGACTATAAACACAATGAACAAAAATATTTTTGTATAATTTATAAGAAAGGTATATTCAAAATTCGGTATGTCGAAAAAGGTTTAATTTAGGATATGATGTGCTATATCAATTTCGTTTAGAATTTCGAGAACAATTGAAATATGGAATAATATACAGGGTGTTCCATTAAATAAAAAGTACTTTGTTTCGCCATAACATTTTGACTGATCCTATATATTTAATTCTTCTTTATTGTAATAGATTTTAGAACATCCTAACTGATGTGTCGTAGCATTTTTCGCTAGCTATCTTACTTTAGGAGATAATCGGTAAGGCCAGTTCTAAATCCTCATGACCTGATAGCCAAAGCTCCTAAGGACGTCATCGGGTATGTTAACACCATTAGCCTTAGGATGTCCTCAGGATTGAATAAGTAGGGTAATAGAACAAAAGATCGCATCTGAAGGGCTGGACCAAGCCACACGACTCCGTTCGTAAAAATTAATAGGAGATAATCGAACGTTTAAAAAATTAATATCTCGAGAATCATTGACCCAAATGGCGTTGCAAGTCTATTACTGAATTCAGAATAAGGGATTTCGATTTAATAATATATCGACGACGTTACTGCTTGGTAACGGTAAATGGAAGAACAATAAGAATTACGGACAAATGTTCCTTAAAAAATAAATTAATTTGACCTATCAAACCATTTTTCGTTATTCCTGAAGGGGATAAAATAAATTCATTATTACATACCTTCACTGTATAATCCATAGTTAATGATATATTTCGTATATTATTGACTTACCTAATAATATTTCGTATTTCAAAACCACATAGTGGTTGGAGTGAACTCGATGGAACTGTTATCAACTTAGATTTCCGATATGATATTTTATTGTTTGAATGTTAGTTTCCACAACGATGCCTTTAAAAAATCTGGAAAATATTTAATTTTTGGAGATATGAAAATAAATTCGTAAACAAGTGTTGTCAACGAGGGTTAGTGGCTTGTTGAAGAATATGTTAATAAACTATTAACCAACATCTGAAATCTCTTGAGGTAAATCCCAGCTACTAAAATAAAACTATTTCTCAATAACTCCTCGGGCCAATTCATCATAAAAATCATAGATAGGTAATTTATATTTATATGAATATTCATATCTTTTAATTCGTATGCTTTTTACAAATAGTAAATGAAAACAGTGTTTTATTTGGAGAGAGAAATCTATTTGATTAAAATGAATATACAACTTCTAGACGCACCCTGTATATTATACTATTTTGTTTAATTGCGAAGAAGTTATGATTCACGGAGCTATAATATCCTAATACTAAAAAACTTGCTTCATTATATTCGCGAAAACTATAACGATTAAATCACCTTATATTCACTTTATTTGGGGGTACTCACTACAAGGCCGGCTTTGCAAATTGGTGTCTTGTTATGAAAAGTCCATAATAATTATGTGATATTTCGTTATATTTAAGTAATTATCTGTTTTCTTACGTCAGAACGGCAATATTGGTTCTTTGTCGCTAGTTAAACACCAATAAAATCGGTCGATAGTCGCGAAAATTTTGTCGATCGAATGACGCAATGGGATTATTTACTTGAAAATGCGTCATCATTTATTTTATTTATAATTCAATTTACAAATGGGGAAGGTATTGGGCTTTCATTATCAGTTTTTTGAATGACAACATAGTTGCAGAACATAATAAGTTTACAAATTGAATTAAGATTCATATTGCGGAAAAAATAATATTCTTCTCAATCAAAAATTTTTCGATTCTTCGCATGTAATTTCAGTAGGGTTCTTTGGATGTGCAATATGACACACAAAAATTCTCGAGTGAAATCATATTTTATCTTTTATTGATATCAAATATAAGGATCTCATCCAAATAATTATGGAAATTTCAAGAACGTATATCAAGTTCTTGTATCATATTATGTCAACCTGTATATTAGTGAAAGAGGAATTCTTTACAAGATTAAGCACAATCAAACAAAGTAGAGATACGGAATTTTCGCAAAAATAACGACAATCCGCATCCATTTACTTTTAATTTTGAAGTTTCGGATTTATGAAATTAAACAACCAATTATTGTCATTCTTAACCTTTTCAAGATTAAATCGCTTATTATAAATTCTCGAAGAGGGATTTTCAAATGTCCTTCTGGATCTGGATCTTCAGACGAAACTGGTTTTTGGCGCTCTTGTTCCTCGGAACAGAGTGCTTATTTATTTGCCCAAATGTATGTTATTTTCGAATTTTTTGATGAAGATGGTCTTAAATGATTTGCTTCGACTGACTGATCAAGAATCCATGGTCAAAATCAATTCAGTCCGGCCAGTCCGGCCGGCTGTAGACACGACAACTCTCGAACGGAATGAGCTAGACAGTTGAAATTTTCAGAGTGATTTTGGGTAATAAATATCATTACAAATTTCGATTCAATTTTTTTTAAGATGCAGTTTCATCATAAAAATACATTTATGAAAGCTTACACTTCCGGGGTTATGATTTTTCAAAATTTCAATATAAATCGTACTTCTATGTTTTCACAGAATGCTATAATTATTCTATCTATGAATTGATATATGATCTGTGTTCCTACTCGTACATGTCATCTTATTTCCTTATAAGAGACGTCATGTCAAATTCATTTTAGCTATCGTAGAATTATGAGGATTATAATATGATATTATACTTTTTGGTAAGTTAATCAGATTGGCTTCAGAATATAACCAGTAAATCTGTGTGTAAAACTAGGGTACTTCTTGAAGTCCTAGAAAGTAGAGATTTGGTGAATAGCATACAAACAACAACCATATTGAAAAATTTTCATTCGCTAAACCCCCCTGCAGAAGTTCACTTCGGCACATATCATTTCCATTCGTTGTGTTAAATGGCGAACAAGTGAGTGGGCTATGGGCTATGAAGAAAGAATTGCTGGTGTGAAAAAATAACCATTTTACTCAAATATACTAGAAGGAAGGCATGGATAAAGAGTGGGCTATCAAAATTAGCTATAGCTCAAGACATACACCGCTAAAATACTAAGAACAAAGACTTCTAACAAAAAGTGTGAAAGCCCTGTGTACAGGAGCTTTGGTGCTCTTGTTCAAACTTTGACAATTCATCTCCAAAATTATTGGTCTCTCAGAATTGGCAATGATATCAGTGGATTCTTATAATAGAACTGCATCATAAACGAAACTAAATTAAAATTAAATAACGAACTTATCCGAGATATTCATTCCTCAAATCTCCTCTGAAAATTATATTATATCAATTGAAACTTAGCCAATATTCCAGTTTTGTTTTCACTGAAGATATTCTGAACCCAATTTGATAAACCTACTCTGAAAATTTCAACTGTCTAGCTCATTCTGTTCGAGAGTTATTGAATCGATTTCGACCACGGATTTCTTGATCAGTGAGTCGAACCAAATCGTTTAAGACCATTTTCAGCAAGAAATTCGAAAATTACAAACTTGGGCGAATTGGTAAACACTCTGTTCTGAGGAACAAGAGCGCCAAAAAGAAATTAAATCCCACCAAATGAATAGTCAATCTAATCTGGATTTCGAAACGAATGATGTACCAGCCTTTTTTCGGAATTCCAAGAAGAAAAAAATTGATTCAAGTCCTGTGTACAGGAGCTTTGGCGCTCTTGTTTAAACTTTGACAAATCATATCTTACGATTCTTACGACAGCCCTGCATCATGAAATAAATTAAATTCAAACAGACCGATTCTCCCCAATAACGAACTTATCCGAGATATTCATTCCTCAAATCTACTCTGAAAATTATATTAAATCAATTAAAACTTAGACAACATTGTAGTTTTGTTTTTACTGGAGATATTCTGAACCCAATTTGATTATGTATCTTACCAAAGAATATATTTCCATCATCATATGGATTATCCACGGGCATTGTATTATCACCTCAAAAGTACGATAGCTGAGTTCATTTCATTGGTCATTTTGCATTCAATCATACTTTGTTACATAGAACAGGAAGGGTATTTTATATCAAGAATAACGAACCAGAAGTAATTTTGACATTTATCTCTCATAGGAAAATAAGATGACATGTAAGAACACAGATAATTCATAGATAGAAAAATTAAGTACAGCATTCTGTGAAAACATTGAAGTACGATTCATTATTGTAATTTCGAAAAATCATATCTCCGAAAGTATTAGCTTCTTAGAGTTGTAAATGATATTATTGGATTTTTATTGTGAAACTGCATCTCAAAAAGAATTGAATTTGAAATTTATAATGTAAAGAAAAACATGTTTGCCCAGTAACGAACTTAACAAAGATATTTATCTCCCAAACCTACTCTGAAAATTTCAAAAGCCTAGCTCATTCGAGAGTTATTGTAGAAACAAAATTTAAAAATAAAAAAAAAAATTTATAATTACCCAACCCAATCAATACAAAATTTTGCATGCATATAAAGGTCATTATTCTACAATTTTATGCTTAATTTCAGATAGATTTAGTGATATATTTCGGAAATATACATAAAAAATGTTTTTACTAAAAACGGCCATAACTCCGAAACCGCTCGATGGATTCTGCCCGTTAACGAACTCGTCCGAGATATTTACGCTCCAAACCTATCCTGCTAATTTCAATCCTCTAACTCCTTTCGTTCGAGAGTTATCGTGTTAACGGCCGCACGGACGGCCAGCCGGACAGAATCGATTTCGACCACGGATTCTTGATCACTGAGTCGAACCAGTTTAAGTTCATTTTCAGCCAAAAATTCAAAAATTACAGACATTTTGGCAAATTGATAAGCACTCTGTTCCGAGGAACAAGAGCGCCAAAATCAAAGATTAATTAGTATTAATCCTTGTTCTTCTTGCAATTTAGGGTACACTATTTTGAATAATTCCAATTATTGTAAAATGACATGACCGGAAATCGCTCCCCTGAACAATTACAGGTCAAATATTTACTTGCATTAACCTCGAATCTAATTATACTCGAGAACAATGGCTTGATACGCTCTTATTTTACAATTGCGTAAAAAGATGTCGATCGTTTCTGATTGAATTCCAATGTATTCAGCAAATTGTCGAAAATTCTGAATAGTTCATGATTATTCGTAATTGTTGTATAATTTGAAGTATACCCAACCGATGGCACGTGATAATCAACATGTTTAAAATTTTTCGAGAGGGACTTTGTATTTGATACTTTATTATTCGGCTTACTGAAATGTTGGAACGCTCTAATGAACCTTTATTTTCGATACTTAAGGGGTTAGGTATCGTTAGAGACATGAAAAATGAACAATATTAAATAATTTTTTTTTGCCAGTAAATTATGTTATTTTATAAAAGTGAAAATATAGCATCATTATATTAGGTATAAAATTAATAATTAATGAGTAAGTAATGGCTGTTTGTGCTTCCTTGCGGTGACCGTCACTCATCCTTGGAGATTCATCAAAAATCAATCGGACAAAAAAAAATATTTTATTAATAGAAAATCTAGTGCCTGATCGAAGCTTTTTTTTTCTTTTGAATTAACAAAATGGCAGTCTCAGGAAAATATATATATATAATATATATTTTCGGGAAAAAACCAACAGTTAATTGTTTATAAAAAATCGAAATTAAACAAAAAAAAAATCCTTCGATCAGGCACTAGTTTTTCATGTTTTCGAAAAGCTGTATAAATTTCATCGAAATCTACCGAGCGGTTTTTGAGCCACAATGGTAACCAGTTCAAAGAACATAGTTTTGAGAAAAACGCATTTGAAGTTTTACACTCAATTTACGTATTATTCAATTACTTACAGAGTCATCTATTCCTGGGCCATATAATAGTACTTCAGCCGTTGTAGCAGCTTCCAAAATATCTATTTGATGATGTCTACGTAGCATTGTACCTTCTGGAGTGTTGTCGTTAGCACGCTAGCTGCTAGCTATCTGCTGTTAGCTACCTGCTCTCGCCCAGAGCGCCCGAGAGCTCTTTGCTAATTATCGAATAAATCGAAAAGGATTTACTTCAAATTTTCAGGGAATATTTCTGAGATATTATGCTTTAAGAAAATGCAAAAAAACAAAAAAAGATTTTTTGAAAAAGCTGACTACACCTAACCCCTTAAGATTCACTTACCTATTTCGTTTTGATCCTTCGGAAAGACTTGGCTTGGAGCATCATGATTTCTCTTCATATCTAGAAGAAGTTAGAAGGTGGATTGAGCTTCATTATTTACAATGATCAATAGAAAAATATATGCTTTTTAGTTCGAATGTATGCGATTGTAAGAAGCACTTATGAAATCACCGAATAACGCTAGACATTTTACTCAAACAATTTCATATGCTCTTATTTGTTCCGATTACAAGAATTATAGCAGACATATAAATAACTATCATTAGGTTTCTTTCTCCGAATAGTTATTCTCGAATTTCAGAATAGCTATCAACAAAATAATTCTAAAGATTTTCGTTAAGCGTCTGACGAAGGAATCTGATATAGACTCCGAAACGTTACGATATAGTTGTTTCTTCGTTGATGATGTTTCGTTGTTATTTGTTAGGCAACATTGTTCGATTGATTGCTTATGACAAATATCTTTTGTTTCTTACGCAGAAGCAAATCACAAAATAATAAATTCTTTATTTTATAGATATTTTTCAGAGTTTGGGAGAGAAAACCCAGAAAGAAACCTAATGATGAATATACCTCCCACAGTATCATTTAATGATTATACAAATAACTAGTATATCAGTTTCAATTCATCAACATGCCATATTTGGTTGTCTTTGACCAACGAATAGTTTCAAATATCGATATGAATGCATCTAAATAACTGTTTCTCAACCTCCGCTGAAACTGACATCGAAAAAAAAAACACTAGTTGTAGTAAATTGTGAACTAATAATTTCTATTTACACAACCGTACGATTGAACTGATTTCTGACATACACATTTATCTCGGAATAAACAATCAAAATAAAAACCACTGCTGTACAGAGTGTTTATTGTAGAATGTCAACTCATTATTTCTTAGAAATTGGTATAGATATTAGTTTCCAAAATGCAAATCCAAAAAGTTTTACGATAATATTCTGCGGTTAATTATGAGTGGAGTATCAAGAAAATGTCGAAACATTAGATATATGAAATCGCGAATATAATGTGTTTTGGCATGCTGAAATATTATACATTATTTCTCATTTTGCTACTTTTTGTGCTTAAGGAAAAATGAAAATTATAGCCAAATTGTTATCATGCTCACCATAAATATGTATCTCTTTTGTAAGAGTGAGAAATGAGAATATATACGAGTATTTCATCATAGTTTTCTACACATGCTTAAACCCATTTCACCATTTCAAGTCCAATGTCAACTTAAAGTTCAAAGTATTATTGGACATATTTCACGATTTTTTAAATGCAATGAGGCATCAAGAGCTTTAGCACCCTCGTTCATTATATAATAGCATTGAATAAATAGCATTCACTGCCAACACCTAACACTGTTTTAATTCTATATAAAGTTAATTTATCTATGATTCTCTATGACTCAAACAATGGGTTTTATTGAGTTTAAAAAAAAAGGGGTAATGCTATCGCACCCTGTATATCGTTGACGTTGGCAGCTACTCCAACCTTTAACACCGCATGGTTTCAAATTAGCTGAAATAAATTCTAAAATGCAATAAACTGTATACTTAACATGCGTCACTGATAGCACTCTTCTTTTTGGTTTCTTTGCGGAGAAATATAATGTAAATACCTTCCAGTTTTGTTAGTTTTTTCTATAGATTTTCATTTACTTATTTTATTGCCGTTTTTTGGTTTCGTGACACTCGTTTCTTTCAGGATAATTGTTATTAATTCGCTCAAGGTCGTTAATTGTGGTATTTTGAATATCTCTCAAAAATTCGGTACAGCTAGAAAGAAATTTTAAGGAATATTCCTATGATATGACAAACATTCAGTATTTGGAATTAAAACTTTTGATTTAGGGATTAATCGGGCGAGAGTATCGGAGTAACTCATGTTATTTTGATTTCCCCTAACTCTAGAAATATTTTTGGCCATTTCTTGATTTCTGGCTCCATGGTCGAAAGAACAAACATTCGAAATTATAAATGTTTTAAGTAATGGTTCCATTCTGGGTTTTCTGTCCCAAACTCTGAAAAACATATATGAACAAATTTTTGTTTATTGCTATTACGTTAGAAACACTAGATATTTGTCAGAATCAACATATAGAACAATACTGCGCAAAGAACAGTAACAAAACAACATCAATGATGGAACAACTACTCTGTAACGTTTCGGAGACTAAGTCTGACTCATCAGAAACCAAGTGAAAATCTTCATAATATTTTTTTTACAGTTAATCTTAAATTTGTCACCAAAAGCAAATAATTTTGAAGATTTTCGTTTGGCGTCTCATTAAGGAGTCTGATTTAGTCTCCGAAACGTTACAGAATAGTAGTTTTATTGTTGATGTTGTTTCGTTACTGTTTATTAGGCAATATTGTCCTATATAATATGCTACCGACAAATATCTAAAGCAGAAGAAATTTCAAAATGATAGAATTTTTCATAGATATTTTCCAGAATAAATTTTTGTTCAGAATTTCAAGTGATTTAGGGTTCTCGATCTTAAGAGGTAATATAAACCTCACAAACTTGAATTCCTTGAAATTTGGGGTTGTTTTACTCGAAAACGCGTTGAATCTCAGAAGTGGTCGCACATGTTCGGAACATTTGATTTTTTTTTAGTGCCATGCAGCCAAATAAAATCTTTTACCAGTAGAAGTATGGAATAAACAAAATCTTTGGACTTTTGTCCTGATCTATTGGGAAGAACATGGAACTTGGTATTGAATGGTGTTTGACCCACCGAGTGTTTCAGATTGGTCAATTCGCGGTTAGAGCTCATGATGTATTTCAATTTGAACTTTGATTGCAAATAAGCTATAACTATAACTACTTACGTCTTGAGGGTTTAGAACTGGCCCACATATGTAAAAGTCTTTGGATAGGCTACTCTGGGCATTTGCAAACTGTGTTCGGCAGTTTCTATTTCCGATCCACAGTGCCTGTATGTTTCGTCTGCTGACTTGCCCATGCGGTACCATTGGTATTTGTACCGACAGTACCCTGTCAGCATTCCCACCATTACCCGAAGCTCAGCTCGTGGCTGCTCCAGGAGCTTCCTGCTATAGGATGGAGGGAAATCAACGAATGTTTTTGCGTGTGTAAGTCTTGGAGTATATCTCCAAAGAGCTCTTCTGTTATATACCTCCCATTGTTGGCCTCCTACTCTGCAGTGGTGTTTTCCAAGCCCACAGAAGGGTTCCGGTCCAGCAGGTGTTAACCTAAGGGCCCTGTTCGCATTTTCATCGGCCTTCTCATTTCCTTCAATACCACAGTGCACTGGCACCCATAGAAGAATCACCATATTGCCTCTAGCAAGTTGGATTTGGTATTCCGACATTCCCAGGACAGTAGGAAACCCTGGATGGTTGATTCCAGGTCGTCCAGTGTGGCCTTGCTGTCCGGTATAATGTGCGTCCCCTTTAGGTTCCTTTTGAGACATAAATTTTGAGCATAAATACAGACAGCTGGTGTCTTTGCTTGTAAGATAGAGGGCTCATGTCCTAGCGGCACAGGGATCTTCACTTTCGGCCTATATACCCCTATACCTGCGCCCTTATCTGATTTTGATCCATCCGTATACCAAATGGATGACTTTTTGTCCAATGGATTAACGAGGTCCACCACACTCAGACGGTTTCTTATGGCCATTGAAGAGGATGTTTCAAAATCGAATATAGCATAAATACAGTGCGCGTCAAAATTATGGAACAAATTCATTTTCTCAGAAGAAAATATTTGGCAACAAAATCCTGAAACAGGTCAATTTTTGGTTCACTTTTGCCAAATTTTTATGCATTTTTGAAGGATTTTTGTTGCACCCTGTGCCATCCCCATCAACCCTCTAAATTTTTTGAATAGGAAAAATGGGTCCTGTGGTACTTTGTTGGCAAGGTCTTCTTTACAGGCGTGCAGAAATTTTCAAGAAAACATTTTTCTTTTTGGAAAAATAGTTAGTTCAAAGAGGTTTTAAGTATGTGCACTTTATCATGGCTCATTTACTTTGAGGCGATAGTACCTGATGAAATTTGTCACCGAATGAAAGTCGACAATTACAGTTTTGTTCATGCACAACTTTTAACCCCTACGAAACCTTTAATGGTGAAAAAAATGGGGGGGGGGGGGGCATGGGGGGGTTGAAAGTTGTGCATGAACAAAACTGTAATGGTCGACTTTCATTCGGTGACAAATGTCATCAGAAACCATCGTCTCAAAGTAAATGAGCCATGACAAAGTACACATATTTTTCAAGAAAGAAAAATGTTTTCTTGAAAATTTCTGCACGCCTGTAAAGAAGATACAAAGACCTTGCCAAAAAAGTACCACAGGACCCACTTTCCCTACTCAAAAAATTTAGAGGGTTGATGGGGATGGCACTGGGTGCAACAAAAATCCTTCAAAAATGCATAAAAATTTGGTAAAAGTGAAACAAAAATTGACCTGTTTCAGGATTTTGTTACCAAATATTTTTCTTCAGAGGAAATGAATTTGTTCCATAATTTTGACGCGCACTGTATATATAATATGGAATTAAGAAGGTATCTCGTTTTCACAGCATTGAAGAAAGTGTAATTTTCGTGTATTATAATCAGACATGATATCTTATTTTGATCTCCACTGAATAAAGTTATTTCTTCCTTTGTGAGATTAATATGTTTTTCATCACCCGAAGATTTGGAAATCCCAGTCTGGTGGCCATAAAATTCGTTCGGTTATTATCTTTTGTGTAGTATTCCCCAAATCCAGATCCGTAAGTAACATAATTAGTCAGGTGTAGGTAGACATTTCCATTCGAAAAAGATGATATTTTAATTTATACATTTTTATCTATTCGGGCAGTCAGTCCGATATAAGCAATCGTACGCTGTGTACTTCAGTCATTTCAAGTTTGAATTTGCTATAGTGAACATCGTTAAGTTTTTTCAAATCGCTTAACAATGGAATCATCGAGGTAGGTGTTCAATGATTTGCAATTTTCGTGAATTGACAGCTTGGTTTATTACTTATAAACACTAAAATCCGGAATCTAAGATCGAAAAAAATGTTGTTTACATTGAAAGATTCAATATTCGAATACGGGAAATAAATGGATTGAATTGAAAAATTACAACGGCTGATCGGGATATTTCGGGGTGGAATATAAAGTTTTCGACAGTTCTCAGTTCGCGAGTTGTGTGTGTTGGTGGAAATATTAACTAGTTGGAAGAACACTGAGGTCAAGAGTACGCTTGTTCAAATTTATAGCCAGAGTGGTTACACATCCAGTTACTGAACTCACCCAAAGCAAATTGGCTCCAAGGAAAAAAATATTTTCACAATACTTCCAACCATATAGATCCGATCGAGTTCAAATCTAGAACTTGGCTGTAAAATAAGTGTTTGAAGGCTCTTGCGAAATTTCATCGACTATGATACAAATCAAAAAATAACAAGAAATTTCTTTGAAATCAGTTAAATCGTGAATCTTCTATGAATGATGCAGGTTATTATTTAATTCAACCTTAGAACATAGAAGTGCTCTAGGAATTCAACTACATAATTAGTTATCATAATATTGCATGTACTGAATTCGGAACATATTCGCTCTAATTCATTAGAATACGTCCGATATTCCCTATTTTACATGTTACATTTCGAGCCAGTAACTATTGCGTTCAACTATTGATTTCAAATTAATTTTACAAAAAAACCTTCGGTACGGAACAAAAAATCTACTTCTTCATCTTGGATCTGAAAATAAATGTTTCAATTGATAGGCACTCTGTTCAGTTGATTGTTCAACTGAACAGAGTGCCTATCAATTGAAACACCAAACACTATGTAGTTATAGTACAGAGTTTAAATCTAGAACTTGGCTGTAAAAGAAGTGTTTGAATGCTCTGGCAAAATTTCAGTGATATCTGAACTATGATACAGGTTAAAAAATAACAAGAAAATTATTTGAAATCAATGAAATTGTGGATCTACTATGAATGATGCAGGTTATTATTTAATACAACCTGAGAACATAGAAGTGTTCTAGGAATTCAACTAATTAGTTATCATAATATTCCATATGCTGAATTCCGAAGATATTCTTTCCAATTCATTAGAATACGTCCAATATACCCTATTTTACATGTTGCATATCGAGCCAGTAATAATTGTGTTCAAATATCGATTCCAAATTAATTTAGAAAAGAAACTTTCGGTAGGGGACAAAAAAATCTACTTCTGCATCTTGGATCTGAAAATAAATGTTTCAATTTATATGTACTCTGTTCAGGTGAAGAAGCACACCAAACACTATGTAGTTATAGTAAAGAGTATAAATCTAAAACTTGGCTGTGAACTAAGCGTTTGAATGCTCTTGCAAAATTTCAGCGATATCTGAACTATGATACAGGTTAAAAAATAACAAGAGAATTATTTGAAATCAGTGAAATTGTGAATCTACTATGAATGATGCAGGATATTATTTAATACAACCTGAGAACATAGAAGTGTTCCAGGAATTCAACCAATTAGTTATCATAATATTCCATATACTGAATTCCGAAAATATTCTTTCCAATTCATTAGAATACTTCCAATATACCCTATTTTACATGTTCCAGTTCGAGCCAGTAATAATTGCGTTCAAATATCGATTCCAAATTAATTTAGAAAAGAAACCTTCGGTAGGGGACAAAAAAATCTACTTCTGCATCTTGGATCTGAAAATAAATGTTTCGATTGATAGGCGAACAAGCGCACCAAAAACTATGTAGTGATAGTACAAAAATAAATCGGTACCTTTCGATGGGAATCAGGGAAGTTGTGTTTAAAAATGTTATATTCGTTTGATATCGATTCTGTGTTTTGTTTTCGCGGTGGTACGATCTGATTAATGAAATATTTCACAAGTTAATTCGAGAAACGAGATAGCGACAGCATTGTTAATATGCTGCCCTGGGTTCTTCAAAACCGCGCCAGTTACGAAATATAACATTCGAATTATTCTGCGTATAAACAAAAATTGAGCAACAAGAATGAATTCCATCTAGGAGTTTGTAAATAACCTTTACGTGGTCACGTTACTTATCCTCATTTTATTTTTCGTACAATTGAGTTACATGAGTTGGTAGAGTTCTTCATGATTTGGTACAGTGCTCTGCATCGTAATTTCCCAAATAAATATATGGGAAATCTAGGTTACAACTTCTCAACATTATGTCACTGATTATTACGATGTTCTGGTTCCATAATTCACCGATGACAAAAATTCTATTAATTTGTGGACAAAATTGTTTTCTGTAATCGAAACATTCCTCACCTTAATCATGAAAGGATATTGTGGGAGGTATATTCATTATTAAATGTTTCTTTCTGGGTTTTCTCTCCCAAATTCTGAAAAATATCTATTGAATAAATATTTATTACGTTGTGAATTGCTACTTGATTTTTTTAACAAATTATTATGTCTGTGAGTTTATCTGGGAAAAAGTTATTATACAAAAAAGTTGCACGTTGAATTTGTCTTCTTGAATCAGGCAAAAAACTGTCCCAAAGTAATA
Organism: Halyzia sedecimguttata; assembly: GCA_937662695.2. Classification (NCBI taxonomy): domain Eukaryota; kingdom Metazoa; phylum Arthropoda; class Insecta; order Coleoptera; family Coccinellidae; genus Halyzia; species Halyzia sedecimguttata. The sequence continues at coordinate 7,413,002 of OW569420.2, forward strand.
TTTAATTAGCGCAAGCTGACTGCCAAATTCCATTCTTCTGAATTGTTCCATGTAGAATATATTCAATAAAAACAACATTTTCCTCAAATTTCAAAGAGCATTAACTCGGAGGGGAAGGCTCTCAGAACAAAAAAATTCATGAAAGACCCCTCTTAATTTTCGCCTCCTAAAATGTTTAGCATTCGTTTAGACACACCCTGTATAATTTTCCTCCTATTTCTTATCTACGTCTATATACAGGGTGAGTCTTTGACCACTGCATTCATTTTAACCAAAGATTCCTCTCATCAAATGAAACCCTTTTTTCATTTAACATTTTTCCAAATTCAGCTCAGGTTAAATAGATACAGGCTGTTGAAATTTTGAAAAAAAATCAGTTTTTATTTTGTAGCTTTGACATCCCTTTTTCGAATTAAATGAATGTTGACGTAAAGTTTCCTATAATTGTGATACATAATCTCCAAATATTAGTTATTTTCTACTTCTACTGGTTCTCTAGTTATGGACTCGTGGATTCATAAAACTAAACGAAATTAGCATAAAGAAAGCATATAAAGTTTTTCTTGAGTCATTTCAAGAATGTTCCATCGTTTTAGAACATTATATTATTCTTCATCATTTCTCCTTAAACGCACCGTTTTCGAGATATTCTTCATGGAATGTTTTAAAATGGAAAACTCCAGAAATTTCACTACTTTTATGGATCCGTCCCTGAGCGTTGGAATCCCGAATCAAGTTGTAAACCACGTTACCATGCCTTATTCTCGTCCGCCAACAATGTCATAGATAATTTATATGCGGGAGTGTATTAGCACATTATGAAATCTTTAAACGCTTGTAACTTTTTACCTGAGCCGAATCTGGAAAAATGGTAAATGAAAAAAGTGTTTCATTTGATGAGAGGAATCTTTGGTTAAAATTAATGCAGTGGTCAAAGACTCACCCTGTATATATTTTCACATTTGCATCATTAGAGGTTCATAATTCGCGAATAAGTGATCGTAGATCACTGCGGTAAAATAATTTGGATCAAGCGTGATGAAATCAATTCATATCCTAAATTTTATGTTTTTTCGTGGCTAATGCTCTTTAAACCTATCTAGCCGTGAGTTGAAATGTCTGTTGAATTAAAATCCAATCTAGTTTCCATCTTCCAATATTCAATATTTCTGCAGCATATTCCATATATTACATTTAAATCAAGAAAATTTACTCATATGATATCACATTTCAACTCTTGCATTGACTTGTTGGCATTTCAAATTCAATTCACATGAATCGTGGATACATTCAGGAAGTAGAAGGAAATCAAAGTGAAAACAAGTTTCACCGATATAATTTAATAATTCATTTTATGTGTCCTCTATATTTTAAGCAATTAAGCCAACCATCGCATAGGTTATCGATAATTAAATATCATGGCTAAAAGCCGTATTGAATTTTAGAAAAATTTCCAAAAATTGGCAGTTGCCCTGAGATTTAAAAATGGTTTTCACGTATATATAATTTCGGGTGAGATCTAACTTTGAAATCCCATTTGTTCTTGAAATGCATATTTCTGCATGAAAACATCTTGCTGTGAACATGCAAATTAGAAAGTGCATCTAAGATGGATTTCTCTATTATCGATTATAGTTTGTTGTAATTGGCAATTATTAATTATGGAAATACATCGACTAAAGGATTTCTGTCAAATTGATTTGTTTATACGAATTAAATGCATTAATCTTTATTCTTTAATTGATGCTATTTTTTTTATCGGAGGTTGTGTATATTATGAAAGAAATATTTTGAGTTTTGATATATTTAAAATGGACAAAACTCGAAATTTTCAAATGTTCCTGCAAAGTGAATCAATGTTTTGGCGTCGAGACAAGGAACGGAAATTTCCAGTAAAGTAACATTCTTAAATGCCTTCGAGTCATTATATCGAAGTTACTGGCTTCATTTCTTTTCAACACGAAGGTAGAGGGTTGAAAGATTGGGTTTACCTGTGTATCGATCGATGAACCTAATTTCAATATCGAAGCCGTCTAATAATATTATCAAGGGAACGAACTGGTAACCTACAGGTTGTTCAACGTTTATATATTTAGAATTAGTTTAATACTACTGGATACGCAATTTGAGTCCATATTCAAATATACTCCGACGGAATATTGAACTTCATTTGGTACATGAACAAAAAAATTTCCACATTATTGATATTCATTTCCTATTGCCTTGATTTTTCAAGGTCATCGTTGAATTAATCATAAAATTTGAAGATACATATACGCAGTAATAAAAATTTTGCGGAAAATTTTAAGGTCGAGAATCTTTGACGTAAGTTGGAATGTGAAAGGTTAACCGCGAGGGTTTAACCAACCCAAAATACAATGTTTTTACCTGCGATTTTCGGCGATTCAGTATCCCAAAGAACTGGTTCGATGGCATTAACAATCCCAATGGAATGCTTGGGGATTTCCGAAGCAATTAATTCCGTGGATCGTAAACTTGTGAGATGACACCGTTGCTCCATGTTTGGTCCCAGATATCATAACAATTTTTGATTTTGTTTTTCCGTAACTTTTTCTCAACTCTATTGTATTTTAATTTGTTTCCGGACACAAAGTCTACAATTTTTCCATTAGACCATAACTGGTAATTAAGCAATATCAATTTTTTTTTACCAACATACGTTATGCTTGTTTTCATTAAACTTTGCCTTAACTGCATTGTATTCTAATTTTATTGTGGATACAAAATAAATTTTTTTTAATTATGTGGTTGCGGAAATTTGGGAGCTCTGGATCTATTTCATATGTCTATTGAAACTTTTTATAATGTATTAAAAACATTTTTTCTAGAATTAGAGATAGCGCTTATTCTTTTCAATTTTCAAATGCGTCATCCCATTCAATATATCCATTAAGAGATTAAGTAATTAATATACCTATTTTCTTGTATTCATTACTGCTTCACAAAACAATTCATAAAACTGAAGAGCTATGAATACCTGCATAAATTATTTCAGGGGCTCAAAAAATTATTCATAAATAATAGAAGTATAATCGGAGTAATATTGAACTCTTCCAAAAATTCAAGCTGAAGAACTTGTTTGCACTCTTTCATTTTTTTTATTTCAATTTTTTTATCATTTTGAATTATTTTAGGTGGTCCATTGCTAGGTGATGAATAAGAATGAATATTCTGACCGAAATATTTATTATGGGGTATTATTGAATTCTGAAAATCATTCACATTTTTCTTCAATTTTCCCAACATTATTTTGAACCAAAAATCCATAATAGACTAAATTATAAAGATCTTAAGAGAAAAAAAAAAAAAAGCACTGACGTGAAGTCAGTACTCTTTGGCGCGCGTGTTCACGGTGGCTAATTTGAATTGAATTATTCAAAATTTAACAGTGCTGTATCTAAGCTGCCATCAGGATAGAGTAACAAAGTTGGAAAAGAACACAAGTGACTCTCCTTAGTCGCACAAGCTCCTAGAAGATTTGGGAGGGTCAGTATAATCCTAATCATGTTTATAGCACGCGCGCCAAAGCAGATTGACTTTTTACACTTTTTCTTTCATTGTTAAGTCAATCTGCTTTTGCGCGCGTGCTATAAACATGATTAGGATTATACTGACCCTCCCAAATCTTCTAGGAGCTTGTGCGACTAAGGAGAGTCACTTGTGTTCTTTTCCAACTTTGTTACTCTATCCTGATGGCAGCTTAGATACAGCACTGTTAAATTTTGAATAATTCAATTCAAATTAGCCACCGTGAACACGCGCGCCAAAGAGTACTGACTTCACGTCAGTGCTTTTTTTTTTTTTTTTCAAGTTCCTTTAACGAATATAGCTATCAATACAGTTTGGCTGTTAGTTTTACCGTAGATCAGAAAAAAATTCGGTTGTGGGTCCTCCGTTAGGGACAAAATTGCATCTTCTCCAAATCCGAACGCATTTTAATATAGATCTACCGAATATAGTTATTTATAAATTCGCCTCAGGGCCACCATACAGACATTTCAAATCGGAAACAACGCTATTTCCCCCAAACTGACTTGTGTCCGTGCACTGAATTGACATGAATATTCTTTTAAAACCTCACAATATCGGCTCATTACTCCCAACATAACCCAAACAACCCAAAACCATTCACTTCTCGTCTGCGCAAGCGCAGTATACTCGTGGCTGCAAGTCCTCCCAAAATTACACACCTCACAAAAAACTCCGATTCTCCAACACTAGTGGTTCAGGAGATATCGCTTCTTGAATCCACGCATGCGCAGACCCTCACCAGGGGATTCTATAGCGGAAAAGCATCCGCCACCCCAAAACCCCAATCCTCTCTGACGAAAGCACCACCAGTTAAATCACTGATGGTCTGCTCATGCGCATAACAAAAAATGCCCGTAAGGGGTTGCATCCATTTCGAAATTAGCCCCAGGGCCAAGGTAAGGACACTTTAACTCTGAAGCAACGCTACAGCCCCCAAACTGACTTGTCCTTGCACTGAATTGCTATGAATATTCTTTTAAAACCTCATAATATCGTCTCAGCACTCCCAACATAACCCATCCAACCCAAAAACAGTCACTTCTCTTCTGCGCATGCGCAATCTACTCGCGGCTAAAAGTCCTTTTCAAAATAACACACCTTACAAAAAACTCCGATTCTCCAACACTAGTGGTTCAGGAGATATCACATCTTTAATCCACGCATGCGCAGACCCTCAACAGGGGATTCTATAGAGGAATAGCATCCGCCACCCCAAAACCCTAATCCTCTCTGACGAAAACACCACCAGTTAAATTACTGATGGTCTGCTCATGCGCATAACGAAAAATGCCTGTAAGGGGTAACATCAATTTCAAAATTAGCCCCAGGGCCACGGTACGGACACTTTAACTCGGAAACAACGGTACATCCCCCAAACTGACTTGTCCTTGCACTGAATTGCTATGAATATTCTATTAAAACCTCATAATACCCAGTAAACATTGATGCATCTCAGTAATATAGCTGAAACATTTCACGTGTAACATGAAACATTTCATTCATAGGGGTAGAGATGTTTCAGAAACATCTACGAGATCGCTAATGTCCAAGGACATTTATGCTTCAGTGGAAACATATCTCAGAAAACGTCTCAGTAACATATCATTGAAACATATAATATATGTTTCAATGATTCATTGAAACATATAATATATGTTTCAATGATATGTTACTGAGACGTTTTCTGAGATATGTTTCCACTGAAGCATAAATGTCCTTGGACATTAACGATCTCGTAGATGTTTCTGAAACATCTCTACCCCTATGAATGAAATGTAACGTAGATATTATCTACGTTACTTTTAACGTTAATTTGGTCTCATTGCAATATACCAAGGATATGTTACAGACCGATTTTTCACTGGAACAAAAACATTCTTGATTCTACTTCAATCTTCAGGTGTTTCATTAGGTTTGTACCAAATCAAGAAATTATCGGAGAATGCATCGTCAGGATTCGGAGCAGTATAAAAAATGTGACTTTTCTACCTACTGCTCCGAATCATGACGCTGCATTGTACGATAATCTCTTGATTTGGAACAAACCTATCGTAAAGAGTAAATATACAACATTACACTTAAATCCTTGGTGTCAACAAGAATACTATCGAAGGTTCTAGTTAATATATTAAACAAATGTTATCAAATCGAGTTTTTATTCATCATTTATGCAAAGGTGTACAACAAAACCTGGAATCGAAATATTAAATAAAAATATATTATATAGCACAAAAATTTAATAAAATGAAAACAACTTATTCTTTCGTCGTTGCTCATCCATGATATAATATAAATACATATATTATTAGAAAAGTTATCAAAAAAAAAAAAAAATCAAGTAAGTATGATATTATAAAGAATTCACCTCCTTATTCCTTATCACCGCTGGATGAAACCATATATTTATTAATCACTTATTAGTTTCAAAGAGTATGAACTAATTTATCCTATCGCACAATGATGAATGAAACTTAAAAACTGCCAAAACTTCTACTTTCCACCAAATTAAATGATCATCAACAGACATAACCTACACTTCTAACCACGCGTAATCTGTGATCCATGGGTCTGTCCGCTGTCCCTCAGAACACCAATGGCTGTCCGCATCCGTCTACCGCCAACCAATCAGAATCAGCAATCAGCATTCATTATTTGACATTTGACATTAGGCTTATTAAATCTTTCAGACAAGATTTATTCTTGAATATATATTCTTGAAGATATATATTTATACGTATCATTGTCGTTTGACGGAAAACTGAAAAAAAAAATGTTGGAAAGGCTAATGTACCTATACTTGAATAAATAATTTAATATACATATTTCACCGATATTGCTTTTTTTTAGAGGCAGTGTTACATTCAAACATTTCCGTTAGATTACTGGAATGTTTTCTAATGCCCACATAATATACCTATATTATATGTCTCATATTTCATGTCACTGTGATATATCACTGATGATGCGAAGCGATGTTCCATATAAACATTTGCGAGATGTTCATGAAACATAACTTTGCAATGTTTCAAAATGCTTCACCCATATCTCATATGAAATGTTTCTGTGATATATCATGTTTACTGGGTATCGACGCAGCACTCCCAACATAACCCATCCAACCCAAAAACAGTCACTTCTCTTCTGCGCATGCGCAATCTACTGGCGGCTAAAAGTCCTCTCAAAATAACACACCTTACAAAAAACTCCGATTCTCCAACACTAGTGGTTCGGAAGATATCGCATCTTTAATCTACGCATGCGCAGACCCTCATCAGGGATCTGAATTCTATGGAGGAATAGCATCCGCCACCCCAAAACCCCAATCCTCTCTGACGAAAACTACAGCAGTTAAAGGACTTCTCATCTGCGCATGCGCAATACGGAAAATGCCCGGAAAGGGCAGCATGAACCTCAAAAACATATGTTTCGGCATTAAAAGCAAAGTATTCCGCAAAATAGTAGTAATTTTTTTATTTTTTTCATGTCACGTGATCTTCACGAAATTTTGCAAAAGTGTTTGCTTTGGTCTTTTGCATCTAACTACTGAGTTTCAATTTAATCAGATCAGTATTTTTCGAGTTATCGTGAAAACAAAATTTTCAAATTTTCAAAATTTTTTTTTGCCACTTTAGGGCCGTCCGTTCAACACAAAACTTCGCAGGTATATAAAAGTCATGATTCTACAATCTGATGCCAAATTTCAAAAAGATTGAGTGATCGGTTCCGGAAATATTCATAAAAAACGTTTTTATTAAAAACGGCCTTAACTCCGAAACCGCTCGGTCGATTTCGCCCGTTAACGAACTTGTCCGAGATATTTACGCTACGAAACTACCCTGCAAATTTCAACGCTCTAAGTCGTTCCGTTCGAGAGTTATCGTGCTAACGGCCGGACCGGCCGGCCGGACCGGCCGGACGGACAGAATTGAATTTGACCTCGAATTCTTCATCAGGGAGTCGAACCCAATCGTTTGAGACCATTTTCGAAAAAAAATTCGAAAAATACAGACATTGTGACGAAATGATAGCACGCTGTTCCTTGCGGAACACGCGCGCAAAAATGGGAACTCCAGGAAAATATTCAGACCTGAAGCAAGTTTCAGCGGGTTTATACAGCAAACAAAATGAGAAACAAATTAAAATGAAATAAGAAATTTGAATATGAACATTTCAGAACTAAAGATGGACAACTTTAATCTTTATTTCTTATTTTATTTTATATTATTTGGAAAATGATAATGAGCATGATGAAAGATTGAAATTCACAGAACTTATACAAAACACAGATACCTTTTTTCAGAATAAAGACGATTCAATTGGTGCATTCTTATCTCTCAATTTGTTTTAAAAAGTCATCTGTATAAGCCAACCTATTTAGCCCTTAATTGTTATTTCATTGTAGTTTGTTTCTAATTTTATTTTATTTGCTGTATAATATTTGTCGTACGGCCGTTCGGTAAAGAAATTTGGGTTCAGCATACTGACTATTCAATCAAAGATTTATTTTTTGATAAATTCAAATTGAATAATGAGAAAATAAGGGTGTACTTGAAATCTGTGTCACCAATTCGATTCCCTAAATGAATAAAAGGTTTTCTTCAGTGTTTCGTTTCTAAATGAAGCATAATCAGTTGACAGATGAATCATTACGAATTTTTTTTTCAGGAATAGCTTGCGAAGGATCGTCAGATACGATGATACAGAATTCTCCAATCAGAGCATCTTGCATGTGATGGATAAGTTCGTCAAGAGTGTCACCACGATGGACGAAACGATCCTAGTCCCCTGCAGGCTCATGGATTTGAAAGTTGGAGACGAGAATGATGCCATAATCGAGGACTGCAGCAGTCGCACGGTGAAAGAGCTTCTGAGGTCGGCGGATTTGTACAAAGTCTACAACATGATCCATGATGTCAAGGGGGATTTGGTCTGGGGCAGAGAGTCTAGCACAACCAGCAGCAAACGACATGTTAGACGCCCTTCAACAGCTAGCGTAGCATCAAGTAGTTCAATAAATAGCGATAGCGAATCTGACGGAGGCACAGAAACCGACTCTGGCATCGAGGAAGTCAACTACGCGAATAGAACGGAATTGGTCACTTCTGACTTTCGGATGCATTTAGCTGGACTGACTAACTCCTTGAAGCAGATGACCGAAGCTGCCCAGTATCTCACTTCTCGTTACCAACATGACATTGGTGGACCTTAATTGTAAACTCTTTCATTTATTGATAGGTAATTTTTATATTATTGTGTGCAAACGGTCATGTTTGGGTGTTTTAAAACTGTGATTGAGTCAAAGAGTAGAAACCACTAGAATCTATTATTTGGTATCTGATATTTTCTACTCGTACTGCTCATTTGTTTATCTATATTGTTATTTTATTTATTTCTGTTGTACGGAAGTGCTATTATACTACCAATAAAACTATTTCGTTATCGAATAAAATTTTCTTTTTTGCTCATTTCATTAACACTGTCATGACATATCGAAGTTCACACCATTGCAAATAGTTTCAGAACTAAAACTATAATTATAGGATATGTCGAAGGGAAAGTCACTTTGAAAGCTATATTGTTCGTCTCTTATTTATCTGTATCATATGAAAAACTGTTGTATGTAAAATAAATTATTTTCCATATCGAATGCATTGGTTTCATATTTTCTGTAATGATATTAGTAATTTAAAGTTTAAGTTATGACTTTGCTGGATTTTACAAGTTGAATTTTTCTAATTAGAAATTTATGTTGAAGGGAAGGGGTCAAAAGAATTATAATAAATTTAAAAATACAAAATTTTAAAAAAGCTTTTACGCGCGTGCTCTATTGTCCATTCACACCCTCACGAAATACTGCCTGAACCTTCATGCCGTCTTTTTAGCGTTAATACAAGAAATAATGCTTTGGGCATCAACTTAAATTCTAATTTCAAAATAATTAAAATAGAGAACTTACTCAGTGGGGATTCGAACCTGAATCTCCTGCGCGGCAGGCGAGCACGCTAACGGTTCGGTCATCGAAATTTACACGATTTGAAATTTCATAATTTGTAGGTAGATATTCCAGTTCAAGATTTAATTTTCACAATAATTGCTGAAATACAAAGCTGATCGAGCTGAAATCCTGTAATCGATTAAAAAAAAGGCTGGAAGGTTTGTGCGGTATTTCAACAGAATCTGATAGATAGTTTCTGAAATACAAAAGTTTTGAAGAACAAAAAATAATTTTTTCTTGTGCGAAAATGTTCGCGTCGGCATCTTACAACTAATTACCAAGTTTCGAGATTTTATTTTCATAATAGTTACTAAAATACAATGCCGAACGAACTGAAATCCGGTACCTACACTCGATTGTAAAATGGCGGCTTGGAATTTTATGCGAAATTTCCGCGGAATCTGACAGATAGTTTCTGAAATATAATCATATATATATATATAAAATTCCAGTGATACGAGCCTTATTATATATTATATGAGTGATATTCGATGCAATTTATTTTACTTGGCCTTTATAATCCTCTGTATCTATACTCCTCTCAACTTTTCAATCGATCAATTCAGAAATTTTAAATTTGGCATACTAAAATTAAATGAAAAACACTCTTTTTGATCTAGATATTGATCAAGATGGCGGGTGCACCCTCCCTCTACGATTTCTTTCAAGAGGCACCTCTGATCTTGGAATATACAATTCTGAAAGTATGTGGATTACCGAAAGATTTACATAAACCCTGTTTCACAAGACAAAAAGCTTATAGAATGAAAAAAAAAACAACTTTTTTGTATGCTTCGCCTCTACTTCCTCATCGACAAAAAAATCATTAAAAGATCTGAACATAATTTATCTAGATGAAGATTATGTTTGCTTCGTTTGGCCAAGATAGTTATTCTGTCACCTGGCGAAGAAGATTTTTTCGGACACAGTATAAACTGGTTGTTGGTTTAGTCGTTTTGGGCTAACTGATTTTTTCTTGTGGGTTTTTCCAAACAGAAAGTATACAAAATACTACATGTCTCGATGATTTAGGACACAAAATATGAGAGTGAAACAAGAGACCTTTTAGTAAGTCTAGGGAAAGGAAATATGTTTTAACGAAGGTTTAGTTTAGAGGATAGGATGAGGGCCTTCACAGAATCACATACGTTCCGTGTCTCATCATAGGGTATATTATTCTGTTTGTATATATAACTATATATCGTCGCTGCGCCTTCAAAGTGCGACTTGTGAATTTTGATAGATTGTGCATTCATACACTTTGCGTGTTTGCAGGAGCATATTTTTGATTTCGTACTTGTCGCTTTTCGATCAAATCCAACTGGAACCGAAACTAGTGTAATTATCACATGGCAGCTTTTAACGAAATATCCATGTTGCGCAGTTCTTAATCGAAATATACACTTGACGCATTTTACACAATATATGCACATGTCGCGTTTTGAAGGCGCAACGACGATATCTATCCTCAAGACATATAGGTATATTTAGGATGTATTAAAATAGGGCAGAACAAGAATACAGTTGGTCGCTAAAGAACGTCAGATATGCTGGATACGAACGGAAAGGTTGTTGCTAAAGAGATAGAGTACTTTTAAACTGAATTTTATGCATTGTAGGTCCTCTATCAACTACCATATCAACTGCGTATGATGACGCTAAAAAATTAATATTTATAGCATTCTCTATTCAGTGGTATAAGGAAGTTACCAGCACCAGTTCTCTACTTCATCAACAGAACATATGGCGCCATCTGGTGAGGATTAGTAACCTCTCTGGGTCACTTGACGCACAATACAGAGCTCTAGATTATACAACGCTAGGTTTCTGCACAGATATAAGCATTCGTATTGGGATTAAGTGGTTACAATGGTTGAAAGCGTGGGGAGACAGAGCTGTACCTACTCGAAAATTTGTGGAATCGCATGCGACTTCAGGGTTGCCTATCATGCATATTTTATAAATGCGATTATTGGAGAAATGATTAGTTTTGATTTGACCCTTTATTAAGTTCAGATGAAAACATTGTATGAAGAAATCTTTATACAAAATAAGTTAGATGTAAAGCAGAGACAAGAGAATTATCTTTCTCTATGAGGGTAAAACCAATTTTGGTTTATTATCTCAAATAATTAATTAATCTTCCTGTTACTATGCAGTGAGGTCATTGAATTTTTTTTTTCAAATTGCAAGCCCCTATTTTTTTTCCATGGATAAATCATAAAATTCTTAATTCAGTAATGCACATGTAACGCCATTTGTGTATTCTATTTTGAGTTCACTGTGGACTTATTATGAGCTCTACAAAAGTAACTAAACTCTTGTCCACTACAGTTTTTGTCGTCTGACATTTTTCGGAAATAAAGTTTCCATCTTAGAAGACGAAGCGTTACTAAAGCATGCAATCAATTTCTACATTCCAGTACGGGTTGACATTATACCATTAGTCATAAACCAAGTAGTGAGAATAAGGGGTTGTTAATAGGGGTTAGATCATTATTGAGTAAAATATCCTTCCTCTTATACATTTCGATACCTTCAAGTGTTCCGAAGTACACTTTATTGGAATTATTCAACAATTTGACGGAATTTTCTGAAATTGAGTGGCCAGTTGTTAAAACGTGATTTGCAACCGTAGATTTATCGACGTTGTTGTTCCGAATGTGTCCCGTATGCTCTTTATACCGTGTGAGAATTTTTCTGGTTGTTTGCCCGACGTAACACTTGTTGCAATCGAAACATTTAATTTCATATATTCCCGATTTTAACATGTCCGGAGTGTTTGTTTCCGAAACATATGTCAGACGACAAAAACTGTAGTGGACAAGAATGTAGTTACTTTTGTAGTGGCCATTTGTGTGTTACACGTGCAAAAGAATATTCTCGAGATACAAATTTTTTAAATTTGAATAATATGTGAAAATTTTCACCAAATAAATACAATTTTCGGATTTTCTAGTCTAAATGTCATTCGAATTAGTTTAGTCATTTTTTATTCACATACTGTCAAAACCTAAACCAAAAATGGTTCGGCCTTTTCGCCGGTATCAGACAGAATAGATACCGGTGATAATAAGGGGTTCTGGAGATAGAACACGTACCCATCAAGAAATTTTTAGGTAATTATTTCAATGAAAATATCCTAATGCTGAATCTGTAACTCAAGGTGCGGTAAGTAAAATATTCAGGAAGTATGAGGAGTTTGGATGCGTGAAGGATCGAACAAAAAGTTCCATCATTATTCTATTACTTTTGATGCTCACATTATATTGCTTCTGGCGAATATCTATTGTTTCTAACGCAGAAGCAATTTTCAAAAGAATTAAATCTCAATGTATGTAGAAGAATCGGTTCTAAGTTCAATATAAGAACCGTCTTCAAAACAAAAAATGATCTTAGGTCTTTATTAACGAAAACAAAACCCATAAATGAAAAACAAAAATCAAAAAACTGTGTAGGATAATATTCCTTGTATTTGTGGTAAATCATACACAGGAGAAACATCAAGACCACTAGAACTTAGAAGTAAGAAAGTCAGAGCATAAGAATAACTTGTGAAATAGAGACATACAGAAATCAAAAATAGCAAAACATGTATGTACAATCCAAGGAGATCACATGATGGATTGGAGTAATACAAAGATTCTAATGACAGAACCTGATTATATTAAAAGGAAACTTACGGAGTCAACTTGTATTTTATTGAACAGAGAATGCAATTTTGCAAATTGCTTAATTGGTATTGACCATATTTGGCTAAATTTATTGAAAAAGGAGTTGGAACTTGGAAATTTCGATGCGAAGTAAAACTATGTTAGCTATGATTTTTAAATACTGTCAATGTGACAATTCTTGAATTTCACAAAATAATTCTAAAGATTTTCATTAAGCGTCTGACGAAGGAGTCTGATATAGACTCCGAAACGTTACGATATAGTTGTTTCTTCGTTGATGTTGTTTCGTTGTTGTTTGTTAGGCAACATTGTTCAATTGATTGCTTCTGACAAATATCTTGTGTTTCTTACGCAGAAGCAAATCTCAAAATAATTAATTTTTATTTTATAGATATTTTTCAGAGTTTGGGAGAGAAAACCCAAAAAAAACCATTCAATAATGAGTATACCGCCCACAGTATCCTTTAATGATTACTTATAGTTTAATGATTATTCAAAATACGTACATTGGCATAGGTAAAACGTATATTCCTTCGTCTTATGAAATTAGTTTATTCAGCAGCTAAATAGTAGTCTTTGACACTGCAATAATTTATTATCAATATAATCAATAAGAACAAATGGGGGAAACAGTTACCTGTATACGAATATTCCTACCGGGTCAATGTTCTTGAACGAAGCCCCAAACATCACACAGTGACCGGTGCATCTCCCCTCGTGATATTATGTAAATGCCTCCTGTAAAAATGAGTGGCCCATCTTTACCTGCTATAACTATAGCGCCGAGCATACAGCGGATTGTTTTTTGTAACCTTCTTGAATAACTATCCCATAAAGTTGACCTAAAGGGTTGAAGTAAAAAATCTGATGGAAAAAATGATTTTAAATTTTGTGAGAACTCCCGGCAGACCAGTTAGATAGATGGAACCACTTGTTTTTTGTACCTCACGGTTGAAGTAGTTTCAATCCGTACTGTGAACGAGGTCTGTTCCCTACTGGGAAGATCATGTTTATCTCGTCTTTCATAAAAAAAAATTCTCAGATTTTATGCATTTGTTCTTTTGGAATTATCATAAATTAAATGCGGGACAAAGATGACATTTGAACCGCTAACCTTCCATCATTATTTATTTTTATCTTGAAATTAAAAATTCACATTTTGCAATATCTAGTGAAACTGCGCTGTCAACTGCAGATAGGGAGTCCAACGAAGTGATTGTAATACTTTCCAGGATGTTGACCTATTTAAACATAGCTTCAAAAAAGAATGTTTTTCAAAACATACGTCTTCGTTGATAGTATCTATATGGAGTGTGTTCAACACTTTAAATGGTTATTTGCAAACTTTTTCCATCATTGAATGGATTTAAAAAAATACCTTACAAATATTTAGCATGTCAAAAACTTTTTGATTGGACCGAACCATATTATTTATTGGACGATGAAAAAACCGTCATATGCCTACAAAAATATGAGCTATGTATGTATATGTATATGTAGGTTCGAATAAATTAACTGCCGAAAGTAATAATAATTTAATGTATAATTGAAAATTAATTTGTTTAAAAATGGAAAAAGTTAACGAGCAATTCCGCAAAAGAAGCATCTTGGTTCTCAATTTTCCTCATTTTTTGGCGATAAAATGGTATATTTCACCTCAACCCCTTGGCTGCGACTCTTCCCAAATTTTGTCATATGTGGAATCGTTAGAAAGCTAATGAAAAGTGCAATCGTACATATCCTTAAATTTTTGTAATTATTAGGAAAATGAATATATAAAACCGATCTGTATGCTGAGTTAAATTCTGAATAAGTATTTGTTTTACATCGATAAAAACAAAACGCAAGCGAAATGGCATAAATTACACCTGGTGAAGACTTTTTTTCTATTTTATCGATGCCAAAGAAAATTTCATTCAGAATAGATTTTATCCGTTAATTTTCCTAATAATTGCAAAACTAAAAAAAAACTGGGGGTATAGCAAGATTCAATTTTT
This sequence comes from Halyzia sedecimguttata, assembly GCA_937662695.2. Taxonomy (NCBI): domain Eukaryota; kingdom Metazoa; phylum Arthropoda; class Insecta; order Coleoptera; family Coccinellidae; genus Halyzia; species Halyzia sedecimguttata. The sequence goes on from OW569420.2 coordinate 7,428,220, forward strand.
CGTAAGCTTTCCAACGATCCCCCATCATGACATATATTTACATTTGAAAAACAAAAGTTGGGTAGGGTTGCAGCCAATGGGTTGAAGGGAAATATTCCATTTTATAACTAGTTGTGATGCAAATAGATCAATAAAATTCATACTGATTGGAACAGCGAAAAATACACTGTCAGGTTTTTTGTGAATATACAAAAATCATAGTCACTTTTTCTTTTTCGCCCGCTTAATAGTAGAGTATAACTAGATATTGGTCAAACTTGTCAGAATAATCAATTTTCGTCCTGCAAGTAATTTCGTTTCGATTGATTTATTCTGAGAGGAAACAAATGGAAGTGGAAATAAAAAAAAAAGATCTAATAACTGGCAGGATATTCGGAATATGAATTACTTTTGCAATGTTCTATACAATCAGTTTTTCACGAGTTAATAAAAAATCATACGGTAAAAATGAGAAAAATATTCGAAAATAAAAAAAGAAAAAATCAAAAATTCTCCGTTAACAAATCAATTCGGAATATAATATGTATATCAATTTACAGGTACTGAACTCGATCAAAGCTGCTTGGCTTCCAGGAAAAAAAAATATTTTCCAAATGTTTCCAACACCATCTAGAACTAATCTAGATCGAAATTTCAGCGATATCGGACACATAGATTCCGAGATACTCAATTTTTTTTTAATAATTTTCAGATTTTCTGATCATACAGTGCTCACGGAATTGCGCATAATTCTGTGTCCGTATTTTTCAACTAACTACCTAGTTTCAGTTCGAACAGATAAGTATTTTTCGAGAAATTGGGAGAACAATCGAAACCACTCTGCTGATTTTGACCATTAACGAACTCAACTGAGATATTTATTCCCCAAACGTACCCTGCAAATTCCAACTGTCTATCTCATTTTGTTCGAGAGTTATCATTCTCTCCAACTTGAATCGGATTCTTTAAGACCATATTCGGGAAAAAATTCGAAAATTAAGGACATTTGTTCAGTGCAACAAGCCCGCCAAAAACACATTAAGTGGAAATGAACAAGTTTTGAAAACGAAACAATGAAACTTTGCGTAAGTTCAAACAAGAAAAGTGTGTCGAAACGGATTTTTGAATACTGGGTTAATAAAAAATATATTCTTAATTTCAATTATGCGATTTAATTAAATTATTATGTCGAAGGTCTGGTCATGCGAGCGGATCAGAAAGAAATTCTTAATTCGAACGAATATTTTTTTTAAGAAGTAATAATTTATGCAATATTGTTCGGAAAGGGGTTACTTCCCTCATACGTGATCTCTTTGTTATTCACACTCTAGCTTCAAACAATGTGAAAGATGAAACACTTTGAATGCTGATTATCTTTGCTGTAACGGTCGTTGTCTTTTTATGTTAAGTCCTAGGAGATTTAAGATTGAGAAGACTGAATGAGAGTTCTCACCGTCCTAGGGTTGGTCTAGTATTCATCCTTTCAATAATAGGGTAGGTAGTCACTTGGAACGGTTGTTCTCCTCCGGTATTGGTCCTTTCGAAATTCAAAGCATCCCTTATTGGTTACGTATTTTACCTAATATTTGAGGGTTGCACTACATAATATACACTTCGTTCTCTTGAGCATTCAGTTCAGTTTTAATTCATGAAAAAGGCCTGCAACATAAGGGTTTAATATTCAATATTAAAAATATACCAATAACAATATCAACTCTATTTTGAGTTCACTCTGGACTTATTATGAACACTATAAAAGTAACTACACTCTTGTCCACTACAGTTTTAGTCGTCTGAAAGGAAATACCCATCTATTAAGTTCACCTTCGAAATGGAAAAGGACGGCTACTTACCATTATTAGATTTAAAAGTATCCAGAGATACCTCAAATTTAATTAGTTTTGACATTTTCAGAAAACCTACTAATTCTGATATTTACATTTCGTCTGATTCGGTAGCCCCCTGGTGACATAAAACAGCCAGCTTACATTTCCTCGTTAACCGGTTATTTAATATTCCGCTAAGCAATGTAAAGGCGGGTTTATACAGCAAATAAGATAAAATGAGAAACAAATTAAAATAAAATAAGAATTAAGGGTTAAACGGATCGGTTTATACAGATAATCTAAAACAAAATAAGAAATAAGAATGAACCAATCAAATCGCAGCTTTTTGACAATTTTTTGCAAGTTCTATAAATTTCACTCTTTGAGCATGCGCATTGTCATTTTCCAAACAAAATAACATAAAATAAGAAATAAAGATGAGAGTTGGCCAACTTTAATTCTTATTCTTATTTCTTATTTTATCTTATTTCGTGTATACACGCTCTCATAGAAATGTACATGTTCAACTTTCTTATTTTATTTTATCTTATCTTATTTGCTGTATAAACTTAAATTTCAAGAAAGAAAGAGAAATGATTTTCCAAATTGCCGAAAGAAACGGGTAGAGTCATCAATTAGTTCAGAAAATTATCAACAAACATAAAGATAAAAATCTCTTCAGTAACCTAATCCTAACGAAAGAAATAAAAACGGTAAAAGGTTTCCACGCGTTCACGTTCCATCCGAACACAAACAACAAACTCCAGAATATTTTTAAGAGGGTAAATATAAAACTGGCTCTCAAAACCTCCACGAAAATTAAACAACTTCTATAGGAAATACATTCGATAAAACTTCGGACATGTTAAAATCGGGCATATATGAAATTAAATGTTTAGATTGCAACAAGTGTTAAGTCGGGCAAAAAACCAGCAACATTCTCACACGGCATAAAGAGCATACGGGACACATTCGGAACAACAACGTCGATAAATCTGCGGTTGCGAATCACGTTTCAACAACTGGCCACTCAATTTCAGAAAATTTCGTCAAATTGTTGAAAAAATTCCTTGGAGGTATCGAAATGTATAAGAGAAATGATATTTAACTCAATAATGACCTAACCCCTATTAACAACCCATTATTCTCACCAATTGGTTTATGACTAAGGGTATAATGTCAACCCGTACTGGAATGTAGAAATTGATTGCATGTTTTAGTAACGCTTCGTCTTCGAAGATGGAAACTTAACTAATTAATATGTCAGACGACTGTAGTGGACAAGAGTGTAGTTTCTTTTATAGTGTACAATATCAACATCAGAAAATACTGTTTATATTCTACAGCTTTTGGTTGAGTAATCTTTCTATAGTACCTATTAATAAGTGGGGTAGATATACTGTTGTTGACAGAAAAACCCCTGTAACTTCCGTATACGTGAACCGATTTTCATGATTTTAGACCTTATTTAAATGGCATTAAAGGTTCATTTCAGAAATAGATAACAACAACACATTGCAAGTTTCAATTGGCAACCAGAGAGCAGTATGTAACACCTAACTCTGTTTGGGATTTTTTGCGGGAAATTTCAATTGCAATGCTATAACTCTAACCAGAATACAGAAAGGCAAATAGCATCACTTATTGACCTGTCAAAATCGCAAACTGATATCTCTTGTCGTTCCAAAGATATTGATGGCGTTTCTTTCAATTCTGATCAGTGTTAACTCACCCTGTAAATTTTAAGAGAAATGATTATATTATTCATCAGACTACATCAAACTGTGTAGTATGATGAAGTCGCTCTGTCAATGAAACGCGTCATAATATTAAATAAATTAGTGTAAATCGTATATCATTTTTCGTTGAGTTAATATGGATCTGTATCAAGTAAAAGCCGCAAGCATTCTATTATTGAATATGTTGACGTGAAACTCCGCATAGATGTCAAAGACTACCAACTCTCAACAAAATAATTTCATGATTTTATAGCTGTCACGAAGTTTTAATGAAAATTGGTTCAAGCCCTGTGGACAGGAGCTTTGGCGCTCTTGTTCAAACTTTGACAATTCATCTACGAAATTATTGGTTTCTCAGAGTTGGGAATGATATCAATGGATTTTTATGGTGAAACTGCATCTTAAAAAAAATTGAATTTGAAATTCGTGATGTAAAAAAAAATTCTATTCGTTTCTCCGAAACCATCAGGCCAAATTTGCCCAGTAACGAACTCAACCGAGATTTTTATCTCTCAAACCTCGTCTAAAAATTTCAACTGCCTAGCTCATTCTGTTCTAGAGTTATTGTAGAAACAATATTTAAAAATAAAAAAAAAAAATTTGATACCCTACAGCAACCCGATCAATAAAAAACTTCGCAAGCATATAGAGGTCATTATTCTTCAATTTGATGCTAAATTTCAGATAGATCGAGTGATCGTTTTCGGAAATATTCATAAAAAATGTTTTTACTAAAAAAGGCCATAACCCCGCTTGGTGGATTTCGTCCGTTAACAAACTTGTCCGAGATATTTACGCTACAAACCATAATACATAAGACCATTTTCAGCCAAAAATTCGGAATTACAGACATTTTAGGGCAAATTGATAAGCACTCTTTTCCGAGGAACAAATCCGCCAAAAATTCACATTATGTCGATTGGGACAAATTGCTTGTAGGCACTATACCCGAGTTTTGTTAATTCGTAATAATACTTCCAGGCGTGCTAACTTTTTTTTGTTTATAAATTCTAAAAACAAAATAAAAAAAATTATAAATTCAAATTGGGAGAGTGGTTTTGTTCAAAATGAACCAATAAACATTTTTGTACAATTTGCTACGTTTCTCTAATGATATTCCTGAATTCCGTTAATGGACTGATTCTGTAGGCAACCCATAATTTGAAATCACAGTATTAAGCCCAATTGGGTTTTAAGTACTGAACTACAGGATGGTCCCTGCATTTAAAAAGACATTCACTAATCCATTCAGCGTATAATTTGCACAGATAATAATTCAACTGAAATCTTCCAGATAATGTCTTCACTGTATCATCTCCGAGAGAACAAACAAGCAAACCAAGTGCCTTGAGCATTAAGGGTCTCGTAAAATAAACTGCTCCAGAAGTATTGGGATTTGAAGGATATTCGGGTTGAAATAGTGAATAGTTACTCTCTCAAGTTACATGAAACAACACATATTTGAAGCACTAGATCGTATACGTGGGGATAACCTAATATCACATTAAAGTTTGCAATTTTATATTTAGAGTCGAGGCACGATACAATGTATGACCATCCTGTGCACCACTAACAGCTTGACACCTTCATTGCATAATGTCTACTAGCCCATAATTGAAAAAGTTGCCTTGGATAATCTATCTAATATTCTTTCGAGCTATCTATGGAATATCCATAGATTTTCCATGGAAGTTGAATCAGGCCATCGAGGAGGTGGGGGTTAACTGCTCTGAAGCTCGGGTAGTATACATGTGCCATTGTGCCCCCAATCTAGTTTCTGCTACGGGATCCATCTACTCTCTCAGAGTAATTCAACAAAAAAATCCAAATTGCTTGACTCCATCATACAGGGTGATTATTGTCGAGCATGTAGATTTTAACTCCATTTTTTCAACTAGCTAGATTGATATTTCACCCTGTGGCAATGATATATCAATAATTCTTATATCCTGTAACTATTTTATTTATGTCTGTATATTGTAGTTAATTATCGTCTTTCGCTATTGGGGAAATACAATTTTTGACATATTTATTATTAGCATGTGAAATTTTATTGACATTTCAATACTTTCAAACAAATTTGGACAATTTAAAATCAATTCTCAAAAGTGATACCAAGATCCATGTGAATTGAAGAGAAAAATGATCTAAATAATCGTCGAATGATACTGTGGGAAGTATATTCATTATTAAATGGTTTCTTCCTGGGTTTTCTCTCCCAAACACAAAATAATAAAATAAACCGTTTCATTGAAATAATGTAACCTAAACATTCAGTCAATTAAGTGATATTTAGAATGTATAGTACAAGTAATGTAAAGTTATTGATGTGTAATAGGTATAGGATATAAGAATGGATGAGTCATTATTGCTATACGGGATGAAATATCAATCCAGCTACTCGAAAAAAATGCAGTAAAAATCTTTTTAGTCAACAAAAAATGTAATAATCACCCTATATGATAGTACTTTTCTAGGCTCATAAAAGTGAAGAAAATTTTCGATGTTTATATACAGCGTTTACTTATATTGACAAAGATAGATAATGTCCAAAATTATCCTACTCCGATCCTATTTTTTTAAATTTCAGAAATGGTAAATGAGGGTAGTCGGAAAGGGTGGTATAAATGCAAAATTTGAAATCTATCAGTTGATTGGTTAAAGATTAATTGAACTCTCACCCAATATCCGAAAATCACCTTGTATATCCAAAACCACGTACCTCAGGCGATTAATACCTTGATATGATTGCACCTAGATAACCTCAGTTTCCATTTGTCACATTCCTCTCTGGATACCCTGTATATGAATTTAAGCTTTCTGCACTCCTGCATCATATAAATATTGAATACTTATGCCAAATTTAACATCCCTTCTTGTGTGTAATATATTCTAAAATGGGTACAAAGATTTTTCGTCACGTAATAATATACTGATATCATTCATCTCAAGGGCGTAGCCAGGGGGGGGGTTTTGGGGGTTCAAACCCCCCCGAAATGTTATTTTTCTCTTAAAAAAAATTTTTTTTGCTGCAGAAAGTGACCCTTACACCCCCAAAACCCCCCCCGAAATAAATCATATTTCAAAACCCCCCCCGAAATTGATTCCTGGCTACGCCCTTGATTAATCTTGTGGAGCTGTTTTATTAGCATATAATATTATACTGTAAGCATCAAAAGATGGAATAATGGATTTTTTTCCCCTTTCAGAAATAGCGAAAAATGGTTTCATAGGTCAATTTTTTTATGGAACATTTTTCCATAATTATTATTCTTTACTATTTCCTACTATTTACAAAGAACGTCATCGATATTTTTTAAAATTGCAAGCCCCTGTTTTTTTCTGGACATGAATAGTCTGAATTCGGTAATGCACATGTAACTCCATTTGGGTCAATAATTCTGGAGATATACATTTTTTAATTTGAAAAACATGTGAAAATTTTTAATCTAAGTCTTCATCGGATAAACACTTTTTTATTACAAAAACGATACTGAAACTGACAAAAAATATTTTTGACCATCTTGATGTCTTGTGCGTGTTCTCAAATCGTTGGTATTGGTAGCTGTATCTGAATTCAATTCGAATTAGTTTGTTAATTTTTATTCACGTATTTCCAAAAACTAAACTAAAAATGTTTCGGCGATTATCAGCCTCAGACAGAATAGAAATTCTGATTATTAGGGGTTGTGTAGATAGAACACGTACCCATCACGAAATTTGTTTTTATTTCAATGAAATGATTCTCTAACTCAGGGCGCTGTTAGTAAAATAATCAGGAAGTATGACGAGTTCGGATACGTGAAGGATCATCCAAAAATTGGTCGACCGGCAATTCCAGAGGAGGTAGAATTGAACATTTTATTAGAGTTGGAGGAAAATCCTCATTTGTCTTCGAGAACTATTGCGGCAAAAAACAATATATCGAAAAAATTGGTTTTGGAAAATTAAAATGCCATAAATAGCACCAATTCAAGATTGATTTTGTGCACGAACTGAATGAAGATGATTTTAACCGAGGAACTCAGGTTTGCGAACAAATGATGGATCTTTGTAATGCCGATGGGGGGGTTTCCACGTTTCCAGAATTGTCAACAGATAAAACTGTCGCTATTGGTCAGATCCTACGTAATTTCCTGAAAAAGTGAATGTATGGGCTTAAACTGTTAGGAACAAAGTTATAGGGCCTGTCTTTATTGAACGACTGTTAAGAGGTCCTAAATATTTGGATATACTACGGAATGACCTGATTCCGACGTTGGTGGTTCTTAATCTGAGCGGTACAGATTTAGATCTCCTAAATGAAATGCTATGGTTTCAACAGAATGGAGCTTGACCCCATTATTTTCAAGATGTATGTGATTACCTGAACGAAGTGTTCCCGAACAGGTGGATCGGTCGGCGGGGTTTTAATCGATGGCCGGCCCGGTCTCTGGATCTGACTACGTTAGAATTTTTCATATGGGGGATTATATCGAAACCAAACTTTACCTCAATCGGCCAAACAACATTGAGGAGTTCAAACAGAGGATTCTGGACGATATAATAGCAATACAGCCTGCAACTCTCCAAAATGTTTGTTCCGAGTCGAGAAGAAGTTAATGGTCATACATTTATAATTTTTAAACAGTTACTTTGAAAATTTTTGTAAGTTATTATACCTTAAAGTAACGTTTTTGCAACAAAAATGAGTTTATTAAGTGAAGACTAGAGAAAAAATCCCGTTGTTTTTCGATCCCGGGATTACGGGATTTATTATGCACAATCCCGGAATTAAACTATGGGGCTTCTAAATGAGCTCAAATGATAAAAAATTGGGTAATTTCTTTAAAAATGTTTATAACGTAAAATCATAAATCACAAACAATAATAATAAAGACGAAAAAGAAATACACTCAAACAAAAAACTATAATTTGAACACAAGAAATAATAAATGGAAAAATTTCTTAGAATTTTTTAGATTTAAAGGCAGTGATACAAGGAACACAATACGCGTACACTTTATTCATATCACCCATAATTATTCCGTTATGAGATCGCGTTTATTAATGTTAAAGACAATTCCGAAAATCTCGGGACTACACAAGAACAATCCCGGGATTTTCGGGGTCAGAAAACGGCCGGTATCCCGGGATTGTATTATCTAGTGAGGACTTACATAATTTCAAAATTTTCAAATGTTTTTCAAATTTAAAAATTCAATATCTCGAAAATTTTTGACCCAAATGGCGTTACATGTGCATTACAGAATTCAGATTTTTAGGATCTATATAAAGCAAAATAATTAGGGACTTGCACTGCTTGGTAACGGGAAATGCTAGATACAACAATAAGAATCACGGAAAAATGTTCATTAAAAATTCAATGAATTTGGCTTAGAAAACCATGTTTCGCTATTGCTGAAAGGGGAGAAAATAAATCGATTATTCCATACTTTTGACGCTCATTCAGATATACACCCACAAGTTGTTTGTGAATTCATATGTATAGGGCTTCACTCGAGACGACAGTATAAGCGAGTAATCTCGTTTAAGTCTCGTTCTCGTCTCGTTATCAGTTGTCTCGTCTCGTCTCGCTTAATTGTGAATAACTATAATAAATATTATAATACATAAACGAAATGGTATATAATAATGAGTAATTTTGTAAAGCTATATTCATTACGCTCTTATACAAAAATATTTGTACCTGAACATATTATTTTTAATTTTAAACACTGTTAATTTCATCTTTCGAATTACTCGATATCCAAGAATCCAAACATAGTCACGCTTGCATCACATTATCTTTCAATGATGTACGTGTTTTTTCCATGATCATACCTGCTTTTGACAACAATCTTTCAACAGGACGGATGTAGCCATTAATAAATCATCGGCCATCTTCGAAAGTGTAGGAAGAACTTTCCACCACTGTCAAATATTTTGATTCCAATTTGCTCTTTCTAACAAATATTCTTCAAAGCGTTTCAATATTTCGTAGGTTTTGTTGATGTTTCAAAGAGGCTATCGATGTCTATACATTTTTTAATAGAATTGGACAAATTGGTATAGTTTTCAATGAATATCTTCCCTGTGTTTAGATCATTTAGGGTGTTCTTCACGTATTCCTCATAACACTTTTCGAAACAAGGAATAGCTTCATTTCTTTACCAGTTATATTATACGTACCTCCACAGATGTATACAATAATGGTTCACATCTTCACTGCAAGAAGCACAAGACAATACATTTCTCCAGATGCTCAAATAGAGACGAAATTTTAAAAGCATCCTGATTTAGAAGGAATAAAAGTTGTCCGTTAAGTATTGCATTTATAATGGCATCAGTTTTTATAGTTGTGAATTCTATTTTTTTTTGAAGAATAATCTGAATTAGCGCATAATAATTAATAATCTTCTAAAAGATCGTGTATTTCTAGAACAATCTATGTACAATATAACAAAATATATTGGTAATTATAGTGGAAACTCTTCATATTCAATTGTTTTCGTGGGTGTTGAAAAAGCTCGAGTCATATACAGGGTGAGTCTTTGACCACTGCATTAATTTTAACGAAAGATTCCTCTCATCAAATGAAACACTTTTTTCATTTACCATTTTTCCAGATTCGGCTCAGGTAAAAAGTTACAAGCGTTTAAAGATTTCACAATGTGCTAATACACTCCCGCATATAAATGATCTATGACATTGTTGGCGGACGAGAATAAGGCATGGTAACGTGGTTTACAGCTTGATTCGGGATTCTAAGGCTCAGGAACGGATCCATAAAAGTGGTGAAATTTCTGGAGTTTTCCATTTCAAAACATTCAATGAAGAATATCTCGAAAACGGTGCCTTTAAGGAGAAATTATGAAGAATAATATTATGTTCTAAAACGATGGAATATTCTTGAAATGACTCAAGAAAAACTTCATATGCTTTCTTTATGCTAATTTCGTTTAGTTTTATGAATCCACGAGTCCATAACTAGAAAACCAGTAGAAGTAGAAAATAAGTAATATTTGGAAAATATGTATCATAGTTATAGGAAACTTTACGCCAACATTCATTTTATTCGAAAAAAGGATGTCAAAGCTACAAAATAAAAACTGAATTTTTTTCAAAATTTCAACAGCCTGTATCTTTTTACCTGAGCCGAATTTGGAAAAATGTTAAATGAAAAAAGTGTTTCATTTGATGAGAGGAATCTTTGGTTAAAATTAATGCAGTGGTCAAAGACTCACCCTGTATATGAGAAAAGTTTACTGTATGTATCTGTAGTAAATAAGACGATCTTCCGGGTAGAAAATTTCGAGCCGAAGAAATCCTTTCAATAGTATACACGTTTATTACTCAGTAGTTTATAGACACATACGAGTATACTCAACCGAGAGTAAAAAATCGATCTTGAAAAAAATACATTTAAACCTGAAATATAAAAATCTACAAGCATAAATATTTATTCAATATTTCACAGATATTCAAGAGTTGATATTTTGTAAAATATATTGTTCTCTATGTAGACCGTTCCTTACTTTTCGAATGAAAACACCATTTAAACGAGACTCTCGTGTTGCGCTGTATGTGATCTCGGTATCGTCTATAATATTTTTCAAAACGTCTCGCTTTTCCGAGACGAGACGAGAAAAATCTCGCTGTCGTGTGAATCATATGTTTTTGGAATTTCTCCCACTTAGAACCAAATTTTCATTTAAAAACTTGAAAAGTCAGGAAATGTTGGAGGATTTGTTGTTGGCCCAATCGTTCTTATGTAATTTGTGAGCGAGCTCGTGCTTAGGTAAAACAGTCTGACGCGCCTATGCCTATGGGGATGAGCGTAGCGCTGAATGATTCACCTCTGAACGCACGTGGGTAAAAATGGCTCACCCTAGGGCTCATGTGGGGTGGTCAGGAGAGGGTGAACGGAATTCCCTATGCCCTAAAAAGCGACTATGGACCGGGGGGAGGGGATAGATCTCGATCTGCAAGTGGGGAGAAAAATAAACCAACACCGATTTTGCCGCAGTTCTGGTTCAGACGGTTAGCAAGTTGCGTCAGAAGGTTCTGTGTTGTATTCATCTAGTTCTCGTGCATTTGAATGGTAGCTGGCATGGACCCGGTGAATGAAAGCGACGTCCGAAACGGCGGGGACGTCCTCACGACGCTGTCCACTGCCAGAGACGCTAGACAATCGCCGAAGTTCAACCAGGTGTTGATCCAGAGGAATTCCACTCCACCTTCTGTGCCTAGGAAAATTATGAGCAAGAACCACAACAACACAAGTTAGTACCTACATCATTTTATTCCCACAATCAATGTATCAGCTTTTTAAACTCATTATGTCAAACTGCAGCGGGATAATCCATCTAACAATCTGATTGGCGGAAATGAGTGTAGAGGGTATCATTATCGTCTTGCAAAACTTTCAGTTTTGTTTATGCCAAAAATATAGAAGCACTGACAGTGTCTTATAGACATTTCAATCAATGATTCTCTGCGATCCGACATATACAGGGTGAGTCTTTAAGTTGTACATTAATTTTAACCATAGATTCTTATCGTCAAATGAAACACTTTTTTAATTTACCATTTTTCCAAATTCGGCTCAGGTAAAAAGATACAGGTTCAGGTAAAAAGATACTGTTGAAATCTCGAAAAAAAATCAGTTTTTGTTTTGTAGCTTTGACATCCATTTTCCGAATAAAATGAATGTGGGTGTGAACTTTCCTATAACTATGATACATATTTTCCAATTATTAGTTTTTTCCTGCTTCTACTTATTTTCTAGTTATAGACTCGTGGATTCATAAAGCTAAACGAAATCAGCATAAAGAAAGAAGATAAAGTTTTTCTTGAGTCATTTCAAGAATATTCACTCGTTCTAGAACATTAAATTATTCTTTATCATTTGTCCTAAACGAACCGTTTTCTAGATATTCTTCGTTGAATGTTAAAAAATGGGAAACTTCAGAAATTTCACTACCTTTATAGATCCACCCCTGAGCGTTGCAATCCCGAATCAAGCTGTAAACCACGTTACCATACCTTTTTCTCGTCCACCAATAATGTTATAGGTAATTTGTATGCAGAAGTATATTAGCACATTGTGAAATCTTTAAACGCTTGTAACTTTTTACCTTAGCCGAATCTGACAAAATGGTAAATGAAAAAACTGTTTTATTTGAGGAGAGGAATCTATGGTTAAAATTAATGTACAACTTTAAGACTCACCCTGTATAGAAAACAAAATATCCAATAGTTTCTAATATGCATTCAGGGAAACACGCAAACCTACAAAATTTCTAGAAAACGTCACTGTTCAATGCAAATTAAAATCAAACTTAATGAATATGACAAAGTAACATGATCTATCAATGTTTTCCAGAGACCCAATATTTGGATAACACAGTATTGCTTCACATTAATACCTAATTATAGTTTGAATAACTGCGAACGTACCTTATTCAAAATGTTATGTAAATACATGTTCATGAATTACATTATACATTTGAAATAAGTCCGTAGAAATTTCAATTAATTATTATGAACACCTATTAAATAAAAAACTGCCGACAGAAACAACTAGAATTAACCTCAAATATATACCTTATTTATCTCCGAAATCAAAATTCTGAACACTTTTGTCGAATCGCTTCATAATAATATATCAATGTTCAAGTAGGTCTATAACAGACAGTTATAAAAATGTAATATAAATTGAGTTGGTTGTGTCTTTGAATCTTTTCACAGCGTATTAACTATTTCTTTTTATTTTATTTTTTATTGAGCGATTTTGATTTACACAGGGGTGTTTTGTTGTGCCTGATTTGTAATGTTTTATTATATATCATATAATTACATGTGTATAGATATAATCACTACAAGTATTCTTATCGTAATTCAAAATAAAATCAATTATCGACATTTAAATACATATTTTCATTTTGATTGATTAGTACAGGGCTTGATGGTTTCTTTTAGAAATTTTGGAATCGATATTAATCAGCTTGAATTAATTGTTTCAATTTCTTGGAGAAATTTGAAGTTTCTTTAGATATTAATGCCCCTAGGGATACAGTTATATTATTATTTATGTCTTATTTAGTTTCGGTTGATTATACATTATTATTATAAAATATTGAATGTTTCGAATATATGAAATAACTACATCAGCAGTGTTAAATGTAATACTATCATCATTAAGAATAATTGATCTTGTTAAAAAAATTTGATTTCAAAACTGGTTGTTTTCCACTGTAAAAATTCTTGAAAATTTGGATTCGCCTTCTTACAAGAACTTCATTGATTAATAAATACATTTGAAGATTTGTGATACCTTACACTATTGAAATCTATAGATTTTTGTGCTTGATGTAGCAATGTAACCATCTATATTAGTTGCCAGGTATGAAGATGCATATACATATCAATAGTGGATCGAACACATATCAACGGTTGATTTGTTTACTTTTATATATACTGAACGCCATAGTCATGCATCAGTTTCTAGACAAACCTTAGTAAAACCAACAGTTATGAAGCTGATATTTCGGAGAAATCTTCCCATTAATACCTATATGATAGGATTAGAATATTCTCTAGAGATATGGATAATTTGGTTAAAATTACTTGAATTACTGAAACATTTTCTGCATTCCCCTGCATCCCGCAGTGGTCGGATCATGCCCATTTTGATCTTCCAATTTGTAATTAAAACCTACCTTCTTACAAATATAAAATCTCTAAATCTTTCTTTCGAAAGTTGCCGTTCATTAACAGCCAGTTAGATAGACATAATTAAATCAAGCACATTTTTCATCTCCAATGTAGTCGTATTTGGACCAAATTATAGCGCCCTATTTCAAGCCCGCAATAGAATGAAAAGGGAAGGTATTCTGCAGATGATATTCTGCACAATTTTCTTTTGGCGGGCTATAGTTCCTCGGAACTGAGTGCTTATCAATTTGCCCAATTGTCTGTAATTTTCGAATTTTTGGCTGAAAATGGTCTAAAACGATTTGGTTCGACTCACTGATCGAGAATCCGAGGTCGAAATCGATTCTGTCGGGCCGGCCGTAGGCACGATTACTCTCGAACGAAAGGAGTTAGAGGATTGAAATTTGCAAGGTGGGTTTGGAGCGTAAATATCTCGGTTAAGTTCGTTAATGGGCAAAATCCATCAAGCGGTTTCGTAGTTATGGCCGATTTCAGTAAAACATTTTTTATGAATATTTCCGAAACCGATCAATCGATCTATCTGAAATTTAGCATCAAATTGTAGAATCATGACCTTCATACGTATGCGAAGTTTTGTATTGACCAGGTTACAGCAAAGTGCCAAAAAAAAATTTTTGAAAATTTAAAAAAAAAATTTTTAACATTATTTCTCGAACGGAATGAGCTAGGCAGTTGAAATTTTCAGAGTAGGTTAGGGAAATGAATATCTCGGTTAAGTTCGTTATTGGGCAAAACAGGCCAGATGGTTTCGGAGTAACGAAAAAAAAAATTTTTTTTAAGTAACAAATTTCAAATTAAATTTTTATTTAAGATGCGGTTTGACCATAAAAATCCATTGATATCATTTTCAACTCCAACAAGCTAATACTTTCGGAGATATGATTTTTCGAATTTTCAATAATGAATCGTACTTCTATGTTTTCACATAATGATATCATTATTCTATCTAAGCTTTATTATATGATCTGTGTTCATACTCGTACATGTCATCCTGTTCTATAAGAGAGAGTCAAATTCATTTCAGCTATTTTAATTTGATTTCTTCCATGGTGCAGTTCTCATTCTCAGATTGCTCATTTAATCTTGATAAATAAACTATTATTTGAATTGAATTTCCTTCATGATGCAGTTCTATCATAAGAATACATTGATATAATTCCCAACTCTGAGAAACCAATACTTTCGGAGATATAATTTGTCTGTTTGAACTAGAGCGCCAGAAATCTCCTGTCCACAGGGCTTGAACCCATTTTTTTATAATCGGTTTAGATCTTGGGGGACAGAAACTCCTGAAAATTTTGTATATTTACTTCACCTTGACATAGTGATGGATATCAGTATGAATTATTTATATTGAATTAGTGATTCATTTATTCAACTTGTTGAGGAGCGTGATGACCGCCAAATGTATTATAATTCCAATAAATGTTCATATACATATAATTACTTATTAGTTCACTGATTTAAGATTCGAATCTGATATTCACATTAGTTTTCTTTTGGAAATGTATTTCTGAAGAATGTAACATCTTCATCATATGGACCATGGATTATGCGGGGATAAGTAGGATTGAAAAAAAAATCCTCAGAAACTATCCGACATGAAGTTCGAAACGAATATAATACCCCAAAATGTTTCATTACCAACACTTCAATTGAGTGGTTCCTCTGTAGGTATATAGCAAACCAGTAACTATAGCATTAACGAGTCTGATAAAATTGAACTTTTCAGAAGATTTTTTTGTATTTCTTCCCCTTTATTTAAATCTCATGTAGTGGTGAAGATAAAATATATAAAAATGGTTTTAAACGATTCCATCTAACTTACTGATGAAGAATCCGTTAAGAATGATGAACCGAGAAAAGCTACTGATTTGTTTTGTTCAAAATAATGTTGTAATCTTCTCATATTATAATCAACCACATGCAATATAACGCCAATTTGCTGTAGACAATACAATTAACCCGCGAATTGATCATTGTTATTGAGCCTTCCGATGAATTAACAATATACAATATTCAGTAGCTAATTTTTACTACTACGTTTTTGATTGTACAGAAAAAAGTAGCCTCTGAAATAAGTTTTCAATACCTAGGCTCCAATTAGAGAATTATTATTTCAGCAAGCGCCTCAGCTCATTGGTAGATAAGTTAACCTCAATGAGTTGAAATTGTTCGTGGAAATAAGAAATACGTTTTGACAATTTCTGATTTCTTCCACTACTTTCCATCCCTTGAAATGCGTTGATTCGAACTTCCAAGGACCAATAGTGAATGGTACCAGCTTTTGGCAAGCTTGTACCCCCGAATGGACCTATTATTTTGACCAAATGTCTCTAATATTCGAATGTTTGGCCGAAAATGGTCTCAAACGCTAAGTTTCGACTCACTGGTGAAGAATACGACTTCAACTTAATTATGTCCGTCCGTGGGCACGATACCGTCTGAACGAAATTAATTAAAGGGTTGAAATTTGCAGGGTAGGTTTGGGGCATAAATACCTCGAATAATTTCGTTAATGGGCAAAATCCGCCGAGTGATTTCGGAGTTATAGCCAAGTGGAATTTTGAATTCCCAATAACTTGAAAAATACTGATCTGATCGAATTGAAACTCAGTAGTTAAATGGACTGATTCAAATTTTCGTGAGGATG
The DNA here is from genome assembly GCA_937662695.2 of Halyzia sedecimguttata. NCBI lineage: Eukaryota > Metazoa > Arthropoda > Insecta > Coleoptera > Coccinellidae > Halyzia > Halyzia sedecimguttata. The sequence continues at coordinate 7,445,136 of OW569420.2, forward strand.
TCTACAACATTTTAAAAAATTATAAAAAAAAAATCTGTTCCATCAAAACTTCATTTTACAGGGAAGTTCTAGATTAGAACTCGATCGGACGTATATTGTTGGAAATATTGGTAATATATTATTTAGACTGAACTCATGTCAGTGTTCTTCCAATTTTTACGCGCATGTTCCGGGGAACATCGCGTACCTAATCATTTTACCCAAATGTCTGTAATGTTCGAATTTTTTGCCGAAAAAGGTCTCAAACGATTAGGTTCAACTCTCTGGGGAAGAATTCGAGGTCAAATTTGATTCTGTCTGGCCGGCCGTTCGTTGTGAAAATCCTATCACTAGAACATTTTTAGAAAATTATTAAAGAAAAATATTTCTGTCACGATAACCTGAGAACGGAAAGAGATAGCGACTTGCAATTTTTAGGGTACGTTATGCATCTGAATGCAATATTTGAGTTTGTTAAGAGGCATAATCGGCCAAACGGTTTTGTAGTTAAAATGAAATTTTGATGTTATTCCCTCAATGAGTAGAAAAATACGTATCCGATCCAACTCAAACATGGTAATTAGTTGTAGAATGCTGACGCCAAAATTCTTGCAAAATTTTGTGGGGATCGTATAACTAGAAAATAAAAAAAAAAAAATTTAAAAACATTGAAAAATATTATATACAGGGTGAGTCTTTGACCACTGCATTAATTTTAACCAAAGATTCCTCTCATCAAATGAAACACTTTTTTCATTTAACATTTTTCCAAATTCGGCTCAGGTAAAAAGATACAGGCTGTTGAAATTTTGAAAAAAAATCAGTTTTTATTTTGTAGCTTTGACATCCCTTTTTTCGAATAAAATGAATGTTGGCGTAAAGATTCCTATAACTATGATACATATTTTCCAAATATTAGTTATTTTCTACTTCTACTGGTTTTCTAGTTATGGACTCGTGGATTCATAAAACTAAACGAAATTAGCATAAAGAAAGCATATGAAGTTTTTCTTGAGTCATTTCAAGAATATTCCATCGTTTTAGAACATTATATTATTCTTCATAATTTCTCCTTAATGGCACCGTTTTCGAGATATTCTTCATTGAATGTTTTGAGATGGAAAACTCCAGAAATTTCACTACTTTTATGGATCCGTTCCTGAGCGTTGGAATCCCGAATCAAGCTGTAAACCACGTTACCATGCCTTATTCTCGTCCGCCAACAATGTCATAGATAATTTATATGCGGGAGTGTATTAGCACATTGTGAAATCTTTAAACGCTTGTAACTTTTTACCTGAGCCGAATCTGGAAAAATGGTAAATGAAAAAAGTGTTTCATTTGATGAGAGGAATCTTTGGTTAAAATTAATGCAGTGGTCAAAGACTCACCCTGTATATCAGAAACTATCCATCTGACATGGCTGACATTTTGTGAGTGCCTTCAGCACCTAACTATACTGCCAAGTTCTAAGTTTGAACACGATCGGATCTATATTGTTGGAGATCCGAGCAGCCTTGGGTGAGATCAGTAGCTGGATGGGTGACCCTTGCCTCAATAACTGTCGAACAAAAAGAGATAGGGACTTGCAAATTATGAAAAAATCATGATATCTTGAGAACGAAAAGAGGTAGCGACTTGCAAATCTTAGGGTAGGTTGCGCATCCGAATACGACATTTGAGTTCCTTAATTGGCATTATCGGCCAAATGCTTTTGAAGTTATACTCATCTGAATTCTTGTTGTTATTTCCTCTATAACTCAAAATATACAAATCTGATCCAACTAAAAGTATGTGATTACTTGTAGAATGTTGACCCACTAATTTTCGCGGAATTTCGTGAATATGGTATCCTGGGGTATACTTGAGGCGTAAGTTTTTCCGTATTTCTATTCCAATATAATTAAAAATTGTGTGATCATAGACGTCATTGGAGTCTGTCATTAAAATGGTATGAAATGTATTCATATATTATAAAAGCTGTGAAATGGTAATATCGATGCCAGATTCGACTAACAGTGTCCAATAAAGGTGAGGAGACACCAATTTTTTTATTTCAATATTGATAAATTCATCTTTGATGAAATTCCTGTGAGAATATGCTGACCTGGATTTTTTAGAGGAGGTTTACTATCTTTTTCGCTGTGCGATCGTTACGTTTCATTATTGGAAATGATAAACTCGAATACAAAAAAAACTAGCTATTGATTTCAAAGTTACAAATGAATGACACAGTTAAAAGTATCATAAAACTCATTACCAAGTTTCGTCTTCTCATTATTACAGAGGAAATTAGCAATCAGTACTGAAAATTCTCCCCTCGCGGTATTTTAATTGTAATTAATGTGCGTTGAAGCCGCTTTTTCTTATATTTGCGGTACTAATTAAACCGATGGACACTCTTACAAATTTGGCGAATTGGTTGTGGCTGCTATTCTTTATAAAGCATCTTAGTCGCATTTAGCTGTGGCAAAAAACGGTCGGTTAGTCACTTTATAGCAGATATTATAAAACAGAATAAGTAATTGGAATGCGTTTTTCTATATGGGACGAACTCTTTACGATGCGGAGAACATTTCGTTCGTTTTATCAGTGGCGGATGCCCTTTTTTGATCCGTCTTGTGACCTGGATATAGGTGAAAATCGTCCAAGACTCATTCAAGATTCAGCCTGTGCTATATTTACCTATGGTAGAAATATTGTATTGCAAAGATAAGTTTTATACATTGAGCGTCAAAAGTATGAAATTAATGGCTTTATTTTCTCCCCTTTCAGGAATAACGAAAAATGGTTTCACAGGTCAAATTTATTGGCTTGAACCCATTTTTAAAGAACATTATCCCGTCTTATTTTTCTACCATTTTTGCGCGTATGTTCTGGGGAACATCGCGTTATCATTTTGCCCAAATGTCTGTAATTTTCGAATTTTTCGCCGAAAATGGTCTCAAACGATTGGGTTCGACTCCCTGATGAAGAATTCGAGGTCAAATTTGATTCTGTCCGGCCGGCCGTTGCCACGATAACTTGAGAACGGAAAGAGCTAGCGACTTGAAATTTTCAGGGTAGGTGGCGCATCGCAATACGACGGACAAGTTCGTTAATGGGCATAATCAGCCCAATTGTTTCCGAGTAATAATTTTATTTTCAACCAATATAAATCCGATCGAATTGAAACTTGGTGAATATTTGTAGAATATAAACCTAAGGACGTTTGTGAAATTTTGTGAGAATCGTATCACTAGAAAATTAAAAAAAAATTATTAAAAAATATTGTTTATGTCTCGATAACCTGAGAACGGAAAGAGATAGCGACTTGAAATTTTTAGGTAAGGTTGTGCATCTGAATGTGACATTTGAGTTTGTTTATAAGCATAATCGGCCAAACGGTTTCGGAGTTATCCCCATCTGAAATTTGGTTGTTATTTCCATAATAACTCGAAAAATACTAAACCGATCCAATTTAAATATGGTTATTAGTTGAAGAATGCTTGCACGGAAATTCTTGCAAAATTTTGTGAGGATCGTATCACTAGACATTTTTTTTAAAATCATTTAAAAAAATTCTATATATCAGAAACTATTCATTCGACATGGCAGATATTTTGCGAGAGCCTTCAGAACCTAACTCTACTACCGAGTTCCAAGTTTGAACACGATCGGATGTATATTGTTGGAGATCTGAGCAGCCTTGTGTGAGTTCAGTAGCTGGATGGGTGACCGTTGCATCGATAACTCCCGAACGAAAGGAGATAGGGACTTGCAATTTTCAGGTTAGAATACGCCAATCGAGCTTGCAACTTGGAACGAACATTTCGGAGAGTTTCCGGCTGTATTGCTCTTACTTCTTTCCGAATCCTCTGTTTCAAATCCTCGATGTTGTATGGCCGATTGAGGTGAACTTTGATTTTGTTATATCCCCTTAGGAAAATGTCTAATGGAGTCAGATCTGGATACCGAGCCGGCCATTCAATAAAACTTCGCCTACCGATATACCTGTTTGGGAACACTTCGTTCATTCGCACATTTTGAAAATAATGGGATGGAGCTCCATCATATTAATAGATAATTTGGGAGATCTGGATCTACATCGTTCGGAAAGAGAACTGCCAACGCCGGAATCCGGTTATCCCATAATAAATCCAAATAGGTTGGACTTGTTGGATATGTTTGCGATATATTGTTATTTGCCGCTATAGTTCTCGAAGACAAATGAGGATTTTCCTTCAACTCTAATAAAATGCTCAATTGTACTGCCTCCAGAATTGCCGATCGACCACTGTTTGGAAGATCCTTCACGTATCCGAACTCCTCATACTTGCTGACCCCTAATAATCACAATTTCTTTTCTGTCTGATGGATATAAACGCCGAACCATTTTTAGTTTAGTTTTTGACAGTAGATGAATAAAAATGAACAAACTAATTCGACTACTTATTTCAACGATAGGCAAGTAGGTACTAGGAGAAGACACAAGACATCCAGATGGTCTAAAATAATTTATGTGAGTTTTAGTATCAATACTAGTACCTAACGTTTAAAAAAAAAATTAAAATAGGGGCTTGCAATTCAATAAAAATTCCATTGTTGCTTTAATTCAAACCAAGAAATCAGTTGCACCATAAAAGTTTACAGAAAAATCCGGGAATTTCATTGTCTGGGATATAGGAGAGAATTGGAAATTAATTCGAAAAGATAGAAGTTTATTCCAAGAATTCAAAGCAGCAGTCTGCCTGCGAATATGGGGCGGGACAATGTTTGGAAGAACTTCAACGCAATGTGCTGCGTTCAGTAGTTTTCAAGTTATAGAAAAGAAGGTGGGAGATATATGAATAAATTAGAACGAAAAAATCCAGCTAAATCGATCATCATCTTTCAGTTCATGCATTTTGTGATAAGGACTTGCCGAGGCAAATTTTTTTTCCAGTAGGTAGCTATTATAGTTCATACAAAAATTAAAAAGTACTGACGTGAAGTCTGCTCTAGCGAGCTTCTTCATGTTGACAAATCGAAGCAGACTGTTTAATTATTGCGTCATAAAACTCATACCCATGGGAATGCTGTAGATTAACGAATTATCTCACTTCCATAAGATCGTCTTTGATATATTTTCCCAATATTTCCGACAATCTAGATCCGGTCGAGTATTAATATAGAAGTTGGCTGTTAATGCGATATCTGACTGATTTGTTTCTGAGATAGAGATCTTCTTTATAATTTTTTAATTTTTTTTTAATTTTGTAGTCATACGATCCTCATGAAAAGTTGCATAAGTCTTCGTGTCGGTATTTTTCAACTAACCACCGAGTTTCAACTAGATCAGATCAGACGAACTCAAACGAGATATCAATACCGCAAACCTACCCTTCAAATTTCAACTCTCTAACTCATTTCGTTCTGAAGTTTTCGTGCTTACGAATGTCTGGACGGACAGAATTGTATTTGACCCCGGATTATTACTCAGAGAGTCGAATCCAATCGTTTGAGACCATATTCGGCCAAAAACACATACATTTGGGCAAAACCGAGGAACAAGCACGCCATAAAGACTGTATTTAATGAATTTTCTTATGTGTCACCAAAAAAGTTGAAATAATAGTAGGTAGAATCCAGATTCACTAGTTTTGATTAAACATAATTTTATTTGCATTTGACAACATTCTCGAATAGTTCTGAATTTGTTTTGATCATATTGATAATGGATTTTTGGTTCTTGTATTTTGTTACTACAATTATTGTCTTAAATGCGATACAATGTCATTGCTATATTGGAAAAAAACAAGCATACCATCAGGCTGTGAATAGAATAGCTACATCAAAAACCTATTGAATTTCAGCTACAAAATTGAAGTAATTCAAAAACAATATAAGTGTAGGGCCGTAATGAATCATTTCTAGAATATATTATAAATGTAACGAAAAAGTGTCTGGAACTTCAGCGCCCCCATTGTTTGAATGATAAATAAATTTTAATGAATTATAATACCTCAGACTAGCTGAAATCTTTAGATTTCTAATCCAATTTTGTGATTTCTCAAAGTCAATTACATTTCTGAAAATTGTTCATTTTCTTTCAATTGATACGAGCGACCGAAAATGATCGATTTTAGAGGTATAATTGCATTCTGGGGGTGATCGAGAGATTGAATCCTATTGAGAAAATCAATTATTTTTCGACATCCTGAAGGTCCTCGAGGTCTTGGAACAGATTGACATAAAGCAGTAGAGATGTATTTCTATTACGTTTTGTCGTGTACTGCTGTAGCTACGCAAATTAAGAAACTCATGTAAATGTAAATCTCGAAATTGTATTCATACTGATGGCTTGAGTACAAATAACCGGTCAAAGAAGAATCAGGGCAATATCAATTTTAGAGAACAAATTCAATTGCTTACATAAAATTTTTCGACAGGCCAAAATAGCATATAGGAATGTCTTGGACACTACACGATTGATGACATAGTTACTGGAACTATAGTTCCACTTTTTCATGATGTCACATTTGTGTAATCTGAATGACGATATTAGCATACTTCTGTCATGTCTGTTTTTTGTCACTTTTTGTCTATCAGTGATAATGGACCTATCGTAGTAGAGTCTTAAATTGCCATTTAGGAGCACCCTCTACGGCTGGTACTTCGATATATAAGATGTTATAAAACCATACTTGGTGGCCAGTTTCTGATGGACGATGTTGCATACTCTATTATATCTATGCAGATAGTCAGCACGCTACAACCAAATGGAATTTGCCGAATGATCTCTGATGTTTCTTCACACTTCTTGAATTCCTCAGATTTTTACAAATTTCTTGTAGTTTTTCATATAGATGAGCTGATCTTGAGTAGCGATCATATTGTTTTCAGTTTCTGGAAAAGAGTACTTCCAGTAAACTACCTATTTGGAGCTTCCTTGTCAATATAAGGAGCAGGTTGGATTCGAAGTAGAGCAATGCCTTCTGTGACCATCGTTCCAGCTTATCCGTATCCGAAGCTACAGTAAAATCGGCTGTGGGAGGGGCAGTGTTTAGAGCGAATAGTCCTGATCAGCTGCAGCTATAGTTCGGTAAGGATCTGCGGTTTTGGCTGTTCTGTAAATGAATTCGCTCAAGTTTACTACCTGCTGAGAGTATTAATTGATGAGGTGGATTAACCCCTTTCTCCTTCCTTCTGAGGTAGCGTTGTTTTAATAATGGACGATGGTGATTGTTGTTTTTTATCATCATTATTCGTGTCAACTGCTGTCTTAGGAAGCATATGATGAGATTAGGGCTAGCAGAAACTGACAAGTGCAGATCCTGTGGGGAGAGGGATGAAAATCCTGATCACCTTATTACGGAATTCCTCGCCATCTCAAACCAACGCAAGGAATGGTTTGGGCAAGAAATCTTCAGGAGCAAAGACGTAGTCTTCTTGAAGTCATTCGAGATACTGGACTTCATCAGAACTCTGGAACTAGTGGAACTGGAGGGCGAGCTGTATGTTACCCCCTACAACAATATACAGGGTGTTCCTCAAAGACATGCTAATATTTGAGGGGGTGATTTTTTGACTCATTTCAAGAAAAAAACTTCCTATGAACGTATGTCCTAAATGTCTTAACCTTTGAGATACAGGGTGATCAAATTTTGAAAAAATATCAGTTTTTAGTAATAACTATGATAATATTATAATCTTTATAAAATTCGGTACATGTCTTCTATACATCAAGGTGCATTTTGTGATGTACATAAATTTTTATTTTCTCTACGGCGTTAGACTTTATGGCGCCGCTTTATTCTACCTTTTGTCTGCTTGTAGTCCATTTTAATATCTTGTTTGGCGCTTCTCCTTTTTATATTCTCTGTACAATATTTCCGTTTGTTAGACATCGCCCTCTATGACAATGTGTCCCTCGATGTGGAGAGTTTTGTATTTGGACAGACCAAACTCCATATAAATATCACTGGAGAATCGATAGTTAATGGCTGCTGGGTCACCTATGTGAAGATATGAAGTGTTCAATGTTCAATGTAATTGATCATGGTAACAGACTTACGGGGCCACTATGGACTGATTATGAACACTACACTAGTAACTACACTCATGTCCACTACAAAGAGTGTATACTATTCTAGTTTTAAGTTGTCACCTTGGTAGATTCCCCTAAGGATGGGTATTCCATCAGTTCAAAGGAGATTGTCAATAGGGTGGATTTAATAGATAATTAAGACCTTAAGAAGCCAGGTACACTATCAAAAGCTTTTTTTTAAATCTACGTTGTTGTACATCCTGGTGATCTTTAAGCGCTTTTTATCAGTATTATCCAGAATGATTGATGCTTGGAAATTCATTGGAACTGATGAAGAGCAGGACTGCACCTGATTATCTGATCAGGAGCGCCTGTTCCTGGGTCTGCCACTGGCAATGTTTTTGTCAGGACATTTCATACCAGAGAATTCCTTGTTCAATTCGAGCGGTCGTCAAGGGATCGATAATTTGTTTTTTATTTCCGACCAAAATTTTCGGGATAAAAACTAGTCCACAACGGGTTCTTCGGTAAGGGCAAAAAGTAATTGATGAAAAAGTATCGGTTTTTCCTCTGTAACCGCTTCGTCTGATTTCATAGCTGGAGCTGGCTTGCTCAGCGGCGTGTACACGATTTTACAACCATCATCTCCGTTCAGGTTTCTCATAATCGTTAATCATATTACAAAATGAAACTTTCTTTGGAATATTGTCACCGAATTTATTACCCAGAACGGATTAACCATGCGCAAAAGAGGAGGTCGTGGTACACTTTGATGTGGAACTGCTGATTCCACGAACAGCGGTATTTTGTACATTTCCACATAAAAATGAACTTGAGAGACGAAAAAGTCTAACTGAGTCACGAAAATATTCATCTTTTTTCCCGATTTGGTTTCAACAAGAACGAACTGAATTTACCAATGAATTTTAAATTATTTGCAGATTGGTTTCAATTAGTTCCGTGAATTTTTTTTTTCTCTTTATTATTCTCTCAAATAATGATTTAATCCATTAAAAAATCAGTTCGTCTGGGGACCTTATTCCAAGCAACCAGAGGGAAATTCATTAATCTTACTACAAAAATTGGTTATCAATTCATTCTGCGGGCTGGTAATGAGGGAAGAAAATACAGTCAATGTATTCACAGAAAATTTGTATTTCATGGATTTTATCGAAAATAAAGGTACGGAACGGACACATTAGACACAGTTAGAACTCTAAAAGTGTTGTCCGCCTCTGATGACACATCAGAATAATATGTGCAGCGTATCCATATGAACTTTAAAGTAGCGTGATAGATATTTCTATAACACGATAACAGAAATTTAATCTTACTTGGGCACATTTGAACCGATTTAGATTAAATGTTCTGTACAAACGTTGTACGAAATCAACTGAATTATTTCAGGAAGTTTTCACGAATTGAAATACATACAGGGTGAACCAGATATTGAGAAACACTCTATGATATATTTTTTATTTGGCTAGCTCTTTCTCTCCTGATTTCGAACATACAGGGTGAGTCTTTGACCACTGCATTAATTTTAACCAAAGATTCCTCACATCAAATGAAACACTTTTTTCATTTAACATTTTTCCAAATTCAGCTCAGGTAAAAAGATACAGGCTGTTGAAATTTTGAAAAAAAATCAGTTTTTATTTTGTAGCTTTGACATCCTTTTTTCGAATAAAATGAATGTTGGCGTAAAGTTTCCTATAACTATGATACATATTTTCCAAATATTAGTTATTTTCTACTTCTACTGGTTTTCTAGTTATGGACTCGTGGATTCATAAAACTAAACGAAATTGGCATAAAGAGAGCATATAAAGTTTTTCTTGAGTCATTTCAAGAATATTCCATCGTTTTAGGACATATATTATTCTTCATCATTTCTCCTTAAACGCACCGTTTTCGAGATATTCTTCATTGAATGTTTTAAAATGGAAAACTCCAGAAATTTCACTACTTTTATGGATCCGTCCCTGAGCGTTGGAATCCCGAATCAAGCTGTAAACCACGTTACCATGCCTTATTCTCGTCAGCCAACAATGTCATAGATAATTTATATGCGGGAGTGTATTAGCACATTGTGAAATCTTTAAACGCTTGTAACTTTTTACCTGAGCCGAATCTGGAAAAATGGTAAATAAAAAAAGTGTTTCATTTGATAAGAGGAATCTTTGGTTAAAAGTAATGCAGTGGTCAAAGACTCACCCTGATATTCTCTCCTTGCAGCTTTCTTATTTTTATTGTTCTTCACATAAAGTGAAAATATTTCAAATTTTTCCGCTTCTGTGTAATACATGTTATCTGAAATAAGTTTGTTGAATGTCAAACGTGTGCCATATCGTTACCAATGCAATTGGTTGATTTATCACAGCCTACCACTTGACAACTGACTACTGAGTTTGCCAGGTGGTTCCCAGAATTTAGGACTCTGTAGTTCACAAAATAAGAGATATATACCAACATATGCATACATACTCGAAATCAGGAGAGTAAGATCTAGCCAAATATCAAAAATATATAGAGTGTTTCACTTAAAAAAATGAAGTCGCATTCAATATCTTGTCAACCCTGTATATATTTCAATTTGTGAAAACGTCCTGAAAAAATTGATTTCGTACAACTTTGATACAGAACATGTTTTTGTTTCTCCATTCGTAACAGAGTTAAAGGGGAGGTCAAATTATCGTGGGAAACCCGGTACAATAAATTTAACAGAAGCGATTCTTAGACACAAACTCATATACAGGAAGTTACTAATTTGATGCAAAAGATTTTAGGAGGTGATACTAAAAATTACTATAGTGTCCTGGGGAAACAGTTTCAAAGGGCAATAACTTGGAGGGAAGGTCTAAAAAAATTTTCATCAATTTTGAAATACTTACTTCGTTTTCAAGATATCCACTTAATTGCATATATCGTGGACCACACAAGAAACATGGGGAAAAAGAGGATCAAGGATTGATACTTTACTTAGAATGTAAGAATGTAGTTAATAAAATATTTATTTGATGTTACATAAAAAAAATTTGTAAAACAATAATTATTTCAAAAAAACCTTTTCCTGATGTTTCTTGTGTGGTCTAGGGATATGCCATTAAGGGGATTTATTTTTTTGCGCGCATGTTCTGAGGAACAGCGTGCTATTATTTTGTCCAAACGCCGGCCGACCTTTACCACGACAAAATTCAAACTGAAAGAGATCCGAATGCGACGATCAAATTCGTTAATGGGCATAATCAGCCAAACGGTTCCGAAGTTATAACCATCTGAAATTTTACTGTTATTTCCCAATAACTCATAAAATAGAGATCCCATTATTTTCAAGCTTGTTAAGTAGTTGAAGAATGCCGACGCGCAAATTTTCGTTAAGATCGTATCATTAAAAAAAATTTTTCTTCAAAAATTTTATAAAACATGAGGATCAGGATTTTGGAAATACTCATTGTTTATTTTCATTATGTAACATCAAATAAATATTATATATTAACTACAATTCTTAACATCTAAGTAAAGTATCACCTCTGTATGGTCCTGGGATATGCAATTAAGTAGATATAATATTAAATTTATTGTGCCACCCTTTATAGTAGAATACATTCTAGAGGTGATAGTTTGCCTGATAATGCTTGGCATAGATATAATAATAAATGGCATATCCTACGAAATACAAATGTATTGAAAATTTTCTAATTGGATTATTCATAACTAAGTTACGGAAAAAATGAATTAATCAATCTTAGGGACTCGGGCCTGGTATGTGAGGAAACTTGAACTATCTGCGATTCTGATCTGCTGGGTGATTATTATACAGGGTGAGTCTTTGACCTCTGCATTAATTTTAACCAAAGATTCCTCTCATCAAATGAAACACTTTTTTCATTTACCATTTTTCCAGATTCGGCTCAGGTAAAAAGTTACAAGCGTTTAAAGATTTCACAATGAGCTAATACACTCCCGCATATAAATTATCTATGACATTGTTGGCGGACGAGAATAAGGCATGGTAACGTGGTTTACAGCTTGATTCGGGATTCCAACGCTCAGGGACGGATCCATAAAAGTAGTGAAATTTCTGGAGTTTTCCATTTTAAAACATTCAATGAAGAATATCTCGAAAATGGTGCGTTTAAGGAGAAATGATGAAGAATAATATAATGTTCTAAAACGATGGAATATTCTTGAAATGACTCAAGAAAAACTTTATATGCTTTCTTTATGCTAATTTCGTTTAGTTTTATGAATCTACGAGTCCATAACTAGAAAACCAGTAGAAGTAGAAAATAACTAATATTTGGAAAATATGTATCATAGTTATAAGAAACTTTACGCCAACATTCATTTTATTCGAAAAAAGGATGTCAAAGCTACAAAATAAAAACTGATGTTTTTTCAAAATTTCAACAGCCTGTATCTTTTTATGTGAGCTGAATTTGGAAAAATGTTAAATGAAAAAAGTGTTTCATTTGATGAGAGGAATCTTTGGTTAAAATTAAAGCAGTGGTCAAAGACTCACCCTGTATAGTCGGTTCTTAGCGGCAAGATTGAAATTTTGACCATATTGACGCCTATAATGTTTTTTTGGACACATGTTTTGTTATGCTATAAATAATATCTATTCCAGAATGAATGAACTTGGTAAGATATAACGAAGATTTTTCGACTTATTTTATTTATAAACTACTTGTTTCGACAGTCGTTTCTGGACGTATTTTTGTGTTATAGGTACTGATGATTTTTGTTCTTTTTTTCTGTGTAGCCTTGAAAAAGTCTGAATATATACGTATGAAACGTCGGCATTTAGTTCAATTTAGTCGTTTTATGCTTTACATCTCCTATTTCCTGTGAAACCTCCAACAAGTAAGTCTAATGTTATCTTCTGGGGGCTTTCTGTACCGAGTGCCCAAACATGATTTATTTTTGAGGACCTTTTTCATTCTGGGCAGCAATCAAGAGATTGAATCCTTTAGGGAAAATTTATGTTTATTGACATCTTGAAGGTCCTTGACGTCTTGCAACAGATTGACATAAAGCAGTAAAAATGCATTTCTATTACGGTTTTTCGTCTACTGCCGCAGCGACATGAATGAAGAAACTCATGTAAATGTAAATCTCGATTTTGTATTCATAGTGACTTCTTGGGTTCAAATAATTCGTAAGAAGAATCAGAGCTATAATATTTTGTGTCAAAAATAAAAAATCCCTTCTTTGTGCTGCCCATGTTTTTATTGAATTCCATCCCTTTGTTAATAGAACACATTTTACTCGAGTGGAAATATACCTTTATACATATACTTTTGAATTGAGAGCTTTACATTTTTTGCGCGTATGTTCTGGGGAACATCGCGTAATCATTTTGTCCAAATGTTTGTAATTTTCGAATTTTTTGCCGAAAATTGTCCCAAACGATTAGGATCAACTCACTGATGAAGAATTCGAGGTCAAATTTGATTCTGTCCGACCGTTGCCACGATAACTTGAGAACGGAAAAAGATAGCGACTTGAAATTTTCAGGGTAGGAGGTGCATCCAAATACGACGGACAAGTTCGTTAATGGGCATAATCGGCCCAACGGTTTGCCAGTAATAATTTTGTCATCAACCAATACATATCCGATTGAATTTATACTTGATAGCTAGTTGTAGAATACTAATACAAAGGCGTTTGGGAAATTTTGTGTGAATCACGTCGCTGGAAAATAAAAAAAAATGATTTAAATATATTATTTATGTCACAATAACCTGAGAAGGAATAGAGCTATCTACAATTTTTAGGGTAGGTTTTGCATCTGAATGCGTCCATTGAGTTTGTTAATAGGCATAATCGACCAAACGGTTTTGAAGTTATACTCATCTGAAATTTGGTTATTATTTCCTCGATAACTCATGAATACTGATCCGATCCAATTCAAACGAAAATTTTGCGAGAACCATCAAAACCTAACTCTACTGCGAAGTTCGAAGTTTGAACACGATCGGATCTATATTTTTGGAGATCCGAGCAGCCTTGCATGAGTTCAGTAGCTGGATGGGTGACCGTTGCCTCGATTACTTTTGAACGAAAAGGGATAGGGACTTTTCAGAGGAGGTTGCGCATACGACTGGGAGAGTTAAGTTCGTTGTTGGGCATAATCGGCCCGACGGTTTCGGAGTTATACCCATTTGTAATATTATTTTCTCGATAACTCAAAAAATACAGACCTGATCGAATTGAAACTTGGTATCGATATAAAGAAGTGTCTGAAATTTTGTGGGGAACGTACCACTAGAAAATTCTTGAAAAATTACGAAAAAATATTATGTATCTCCCGCGATAACTTCAGAACGGAAAGAGATAGCGACTTGCAATTTTCATGGTAGGTTGCGCATCCGCATGTGACATGTAAGTTCGTGATTTGGTATAATCGGCCAAATAGTTTTGGAGTTATACTCATCTGAAAGTTTGTTGTTATTTCCTCTATAACTCAAAATATACAAATCTGATCCAATTAAAACTCGCTGATTACTTGTTGAATACCGACCCACTAATTTTCCCGGAATTTCTTGAATATCGTATCCTGGAGTTACTTGAGGCGTGAGTTTTTCGTATTTCGATTCCAATCGAATACATATGTCAGAATTAAAAATTCTGTGATCATAGACGTTTTCTCGTTAAAATGGTATGAAATGCATCCACATATTATAAAAGCTGAGAAAACGGTATATATTGATGCTACATTTGATTAAGAGTGTCTAATAGAGCTCCTGACTTGTTGTTGCTTGTTGAATATCAAACAATATAGCATGTGTATGTGAATCAAATAGTGTTAGCAGAGGTTAATATTACCTTAGAATTCGACGTATGATACAATAGCTCAGGGAAAAACCCTGACTCCCCGTGATTTGTAAAAATTGAATTTTTTTATGAAATAACCCGAAATATTAAATATTGATGTGCTCTTTCTTCAATATTGATTCTTTCGTAAAAACACGGAGAGGTTTTTTCAAGGTACCCGAGACTCAACTTGAAAATGGAAATAGCAAGAGGAGAAAAACGAACAAATTAAAAATAATACATTATCCCTCAAAAGTCCCTTCACACGAAATTTTCCTCTGTAGCCGTATGGGTCTCTTGGAGAAGAATCAACTCCACTAATTTTGAAAGGTATAATCACACTTGTTCTTAGAAGTCCCTTCAATATTCAAATTTAAAAAGGAGAACTCGTTGCTCATTAGCAAAATTAGCATTAAAACCAGGTACGGTTATCCCGAATGTGGGGCTATCATCTCCCCTAGATATAAGCTTGCTTTCTATTGTAAAAACGAATGAAAGAATGAGCTGGAAAATTTACGTTATTTTAACGTTTAACTTAATATGTCATTATGACAGAAGCACTTCGAGAGTACAACTTTTGGCTGAAACATGTATGCGGCTCTCTCCAAAACTATACAAGGTATCACAATACATACGCATGCACTAAGGGTTCTGTAATTGATCAAAAAGTCCAGAGCATTCTGCCAATAGGGTCTTCAAAACGGGTTCGTATAATTAATATACTTATGCATAGTTTTCAAATATCAAATTAACCCCAGGGGATTTCATTGATTTGTCGAGAACCAAGAACAGAGAGCCTTCATCAGACAAATCTCGACAAATTCATAATGAACTTCCTGGGGTTAATTTGATTCGTGAAAACTATGCATAAGTATATTAATTATACGACCCCATTACGAATGCCCTATTGGCAAACGTTCTGGACTTGTTGATTTATGAACAACGATATCAGCCATTTTTCAATATGGTTCTGTAATGATTTATTATTTTTTCATTATAATTAAATTTGTTATCACTCATTGGCCGAGCCAGCCAGCAACAAAACTGTCAACGATCAGAACACGGAATAAATTGTACATTCTGACAGGAAAAAATGGTCATTTTTTATGCGTTTAGGGCAATTACTTTCGGATTATTCCTCTCATTTTCTTTTCACTCCTTAATTAAACTGCATTGACAGCTGGAAATAAATTCGGATAGAAAGGGTTAACGATTTCCATAAATTTTCCCTGTAAAAAGGCTGTCTGGATTTTTTAAATATAGTTTCGAATCATAATTGAAAACGTTACCAGTGAAAACATTTCCAATTTTTCCCTACGATATGCTAAACTCCAAGGTCTTACGTATTACTTATTGCCTTGAATTTTTAAAATTATTCACAATATGCGGCATTAGTTAATATTATTCTCAATGCAATACCTGCAAATCGATCATCTCAGTTTTTTCTTTACTAAATAAGGAATCATAAAAACTACTATTTGCCTGATAAAGTCTTCTTAAAATTATAAATTACTCATCACCTAATTCAGGTGTTTTCATTCAATTAAGCGGAAAGAAGTAGAAAAAATAATTTCTCAAGACATCACTAAGTTCGTTAAAAATAAATGAAAAAAAATTATTCGCATGTTCTAATTTCGCCATATATCAGAACCATTTGTGTCAATAGAAAAAACTATATGTCACCTAAAAATCATGAACGAACAATGTTTTCATTGCTTTTGATGAAATTTCCTTTTGAATCAAGACCTTCTACTTACTTAGGGATTATTTTATTCAATAGTATAATTATATTCGAATATTATTTGATATGGTATTATATGGCATTATAAACTGGACCTCCGTAGGAGGTGGGTATGCATGTATGAAAGAACTCCTTATAGAGTTATGAAGGGTGGTAAAAAACAAGTTTGAATGAGGAAATTAATTGAAACGGACATGTCCAGGTATATCTTATATTTTGCTGCTTTTATTCATGGCTTCCTCTTCCGGTGAATGGACTAATGATTTTTGCTCTCGGGATTTCAGCCTTTTTTAAGGCCCCTTAGATATCCGTATCACGAAGAATAGATATGAAGCATATGTTTAATTTTATACATGCATAATATATATTATTGACTCGAAATACTAAGGAACAAACTCTATATCTGCACCTATAATATAAGCCAGATAATTAAGAATTAATAATTAGGTATTGATAAATTTATTTTTTTAATTCTCCGACTTCCAATTAAATAATATATTAGCACTATAGATACGTTTGAATGAACAATATTTTCTTCAGGTATTGATGGAGAAAACTGCCATCTTCAGTTGAATATGTTTCCAGACATTTCTATAGCGCGTATTCCAACGAAAGCCACTGGTAAAACTGAAGAAACCTCATTTCAGTGAGAATATTCGTCCCTATAAGTTAATAAGTTGTGAGTTCATCTTCGTTTTAATGATATGTACGAAAAACATTAACTTCAGAGAGGAGAATGCCATCTCAAAAACGAACTTGCGTTACAACTAGTGTCCGACCGAAACTGGTATTTCAGCCGAAACCGAAACCGAAACCGAACTTTCGGCCAGGGTCTCAGTTTCGGCCGAAACCGAAACTATATATTTCATACTAAAATCTACTGTATTTTTTACAATTTTATTCGCATATACATAAAAATAGATAAGGAGTGTTAAATAAAATAAAAAGACTTTTTTTGAGATCTTTATTCATTATTATTATTATAGTTTTCAAAATAATCAGTCGAAGTATACAGGCTGATTCCAAATCAGACGTGAACCTTAGAGGAGGTGTTAGTATGGATCATTTGCTGCGGTTTGAGCCATTTTTATTGATGACCAAAAATCAACGGTTTCCGAGATATTTGAGGACTGGTTCTGTTGAAAAAGAATTAGTATGATTTGAAAGGGGATATAAGAAGCAAAAAGAGGAAAATAACGAATTCAATATTTTTTTGTTGCAACTAAGCTCGAAATTACATTAGAAAATGTATTCATAAATTATGTTCCACCATTCCATAGGCTAGCACGTGCCGTCTTTCTGATGTCTTTAGTTGTTATTTTCCGCCTGAAATTTACTCACGCTGTCTTTTGATACACATTCACTATTTTAAATGCCGGACATTCAAAAGGTTGCTTATAAAAAAATCTGCTGGAACGAAACTAGTTAAGCAATCTAACGAAATCTTTTAGAGAATGAAGAAGGAATTTGGCAAGTTTTTAAAATAATTTTGGCATACAAAATTGTGAAATTCGAAAGTTGCAGACAAATTGATATTAGAAATTTATATTTCATTTATTCAAACACCACATTTCAAATCATACTAATTATGTTTCAACCTCTTATACAGCATAGTTTTGCTTTTTTCGTACATATCATATTCTTTTCTGATGAAAATAAACCAAAATTATCACCAAATTTGGTCAACGTAGAAAAAATTTACGAAATATGTACTATAAGTTCAGAAATCTTTTAAACATCACCCGAACTTCAAAACCGTTGATTTTCGGTTATTAATAAATATGGAGTAAACAACAGCTAATGAGTCATACTTCAAGTTTCACGTCTTATTTGGAATCACCCTATGTAATCTAATTAATAATCATTAAAGTGAATTCTCATGAATTCTCAGTGATAACAAAGATAGATCACAATAACTCGTACGACAATTATGTATACCTACTTATAACTCCTGGACAAACGACCAGGATAATTCACGAACATTCAAGTTTCGGCCCAGCCGAAAGTTTCGGCCATTTTAGGCCGAAACCGAAACTAAGGCCGAAACTAGATTTCTTGGCCGAAACTGGCCGAAACCGAAACCGAAACCGAACTTTCGGTCGGTCACTAGTTACAACAAAACACTAATGCATTAATTTAATAGAAAAAACACCCTCTATGATTTTATCTGTGAGAGAAACTGTGAGTTGAGTAACAGGTTATAATATAAATGAAATCGAATGAAATGCCAAAGCAAGTCAAAAATAATCAAACTGCAATTTCCAACTCAAAATAATCTTTACGTAATATAAATATAAATATGGTCAATTGCAATTGAGCAATTTAAATTGCATTCCCTATTCAACAAAATACAAGTTGACTCCTTAAGTTTCCACTTTAATGTAATCAGGTTCTATTATCAGAATCTTTGTATTACTCCAATCCATCATGTGATCTCCTTGGATTCTACATATTCTATGCTATTTTTGATTTTTGTATTTCTCAAGTTGTTCTCATGTTCCGACTTTCTTACTTTTAGTGGTCTCGATGTTTCTCTCCTGTGTACGATTTACCACAAATACAAGGAATATTAAATACACAGTTTTCTTATTTTCATTTTTCATTAAGGGGTTTTGTCTTTGTTAATAAAGACCTAGATCATTTTGTGTCTTGAACACGGTTCTTATATTGAACTTAGAACCGATTCTTCTGATTATTTCAATTTTCAGAACAAATTAGGTTAGCTCTATCGTAAAGTGTTTTAGTAACACCTCTTTTCACATTAAGTCGATGGTTCGAATAGAAATTCGAATATCTATTTGTATGTGTCTGCTTCCTGGAGACACTTGTTTTGAAATGATATATGTATTCATTTTAAACCGGCGGTGTTTGGTTCTGAAGAATATTCTTGTTGCGCGCATCTTCTTAGGGCACAGCGTGCTATTATTTCGCACAAATGTATGTGCGGCTCTATATTTTAGCAATTATTGTGAAAAAAAATTAAACTGAAATATTGTTTTCTCAATAACTCAAAAAATACAGATCCGATCTAATTGAAACTGGGTAGTCGTAGAATGCTGATGCGCCAATTTTCGTGAGGATCGTATCACTAGAAGAAGAAAGATTATTCGAAATTCTGCACAAACCTTCAAGGCACCATTTTACAATCGAGTACCTGATTTCAGAACGATTGGCTTCGTATTTTAGAAATTATTGTGGAAATAAATTTTCTAGTACCTACTTCTCTGAAATTTAAAATCATTTAAATCTCAGAATTGTAACAACATCCCGATGACCGAGATGCTCGGGTTCGAACTCGCGCTGAGTAAGTTCGCTTTTTTCTTTATTTTAAAATTTAAATTCAGTTTATGCCCAAGCATTTATTCACGTGTTAACGCATTTCATTCGATTATTGAAATCTACATAACTCAAAAACTTTTTAATTGTTAAATCACTCAGGATTCTTATTTGAGAAAATTACAAATAAAACAGCCTATTTTTCAACATAGGTTTTGTGTGCTTAGTAATTCAACTAGGGGGGGTCTCAAAATATTATCCAACTGAATACCATTCCTGCAAAATGTTCTAATTGTATAGAAGAGATGCCCAAATAATTCTTAAAGTTAGGTTGCTTTATTCCATACTGTTATATAGGGTCATACTACAGCCATTGTATTTGGTTGTCTAAATACAATGCTACTGCATATCACTATTTGTGTGTGCGGCATCCCCTGAAAAAATGGAAATCCGTTAATGAAACATGGTGGTCCCCCCCTCATTCTGTTAGGGATTCTGTTAGGGGCGTTTCGCTTTATAACAATTTAGCAACTACCCTCAGCAAACCTTTCTAGGATTGGGTAATAGCCGCTTGGGGTGGCACTACCTACCCTTCAGCGGTACCTCCCTGGGTAGTTGCGTTCATAAAAAATAGGGAGAATCGAACGAGCGTACCTGATTTTTTAATAGGGTGAAAAACTACCCCTTCGAACTTAATTTGAATACACTTTGAACGTTGTTGCTTTCGATGTAATATATTCAAGTTTTTTTTCGGTTTCATACCTGACTTTTTGCGTTGAAGATGCATTGGAT
Source organism: Halyzia sedecimguttata (assembly GCA_937662695.2). NCBI lineage: Eukaryota > Metazoa > Arthropoda > Insecta > Coleoptera > Coccinellidae > Halyzia > Halyzia sedecimguttata. The sequence continues at coordinate 7,465,754 of OW569420.2, forward strand.
TCCTTGGGAAACTTTTTTTCTCTGGATTTAGACTTTTTTTCTGGCTGATGATACTGCTGAGAAAGGATTGTCTGTGGGAAAGTTCTATTACTCTGCAAATTTGCATGTTTTCGTTGGTTTCTTCGGAACGCATGGATGAGATAAGAATCAATTGTTCTATAATTTATTTTTACATTTTATAAAATTGTTGATGCGAATTCCCCGTTTTACCTCCATTTATTTGTAGTATCATACTGAAAGTGAAGAAAAACTTTCGACAAATAAAATCTTTTTTCCCATTTTTGATTCCTGTCACTATAAAAAATTCCGATTCTGATGAAATACGTAATTAGTGATGAATTTGGAAAAAGTCTTAATTGATCAATGGAAAATGCATTCTATATTATTTAATGAATATTTAAAATTGATATCATTCCATTTTGGAATATTTTAGAACTTGCTTTACGAAAACTCAATTTCAAACAGAAATGATGTATTAGTTCCTACTCAAAATAATGTTTTAATTTTTTTCTGCATTACTGGAAACCTACTGAATGCAGAACATTAGGGTGAAAAAGGTTAGATTAATCATTGCCACTATAATATATTGAATCGAGCTGGCTGAAAGGCTTTGAGAATTTTGGAGAATAATTGATTTTTGTAAAAAATTTCCTGGAGTAGTTCCGCAGAAAATCTTGCCGACTGAATTATTGTATACAGTCGTATAGTAGTACTGATTATTCAAATTAATATATGCTTGTCAATTTCCGATCCGCATGACTCCCTACTTGGACATAATTAACCAAAAATATACAGGGTGTCCCAAGTTCGAGTGCCTGTTAGACGTTTCTGGAGAACTGGACAAATTTGAAATCTGAAAATTGGGATTAAGATATTGCTTGAAATTCTCCACAGAGCTAAAATATTTTCGGAGCCCAAGCACTTCCGGTTATACAGGGAGTGAATATAAATTTGATGAAACATTTTTTTTTCAAGTTTTGCATTTCTGGTATGATCAAGTATTTAATGCTGAAAACATTTCTGTTAAAACCATTGTATTCATTTGAATAGTTTTCAAAATATCGAAATAAAACCGGAAAAAAGGCAAATATGTTTAGTCAGTATTATGTTCATTATTCTTATTTTAAACATCCTGAGCATGAACCGTTTTTACAACATCGAAGAGGAAGAATGTGGAAAAGTCATACATCTTTTGAATTTCAGAAATATCATCACAGGGTGTTTCAAATTTTGTGTCGAAAATTGTGATCAAAAATTGGCCATAACTTCTGTTTTTCTCTTGTTACTGGTAACAAAGTGCTTATCAATTTGCCCAAATGTCTGTAGTTTTCGAATTTTTGGCTGAAAATGGTCTAAAACGATTTGGTTCGACTCACTGATCAAGAATCCGTGGTCGAAATCGATTCTGTCCGTCCGTCCGTCCGTTAACACGATAATTCTCGAACGGAATGAGCTAGACATTTGAAATTTTCAGAGTAGGTTTGGGAGATAAATATCTCAGCTAAGTTCGATATTGGACAAAATCGGCGTGACGGTTTTGGAGTAGCGACAATAAAACTTTTGTTTTACATTACAAATTTCGAATTCAATTTTTTTAAGATGCAGTTTCATCATTAGAACCCATTGATAATACTTTCAGAGATATGATTTTTCAAAGTTCGTACTTCTATGTTATCACAGAATGCGAATTCTATTTGTCTGTGTTCTATCTGTGTTCACTGTTCGTACATATAATCTTATCTACCTATGACAGATATGTCAAATGTATTGATTTCTGTTCTAACAGAGTATGATTGAATGCAAAATGAACAATTATAGGAATATTATAATAACTCTTACCCTATATGCCCTTGGATAATCCATATCATGATGAAAATATATTCAGAATATCTTCAATGAAAACAAAACCGCAATATTGGCTAAGTTTCAATTGATATAATATATTTTTCAGTGGATATTTGAGGAATGAATACCTCGAATAAGTTCGAAATTTAATTTTAATTTAGTTTCGTTTATGATGCAGTTCTATTATAAGAATCCATCGATATCATTCCCAACTCTGAGAAACCAATCATTTCGGAGTTATCAAAGTTTGAACAAGAGCGCCAAAGCTCCTGTCCATAGGGCTTGAACCAATTTTTTTATGATTGCGTTGTATTCTGGGGTGAAAAATAATGATAGTTTTCTAACATGATTATGCTCCTAAATTGAAAAAAAAAAACTCAGAAATTTTGGATTAAGGAACATAATCATGTTAGAAAACTATCATTATTTTTCTCCGCAGAATCCAACGCAATCATAAAAAAATAGGGTTCTAATTTGAAAAACAGAAGTAATGGCCAATTTTTTATCACAATTTTCGACACAAAATTTGAAACACCCTGTGATGATATTTCTGAAATTCAAAAGATGCATGACCTTTCCACATTATTCCTCTTCGATGTTGTAAAAACGGTTCACGCTCAGGAAGTTTAAAATAAGAATAATGAACATAATACTGACTAAACATATTTGACTTTTTTCCGGTTTTTTTTTGGTATTTTGAAAACTAGTCGAATGAATACAATGGTTTTAACAGAAATGAATTCAGCATTGAATACTTGATCATACCAGGAATGCAAAACTTGAAAAAAACTTTTTTCATCAACTTTATTTTCACTCCCTGTATAACCGGAAGTGCTTGGGCTTCGAAAATATTTTAGCTCTGTAGAGAATTTCAAGCAATATCATAATCCCAATTTTCAGATTTCAAATATGTCCCGTTCTCCAGAAACGTCTAATAGGCACTCGAACTTGGGACACCCTGTATATAAAAAACCATCAACGTTCAATTTCAATTATGGTTTAATCCAACAAAGTTTCCAGTTGAGAAATTTACTCATCAAAAAATGACCCAGCTTGAGGTCGCGATATAAATTGTGCAAATTTTTATATTATTTTAAAAACAAGTGGTTTACATGAATTTCTCAAATTTAAACGAGTCAATAATCCCAATTGGGAATTTTATCCGACTTTTTATTCGTTCATTACATCACAAGGTAATCACAATTGTTACTCTCTGGTTTCAGTAGAAACAAATATAATGAACGACAAGTTTTTATTAGGATGTTATTACAACAAATCCAGTTTTTTTCGAAAGTTTGTCATGGTCTGTAGTTGGCTGTGAAGCCAAGTTCTTATATCATTATTTGGCTCCATTCTAATGACCTTTCGAAAAAATACGACAAAAGATGCTTGTGAGGACGAAACACGCAATGTTGTGACCAGAGACGATACAGTTCAGTTATTGAGGATGTTGCGTTACTTGCATAAGAACTGCATCAATCATGTTTTCTTAATTTTCAAATATCTGAATTATGTTGTATCCTGCTGATTTTCTTTAGAATGAGAATTAATAAATTATGGAAGAATATCGAATACTGACATAATCAACTGAAAATGATACTGGAAATTCAGCTATCTACACTTCAAAAAGTCTTTAATAATTATTCAACTGATGAAATTTCAATTATACTTCATATTATATTAGATAATTAGTGGATTAATCAATTTATTAATTATATGTAGGCATACAGTGCGAGTCTCCTACTTGGACTGAATTCATTAAATCAAAGACAATTTTTGGCGCTCTTGTTCCTCGGAACAGAGCAAGGGCGTAGCCAGGGGGAGAGGAGTTCAAACCCCCTCCCCAATTTTCAACTCTAAGAAATTAATACTTTCGGAGATATGATTTTTCAAAATTCCCATATTAAGTCATAAATATGATTTATTGACGTCCGTGTCTATGAATTTCATCTGTGTTCATACATTTCATCATTGTCATCTCACCTTCAGGTAAGATACATGTCAAACAAAGTATATGATTGAAGCTCTTGGATAATCCATATTTTATGATGATGGAAATACCTACGTCCTACATATTATACTTTGGCAAGTTAATCAAATTGGGTTCAGAATATCTCCAGTAAAAACAAAACTGGAATAATTTTCATAGTAGATTCGAGATTTGAGTGATGAATATCTCGGATAAGTTCGTTATTTAGTAGAATTGTTCTGTTGGTTTTGGATTAATTAATACATTTTTGGCACTCTTGTTGAATTCAAATTCTTTAATGATGTTTGACTTTAATTTCTTTGAGTTCTATCATAAGAATCCATTGATATCATTCCCAACTCTGAGAAACAAATACTTTCGGAGATATGCTTTGTCAAATTTTGAACAAGAGCGCCAAAGCTCCTCTCCACAGGGCTTTCCCACTTTTTTGTTATAAATATGCTTTGGATAGGTCGATTAGTATTTCAAATTGTGCTCTTTTTGATGCAAGAAAATGTTTTACAGCGTGTCCAAAATTTGAGATATGACGTCATCGATAATTTTTTATGGCTATTCTTAAAGGGAATATCAAGTTACACATGCGTACCAAATAACAAACTTATATTTAGTTCTAAGATGAAAAAATCTGATCAACTGATCTATCTGATATCAACTCAAATATGTTTCTTCAATAAATGCTCAAAATGTTGTCTGTTAACTATAACTGATGACAATATCCTAAACGAAACTGAAACTCGTGTTAGACATTTCTATTTACTTCGGTGGAAATTAGCCTATACACTTCTGTGTTATTGTGCTCAATGTTTCTCGATTTGGTCTTAAAAACTTCGCTTTTCAAGTACTTCTATAAGAAATAGTCCATTGGTGTTAAATCTGGAGACCTGGGAGGCCATTAAAAAGGTACTCTGCTACCAATCCATCGGCCTGGAAATACATCATCCAGATACTCACCGACAGATCTTGCAAAATGGGGAGGCACCGTCTTGTTGAAACCAGATATTTATATTCGGGACATCGTCTTCATCCGGATCAGGAAACCCAGTAGCCAAACTCGGAACTAGTGTTGGTTGTTGTCTGCCCAATAACGGCAATTCTGACGATTTACCTCATCATTTAACGCAAACGTTGATTCGTCAGAAAACAAGACGTTTTCTATGTTTAGAACATTTCTGACTAGTAGATCCATAATTTGTTCGCAAAACTGGAGTCTTCTATCTGGATCATCTTCGGTGAGTTCCTGGATGATCGTCATTTTATAAGGATAAAATCTCTCGTCACTGAAGACTGGCTATAATTTCGAGATCTCTAGCTATCTGCCTAATGAGGACATGAGGATTTTCTTCAACAGAGAGGAGTACATGCTTTTTGACATCTTCAGTGAGGGCACTCTGACGATGATTATTTGTTTTTCTTAAATGCCTATTTTCCCGAAACTGTTTTTCAATCTTGCTTATGGTACGGTAAATCAGGATACTTCTCTCTGAATAAATGAAGAAATTCATTTTGCGTTCTTGCTCTATCTCCGTAGCCAATCATCATTAAAATTTCAAACTTGAGGGTTTCAGTTGATTACTATATTTTGTCCGATTTTCCAACAATCGCTCCTCGCTGATCTTCCCTCGATAGCTGCTCTCCTTACTTGTTTTTATTCAACTTTTTTTGTTTGACAAAAAATGATGAGCAAATACCTCTTGACATTCCATTTTAAACTGCCTGAATTATTTAATTGATTTGAATGAGATTCCTTTATTTTCAAATTAGTCTTTTTAACGACGAGGAATAAGAATTTGATATTTGTTACACATGTGTAACTTGATATACCATTTAAGAGTAGTAAAAAAAAATTAGGATTGACATTTAAAAAAATTATCGATGACGTTATGTTTCAAAATTGGGATACTCTGTATAACATTTTCTTACATCGAAAAGAATTCAAAATACTAATCGAACTAACCGAGCGTATTTACGACAAAAAAAACTGTCTTCGATTTACTGAATGTATTAATTATTAATATTTATTAAGTTGGAGACTCGTAGTGTATAAGTTTCAATCAATTAACTTACGTAAAATGTATATTGAGCACGTAGGTAACTATAAATAATCAAAATACTCTGTAAAAGTTATAGTAGCACAGAGGTCCAATAATATAGCACTAGAACCTAGAACTCTTCTGAGAATTTCAAGAACACAAATCATAATAATTTCTTACTATTATAATCCATGAACTACTAATCGTAGCTCACTGCGGTAAAGAAATGTGAGTTCAGCGTCCCAATGCCCATATACGTATTTGTTTCGCAATAACCATAACTGATACATACTCCAACTACCATATCTGCACATTCTGGAGAAATATATTGAATTTTCGATTTGGATGACAAGCTTGAAGTAATACTCGATGATGGACTTTTTTTATTCAAATATAATATTAAATCGACTTGAGAAAGTGAACTGTAGAAATAATTTAAGGAGAGTTATGTTAGGGTAGCTTCCCGTTACTTTTATTATTTCAGAAAAAAAAAACAATTGTATAAAATTGAAAAATAATGAACCGAAAGCAGAAAAAAATTATTTAGGAAGTTTAGAAAGGAAATTTAAAACAAAATAAAAATTGTAGTTAATGGAATAGAAGTTCGCAAAGTTTCCCAATAGCAGTACCTTGGATTGGTTATTGATGAGAATTTGACATGAAACCTACATGTTGACAAAAAAATTAATAAGTGAATTCGTTTTATAAACTCAGTGAAGCACAATTCGTATATATAGACTATAAATACAAAATAATGCTTTACAACGCACACAATAATTCCGTCTAATACCTCATTCCAATATGATCGAACACTTCGCAATATTGTCTACATAATTTACAAAGACTGTAGAACAAAAGCATCAAAAACATTTTTTATCTACCATATGAAACTACTAGTTCAGAATCTTTATATAAAAAATTTCCCATATTACCAAAAGGAAACTTGCAAAATCCGTAAGGTGAAAAATGAACAATTACAATAATCTTAAAAAGCACTGACGTGAAGTCAGAAGCTTTTGCGCTCATATTCCATTGTCTATTCAAAATTATTGAATTCAGGAGCATAATCATGTTAGAAAAGTACATATAATTATTTTTCACCGCAGAATCCAACGCAATCATCAAAATATAGTGTTCCAATGTGAAAAACAGTTATGGCCAATTTTTGATCACAATTTTCGATACAAAATTTGAAACTCCCTGTGAGTATATTTCTGGAATTCAAAAGATGCATGACCTTTCCACATTCTTCCTCTTCGATGTTGTAAAAACGGTTTACGTTCAGGATGTTTAAAAGAAGAATAATGAACATAATACTGATTAAACATATTTAACTTCTTTTCCGTTTTTTTTTCGATATTTTGAAAACTATTCGAATGAATACAATGGTTTTAATAAAAATGTTTTCAGTATTGAATACTTGATCATACCAGGAATGCAAAACTTGAAAAAAAAATGTTTTCATCAAATTTATATTCACTCCGTGTATAACCGGAAGTGCTTGGGCTTCGAAAATATTTAAGCTCTGTAGAGAATTTCAAGCAATATGATAATCCAAAATTTCAGATTACAAATATGTCTAGTTCTCTAGACACGTCTAATAGGCACTCGAACTTGGGACACCCTGTATAATATTTTTCAATAGTTGTTTTTAATTTTCTAGTGATTCGATGCTCACGAAAATTATTTCAAAATTCTCATTTACTCGATAATTATAATGTTTTCATCATCATTCATTTAATATTCAATCTATCCTGAAGCAAGTAACTGTAAGACTGAAACACTCAGAATTGAAGAAGAATGATCGAAGAGAGGAATAAGATAAATTAAATATCCCATGCATTTCCAATTGGAAAAAGTGGTCAGTGCGTCTAGATATTTATTTTTCAACGGCCAGTTATCAACCATGGGATAGTTTTTTACTGGCTCATTGTACACCGGAAAAAACTTGAAAGATGCCGGTATGTCCCTGAAGTCGAAGTCGGGATTAGTCTCATGCGTTTTTTGTTCAGAAACTTCCGAAACTTTTCAGAAGAAATATCACGAACAAAGGACATCCACCGCAAGTCATTAGCAAGGGTCCCGTTTACTTTTCTTTTAGCACAGGCTGTTTCGTTAATCGTGTGAACTAATGAAAAAAGACGCATGTCAGCCTGTTTAATATGCGAGAACACGGTATGTCAACATGGTAAGGCATCTATTTGAATAACCTGGAGCTTCAATAGAGCGCCCACGAAAAAACGCCAGGTACATCTCAAAGGGACGCTTTCATTTTTTCGGACCTTCCAGAATTTTCGGCTCAATCCTTTCTCACACTAACCAGATATTCTCGACTTTTTATGGCTATCCCCCGAAAAAAAATGATATTTAATTATGCTCGAAGTCTTGATCGCCCATAAAAAGGGCAGGTAGATTACCATCGAAGGGCAATCTGCGCAGGGTGAAAGACCAAGAAGCTTGCAGGTAATAATTCGACAATCACAAAGGGAGACAGACGTCTGCATTCGAATAAACCTCTGCTCATCAATAAGTAATCCCGAAAGATATGCAAATTAACGGTGTCTATAAGGAGATGTTGATAAAACAATACAAATTGAGATAAACAAAAACAGTCCGATTTCAGGCACCTGTGATCATGAATTCTGGAATTAGTATTCGTTCGTTTGTTGTGTTAGTTTGAATTATAAATGTCTAAAACACCTGGAAGGATTGGAAAACATAAATAAAATATTCCTTCAATATGAGTGTCAAAAATATGCTTATCAATTTGCCCGAATGTCTGTAATTTTCGAATTTTTGGCTGAAAATGGTCTTAAACGATTTGGTTCGACTCACTGATCAAGAATCCATGGTCAAAATCAATTCCGTCCGGCCTTTAACATGATAACTCTCGAACAGAATGAGCTAGACAGTTGAAATTTTCAGAGTAGGTTAAGGAGATAAATATCTCGGTTAAGTTCGTTATTGGGCGATATCGGTCAGGTGGTTTCGGAGTAACACAAACAAAAATTTGTTTACACTACAAATTTTGAATTCAATTTTTTTTTCAAATGCAGTCTCACCATAAGAATCCATTGATATTATTTTCAACTCTAACAAACTAATAATTTCGGAGATATGACTTTTCAAGATTTCAATAATACATCGTACTTCTATGTTATCACAGAATACTCTAATTATTTTATTTATGAATTATCATAAAATAAATTAAATTTAATAGGAATGCATTGATATCATTCCCAACTCTGAGAAACCAATAATTTCGAAGTTATTTTTTAATAGACATATTTTGGAGCTCTTATTTTAATTTAATTTCTTTTATGATGCAGTTTTATTATGATAATCCATTGATCAGTCTCAACACTGAGTCACCAATACTTTCAGAGATTGGATTTGTCAAAGTATCAACAAGAGCGCCAAAGCTCCTGTCCAAAGGGCTTTCCCACTTTTTTTTCCTGCCATCGATAGATCATAAAATTATGAATTCAGTAATTCACATGTAACGCCATTGAGGTCAATAATTCTCGAGATTTTTTTAAATTTTAAAAACATGTGGAAATTTTGAAATTAAGTCTCCACCAAATAAATAGAATTTGACTATAAAACGATACTTGAAGGTGCCATAAAAACAATACAAGTAAATGCTCGAGTTGAAAGCCATCCACTTCTTGACAGTTCGCCAATCGAGCTTGAAACTCGGAACAAACATTCATCAGGAGAGTTTCAGGCTGTATTGCTCTTATTGAAAGGTTTTTTTCTGAGTTTTCTCTCCCAAACTCTGAAAAATATCTATAAAATAAAAATTAATTATTTTGTGATTTGCTTCTGCGTAAGAAACACAAGATATTTGTCAGAAGCAATCAATTGAACAATGTTGCCTAACAAACAAAAACTAAACAACATCAACGAAGAAACAACTATATCGTAACGTTTCGGAGTCTATATCAGACTCCTTCGTCAGACGCTTAATGAAAATCTTTAGAATTATTTTGTTGATAGTTATTTTGTGAAATTCGTCGTCCCGAATCCTGCTCGATGTTGTTTGGCCGACTGGGGTAAACTTTGCTTTTGATATAAGCCCATAAGAAAGAGTCTAACGGAGTCAGGTCTGGAGACCGAGCTGGCCATTCAATGAAACCTCGTGGACTGATCCATCGGTTCGGGAACACTTCGTTAAAGTAATTACGTACATCTTGAAAGTAATGATTTGGGCTCCATGCCTTCTGTTGAAACCATTTTATTTGGGAGATCTGGATCTGCGTCACTCGGAAAAGGAACCGCCAAGGCCGGAATAAGGGCTTCCGGTAATAACTAATAAATCCAAATATTTTGGGTCTATAAACGGTCCTTCAATAATTCTAACAGTTCCAACTCATACATTCACTTTTTCAGGAAATTGTGTATGTGCCTCCATCATCTATTTGGATTGTGATGTGACCAATAGCAACAGTTATGTCTGTTCACAGCTCCATCTAAATGAAATGTTGCTTCGACACTAAATAAATTTCCAGCTAGAAACCCCTCATCGGCATTGCAAAGGTCCATCATTTTTTCGCAAAATTGAGTTCTGCGGTTAAAGTTCTCCATTAAAATCGAGCACTAAATTAATCTTGAATGGGTGCCATATATGACATTTTAATTTTCACGAAACCAATTTTTGCAATATATTGTTATTTTCCGCTATATATATCGAAGACAAATGAGGATTTTCCTCCAACTCTAATAAAATATTCAATTCTACCTCCTCTGGAATTGCAGTCGACCACTTTTTCGATGTTCCTTCACGTATCCGAACTTCTCATACTTCCTGATTATTTTACTAACAGTTACAGGTCCAGTGTTAGGATATTTTTCATGTAATAATTACAAACTTCTTGATGGGTACGTGTTATATCTCCATAACCCCTAATAAATCAGAATGAATATTCTGTCTGATGCCAATATTATAAACGCCATACCTTTTTTAGTTTAGATTTTAACAGTAGGTGAATAAAAATTAACAAACTATTTCTAATTAAATTCAGATACTACCGGATAGCAATTCCAAAGATTTGCATTATTCACTGTAGGCAAGTAGGTACTAGGAGAACAGACAAGACATCCAGATGGTCTCGAATATTTTTTGTGGATTTCAATATCAATACTAGTATCGTTTTTCTAATAAAAAGGTGTTTATTTGTTGAAGACTTAATTTAAACATTTTCGCATGTTTGTCAAATTTATAAAATTAATATCTCGAGAATCATTGTCCCAAATGGCGTTACATGTGCATTCCTGAAATCAGAATGTTATGACCCATCGATGTCATGAAAGAAAATAAGGACTTGTAATTTAAAAAATAAATTGGTAACGGGAAATGGCAGAAAAATAAGAAATACAGGAAAATGTTATTGAATGGTTTCTTTCTGGGTTTTCTCTCCCAAACTCTGAAAAATATCTATAAAATAAAAAATTAATTATTTTGTGATTTCTCACAAAATAATACATTTTTCATTTTATAGATATTTTTCAGAGTTTGGGAGAGAAAACCCAGAAAGAAACCATTCAATGATGAATATACCTCCCACAGTATCCTTTAATGATTACTTACGAAAATGTTACTCGAAAAATATATTACTTCGGCCTATCAAACCATTTTTCGATATTCTTGAAGGTGAGAAAATAAATCTTGTATTCGGCCGGCCTGACAGAATCGAATTTGAACCAGAATTCTTCATCACTGAGTCGAACCTAATCAATTGAGAACATTTTCGGCGAAATATTCGCAGTTTGGGAAATTTGTATTTATTAAATGACGAAAAGAAACAAACCTTCACCTAAAGCAATATTTCCTCCATTGTGTATATCTAAGGTTTCCCCCAACTATACATATCGATTTCCATCTGTCATGTCATCTGCCTTCAGGCGAAGAAAGATTTTCATGCTCTTTCTGTGCGAGACAATTTCGTTCTGTTTTTCTGATTGTTGAAACGACAGCAAAAAGTGGATATTATTGAATATTACTGGCTCCATAAACTCTTCCCGATCTGGTAAGTAGGTATTCGATTCTCGGCAGCTTTCTATGCTGACATGAACATACCTTTTACATAGTAACATTACCGTTTAATTGTAGCAGATACTTATCTCGGACATTTCTTATTCATTTAATAACAACCTGGAGATCTGGATTTTTCGTTTGCGGAATTAATGAGGATCTTGATTCTTACTGCCTTTTTATTATTGAATACAGGGTGTTTGCCGAAAATGGTCTGGAACGATTAGGTTCGACTCAATAATGAAGAATTCGTGGTCAAATTCAATTCGGTCCGGGCGGCCGTCCGTTGGTACGATAACTTTCTAACGGAAGGAGATAGCGACTTGCAATTTTCAGAGTAGGTTACGTATCCGAATGTGACGGATAAGTAAGGATAAGTAATGAGCACAAACGGCCAAATGTTCTTGGAGTCAAGAATTTTTGGAAAATTTCGAATGACGAAAATAGTGGAATGCCAAATGTCATTCAGAATATAGTATATCGAAAATTCGAATAACGAAAAACCATTTGCATTTGCTGAATAGCAGGCAGGCCAACATTCGAGCAGGACAACGCCTGCCCGGCCACTAATGGTCAATAAATTTCAGGTTTATTCATGATATGATAAAAAAAAATGGGTTCAAGCCCTGTGGACAAGAGCTTTCTGGCGCTCTAGTTCAAACAGACAAATTATATCTCCAAAAGTATTGGTTTCTCAGAGTTGGGAATTATATCAATGTATTCATTTGATAGAACTGCATCATAAAGGAAATTCAATTTAAATAATAGTTTATTTATCAAGATTAAATGAGCAATCATGAGAATGAGAACTGCACCATGGAAGAAATCAAATTAAATCTGGCCAATTTTGCCCAATAACGAACTTAACCGAGATATTCATCTCCCTAAACTACTCTGAAAATTTCAACTACCTACCTCATTCCGTTCGAGAGTTATATCTATGTCTATGGATGAAAAGCAGTCTCACTACTCTCAGATCTCTTACTTCATGTTCCGTTCCGAAATGTAAGAATTTTCTGAGAAAACCTAATTTCGGAGCAAACAACTGAGATTTTTCTCACTTCGCTCACAATTCTTCGATTGATTAGATAATGTCATGTCTCAGGAACATCATTTGACATTATGACAATTCATACATAGAATAATATCATTCTGTGACAACGTTGAAATACGATTTATTATTGAAATTTTGAAAAATCATATCTCCGAAAGTATTAGCTTGTTAGAGTTAAAAATTATATCATTGGATTCTTATGGTAAAACAGCTTATTAATTTGGAATTTGCCTTGTAAAAAAAAATTTTTTTTTTTGTTACTCCGAAACCATCTGTCCGATTTTGCCCAATAACGAACTTAGCCGAGATATATATCTCCCAAACCTACTCTGAAAATTTCAACTGTCTAGCTCATTCCGTTCGAGAGTTATCGTGCCTACGGCCGGCCGGCCGGCTGGCCGGACAGAATGAATTTCGACCACGGATTCTTGATCAGTGAGTCGAACCAAATCGTTTAAGACCATTTTCATCGAAAAATTCGAAAATTACAGACATTTGGGCAAATTGATAAGCACTCAGTTTCGAGGAACTAGAGCGCCAAAAAGTCTAGAAAACCCATAACAATTCACAATAATTAAAGTTACTTCCTCCACTGTTTTTACCATCATTTTCATCACTGTTTTTAATTTTTCTTTGCGCAAGCTTCAAATTAAAAATAGAGTAGACTTCATGAAAGAATCGATAAAGTAGAAAGGTTAGGGATGACCGTAGGGGCAACTAGAATGTGGCGAGACTCCCTTGTTTTGTGTTTATATTGCCAATCAGTGGCGTATCGAGAGATGTTTCGTCTTCATGGGTACAAATAATTCGCCCAATTTATTACATATTTCCGTTTCAAAAGATCGAAATATTCAAATTCAATTCCATTAATATTGCATCATTGAAAGTTTGAACTAGTTATAAAACGATCATTACTGGGTAATTACGATAACAATAACAGTTACCATATAGCGACCATATTTGATCTCTGCTTAGTAGAAACTCTGGGCTTTGTCTTAATTCAGAGATTAAGTTTTGCTGAATTGATTATATCAAAGAGACAGGCAGATAAACGAACATACACAAGAGTGAGTCGAATAAAAACTTATAATTAACGAATTCGCAGAGAAGCTTGAAGTGATAATAAAATTAAAATTGGTTCAAGCCCTGTGGACAGGAGCTTTCTGGCGCTCTTGTTCAAACAGACAAATTATATCTCCGAAAGTAGTTTCTCAGAGTTGAGAATTATATCAATGTATTCTTATGATAGAACTGCATCATAAAGGAAATTCAATTCAAATAATAGTTTATTTATCAAGATTAAATGAGCAATCTGAGAACGAGAACTGCACCATGGAAGAAATCAAATTAAAATACCTGAAATGAATTTCACTCTCTCTTATAGAACAGGATGACATACGAGTATGAACACAGATCAAATGATAAATCATAGATAGAATAATTATAACATTCTGTGAAAACATAGAAGTACGATTCATTATTGAAATTTCGAAAAATCATATCTCCGAAAGTATTAGCTTGTTGGGGTTGAAAATGATATCAATGGATAACCTACTCTGAAAATTTCAACTGCCTAGCTCATTCCGTTCGAGAGTTATTGTAGCAACAAAATTTAAAAATTTTCAAAATTTTTTTTTACACTTTACGGTAACCCGATCAATACAAGACTTCACATGCGTCTAAAGGTTATTATTCTACAATTTGATGCTAAATTTCAGATAGATCGAGTGATCGGTTTCGGAAATATTCATAAAAAACATTTTTAGTAAACACGGCCATAACTCCGAAACCGCGTGATGGATTTCGCCCGTTAACGAACTCGTCTGAGATATTTACGCTCCAAACCTACCCTGCAAATTTAAATCCTCTAACTCCTTGCGCTCACGAGTTATCGTGTTAACAGACGGCCAAACGGCCGGACAGAATCGATTTCGACCATGGATTCTTGATCAGTGAGTCGAACCAAATCGTTTGATACCATTTTCAGCCAATAATTCGAAAATTACAGACATTTGGGCAAATTGATAAGCACTCTGTTCCGAGGAACAAGAGCGCCAAAAATATATAGCATGCAGAAATTTACCTGCATCCTAAGACATATATATTTTCCCATCAGAAAAATCTGATTATTCATAAAATAATTTTTGGCGCGCTGTTTTCCTAAACTGAGTGCCTATCAATTTGCCCAAAAGTCTGAATTTTTCGAAGTTTTGGCCGAGAATAGTCTCAAACTTCATTGTGTCCGGCTGTCAGCAAGATTGCTCTCGAACGCATTGTTGGAGAGTTGAAATTTGCAGGATATGTTTGGAGTTCAAATGTGCCAGTTGAGTTCGTTAATGGGCAAAATCCGCCGAGTGGTTTCGAAGTTATATCGATTTGAAATTTTGTTTTCCAAATAACTCGAAAAATACTAATCTGATCGAATTAAAGCTCGGTGGTTAATTAAGAAATAACGACACGGATACTTATGCGAAATTTCGTGTGGATCATATGAGTAGAAAATTATTAAAAAGTTCTGTATCTAAGAAACTATCCAATAACTATCAGATATCGATGAAATTTTGCAACCCTATTTTACTGTTAAGTTCTAGATTTAATCTCAACATTTAAAGACATTTCCCATGTGGAATGTTGTGCTCCATAACTCTTTTCTTTTCAAGCTGAATATCTTCACCTTTTATTGTTCTTAAATTGTATTTTTAAAACACTTTTCCTTCCAATTCAATACGTTTTTCGTGAAATGCAAAAAAATACGAATCGCTGTGTTCTTCAGTACTTTTTACTATCTAAGTTTGTTCCAGTTATCCCTACGTCGTACCCTAGCAACCTGGCTGAACTGCAACTTTTCCGAGTAATGCAAAATGGATCGTTACTTGTTTATTACGACACATTGTTGGAAATGGGCGGAGATGATGTTCAACAACTTTGTGACGCGTGCGAAGAAGAATTTTTGGAGATTATGTCTCTAGTAGGCATGGCTTCAAAACCACTTCATGTCAGGAGGCTGCAGAAATCTCTTCATGAGTGGGTTGGAAACCCTTCCAAGTTCAAATTACCACTAGTCCCAGGCGATGATTACGAATTAGAATTGTCAAGTCCAAGGGTAACAAGCAACCATGGCTTTTACACGGTGGACAGTATGGATAGTACCAGAACAATTTATTCGCCATCACCAGGCGACATATGTGCCTTACCCTCCGTACCTAGTCCTGGACTTTCTCTCAGCAAAAGGTGAGAGTCCATCCGTCAATGATAAATTTGGAACAACTAACATCCATGGTATTTTCAGACCTTATTCTCCCTTAGATCCAGCTTGTCCTCCGTCTTCTAGTTCGAGTCCAGGAAGTAGTATGTCTGTCCAGCTAACACCTACGCTCATGGAGTCTCAAATAGCCAAATTAGCTGCAGCGGCTGAAAGGCTGAGTAAAAATCTTCCACAATATGAACCAAAACCCCATAACACCAAAAAGAAAGTTTGCAAAGAGTTAGAGGTAAAAAATGTTGCACTGAACGTTTACTATCCACATTATTTCGGGAGAGAATGCCAAAGTTTGCTACAACGGAACCAATAAAACATGTTTCATTTGCGTTATGATTTTAGTTAGTTATGTCCATGCCTGAAAACGATCCTAGGAGAATGGATGAAATCAGAAGGTATGCAGCTATATATGGAAGGTTTGACTGCAAGAGGAAGCCTGAGAAGCCCCTAACTCTTCACGAAGTATCTGTCAATGAGGCGGCTGCTCAGATATGTAGATTTATACCAGCTTTGTTGACTAGGAGAGACGAGCTTTTCCCATTAGCTAGACAAGTTGTTAAAGACTCCGGCTGTTACTACTCCAAAACACAGTAAGTTGAACCAGATTCTAGGATTATTTGAAGAAACATTCTCAAAAGGCTCTGACGCGAAGTCAGGAGCTTTTGTGCGCACGTTCCATTGCCTATTCATGCCCCAAGTCGATCGAGCTGAATTTCTGTATTCAATTCTAAAATTGTGGAACATACGCAGAATTTCAGCGGATTCTGACGATCAGTTTCAGAAATATAAATTTTTTAATGTTTTTTTTTATTAATATGATATTCCGCGAAAATTACGTTGACATAATACAAGTAATTAAACTGAAAATTGGATCGGATTTGTATTTATTGAGGAAATAATAACAAAGTTTAAGATGGGTATCACTCCGAAACTGTTTGGCTGGTTATAACCAACAGCAAACTCAACTGTCCCATATGGATGCTCAACCTACCGTGAAAATTGCAAGTCGCTATATCGTTTCGTTCGAAAGTTATCGTGAGATACATAATAATTTTTAATAATTTTTTTTTAATTTTCTAGTGATACGATCCTTACGATATTTTATATATGTCTATTTGTCAGTATTCTACAATTAGCCACCCAGTTTCAATTCGATCGGATCTGTATTTCTTTAAAACAAAATTAGTACTCGTATAACGTTGGGCCGATTATGCTCATTAACGAACTTATCTGTCGCATTGAGATACGCAACCTACCCTGAAAATTTCAAGTGTCTATCTCTTTCCGTTCGAAAGTTATCTCGGCACCGGCTAGTCGGTCGGCCAGCAAAATGATAGCAGGTTGTTCCCTAGAATATGCGCGCAAACATATATATATATATATATATATATATGTCTATATATGTAATGAAAATAGTTGCCGTAAAATTTCAGGAAGAAAAAATGGGTACTTGCCGAGTACCCAAATAATTTTTTCTTCCTATGTCTATATATATATATATCTATCTATCTAATAGAAATATATCACCTACTTCGTGACTAAAGAAACCGACCACCTAACAAATGCCTGTATTTTTGGCCGAAACTGGTCTCAAACGATTGGGTTCAACTCACTGATGAATAATCCAGGGTCAAATCCTATTTTGGCCGTCCGTGAGCACGATAACTCTCGAACGAAATGAATAAGAGAATTGAAATTTGCAGGATAGTTTGGGGCATAAATATCTCGTTTGTGTTCGGAGTTAAAGCCATCTGATTTTTTTTCCCAAGTAGTCGATAGGTAGTTGAAAAATAACGATACCAAGACTTATGCAAAATTTCGTGAAGATCGTATGATTTGAAAATTTGAAAAATAATATTGTGTATATCCGTCAGACATCGCTGAAATTTTGCGTGGTCCTCCAAAACCTTATTTCACAGCCAAGTTCTACATTTAAACGCGATTGGATTTATATTGCTGGAGATATTGGGAAAATATTATTATTTCTTCCTGCATGTCGAGAAGCCTTAGGCGAGTTCAGTACCTGTATGGGTGACCGCTCAGGCTGTGCACTTGAATTTGAAGCTCGCCAGAGCAGACCGCACCTCATTGTTTTTCCATTTTTTTTGTAATAAGTTGTTGGAACATTATTAGTATCTACCAAATAATTATATGTTACATGCATTATTGTGAACACTAAAAAGCGAGAAATTAACCCTACAGTAACGCTTCGTCTTTGAAGATGGAAACTTTGTTTCCGAAACATATGTCAGACTGTCAAAAACTGTAGTGGACAAGAGTGTAGTTACTTTTGTAGTGTTCATAATAAGTCCACAGTGAAGTCAAACTAGAATATGCGAGAAATTAAATTGTATTGAAAAATATACACGTAAATAATATCAATGTTCTCATTAATTTTCAGGTTATCAACGATGTATATGAATAAACATATTAATCATGAGGAGATGGAGAACTCCAATTCAAGAGATAGTCCTAGAATACATGATGGAGAAATGCCGTCTAAAAGAGCAAAATTAGATCTAAATATCGAAGGAGATGATCGACGGCAGGTCAGCCACCATATGAGAAAAAAAGCTCTCCCACCGCAATTAATAAACATTAACTTAGAGGATTAATCAAATTGCTTTAAGGATATCGAATGATATTTTCTGCATGAAATTTTTGCTATTCGCTTATAGCAGAGCTTGGTGCTTTTGTTGGGTTTCAACTTGGGCCATGAAAGTAGCTCATACACTGTATATATATAATATTTTCATTCACTTCACCAATTTTCATCTCGGAATTCATATATTTCTTCGGATTTTCAAAACCCATTCGTGTTTTTGTTTGAAAACTATGTGATTAATTTAAAAAACTGTGATAGGACTGATCAATTTTTTCCCTTTCAGTAGGTTAACCAATTACGATATTGTGAATCTCTCCCTATATCCGTTAATTTGGTTCACTGAAATATGGGTATATTCAGAAGATTTTTTAAATTCAAATCTCTTTCATATTATATTTTTTGATAGGGCGGGAAATCCAAAAATATTTTTGAGGTAAAATCGTATTGATCAGATAATTTCAGCCAAATCATCAATTCAATTTCATTTACGCTTGAAGACAATTAAATCCTTCATATACGTCATATATTTATTTTTTTCTAGTCAGATAAATGTAGGTTTTTTACCGATTTGTGATTTTATTATAGTAGTCATACAGATTAAATGGAAACATTTAGGATGCTTTGAATAATTTATAGATTTTTATAGACAGATTTTTTCATCTTAGATGCTTACAGTAGATATACATATAATAGATATTTATTTTTTGATTTTATTTTTCGTGTAATAAGTGTGCAATTTATAATGAAAAGGTGTTAACTACTCATGGTGATCAGTATAGGGTATACCATATTTAGATCTTAAATTCATTGAATTCAAACTGCAATAAGATCGCATTTTTCGCTCTTAATTCGAGGTTAAATCGAATAATTTAACCCGTATAACTCTTCTGTGAATATTATCGTGGATTTAAATGTTTTAAATTCCCAAAGTATTGAGTTTAAAATATTCGTCTGGTATCGAAAACTCCGATTACCATTATGTTAACACTACATCCGGCAAAAATTAACAATAATTATTATATTCATCAAAATCTAGAATGCTTTGTATAGATGATCTATTTTTTTAATATAGAAATATATTTCCATTACCGAATCCGTATAGAGTTTTTATTACACGCCATTTATCCAGGACTTACAACATATAGGTATACATTAAATTGATTCTGTTTTTCAAGATTTGTTCTCCTTCCACTTAAAGGCTTCATTTAGGTAATTAATTGTCTTTGAGAATAAATGCGAATGTTTATTAGTAGGTAGAACGAAAATTGGGGTAAGTGAGTAGACTGACATGCAGCTTTTCATATGCCATATGCTTAATTTTCTGCTTTCTAGCATGCAGGTCTTCAGAAATGAGGTAAGGCTTCAACAAATTCGCTTTGCTTTTGCACGCTTCCTATTTTTAATCCATCGTTCATAATATATCGTTGTTGAATATACACGAAATTTTGTTTTAAGTTTCACTCTAATGTTTTAGGATTCTGAAGATGCTATAATAATAAGAACTTCCCTACATTCATTATTTCAGCACCATTCCAGAAATTCATCACATAATTCGAGGTAGGTTGCAAGAGAGTCTACAATGATGTTCTGAGAATATGTGAATCATAGTCATGTGGAATATGGGCACAGTAATAAACAAATTTCTAATCCCTAATTTCACTCCTCCTAAAAATTCAAGACCTTTTTTCTTTAAATTATTTCCTCGATTGCCGCCCAACACGACTGCCTATCCTGACCTATAACGTTATCTCGGAAAGTAATTCGATTTTTGATTCGAGAGAAAATAATTCAATTTTTCGAAATAATTTTGAATCACTAAACTTTTCATGATGTTCATTATACGCATCGAAATTCACCTATTCTCTCTATTTCTAATTAATCATTAAAGGATACTACATTCTTCGAAATAGCAACTGTTGAAATTTCATATAGGAGCATCGGTTTTTTCGCTACTCGATTCCAAAGTTATCATAAAACAATTAAATAAAATGGGTTCAAGCCCTGTGGACAGTAACTTTCTGGCGCTCTTGTTCAAACAGACAAATTATATCACCGACAGTATTGGTTTCTCAGAGTTGGGAATTATACAATAGATTCTTATGTAAGAATTTAAATTCAACAAGAGTGCCAAAAATTATCAATCCAAAACCAATAGACGAATTCTACCCAACAACGAACTCATCCGAGATATTCATTCCTCAATTCTATGATGAACGATAATATATATCTTTCCTCAAATCCACTCCAATACACCAATATTCCAGTTTTGTTTTTAGTGGAGATATTCTGAACTCAATATTATTAACTTACCATTACCATTCCCATCATCATATGGATTGACCATCGGCATGAAAATATCAACCAACAAAAAGTATGATATTATATTATAATTCACATAATTCTACGATTGCTGAAATGAATTAGACAACGTCATGTCTCAGGAAAATAAGTTGACATTATAACAATTCATAGAATGCACACAGATTAATTATATCATTCTGTGAAAACATAGAAATACGATTTATATTGAAATTTTGAAAAATCTTATCTCCGAAAGTATTAGCTTCTAAGAGTTAGAAATGATATCAATGGATTCTTATGGTAAACCTGCATATTGAAAAAATTTAATTTGGAATTATTTAAAAAAATTTTTTTTTTGTTACTCCGAAACCATCTGTCCGATTTCGCCCAATAACGAATTTAGCCGAGATATTTATCTCCCAAACCTACTCTGAAAATTTCAACTGTCTAGCTCATTCCGTTCGAGAGTTGTCGTGCCTACGGCCGGCCGGACCGGCCGGACAGAATGAATTTCGACCACGGATTCTTGATCAGTGAGTCGAACCAAATCGTTTAAGATCATTTTCATCAAAAAATTCGATAATTACAGACATTTGGGCAAATTGATAAGCACTCTGTTCCGAGGAACAAGAGCGCCAAATACGATAAGATCCAGCAGAACTGTCAGAATTGACGTTGGCATCGGGTTGGTTGTATTAAATGAAAATTCAAGAATGTTCTAAGAATCATTCTCTATGAGATTTGATTTTGTTTCAGAGAATCTAACTGTAGGAAGACTTCCTTGGTTGTAGATATTGAGGATGCTGATTCTAGATACTCCTATAGCAACTGCAGTTCTCCTCAGGTAAATCTGTGTATGACAGTCTACCTTAATGATTTGTATACTAACCCTGACGCCATTTCTGTTTAGCGAAAAATGGAAGAGGATGAGGATTTTGATGACATTGATAAATATTCACCAAAAGTGCAGATTGTAGCTGCCAGTGGAGATAATATCATAGCTGTGGCTAACCCTGCACTAGCTATGTCACCTGCTATCATAACACCTATTCCTGAATGCAGAGAAAGCGCAATAATCAAAAAGGAATGACTGCTATTTATGATATAGTACATATAATTATTAATAATTTATACTGACATTCATTGTTAACACTAACATTGCAGTAAGACTGAAATCAATCTATTCAATCAGAAAAAAATATATATATTCATAAAATCATGACTTTAGCTTCTCCCTCCATATTCAATTTGGTGGTTGCGCTATTGGGTTCAGTTCTTTTTCCCTTGTTTATCAAAATTGTGAAAAATTGGAATATGATGAATGTTCCAATTCATTTATTTCCATTCTATATGCAATATTGTAGCTAACATTTAATTAGCGCGCATCCACCATTTGTACAATATAGAGTTTCTAGAGTCTTGAATTACATTAACTTTTTACTTTGGCTGGAGTCTATGCATAAAAGTTGGTGTTACAATTAACGCCTCTGTGATTCATCTTGAAATTTATAAATGACTGATACCATTTTATAATAATATTACAAATCCAATATATTATATTCTTTTTTTTAATTCCATACGAATATTGAAATCATTTCACTACTCCTTGACTTTAAACTTCCTTAATGTTACAATAATAGATGTTAAAGTTGTAATATATTTTCATAGTCTCAAATTAATATTATTGTATTTTTGTTGATAAAGTTGTAAGTTCTTAACAGTTGTCTTATTATCATTTGACCATATGTACATTGTTGAAGCACGAATATTAGAGACACCTTAGCAATCAACATTAGTATAATAAAGTGAATGATTGATATTTTGTTGAACGTTTATTCCATCTTATACCACATACGAGAGTTTCATTCAAAGTTTCTAGCTACGGAAGAATGTGCAATTTTCTATAGAAATAACCTGTGAATAATACAATGGAAACTTGAGGAATTTTATCATATTTTATTCGTTCATTCATCACAATATATCAGTCGATTATTGTAAAATCTCCATTCAGGTTTAATAAATTATATATTTTTACATGAAATTCTAGAAGATTTCTTTAAAGAAAGCTACAGTGAAAAAGTGGGAAAGCCCTGTGGACAGGAGCTTTGGCGCTCTTGTTCAAACTTTGACAAATTATATCTCCGAAAGTATTGGTAAGAGTTGGGAATTATTAAGATGGATTCTTATGAGAGAACTTCATCATAACAGAAATTAAATTCAAACATCATAAAGAAACTCAAATTCAACAAGAGTGCCATAAATTATTAATCCAAAACCATAAGACCAATTCTACCCAACAACTATCTTATCCGAGATATTAATTCCTCAAATCTATCATGAACGAGATATTCATTCCTCAAATCCACTCTGAAAATTATATTATATCAATTGAAACTTAGCCAATATTCCAGTTTTGCTTTTACTGAAGATATTCTGAACTCAATATTATTAACTTACCATTACTATTCCTATCATCATATGGGCATTGAAATATCACACAAAAAGTATGATATATTACAAATTACAATCCTCGTAATTCTACAATAGCTGAAATGAATTTGGCATGTCATGTCTCTTATAGGAATATAAGTAGACACCTATGAACACAGATCATATAATAATTCATAGACAGAATAATTATAGCATTCTGTGAAAGCATAGAAGTACGATTTATTATTGAAATTTTGAAAAATCATATCTCCGAAAGTATTAGCTTGTTAAAGTTAAAAATGATATCAATGGATTTTTATGGTAAAACTGCATATTGAAAAAAATTGAATACGGAATTTGTAATGTAAGAATTTTTTTTTCTTTGTTACTCCGAAACCATCCAGACGATTTTGCCCAATAACGAACCTAGCTGATATATTTATCTCCCAAAATTACTCTGCAAATTTCAACTGTCTAGCTCATTCCGTTCGGGAGTTATCGTCCCTATGGCCGGCCGGGCATAATCATCAATTTCGACCACGGATTCTTGATCAGTGAGTCGAACCAATTCGTGTATTACCATTTTCATCCAAAAATTCTAAAATTACAGACATTTGGGCAAATTGATAAGCACTCTGTTCCGAGGAACAAGAGCGCCAAAAACCTTGAATTAGTATGAAATAAAATTCAAAATAGTTTTAAGAATTTAGAAACATTTTCTGAGAACCAGGTTAAGGCGTTCCCTTCGGATATACTATTCCTTATTTTATTATATGGAGAGTGGACTTACATGTTGAGGTGTACAGGAAGATAGAATCATCAGCATAGCTACTATTTTACGTGCTGTTATATTTTCATAGATGTCGTTTGTGAAAACGATGAAAACGTATAGGACTCAAGATGGAACCCTGAGGGTCGGTGTCGTTATGTTGCAATTTTTTTACAGGGTCTCTCAAAACTCGAGGGGAAAAATTAAGGGTCGTATAAAGAGACTGATTTTCTTCATAAAACGTAAAAAAAAATGTTGCCGATGAGGCTTCGATTCCGAGTTATTTGACTTCGAAGTTTCTGTATGCGACCAATTTAATTTCATAAATTACAGTAAGTTGATTGTCACCTATAGTGACAAAACAAATTTGTTCACCAATTTAAAAGTTGGATCTTGGTTTAGTTTTTTTGTTGAATATGCAGTTTTCTAACGAAGAATATGTAGATAGTATTTTGCTGTTCGGTTTTTCTGATGGCAATGCATTAAAAGCTTGTCGGGAGTACAACAGGAAATCCCTAATAGACGACGACAGCATCTCGCCGGTTTTTTTCGGACGCTTATCAAAGGTTGCGACATTTTGGAATTTGCAATTCCCTTACTGGTGCTGGTGGAGCTACACGAAATAATTATTATAATGCTATGAGGAAAAAAGTAGTGATAGATTGTGTGTTCGATACTTCGATGCGATAAATAACTGCCACAATGAACATGTATGGTCTCTAGAAAATCTTCACGTTTTTAAAAGAAGAGATTTTCAACTGACATATTAATGTATGGAGCGGGGTCTTTAACGGATAATTACTTTGATATACAATCGTATACTCCATTCACTTTTATAAAGTCTCCCGGTTGGCCATGAAAATTTGACACATTTCGCCATGTATATTTTAAAAATGTTAGGTTATAGTCATTTTCCTGTCAGATAACTACGCAACGTTGTCCTCTCTACAAAGAAGTCATAGTAACTACGTATTTTCACAATTGAATTTACTTCGGAAAAATAATTCATTTGAGAAGATATTCAATATTTCAATAATTATACAGTCCTGGCGGCGACTGTAGAAGAAAATTTTTCCTCTGTTGTTACTGGAAATATTTCACGTATATAAACTGGTTGGAAGATTCAATTATGCTATTTTCTTGTATGGAAATCAAGAATTAAGTGTTGGAATTGTATTGAAAATAATGGATAGAGTAGTCCGTTACTTTGTGATAGTTCATTTGAAAAAAGAATAAAAGTACCTGAATAACCCGGCAGGAAAACTTCTAAACGAACAGAGGTACCTATGGAATTCCCGACTTTTCTGAAGAAGACATTTAAATACCTTGTTGCACAATTTGAAATACACCAGTTTCAAAATGTAGTAGTAATACGAAACCCGAGTCATTCTCATCTCAATAAAATATAATGATAGGAAACTAAGTAATTTCATTCGAGAGTTCAACATGTCAGAATGAAGTTTTCCTATTGCAGATTTCGGTTCTGCTTCTTCAAAACTACATTTTCAATTTCAAAGCGAAGAGTTCTTTATTATTCGAAGATTATGTTATGATTATGAGAGATAGTGAGAGTAGAAATTGGCAACGTCTCAGCGAATTGTTTTGACCTTGACGATATTTCAGTAGTGCCAACCTGCCTGTGTTTTAGTTACAAAAACGTGATAGACCTAAATGATAGACCTAAATCGTGGTGTATCAGCACGACGGAGCACCACCGCATGTTGGACGAAATATCGTCGCCTGGTTAAACCAAACTTTTAATAGGAGATGGATTGGTGGTCTGGTGCTATGGCCTGCGAGATCATCTGACTTGAATCCTTTGGATTATTTTGTATGGGGGCATTTAAAACAACTTGTTTACGCCGTTGGAAATTAATAATCAAGAACAATTAATGGAACGAATTATTAATGTCGAATCCACTTAAAAATAGGCAAAACATGCATTTAGTATACGATTCCCTCATTTTGCGTTGCCAAGCCTGCATCGATGCTAATAGTGTTTTTGAACATTTGATTTAATTATTTCTGTATTTTCATATTATGTATCAAAGTTGAAAATTTATGATATACAGAACCTTTGAAGTCTGATATCTCGGAAACAAAGCCAAAAATACAAAAAAAAAATTACATTTTTCATCAAGAGTAGCACCTTGAGTTTTGAACCACCCTGTACATCTAGATTAATTCTTGTTATACGGTTCATTCGAATGAACCGTATAACAAGAATCTAGATTCCGTAGATAAAGGCTGCACTTTAAACAAAAATCTTAAGAAGCACTGACGTGAAGTCAGAAGCATTGTTCCATTGTCTATTCACGCCTCATATAAAGTCGATCGAGCATTAATTTTGAAATTTTTTAAGACAATTTCTTTTCCTAGTTATACGATGTTCACGAAATTTTGTAAAAATCGTCATCATTCTACAAGTAACTACCATGTTCTAATTGGATCGGATTTGTTTTTTTTGAGCTATTGAGGAAATAACAACAAAATTTCAGATGGGTATAACTCCAAATCCGTTTGGCCGATTAAACCTATTAACGAACTTAAATTTCGCATTCGGATGCGCAACTTACCCTGAAAATTGCAAGTCGCTATCTCTTTCCGTTCGCAAGCTATCGTGGAAACGGCACCCATCCAGATACTTAACTCGCCCTACGCTGATCGGTTTACAGTATTTCTTCAATAACTTCTACATTATAGATTTCTGGGATACACTATAGCCCATATATATTTTATCCAACACATGACAGTTATGACTGTCATTATTAATGTCATTTTAGACAAGTAAACTATCAAATAACACACTTTTTCATATTTAAAGTAGTATTCTATTTATTTATTACTATTACAAGCAGAATTCACATTGATATTGAAATTGAAGGAAAACGCTTACAGTTTATTCGAATTTGAAGTCATTCTAAAACAACCTACTTCGACCAAAATGTGGAAAAGTCACTGTCAAGTCATTCTGATTTCTGACATTTTTAGGGTACTGAGACGCAAGTAGCTTTGATTGGATCACAGAGAGTTTATAACACTCGGCTGACGGCCTCTCGCGTCACTCATTTTCAACATAACACACTAGTGCCATAAATAACTATTTTTTAATTTTCTAGTTATACGATTCTCATATAATTTCGCATGAGTATTTCTACAACTAATTCCCAAGTTTCAAGTCGATCGGATCTGTATTCTTTGAAAACAAAATTTGTACTTCTTGAATCCAAGATATGTTCAGTTTACACCCATAATTCGATAATGAGATTAAAGGAGAGTAAAAAGAATGAGATTTTTGTAAGTGGAAAAATGTTTTCATACAGAAAAATGGCCTTAATACTGAATACACAATATATTAATATCATTATTTATTTACATCGTTTTATGTTCAATTATCCCAACACTCAAATCATGTTCCTTTCTATCCAGTCCACGAAGTTGGTCATTCTGGTATACACACCAGGATATCCCGCCTCTGCACATCTGAAACCATAGGATACCACTCCGATCTGTGTTATTCTGAGATTATTATCTTCACTTTCAAAGAACATCAAGGGACCACCTGAATCCCCTTTACAAGAATCTTTGCCACCTCTAGCAAATCCAGCACAAATCACTCTCTCGTCAATTACTGAATTCTGCTTACTGTAGGCTCTTTTGCATGCATCCGTGCTTACTACTGGCACCGCAACTTCCAAAAGGGTACTACTTGACGGGCCGTCTGAAGAACGGTTAAAAATATAATAATTGTTTTTTATGTTGATAGTTATATCAGCAATCAATCATACAAGATGAACACATCGAATAATTGTAGGGATATTCTTTAGAGTATTAAATGTTTAAGTATTTTCAAGAATAAATTTTTTCATCAACCTCGCAATAATGACAATGTTCAACGTTCACGAGATCATCCATTAATGACCCCTATTTACGCTCTATTTCTATCCTATGAATGTATGATTGTCACGGGCAACCGGACATAGAAGTTATTCACAAGCAATCTGAATTATGTCAC
Organism: Halyzia sedecimguttata; assembly: GCA_937662695.2. NCBI lineage: Eukaryota > Metazoa > Arthropoda > Insecta > Coleoptera > Coccinellidae > Halyzia > Halyzia sedecimguttata. Next base: position 7,494,086 of record OW569420.2, read on the forward strand.
AATTTCACTGAAATATGTTCCAAATATTCAATCTGAGGTCTCCATAAAATTACTATGTAATTCCACAGAAAAATGAATTCTAAATCTGAATGTGCCTGTTCCTGAGACGAACTAAGAATATAATTTGTCCTTGACACCGTCAGATGTGGCAGAAACTACTAAAACAGCATCTCTCAGTTTGTTGCCTGAGGAAAGCCGAAATTTGTTTGAGAAAATTTATTCTGAATTCATAGCGTGGTGTAAGGAGAAAAGCTTTTCACATTATTCTGAATCAGTACCTATTGTTAGCGTATTTCACGAGCATTGCTAAAAAGGGCTCGTAGCAAGTTTATGGCCAAAATGATATGTGTTGAAAGCAAGTGTGAATGTAAAAAATAATATTGATATTAGCAGATATCATAAATTTGTGATGTTCAATAAGCGACAGAACGTGGGATATTATCATGAATACAAACACAAACAATCCAAAAAGAATCAAATGCTGCTGATAATATATTCCTGATGACGAAGACGCTCAAGAATTTAATTAATCTTTCTACTATCGATAGTTAATAAAAATATAAATAACAACCGACCGGACATAATCGAATTTGAGTCCAAAAAAATCGTTTGAGACCATTTTCAGCCAAACATTCGAAAATTACAGACATTTGGACAAAATGATAGCACACTATCCCCTAGAACATGTGAACAAAAAGTGTTTTATTTGATGAGAGGAATGTATGGTTAAAATTAATGTATAACTGAAAGAGTCACTCTGCATGCCCTACACCCTACACCCCCAGAACATGCGTGGAGGGTACATGGCAGGAAATTTAATTTCACATCAGCACTTGAGATTCAGCTGTCTTATGTCAATTTTAAAATAGTTTTTTTCTTTCATATCATTTTTGAAGTTTTTTGAGTTAGGTACTGATTTTCTACAGAAATGGCGTTTCAGAGTTATCGTTACTAAAGCTGCAGTAAAATTATGGAGATCAGACAATTCAAGGCATATTGCAAATTCCATTTCTTCCATCTGTATCATGAGGACTCAGTTTCTGTTATTTGTTTCACTTGTGTCTGACAGAAAAACTCGTTTACGTGTCACAATGTTTAAACTGATAAATATGATACAACTGGAATCTATGCAAGATTTTTTAGGTGTCTGGCCCACGTGCAGTATCAGAAGATATATCAACTCCATGCCTCATGACTCATAGTCAAGTAAATAAAACCGAACCAAGTTTACCAAAAAAGTCTCGGAGGTTTCGAAACTAATTTTGTGACTTTTCGGATATTGAATAGCAACTCCTTTCATTGAATTAATCTAATCTTCTACAATTCGTTGCGTTTGATGGAACTTACTGAAATTTGTACTGCCCCATCCAGCAACCACAGGTTGGGTGTTCACGAAGTCTCTCGTCCTTAGGTGATCTTCTACTGGTAAACATACTGGCCACACCGAAGCTGCAAAAAATTTAATTTGTGTTTATTCATTCCAAATGATAGGGAATGAATAAAAAAAATTCAACACTCAGATTCACGTTTTTTTATGGGGGGCAATGTAATGAAATGTTTTCCAGTTTTCACCAGATATTTAACGCTTACCAATATTTTTGAGGGACAGCGAATCGACCCCTTCAGCTCTCTCCAAATGACGGCCCTTTGTCATGTACAATTTCATTAGGGGTATTAGAAGCGAATGAAAATTTTGAGCGTTGGTTTAAATTAGGTACTTACGATGATTAACGGTTCTCGAAAGTCTCAGAATAGCTATATCGTTTGTGAATAATACTGGACTGTAGTCTTCGTGTACTCTGGCGTTTTCCAGAGGAATATCTTCAGGTGAAGCTCCATCGTTGTCCGAATACAAATCCAAATCTCCTATTCTTGCCAAATACCTGAAAATCAATTGGAATGAATTTTGAATGGTCGAAATACAAAATTATTATGCAGAAAGCCATCTCCTGCATTTTAATTACTGCACTGTTGATACAACTGCTTGAAGTAATGATATGTTGTTCCCGCTTAATACTACGAAAGGATCGTTTATCCTCATTGTCCAAACCACTTATTTCTTATTTATTAAAGCAACATTATTGCTTACTAACTATCTGTCTGTGTTTATTCCATTAGAAAAAGAGGGGAAAACTTATTACACAGTGAAGCATCTGTACGATTCAAGGTGATAGTAAAGTGTTGTTTGCATATTGAAATATTCTTTCGAATTTTTATTTATTATTTTCTCAAATAACCTTTGGAATCAACGAAAACATTTTTACACTAAGGTTATTATCTCAACAAAATTCCCGAATTCTTTATATACATTTATCAATTCTCTCATATTCCATACACCACTGTTTTTAAAGATTACTGATCGTTTAACATTGACATATTTTCTTTATTTTATGTCATCACGTCGTTCTCGAGTAATATGTTTTCTCTTTGTATCAAATTATCTACCAACTAGCTGAAACCACTGTTGGAAATACAATTTTTCAATTTGAGTTCCAACTGGAGAAAATGCTTATTTTGAAAGCAATTCATTTCTATAAAACAGAGCACATTATAGTAGAAAAAAATCGAAAAATACTGATCAGATCGAATTGAAACTAGGTTGTTAGTTGAAAAATACCAACACCAAAATTTATGCAAAATTTCGTGTGGTTTGTATGACTAGAGAATTATAAAAAAAAATCAAAAAATGATCTATCTCAGAAACTCTCCGTCAAATACCGCTAAAATTTGGAAAGAGCCTTCAAAACCTTATTTACAGACACGTCCCAGATTTAAACTAGATCAGTTCTTTATTATACGCGCCAAAACGGCCTGATCTCACGTCAGTGTATTTCCATTTTTATTTGATATTACCGAAAGATAATTCATTTTCCGCATTGATCTCTCGTAATATGATATGATTCAAATTGAAGAACTCGAAGAAAATGAAAATTACGTTCATACAAATTTAATATTTCATATTCTCCTTTTTCACACATTTTTGGGCATGAACCAATCGCCTTTGCGCACTGCTAGGAGTTAAACAATGAAAAAAATATAAAATTCCAGCCTTTCGACTTACACACAAATCATCTTTTACAAAGAATTCAAATTAAAAGAAGGCCAAAATGAATATTTCCTCTCCACTCAATAAAAGGATAACTAAACTTTTTTTTTTATAACTTACAGGTCGGACCTTCCATGGACACAGTGGCCAGCAGTTAAAACATGTCTGTATGAAATGAGTGAAGCACCACACAACCATTTTGGTACGGAAGGATTTTTGCTGTTTCGGTAGCCCAAAATTACCATCCAAGGAAATTCTCCTGAAATTCCCAAGCAAGTTAATATTTTGTGTTATGAATCTTTATAAATCAATTAAAGGTTTCCTATTAGATCTTCAACATTGTCCGAATAAACGCAGCAAATTCCACACCATGTTCCATTCCTGAAATATTTAAAAATACTGTTTGGCATCTCACGTGCCTTTTGAAAACAATGTTTTCGTCATTATTTGGAAGGTAATATTTCCTTTTACATTTTTATGCCCTCAATTATACGCACGTACAGCTTATTGGAGCTTTTCAAGAATTTAATTGAATTTTCTGAAATTGTGAGAGAATTTCAAAACATTATTCGAGACAGTTGGTATGTCAGCATGGTTATTATGGATAAGTATCCATGATTCGACGCCGTGTAGAAGGACTGAGAATATATAATTGATGTTGTTAAATCATGGCTTCTGAAGATCTTCGACATGCTGCTGAATGATGCTCTGGTCTTCTCAATGTGCTGCTTTACTTCCACTGAGTGATCCCAGCACATTTTTTGCATGTTTTCTACTCATGCTACCCCCACAATACAAAACTTCGCACGAATTTAAAGTTCATGATTCTACAATTTGATGCAAAAATTCAAATATATCGAGTGATCGGTTCCGGAAATATTAATAAGAAATGTTTTGACTAAAAATGGCCATAACACCGAAACCGTTTGGTGGATTTTGCCCGTTAACGAACCTGTCCGAGATATTTACACTCCAAAACTACGCTGCAAATTTCAACGCTCTAACTTATTCCGTTCGAGAGTTATCGTCCGGACGGACAGAATTGAATTTGGTTTCGGATTATTCATCAGTGAATCTAACTGAATCGTATGAGACCAGTTTCGGAAAAAAAATCGGAAAATACAGACATTGTGACGAAATGATAGTACGCTGTTCCTATAGCGGAACACGAGCGCAAAGATAATGAAACAACGAACCGAATTGAAATAGGGCACGTTAAAATTTTTGATCCATATTGCTATCATTCCTCCCATGTCGGATTTTTTTGAAAATCAGTAGGTACATGAGCCGCTCGGAGGAACAGTGGTATAACTCCATATAAGGGATTTGTTGGGAAATTAAGGTTTTATTACATTTCAACCTATTAAAATTATCAAGGCATTTCGTTGAGAGGTCAAACATCAACAGGCTCTAACTCGGTCACAAAATCGTTTCGACTTATACCATTCATTCAAAGAATGAAATATGTACAATCTTAGTTACGGAAATATCAGTATAACTCAACAACTCTAAATTTGTTAGTTATACCACTTTTCCTCTGATCGGCTCATATAATGAAATGGTACATAACTAATTGTCATAAATTGACAACATTCAGTTCGGTGTAAGGTCAGTTTACCTGCCTAGGATGATCATTTTGATGTGTAGCTACGACCTATATGCAAGGGATGCCGCGGGCAAAAGCTGGTTACTTAATTATTATTTAAACCTCAGGCGTTCATGTATTTTATTAAAAAAATCCGCAAGGTATGCCGGATTCTGTGCTTTTCTGTTCACGCTGTGCAGTAACTTATTTATAAATTGAAATTATCTTATGAAACATCCTGCGTGATATATGATATCCATGTGACTGAATAGATGTTTCAGAATTTCCAGGAATATCTCATTCTGTTTTGTATAATTAAAAATATAAAGAAGCACTGACGTGAAGAAAGTACTCTTTGGTGCGCGTGTTCACGTTGGCTGATTTGACTTGAATGATGAGTGACAAGCTCAGTGGATATTGCGAGCCGGAGATCTACTCAGAGGGTAGTGGACATCATTCACTGTCGGGTCAAAGATTAACAGTGCTTGGTCAAGGCTGGCGTAAGGATAGAGTAGCAAAGTCGACAAAGAACACAACTGACTCTCCTTAGTCGCACAAGCTCCTAGGAGGTTCTAAGGAATCTCCTTGGGGAAGACCTAGGAGGGTCAGTATAATCATAATCATGTCTATAGCACGCACGCAAATGCAGATTGACTTCACTGAGATATTTTCGCTCCAAAACTACCCTGCAAATTTCAATCCTCTAACTTCTTTCGTTCGAGAGTTATCGTGCTAACGGCCGGAACGGCCGGCTGGAAGGACAAAATTGGATATGACCTCGGATTATTTATCAGTGAGTTGAACCCAATTGTTTGGGATCATTTTCGTCAAAAAATTAAAAATTACAGACATATTGGCAAAATGCTGTTGCTTGAGGAATGTGCGCGCAAAAACTGTCAACTTCTACATTCAAATATGCGACACAATAGACCTCAAGGTCGCAGTGCAACGTTACTCCCTACAACAATATACAATATACTACAACATATTGGTGTGGTGGATTTCTATGGAGGCCCTCAGACCACGTAATCTTGACCATATGTCAAAGGAGAGGCTGTATAAGCATAATAGGTACTCTGAGATCTTATTCAAAAGCATCATCTGAATCTCCCCAACCATATGCGAAGAAACAATGGGCCTCAAGGCCTTGGTTCAACCTAAGATTAGCACCGCAAAAGAAGAAGCAAGAACAACAGGGTTTCTTTGGTCTGGGTTCCTGGAGCTTTTGTAGGACCTGAATATAGATGAGGCTCAGGGAAACACACAGTATGAAGAAAAGTTTAGGGATATATAAGAACCAGAGAACCAAAAATTAGATCTGGCCTAGAACAAGCATTCTGGCCCTGTCTGATAAAGTGAATTGTGTGATGGTATAGTTGAGAGAATGCAATATTCGTCAATTATGCATATTCAATCAACTTGCTTCATTCAACTTATGGGGAACATGTTTTCGCCTTCATATACCGAAGACAAGTCTGCGGTCCTTGTAGATTTTTACAAATGATCGGGTCAAGGTCTCGAAAGATAACGTTGGAGATTCACTGATTAAGAATTCATGCTCAAGTCCAATTCTCTGTCCATTCGTCTGGCCGATATTACGACAACTTGCCAATCATACTGCTTGAAATTTGCACGGTTGGTTTGATGTCGTTAGTGGGCAATATCCACCGATAGATTTTGGAGATAGTCCTGTTTTGATATTTGCGAAAGTACAGATTCGATCGGGTTGATTTTTATTTGTTCCTGTCCGCGAATAATGAAATAGAAGCAGAAGTCCTAGAAGCTTTTGATGTTATACTTATTACTTTGTTTGGTATCAGAGGCCATTTACTTCACCAGCAGTTCAAGAGACCTAGAATTTGGATCATGAGAAACATTTCTTTGAAGAATTAAATGCTGTCAAAACCACGCAAGACTGATCAGATATTCGTTGTTCAGGTCAGTATTCATTTTAATAGGGGGGATTTCCACTGTGGAATAACAGACTGACAAATGATAAATGCTGATTATTTATGAATAGGTTCCCATTCGCCAACTAAATTTGAGGCGTTAATTTGATTCAATTCAAATTTGAAAAACATCTAAACCATACTGTAATAACATTTTTTATATTTAACTTGGCGAACAATAAAATCGCATCCGCTAACAAGAGTTATTCAATAGACGAGCATCCTCTGCGAACAGGAGTCTGATTCAAGGACAATCATCGGAACCGTTCAGGTAAAGGTTGAAACATGGGTACATCTTCAACGGATGCCAATTATTATAACTATAATAATGAATTGTGTTATCAGTAACTCTAATATCTATGATGGGAATGAAAGTGATAGAAAGAGTGGGTCCTGACAATTTTCATGCACTTTTTTCTTGGAGAAAATTTGGTCCTAAAGGTCCCGGTATAAAGATCTTGGCCTTTGTGTTTATTCTGAATTATATTTTTGTTTCTCATGAAATATTTACGTTGAACTGCAGTAACCTAACCCAACCTAATGGGAAGGTAAGAAGACTGGTGAAGAATGAAGGTATAATTAATAATATCCTTTTTCTGTAAACACCACTTCATAATAGACCATTTGAGAGAAGTACCTGACACTTGATGAAGCCGAATTTTCAAATGGCCATTCAATAAATTTTGCAACAATTTTGTATCCAAGGGGCTATTGTACCGAAAATGCTATATTGTTATTCAGTCCAGGCCTCAGATATTAGTTTAGCCAGCTTCCTGGCCATAATGTAGGCCTGAAAACAAACCTCATCTCTGATGAGATTTATCTTAGAATTTACTGAGACAATTTCTTCACCTCAACTGCTACTCATGAGGGGCTTTACTGAGCATAATGTGAGACTTAATTAAACTAGGGCTTCACACGAGAGGTAGATTTTTCTCTCGCTTTTCCGAGAAGAGAACGAGACGAGACGTTTTGAAAAATATTATAGGCGATACCGAGACCCCTACAGCGCAACCCGAGAGACTCGTTTTTGGTCTCGTTAATTTTTTTTATGAAGTTTTTATTCGAAAAATTAAAAAGAGTCTACATAGAGATCAATATATTTCACAAAATATCAACTCTTGTGACTATCTGTGAAATATTTTATTGTGAATTAAAATAATATTTTCACATTTTAATTTCAACTTGTTAACAGTTCTTATAACTTCTTATAGTAACGCATCATAAATATCTATCTTTGCAGATTTTTATATTTTTGGTTTGAATATGTTTTTTTTCAAGATCGACTTTTTACTCTCGGTTGAGCATAATTGTCTATAAACTACTGAGTAATAAACATGTATAATATTGAAAGGGTCTTATTTACTACAGATACATACAGTAAACTTTTCTTATATACGACTCGACCTTTTTCTACACCCGCAGGAAACAATTGCATATGAAGAGTTTCCACTATAATTACCAATATATTTTGCCTATATTATACATCGATCGTTCTAGAAATACACTATTTTTTGAAGACCTTGCGATAATTGAGATTATTTTTGAAGAAAAAATAGAATTCACAACCATAAAAACTGATCCCATTATGAATTCAATACTTAACTTAACGGACAACTTTTATTGCCTCTAAATTCCAATGCTTTTAAAATTTCGTTTCTATTCGAACATCTGGAGAAATTTATTATTTTGTATTGTGCTTCTTGTAGTGAAGATGTGAACAATTATTTCATACATCTGTGGAAGTACATTTAATAAAACTGGTACAGAAACGAAAAATGAAGCTATTCAATGTTTCGAAATGTGTTATGATGAATACGCCAAGAACACCCTCAATGATCTACCCACTGGGAAGGTATTCATTGAAAACGATACCAATTTGTCCAATTCTATTAAAAAATGTATCGACATCGAAAATCTTAAAAAACATCAACAAAACCTTCGAAACATAGAAAAGCTGAGTTTGAAGAACATTTGCTGTTAGAAAGAGCAAATAGGAATCAAAATTGTATTTTAGAGTCGTGGAAAGTATATTCTATTTTGAGTTCACTGTGGACTTATTATGAACACTATAAAAGTAACTTATCCACTACAGATATTAACTGTAGTGGATAAGAGTGTAGTTACTTTTATAGCGGTGGAAAGTGCATGAAAAAGTTCCTACACTTTCCAAGATGCCCGATGATTTATCAATGGTTACATCAGTTCCTGTTGAAAGATTATTGTCCACATCAGGTAAATGATCATGTCAAAAACACGGACATCATTGAAAGATTATGTGATGCAAGCGTGATTATGTTTGAATTCTTGGTCATCGAGTAATTTAAAGGATGAAATTAACAGTGTATAAAATTTAAAAAATTATGTCCATGTACAAATTTTTGTTTATAAGAGCGTGAATAATATAGCTTTACAAAATTAAATTATTCATTGTTATCTATCATTTCGTTTATATATTATAACTAGCTGGCCCGACAGACTTCGTACTGCCTCCTCAACGCCTGCCCAACGCCAACGCCAACGCCAACTCCAACTCCAACTCCAACTCCAACTCCAACTCCAACTCCAACTCCAACTCCAACTCCAACTCCAACTCCAACTCCAACTCCAACTCCAACTCCAACTCCAACTCCAACTCCAACTCCAACTCCAACTCCAACTCCAACTCCAACTCCAACTCCAACTCCAACTCCAACTCCAACTCCAACTCCAACTCCAACTCCAACTCCAACTCCAACTCCAACTCCAACTCCAACTCCAACTCCAACTCCAACTCCAACTCCAACTCCAACTCCAACTCCAACTCCAACTCCAACTCCAACTCCAACTCCAACTCCAACTCCAACTCCAACTCCAACTCCAACTCCAACTCCAACTCCAACTCCAACTCCAACTCCAACTCCAACTCCAACTCCAACTCCAACTCCAACTCCAACTCCAACTCCAACTCCAACTCCAACTCCAACTCCAACTCCAACGCCAACTACAACGCGAACTCCAACTCTGATTAATTCCTAAAATGACTATTAAAACATAGGGGTTGGTGATAGAAGGTTGAAAATTTAGGGTTGTATGTATTTTGTAACGCTAACGCCAACTCCAACCCCAACACTAACTTCAATGCCATCTCCAACACCAACTCTAACCCCAACTACAACACCAACTCTAATCCTAACGCCAACTCCAATCCTAACGCCAACTTCAACGCCATCTCAAACTCCAATTCCATTTCCACCTCCATCTCCATTTCCACCTCCATCTCCACCTCCAACTCCAACAACAACGCCAACTCCATAACCAACGCCAACCACAATGCCTACTCCAACTTCAACTTCAACTCCAATCCCAACGCCAACGCCAACTCAAACTCCAACTCCATTTCCACCTCTATCTCCATTTCCACCTCTATCTCCATTTCCACCTCTATCTCCATTTCCACCTCCATCTCCATTTCCACCTCCATCTCCATTTCCATCTCCACCTCCAACTCCAATCCAACTACAACTCCAACTACAACGCCAACTCCATAACCAACGCCAACCACAATGCCTACTCCAACTTCAACTTCAACTCCAACCCCAACGCCAACTCCAACACCTACCAATCCTAACGCCAACCACAACGCCAACTTCAACGCCTACTCAAACTCCAACTCCACCTCCATCTCCACCTCCAACTCCAATCCAACTACAACTCCAACCCCAACGTCAACTTTATTGAATAGCCATAAAGTTCAAATTGACTCTACATTTTAGTTAGAAAACGTTTGTATGGAAAAAAGAAAAGGGCTGTTTTTAGGGCTTTCCCGGCAATTATTCGAAATTTTCTCCCCGTTAAAACCATCCTTGGACTTCAACGAACATTTAAAAAAAAAAGAATTAGCAAAATTGGTCCAGGCACTGTTGAGTTATACGCTTACCAACACATTTTGCGATTCATTTTTATATATAAGATATTCATTATCGTTATTCAGAATTAAGCGATACGAGACGAGACAACTGATAATGAGGCGAGACCGCGACTTAAACGAGACTTAATTTCTTGGGAATTGGCGAGACCGAGACGAGATTTTTTATATTCTCGCCTACTCTCGTCTCGTGTGTTACCTATCAATTATCAGAAGGAGCAGTACGTGGAAGTACTACCAGAGGTGGCACTCAACTTTGCAATTTCAAATGCTAATTCTTATTTTTTCACTGGTATCAGATTGCTCGCTCAATTTGCTACATGTTTTATTCGCGTCATATTAATGAAGTTTCCCTGGTTATGGAGATATATAACAACTTGAATGAATGCAAAATAACCTCTTACAGCAGACTGCTAATCTGCTGTAGTAATTTATGAACTCGATTGGCGTATTCAAGCCTGCAATCTTCTCTAAGATATCGTGTTTAAGTTATTAAATGATTCCTTTCTGGGTTTTCTCTCCCAAACTGAAATTACGAATTATATCTGACAACGCATTCTCCACCTGTAAGTCAAATGAAAATGGCCATTTTCAGATAAAAATTCGGAAACTACAGACTTGGGCAGAATGATAGCCAGAGCGCTACGAGCGCGAAAAAAAGGTGTTCTCTTACCTAATTTCGCAGAAACTCCACCAACAATCCTGGAATTTGTAATGTTGCTGAATCCGCAATCAGGCTTTCTCAGAAGTTTACCACTAGTGCCTCGATTTGGGGGTTGAGTGTATTGATTGTTAGTGCCAGGTTCAATCCTGTTATTGTTAGGAGGGGTAGGATCGGGGTTTTCAAAGGGATTTTGTGTTCGCACCTTTTGTGTCGGACAGCATATAACAGGAATATTGCCATTGTAGAAACACACTGAGTTTCTGAGTAGAGCGACGGCTTGAGGATTTCTTGATTGTGTCTTTAAAATATTGAGCAGGGCGGGACATTGGTATATGCTCAGACAGACGCCTGGTTCTTGATTTGGTGTGTCGCAAAATACTCCTTCTGAAAAAATATTAAAAATTATTCAAAATATAGCAAATGAGTTACACAAATTAATCACGTTTTTCATTGATATAAAAATAGTAACATACACCGAGCAAGAAAATACAGGTCATGATGGGTGAGTTGCGTTCGTTTTATCGTACGATGAGTTTGCCCACCATCAACCTACCAAAGAAAAAAGCTGTCGACAAGATAAGATCACTTGCGGCGGCAAGGAAGAATCTGATCAAGAGGAAACAGTGGATAGAAGATAACAACACCTTCGCCACAAAACCATAAAAGTTATTTCGACCCAAACAAGTAGAGGCAAAACACTCACCATCAACGGAAGAAGTCGAACATTTCCGGAAAAATTTGTACGAGTGACCAGCGGAAACCAGGACTACTCCAGCAATCCACAGATTCCAGACGTTATGATACCAAAATCTGCAACAGACTGAAGAGTGAAATAACAACCGAAGAGATTAGACATGCCTGAAGAACAAGAATGACTTCACGGCACCTGGACTGGATGGCATTCAGAACTACTGGTGGAATAACTTTCTAGCTACTCACCAACACCTGGCTAGATTACTCAGTGGGATAATAATTCCCCGTGGGCCAATTCCTTCATGGTTGGTAGAGGGCAGAACTGTACTGATACGAACAGCCTGGCAGTCCCGATAGTCAACTACTCATTCGGGGTAATTAACTGGACAATGAATGAAATTCTCGAGCTCAACAGATCCACACGTAAAGGGATGAACATGAACCGTAGCGTGCATCCTATTCGATACAAAGAGTATACCTCCCACGAACGCAGGGAGGCAGGGGTTTGCAATATTTGGAATACCAATACCATCAACAAACATTGGAAATGGTAATAAGGATATTGAGAAGCGAAGAGCCGCTTCTGAAAATGGTGGCTCATCATGAAATTGGGGACCAAGGGGCTTTCTTATTTAGGGCTGGTCAGAGAGCTTTGGAGAAACTCAGTATAACTGGCATATACATCGATCACGAGCTAGCAGGAAAACCTAGCTTTCCAACATACCAAAGAAGAGTTGGCAGAGAGATAAGACAGATACAATTAATGACACTACTCGAAGATCACTATCCTTCGCCTTTTTGAAGTTAGCTGGGCTCAAGTCGGAAACAGAGGGATTTATAATTGCCTGCCAAGGGGTGATAAATACCAGATGGTATAAAAAGAACATCATGAAAGTGGACGCCCCAACAACTTGTAGGGCATGCCATAGTCAGCAGGAAACTTATGCACATTATGTCTGCTTGCGTGTATGCGTGACCGAATTGAAGACTATTCCGGCCTGCAAATCCCTCGCAAGGGATTTAGCGCACAGAATGCAGAAGGCGGTGTTGCTCGTATCACTTCGAGTCATCAGGTCCCATCAACTGTGAAGGCCTCTTGCAGCTCATCTCTTTTATTAAGGGACGCTGTAAGGGCAGGACGAAGAACTAATCCATGGAACGTGCGAGAGGTTTTTGGGTGAGTAACCAATCAACAACTGGAGTCACACTCCTGAGAGAAGCGGCCTATAAAAGGTTTTTTCTCTCGAGTGGAAAAAAAGTAACATACTAATATTCTGGTAACCACACTCTAGTCCACTACAATTTCTGTCGTCTGACATAACTCATGGACCAAAAATTTTCGGGACTAACTATGAAAAAAACAATATTTTCGGAAAATTCCTTTTTATTCATCGACATAATTTCCATCTAAGGCGATGCAATCGGTACAACGTTACTCTTACTTTTCGAACCATGTTAATAGAATGCTTGAAATTTGCTCGCAAAATAGGCCTCAGGAACATCTTTTTCAGGCCTGCGAGCAGCCAGTAATCGCTGGGGTCCAAATCTGGTGAATATGAGGTGTAGGGCAGCAACTCGATGTGCAATTCATGCAATCTGACCATCGTAGCCATTGACTCGTGACATGGTGCATTCTCTTGCTGGAATAGTGGTTTTTTCTTCGCCATGTGGGTTTTTTTTATTTCTATTACTCAATCAGTCCAATAGCGCTATGTAGGTATCAGAATTGATCCTTTTTCTTTTCTGAACATAGTCAATGAGCAAAATACCATGCATATCCCAGAATACTGACGCCATAACCTTGGCAGCCGACTAACCCACCTAAACCCACTCAGCTGATGACCACTTTGATTCTGGAGTGTGATGATGTATCCAGGTTTCATCCATGGTCACACACCGACCCAAAAAATCCGGTTCATTATGGATATAAAGCTCTAGTCAGGCCCCCTTTCTCATGACATGAGAACATGAGAATGCGTAGTCCGATTGTCATGATATTTTGAAACATAACTTTCTGAAAGATGGCGCTATCGAATGCCGTAATTTTTTTTGCATTTGAAGCGCCATACATGTGCTACTGCAAAAAATGTTTATCAATGTCGTATTTGTTTCCAATTCAGTTGAAAATGCAGCCGACTCATTACAGTTGATGCGTAAATTTCACTAAGAGGAGAAATCATAAATTGTTTGTGTGGCAAATCTTACAACATACTCGTACATCTGCTGCAGATTTAAACCACTTCTATATTATTCGTCCTTCTAAACTATTTACCCACCATTTAAACTAACACCAATTAAAAATGATCAGCTTGCTTCAGGCTACTAGAACTACCACTCAAAAACAATAAATAATGATTAATCAGGATTAGCTGCTTCCCATTATCATACATTTTATCAAAACCACAATTATATTTTATTCCCATCTCATAAGCTAATTTGATGCACCTGTAAACTGGAAAATATCGGAAAGAAGTGTATGTATTTTTTTTCGTTTCATTCATTTTGATCCTTACAGCTGAAGGCGGCTTGAGACAAGTTAATATATTTTTGTTGGTAACCTGGGTTAGCTGAACAGACTGTTGTAGTTGTGAATCTCACCCCAAAGTATCGTGATAATGATGATGATTTATGTATTTCTGATGTATTGGTTTGATTAAAAGTCCTTTTTTACGCGTTCTGGGGAACATCGCGTTATCACTTTGCCCAAATGTCAGTAATGTTCGAATTTTTTGCCGAAAATGGTCTCAAACGATTAGATTTGACTCACTGATGAATAATTCGAGGTCAAATTTAATTCTGTCCGGCCGGCCGTTGCCACGATAACATGAGAACGGATGTACATATAGCGACTTGAAATTTTCAGGGTAGACGGACAAGTTCCTTAATGGGCAAAAACGGTTTGCGAGTAATAATTTTGTCACCAACCAATACATATCCTATCGAATTGCAACTTGGTATCTGGTTGTAGAATACACAAAGACGTTTGTGTAATTTTGTGAGAATCGTATCACTATAGAAAATTTAAAAAAATATATTATTTCTGTCACAATTTTCAGGGTACGTTGTGCATCTGAGTGCGACATTTGAATTTGTTAATAGGCATAATCAACCATAAGGTTTTAGAGTTATACCCATCTGAAATTTGGCTGTTATTTCCTCAATAACTCGAAAAATACGAATCCGATCCAATTCAAACATGGTAATTAGTTGACGAATACCGACGCAAAAATTCTTGCAAAATTTTATGAAGACCATATCACTAGAAAATTTTTAAAAAATCATTGAAAAATATTGACAAAATTATATATATCAGAAACTATTCGTCCGACATGGCTGAAATTTTGCGAGTGCCTTCAAACCCTAACTCTACTGCCAAGATCCTAGTTTGAACACGATCGGATCTATATTGTTGGAGATCTGAGCAGCCTTGGGTGAGTTCAGTAGCTCGATGGGTGACCGTTGCCTCGATAACTTTCGAACAAAAAGACATGGGGACAATTTTCACGGTAGGTTGCGTATCCGAATGGGAGAGTTCAGTTCGTTGTTGGGCATAATCGGCTCAATGGTTTCAGAGCTAAAACCATCTGGAATATTATTTTCTCGATGAGTCAAAAAATACAGACCTGATCGAATTGAAAATTGGTAGCTAGTTGTAGAATATCAACATAAAGACGTGCGTAAAATTTTGTGAGGACCGTACCACTAGAAAATTTTAAAAAACTACGAAATCACGATATTTTGAGAACGGAAAGAGATAGCGACTGCAATTCTTAGTGTAGGTTGCGCATCCGAATGCCTTATTTGAGTTCGTTAATTGGCATAATCGGCCAAATGGTTTTGGAGTTATACTCATCTGAATTTTTGTTGTTATTTCCTCTATAATTCAAAATATACAAATCTTATCCAATTAAAACTCTGGGATTATTTGTAGAATGCCGACTCACTAATTCCCGAGGAATTTCGTGAATATCTTATCCTGGTGTTACTGAGTTTTTCATTTCGTATTTCAATTCCAATAGAATACATATGTCAGAATTAAAAATTCATCAAATCATTGAAGATTCTCCCGTTACCTACTGAAGTCTGTCATTAAAATGGTATGAAATGTATTCATATATTATAAAAGCTGAGAAAACAGGTGAGTTATTGACAATAGTGCATGCGCGTAAAAGCTCCTGACTTCACGTCAGTGCTTGAATCTATTTTCATTATTTTTTTTTCCGCTCGAGAGGAAAAACCTTTTATAGGCCCGCTCTGAGAGGGTCTGCTTCTCTCAGGAGAACTCCAGATGTTGATGGTTACTCACTAAAAAACCTCTCGCACGTTCCTTGGAGTAGTTCTTCGTCCTGCCCTTACAGCTTTGTCCAGCAGAAGTATATCTGGCTTTATGGCGTGGATTTGCCGAGTTGTTGGAGTCGCATAGTTCCAGTAGATGCGAGCCCTACTATTTTCAACAATTGCTTCAATCTCCAGAGGCAAATATGGTAGCACTGGTTCCTTGTCTATACCTTAAACCTCTCTCAGATGGAAGTAGAGAATTCGGAATTCCGCATTGTGTCTTTCCACATATCTTGATGGAGCATGGACTCTGCAAGCAGACAGAATGTGCATAATAGTTTCTTGCTGGCTGTGGCATGCTCTGCACGTTGTGGGGGTGTCCACTTTCATGATGCTCTTTTTATACCATCTGGTATTTATAACCCCATCTTGACAAGCTATAACAAATCCCTCCGTTTCCGACTTGAGTCTTGCGGACTTCAAAAAGGTGAAGGATAATTCTTCCGTCAGGCCCTGATCTTTCAAACTCCTGAAGTATATGGAGTGCAGGTGTTTACTCATGTGATCTTCGAGTAGTTTCTTCAGTTGTGCCTGCCTTATCTCTCTGCCAACTCTTCTTTGGTCTGTTGGCGAGATAGGTGTTCCTGCTATAGCTCATGATCGATTGATATGCCGGTTATACAGAGCTTCTCCAAAGCTCTCTGACCAGCCCTAAATAGGAAAGCTCCTTGGTTCCTGATTTCATGCTGAGCCACCATTTTCAGAAGCGGGTCTTCACTCCTCAATATCCTTATTGCCATTTCCAACGTTTGTTGATGGTGTTGGTATTCCAAACTTTGCAAACCTCCGCCTGCGTTCGTGGAAGGTATATCCTTTGAATCGAGCAGTTGGGATGCAGGCTACGATTCATGTTCATCACTTTACGAGTAGTTCTGTCTAGCTCGAGAATTTCATTCACTGTCCGGTTAACTATCCCGAATGAGTAGGTGATTATCGGTACTGCCAAGCTGTTCGTAGCAGATACTTTATTTTTCCCGGACAGCTGTGATTTTTATTATAATTATTATGGTGTAGATACAATCCATTGAATGCATATCTATTGTCTAGGGGCACAACAGTCAGCTGTTATTATTTTCTAATCTTCTTAAGTTTAAGGGTAAGCAGTTTAAGCACTCACAGTCACGTCGCAACACCTCTACTGTGGTTTACGTGAATCGTGTACCGCACCAGAATCTTGTGCTGTTTCATAGAACTATTGCACAACACAACACAGCTGCGGAACAGCCAGGCCATACTTTTTGACCAAGATGTGAGGTTTGTAGAATTTAGGGCTTATAGAGAGAGGCTTTGTAAAGTTAGGGGCTTTGCTCTTTATGAAATCTGATAACTTTTTATCTTGTGAGTCGTGGTAATAAATTATTGTAAATGAAATGATTTTGAATTATTTACTGAATGATTTGACTAATATAGTAGTCTGTATGATGTTTACACCTTCTATTAGATGCAACTGTTGATTGATGTGTCTAAGGGATACCCTGTGGTTATAATATGTAGATTCGCATGCGTTTTATCGCGTATTTTTTATTTTATGTACGTGTTTCCAATGCTGACCATTATCATCGCTCATCGAGAAGAATACACTCGATGTTTCGCTAGAATTAATCAACAATACATGTCTATGTTTCTAACATCACCGAAAAAATCATCGGACCGTATACAATCCTTTCAATCTTGTTCACACGACCATTGTAAATGCATTAATTTAATGTAATTAAAATGATGTTGACTGATCGCGACATAGTAGCATATTAGAGCGTTTATTCAAATTATCAGGATGTTAAGGAAGGTCGGTGTTCAGGTAATTCCCCGAACCTTGGATCGGTGATGCTGAAATGTTCCACAAAGTCCGTGTTTCATGGAAAATAGAATTCCCAAACAGGAATTAATGACATTCATCGGATGTTGAAATATTTTGTTTTGATGATTCATATGTTCGGAGTTGAAGGTATCCCCATTAAGAACTTATAATAGATTTATTTGAAATATTATTACAATTCAGGCCGCGTTACGTGAATACGAATGACAAGGTCAATTCAACACTCCATCACCATTTCCTTCGAAATTTCGAAGAATTTTATGGTTACATATCACTCTATGAAGGTCACAGAAAATTAAGATACTGAAAATTGTATTCTCCAAAGTAATTCCAAAAAAATATATACAGGGTGAATCCTGATGAACTGTACATATTTTAAACAGAGAAAGGGGCCACTTGACCAAAACTACACCCCATGAGGGGTCTTCAACCATTCGTTTGAACTACAGGGTGATTTCCAATTGTGAATAATTTTCATATTTGGTATACAGGAGTACTACATTGATCACTATATGGGTCATACTACGCAAACTATTATTTTAACAGTAACTGCAGATTTATTAATTTGTAACTATTTTACCATGATTACGACTATGAAATAAGTAAGATACATTAAACAATGTTTAGGGGATAAACAATAAAATAATAAAAACCAATATATTACAATTACATTTTGTATTTTTCTTCCAAAAAGTCATTCCTCTGACATGGAATCGCACTCACATTTCAAAATAAATAGACTATTGAAATATTAAAATAATAACAATACTCCCAATAAGGATTTAAATATTGAATAAAACTTGTCAATATTACCAATTTATTGGAAAAAAAAATATTATAGTGTAACGTTTTAAAGGTAGACATTTTGCATTTTAAGATAAGCACATGCAGCATTATTCTGTTGTTAACCTGTTTCGTGTATCTTCGTTAATTTGGCCTTTTGTTATTAAAACATAGTCGTCACAAACTGCAGAGTCATTACTCTGGTAAGTATATTTCGTTAAATAATATTTGTTTTTTCCTTCTGATAAATGCTATATTATTATGAGTAATTCAAGAAGAATCCTGATATAAACTAGGTGAGAATATTTAGCAAAGTCGGATTTATCGAATATTTTATTCAAAATCATCATTCCACTGGCGTCATTCCTCTGGCAAACAAGATGCCAGAGGAATAACTTGTCCAGGAGAATGACGCACATGAGTATTAAATGAATTTTAAATCTTAAAATTATCTTATTATTTTATAGAAGGAAATTAAATCCATTTTTAGGTTAATATGCCGTTGTCAAGGGAAGAAAAATTAAAGCGGAAAAGGGAAACTGAAAAAAAAAGGTATGAGAGGTTAAAGACGGATCCCGAGGGAAGAGAAAAATTAAGACAAAAAGAATACGATCAATATTTAAAGAAAAAGGAAAACAAAATTATGAGATCTATAAATGAACTGCAGTACCTAAGAATTCAAAAGACTCAAACATTCTATGCAGATGAAAAAGATATTTCTGATATCAATTTTGATTCTATCGTTAAAAAATTGAAAACTCCTAAATAATTTTCGAAAAAAAATAAAACTCTGTATAAGTTTGAATTAGTGATAGAATAAGAATGATGCTTTAGGAAAGCAAACCACCAGCACAATTCAACGATGATCTCTGCTAGTCCTTTCATCGTTGAAATTATTGATGTTTTTGAACAAAATTGAAATAAATATTTGTTATTAAAATATGTTTCAGCTTCGCATTCAAACATTTTTTATTATCCTTTTTATGCGTTTTATATTTAGGTTTTTTTTATAATAAACAAGTTGTATTCATTGAGTTTTTCATTCCTCTGTAGCTCCATCATTCCTCTGGAATCTATGTGTTAATTTTTCCGAAAAATCTCACTAAATTAAATAAACTTGTCTGATCCTGTCATTATTTCAAATTAAGACAATAAAAACAATTTATCTACATTTTTATTATCAATATATTCAAAGATTTGTTTTTTTTTACTTCATACAACTAAAAATGATAGTTTGCGTAGAATGGCCCATGTAGATCTGGAATAACAGATGATCAATTTCCAGGACTAGACTCTATTTCTCCAATATTTTCAGAAATCATAAATAATATCCCCCTGTATATGGAATATTACCGACCTCACGTGAAATCCGATAAGGCTTTTTCGTTCCTCTTGTCAGACTATATCTAATGGCACGGATCGAAAGACGACAAAATTACGCAAAGACTGTAGTCACCATTTTTTCTATTTTTTGGCGCTCTAGTTCCTCGGAACTGAGTGCTTATCAATTTGCCCAAATGTCTGTAATTTTCGAATTTTTCGATGAAAATGGTCTTAAACGATTTGGTTTGACTCACTGATCAAGAATCCGTGGTCGAAATTCATTCTGTCCGGCCGGTCCGGCCGTAGGCACGATAACTCTCGAACGGAATGAGCTAGACAGTTGAAATTTTCAGAGTAGGTTTGGGAGATGAATATCTCGGCTAAGTTCGTTATTGGGCAAAATCGGACAGATGGTTTCGGAGTAACAAAAAAAAAATTTTTTTTACAAGGCAAATTCCAAATTAAATTTTTTTCAATAAGCTGTTTTACCATAAGAATCCAATGATATCATTTTTAACTCTAACAAGCTAATACTTTCGGAGATATGATTTTTCAAAATTTCAATAATAAATCGTATTTCAACGTTGTCACAGAATGATATTATTCTATGTATGAATTGTCATAATGTCAAATGATGATCCTGAGACATGACATTATCTAATCTATCGAAGAATTGTGAGTGAAGTGAGAAAAATCTCAGTTGTTTGCTCCGAAATTAGGTTTTCTCAGAAAATTCTTACATTTCGGAACGGAACATGAAGTAAGAGATCTGAGAGTAGTGAGACTGCTTTTCATCCATAGACATAGATATAACTCTCGAACGGAATGAGGTAGGTAGTTGAAATTTTCAGAGTAGTTTAGGGTTAAGGTTAAGTTCGTTATTGGGCAAAATTGGCCAGATTTAATTTGATTTCTTCCATGGTGCAGTTCTCATTCTCATGATTGCTCATTTAATCTTGATAAATAAACTATTATTCAAATTGAATTTCCTTTATGATGCAGTTCTTTCATATGAATACATTGATATAATTCCCAACTCTGAGAAACCAATACTTTCGGAGATATAATTTGTCTGTTTGAACTAGAGCGCCAGAAAGCTCCTGTCCACAGGGCTTGAACCCATTTTTTTTCCTTTATTTTCTACGAGTGTTCGAAAATCACCAAAATCTACGAACCACAGAAATAATACGTCCCGTGGATAGCCGAAATCAACCGGTGCTCTGCATGGAAGGCCCTCTGGATTAAACAAGATGTCCCAACCATAAAGATACGGACATGTCAGAGTTCTTCCTGATTTTCACATGATTTTCTCCGTTTGTACGGATAGCTGGATATTATTAACATTATCATAAATAAAAGAAGTGATTTTGAGTTTACAAAAAAATGATGGGGAGGCAAAGGGGTGTCTGCCTCATTGAGAAGGACGCTTGTGTTTGTTTCAACATTCGAAGTTTCCGAATGCTACCATTTCAAGACGCTCAGTACATACCCAGCAAGAGTACAAAAAAATCGCCTGAAATATAGTACTGCTCTCGCACTGATCAGTGCTTCTCAAAAACGCATAGCATTTCCATATCGCCTGATATCTTTGAGTCCATCCTACAAAAATGTATAGAGGGTGCAACCCTTATCCTGGCTGTGTCTTTCGAAAAGAAATTCACGTGCACCTGGATTTTGGTCGCTGCAGCTAGTTTTATTATAATATCTTCGAATCTTTTTCTTTGAGACACCCTGTATAAAATACCACTACATTAATAGCATATGAACATTAAAGGTGTCAACAGTTTCAGTGTAGTATCTCGATAATCAGTTCAACGGAAAATCCGGTATATTGTTATTGTTAATTGGATCCATGTGATCCGGTCTATTATTAAACGATAAACGGTAATTTTAATGAATTAACTATACTATAGAGTAGACTTTCAATGAGTGACAATCCAAAGATGACAATTTACGATTTAATGTGTAAAGAACTCTACGTTAAGCTAATGGGATCTATTATGTATAGCAGTTGTGTAGAAATTCTGATTTGTCCATAAATATTCTCCAAAATATATTACACCTTATCATATTATCGCGCAACGGTGAAAGATCGTTTCTCACTTTGACAGCGGATGTTCTGGACAAAAATTTTACCTACGCTTTCAATATTTTTCTAGGGTGTGGTTCGTTGTAAAAATATTTAGATTTTTCAAGCTGTATTCTATCGTACTGCCTGTTTCATCATTGTCCAAGAAAATCTTTGAATGAATGAAAGCGTATCAAGCAGTAAAATATTTTTCTGTTGTCTTCAGAACTATTCTTATGCGAGAAGAATAGTGGGAATTTTTTTCAAATTAATAGGTACTCAAGTTATAAATTCTGCCATATAATTTGCATTTATACATACCATGATTTCTCCAATAATACATGATAATCTAGGAATCCGAAGCGAAGTTTTAATTCGTTTCAATGAGAAATTCTTAGAACAACAGAAATATGAGTAGATTAACTGTCATAAAAGACAGTATTTCCTAATAGCGGGTATTTTAATTTGAAATTCTTTGAATTTTCCTATAATTCCTTAATTCAAATTCTGAATATCTCTAGATAAGACGAAAATACTTTTTCGAAGTATTGTTTAGTTTCTTGAAAATAGACACATCGTTAAAATTCTTGGACCCACCGAAGTTTCAACAATGGTTTTTCTTATTGTCCATTGTTTGATATTGATAAAGTTGATGCGACATCCAGGAGTTATTTATTTTCCACAATTTTTTTTCTCTTCCTTATAAATCAGAAACACTGCAAATGTAATACAAAGTCTTAGTATTATCTATACCGATTCTCTAAATTTGTGTATCTCTGTACTTATATTCTGTAACGTTTCGGAGACCAAATCAGACTCCTTCATCGGACATCAAGTGAAAATCTTGAGAATTACTTTTTGTTGACAGTTATTCAAAAGATTTTCGCTTGGTGTCTGATGAAGGAGACCAGAATAGTTGTTTTATAATTGAAGCATGAAAACAACATAATAACTGAAGATGACAGTCTTCATAATATATTTTACTCTCAGTACTCCGAATGAATAATAAAATATTGTAGGTATTTAAATATAGTACAATTGATAATAAATTACATTTTCACAAGATTAGTGTAGGTGAAAGGAGAAATGTTTTTCAAATATCAACTCCTGAATCCAATTATAAATATGTATGGATATCTTCTTACGTGAATTGATTAACATTGCCCTAATTTTATTTTAATCAGAATTTGACCCTGAATTGCAGCTACACCAATGACCATATCAGTCAATTAATTGATTAAGGGATCTTATCAAGGTACTATAACAGGAAATTCATTTGTAACATTTATAAAGAACAAATCTAGAAATAACTAGGATATTTTCATCTTTAGGTCTGTCTACCTACTAATACACGAAGTATTTTTTCCTATTCACTAGATCAACAGAATTCAGATAAGATAAAGTAAAATGAGTGAAGACAGGCAAGTATTAAAGTTGATATAATGTAAGCTTACATTTATAGGAATTGAAAATTCTGATGAGAGAAATGTTTCCTATACTTACAGAAATTCAAAAGTACCTAATTATACAAATATCAGAGTTACCACATACACAGGTTCTTTATTGTAACACCTTATTGGTCAAATCCCGTCAAGATGATCTTGAAGTCAACAATATTTTTAATGGATAATGAACTTGAGTATCGTTTAAAAAATGAGTCATGGATGGTTACTAAAACCAGTTCTCCATTCGTTATCTAAATAGTTCTAAAATCGTTTTTTTCGACTTCAACTGAATGGATATTTGATGATCTCAGTCTTTACTTGAAGGAAATTCATCTTGTTGGAGTAAAACAATTTTATTTTTCGGTATGATTCATTCAATTATACAAAAATCAACTCTTCATACCATGATTTCTTCTGGTAGTTGTATAATTGAATAAATATGAGCGCCCAATATACAGACACTGTACCTGTTTATTTAGAAGAACTGGAAAAATATTGCGCAAAGAATTGGACCAAAGATTCTATGGCTTACGTCAGAAGGACATGGCCTTCCAATTGGCGATAATAAGTAAACTCAAGGACCCCTTAAGCTTGACCTTAAGCTACGTGGGTGTATGAGCAGGCATTTTAATTTACCAGTTAGAAAACCTGTAGCAGTTTTTGCTGACAGATGATTTTCAATCCAGCTGCGGTGAAACATGTCTTCGATTTATATGATAATAACATCCGCTTCATCGAGTGTACAACATTGACGAAACCGGAATATCAATTATACAAGAAGAAGAAGCAGACTGGTAGGTTAACATCTCTGGGAAGGACACTAATAACTATTGATGGAGGAGTTCCCAATGAATAGCTTGCATTTGACCTGTGAAGGATTATCGAGGCAACTGTTGGTGGAGATATGAAGTAGTTGCAAGATACACCTGTAATCCAGAAGCTTGTAATGAGCATCTCTACTGAAATACTCGAGCTTGACCACATGGCTGAGTTGCCAAGTCAGAAAATTGTATAAAGATGACGGAGAATAACCATCGACGTATACGGACGTTTTTGGTAGCTTAATCCCCCGTCAATAGTTTTTCCAAGGAGAAATATAGCACAAGGACTAATGGATGGTGTACCTGCTGGTTCTATTGGCGGTTGTCATTCCTCTGGCTGGGTCCAAACACACTTATTCACAAAGGGGTTTCAGTATTTTCTAATTTTCACAAAACCAAGTGACGATGATCCCATAATCTTGATTCTAGATGGCCATTACACACATATGAGGAACATAGATGTCATAAATCTAGCTCGAAAAAAGGGTGCTCACCGCCACATTACGAATGGGATCTCTAAAAGCTTATTACGAGAATCTGATCATGTGGTATCAGATTAAAAACTGTAGGAAACTAGTTGCGTAACCCTTTCGGCAGAAAATGGGTTTGAATTGACTGAAAATTCTTCTGGTCATGCCTTGTATGAACATCCAGTGCATAGGACTTCATCATTAGCCTTAGGCCAGTGCCAAGAATACCCAAACTGGAGCCTACTTCCATAATTACTGGTTCTCCATATAAAAACTCTTTATTAGACTCCTTGAATAAAAAGAATGAATGGGAGAACAGAAAGGGCCAGAAGGGAGGTTCTGAAAAGATAAATAATGAACAGAAAAGAAATGAATTTTATTAAAACATTTACGAAGATAAAGACAGTTAAGGAGTCAGATAGTTCTGGGTAGGAATACTAGCCCGGTCTAGCAGATAGCACCAGTGATGATGAATCATGGTACGCTGGAAGGGAAGAAGAACGGGCCAAATATCAGGGCTACTTTACATGGACTCATGAGTATCGAGTAAGAGTAGATCGATTTTTGTGCCCTAACAGATTTGGAAAGCTACTTATGTTTGATTTTTACATGATTATTTGTTCATTTTTGATATTTTTCGAAAAATGCATAAGTGAAAATTATTGTGATTATGATGAGTCTGACATTTTCTGATTTTCTTTGATATTAAAGCTGTATTATACTCAGGACTACATTGTCTTTCATAGATCTTAAATAATTATTTACGGAGCTATTGATGCAATAATTCATTTTTTATGGACAAAAATAAAACTGGTATCTCATATTCGGCATTCTTACCCTATACGATATTTTCAATAAACATATACGACCTTATTCTTCAATTAGTCTATAAATGATGAAACATATTTTCTTGGGAAACGTTTAGGGAAACTTGAGACATATGGACACAAAATAGAGAGAATCGGTTGATTTTCAAAAAGGTTATAATAGTCCTTCATTAGAAATTTGCAGCGTTTCAGCTTTTATTTCAATATTATTATTGAATGAAATTAGTTCATACTATGAGTATTCCTGGTAGATTTGAAAGAATTTTTCAAGGTGCATGATCCTGATGAATGTTGAGTTTAGAATATAAAAATCCAAAATAAATGGAATTATGAAAGAATAAGCAAAATTATATTTTCAGCGATACTAAATTGTTTCGAGATCATATTGCTGAAGTCGGTGACAAGTTGAATCTATATACATAATTGTGAATTGGAAAAAAGGTTCTCGACCTCAAAATTCGTGGTACTGACTTAAATGTAATATTGAAATAATATAGTTTGGATGAAAATATAATTCTCTATATGTATTCATTATTAGGTATCTTCTATTTTTTTAATGCAGAAGTCTGAACCATGACGTAATATTTTCACTTTCAGTAAAATGCTTTGGTTCTGAATGATTATGTATTTAGTTATATGTGCAGAATGGATTGAAGAAAACAACCCTGCTGTAGAACAGAATATTCATCGTATATAATTTAAAATTGAATACCTAGATTCTGGTGAAACTAAAGCCATGCAGGATTTCTCTGATTCAATAATTTTCACAATTATTCACAAAATGATTTTCGAGGAATCAATATATATGAATAATATAAATTGTAAAAATGCAATTCAAAATCAAAATGAAAACCGATACCAATTTTTCGATACTTATTCTCTTATAGTAAAATGAGTTTTAATAAATAATTTCATATTAAGATATAATTAAATGCGAACATTTATTCACACGAAGACATAAAAATCCCAAAAAGTATTTTTCAAACCAGAAATTTGTAAAATCAGAATGAACCGGTATACATTTCGCTAGGTAAGGTGATCATTATTTGTAGAAAAAAATTATATCTCCGAAAGTATTGGTTTCTCTGAGTTGGGAATTATATCAATGTATACATATGATAAATTGTATCATAAAGGAAATTCAATTCAAATAATAGTTTATTTATCAAGATTAAATGAGCAATCATGAGAATGAGAACTGCACCATGGAAGAAATCGAATTAAATCTGGCCAATTTTGCCCAATAACGAACTTAACCGAGATATTCATCTCCCTAACCTTCTCTGAAAATTTCAACTACCTAGCTCATTCCGTTCGAGAGTTATTGTGGAAAAACTTTTTTTAAATTTTCAAATTTTTTTTTTTACACTTTGCGGTAATCTGGTCAATACAAAACTTCACATGCGTATAAAGGTCATGATTCTACAATTTGATGCTAAATTTCAGATAGATCGAACGAACTTGTCCGAGATATTTACGCTCCAAAACCACCTTGCAATTTTCAATCCGCTAACTCCTTTCGTTCGAGAGATATCGTGCCTACGGCCGGTCGGACAGAATCGATTTCGCACTCGGATTCTTGATCAGTGAGTCGAACCAAATCGTTTGAGACCATTTTCAGCCAAAAATTTCAAAATTACAGACACTTGGGCAAATTGATAAGCACACTGTTCCGAGGAACTAGAGCGCCAAAAAAACAAGTTTCGTATGACAATTGCCCAAAACAGGTTTAAAGTACCTACAAATAGTAGGTATTCCATAAAACAAATGAAAGAAGATAAGTAATAATAAAAAATTACCTTGTAATCGATCAAAAATTTCCTGATCTACGTTGACCAAACTACAGAATTATGCTTTCAATATTTACGTAATATTTTCAAACATTTTCGGGTGAGGTCCCCGTTGCATCGCTAAAATACGAGTATTTCAACCCCAATATTTTTGAAGTTACAATATTCCCTTCTGTCAAGTTGACATTATGAGAATTCATACATAGAATAATAATTATATCCATCTGTGAAATACGATTTACATTGAAATTTTAAAAATCATATCTCCAAAAGTATTAGCTTGTTAGAGTTGAAAATGATATGAATGGATTCTTATGATAAAACTGCTTATTAAAAAAAAATTCATTTGGAATTTGTTTCGTAAAAAAAAAATTTTTTTTTTGTTACTCCGAAACCATCTGTCCGATTTTGCCCAATAACGAACTTAGCCGAGATATTCATCCCCCAAACCTACTCTGAAAATTTCAACTCTGTAGCTCATTCCGTTCGAGAGTTATCGTGCCTACGGCCGGCCGGACAGAATGAATTTCGACCACGGATTCTTGATCAGTGAGTCGAACCAAATCGTTTAAGACCATTTTCATCGAAATATTCCAAAATTACAGACATTTGGGCAAATTGATAAGCACTCAGTTCCGAGGAACTAGAGCGCCAAAAATTACAAATGTTATAATCGCATTTGAATAAATGAGGAAAAAATATATCAACATCTCAAAGAAGAGAAGAATTAATAAAATATAGGTACAACAATTTCTCAAATTTCGAATAAATTAAAAAGACTCACCTTGTTGAATAGTCTGGTGAAAGAAGGCACTTAAAACGACAAACGCAGCATAAACACGATGGAACATTTCCATTTTGAGTGAAAAATTATGTCAATATAACTGCACTAACTGAATTTTCGTAATATGAAATTATTGTACACACTGTCACAGAACTACTGTTCAGTCATAGGCAACGAAGTGTTTCACACGGAGAGCGCACCTCTATCACATGGTCATCATCAGAAGGCCGATTGCTTTATAAACTCTAATGTTGGCAGGTTTTGTCCAAGAAAATTAGCGATTTATTGTTGGATTCAGAAATTCCAGCCTCATAAATCACTGCTCGATCTGCGAAGTACTGGTTTGGCGGTTTCATGTGAAAATAGCGCAACTACCACTCTCCACACACGAACGGAAGGATTTTACGCTTATTTCCCGTGAAAAACAGTGCACCGATTATGTCATAACTTAAATCCCAGGAAAAAAAATTTGTAACACTTTCACGTCAAGTGAATATCAATTTAAGAGGAATTTCGCAACAGGAATATAATTCCTAAAAAATAAATCGGAACTTCATTATTCTCCGGATTATTCAAACGCTAAACAGCGTCTGACACTTTTAATAACCACAGTGATTAACTCATTGTTCTATCGCATATTGATGTAACACTATGTGAAATTTAATATTATACAGACAGGGTATCCCGGAGTCAAACCTGAAGCGGGTTATAGTCAAAGTCATAATAGTTATAAGAAAATATAAAAAAAAATCTAATTATGCATTTTTAAAATTAAAGGCATTTAAAAAAAAAACGAGAAAATCTTCACCCTGCGCTATATAGATCTTTATTTTAATTTCAATTTTATTTTAATTATGTATCCTGAATATTTCTCCCTAAATTGACGCCTACTATTTTAAGCCAACTGCTCCAGCTCGGAAAAAAAATTTTCGCCCTATTAAGTATTTAAAATTAATACACCATGCAATTTTAACTGTCTATACTGAAAAAAAGTACTATGCTAGATTGCCAAGTAACTCTAAAAGTTGGCGCATTTAATAATGATATAACACGCTACTAATTTAGCAAATTTCTTAGATATTTTTGGGGGCATGCTCTGACGTTTGTTAGATTTGCTGAAAACGGAAAGAGATAGTGACTTGCAATTTTTAGGTTAGGTTGTGCATCTGAATGCGAATTTTAGTATGTTGATAGACATAATCGGCCGAACGGTTTTGGAGTTATACCCATCTGAAGTTCGGTTGTTATTTACTCAATAACTCGAAATATACGAAACCGATCCACTTCAAACATGGTTATTAGTTGTATAATGCCAACGCAAAATTTCGTGAGGATCGTATCACTAGAAAATTGTTAAAAAATCATTTAAAAAAATTATATTTATCAGAAACTAATCGTCCGACATCGCGGAAATTTTGCGAGAGCCTTCAAAACCTAATTATACGGCCAAGTTTCAAGTTTGAACATGATTGGATCTATATTGTTGGAGATCTGAGCAGCCTTGTGTGAGTTCAGTAGCTGGATGGGTGGCCGTTGCCTCGATAGCTTTCGAATGATAGGAGATACGGACTTGCAATTTTCAGGGTAGATGGCGCATCTGAATGGGATATTTAAGTTCGTTGTTGGGCATAATCAGCCTAACGGTTTCGAAGTTATATATAATCATCTGGAATATTATTTCCTCTATAACTCCAAAAATATAGACCTGATCGAATTGAAGCTTGGTAACTAGTTGTATAATATCGACATAAAGACGTGTGCGAAATTTTGTGAAGACCGTATCACTAGAAAATTTCTAAAAACTTACAAAAAAATATTATGTATCTCACGATTCCTTGAGAACGGAAACAGATAGCGACTTGCAATTTTCAGAGTAGGTTGCGCATCCGAATGCAACATTTAAGTTAGTCAATTGGCATAATCGGCCAAACTGTTTTGGAGTTATACTCATCTTTAATTTTGTTTTTATTTTCTCTATTACTCAAAATAAAAATCTGATCCAATTAAACTCTGTGATCACTTGTAGATCATAGACGTCACTGAGGTCTGTCATTAAAATGGTATGAAATGTATTCATATATTATAAAAGCTGAGCAAACAGTATATATCAATGCTAAATTCGTAGTAGAGTAGCCAATAGAAGTGAGTAGACAATAGAACATGCGCGCAAAATCTTCTGACTTCACATCAGTGCTTGAACCAATTTTATTATTATTCTTATTTCAGATTGGTTTCTTCAAATAGCTCATGAACTTAAGAATCGCTCTGTGTATTGACTAGCAGAACAAATGAATACACTATACACAGGTTTGAAAATAATTTCAAAGTATTCCATACGAGAGCTTCCTACGAGCACCAATTTCCATGGAACACATACAGATATGGAAAAATAAAATTAATTTGTTAGATTTAATACATTTTTATTCAAAAGTGAATTTTTCATTGGAGAATAACAATACGAAAAATTGAATTTTAATTTGGTTTTATCATAATCTTCAATGAATATTGAACGGAAGGTTTATCCCGGAAATTTTAATTTCGAATAGTAATTTTTTTGTGTTTTCATTGCATTGGAATCCATGGAATTAATATTCTCTCGATGAAAAAAAAATTTTTATTGCATATTGATAGATTAAGTGAAACGAAAAAGAAACTAGAAAACAAATTTACAAAATATGCTCAACATGTCCTCCTTCCATATTAATACATTTTTGACCATATGTTCATTTGATTTTCTCATCATTTCCATGTTATTCCTGATCTCATTATGAGCTGATTTATTTATTTCTTAAAGATATTCCCTGAAATTGATCTCAACCTTTTAAATCAACTCTCGCATGTAGACCCATAAAAATAGTCTAGGGGTGATAGGTCCAGAGATCTTGCAGGTCATGCAATAATGCTCCCTCGACCTTTACACGGCCCTAATATTTGAATTCTGTATTCTTGTCAAGTTTCATTTACTTTTATATAATATTTCTTATTGGATAGACCAGCTTTTATCTGGTGGAATCGTATAATAATACTGTAGAATATTTGCTGTAACTCGTTTTAAAACCTTCCGCAGCGAATTTATTGCAAATGATGATTAAAACAAATTGAAATATAATTTTTCGTATAATGTTTCTCAAGTGAAAAATTTACTTTATGAATCAAATCTGGTTTTGAGTTTCGTGTCCTTCGTGGAGGATTCAAACTGATTTTATCCTACAGGATGGGACATTTCACACCTTTCGGTATTGTTTTTTCGTTAAACTTAGGCCGTCAGTTATTTTTTTCTCGGAATGTTTAGGTGTGCCATGAAACTTTATGACTCCATATTGAAAGGCATCTAGTGCAGTTTGAACTCCCATATTAGGTTTTCTACTATTCCACATACAGGGTGATATTCTTTATAATTTCTGAAAATATTGGAGAAATAGAGTCCGGTCTTAGAAATTGATAATATGTCACCCCAGCTTTATATGGATCAATGTAATCCTCCTACATAAATGTTAAATTTCGATCGGGTTTTTCAATAAGGTCAAGGACATACAAATTTTGTATTTGAATAATATATATAGACAGAATAATGTAAAAATGATGCTGAAATTCAATCAAAGTTCAGTACATTTGTTATATTTAACTATGGAATCCGATTTAGTTTTCATGGCCACAGGGAGCATGTTTGTAAATTCTTCGAAGTCAATTTTCCATCACTCTTTCATACATATCAGCCGAACTTCGACAAATTCGCCCCCCATATTGTCTCTAAGCTCCTATAATGTTGTTGGTTTATTCTTGGTATAAACTTAATACATCCCCATAAAATAATTCAATGTCGTTGAACAAAGGTAACCATTCGAATGGAGCTCTTCTCGAGATTACACGATTATCGAACTTCCTCTTCAATAGATCAATCGTTTGACATGCTTTTTCCGAATAAAATGAATGTTGGTGTGAAGTTTCCTAAAACTATTATACTTATTCTCCAAAATTCAGTTTTTTCCTACTTCCACTGGTCTCCTCTCAACCAAGGTCTCCTAGTTATAGACTCGTGGATTCATAAAACTGAATGAATTTGCATAAAGAAAACAGATAAATCTTTTCTCGAGTCATTTCAAGAATATACAATCGTTTTAAAAAATTAAATTATTCTGCATCATTCCTCCATGCTTTCGAGGTATTCCATTGAATGTTATAAAATCAGAAATTCCCTGTGCGGTGGAATCACGAATCAAGATGTAAACAACTTTACCGTACCTTGTCTCGTTCACCATTAATGTCATAGATAATTTACATGCATGATAGTGTATTAGCACATTGTGAAATTTTTAAACGCTTGTGAAACTTTTTACCTGTGCCGAATCTGGAAAAATGGTAAATGAAAAACGTATTTTATTTGATGACAGGAATCAATGGTTAAAATAAATGTACAACTCGAAGACTCAACCTGTATAATTTTAGACTTAAGGCTGGCTTTATACAACCGGAATGTCTCTCTGAATTCCTATTCTTAATTCAGAAAACATGGAATTGCATACTAATTAACTATCCTTTCCACACACTCTGATTTTTTTTTATATTAATTTTCATATTTTGCAAGCTTTCAGAATTCAGATTATGGTAATTGAGAATATGAGTTGAGAGAGACATTCCGGCTGTTTAAGGCCAGCCTAAGTCGTCTATTTGGTGACAAAAACTAGTCATTTATTATGATAATATTTACTATATAATACTTATATCCCATTTCAGGAGTAGCCAAAAATTGGTTTCGATAGGTCAAAATAATTTATATTTAAGGAACATTTTCTCGCAACTCTTATTGTTCTACCATTTTCCGTTACCAAGCAGTGCCGTCATCGATATTTTTTTCAAAATTCCAAGCCCTTATTTTTTTCCTCGACATGGATAGATAATAAAATTCTGAATTCAGTAATGCACATGTCAATAATTCTAGAAATATTGATTTTTGGCGCTCTAGTTCCTCGGAACTGAGTGCTTATCAATTTGCCCAAATGTCTGTAATTTTCGAATTTTTCGATGAAAATGGTCTTAAACGATTTGGTTCGACTCACTGATCAAGAATCCGTGGTCGAAATTCATTCTGTCCGGCCGGTCCGGCCAGCCGGCCGTAGGCACGATAACTCTCGAACGGAATGAGCTAGACAGTTGAAATTTTCAGAGTAGGTTTGGGAGATAAATATCTCAGCTAAGTTCGTTATTGGGCAAAATCGGACAGACGGTTTCGGAGTAACAAAAAAAAATTTTTTTTTTTACAAAACAAATTCCAAATTAAATTTTTTCATTAAGCAGTTTTACCATAAGAATCCAACGATATCATTTTTAACTCTAACAAGCTAATACTTTCAGAGATATGATTTTTCAAAATTTCAATAATAAATCGTATTTCACAGAATGATATAATTATTCTATGTATGAATTGTCATAATGTCAACTTATTTTCCTGAGACATGACTTTATCTAATCAATCGAAGAATTATGAGAATAAAGTGTATTCCGAAATGTGAGCGAAGTGAGAAAAATCTCAGTTGTTTGCTCCGAAATTAGTTTTTCTCAGAAAAGTCTTACATTTCGGAACGGAACATGAAGTATTTTAGCGATGCAACGGGGACCTCACCCAAAAATGTTTGA
This sequence comes from Halyzia sedecimguttata, assembly GCA_937662695.2. Taxonomy (NCBI): domain Eukaryota; kingdom Metazoa; phylum Arthropoda; class Insecta; order Coleoptera; family Coccinellidae; genus Halyzia; species Halyzia sedecimguttata. The sequence continues at coordinate 7,528,029 of OW569420.2, forward strand.
AAATATTACGTAAATATTGAAAGCATAATTCTGTAGTTCGAGAGAGGAGAAAATTTGGTGAACTTAGATCAGGAAATTTTTGATCGATTACAAGGTAATTTTTCATTATTACTCTTCTTTCATACATGTTTTATGGAATATCTACTATTTGTAGGTACCTGTTTAGGGCAATTGTCATACGAAATTGGTTGGCGCTCTAGTTCCTCGGAACTGAGTGCTTATCAATTTGCCCAAATGTCTGTAATTTTCGAATTTTTTGATGCAAATGGTCTTAAACGATTTGGTTCAACTCACTGATCAAGAATCCGAGGTCAAAATCGATTCTGTCCGGCCGGCCGTAGGCACGATAACTCTCGAACGAAAGGAGTTAGTGGATTGAAATTTGCAAGGTGGGTTTGGAGCGTAAATATCTCGGACGAGCTCGTTAATGGGCGAAATCCATCAAGCGGTTTCGGGGTTATGGCCGATTTTAGTAAAAATATTTTTTATGAATATTTCCGAAACCGATCACTCGATATATCTGAAATTTAGCATCAAATTGTAGAATCATGACCTTTATACGCATGTGAAGTTTTGTATTGACCAGATTACCGCAAAGTGTAAAGGGCAAAATTGGCCAGATTTAATTCGATTTCTTCCATGGTGCAGTTCTCATTCTCAGATTGCTCATTTAATCTTGATAAATGAACTATTATTTGAATTGAATTTCCTTTATGATGCAGTTCTATCATAAGAATACATTGATATAATTCTCAACTCTAAGAAACCAATACTTTCGGAGATATAATTTGTCTGTTTGAACTAGAGCGCCAGAAAGCTCCTGTCCACAGGGCTTGTTCAAATTCGAAAAACAAGTGGAAATTTTTAAATTAAGTCTTCACCAAATAAACACATTTTAATTGCGAAAACGATACTTCATAGTGGACAGGAGCTTTTTGGCGCTCTTGTTCAAAGAGACAAATTATATCTCCGAAAGTATTGGTTTCTCAGAGTTGGGAATTATATCAATGGATTCCAATGATAGAACTGCATCATGAAAGAAATTTAATTCAAAAAAGTGTCGTTTAAAAAAATGCTTCAAAAATTATCTTTAAAAAAAAGAGCAATCTACAATACTTTAATGCTTCAAAAATTGTCATTAAATTTATTTTTCAAGATTAAACGAGCAATCTGCAATGATTCAACCTTGTGGAATGGGTTGTTGCAACTTACACTCGGTGCATAGTTTTCACAACTCGAAATACCTAAGGAAGTATCATCGAAATGTCTAGAGTAAGGCTGGAGACAATCATAGCAGATTGTCCATTTATTCCTGATATTTGAGTAGGTAGAGGATTACAAATTATTTTAATAGTTCAAAATATATTAATAAAATACTATCATCTTTCATAATTTAAAATTTAATAGTTCATACCACTAACACATTCTTTTCTGTATTATGAACCTTAACTCCAGAAAAAATGTAGATTCATATTTCAGTATTTTTTTGCTGGCAACAATATGAAAATACTGTATATAGGAACATGTCTCACTACTTAAGGAAGTAAAAGGTAATATTAAGGTCAACGAACAGTAATTTCTTTTGATGATTCCATCATGTTCTTCTTTCCTATTGCCTTCATAAACTACATCATTCAAATGATCCAATTCTAAATCTATTGAAACGTCATCCCCAATATTTATACATAAATTTTTCAATATGTAATCAGTCAATATTATTTTCGGTTTCAAAACAGTCTTGTATATATTCACAAATTCAAGAATCGGATACTTGTTTTCCAAGAGAAAATATTTTCAGACTACGAATTGACAATCCCTAATAGCTAGAAAAGATGACATTTATGAACAGTGAACACCGACAGATTCTGTGTTCACATTCTGTGAATACATAGAACTTCCGATGTATTATTGAAATTTTGAAACATCATATCTCCGAGAATATTAGCTTGATAACAATGATAACAATGGATTCTTATGATGAAACTGCATCTTAAAACAATTTGAATTCAAAAGTTGTAATGTAAAAAACAATATTGTTTTTGTTACTCTGAAACTATTTGACCGATTTTGCCCAGTAACGAACTCAACCAAGATATTTATCCCTCAAACCTACTCTGAAAATTTCAACTGTCTAGCTCGTTCCGTTCGAGAGTTATCGTGCCTACGGCCGGCCGGACCGGCCGGACAGAATGAATTTCGACCACGGATTCTTGATCAGTGAGTCGAACCAAATCGTTTAAGATCATTTTCATAAAAAAATTCGAAAATTACAGACATTTGGGCAAATTGATAAGCACTGTGTTCCGAGGAACAAGAGCGCCAAAACGATAAGATCCAGCAGAACTGTCAGAATTGACGTTGGCATCGGGTTGGTTGAATTAAATGAAAATTCAAGAATGTTCTAAGAATCATTCTCTATGAGATTTGATTTTGTTCCAGAGAATCTAACTGTAGGAAGACTTCCTTGGTTGTAGATATTGAGGATGCTGATTCTAGATACTCCTATAGCAACTGCAGTTCTCCTCAGGTAAATCTGTGTATGACAGTGTACCTTAATGATTTGTATACTAACACTGACGCCATTTCTGTTTAGCGAAAAATGGAAGAGGATGAGGATTTTGATGACATTGATAAATATTCACCAAAAGTGCAGATTGTAGCTGCCAGTGGAGATAATATCATAGCTGTGGCTAACCCTGCACTAGCTATGTCACCTGCTATCATAACACCTATTCCTGAATGCAGAGAAAGCGCAATAATCAAAAAGGAATGACTGCTATTTATGATATAGTACATATAATTATTAATAATTTATACTGACATTTATTGTTAACACTAACATTGCAGTAAGACTGAAATCAATCTAGTCAATCAGAAAAAAATATATATATTCATAAAATCATGACTTAGCTTCTCCCTCCATATTCAATTTGGTGGTTGCGCTATTGGGTTCAGTTCTTTTTCCCTTGTTTATCAAAATTGTGAATAATTGGAATATGATGAATATTCCAATTCATTTATTTCCATTCTATATGCAATATTGTAGCTAACATTTTATTAGCGCGCATCCACCATTTGTACAATATAGTTTCTAGAGTCTTGATTTACATTAACTTTTTACTTTGGCTGGAGTCTATGCATAAAAGTTGGTGTTACAATTAACGCCTCTGTGATTCATCTTGATATTTATAAATGACTGATACCATTTTATAGAAATATTACAAATCCAATATATTATATTCTTTTTTTTAATTCCATAAGAATATTGAAATCATTTCACTACTCCTTGACTTTAAACTTCCTTAATGTTACAATAATAGATGTTAAAGTTGTAATATATTTTCATAGTCTCAAATTAATATTATTGTATTTTTGTTGATAAAGTTGTATGTTCTTAACAGTTGTCTTATTTTCATTTGACCATATGTACATTGTTGAAGCACGAATATTAGAGACACCTAAGCAATCAACATCAGTATAATAAAGTGAATGATTGATATTTTGTTGAACGTTTATTCCATTCCACATACGAGAGTTTCATGCAAAGTTTCTAGCTACGGAAGAATGTGCAATTTTCTATAGAAATAACCTGTGAATAATACAATGGAAACTTGAGGAATTTTATCATATTTCATTCGTTCATTCATCATAATATATCAGTCGATTATTGTGAAATCACCATTCAAGTTCGAAAAACTATATATTTTTACATGAAATTCTAGAAGTCGTTATTTTTTCGAGAATACAGAATTAAAGATTTCTTTAAAGAAAGCTACAGTGAAAAAGTGGAAAAGCCGTGTGGACAGGAGGTTTGGCACTCTTGTTCAAACTTTGACAAATTATATCTCCGAAAGTATTGGTAAGAGTTGGGAATTATTAAGATGGATTCTTATGATAGAACTTCATCATAACAGAAATTACAATCAAACATCATAAAGAAACTTAAATTCAACAAGAGTGCCATAAATTATCAATCCATAACCAACAGACCAATTCTACCCAACAACGAACTTATCCGAGATATTCATTCCTCAAATCTATCATGAACGAGATATTCATTGCTCAAATCCACTCTGAAAATTATATTATATCAATTGAAACCATTCCTATCATCATATGGGCATTGAAATATCACACAAAAAGTATGATATCATATTACAATCCTCGTAATTCTACAATAGCTGAAATGAATTTGGCATCTCATGTCTCTTATAGGAAAATAAGTAGACACCTATGAACACAGATCATATAATAATTCATAGACAGAATAATTATAGCATTCTGTGAAAACATAGAAGTACGATTTATTATTGAAATTTTGAAAAATCATATCTCCGAAAGTATTAGCTTGATAGAGTTAAAAATGATATCAATGGATTTTTATGGTAAAACTGCATATTGAAAAAAATTGAATACGAAATTTGTAATGTAAGAAAATTTTTTTTTTCTTCGTTACTCCGAAACCTTCAAGCCGATTTTGCCCAATAACAAACCTAGCCGAGATATTTATCTCCCAAAATTACTCTGAAAATTTCAACTGTCTAGCTCATTCCGTTCGGGAGTTATCGTGCCTATGGCCGGCCGGGCATAATCATCAATTTCGACCACGGATTCTAGATCAGTGAGTCGAACCAAATCGTTTAATACCATTTTCATCCAAAAATTACAGATATTTGGCAAATTGATAAGCACTCTGTTCCGAGGAACAAGAGCGCCAAAAACCTTGAATTAGTACGAAATAAAATTCAAAATAGTTTTAAGAATTTAGAAACATTTTCTGAGAACCAGGTTAAGGCGTTCCCTTCGGATATACTATTCCTTATTTTATTATATGGAGAGTGGACTTACATGTTGAGGTGTACAGGAAGGTAGAATCATCAGCATAGCTACTATTTTACGTGCTGTTATATTTTCATAGATGTCGTTTGTGAAAACGATGAAAACGTATAGGACTCAAGATGGAACCCTGAGGGTCGGTGTCGTTATGTTGCAATTTTTATACAGGGTGTTTCAAAACTCGAGGCGAAAAATTAAGGGACAACCCTCTATACGAATAGAGAGACTGATTTTATTTATAAATCGTAAAAAAAAATTTTGCTGATGACCAATTTAATTTCATAAATTACAGTAAGTAAGTTGATTGTCACCTATAGTGACAAAACAAAATTTGTTCACCAATTTAAAAGTTGTTTTCTTGGTTTCGTTTTTTTGTTGAATATGCAGTTTTCTAACGAAGAATATGTAGATATTATTTTTCTATTCGGTTTTTCTGATGGCAATGCATTAAAAGCTTGTCGGGAGTACAACAGGAAATCCCTAATAGACGACGACCGCATCTCGCCGGTTGTTTTCGGACGCTTATCAAAGGTTGCGACATTTTGGAATTTGCAATTCCCGTACTGGTGCTGATAGAGCTACACGAAATAATTATTATAATGCTATGAGGAAAAAAGTAGTGATAGATTGTGTGTTCGATGCCATAAATAACTGCCACAATGAACATGTATGGTCTCTAGAAAATCCTCACGTTTTTAAAAGAAGAGATTTTCAACTAACATATTAATGTATTGGGCGGGGTCTTTAACGGACAATTACTTTGGTATACAATCGTATACTCCATTCACTTTTATAAAGTCTCCCGGTTGGCCATGAAAATTTGACACATTTCACCATGTATATTTTAAAAATGTTAGGTTATAGTCATTTTCCTGTCAGATAACTACGCAACGTTGTCCTCTCTACAAAGAAGTCGTAGTAACTACTTATTTTCACAATGTGAATTTACTTCGGAAAAATAATGAATTTGAGAAGATATTATGTGAATTCAATAATTCCACAGTCCTGGAAATATTTCACGTATATAAAATGGTTGGAAGATTCAATCATGCTATTTTCTTGTATGGAAATCAAGAATCAAGTGTTGGAATTGTATTGAAAAATAATGGATAGAGTAGTCCGTTACTTTGTGATAGTTCATTTGAAAAAAAAGAATAAAAGTACCTACCTGAATAACCCGGCAGGAAAACTTCTAAACGAACAGACGTACCTATGGAATTCCCGACTTTTCTGAAGAAGACATTTAAATACCTTGTTGCACAATTTGAAATACACCAGTTTCAAAATGTAGTAGTAATACGAATCCCGAGTCATTCTCACCTCAATAAAATATAATGATAGGAAACTAAGTAATTTCATTCGAGAATTCAACATGTCAGAATGAAGTTTTCCTATTGCAGATTTCGGTTCTGCTTCTTCAAAACTACTTTTTCAATTTCAAAGCGAAGAGTTCTTTATTATTCGAAGATTATGTTATGATTATGAGAGATATTGAGAGTAGAAATTGGCAACGTCTCAGCGAATTGTTTTGACCTTGACGATATTTCAGTAGTGCCAACCTGCCTGTGTTTTAGTTACAAAAACGTGATAGACCTAAATGATAGACCTAAATCGTGGTGTATCAGCACGACGGAGCACCACCGCATGTTGGACGAAATATCGTCGCCTGGTTAAACCAAACTTTTAATAGGAGATGGATTGGTGGTCTGGTGCTATGGCCTGCGAGATCATCTGACTTGAATCCTTTGGATTATTTTGTATGGGGGCATTTAAAACAACTTGTTTACGCCGTTGGAAATTAATAATCAAGAACAATTAATGGAACGAATTATTAATGTCGAATCCACTTAAAAATAGGCAAAACATACATTTAGTATACGATTCCCTCATTTTGCGTTGCCAAGCCTGCATCGATGCTAATGGTGTTTTTGAACATTTGATTTAATTATTTCTGTATTTTCATATTATGTATCAAAGTTGAAAATTTATGATATACAGAAACTATGAGTCTGATATCTCGGAAACAAAGCCAAAAATACAAAAACATTTTTTTACATTTTTTATAAAGAGTACATTGAGTTTCGAATCACCCTGTACATCTAGATTAATTCTTGTTATACGGTTCATTCGAATGAACCGTATAACAAGAATTAATCTAGATTCCGTAGAAAAAGGCTGCACTTTAAACAAAAATCTTAAGAAGCACTGACGTGAAGTCAGAAGCTTTGCGCGCATGTTCCATTGTCTATTCACGCCTCATATAAAGTCGATCGAGTATTATTTTTGAAATATTTTTTAAAAAATTTCTTCTTCTAGTTATACGATGTTCACGAAATTTTGTAAAAATCGTCATCATTCTACAAATGACTACCATGTTCTAATTGGATCGGATTTGTTTATTTTGAGTTATTGAGGAAATAACAACAAAACTTCAGATGGGTATAACTCCAAATCCGTTTGGCAGATTAAGCCTATTAACGAACTTGAATTTCGCATTCGGATGCGCAACTTACCCTGAAAATTGCAAGTCGCTATCTCTTTCCGTTCGCAAGCTATCGTGGAAACGGCACCCATCCAGATACTGAACTCGCCCTACGCTGATCGGTTTACAGTATTTCTTCAATAACTTCTACATTATAGATTTCTGGGATACACTATAACCCATATATATTTTATCCAACACATGACAGTTATGACTGTCATTATTATGTCATTTTAGACAAGTAAACTATCAAATAACACACTTGTTCATATTTAAAGTAGTATTCTATTTATTTATTACTATTACAAGCAGAATTCACATTGATATTGAGATTGAAGGAAAACGATTACAGTTTATTCGAATTTGAAGTCATTCTAAAACAACCTACTTCGACCAAAATGTGAAAAAGTCACTGTCAAGTCATTCTGATTTCTGACATTTTTAGGGTACTGAGACGCAAGTAGCTTTAATTGGATCACAGAGAGTTTATAACACTCGGCTGACGGCCTCTCGCGTCACTCATTTTCAACATAACACACTAGTGCCATAAATAACTATTTTTTAATTTTCTATAGTTATACGATTCTCATCTAATTTCGCAAGAGTATTTCTACAACTAATTCCCAAGTTTCAAGTCGATCGGATCTGTATTCTTTGAAAACAAAATTTGTACTTCTTGAATCCAAGATATGTTCGCAGTTTACACCCATAATTCGATAATGAGATTAAAGGAGAGTAAAAAGAATGAGATTTTTGTAAGTGGAAAAATGTTTTCATACAAAAAAATGGCCCTAAATACTGAATACACAATATATTAATATCATTATTTATTTCCATCGTTTTGTGTTCAATTATCCCAACACTCAAATCATGTTCCTTTCTATCCAGTCCACGTAGTTGGTCATTCTGGTATACACACCAGGATATCCCGCCTCTGCACATCCTGGACCATAGGAGACCACTCCGATCTGTGTTATTCTGAGATTATTATCTTCACTTTCAAAGAACATCAAGGGACCACCTGAATCCCCTTGACAAGCATCTTTGCCACCTCTAGCAAATCCAGCACAAATCACTCTCTCGTCAATTACTGAATTCAGCTGCCTGTAGGGTATTTTGCATGCATCCGTGCTTACTACTGGCACCGTAACTTCCAAAAGGGTAGTACTTGACGGGCCCTCTGAAGAACGGTTAAAAATATAATAATTGTTTTTTATGATGATAGTTATATCAGCAATCAATCATACAAGATAAACACATCGAATAATTGTAGGGATATTCTTTAAAGTATTAAATGCTCAAGTATTTCAACAAGTTAAGAGCGTTCCTGCTAATCGGGTCCTTCCTGAATGGCTTCGTATAATAAATATACTTATGCATATATTTCACAAATCAAATAGACCCCAGGGGGTTCATTGATCTGCCGAGAAAGCAAGAGCAGACGCGTTTCTGGCTTCTTGGCCTTCATCAGTACCCTGTAGCTTTCCCAACAAATTCAACTAAACTGACCCGGGTTAAGCCTCTCAGAGCCGGCTTGGTCGATCATTATAATCGCCCACGCCACCTATGAGACGAAACACGGAAATCAGCCTCTCCCCACCAGTGAATATTTGAAGCGTGAAATCATATGCCACCATTCACTCGATATTTAATCAAGAACGAGTCAGTGTTGTGACTGTTAAGTGCACGTGCCAATCCTTGGTGATCGGTTCATCCGAGACTTCCGCAGGTCCCAGGGACACCAAGGATTACTTGAGAGTTCACACATGCAAATATTGTCTACTGGATTTTGGGCACATAGCATAACTGCTGAGCCTAAGTCTCCACAACGGTAGTGTGTCGGGGGTCTGCCGATGCTCGTTGTGGAGGAGTAGGGTGCACGACACGAAAGACTCATTGCACAGAAGCTCGACTGCATCGAACTTTACTGCATCGAAGAGTCACCACATCGAAAAACCCCCCACTTTAGAAAGTGGGCGGCACTCGTTTATCGATCGTCTTCGACGATAGTTTCGCTCGATGAGCAGCGATGCCAGATGTACCATAATTATGGAATTATACCATAATTTATACCTCAAATTTAGAGCATTCCATAATTGTACCATAATAAATAATTGTACCATAATTTCCATCGATTCTTCCATACAATATTAACTGAGTAGAGTAATATTTACTCTATAGACCACATTAGTTAGGTTAGGCGGGAAATTAGAATTACGATCCATCCGTGGATCCGAGCACTAAATTCCTCATGCATTTCTTATGGACCTAAAATTTACGCGAATTTCTCGCCTGGTTTTAGATACTTTGGCTAATTTCTGAAGGTTTATTTTGGTTAAAATAGATTCTGTGAACCTTTCTCAACCATCTAGAATCAAGTTTTCAAAACAAAATTGTATATTTCCAAAATAATTAATAAATATAAAAGTGTTCACCAAATTCGATTGACGTATGTCTTAGCTCACTCAAAATCAGTTAAAAATAATAACATAACCCTAAATCGGCCTTGTGATGACGCACAACAGAAGTCATCTACGACATACGGATATCTTTCGAACTAGAATGGTTTCAATTTTGATTTAAGAATAAATAGAAGTAGATTTTAATGTGGAAATAACATGAAAACATGCACTAATGATAAAGGTACCCAATACTTGTTGTCTCTGTACTAACATTCTCTTTTAAATAGGGTGGTTTCATCTCAAAGTTGAAATTCCTTGTTAAAAGATTTGAATATGGATCTCCCGCCAAGCGACTGATTCTAACCTAACTAATGTGGTCTATTGCGTTCGAAAACTGAAAAGTTGAGTAAATTTTACTCTGTGACTGTCGTCCGAAATGTCGGAGTATTCGACTCCGAGTTCATTTTACTCCTGTCAAAATTGACATAACTCATGGGACGGCAAATCTAGTATCTTTGTCTCACTGTTTATGAATGTTCTGTGAGGTTATTTAATAGTTTTAATACTGCTCACAATATATATTTATAATTAGAGTTACATATATGTGAAGAAAACAATAATAATAGGTTCTTTCTTAAACCAACATAACCTATTTTCCGATATTGGAACAGAACTGTGCCAGTGTCAGTGTCAGAGTTAACTACAGAGTAAATCTGTCAAACCTTCAAAAACTCTACTCTACTCCGTGGAGTTAATTTTCGAACACAACCCTGGCACAGCTGCTCAGACCTTGCGTTCCGAAATTGCTGGCATTACTGGCCACAGTAAGCAATATCGGAACGCTTTTCAGTGACAGTAATCTCAAACTGTTGTTAATTTTCGGAACGTTCGAGCAGTAACAAACGAAGCTTTGAACGAAGGAACAACATAACCTATAATTTTCATATTTGAAGTCCTTTTAAATGTTAGGTCTGTAATCGGTGGGTGAAACGATGGCTGAAATTAACCAAGTCTTATTGAATTCAATACTCAGGGATAGCGATTTTACAGTTTTGATGTTGATTAGTACTAAAAGAGACTCATAACCTAAACTATTTGAATTTGGGGAAGGAATACTGGCAGTACTGGCACTATACGACCACTTCTGTGGCAGTAGAAAATTAACTCCGTAGAGTAATATTTACTCCATTGCGTTCGAAAACTGAAAGGTTGAGTAAATTTTACTCTGTGACTGTCGTCCGAAAAGTCGAGTATTCGACTCGGAGTTCATTTTACTCCTGTCAAAATTGACATAACTCATGGGAAGGAAAATCTAGTATCATTGTCTAACTGTTTTATGAATGTTTTGTGATGTAATTTAATAGTTTTTATACTGCTCACAATATATATTTATGATTAGAGTTACATATATGTGAAGAAAACAATAATAATAGGATCTTTCTTAAATAACAAGTACTGTGATATTTTTCGGAATTTGAGAGAAAAAACCCAGAAAAAAGCGGTTTAATGAGAGGACTTGACATATTCGCTGAATAGTTTTGCGAATAATATTGAATGGAAGAATCGATGGAAATTATGGTACAATTATTTATTATGGTACAATTATGGAATGCTCTAAATTGGAGGTATAAATTATGGTACAATTCCATAATTATGGTACATCTGGCATCGCTGTCTCTCATCGAGCGAAGCTATCGTCGAAGACGATCGATAAACGAGTGCCGCCCACTTTCTAAAGTGGGGGGTTTTTCGATGTGGTGACTCTTCCATGCAGTAAAGTTCGATGCAGTAGAGCTTCTGTGCAATGAGTCTTTCGTGTAGTGAGGCGCACCGTTGTGGAGAATGAGAATTGAATGAATGAATGAACGAGGCCCGCAGAGCTCAGACTCAGACAGTATCTTCTCAATGGCCATGAACGCTGTTTGGCGTTTTCAAAAATAATAATGAAAAATGGCGATACCGTTGTTAAAAAATCAACAAGTCAACAGCGTTCCTGCTAATCGGGTCCTTCCTGAATGGCTTCGTATAATAAATATACTTATGCATATATTTCACAAATCAAATAGACCCCAGGGTTCATTGATGTGCCGAGAAAGCAAGAGCAGACGCGTTTCTGGCTTCTTGGCCTTCATCAGTAGGACCCGATTAGCAGGAACGCTCTTGACTTGTTGATTTTTTAACAACGGTATCGCCATTTTTCATTATTATTTTTGAATACGCCAAACAGCGTTCATGGCCATTGAGAAGATACTGTCTGAGCTCTGCGGGCCTCGTTCTTGATTAAATATCGAGTGAATGGTGGCATATGATTTCACGCTTCAAATATTCACTGGTGGGGAGAGGCTGATTTCCGTGTTTCGTCTCATAGGTGGCGTGGGCGATTATAATGATCGACCAAGCCGGCTCTGAGAGGCTTAACCCGGGTCAGTTTAGTTGAATTTGTTGGGAAAGCCACAGGGTACTGATGAAGGCCAAGAAGCCAGAAACGCGTCTGCTCTTGCTTTCTCGGCAGATCAATGAACCCCCTGGAACTATTTGATTTGTGAAATATATGCATAAGTATATTTATTATAGGAAGCCATTCAGGAAGGACCTGATTAGCAGGAACGCTCTTGACTTGTTGATTTTTTAACAACGGTATCGCCATTTTTCATTATTATGTTTAAGTATTTTCAAGAATAAATTTTTTCATCAACCTCGCAATAATGACAATGTTCAACGTTCACGAAATCATCCATTAATGACCCCTATTTACGCTCTATTTATATCCTATGAATGTATGATTGTCACGGGCAACCGGACATAGAAGTTATTCACAAGCAATCTGAATTATGTCACAATTTCACTGAAATATGTTCCAAATATTCAATCTGAGGTCTCCATAAAATTACTATGTAATTCCACAGAAAAATGAATTCTAAATTAAAATCGAGGTAATATCGTACTGACAAATCTGAATGTGCCTGATCCTGAAACGAACTAAGAATATAATTTGTCCTTGACACCGTCAGATGTGGCAGAAACTACTAAAACAGCATCTCTCAGTTTGTTGCCTGAGGAAAGCCGAAATTTGTTTGAGAAAATTTATTCTGAATTCATAGCGTGGTGTAAGGAGAAAAGCTTTTCACATTATTCTGAATCAGTACCTATTGTTAGCGTATTTCACGAGCATTGCTAAAAAGGGCTCGTAGCAAGTTTATGGCCAAAATGATATGTGTTGAAAGCAAGTGTGAATGTAAAAATTAATATTGATATTAGCAGATATCATAAATTTGTGATGTTCAATAAGCGACAGAACGTGGGATATTATCATGAATACAAATACAAACATTCCAAAAAGAATCGAATGCTCCTGATAATATAATCCTGATGACGAAGACGCTCAAGTATTTAATTAATCTTTCTACTATCGATAGTACATAAAAATATAAATAACAACCGACCGGACATAATCGTTTGAGACCATTTCCAGCCAAACATTCGAAAATTACAGACATTTGGACAAAATGATAGCACACTATCCCCTAGAACATGTGAGCAAAAAGTGTTTTATTTGATGAGAGGAATGTATGGTTAAAATTAATGTTTAACTGAAAGAGTCACTCTTCATGCCCTACACCCTACACCCCCAGAACATGCGTGGAGGGTACATGGCAGGAAATTTAATTTCACATCAGCACTTGAGATTCAGCTATCTTATGTCAATTTTAAAATAGTTTTTTTCTTTCATATCATTTTTGAAGTTTTTTGAGTTAGGTACTGATTTTCTACAGAAATGGCGTTTCAGAGTTATCGTTACTAAAGCTACAGTAAAATTATGGAGGTCGGACAATTCAAGGCATATAGACCACATTAGTTAGGTTAGGCGGGAAATTTGAATTACGATCCATCCGTGGATCCGCGCACTGAATTCCCCATGCATTTCTTATGGACCTAAAATTTACGCGAATTTCTCGCCTGTTTTTAGATACTTTGGCTAATTTCTTAAAGTTTATTTTGGTTGAAATAGATTCTGTGAACCTTTCTCAATATTCTAGAATCAAGTTGTCATAACAAAATTGTATATTTCCAAAATAATTAATAAATATAAAAGTGTTCACCAAATTCGATTGACGTATGTCTTAGCTCACTCGAAATCAGTCAAAAATAATAACATAACCCTAAATCGGCCTTGTAATGACGCACAACAGAAGTCATCTACGACATACGGAAATACTTCGAACTAGAATGGTTTCAATTTTGATTTAAGAATAAATAGAAGTAGATTTTAATGTGGAAATAACATGAAAACATGCACTAATGATGAAGGTACCCAATACTTGTTGTCTCTGTACTAACATTCTCTTTTAAATAGGGTGGTTTCATCTTAAATTTGAAATTCCTTGTTAAAAAATTTGAATATGGATCTCCCTACAAGCGACTGATTCTAACCTAACTAATGTGGTCAATTGCAAATTCCATTTCTTCCATCTGTATCATGAGTACTCAGTTTCTGTTATTTGTTTCACTTGTGTCTGACAGAAAAACTTGTTTACGTGTCACAATGTTTAAACTGATAAATATGATACAACTGGAATCTATGCAAGATTTTTTAGGTGTCTGGCCCACGTGCAGTATCAGAAGATATATCAACTCCATGCCTCATGACTCATAGTCAAGTAAATAAAACCGAGCCAAGTTTACCAAAAAAGTCTCGGAGGTTTCGAAACTAATTTTGTGACTTTTCGAATATTGAATAGCTACTCCTTTCATTGAATTAATCTAATCTTCTACAATTCGTTGCGTTTGATGGAACTTACTGAAATTAATAGCGCCCCATCCAGCAACCACAGATTTGGTCTTCACGAAGTCTCTCGTCCTTAGGTGATCTTCTACTGGTAAACATACTGGCCACACCGAAGCTGCAATAAATGTAAATTTGTGTTTATTCATTCCAAATGATAGGGAATGAATAAAAAAAAATTCAACACTCAGATTCACGTTTTTTTAGGGGGGGCAATGTAATGAAATTTTTTCCAGTTTTCACCAGATATTTAACGCTTACCAATATTTTTGAGGGAGAGCGAATCGACCCCTTCAGCTCTCTCCAAATGACGGCCCTTTGTCATGTACAATTGATTAGGCGTATTAGAACCGAATGAATATTTTGAGCGTTGGTTTAAATTAGGTACTTACGATGATTAACGGTTCTCGAAAGTCTTAGAATGGCTATATCGTTTGTTAATGGTACTTTACTGAAGTCTTCGTGTACTCTGGCGTTTTCCAGAGGAATATCTTCAGGTGAAGCTCCATCGTTGTCCGAATACAAATCCAAATCTCCGATTCTTGCCAAATACCTGAAAATCAATTATAATGAATTTTGAATGGTCGAAATACAAAATTATTATGCAGAAAGCCATCTCCTGCATTTTAAGTACTGCACTGTTGATACAACTGCTTGAAGTAATGATATGTTGTTCCCGCTTAATACTACGAAAGGATCGTTTATCCTCATTGTCCAAACCACTTATTTCTTATTTATTAAAGCAACATTATTGCTTACTAACTATCTGTCTGTGTTTATTCCATTAGAAAAAAACAAAATTTTAAGAACCGTACCCCTAGAAAATTTTAAAAAAATCACGAAAAAAAAAATTGGTTCAAGCACTGACGTGAAGTCAGAAGCTTTTGCGCGTATGTTCTATTGTCCATTCAATAGAACATACGCGCAAAAGCTTCTGACTTCACGTCAGTGCTTGAACCAATTTTTTTTTCGTGATTTTTTTAAAATTTTCTAGGGGTACGGTTCTTAAAATTTTGTTTTCGTAATTTTTTTTAAATTTTCTAGGGTTACAGTTCTTACAAAATTTTGAACACGTCTTTATGTTGATTTTCTACTACTAGTTACCAAGCACCAATTCGATCGAATATTTATTTTTTGAGTTATTAAGGAAATAATATTCCAGGTGGGTATAACTCGGAAACCGTTAGACCGATTATGCCCAAAAACTAACTGAACTCTCCCTTTCGGATACGCAACCTACCCTGAAAATTGCAAGTCCCTATCTCCTTTCGTTCGAAAGTTATCGAGGCAACGGCCACCCATCTACTGGACTCACACAAGAATGCTCGAATCTCCAACAATATTTAACCGATCGTATTGAAACTTTAAACTTGGCAGTAGAGTTAGGTTATGAAGACTCTTGCAAAATTTCAGCAATTTCAAACGAATAGTTACTGATATATAGAATTTTTTCTTTATTTTCAATGATTTATAAAAAATTTTCTACAAATGCTTTCCTCACCAAATTTTGCAATCATTTTCGCGTTGGCATTCTACAACTAATAACCATGTTTGAATTCAATCGGTTCAGTATTTTTCGAGTTAATGAGGAACAAAAAACCCCCAAATTTCAGAAAATTTCAGATGGCTATAACTCTAAAACCGTTTGGCCGACTATGCTCATAAACAAACTGAAATGTCGCGTTCTGGTGCACATCCTAACCTGAAAACTTCAAGCCGCTATCTCATTCCGTTCTCAAGTTATCGTGACAACAAAAATATCTTTTAATAATTTTTTTTTAATTTTCTAGCCATACGATTCGCACAAAATTTCACAAACGTTCTTATGCTCATATTCTACAACTACTCACCGAGTTTCAATTCGATCGGATTTATATTGGTTGAAAACAAAATTATTACTCAGAAACCACTGGGCCGATTATGCCCATTAACGAACTTGTCCGTCGTATTGGGATGCGCAACCTACCCTGAAAATTTCAAGTCGCTAGCTCTTTTCGTTCTCAAGTTATCGTGGCAACGGCCGGACGGCCGGACGGACAGAATCAAATTTGACGTCGAATTCTTCATTGGGGAGTCGAACTTAATCGTTTGAGACCATTTTCGTCAAAAAATTCGAAAGTTACAGACATTTGGGCAAAACTATAACGCGATGTTCCCCAGAACATACGCGCAAAAAGGGGAAAACTTATTACACAGTGAAGCATCTGTACGATTCAGGTGATAGTAAAGTGTTGTTTGCATATTGAAATATTCTTTCGAATTTTTATTTATTATTTTCTCAAATAACCTTTGGAATCAACGAAAACATTTTTACACTAAGGTTATTATCTCAACAAAATTCCCGAATTCTTTATTTACATTTATCAATTCTCTCATATTCCATACACCACTGTTTTTAAAGATTACTGATCGTTTAACATTGACATATTTTCTTTATTTTATGTCATCACGTCGTTCTCGAGTAATATGTTTTCTCTTTGTGGGTAGTTCTCACGAAATGTTCCACTTTGGTGTTCATGACAGTTTTCTGCTACATAAAACTGGTTTAATCGTTTAATTCTCTATATTATATCCTTTTGAAATGTAACAATCACTATAAAGAATAAAAAAATGCAAAATTTCAAAAATTTTAATTTTCAACGCTAGTTTTCTTCCCAGAAGAATTGAAAACCTCACCTCCGTGAATGTTCCTCTTAGTTATCGCATTGTCCTAAACTTAAAATTATAGCATTAATGGAATTCTGGCACAGCGTATTTCTAGTTCATTATCCACAATTAACTAAGTAATGTTGACATGATAAAATCTCAATAAAAAAATTGGTTCAAGCACTGACGTGAAGTCAGAAGCTTTTGCGCGTATGTTCTATTGTTCATTCTTCTGTATTGGACACCCTTCATCGAATTTACCATGGTAAATTATGTTGTCCATTCTCCTGTATTGGACACTATTACTTCGAATTTACCACGGTAAATTCGAATTAAGTGTCCAATACAGGAGAATGGACGACATAATTTACCATGGTAAATTCGATTAAGGGTGTCCAATACAGAAGAATGAACAATAGAACATACGCGCAAAAGCTTCTGACTTCACGTCAGTGCTTGAACCAATTTTTTTTTGAGTTATCAAGGAAATAATATTCCAGGTGGGTATAACTCGGAAACCGTTAGGCCGATTATGCCCAAAGTCGAACTCAACTCTCCCTTTCGGATACGCAACCTACCCTGAAAATTGCAAGTCCCTATCTCCTTTCGTTCGAAAGTTATCGAGGCAACGGTCACCCATCTACTGAACTCACACAAGAATGCTCGAATCTCCAACAATATTTAACCGATCGTATTAAAACTTGAAACTTGGCAGTATAGTTAGGTTATGAAGGCTCTTGCAAAATTTCAGCAATTTCAAACTATTAGTTACTGATATATAGAATTTTTTTTTTTTATTTTCAATGATTTATTAAAAATTTTCTACAAATGCTATCCTCACCAAATCTTGCAAACATTTCCGCGTTGGCATTCTACAACTAATAACCATGTTTGAATTCAATCGGTTCAGTATTTTTCGAGTTAATGAGGTACAAAAACCCAACAAATTTCAGAAAATTTCAGATAGCTATAACTCTGAAACCGTTGAGCCGATTATGCTCATAATCAAACTGAAATGTCGCGTTCTAGTGCACACCCTAACCTGAAAATATCAAGCCGCTATCTCATTCCGTTCTCAAGTTATCGTGACAACAAAAATATTTTTTAATAATTTTTTTAAAATTTTCTAGCCATACGATTCGCACAAAATTTCACAAACGTTCTAAGGTTCATATTCTACAACTACCCACCAAGTTTCGATTCGATCGGATTCATCTTGGTTGAAAACAAAATTATTACTCGGAAACCACTGGGCCGATTATGCCCATTAACGAACTTGTCCGTCGTATTGGGATGCGCCACCTACCTTGAAAATTTCAAGTCGCTAGCTCTTTTCGTTCTCAAGTTATCGTGGCAACGGCCGGACGGCCGGACGGACAGAATCAAATTTGACCTCGAATTCTTCATTGGGGAGTCGAACTTAATCGTTTGAGACCATTTTCGTCAAAAAATTCGAAAGTTACAGACATTTGGGCAAAACTATAACGCGATGTTCCCCGGAACATACGCGCAAAAAATTATCGGTGTTCGAATTATACTTATATTAGTCGATGTTCCTGCATTATCTATCACCTCCGTGAAGCGACATTGTAATTTGACTCTTTAATCGCAAGATGACGGTATCGTCATCGTGGACCGCCTGGAATATCGGTTGATGCGCAGGTAATACTGACCACTTGAGATTTGAACTTCAAAGTGTAACTTATTGGTTAAATTCTTACCCAAGTGATAAAGACGTGTATGGGAAATTTGGGATTCTCGCCTCCGTGAAGATGAATTGTAAGGTAGGAGATTATTTTATTCAATTATTTGTTATCTGAATATACTTAATTACGAAAGTCATTTAATGAGTTAAAATATTGTTTTGAAGCCTTTTTCTTTAAATGAGATATTCTATAAAAAAGTCAAATTTCTCACCTCCGTGAATCTCACCTCCGTGAATATAGTAATTCACGGAGGTGAGGTAGTCTTCACGGATGTGATAATAATATTCTGTTCCTCCTTTCAGGACATGAATTCTAACATCATTAAAAAAAAATAAGAAAAAAGTTACTGCATCTCATGAAGAACAGAAGAAAAAACAACGAAAATCTATGAGAAGACTTCATGAAGCCCGAAAAAATGATCCTGAATTATACGAAGAAGAAAAACGTAAAGAACGAGGGCTATTATAAAAGAAAAAAGGAAGGAAAAATTAAAAATATTCTGGATATGTCCGAAAGAGAAAAATTGGTTCAAGCACTGACGTGAAGTCAGGAGCTTTTGCGCGTATGTTCTATTGTCCATCCTCCTGTATTGGACACTCTCTTAATCGAATTTACCATGGTGAATTCTATTGTCTGTTCTCCTGTATGAGACACTCTTAATCGAATTTACCATGGTGAATTCGATTAAGGCTGTCCAATACAGGAGAATAGACAATAGAATTCACCATGGTAAATTCGATTAAAAGTGTCCAATACAGGAGAATGGACAATAGAACATACGCGCAAAAGCTCCTGACTTCACGTCAGTGCTTGAACCAATTTTTTTATATTAAGGATATATGAATTTTTTTTTTTCATTTAAAATTTAACATTATTTCATTTCCGTGAATTTTGTCTCACATCCGTGAATGCCGGTTTCATGAAAATCTCATTATTTCACAAAATACCAACGAAAGTGTGTAACCTTAGGCATAAGATTAATAAGAATTAATTTCTGGTTTAGGATATCTAAAAATAAATTCGATTATTGTTAATTTATTTTTTCTTAAACTAAAATGCGAAAGGGGAACATTTGGTGGGAATTACCCTTGTATCAAATTATCTACCAACTAGCTGAAACCACTGTTGAAAATACAATTCTTCAATTTGAGTTCCAACTGGAGAAAATGCTTATTTTGAAAGCAATTCATTTCTATAAAACAGAGCACAATATAGTAGAAAAAAATCGAAAAATACTGATCAGATCGAATTGAAACTAGGTTGTGAGTTGAAAAATACCAACACCAAAATTTATGCAAAATTTCGTGTGGTTTGTATGACTAGAGAATTATAAAAAAAATTAAAAAAATTATCAATCTCAGGAACTCTCCGTCAAATACCGCTAAAATTTGGAAAGAGTCTTCAAAACCTCATTTACAGACACGTCCCAGATTTAAACTCGATCGGATCTTTATTATACGCGCCAAAACGGCCTGATCTCACGTCAGTGTATTTCCATTTTTATTTGATATTACCGAAATATAATTCATTTTCCGCATTGATCTCTCGTAATATGATATGATTCAAATTGAAGAACTCGAAGAAAATGAAAATTACGTTCATACAAATTTAATATTTCATATTCTCCTTTATCACACATTTTTGGGCATGAAACAATTGCCTTTGCGCACTGCTAGGAGTTAAACAATGAAAAAAATAAAAAATTCCAGCCTTTCGACTTAAACACAAATCATCTTTCACAAAGAATTCAAATTAAAAGAAGGCCAAAATGAATATTTCCTCTCCACTCATTAAAAGGATAACTTAACTTTTTTTTATAACTTACAGGTCGGGCCTTCCATGAACACAGTGGCCAGCAGTTAAAACATGTCTGTATGAAATGAGTGAAGCACCACACAACCATTTTGGTAAGGAAGGATTTTTCCTGTTTCGGTAGCCCAAAATTACCATCCAAGGAAATTCTCCTGAAATTCCCAAGCAAATTAATATTTTGTGTTATGAATCTTTATAAATCAATTAAAGGTTTCCTATTAGATCTTCAACATTGTCCGAATAAACGCAGCAAATTCCACACCATGTTCCATTCCTGAAATATTTAAAAATACTGTTTGGCATCTCACGTGCCTTTTGAAAACAATGTTTTCGTCATTATTTGGAAGGTAATATTTCCTTTTACATTTTTATGCCCTCAATTATACGCACGTACAGCTTATTGGAGCTTTTCAAGAATTTAATTGAATTTTCTGAAATTGTGAGAGAATTTCAAAACATTATTCGAGAAAGTTGGTATGTCAGCATGGTTATTATGGATAAGTATCCATGATTTGACGCCGTGTAGAAGGACTGAGAATATATAGCACCGCAACAAGCGTATTTTAATTGATATTGTTAAATCATGGCTTCTGAAGATCTTCGACATGCTGCTGAATGATGCTCTGGTCTTCTCAATGTGCTGCTTTACTTCCACTGAGTGATCCCAGCACATTTTTTGCATGTTTTCTGCTACCCCCACAATACAAAACTTCGCACGAATTTAAAGTTCATGATTCTACAATTTGATGCAAAAATTCAAATATATCGAGTGATCGGTTCCGGAAATATTAATAAGAAATGTTTTGACTAAAAATGGCCATAACACCGAAACCGTTTGGTGGATTTTGCCCGTTAACGAACCTGTCCGAGATATTTACACTCCAAAACTACGCTGCAAATTTCAACGCTCAACTTATTCCGTTCGAGAGTTCTCGTGCTAACGGCCGGACGGACAGAATTGAATTTGGTTTCGGATTATTCATCAGTGAATCTAACTGAATCGTTTGAGACCATTTTCGGAAAAAAAATCGGAAAATACAGACATTGTGACGAAATGATAGCACGCTGTTCCTATAGCGGAACACGAGCGCAAAGATAATGAAACAAGGCCTTGGTTCAACCTAAGATTAGCACCGCAAAAGAAGAAGCAAGAACAACAGGGTTTCTTTGGTCTGGGTTCCTGGAGCTTTTGTAGGACCTGAATATAGATGAGGCTCAGGGAAACACACAGTATAAAGAAAAGTTTAGGGATATATAAGAACCAGAGAACCAAAAATTAGATCTGGCCTATAGAACAAGCATTCTGGCCCTGTCTGATAAAGTGAATTGTGTGATGGTATAGTTGAGAGAATGCAATATTCGTCAATTATGCATATTCAATCAACTTGCTTCATTCAACTTATGGGGAACATGTTCTCGCCTTCGTATACCGAAGACAAGTCTGCAGTCTTTGTAGATTTTTACAAATGATCGGGTCAAGGTCTCGAAAGATAACGTTGGGGATTCACTGATTAAGAATTCATGCTCAAGTCCAATTCTCTTTCTCTGTCCATTCTTCTGGCCGATATTACGACAACTTGCCAATCATACTGCTTGAAATTTGCACGGTTGGTTTGATGTCGTTAGTGGGCAATATCCACCGATAGATTTTGGAGATAGTCCTGTTTTGATATTTGCGAAAGTACAGATTCGATCGGGTTGATTTTTATTTGTTCCTGTCCGCGAATAATGAAATAGAAGCAGAAAGTCCTAGAAGCTTTTGATGTTATACTTATTACTTTGTTTGGTATCAGAGGCCATTTACTTCACCAGCAGTTCAAGATACCTAGAATTTGAATCATGTGAAACATTTCTTTGATGAATTAAATGCTGTCAAAACCACGCAAGACTGATCAGATATTCGTTGTTCAGGTCAGTATTCATTTTAATAGGGGGGATTTCCACTGTGGAATAACAGACAGACAAATGATAAATGCTGATTATTTTTGAATAGGTTCCCATTCGCCAACTAAATGTGAGGCGTTAATTTGATTCAATTCAAATTTGAAAAACATCTAAATCATACTATAATAACATTTTTTATAGTCAACTTGGCGAACAATAAAATCACATCCGCAAACAAGAGTTATTCAATAGGGGAGCATCCTCTGCGAACAGGAGTCTGATTCAAGGACAATCATCGGAACCGTTCAGGTAAAGGTTGAAACATGGTTACATCTTCAACGGATGCCAATTATTATAACTATAATAATGAATTGTGTTATCAGTAACTCTAATATCTATGATGGGAATGAAAGTGATAGAAAGAGTGGGCCCTGACAATTTTCATGCACCTTTTTCATGGAGAAAATTTGGTCCTAAAGGTCCCGGTATAAAGGTATAGGCCTTTGTGTATATTCTGAATTATATATTTGTTTCTCATGAAATATTTACGTTGAACTGCAGAAACCTAACCCAACCTAATGGGAAGGTAAGAAGAATGGTGAAGAATGAAGAAATAATTAATAATATCCTTTTTCTGTAAACACCACTTCATAATAGACCATTTGAGAAAAGTACCTGACACTTGATGAAGCCGAATTTTCAAATGGCCATTCAATGAATTTTGCAACAATTTTGTATCCAAGGGGATATTGTAGCGAAAATGCTATATTGGTTATTATTCACTCCAGTCCTCAGATATTAGTTTAGCCAGCTTCCTGGCCATAATGAAGGCCTGAAAACACCCCTCATCTCTGATGAGATTTATCTTAGAATTTACTGAGAGAATTTCTTCACCTCAACTGAACTTGCTACTCATGAGGGGCTTTACTGAGCATAATGTGAGACTTAATTAAACTAGGACTTCACACGAGAGGTAGATCGCCTATAATATTTTCCAAAACGTCTCGTCTCGTGCTCGTCTCGGAAAAGCGAGACGAGACGAGACGTTTTGGAAAATATTATAGGCGATACCGAGACCACGTACAGCGTAACCCGAGAGTCTCGTTTTTGGTCTCGTTTTTATTCGAAAAATTAGAAAGAGTCTACATAGAGATCAATATAATTCACAAAATATCAACTCATGTGACTATCTGTGAAATATTTTATTGTAAATTAAAATAATACTTTCACATTTTTTTTTCAACTTTTTAACAGTTTTTATAACTTCTTATAGTAACGTATCATAAATATCTATATTTGCAGATTTTTATATTTTTGGTTTGAATATCTTTTTTTCAAGATCGATTTTTTACTCTCGGTTGAGCATAATTGTCTATAAACTACTGAGTAATAAACGTGTATACTATTGAAAGGGTCTTATTTACTACAGATACATACAGTAAACTTTTCTTATATACGACTCGACCTTTTTCTACGCCCGCAGGAAACAATTGAATATGAAGAGTTTCCACTATAATTACCAATATATTTTGCCTATATTATACATCGATCGTTCTAGAAATACACTATTTTTTGAAGACCTTGCGATAATTGAGATTATTTTTCAAGAAAAAATAGAATTCACAACCATAAAAATTGATCCCATTGTGAATTCAATACTTAACGGACAACTTTTATTGCCCCTAAATCCCAATGCTTTTAAAATTTCGCTCCTATTCGAACATCTGGAGAAATTTATTTTTTTTATTGTGCTTCTTGTAGTGACGATGTGAACAATTATATCATACATCTGTGGAAGTACATATAATAAAACTGGTAAAGAAAAGAAAAATTAAGCTATTCAATGTTTCGAAATGTGTTATGAGGAATACGCCAAGAACACCCTCAATGATCTACCCCACTGGGAAGGTATTAATTGAAAACGATACCAATTTGTCCAATTCTATTAAAAAATGTATCGACATCGAAAGCATCTTAAAAAACATCAACAAAACCTTCGAAACATAGAAGAGCTGAGTTTGAAGAACATTTGCTGTTAGAAAGAGCAAATAGGAATCAAAATTGTATTTTAGAGTGGTGGAAAGTATATTCTATTTTGAGTTCACTGTGGACTTATTATGAACACTATAAAAGTAACTTATCCACTACAGTTATTAACTGTAGTGGATAAGAGTGTAGTTACTTTTATAGCGGTGGAAAGTGCATGAAAAAGTTTCTACACTTTCCAAGATGCCCGATGATTTATCAATGGTTACATCAGTTCCTGTTGAAAGATTATTGTCCACATCAGGTAAATGATCATGTCAAAAACACGGACATCATTGAAAGATTATGTGATGCAAGCATGATTATGTTTGAATTCTTGATCATCGAGTAATTTAAAGGATGAAATTAACCGTGTTTAAAATTAAAAAAATTATGTCCATGTACAAATTGTTGTATATAATAGCGTAAATAATATAGCTTTACAAAATTAAATTATTCATTGTATCTATCATTTCGTTTATATATTATAATATTCTATATCGTTATTCAGAATTAAGCGATACGAGACGAGACAACTGATAATGAGACGAGACCGCGACTTAAACGAGACTTAATTTCTTGGGAATTGGCGAGACCGAGACGAGATTTTTCATATTCTCGCCTACTCTCGTCTCGTGTGTTACCTATCAATTATCAGGAGGAGCACTACGTGGAAGTTCTACCAGAGGTGGCACTCAACTTTGCAATTTCAAATGCTAATTCTTATTTTTTCACTGGTATCAGATTGCTCGCTCAATTTGCTACATGTTTTATTCGCGTCATATTAATGAAGTTGCCCTGGTTATGGAGATATATAACAACTTGAATGAATGCAAAATAACCTCTTACAGCAGACCGCTAATCTGCTGTAGTAATTTATGAACTCGATTGGCGTATTCAAGCCTGCAAACTTCTCTAAGATATCGTGTTTAAGTTATTAAATGATTTCATTCTGGGTTTTCTCTCCCAAACTGAAATTACGAATTATATCTGACAACGCATTCTCACAAAATGAAAATGGCCATTTTCAGATCAAAATTCGGAAACTACAGACTTGGGCAGAATGATAGCCAGAGCGCTACGAACGCGAAAAAAAGGTGTTCTCTTACCTAATTTCGCAGGAACTCCACCAACAATCCTGGACTTTGTAACGTTGCTGAATCCGCAATCAGGCTTTCTCAGAAGTTTACCACTAGTGACTGGATTTGGGGGTGGAGTGGTAGGATCGGGTTTTTGTGTTCGCTCCTTTTGTGTCGGACAGCATATAACAGGAATATTGCCATTGTAGAAACACACTGAGTTTCTGAGTAGAGCGACGTCTTGAGGATTTCTTGATTTTGAAATATTGAGCAGGGCGCGACATTGGTATATGCTCAGACAGACGCCTGGTTCTTGATTTGGTGTGTCGCAATATACTCCTTCTGAAAAAATATTAAAAATTATTCAAAATATAGCAAATGAGTTACACAAATTAATCACGTTTTTCATTGATATAAAAATAGTAACATACACCGAGCAAGAAAATACAGGTCATGATGGGTGAGTTGCGTTCGTTTTATCGTACGATGAGTTTGCCCACCATCAACCTACCAAAGAAAAAGGCTGTCGATAAGATAAGATCACTTGCGGCGGCAAGGAAGCATCTGATCAAGAGGAAACAGTGGATAGAAGATAACAACACCTTCGCCGCAAAACCTTCAAAGTTATTTCGACCCAAACAAGTAGAGGCAAAACACTCTCCGTCAACGGAAGAAGTCGGACATTTCTGGAAAAATTTGTACGAGTGACCAGCGGGGCCGTAGCTAGGGGGGGGGCATAATGGGGCAATGCCCTACCTTTAATTTCCAATGCCCTACCTTAAAAAATAGTAACAATTTAAATAATATGCTAAGGAAAATGTGTTTTCATAATGAGACGTGAGGAAAAAAATTATTACTCGCAAAGCCATTCCGAATTAACCACATCAGGTTGTTAGAGTTTGCGAACTACGTCAATAGACCACATTAGTTAGGTTTGAATCATTCTCTTGGCGGGAGATCCATATTCAAATTTTTTAACAAGGAGGTGAAACCACCCTATTTAAAAGAGAATGTTCGTACAGAGACATCAAGTATTGGGTACCTTCATCATTAGTACATGTTTTCATGTTATTTCCACAATAAAATCTACTTCAATTTATTCTTAAATCAAAATTGAAACCAGTGTAGTTCGAAAGATTACCGTATGTCGTAGATGACTTCTGTTGTGCGTCATTACAAGGCCGATTTAGGGTTATGTTATTATTTTTGAGAGATTTCGAGTGAGCTAAGACATACGTCAATCGAATTTGGTGAACACTTTTATATTTATTAATTATTTTGGAAATATACAATTTTGTTGAAAACTTGATTCTAGATGGTTGAGAAAGGTTCACAGAATCTATTTCAACCGAAATAAACCTTAAGAAATTAGCCAAAGTATCTAAAAACAGGCGAGAAATTCGCGTAAAGTTTAGGTCCATAAGAAATGCATGGGGAATTCAGTGCTCGGATCCACAGATGGATCGTAATTCAAATTTCCTGCCTAACCTAACTAATGTGTTCTATAGAGTGCACCGTGGTCATTGTATATAGACAACACGCAGCGTGTTGTCTATAAACTGAGGACAGAAAGAGATAGCGACTTGAAACTTTCAGGTTAGGTTGTGCATCTAAATGGGACATTTGAGGTTTGTTCATAGGCATAATTGGCCAAACGGTTTTGGAGTCATACCCATCTATACAAAAGCGATCCAATTCACACATGGTTCTCAGTTGTAGAATGCCAGCGCAAAAATTCTTGCGAATTTTCGTGAGTATCGTATCACAACATTCGAACGAGAGGAGATAGGCCTATCTCCTCTCGTTCGAATGTTATCGAGGCAACGGTCACCCATCCAGCTACTGAACTCACACAAGGCTGCTCGGATCTCCAACAATATAGATCCGATCATGTTCAAACTTGGAACTTGTCAGTAGAGTTAGGATCTGAAGGCTCTCGAAAAAGAAATTCAGCGATGTCAGATGAATAGTTTTTGATATATAGAATTGTTTTCAATGATTTTTTAAGAATTTTGTTGTGATACGATCCTCACGTAATTTCGCAAGAATTTTCGCGCTGGCATTCTACAACTGATAACCATGTGTGAATTGGATCGCTTTAGTATAGATGGGTATGACTCCAAAACCGTTTGGCCAATTATGCCTATGAACAAACCTCAAATGTCCCATTTAGATGCACAACCTAACCTGAAAGTTTCAAGTCGCTATCTCTTTCTGTTCTCAGTTTATCCTGACATAAATAATATTTTTTAATATATTTTTTTAAATTTTTTAGTGAAACGATTCTCACAAAATTTCACAAGCGTCCGTAGATTTGTATTCTACAACTACTCACCAAGTTTCAATTCGATCGGATTTGTATTGGTTGAAAACAAAAGTATTATTCGGAAACCATTGGGCCGATTATGCCCATTAACGAACTTGTCCGTCGTATTGGGATACGCCACCTATACTGAAAATTTCAAGTCGCTATCTCTTTCCGTTCTCAAGTTACCAACGGACGGCCGGCCGGCCGGACAGAATCAAATTTGAACTCGAATTCTTCATCAGGGAGTCGAACCCAATCGTTTCAGACCATTTTCAGCAAAAAATTCTAAAATTACAGACATTTGGGCAAAATGATAACGCGATGTTCACCAGAACATACGCGCAAAAATAAGATTATCGTTAAGTGTCTGACGAAAGAGTCTGATATAGACTCCGAAACGTTACGAAATAGTTGTTTCATCGTTGTTGTTTTCGTTATTGTTCGTTAGGCAACCTGGTTCGATTGATTGCTTCTGACAAATATCTTGTGTTTCTTACGCAGAAGCATTTCACAAAATTATTTTTTTTTTATTTTATGGATAGGTATTTTCAGAGTTTGGGAGAGAAAACCCAGAAAGAAACCATTTAATAATGAATATACCTCCCACAGTCTCATTTAATTATTATGGTATTTCTGGCCTTTGAAAAGAGAAGAACTGATTCAGTTGATCTGAATGAAGTAAAATGAGTGAAGACAGGCAAGTATTAAAGTTGATATAATGTAAGCTTACATTTATGGGAATTGAAAATTCTGATGAGAGAAATGTTTCTTATACTTACAGAAATTCAAAAGTACCTAATTATACAAATATCAGAGTTACCACATACACAGGCTCTTTATTGTAACACCTTATTGGTCAAATCCCGTCAAGATGATCTTGAAGTCAACAATATTTAAAATATTTTTAATGGATAATGAACTTGAGTATCGTTTAAAAAATGAGTCATTGATGGTTACTAAAACCAGTTCTCCATTCGTTATCTAAATAGTTCTAAAATCGTTTTTTTCGACTTCAACTGAAAAATGGATATTTGATGATCTCAGTCTTTACTTGAAGGAAATTCATCTTGTTGGAGTAAAACAATTTTACTTTTCGCTATGAATCATTCAATTATCCAAAAATCAACTCTTCATACCATGATTTCTTCTGGTAGTTGTTATATACTCAACTCAAGAATTAATGGTATTACGAAATAAGTGTTGTATAATTGAATAAATATGAGCGCCCAATATACAGACACTGTACCTGTTTATTTAGAAGAAGAACTGGAAGAATATTGCAAAGAATTGGACCAAAGATTGTATGGCTTACGTCAGAAGGACATGGCCTTCCAATTGGCGATAATAAGTAATCTCAAGGACCCCTTAAGCTACGTGGGTGTATGAGCAGGCATTTTAATTTACCAGTTGGAAAACCTGTAGCCGTTTTTGCTGACAGATGATTTTCAATCCAGCTGCTGTGAAAAATGTCTTCGATTTATATGATAATAACATCCGCTTCATCGAGTGTACAACATTCACGAAACCGGAATATCAATGATGCAAGGGGAAGAAGCAGACTGGTAGGTTAACATCTCTGGGAAGGACACTAATAACTATTGATGGAGGAGTTCCCAATGAATAGCTTGCATTTGACCTGTGAAGGATTATCGAGGCAACTGTTGGTGGAGATATGAAGTAGTTGCAAGATACACCTGTAATCCAGAAGCTTGTAATGAGCATCTCTACTGAAATACTCGAGCTTGACCACATGGCTCAGTTGCCAAGTCAGAAAATTGTATAAAGATGAAGGAGAATAACAATCGACGTATACGGACGTTTTTGGTAGCTTAATCCCCCGTCAATAGTTTTTCCAATGAGAAATATAGCACAAGGACTAATGGATGGTGTACCTGCTGGTTCTATTGGCGGTTGTCATTCCTCTAGCTGGGTCCAAACACACTTATTCACAAAGGGGTTTCGGTATTTTCTAATTTTCACAAAACCAAGTGACGATGATCCCATAATCTTGATTCTAGATGGCCATTACACACATATGAGGAACATAGATGTCATAAATCTAGCTCGAGAAAAGGGTGCTCACCGCCACATTACGAATGGGACCTCTAAAAGCTTATTACGAGAATCTGATCATGTGGTATTAGATTAAAAACTGTAGGAAACTAGTTGCGTAACCCTTTCGGCAGAAAATGGGTTTGAATTGACTGAAAATTCTTCTGGTCATGCCTTGTATGAACATCCAGTGCCTAGCACTTCATCTTTAGCCTTAGGCCAGTGCCAAGAATACCCAAACTGGAGCCTACTTCCATAATTACTGGTTCTCCATATAAAAACTCTTTATTAGACTCCTTGAATAAAAAGAATGAATGGGAGAACAGAAAGGGCCAGAAGGGAGGTTCTGAAAAGATAAATAATGAACAGAAAAGAAATGAATTTTATTAAAACATTTACGAAGATGAAGACAGTTAAGGAGTCAGATAGTTCTGGGTAAGAATACTAGCCCGGTCTAGCAGATAGCACCAGTGATGATGAATCATGGTACGCTGGAAGGGAAGAAGAACGGGCCAAATATCAGGGCTACTTTAAATGGACTCATGAGTATCGAGAAAGAGCAGATCGATTTTTGTGCCCTAACAGATTTGGAAAGCTACTTATGTTTGATTTTTACATGATTATTTGTTCATTTTTGATATTTTTCGAGAAATGCATAAGTGAAAATTATTGTGATTATAATGAGTCTGACAGTTTCTGATTTTCTTTGATATTAAAGCTGTATTATACTCAGGACTACACTGTCTTTCATAGATCTTAAATAATAATTTACGGAGCTATTGATGCAATAATTCATTTTTTATGGACAAAAATAAAACTGGTATCTCATATTCGGCATTCTTACCCTATACGATATTTTCAATAAACATATACGACCTTATTCTTCAATTAGTCTATAAATGATGAAACATATTTTCTTGGGAAACGTTTAGGGAAACTTGAGACATATGGACACAAAATAGAGAGAATCGGTTGATTTTCAAAAGGTTATAATAGTCCTTCATTAGAAATTTGCAGCGTTTCAGCTTTTTTTTCAATATTATTATTGAATGAAATTAGTTCATACTATGAGTATTCCTGGTAGATTTGAAAGAATGTTTCAAGGTGCATGATCCTGATGAATGTTGAGTTTAGAATATAAAAATCCAAAATAAATGAAATTATGAAAGAATAAGCAAAATTATATTTTCAGCGATACTAAATTGTTTCGAGATCATATTACTGAAGTCGGTGACAAGTTGAATCTATATACATAATTGTGAATTGGAAAAGAGGTTCTTGACCTCAAAATTCGTGGTACCTACTGACTTAAATGTAATATTGAAATAATATAGTTTGGATGAAAATATAATTCTCTATATGTATTCATTATTAGGTATCTTCTATTTTTTTAATGCAGAAGTCTGAACCATGACGTGATATTTTCACTTTCAGTAAAATGCTTTGGTTCTGAATGATTATGTATTGAGTTATATGTGCAGAATGGATTGAAGAAAACAACCCTGCTGTAGAACAGAATATTCATCGTATATAATTTAAAATTGAATAGATTCTGGTGAAACTAAAGCCATGCAGGATTTCTCTGATTCAATAATTTTCACAATTATTCACAAAATGATTTTCGAGGAATCAATATATATGAATAATATAAATTGTAAAAATGCAATTCAAAATCAAAATGAAAACCGATACCAATTTTTCGATACTTATTCTCTTATAGTAAAATGAGTTTTAATAAATAATTTCATATTAAGATATAATTAAATGCGAACATTTATTCACACGAAGACATAAAAATCCCAAAAAGTATTTTTCAAACCAGAAATTTGTAAAATCAGAATGAACCGGTATACATTTCGCTAGGTAAGGTGATCATTCTTTGTAGAAAAAATTGCAAATGTTATAATCGCATTTGAATAAATGAGGAAAAAATATATCAACATCTCAAAGAAGAGAAGAATTAATAAAATATAGGTACAACAATTTCTCAAATTTCGAATAAATTAAAAAGACTCACCTTGTTGAATAGTCTGGTGAAAGAAGGCACTTAAAACGACAAACGCAACATAAACACGATGGAACATTTCCATTTTGAGTGAAAAATTATGTCAATATAACTGCACTAACTGAATTTTCGTAATATGAAATTATTGTACACACTGTCAAGAACTACTGTTCAGTCATAGGCAACGAAGTGTTTCACACGGAGAGCGCACCTCTATCATGGTCATCATCATAAGGCCGATTGCTTTATACACTTTATACACTGGACAGGTTTTGTCCAGTACCCCCCTCTTCTAATAGAGGCATTCACCCTAATTCGGAATCCAGAAGATGTGTATTCCAGTTCTTTGCTTCCATGTTTTTCATTCGACTTGACGAGCCATTTCTCAAAACTCCACTTCCGTTCCCTCGGTTTGGAAAAAACTGCTGTAGACAATTCCCAATTATTCAACGAGAAATGCAAAAAACTTTTTCCTGACAATATTAGAGTGTTCACTGATGCATCGAAAACTAATGATAGAGTGGGTTTGGCAGTTTTCAGCCCAGGTAGAATAAATTATATAGAACGCCTACCAAATTTCTTTTCCATCTGTTCCGCCGAAAACATTGCTATCCTAAGGGCAGTCTCCACCATCAGGTCCAGAAAATTCTATAAGGCCACGATCATTACTGATTCTAAAAGTGCACTGGAGAAAATAACAACCTCTCGAATTCATTCTTCAAACGATTACATCACTTTGAATATAAAAAACACTTTAAATAAAATGAAACAGGAAGGTTTTTCGGTCTCCTTGGTATGGGTCCCCAGTCATACCCAAATTAACGGCAATGAAATGGCAGATTCACTGGCAAAAAAAGCTCTGAACCTTCGTTCAACACGACACATCAAACGTGATAGTAGGGAGTATTGGCCCAGTTTTAGAAGAATTATATTGGAGAAGTGGAAAGATCAATGGGTGAAAATTGGCTTACTTAAAGGTCGCGCATATGTAGAGATGATGAATAAAAAACTTCCCTACAATAAACCATGGTTCAACAATATAGATCTACCGAGAAAATATATTACAACCATATGCAGGTTAAGATCATCGCACTGTTGTAGCCCTGTCCATCTTTTTAAAATAAAAGTGATAGAATCACCTAATTGCGATTGTGGAGAGAGAGGAGATATTGTCCATATTTTTCTGGACTGCACTAACAATAGAGAGAATAGTAATGGATTATATTCAGATTTGGCGCTGCTATTGCGGAACAAGTTATCGTTCCCCTTGAATTTGTGGGAAGTCATATTTTTCAACGACGTGTCGGTTATTAAAGTACTGGTAAATTTTTTAACAATATCAGGCATAAGATTGTAGTCAATATTACTATGATCTTCCAGTTGAGTTGATGTAATGGTGTTTTCGTGGAGTCTAATGTGTCATATGTGTGTATACTAATGTCCCTAGTGTCGTCTAACTCCTATTTTAATTTTTTTCTTGCCCATCGTCCTAATAACCTTAGAAGTCTGTTATGGCGTGCTCCAATGCTGAATAACCAAGAAGCATATTAATCTGAAATCCGTTTTCGAACAAACCTCCTACAAAAGGAAACAATCCACTGCACTGTGTAGATGGTCTTAGTTACCAGGCACATATAAACGAAGAAGAAGAAGAAGGTTTTGTCCAAGAAAATTAGCGATTTATAGTTGGATTCAGAAATTCCAGCCTCATAAATCACTGCTCGATCTGCGAAGTACTGGTTTGGCGGTTTCATGTGAAAATAGCGCAACTACCACTCTCCTCACGCGAACGGAAGGATTTTACGCTTATTTCCCGAGAAAAACAGTGCACTGATTATGTCATAACTTAAATCCCAGGAAAAAAAAAATTTGTAACACTTTCACGTCAAGTGAATATCAATTTAAGAGGAATTTCACAACAGGAATATAATTCCTAAAAAATAAATCGGAACTTCATTATTCTCCGGATTATTCAAACGCTAAACAGCGTCTGACACTTTTAATAACCACAGTGATTAACTCATTGTTCTATCGCATATTGATGTAACACTATGTGAAATTTAATATTATACAGACAGGGTATCCCGGAGTCAAACCTGAAGCGGGTTATAGTCAAAGTCATAATAGTTATAAGAAAATATAAAAAAAAATCTAATTATGCATTTTTAAAATTAAAGGCATTTAAAAAAAAAACGAGAAAATCTTCACCCTGCGCTATATAGATCTTTATTTTAATTTCAATTTTATTTTAATTATGTATCCTGAATATTTCTCCCTAAATTGACGCCTACTATTTTAAGCCAACTGCTCCAGCTTGGAAAAAAAATTTTCGCTCTATTAAGTATTTAAAATTAATACACCATGCAATTTTAACTGTCTATACTGAAAAAAAGTACTATGCTAGATTGCCAAGTAACTCTAAAAGTTGGCGCATTTAATAATGATATAACACGCTACTAATTTAGCAAATTTCTTAGATATTTTTGGGGGCATGCTCTGACGTTTGTTAGATTTGCTGAAAACGGAAAGAGATAGCGACTTGCAATTTTTAGGTTAGGTTGTGCATCTGAATGCGAATTTTAGTATGTTGATAGACATAATCGGCCGAACGGTTTTGGAGTTATACCCATCTGAAGTTCGGTTGTTATTTACTCAATAACTCGAAATATACGAAACCGATCCACTTCAAACATGGTTATTAGTTGTATAATGCCAACGCAAAATTTCGTGAGGATCGTATCACTAGAAAATTGTTAAAAAATCATTTAAAAAAATTATATTTATCAGAAACTAATCGTCCGACATCGCGGAAATTTTGCGAGAGCCTTCAAAACCTAATTATACGGCCAAGTTTCAAGTTTGAACATGATTGGATCTATATTGTTGGAGATCTGAGCAGCCTTGTGTGAGTTCAGTAGCTGGATGGGTGGCCGTTGCCTCGATAGCTTTCGAATGATAGGAGATACGGACTTGCAATTTTCAGGGTAGATGGCGCATCTGAATGGGATATTTAAGTTCGTTGTTGGGCATAATCAGCCTAACGGTTTCGAAGTTATATATAATCATCTGGAATATTATTTCCTCTATAACTCCAAAAATATAGACCTGATCGAATTGAAGCTTGGTAACTAGTTGTATAATATCGACATAAAGACGTGTGCGAAATTTTGTGAAGACCGTATCACTAGAAAATTTCTAAAAACTTACAAAAAAATATTATGTATCTCACGATTCCTTGAGAACGGAAACAGATAGCGACTTGCAATTTTCAGAGTAGGTTGCGCATCCGAATGCAACATTTAAGTTAGTCAATTGGCATAATCGGCCAAACTGTTTTGGAGTTATACTCATCTTTAATTTTGTTGTTATTTTCTCTATTACTCAAAATAAAAATCTGATCCAATTATACTCTGTGATCACTTGTAGATCATAGACGTCACTGAGGTCTGTCATTAAAATGGTATGAAATGTATTCATATATTATAAAAGCTGAGCAAACAGTATATATCAATGCTAAATTCGTAGTAGAGTAGCCAATAGAAGTGAGTAGACAATAGAACATGCGCGCAAAAGCTTCTGACTTCACATCAGTGCTTGAACCAATTTTATTATTATTCTTATTTCAGATTGGTTTCTTCAAATAGCTCATGAACTTAAGAATCGTCCTGTGTATTGACTAGCAGAACAAATTAATACACTATACACAGGTTTGAAAATAATTTCAAAGTATTCCATACGAGAGCTTCCTACGAGCTCCAATTTCCATGGAACACATACAGATATGGAAAAATAAAATTAAGTTATTAGATTTAATACATTTTTATTCAGAAGTGAATTTTTCATTAGAGAATAACAATACGAAAAATTGAATTTTAATTTGGTTTTATCATAATTTTCAATGAATTTCGAACAGAAGGTTTATCCTGGAAATTTTAATTTCGAATAGTAATTTTTTTGTGTTTTCATTGCATTGGAATCCATGGAATTAATATTCTCTCGATGAAAAAAGTGTTTAATTGCATATTGATAGATTAAGTGAAACGAAAAAGAAACTAGAAAACAGATTTACAAAATCTGCTCAACATGTCCTCCTTCCATATGAATACATTTTTGACCATATGTTCATTTGATTTCCGCATCATTTCCATGTTATTCCTGATCTCATTATAAGCTGATTTATTTATTTCTTAAAGACATTCCCTGAAATTGATCTCAACCTCATGTAATAATGCTCCCTCGACCTTTACACGGCCCTAATATTTGAATTCTGTATTCTTGTCAAGTTTCATTTACTTTTATATAATATGTCTTATTGGATAGACCAGCTTTTATCTGGTGGAATCGTATAATAATACTGTAGAATATTTGCTGTAACTCGTTTTAAAACCTTCCGCAGCGAATTTATTGCAAATGATGATTAAAACAAATTGAAATATAATTTTTCGTATAATGTTTCTCAAGTGAAAAATTTACTTTATGAATCAAATCTGGTTTTGAGTTCATTAATATGTAGTAATTTTCCAATTTTTTTTTATTTTTTCCATATCTGTATGTGTTTCGTGTCCTTAGTGGAGGATTCAAACTGATTTTATCCTACAGGATGGGACATTTCACACCTTTCGGTATTGTTTTTTCGTGAAACTTAGGCTATTAAAATAATGCACGCTCCGAGTAGGTACCGTATTAATTATTTTTTTCTCGGAATGTTTAGGTGTGCCATGAAACTTTATGACTCCATATTGAAAGGCATCTAGTGCAGTTTGAACTCCCATATTAGGTTTTCTACTATTCCACATACAGGGTGATATTCTTCATAATTTCTGGAAATATTGGAGAAATAGAGTCCGGTCTTGGAAATTGATATTATGTCACCCCAGCTTTATATGGATCAATGTAATCCTCCTATATAAATGTTAAATTTCGATGGGGGTTTTCAATAAGGTCAAGGACACACAATTTTGTATTTGAAGAATATATATAGAAATATAATAACAACTTGAAAACACTTTTTTAAAAAATATGGAGAACTATTGAAAGCAGTTTATTCTAATGAGAAATACAACGATCTAATCGATACGATGGTTATCTACAGACTTGCCTTATCCTACGAGGTATCCACCTTACGTGAACTACTATGCTGAATAAGCATTCTGGGGGTCTATTCTCGACCATTCGCAATTTGCACGATCGTGCGCATCTCTATAGAAATAGTTAGCATATGCGACCGATCGTGCAAATTGCGAATGGTCGAGAATAGACCCCCTGGCGGTCAACGCTACCGCTCGCAACTATGCAATATTGCAATATGTTTCCTTTGAGGAATGTACGGGATCAGCTTACATATTACCTCCCCCTTTTAAAGAACTGAGTTCAATCTCAATGGTTGAACTCTGTTTTTCAATCAGTTTTGAAAATTTAATTATGAATACCTTATATAATATAATGAAAATTCCAATTAAACAGATTATTAGGAAAATGAAATAAAGAGAGGAAATATAATTAGGGTGTAAATTCCACTTATACAAGTTGGATTCTGCAAAATATGATACATTCAAAGGTTCTATGATTAAATCCTGAATATGTGAGAAATTCATATTATTCAATTGAAATTGATGGTACACATGATTAGTTGTTGATGGATGAAATGTCTTGTGACCATTGGATATGTGACATTTACTCTCTACTAAAAGAATTTTTCTTGGTTCATGTTCATATGATAGATGTCCTGAACAATTTTCTTTCAACAAATCATTAAATACAGATAGATAATTTCCATCAGGTAATAATATCAAGTCGTTCACTTCCTGAGCACTTTGTCTGGAACAGTTTTCTCTTTTTTCTTTCACAAACTCACTATAACATAAGGGTGGTTTCACTAGTTTATTCTGCGGGCACAACATCCATTCTTCTACATGTTGACAATCTTCATATAGGGACCACTTGATTTCTTCTTGTTGGATCAATAGATACTTCGGTTGATCTATAGGGTAGGTATTTAGGAAGGGAATAAATTTAAGTTCATAGGTTTCGAAAGGAATGGGATTTACCAAAGGTACTCTAATCACAAATAATATTTGTTCGTTTTGAATTTTAACTGATGTGAAACATACTGAGTAGAAATCTTTCAAGTATATCAAATGCCTAAGTAAATCATTATTTTGGACATAGTTTCTGAAATAATTTAAAGGTAATATTGATTCATGCAACAAATGTAGTCTAGCAAAACTAACGGCTGTATTGATTTCTGCGAATATCCTAGATATTTTAATTTGTTCGAATTGTAAAAGAATAATTTTGTCTAGAATCTGTTGAAGTTTCATGAACTTATTCATTTGTTGTACCATGATATTCGTTTGATTTTGGAATCTATTGGATATAGAATTAATTACACTTATAACTTGATTTTGACTTGTTTCTATAGTACCTACATTGTTTTGTAATTTTTGAAAATACTCTTGATATAAAGATTCATCTTCGTCATCTAATGTGCCAAAGAGAAATTTTGATATTCTTCCTCCTATATTTATTAATCCTCTTTTATGCCTTGCTGGAATTAATTCCTCTAGAGTTTGCTTGTTTGAAATGAGTTGGTTTAATGAAGAATCTAGTAAGTACTGAACCATAATTTCTTTGGTTTCATTCTTATTAGTTATCTCGTTGATGATTTCTTCATGTTTGCTCAAAATTAATTTAAATTGGGAGAGATTATAGTGATACATTAAAATATGATCCTTTTCTACGATATATGTTTTGGGGCCATTGAAAGAGATAATATTATTGTGGATTTCCTCCGTTTTAAGGCAAATGGAGATTTTCAGAAATGGTAGGAGAGTTACTATGAGGGGAGTAATCATCCTGAAACAAATGATGTTTATTTCTTTCGTTGTTTGATTCTATTTTTATGATAGATATGGCCTTTATCAGGCTCTTTTATCAGAATATTATCCAAAATTTTTATTTTTGATTCTTTAAATCGAGGTTTCAATTTTGCATCTGCTGGTAATTTTAAATACGTTTTTCTTTTTTCGTCAAGAACAACATTTTCTGTTCGGTGCTGATTTTCCTTCTGCCTTCTGATTTCGTTTTTCTTATTGTTATTCGTTAGAACTTCAGAAATGTTTTTCAAATTTTGATTATATTGTTCAATATAGTTTGATACTTTCTCGTTTTCAGTATTCTCAACAGGGAGACTATAATTCAAATCCGACTTCGTGATTTGTAAGGGGCTATATTTTAAAGTTGAGTGAATGGAATTATTGTAACTCAATAATGCTCTATTCAATCTTTCCCTTAAACTCAGATTTTTATCTTCAATTACACGTATTTGTTCAACTAACGTTGAATGAAATCTCTCTACGATGGAATTCGAAGTAGGATTATAATTCGTAACGTAGTGTATTTCGATGTTATGGGTTGAAGCGAATTCCTGGAGCAAGATATTCTTAAATTCAGTTCCGTTATCTGTAGTAATTTTCTTTGGTGTACCATGATTGGAAAAATAATGAATTAGTGATTCTATAATTTCAACTGCTGTCTTACTTTTAAGTATGAAACATTGGCCGTGTCGAGAGAATGAGTCGACCAGTGAGAGACAGGGTGTTTTGGAAATATTAATTGTATCAACATATAAATGTTCAAAGGGTTTTTCACCGATGGGGTTTTGTTTAAAAATTAATTTATTCGGTTGGCGTTCGTATTTTTGCCGCTGACAAATATCGCAACTATTGACATATTGTTGTACTTTCATCAATAACATCTTGGGAAAATAAAATTTTTTCTTAATGCTTTCTAAATTTTCTTGAATACCTCTATGAGTGGTTTTTGTTTCATGGTATAATTTTATCTTTTCAATTTGATCTTCTTCACCTTCTATGTCTTCTAAGAAAATATTCGAAATTTTAAACTTAAAAACAATTTGAACAATTTCTGTGAATATGTAATAAATGGTTTTTCGATATCTTTATTTTGGAAGAAAATACCATAAGTTTTTTCTGGTACAATGTATTCTTTCAGAAATTTGGTGAATTGGGTTTGTTCTGAAATAGATACGATTATTCTAAGTTTTGAGGAATTATGTAACTTAATTTTGGAAACATTGAATTGTTTACCACTCTTGATGATGATCTGATATTGGAATATATTGATTGCTCGTTCCGTATAAGGAATTTCCAGAATAGGATTTTCCTCGTTTGAATGAACAGTTCCTGTATCTGACATATCGTCATCATTGATTTCTAATAGCTCTTTGAAGTCTTCTTCTCTTAACTCCAAATCTTCATGAGAAACATTCGGGATAATAGATTCTAAATCTGATAATAATTGTTGTTTTTCGTTAATATTAAATTCTTCTGGTTTAATTCTTGAAAGGGCATCAGCATTGTTGTTAACACCTTTTCGATATTTTATTTCAAAATTAAATTCGTCTAACTTAATTCTCCAACGCATTAGTCTCGATGAAGTTTCTTTTAAAGAAAACAGCCATGTAAGTGGTCGATGATCAGTGTATATTGTGAATTTTCTGCCGAAAAGATATGGTCGAAAATGTTTCGTAGCCCAAACAATGGACAGTAATTCTTTTTCAATGGTTGAATAATTAATTTCTGCCTTATTTAGGGTTCTACTTGCAAACGATAGGGGTAAATCATTAGGTGGGTTGCCTTGTGACAAAATTGCACCTACTGCATATTTC
The DNA here is from genome assembly GCA_937662695.2 of Halyzia sedecimguttata. Taxonomy (NCBI): domain Eukaryota; kingdom Metazoa; phylum Arthropoda; class Insecta; order Coleoptera; family Coccinellidae; genus Halyzia; species Halyzia sedecimguttata. The sequence goes on from OW569420.2 coordinate 7,568,738, forward strand.
GAAGCATCAGTTGTTAGTATGAAGGGTTGATTAAAATCTGGGAATTGTAAAATTGGGTGATTCATCAACAAATTCTTACTTGTATTGAAAGCCTGCTGGTAATCTTGGTCATCTATATTGATTTTCGAGTCCTTTTTTAAGCATTGAGTTAGGGGTTTTGTGAGTTTAGAAAAATTTGGAATAAACTTCCGATAATATCCTATCATGCCTAAATATGATTTTATCTCCTTAGGGGTTTTTGGAATTGGAAAATTCTTAACTGCTTCTACCTTTTCAGGATTAGGTTCTGTTCCTTTGTCAGAAATTTTAAATCCTAAGAACATTACTTCACTTCTGAAAAAATATGATTTGTCCAGTTGTATTTTCAAATTTTCCTTTTTGAGTAATTCTAAAACCGTTTGGATATCAGCTAAATGTTTGTCCGGATCTTTCGAAAATATCAGAATGTCGTCCATGTAAACTACGCAAATTTTTCCGAGAAGAGGTTGCAAAATTGTATTCATAACTCTTTGAAAAGTTGATGGGGCATTTTTTAATCCGAAAGGCATTCTCAAGAATTCGAAATGTCCATCATCTGTGGCAAAAGCTGTTTTTTCTATTGATTCTTTATCTAATTCTATTAATTTGATGATATCCTGAAGCCAGATCTATGGTGCTGAAATATTTCGCATCTTTCAACTTATCCAAAATTTCATCAATATTTGGAATTGGAAATTTATCGTCAATTGTTTTTTCATTGAGCTTTCGGTAATCGATTGCGATTCGCCATTTCTGTTTTCCTGATTTATCCGCTTTTTTAGGAACGATTACTATTGGAAATGACCACGGGGAAATACTGGGTCTAATTATATTTTTACTTAAAAGATCTTCAATTTGGTTTTTTACTTCTTCTTTATGAATTTCCGGATATCTATAGCGTTTTACATAAACTGGATAGTCATCGATAGTTCTAATGTTGTGTTTGATTTTATTGGTAAAACTAAGAGGTTGTCCTGGTAATTGCAAAACCGATTCATTACTCTGTAAAATCTTGGTGACTTGGTTTTTCATATTTTCATCTAAGTGATCTAAATCTACTGATAATTTCTCTCGAGGTTTTACTTGTTGTAAATGGAGTTCATGGGAAACGATTCCATTAGTCAGTATTTTATTTTTAAGGTCTAAATTGAGTTGTAAATCTTTCATCAAATTATATCCTATAACGCCGTCATATTGGGGATGAAATTTATAAACTACGAATGGGTACGTTGTGTCACAACCAAACATATCAAGAGGAAATAGAAGTTTATTTTTACAGAAGTCTTTTCCTGTAGCTGTTGTGAAATTCGTCATTTCTTCATAGATTGAGTTAGGAAAATAATTATACGCAATCATTGGATCAATAATGGAAATGGAGCTACCTGAGTCTACTAACAATTTACAAGGGGGGTCTTCTAACCTTATATACGGGAGACTAGCGATTCTTTCATGGTTGAAATTTAGGTCATGTGTGACTGGTAGGCAGTTTCTTGAAAATTTTGATCTACATTATATGATTGAGCTTGTTCCGAATTTTGATAATCCGTATCGTGGTTTTGATCGACATCTACGTCATATTGTTCGTATTCAAATGATTCATTTTGTTGTTCCGTGTTATACAATTCTTCTGACATGAAATTTGGTGGTGCATTGGGCCTAAAATGATTTTCTCTAGGTTGATAATTCGGTTTTTTCTGTCTTATGCTTGTTGACTCATTTGGTCGTTTAGTTGGCAAAATTCTTGTTCTTACGGACATTGGTTCCGGTCTGTTATTAGGTCTATAATTGGGATTAGGTTTGAATACATCGGGTGGTTTTCCAAACACTTGATCATTCGTGAAAAATTTTGGTTGGGTTATATCTCTACGTGATTGCATTTGTAAGGGTTGACTTGGAAAGTTACTATACCCTTCGTTATTTGTGAAAAATTTTGATTGAGCTAAATTTCGATTGGGTTGCATTGAAAATTTTCTATTTTGATTATAATTTGTTTGTTGAAGTATATTATGATTTGGGAAATTAATTCTTTCATTCTTCATTGGAGGACTATGTGAAAATGACTTAAAATTTGGAATGAAATTTAACTGTTGTCGCTTAATTTCTCGATTTTCCAACATTTTGCAGGTATCATCGAAATTCTTAACATTACTATCTAAAAGATTCCTGACATTTTCATCTACGTTGTTGTAAATAACTCTGTGTCCAATTTTTTCCGATATATTTCTATAAATTACGAGTTCATTCATATTAAAGCCTTGCATTTGTAATTGGTAGTCAAATTGTAATTTCGTATGTTTAATTTTTTCAAGGAAATCTAAAAGGGATTCTTTATGTGTTCTACGCAAATTTTGATATTGATCTTGCAATACATCAAAATTGATTCTAAATCCAAATTTATTGATTAATGCTTGTTTCAATTCTACCCAGGAGTTTGGAATAGGTCCTGAATTTATAATTATTCGAGCTTCATCAATGATTCTAGATTTTATCATGGCAAAACAATATTGAGTTATTCTAGAGTTTCCTGTTGAACCAAACTTTTCTATATAATTTTCTATCTCTACAATAAATGATTGTAATTCGTGAGAATTTCCACTAAATTTTGGTAAGAGATCTCCGAATAATTTTAAATCATTAATATCAGCATTTGCGTGACTAGCTGTAGGTTGAGTCATTTTTAAATTCTTAAATTGCTCTAATAAATTCTCAATTTTGGAATATGAGATATACTCAGTTTGTTTCTTACAAAATAATAAAAAAAAATTAATCTAATATTCCTTTGGTCTAGGGAATAGGAAAACTAGGAAGTCATAGATCAACTTACTTTCAGTTCTTCCAATCCTCGCTGATAGGCGCTACTCGATCAGTCTAAGGGTGTCTTCGAATGTTGAAAAGTTCGCAAGCAGGTCGGAGAGGGTTCACCTTTCTGTTCGTCAGGGATTCAGCCTTTCTTCTTGATCTCTTGCTCACTCGTGGGTTGGTTGTAGGTTCTTGATCAGTTTCACCGGTATGGGATTGACGTCACAATTTTCTCACAACTTTGTTTCTGGATACTGTTCTAAGAAATGATTTTCAAGTATTTTTTTCTCAAAAAAAACTAACAGCATCCCATCCTCGTCGCCAGAAATATAATAACAACTTGAAAACACTTTTTTAAAAAATATGGAGAACTATTGAAAGCAGTTTATTCTAATGAGAAATACAACGATCTAATCGATACGATGATTATCTACAGACTTGCCTTATCCTACGAGGTATCCACCTTACGTGAACTACTATGCTGAATAAGCATTCTGGCGGTCAACGCTACCGCTCGCAACTATGCAATATTGCAATATGTTTCCTTTGAGGAATGTACGGGATCAGCTTACATATTAATATACACAGAATAATGTAAATATGAGGCTGAAATTTAATCAAAGTTCAGTACATTTGTTATATTTAACTATGGAATCCGATTTAGTTTTCATGGCCACAGGGAGCATGTTTGTAAATTCTTCGAAGTCAATTTTCCATCACTCTTTCATACATATCAGCCGAACTTCGACAAATTCGCCCCCCATATTGTCTCTAAGCTCCTATAATGTTGTTGGTTTATTCTTGGTATAAACTTAATACATCCCCATAAAATAATTCAATGTCGTTGAACAAAGGTAACCATTCGAATGGAGCTCTTCTCGAGATTACACGATTATCGAACTTCCTCTTCAATAGATCAATCGTTTGACATGCTTTTACCGAATAAAATGTATGTTGGTGTGAAGTTTCCTAAAACTATTATGCATATTCTCCAAATATCAGTTTTTTCCTACTTCCACTGGTCTCCTCTCAACCAAGGTCTCCTAGTTATAGACTCGTGGATTCATAAAACTAAATGAATTAGCATAAAGAAAACAGATTAATCTTTTCTCGAGTCATTTCAAGAAATTACAATCGTTTTAAACAATTAAATTATTCTGCATCATTCCTCCATGTTTTCGAGGTATTCCATTGAATGTTATAAAATCAGAAATTCCCCGTGCGGTGGAATCACGAATTAAGATGTAAACCACGTTACCGTACGTTTTTCTCGTTCACAATTAATGTCATAGATAATTTACATGCATGATAGTGTATTAGCAGATTGTGGAATTTTTAAACGCTTGTGAAACTTTTACCTGTGCCGAATCTGGAAAAATGTTAAATGAAAAACGTTTTTATTTGATGACATGAATCTATGGTTAAAATAAATGTACAACTCGAAGACTCAACCTGTATGATTTTAGACTTAAGGCTGGCTTTATACAGCCGGAATGTCCTATTCCTATGTTCCTATTCTTAATTCATATTATTAATTCAGAAAACATGGAATTGCATACTAATTAACCATTCTTTCCACACACTCTGATTTTTTTAGAGTATTAATTTTCATATTTTGCAAGCTTTCAGAATTAAGATTATGGTAATTGAGAATATGAATTAAGAGAGACATTCCGGCTGTTTAAGGCCAGCCTTAAGTCGGCTATTTGGTGACAAAAACTAGTGATTTATTATAATAATATTTGCTATATAATATATCTCATTTCAGGAGTAGCCAAAAATTGGTTCGATAGGTCAAAATAATTTATATTTAAGGAACATTTTCTCGCAACTCTTATTGTTCTACCATTTTCCGTTACCAAGCAATGCCGTCATCGATATTTTTTCAAAATTCCAAGCCCTTATTTTTTTCCTCGACATGGATTGATAATAAAATTCTGAATTCAGTAATGCACATGTAACGCCATTTGGGTCAATAATTCTAGAGATATTGATTTTTTAAATTCGAAAAACAAATGGAAATTTTTAAATTAAGTCTTCACAATTTATTTATCAAGGTTAAATGAGCAATCTGCAATGATTCAACCTCGTGGAATGGGTTGTTGCAACTTACACTCGGTGCATAGTTTTCACAACTCAAAATACCTAATGAAAGTATCATCGAAATGTCTAGAGCAAGGCTGGAGACAATCATAGCAGATTGTCCATTTATTCCTGATATTTGAGTAGGTAGAGGATTACGAACAAATTATTTTAATAGTTCAAAATATATCAATAATATACTATCATCTTTTCATAATTTAAAATTTAATAGTTCATACCACTAACACATTCTTTTCTGTATTATGAACCTTAACTCCAGAAAAAATGTTTGATACACAAATGCAGATCCATATTTCGGTATTTTTTTGCTGGCAACATTATGAAAATACTGTATTTAGGAACATGTCTCACTACTTAAGGAAGTAAAAGGTAATATTAACCTCAGTGGTCAACGAACAGTAATTTCTTTTGATGGTTCCATTATGATCTTCTTTCCTATTGCCTTCATAAACTACATCAAAACATTGATCCAATTCTAAATCTTCTAAAACATCATCCCCAATATTTATACATAAATTATTCAATATGTAATCAGTCAATATTATTTTCGGTTTCAAAACAGTCTTGTATATATTCACAAATTCAAGAATCGGATACTTGTTTTCCAAGAGAAAATATTTTCAAACTACGAATTGACAAATCTCTAATAGCTAGAAAAGATGACATTTATGAACAGTGAACACAGACAGATTCTGTGTTCACATTCTGTGAATACATAGAACTTACGATGTATTATTGAAATTTTGAAACATCGTATCTCCGAAAGTATTAGCTTGTTAGAGTTGGAAATGATAACAATGGATTCTTATGATGAAACTGCATCTTAAAAAAATTTGAATTCAAAAGTTGTAATGTAAAAAAAAATATTTTTTTTTTCGTTACTCCGAAACTATTTGACCGATTTTGCCCAGTAACGAACTCAACCAAGATATTTATCCCTCAAACCTACTCTGAAAATTTCAACTGTCTAGCTCATTCCGTTCGTGAGTTATCGTGTTAACGGCCGGCCGGACGGCCGGACAGAATCGATTTAGACCACGGATTCTTGATCAGTGAGTCAAACCAAACTTTCAAGACCATTTTCAGCCAAAAATTCGAAAATTACAGATTTGGGCAAATTGATAAGCACTCTGTTTCGAGGAACAAGAGCGCCAAAAACTATCGAATTAAGTGTTCAAATTGATGATCATGCACTTCTTGACAGTGCAGCAATCGAGCTTGAAACTCAGAAGTCGGAACAAACATTTTGAAGAGTTTGTTTCAGGCTCTGTATTGCTCTTATTTCGTCCCGAATTCTCTATTTGAACTACTCGATGTTGTTTGGCCGATTGAGATTAACTTTGCTTGTGGTGTAAACCCATGAGAAAAAGTCTAATGGAGTCAGATCTGGAGACTGGGTAGGCCAGTCAATAAAACCTCACCGACCGATCCACCTGTTCGGGAACACTTCATTCAGCTAATCACATATTAATCTTGAAAATAATGGGGTTGAGTTCCACCCTGTTAAAACCATAGCGCTCCATTTGGGAGATCTGGATCTGCATCGTACGGAAATACCGCCAACGCCGGAATCAGATCATCCCGTAATAAATCCAAATATTTTGGATCCGTTAAAGGTCTTTCAGTAAAGACAGGCCCTATAACCAATACCGTCTATACCATAAGGGTACGCGGGGCCCGTGCCCAGGGCCCCCATCCTTAGGGGGGCCCCGAAGGACAGACAATTTCCCTCACATTTATTCTAAAAACATTTTTGTGGGGCGGAGTAACAGTAAGCACCCAAGTCGAAAATGAAATTTACTTTTGTCTTAAGATTTAAATCAAAATTAGGTTTATTTAACCAAATTAAGACAAAATCACGTCAAACTTTGCCTATTTTCTTTTTGAAGTATAAAATGTCCCTAACATTTGACTTGATTTTGACTTAATCAGATTAGTTAGGATCGATTTAAGACAAAAAAGTCATATAAGACTAAACTTGGCTTTTATTTGGTTCAATATAAGTAAAAAAAATTGGTTCAAGCACTGACGTGAAGTCAGGAGCTTGAACCAATTTTTTTTTCGTAATTTTTTTAAATTTTTCTGGGGGTACGGTTCTCACAAAACTTTACACACGTCTTTATGTCGATATTCTACAACTAGTTACGAAGCTTCAATTCGATCGAGTCTATATTTTTTGAGTTATCGAGGAAATAATATTCCAGGTGGTTATAACTTCGAAACCGTTCGACCGATTATGCTCAAAAACGATATTAATCCCATTCGGATGCGCAACCTACCCTGAACATGGCAAGTCCCTATCTCCTTTCGTTAGAATGTTATCGAAGCAACGGTCACCCATCCAGCTACTGAGCTCACACAAGGCTGCTCGGATCTCCAATAATATGGATGATATCGTGTTCAAACTTGAAACTTGGCAGAAGAGTTAGGTTTTGAAGGCTCTCGCAAAATTTCAACGATGTCGGACGAACAGTTTCGGATATATAGATTTTTTTTCAATTATTTTCAATAATTTCTTAAAGATTTTCGAGTGATACGATCTTCAAGAAATTTCACAAGAATTTTTGCGTTGGCATTCTACAACTAATAACCATGTTTGAATTGGATCGGTTCTGCATTTTTCGATTTATTTAGGAAATAACAACCAAATTTCAGATGACTAAAACTCCAAAACCGTTCGGCCGATTATGCTTATAAACAAATCCAAATATTGCATTCAGATGCACAACCTAACCTGAAAATTTCAAGACGCTATCTTTTTCCGTTCTCAGGATATCGTGAAATAAATAATATTTTATAATACTTTTCTTAAAATTTTCTAGTGATACGATTCTCACAAAATTTCACAAACGTCCTTAGGTTTGTATTCGACAATCTCTCACTAAGTTTCAATTCGATCGGATTTGTATTGATTGAAAACAAAATTATTACTTGGAAACCATTGGGCTGATTATGTCCATTAACCAACTTGTCCGTCGTATTGGGATGCGCCACCTACCCTGAAAAATTCAAGTCACTATCTCTTTCCGTTCTCAAGTTATCGTGACAACGGCCGGCCGGACAGAATCAAATTTGACCTCGAATTTTCAGGGAGTCGAACGCAATCGCTTAAAACCATTTTCGGCAAAAAAATTCGAAAATTACAGACATTTGGACAAAATGAAACATACGCGCAAAAAGTAGGAAAGCTCGAAGGGAGCTTTGGGCAAGGGCTTTGGCGCTCTTGTCAAAGTACTAGCGAGTAATTATTCAAACTTATCATAACCTACCTACCTATCATAAATATTGAAAAATCTTATCTCCGAAAGTATTAGTTTGTTAGATTTGAGAATGATATCAGTGGATTCTTATGATGAATCTGCATCTTGAAATAAATTGAATTTGAAATTTGTAATGTAAAAAAATTTGTTTCGTTACTCCGAAACCACCATTTTGCCAATAACAAACTTAGCTGAGATATTTATATCCCAAAACTACTCTGAAAATTGTCTAGCTCATTCCGTTCAAGAGTTATCATGGTAGGAAAATGTATAATTCGCTTTATTTACTTTTCAAAAGGGCCCCATATTATTGTGTGCCCAAGGGCCCCAGCATAGTTAAAGACGGCCTTGCCTATAACCCTGTTCCCAACAGATCCAACCCATATATTCAGGAAAGGAAATAGTGTATGTGCCTCCATCATCCAGTTTGGATCGTAATCTGACAGCTCACCTATAGCGAAAGTTTTGTCTGAAGCTCCTGATCGACGGGCGAGTAAAACCGCGGTTTTTGGCTCGTCGCGGTTTTACTCGCCCGTCGATCAGGATTAGGGGCACGAGAGTTAAAATGTTGCTTCGTCACTAAATAAAATTCGAGCTGGAAACACCTCATCGGCATTGCAAAGGTCCATCATTTGTTCGCAAACTGAGTTCTGCGGTTGAAATCATCTCTATTCAGTCTGTGCACTGAATGAATTTCGAATGGGTGCCATTCATGGCATTTTGCTATAACTTGCGGCTATAGTTCTCGAATACAAATAAGATAAGGATTTTCCTCCGACTCTAATAAAATGGTCAATTCTACCTCCTCTGGAATTGACGGTCGACTACTTTTTGAATGATCCTTCACGTATCCGAACTGCTCATATTACTAGTATACTAAGTTAGTATAGTTATAGTTAGTATCGCTTTTGTCATAAGAAAGTGTTTATTTGGTGAAGACTTCATTTTAAAATTTTCACATGTTTTTCAAATTTAAAAAATTAATATCTCCAGAATTATTGACCCAAATTTCGTTACACGCATTACTGAATTCAGAATGTTATGATCTATCCATGTCAAGAAAAAATAACTGTTCCCCTGAACATGAGCGCAAAAAAAATAGTGGCTTGCAATTTAAAAAAATATCGATGACGTCACTGCTTGGTGACGGGAAATTATAGAAAACTAAGAATTACGGGAAAATGTTCCAAATAATTAATTAGTTTAACGTATCAAACCATTTTTCGATACTTTTGACTGTATAATCAATATTTACTGCCCCAAGAAAAATGCAGGGTAGGCAACAGAACATACTGCCATCCACGAAGTCGATGGTAAATGCTACATCATTATTCATTGTTGTCTTTGTTGTAAACACAAGACTTATGTCTTGAATTACTTTACAAAATTCAAAATATCAATAATTCAAACATATACAAAATTGTGCCTTCTAATGTTGTTCCACGGTATACAATATTGGCATAGAATGTTGTAGTCACCATAGATTAAAAAATCCTTGTCTATGATCACGCATCATACGGACGGTTATGGATATGTAAATTAGTGATCTGTGGATTTGTGGAAGTCATATTGGATTTTTTATCATCAATTTAAAGGAAGCTTCTATTTTAGAAATTTTGGACAGATAATTTTACTGAAATGGCCGACTCTGATTCGAAAAAACTCAATGAATTGAGAGTTGTTGATTTAAAAATCGAGTTGGAAAAAAGAGGGCTGGATCAAAAAGGAGTCAAACAAGTATTGATGGACAGATTACAAAAGGTAATTGTGAATGTAACCATACATTTTAGTAGATGGCTATTTTTCATATTTATAAATGCCAGTGAAATGGATCTAGTATTGAAATACATTTTTCGTAAATTACCTAATTCTCGAATGTCTAATATCCTCATTTTTTTTCAATACATAGGCGCTAACCGACGAAGGGGAAGATCCTGAATCTTTTTTGTTCAAACCTTCAGAGGATAAACCACCTAACAAAAGGCTTTCCGTCTCTGGTAAGTTTTTAAATTTTTATACTTGTGAAATCCTTTTTAATTACATTCCATATTTAGGAAAGTCTGAAGGTGAGAAGGGCGATGACTCAAATGCAGAATGTAATAAAGAAAAACAAGAGCAGAACTTGGCTGAATCTGAAAAGGTAATTAATAAAAGTTAACATGTAAGTAACGGGAGTTTAGAATTTTGTTTGAGCAAACTTATGGTTATTAGTGCCTGTTCTGAGTCTTAAATGTGATGGTTCTTTTAGGTTGAGACCGAAGAGACTGAAAGTGGCGAGAAAAATCAACAGAAGGAAGAGGATCATGAATCTCCCATTACTTTAACCTTGGAAGAAGAGGAAAAAATTCAGGATGATGAAGCAAGTTTGATATAATGGTCCATCAAAATTTAATTGACTTATTTTAATTTCATTTCAGAACATTACTGAGACAAGTTCTAAGGACAAATCAGAAATAGGTAAGTCAGTTTGAAATGAGTTGAAATTGGTGTTTTTGCTTATTATATCGTTGAAATATTTCTTTGATACATATGAACGACATGACATTGGTGACATAAAAACTAACATGAATTTGGGAAGCCCCTATGGAGTTAGAATATCCTGAAGTCTTGTAAGAAGAAGCCTATAGAAGAGATCAGTGCACTTAATATCACTAGAACATCTGAAAGCTGTTGGCTATCATCGACCATTGTGTGAAGGGATGCTGAACAAATGAATTGTTAAAAATAACGTCTTGCAACTCTAGTAGAAGCTTTTATGACAATGTTTGCTGTAGAATACATCATCATCACCTTGCAGTGTTTTTTATTTGGGAAGATTTTTCAGATCTAGGAATGAGGAGAAGAAAGTAAAAGAAGTTAGTTACGAGATGCAGAAGCAGCTGTTAGTTTTTATGTCACTGAATTAAAGTCATGCAGTATGTGTTTCGTGAATACCCCGAGTTCAAAAAGTAAGAAGTGAAGTGTATTGAAAAAGGAGCCAGTTAACTTAAGAATACCCAAAATTTGATATTATGTCAAATAAATTTGATTTAATGATTTATTATATATGTTCATTAATGTTTACAACTGTGAAGTTCTCAGACATCGGGGCACCATATTTGAGCTACAATTTAAATATCTTCGATTTCATTTCTTCCTCTAGATGAGAAGAAATCGACTAATGAAGAAATCAAGGAGGATAATGCAGACAAGTCTACATCTGAGGCCGAAACAACAAAGAAGGAAGGAGCAGATTCTTCTAGGTTGGTTTTAATCTTCTACATTCCACTTACCACAATCACCCCTTTAGTGAAATAATGATAGAAATCTTGGAGAAGTTCTACAACGGGCAAGAGCCAGAATATCGAAGTCAAACAGCACATGCTCAGACCAAGAACAATTAAGGGATCACTTCTGGATTTCTCACTAAATATCAACTTAGCATGCAGAAATTTCATCCGAACTTTGAATTCAACAAATATTCGCTTGGGATCTATGAAGGAAAAGCATTCTCTGAAAGATAAGAACCTGCATAAACATCAGGAGATTTTGCACATATGATTAATTATTCAAGTAGATTAGTGTTGGTTATGACCTTGAACTGGTAATCGTATAGTGGTTTCAATTCCATATCTAATGAAATTCTTCAATTATTTTTGTGGATTTTGGTAGTTATAATTTTGCAGATGGCATTGCTTATACAATTGGAGCGAAAATAATGTATGAGAGGTCTGACAAAAAAAATCATATTTGCCTCTATTGTAACCGATTATCAACAAAATGGCATTGATTTCAAACTTTTTGGAAGGCAGAATTGTATTGAAACTGGAGAAATTGACGAGAAGCTTCTATTTGGTATTTTGTGAATGTATTAACTATTCGTAAAGGATTATAATGATTATTGGAATTCCAAAAAAATTTCCGGGATAAAATGCTTCGGATATTATACTCGCATAACATATAGAGTTGTGGAATTCGTTATTTTTCTTGCTATGTTCTTTGTTTTCATAACAAGGTGGTATGAGGGTAGTTCCAGAAGTAACTGAGCTAGTAAAGGAAATAACAAAATTCGGGAAAAAATATTTATAGTAGCAGTAACTGTATTTGATTGCCAGAACGGTCAAGGGTCCTTCAGCCTGATATTTATATTTATCTACATAGTCTTCATTTAGAGCGATTGAGTTTGAGAATTCTTGAGCTTCTCTAAATAGCCATCAACCACATCGATAGTTCAAGTTTGCAAACAATTTAATTCAAGAGGGTTCAATCTGGCACATGGTGTATGAGGATGGAAGCAATTGGAATTTAACGTAATTTATTTCTGCCATTAACAGATGTTTAAGCTGGACGTATTGGTAAAACGAAACATTCTCCAAATACGGGCTCAAACGTTGCAATAAGTTCTTATAATGCTCGGCGTTTGTTGGTTTTTATTCTGAAAATTATCCTACATGATTTCTAAAATCTGATAGAACTGTCTTTGTCTTCTTTGGAGTCCATTCTCCCATTTTACAGCTCCTTCATCTCAGGTCTTGAGCGATGTTTCATCCATGGTCATGTATGGACGTAAAAACTCCGCCTTATTTTTTCACTCGATAAAAACTTCCTCACGACGCTGGTTCTGTTCGGTGAATATGTGATGTAATAGGTCTTTTGCATGATTTTTTTTATTATTGGAATCGATTATTATATCCATAAGAATACTGAAAAGTTCAACCGCCTTCAAAAATTTCAATTTAAACGAGAAAACGATCATTCAAATTTGGTTGCACATAATGCCTGTTCAAACGATCGAAACTTGGCGACAGTCCGTGACGTAACCCATCATATCTACTCTCACTCTCTTCTCGTGTCCGTTTCACTCTTTATTCCACTGTAACACTGCTCCCTATAATGGGCACGTAGTCAGCATGTGCTGTAACAAGCAGATGGTAAATTTTGATTACGTCATCCGTCATAGCAACGATTTAGAAGCGTTTCACCTCATTTGAAATTGCTTCTTGATTTATCGGTTTACAATACCGAAATATTAAAATTTGATGAATTATGAAACTGTATGAGGCCATACATGATGATCTGATATTGAAGTAGAATCACAAAAACATAAACATATGGTATTTCGTGTTACATGCAAGAGACCTATTTGTGCCTACCATGTCTGATAGTTCAACTCAACTGTCATCCAATATCATTTTGCAAATTGATCTTCAGGGACACTACAAAATGCAATGATGGTCCAAAGATCTTATGCAACTTTGTCTACATTTAACTTACCCAAAATGAGTAAAAAAGAACATCTAAACAACAAATCTACTATTTTCGTAGCTGTGACGCATATAAACTAGTTAAAATGCTGGTACAAAGAATATTGCTCAAAGAATCATCTAAACAATGAAGAGTTTTCGAACATCAAACTTGAGCTTGAAAGATTGGTACTTTCTAACATAATATGACTTGTCAAACAACAACCATTATCAATACCTCAGAATTGGTACTTCTGGGACTACCTTCATGTTTTAAATTTGACTCCGAATTTTACCTTGTTGTTTCTCTAAAAAACTTCACTGAAGTACGACCGTGCAACAGTGATTTGTGCATAAATTTATTGACAAAGAAACAAAGATTTTGTGAGCGGAGATGAAAAACTTCACGGTATTGTCTGAAGTAATGATACTAGAGATTGAATTGTATCCAACATACGAAGGATGAAAATTCTGGAAAAAACATTAGAGTGAAAATATCCATCTAAAAGAAAATACCTTTTCCATCAGAAAAATTGGTAATAACAATAGTTGTTCTTTTCAACGTTTCCAATACATATATATAATTTTCTCTCTAAATTAAAAAATATATCAAGCTTGTCAACAGATTGAAAAGAAAGGAACTTTAGATTACAATGCAGCCAAAGACTCTGTAAACTGACCTAATAATAGCGACGTTAATATTCTCAGAAGCTTTCAATAAATTTGTATAACTCTTAAAAAAATGCAAGTTGTAAAATATTCAATTATTTCATGGAGATCCTGATACAAATCTAGATGCATTTGCATATAATCCTGTCTCTAGTTATTACCTTACAAAATTCTTTGGTTGTCATTTTTCCATTATTTTATCATCATATTAATATCAAGCCTCAATTTTTTTTTTATTATGAATGTTCGAAATTTAATTCTAATCAAATGATTAAAAGGTTAAAAGAAACACGTAGATGAAAAACTGGGACAAGATCAGATATATGAATTTATAAAATCTTTGTCAGGCCTCGTGTCCTGATTACCTCAACAGATATTTAAGTAGTATTGTTCCTTTCACAGTGGTTCCGATGGTAAGAAGGTCCCAAGTAATGCTAATCCCCGTGCCATATGGATTAGTAATGTTGCAATGAATACACGTGCCTGTGATATTAAACAGGCTTTATCTCAATATGGCAAAGTTGTTGGTGCTAAGGTAGTTGTCAACGCCAAATATCCCGGTACATGTTGTTTTGGCTATGTTACAATGGGTTCGGTAGAAGATGCCAATAAGGTTATCGAAAATTTGAATAACACCGAACTAAATGGTCACATCATAAAAATAGAGAAGGTTAGAGCTTGATCATTTAATTATTCAGTGAATCTCTAGCTGCTGATTTCAGTTTGACATAGTAAGAGGGGAACAGTTGAAGCAGAATAAAAATGGAAGAAAATCGCCTGATCGTAACAAATCCTTGTCCAAGAAGGACAAATCTCCTGGTCCTCAAACATCTAAGAACACAAGAGATGATGATGTGAAGTCGACGAATGATAACAATGAAGACAAGGATAAAACAAAATCTTCCGAGGCTGATCAGGCAGAAAAAGAAACTGCTGATAAGACGGATGATAAGGGTGACAAAGATGACAAGGGAGAACGTAAAGATGATAGGAAGAGGGTAAAGCATGAATGCGATGCATTATTCTATATAGGACGTTTCCATTATTGAATGTTTATACTTATGATCTGGAAGAGCTAGAAAAAAGTTTAGTCGAGCATATTGTTAGTGTCATTGAATCAATATCATCAAGATAGTACTTAAGACAGAATATATTTGGGGACTTGTTGGGTGGTTCACCGTGGAAGACCTAGGAGTGTCAGTATAATCATATCAATAATCTGCCATGGCTGGATATATATATTTTGGATGATTTCGTTTCAGCTGAGATTTATGAGTCATTCACAAGAACTAGAAGTAATGTAATGTGTTACTTTTGCTAACTACAATCAATTGTCCTCAGAAATCGGCCCTAAGGGGCCATGGTAGTTCTGTATCTATTTATCTAATAATAATAATAATAGTTTCGAGATCAAATTTTTTTTACTGATATTGCAAAATGTTATGAAAACGCGCTAGACTCCTTCCTATCGTTGGATAAGGGATGACGACAGATATTGATTATGTTTTCTCATTCCATAAATTTCTCTTCGCACCAACCCCCTCACAATCCTTTTCTACTCATCCAATGACGTAATTGTTGCATGGTGGGTATAATAAACAATTATTCTTTTTTGGATGGAGCTTAATACATTCATCTTGAAATCGGCCGAATGTTAAGACCATCAAAGTGTGAGCATTCAATGGTGGAAAATCCAGTATGTCTATGGATCAATGCATTTAACGATGGGTATTTTCAGCACTCGTCAAGCGATAGGAAAAGTCGGGACAGTAGAAGAACATCGAAGGAACGCACAAGCATCAGGTCGCGCTCTCAGGACAAGAAAAATAAGGAAATTCTTACTTTCGATAAAATAAAAGTAAGTTTGAAATTGCATCTACGACGTTGAATCAAATATAAATGGTAAAATTGTTATTCTGATTGGGGGACTGTCTTCGTTATCAGCTGTGCTTGGTTCTGTCCTAGCTGTGGCCGACGAAAAGGTACATCCGATTTTACTCAACACGTCTAAGTTTTTAATCAATGAAAGTAGTCAGTTTTGGAACAC
Source organism: Halyzia sedecimguttata (assembly GCA_937662695.2). Lineage (NCBI taxonomy): Eukaryota > Metazoa > Arthropoda > Insecta > Coleoptera > Coccinellidae > Halyzia > Halyzia sedecimguttata. Next base: position 7,584,856 of record OW569420.2, read on the forward strand.
TACACTGTCTCAGAATTTCGTGTATATGCTGGCGACTACGTCACGATCGACGCCACTGAAGGTGGAAAAGATAGCAACATGAATTTCTTCACGATCAACAAATAGTGAAAGCGGCTTACCATGGCCAATGGACTGGGAAATCCTCGAAAAAAACATATTCCAAATCGCTGACAAAAGTGGGTAGATAATGCAGACTACTTTGAGAAATGTTGAAGGTATCGGTTGATGTATAATTCATATAATCTGTGAAAAATAAAATACCATTGATATTTGATTTCTAAGTAATCTGAAATATGCAGAATCGGAAGGAGGTTTGGGAAAAAAGTTTATGCAAAGCCCGCATCTCTATTCATAAAATGTTTTTCTTTATGTATCGTCTATAATGGTAATGTTACAGAAGCTATGTTTTGGAAGAAACAGGCAACCATTTCCAATTAGGTACTCGCACCAGGAACACTATATTTGTGATCCTGAAGATCATAGATTGCTTATTCCGATACCATCTTCGAATTGATAACATGGGGCGCAGCGTTTGGCTGTCAAATCTCTGATAGCCCTCTTCATGGTCGAATTATTCTTTTAGTGTGGAAGATGTATATCTTAAGATCCCGATCTAATTTTTTGAGTGTTTACTTCAACCAGTCGGATCGAGTCTTGGCAATTATTCTCAAAGTACTGAGGTAACAAGCTATTTTGGACGACTTCACGTAATGCTCCAGTTAATGAACCACTGCCACGATTGGATTTGGTGTAGCACTTATATACAGTGATTTTTCACGGTCCTTCATCGCCAAAAGCAATCAAGTTCGTCAATGTTTGGTTGTTGATGGAATAAATGTCAATTGATAGGAGTCGATAATAAATCCACAGTTTTGCAGTCTGTTGAACAACAAAACTGTCACTGTTTTGACGTTTGGCAGAGGAAGGTCCAGCTATAACTTCAGGGGTAGATCCCACCCTACATTAAATAATTTAAATGTGATGAATACGGACCAGAATGCAACTAGCACATTCTCCTAGTATAGAAAAATTTAATGCTTGTGGCTTTTACTTGATGCAAATCCATATTAACTCAATGAATAGTATATAATTTTTCATTGAGTTAGTATGGAAAAGATTAAATGTGCTCTAACATGGAATTATGGACTTCTACAGTTGCACTCTTCGTGAGTTAAGTAACTTATTTAATATTATCTTTCCATCAGGAGACCCGTGAACGTCAGAGACTCAGAGAGAAGGAACGTCTTCTGCGGGAGGAGTCCCGTCGAAGGCACGAAGAGCGACTGCGTCAGAAAGAAATAGAACGTAGACAACGTTCCGAAGCTGTGAGGTTAGAACGAGAAAGAGAGAAACTTCGAATCGAAAGGGAAAAAATTGAGAGGGAAAAGAATGAACTGATTAGGCTGGAACGTGAACGTCAGAAGTTAGAGCGCGAAAGGATCGAACTGGAGAAAATGGAGCTTCAGAGAACCAGAATTCGGCTGGAGGAGGATAGGAGAGCTGCTAAAAGACCCGCTCCTTATCGGAGAGATGAACCTTTCGAAGAAAGGAAGAGGACCTCTGATGGGAGACATTTCAATGAACCTCCTCCACCTCATTTCGATACCAGGTAATAACAGGATGAAATACATTCTATTTTATAATGGCCGTCCGATTGGTTAACAGTTCTTCGATTAATGTATGAAAGTTCATTTTCACTAACCTTATCTAAGTTGTTGAAGTTGCATTGCTTTTTCTAGGAGCAATTGCTTCTATATTATGCACAAATAAAGATGGTTCATTCTTAACCTCAATTTACGCTTTCACGGTTCGAATATAACTTTAGTACAGAATTCCATACAGCTGTTCATTAAAAGAAAACATAGATCCTATTTCGATCTATATTTGTAGAGGTAGAAAGAAAAAATACATCTATTGTTCTTTGAATAATATCCAAATGAGGTTGCTTTGGCAGATTCACAAAATTGTATTAAAAATCTATAGATTGGATAATTTTTCTGGAAGGCTTATAGTTTATTCTAGTTTGAGTTCACTGTGGACTTCAGACGACAAAAACTGTATTGGACAAGAGTGTAGTTACTTTTGTAGGCTTATAGTTTAAAGGATTTGCGTCTTTTCCCGTATACATATTGTATGTTGTATGCTTTCTCAATTGATTCTCTTTATTTATTGTAACTGGAATTTTTCAGTTCGAAGATGAGGGATAGCAGTCCACCCAAAAAATTTTCTGCAAAGGAGTACAAATCTCCTTATGATAAAAGAGGAGATATCTCCGATAAAAGGGGCAGTAGAGACTTCGAATCTGATCGTAGACATTCGTCCAGTTCAATGGCCAGACCAAGTTCTGGTAAATTTGAAGGTAGACCATATGAGAATATTCGCGATAGAGAAATCCATGAACGCAGTAGAGATTCTATACCAAGTGTTAGCTCAAGGTAGAAATGTTCTTAATATCACATCCTATATTTCTAATTAATTTGTTTTCAGGGTTACGAAAGAACATAGGTTTGAGCGTGAAAGAGATCGTAGTCCACATTATCGTCCGGGAGATAGACGGGTTATGTCAGATGGTAAGCCTAAAATGCCTACATCTACATCTAGACCATTTACAAGTTCATCAGTTGGTAAGCTCATGATGGGGTATTTCGTGATAAATAATTTGTGTTACTCTTTTATGTTCTCTTTCACTAATCACTTGGGATAGTTTAACATGAAAACTATGATTTTAAAATGAAACGATAATCTCCATTCCTAAACTAGTAAATACTACTACATAGTAGTAAATTCAGACTTTGGACCGCATCAGTTGTTATGGGCCAGTGAAAAATTTTATGCGAATCAAGCTCCAAATGTAACAGTTTTTATTTTAATACAAATAATGGACCCTAGGAAACCTGCAGCGAAAACTTGTTTTCTAACTATATCATGCCATATTTCAAAATCGAATATACAGGGTGTCCCAGAAGTCGACGTCAAGCCAGGAGCGGCCAAGTCATAATAGTTATTAGGAAAATCTAAAAAAAAATTTAAGTTACGGAATTTCAAAATTATAGGCATTTAAAAAGATCGAGAAAATCTTTTATCACAGGTTGAACGGTTTTAACTCCCGCTACAACAAAACTATTTAATTTCAATCTTATTTTTATTTTATGCCTGATATTTTAAGCCAATTGCCCCAGCTTGGAAGAAAATGTCGCTTTGCGCCAACAAGTATTCAAAATTAATACTTCGCTTAATTTTAGCTGTCTGTAACTATTATGACTTGGCCTATCACCCGCTTCCGGGTGGACGTCGACTTTTGGATGCTGTGTATAAAAGATAGATATATACTCCATTCACATTTATAAAGTCTCCCGGTTGGCCATGAAAATTTGACACATTTCACCATGTATATTTTGAAAATGTTAGGTTATAGTCATTTTCCTGTCAGATAACTACGCAACGTTGTCCTCTCTACATAGAAGTCCTAGTATAAATACGTATTTTCACAATGTGAATTTACTTCGGACAAATGATGAATTTGGGAATATAGCATGTGCATTCAATTCAAACTGGTTGGAAGATTCAATTATGCTATTTTCTTGTATGGAAATCAAGAATCAAGTGTTGGAATTGTATTGAAAAATAATGGATAGAGTACTTTGTGATAGTTCATTTGAAAAAATAATGAAAGTACCTGAATAACCCGGCAGGAAAACTTCTAAACGAACAGTTGTACCTATGGAATTCCCCACTTTTCGAAATTCTCAAGAAATACACCAGTTTCAAAATGTAGAAGTACTACGAAACCTGAGTCATTCTTTATACCTTAATAAAATATAGTGATGAAAATAGTCATTTCATTCGAGAGTTCAATATGTCAGAATGAAGTTTACCTATTGCAGATTGCAAGACTTCTTTATTATATTCATAGACAAGATAGCGAAGAGTTCTTTATTATTCGAAGATAATGGTGATAATCTCTTGTCTAAGATATAATATCATGTTGAGAGTGGAAATTGGCAACGTCGCGGCGGATTGTTTTGACCTTGATGATATTTCAGCAGTGCCAACCTGCCTGTGTTTTAGTAACAAAAACGTGATAGACCTAAATCATGGCCAACCGGGAGACTTTATAATAGTGAATGCAGTATACAGGGTCTTTCACGAGGAACCTCACCCATATTTATACGGGAAACTACTGAACGTATTTTCATGAAATTCAGCACTTATAAGTATTTCACGATGCTGATGAAATCTAAAATATTTTCAAGGCATGAGCACCTCCGGTTTTTCCGGAAATGACGTCAACTTCCGTTTTTCAAATTAGAACACCATTTTTTTATTGCAGAAATAGATTCCTTAGAAAATTTCAAGTTATTTTGATGTAACATTTTTCAGTTTTGGTTGGAAAATTCTCTCTGAGCGGGAAAATTCGAAAAAAAAATCGAAAATAGAGCTCCGCTGAAACAAGAATAACTTCGAGGTTTTTGGATGGAAAATTTTCATTTTTGGGATTTTTCAAGATGTAAGATTGATGTATCCACTTTAAAAATCGAAATCGCGATTCATGATACAGGGGGTGAAAAAATCGCTTTCAAAGTTAGGGATGACAAAATCGAGAAAAATATTTTTTTTCAAATTAGAACCCCATTTTTTTATGGCAGATATTGAATCTATGTTAAAAAATAATGTGAGTGTATGCATCACACCCTTGCCCTAAAATGGATATTTTCTGAGTTATTCACAAAAAACTGTTTTTCTTCTTGAATTTTCAGCTATTTCTTTTCCCTTCACGCCAAAAAGATGAAATTTTCAGGAACTGTTATTTGAACCATGCTGTAGATTTTTCACCCCTTCTTGAAACCGACTTCAAGTTACTATTAGGAGAACCATGGCAAACTCTCGCAGTTATAACTAGAGAATATGCTCAAAGTTTTGACCGTTAATTTCTAGACATTTATTTATACGTCTCAGGAATGCTTCGTGCGTTGCTCTTCTTATTTCATCGGGAGGAAGAGATCTGCAAAAGTGTTTAAAATCCAAATTGAGTTTCAAAACTATGAATCTAAAAATCTAAACAAACCTGAACGCATTTCTGACTCGTTCTATGCAGTCCTCTTTATCAGTCAGGGGAGTTGAGTAGACAATATTTTTTATCCTACCCCAATCATAATAGTCTAAAGGAGTTAAATCGGGAGAACGTGGTGGCCAAAGATGTGGACCATTGTTCGCCAACCATCGATCTTCAAATAGCCTGTAGAGGATATTTGACACATTGAGTGAATTGTGTGGAGGCGCGCCATCTTGTTGATACCATAAGTCATTATGGTTCTGTACTAGCGGCTCAATTATTTGAGTCAATATGTCAGAATATCTATCTCCTAAGGGAGAACATTCTTTAAATAATGCAAACATGTGTAGTGTTCTATCTTACCAGTTAAAGTCCCATCATAAATGTGAACATCGAGAATTGCATTATTTTTGATGGCGCAAAAAACATTGAAACTCCAGGTCTCTTGAAAGTTCCATTGTCTGAAGTGGTGGTTGTTCTCTTCATCCCAATAATGACTGTTATGCCTATTGAAAGAACCATTCTTTGTGAATTTAGATTCATCTGTCCAAATTATACAGTCCAAAAAGTTTTCATTCTCTTGAAATCGAATCATCATAGCTTCGCAAAACTCTGTTCTCCTGACGAAATCAGTTTCCTTCAAATGCTGTACCCTATTGAATTTATATGGGTGCATTTTATGTTTTTTTAATATTCTCCAAACACTCGATTGAGATAATCCCAGATCAATCTCGGCATCTTTGAGAGAATTTTGAGGATTCACACGAAAATATGCAAGAACTGTAATTTCGTTGTTCTCATCTTCTACTACACTTTTTTCTCTGTGTATAGTTTTCTTAACGAAAGATCCGACATTTCTCAAGTTTGTCATGGTTCTGTTAATGGTATCTCTCGTTGGTCTGGGTCGGTCAGGAAACCTCTCAATGAACAGTCGAATCGTTCTATCTACAACTTTATTACATTCTCCATGAAGTAGAATGAGATTTAAATAATCTTCATTGGTAAAATTAGGCATAGTGATCGATTTTATAACTTAATACGAATTATCACCAAATTAATAGTAAACACAAAATGCTACTGAATAAAGAGGAATTTGGCAGATGTAATTAATGATATCTATCATTAAAAAAAAAGAATGTAAAACATGGTAAGTTTTTGCATATGGTTCATAAGGAATTATTTATTTATCACTGGAGAGAAAACCGATGGCCGATTAGTTGAAATAAAGAGGTTTCCGATACAAATTCGAATCAAAATTCGCCATCTATTTAGGAACAACCTGTAACTTTTTTCTCTTGCATATTAGGGTAGTAAAATCTAAAACATGGTTTAAGTAACAGGGCAAGGGTGTGATGCATACACTCACATTATTTTTTAACGTAGATTCAATATCTGCCATAAAAAAGTGGGGTTCTAATTTGAAAAAATTGATTTTTCACGATTTTGTCATCCCTAACTTTGAAAGCGATTTTTTCACCCCCTGTATCATGAATCGCGATTTCGATTTTTAAGTGGATACATCAATCTTACATCTTGAAAAATCCCAAAAATGAAAAATTTTCCATCCAAAAACCTCGAAGTTATTCTTGTTTCAGCGGAGCTCTATTTTCGATTTTTTTTTCGAATTTTCCCGCTCAGATAGAATTTTCCAACCAAAACTGAAAAATGTTACATCAAAATAACTTGAAATTTTCTAAAGAATCTATTTCTGCAATGAAAAAATGGTGTTCTAATTTGAAAAACGGAAGTTGACGTCATTTCCGGAAAAACCGGAGGTGCTCATGCCTTGAATATATTTTAGATTTCATCAGCATCGTGAAGTACTTATAAGTGCTGAATTTCATGAAAATACGTTCAGTAGTTTCCCGTATAAATATGGGTGAGGTTCCTCGTGAAAGACCCTGTAGATTATAATTCTGAAGATCATAGCGTTTTGCCTGTTTTTGTAAAAACTGAATGATTCATTAAAAGTTTTCTGCCTAACACTGGGGTGAGTGCTAATACATGGTGTGAAACAAAAGCTCAATAAAAACGTGAAGTCGCTAAGCTTTGGCGCGCTTGTTCACGTTGACCAATTTCATTTGAGATGAGTGCTTCTAGCTCAGTGAACAGAACGTTTGACTCGGAACCAGAGGTCCCGAGTTCAATCCTGAGGCTAGGAAAGTAAATATTGTCCGATGGTGGTGGCCATGTTTTACTGTTGGTTCAAAAATTAACAGGGCTGTCCCTAAACTGGCGTAGGGATAAGTAATAAAGCCCACACAGAACTGATTCTCCTAACTCAAACAAGCTCCTAGGAGCTTCTGAGGGGTCTCCTTGAGGAAGACCTAGGGGAGGGTCTGTATAATCATAATCAAGTGATTAGCAAGAGCGTCAAAGCAGATTGACCTCACTTCAGTGCTTTTTTAACATTGTTAGTTCTTCCATAGTGAAGTCAATCTGCTATGGCGCGCTTGCTTATGACATAATAATATTATTTTGAGTGGAAACTGAAAATCATATGTATTATAAATGGAAGTACGTAACATTCTACACTAGTTACTAACTCGTGCAGAACTTTATTATCCTGAAACTTATAGCTGCTCACCAAACCATGACTTCCAATTGTACCATGTGTTTTAACTGTCCCTTTATGATTTTAATTGCATGAAAATCGGAAGGCAGTGATATGCCATAACAATTCTTCCTCGGTTTTCAGAAATGCCCCATTTCGATTCGCGAGGTCCAACTGCTTCATGGAGTTCACCTTCACCAGCTAAACAATTCGCGAACAATTCAAAATGGCCTAAAGATGATGCCTGGCGGTCGAATGGTCCAAGTGACAGGTAGGTTGAGTATTTGAAGCAGTTTTCCAAATCTTTGAGAACCCTTTCGATTTCATTGAATTCAGCATAAGTATATTATATTTAATTTAATTTATTTACCAGTATAGATCATCCTAGATTAAATGACTTGAATTATCAGTTTTCCTAGATTCTGAAGCGATTATTCTGCAGGTGGAATAACACTGGGAGGAATTCAAACTTCGGTGGTGGATCTAATTTAGCAATGACTCCGGCTTGTCCACCACCACCAGCAATTAACAACTACCCTGATCGTTTTGATTATAATAAGATACCTAGTAGTATAAGGAAATATTAGAACTAATGAAAATGAGTTGTTCATTTTCCAATGTTGTGGTAATTTTGTTTCAGTAAGCAGTTTTTGATATGAGATGTTGCTCTCAACATGTAGATGTATTAGTGATGTTTGAAACTCAAGTACAAGGTACAAGGACACATTGTAAATACAATGTTTTAATTTTGTAATTCAATCATACAAAAAATAATTATGATTTAAACGAATGCATTTTAAGGATTTATCATCGATTATAATTTAACACTACATTAGTATATCTACACATATGTATTTGTTTTTGGATAACTGTACAAATTTATAATCTATATAAAAGAATTGGAAATTGTAATTTATAATATAGCATTCTATTAAAATCGGAGTAGAGTTTCTTTCCTGTGTGTAATTTCGAAATTTTTGCCAAAAATGGACTCAAACGATTAGGTTCGTCTCATTGATGAAGAATTCGTGGTCATATCGATTCTGTCCGGCCGGCCGTCCGTTGCCACGATAACTTTGGAACGCAAAAATATAGCGACTTGCAATTTTCAGTGTAGGTTGTGCATCTGAATGCGACGGTTAAGTTCGTTAATGGACATAAACAGTTTCTGAATTATTGTTTCCCAATAACTCAAAAATACAGATCTGATCGAATTGAAACTTTCTAATTAGTTGTGGATTGCCAACGCGCAAATTTCTGCAAAATTTCGGGATGGTCGTATAACTAGAAAAAAAATGTGTTTCTTCAAATATTTCAGATTCCGATGAAATTCCGCACAAACCTCCAAGCCGAATTTTATTTTCAAAATTACAGATCCGTGCGAATTGAAATCTAGTACTCGATTGGAAAAAGAAGTCTTGAAGGTTTATGCAGTATTTCGTGAGGCGTAAATAGACAAAAAACAAGCGCGCAAAAGCTCCTGACTTATCGTCAGTGCTTCTGAAGAATTTTTCTAATTCATATTGTCGAATCAAATACCGGTTGAAATTTTTTGGGTTCCATCCCAGCTCAGTAAATAAACCTTTTTGCTCTGAGAGTTCCATATTTAAAAAAAATAAGTTCCTTAATCATTTGCAGATAGATATTCTTTTTGGCAATGGTAGACTTAAATATTCCAATGAACTGGGATTTTAATTGATCAAATACATGTTTTGGCATGTAATCAATAGGACTAGTTGTATTGTTAAATGACATGTGTTATCTAGCATTCTGTAGGTACTTTAAAGCAACTTGTTAAAATTGCTCATAACTCCTCAGTTTTATGGTATTTGAATTGTTAGATAAAGAATATAAATATACGTCGATAAACAACAGTATCATCATTCATTGCATAGTTCAATGTACATTCTACAATACAAGAGATCATCTTCTTATCCACTTTTTGTGGACAAATAATTACTGTTGTCCTGCATAATGACTAATCAATAAAGATGAAAGGTCATATTATTCAAGAAAATAATAAAACTTTGGAGTCACGTAGCCAAATTTTTAACGTTTTGCATAATAATAGAATTTAAAAAATCCGTCCGTTTTCTCGGTCAACAGGTGCTTTTGAGGTGTAAATTTTTTCGTTTTCTCTGAAAATTATGACTGAGGTATCATTCGATTCACAATGGCATGTTGATAGTTTTTGAGAAAATGCTGGTTGTTTTTGTTTTTTTAAATAGAAAAAAAAATACAAAGATAATTCATTGTTTATTAAATAAACAATGAAAATTTAAATAGTAATCTATTTTTTTTATATCAAAGACCAAGATAAATAATGATTTTAAAAAAAAATGGTTTCTTAATTTTTGTTATAAGTGGTAAAAAAATATGGTTATTTAGCAAGCGTTTTTAAGCAATAATTTTTTTTTCAAGAAACGGTTTTTTTTAAATCATAATTATCATCAAGGATTGTTATAAAAAAAAATTTGAATCATCTCAAACAAAGCATTTGTTTATAACAATTTTTTAAACAAAAAGGAAAGAAAAATTATTAAAAATCACTTTCAATTAGCTTCTTATCACAGGAAAACGGATCAATAGTAATATAAAGAAAAAGTTTTTTCAATGTTTAATGAAGCTTATAATTTGTCACTTAAGTGAATTGTTAATAGAAAATTAACAATTTTTTTATTTTTCCAACGGGAATCTATTTTATTGAAAAATAGCTCAACGAAAGGAAAAAAATCTCAGATTAACCACCGTATTCAATCTCCGTTAAGTCCTAACTGAGGGACTCAGTTAAGGATAAATTTGAATCGCAACCTTAGTTAACCTGAAAATTAACGTGAAACAGGCCTGTTTCACCAACGTAAAAACTGTCGTCTATCTATCCTGCAGGCGCCTAAATTTTTTATTTTCATATTTAATAAGTTTAAATAATATTTATTCATTAATGGTCCGAAGGGGGCGAGGCTTGCCTAGTACCCGTTTTCGGGCGTATTTTCAACCCTCTGGGAAAATTATAAATATTGGTCCTACAGTTCCGGGAGTTGTAACTTTTTTTTAAGAAATTTCCTCCTCTTTTTTCAAATTTGAATGATCTCAAATAGTTTTCGAGATATTGGCAAAAAATCAAACCCCCCTTTTTTTTACTTTATTGTAATTTTTGCGAGCGGCCTCAAAAACTATCTACATGCCATTCCGAATCGAATGACACCCTCAATCATAATTTGCGGAGAATACGCAAAAATTTTGACCTAAAAAGCGCTTGTTGACAAGACTATTAATCAAGTACAGAAAATTATTATCACCCTGGGACGATCTTTGAAACTCATTCAAATCGGTTCCAAGGGTTAAAATTTAAGAAAAATTCTCAAAAACTTATCCACAGATTTGCATGACCTACTGTCAGAGACAACAAAGAGACGCCTAACTCCCCACTAATGGCGATTTCCATTGACACGCTCGGAGCACTCGAAATCGATCTCATCTGTCATGCATCTGTCCAAATGAACCGAAAATATCTGTCAAATATGTCAGTGTGACAGCTCCGAGTGATCCGAGCGTGTCAATGGAAATCGCCATTAATTTTATCCCATGTTTTGCATCCTTGTCTTGCATGAGCAAAGGGAAAAGTAGATGGCGCTAGCGTTACTTTACGGGTGCATTGCGCGGGAATTTCAAATTAGTGATGGATTTACTTCCATTTTATTTAGTGTTAAGGTTTTGAATACTTGAAAGCAATTCCGCGCAACCATGAAATTGAAATTAAAATTTTTGCCTTGTTGATTCCTGTAATTGCTCTAATGAATGCGACATAAATAATGCGGCGAAAATCGTAATAAAATTGAATTGGAAATATGAACAAGCTATTGATATGGCTGCGCGTAAATGCTTCCATAAAAATGAAAATACGACTTGTAAATGGAGATTTAAGTTTTAATGAAATTTTGATAGAAATGCGTATGACAACTAACATATATACAAACCACTAACATATATACAAACAACTAACATATATATACAAACAAATAACATATATACAAACAAATAACATATGAACAATGTGGTGTACAGTAGTGGTACAGTCTAAAAAATATCTACTCCTTATTCTTTCTCCAGAACCGAATTCTAAGAAGAATCTGCTTTTGAAAACAAAAAAAATCAGACTGAATGAAACTTATTATATAGGTACTTATATAATATACCTGTGATATCATTTGGGCTATCTGAGTCCACTAGCACTTCAATACATTCTTCGGAGACAATAACTCTGCTTTCTTCACATTCTTCATGCATTGCAGAAGTTGAAGGAAGTGAAATGGAAATTTAAGTTTTAATGAAATTTTGATAGAAATGCTTATGACAACTAACATATATACAAACAACTAACATATATACAAACAACTAACATATATACAAACAAATAACATATGAACAATGTGGTGTACAGTAGTGGTACAGTCTAAAAAATATCTACATATTTTACATTTACATACAATCTTACATATTTCTGAATTTTCTAATTTTTTTTGACTGCACTTTTTCCTTTCTCATTTCTCTAAACTTCTGGTTTTCTCTCTTAACCCACCAGCCTATGCCAATATTGAATAGTGATTGTAATATAATGGCTTCTACCTCCTTCGCATGATGCTCACATTTCAACCATTTAAAATCAATATTATCTTTTAAGAATTTAGTGGCATGACAAGGGAGGTCAGAAATATTTGATCTATCGATCAAAAAATTCTCGAGGGATGTTATTCCATGTGCAATACATATTGTAAAAACTGTACTCGGATACATCAAATTCTTTTTATCATCTACCCATTCCTTGTTCCAGATAAATATGTTGTGAGGATCCAATTCATCTGATGATAGTACAGAAGAACAGTCTTCACATTTGAATCTTCTGTATATTCCTTTCAAAATAAATCCCGCAACATATGCCACCGAAAAGGTTCCTGTACTTCCACGAATTACATCTGATTCAATTTTGGACACTGTCTCCTCTGTAGACTCTTCTGGCATTGAATGAACAGGATCTGTATCTTCTAGATTCATTGATACCTCTACTTGTTCCTTCGCCAGAAATGACTTGAGATTACTGAGTAGAACATTATTGTCCTTCTCACAATTTGTTGCAGTGGTGGAGTGAATCAAATTATTTAAAATCTGTGCCTTTAAACTACCAACAAATTGAAAAGCCGTAGGATTATCGTTGCATCCAGATCCGAATCTGATGCAGCCAAATAGATTCTCTAAAGGATCCTGATTTAGAGATCTCGGACGCAAAACTTTGAATTCATTAGTTCGGAGATATGCCCAAATTCCTCTTATAGCATTGAGTGAAGTTAACCAGCCAATTTGAGATGGTGGTTTTCCTTCTTTCACCTGACCACTTGTAGATATTCTCTTGAATTTCCAAGCTTTCACCATCTGGAACGCTTTTGTCCAATATTCAACATGAGGAGAGTTTTCTTGAACGTTGCATTTCAACTCCTTTCCAGAATGGTTGGTGTTCCCATTGAAGCTATCGAACAACGTATCAACTTCCATGAGGAATTCGGCTGTGCCAATACACTCCTGTTGCATTACTCCTAAAAATAAAGAGTTGAAAAAACTGAAAATTTAATTTTAAATCAAGCTTACCATTCCGTATCATGGAGTATAAATATGCGGACACCGTTCTACTCATTACTTGTGCAGCAATATTGACCTTCATGGCATATTTCATAATCGGATTGAAGAAATGATCTTTTAATTTATGAAGGGACCTGAAAACATAAGGCGATGCCTTGTCATGCTCATAGGCCCAGCGAACATGGGAAAATTTGGCCTCCATAGTTGTATTTTCTTCTCCGATTTTGACGTTCATGAATACATTGTATTTCCTAAATAACGAATATGTGCGCTTTAGTAAATGTGGGGGATCGTACATGGCAAAAATTTTCTTGCCTTCATGTAAAAAATATGGTTTCTCCACATTTACCCCCAATTCTTTTAAGCATTTCACATTATTGACACCCATATCGCAGACAGTTCCGACAATGTTCAATTTTGCTACATTGGTAGCAGCTTCCAATACTTTGAACAAACAATTCCTCAGTATGTCAGAACTGCAACTCTTGTGTGTGAAGAAGTACGCAAGAGGTTGCTTCCATTTTCGGTTTAGTCCCACTAGCATGAAAACTAGAGCTTTTCTAGCAGCCACTTTTCCGCTTTGATCTTCACCAAAATCCTCGAAACCAATTATTTTCTTCCTGCCTTTATCATAATAAAGGTTCTCCTTCATATCCATTTCATCAAAAAGTAATATAGAATAGCGATCCAGGTCCTCTGTTAAATTTTCATTTATGTGTTCAAAGATTTTTGTGTTTATCCCAGCATTGAAGGGTACTGTTTTCAACAAATTTAAAATAGTGTTTCTTGATGGAAGGGCTACAAAAGAACTCAACAATTTGTAGCATCTTGGACTTTTTTTAAACAATAATAGAGACATAATCTTGTCATCTATGGTCCATCTTCTGCCTCTTGCATCCTTGATTTTGGAACATCTTATCTGGGATATCAAAAAATTCCAAGTTGTTTCAGACATGTTATTATGAAGGCTTCGAACTTCTGGGGTGTCAGACAGCTCTAAAAGACCTTTCAAAGTTATAGATTTTTGTCGACACTGTTTTTTAATTTTACGTAGTTGGTTCTCTTTTTGTTTGATAATCTTCACCAATTTTTTTTTCCTTGGGGAAGTGTCACTTGTAGAAAAGTTTTCGATATTTCTAAAAATTCTGCCTTTTCTTTTGGGTGTTTGTGGCAGATCCAACTCCATATTAGGATTGCATTCTATACCTATAAACAATGTAAATTTTAATTTTCATGTGTCTAACAATATTTGAAAATATTAAATTCCATGATTTTACAATATACTGGATACATCATGATGTGGAAAATTAAATTCAACAAAAAAAATCAGACTGAATGAAACTTATTATATACTTATATAATATACCTGTGATATCATTTGGGCTATCTGAGTCCACTAGCACTTCAATACATTCTTCAGAGACAACAACTCTGCTTTCTTCACATTCTTCATGCATTGCAGAAGTTGAAGGAAGTGAAATATCGAAGAATTGCATTGGAACTGCATATCTATGCAATTTATGATTTATCGAATCAGTGTATGACTCCGAGGAGAAATGTTTAGAGCATATTCTATAATTTCGGATGTCCTCTAAAACGAATTTCATCCCCAGTTGTTCTTGCCAAATTTTTGACCTGCAAATTTAAATATCATATTATTTGAACCTTACTCACTGATATAAATATTTTCAACTTACCTGTCTGAATTTGTTGGAAAATAATGCATTTTTGTAACTTCGCTTTCTCCAGCCCCACAAACAAAACATTTAACCATATTGAAATTTCTAAACAAATACCCTAATATAAATAACACTGAAATTTTCCAACTCGGCTGACGCACGTGGGATTGATTTCTAGGTTGCCAAAATTATCGAGCACGTGGACTGAAAATCATTTGTGCAGCATTTGAGCCATAGATGAAAAAGGAAAGAAGTAGTTCTTTTTCATAGAATAACAATATTTATTTTCTAGTTTGGCAACCTCCACAAAAGTGTAAGCAGCGCCTCTATGTTTCGCTTCGTTCAGGCAAGACAAAGATAGCTTTATGCCAAATTGAATGATATAAAAAAGGACAGAAGAGAAAGTTACAATGGGACAAATTTAGTGAAGGAGTTTCACGTCTCTTTGTTGTCTCTGCTACTGTTGTATGAACATGTTTTGTAACCAAATTACAACATAAATGAGAATTACGTTAAATGGTTGTAATTCAGATCTGTATTTCGACTCACTGATGAAGAACTGGACTTCGAAAGGGATAGCGACTTGCAATGACCTCCATATGCGACGGTTAAGTTTGTTAATGAGCATAATCGGCCAAAGGGTTTCGGAGTTTCCCATCTGTAATTTTGTTGGTATTTCCTCAATAACTCAAAAAATACATATACGATCAAATTAAAACTTAGTAATTAGTAGCAGAATTCCGACTCAAATTTGTGCAAAATTTCGAGAGGATCTGAAAGCTAGGAAAAAAAATTAAAAACTCAATTAAACTTAACAGTTTTTACTAATATCATAAATAACAATGGAATTACTTTAGAACTCCATGTATATATAATTACAAGAGAAAATATTCCGCATAAAAATTTCTTACGAAATTTGCCACAAAAATTAGGGCTATATTAGTACAGTATTTTTGGTTGGAAAAATGACATAAATAATAGTGTAATATGACAACAAATGACTATAGTACAACTATTTTACATCAAGGGGCACAATCATAAAAAATTACATTACGTTATTTAAGCCATGTTCAAACGTCGCATTTCCTTCAACAGTTCATTTCCCATTTGTGCTGGAGACCTTGTCACAATCACTCCAGCCTACAATGAGAATATTTAATCAACAAGATCGGAGGAATAAATAATTAACATTTATAATGATAAAATTCGAAACTAACCTTTTCTAAAGCGTTTATTTTATCGATGGCGGCACCTTTTCCGCCAGAAATGATAGCTCCAGCATGTCCCATACGACGTCCAGGAGGTGCCGATACTCCAGCAATGAATGATACAACAGGTTTTGCGTTAGCTCCCTAAAAACATTTATAGATTGAGATCTCTATTTTGAAATGGAAAACAAATAAAGCTTACGCTGTTGTGCTTTGATAGGTAATCAGCTGCCTGTTCCTCAGCAACACCACCAATTTCTCCAATCAATATAATACCTTTGGTTTCAGGATCTTTCAAGAATACTTCTAAGCAATCAATGAAATCAGTACCGTTGAAAGGATCACCTCCAATTCCCACACAAAGGGTTTGACCAAGTCCAACCTGTGTGGTTTGATGTACTGCCTCATAGGTTAAGGTTCCAGATCTTGAAACAACACCGATTACTCCTTTTTGATGAATATGGCCAGGCATAATACCAATTTTACACTGCAAAACAATTCGATTAATACTTTCTCAATTGTTAAACATCACCAACTAACTTGTTCTGGCGCAATAATTCCTGGGCAGTTGGGACCTATTAACCGGGATTTGTTCTGTCTAAGAAGTCTGTGTTTTACTTTAACCATATCTTGCTGAGGAATACCCTCAGTAATACAAACTATCAAAGGCATTTCAGCATCCAAAGCTTCATTGATAGCTGCTGCAGCACCTGGAGGTGGCACATAAATAACAGTGGCATCGGCACCAGTAGCTTCACGAGCCTAAAATTGTTTTTCTGCTTAAAAGGTTTCTGGCATGATATTTCCTTGAACCTCACCTCTTTAACCGAATTAAAAACGGGAAGATCTAAGTGAATTTTTCCACCTTTACCGGGAGATACTCCTCCTACCATTTTTGTCCCATACTCAAGAGCTTGTTTACTATGGAAAGTACCTTGTTTTCCTGTGAATCCCTGGCATATTACTTTAGTATTAGCGGTTAATTTCAGATTCCATCTTGTAGATTCGTAACTGTTGAACCTCACTGACTGTCCAACCTTCAAACTGTCAGCTAGAAAAATTAAGAGCTGTAATCAATGAAATGAACTTTGATACATACTATTCAAAGAACATCATTTAATCAAAGTACAAAACTTTATTTTGATTCATTGCCATTCGAAGTTCTGAGAAATATTGAAGAAGCATTATATAAGCAGCTCACCAAAAATTCTGCCTAAAACTCTGGTTGGAATAGCCATGTTAAATCTTAAAATAGGTTTATTAGAATATCGAAATTTCAGAAACTAGAAGTGCTACACATTAATAGGTATTTCACTTTTATCGTAGTATCTTTGGTTGAATAATAGAACAGAATAAACCAATTTACAAATTATCACAACACCGTAAAGGGCGAGGACAGCTAATTGTAATTTGGCAGACTGACAGCCGACCGATGAACAAAACTGAAATTTTGAAGGAAATATTGTTTAGTCTATGACAAATAGAATCTCAATCTATGATACACAGTGAACTCTATATATACCTGGAAGGGACTCGCCACTCGCCTTGGGAGAAAAGTGAGGCAAACCGATTTCTTAGGCAACCCGCATTGCTTACGGATATCTATCTCTTTCTATCTCATTGCAGTTAATGGAACGCTCGCGAATTTCTTTGTTCATTTTAAATTTTGTATGCTTATTTAGAAGTAAACGTGGTTTTTTTTTCTGAACAATTTATCAGGATTAAAGTAATAAAGCATATAGTGCATGGTTCAAGTCAAATTTTAACTGTTCTCCTATGTGGTTGGTAAATAAAATGAAAAGTTAATGGAACGCTCGCGACTTCTTTTAAATATTTTAAATTTTGCATGCTTAATTAGAAGTGAGCGTGAATTTATTTGTGAACAATTAATCAATTTTGAAGTAATAAAGCAAATAGTGCATGGTTCAAGTCAAATTTTAACTGTTCTCCTATGTGGTTGGTAAATAAAATGAAAAGTTAATGGAACGCTCGCGACTTCTTTTGAATATTTTAAATTTTGCATGCTTAATTAGAAGTAAGCGTGAATTTATTTGTGAACAATTCATCAATTTTCAAGTAATAAAGCAAATAGTGCATGGTTCAAGTAAAATTTTAACTGTTCTCCTATGTGGTTGGTAAATAAACTGAAAAGAAAATCGCAAATGCAACTTTTATTTAAATATTGAAACACACTGTACCTACAGATAGCTACTACTACTAATTGATTGCGTAAACAACTATACGCTTTAGGTGAATAAAAGTATAATGTGTGGGCAAATTGTTTCATCAAAGGTGAATATCTGCGTTGCCTAGGATTTACACCTTCATCTTTCCCTTTTTGAAGAAGTACAAGTTCTAATGGCAAACCTTAAAAGAAAATATGCTGTAGCTCTTGAGTTTAAAAATGTAATTTTGTTATTTTTACCTTGAAAATGTTTTTTTAAGACTTCTTCTAGATTTTCATTGCTATGACCACTTTTTGAAATTGAATGAATGACTTCTTTCATGTTAGAAATTCTTACTTCTCTTCTCTTCAGCTTCTGTTTAAGTGTTTTGACTTTTCTTCGTAATAATGTATCTTCATTAGATGAAACAGTTTGAGTTGCATGATCAGTCAACGTTTTAACTTGTGGGCTTCTTGAAGTTGACGGTGAATCAACATCTGTAGGTGATATGGTATGCTCAGTAACATTCTCATTATCAACATCCACAGACAATTCCTGAGAAAAAAAATCGTTCATTTCCTTCCAAGATGGATCCAAATATATTTTTTTCATATATACACCATAAGGTACCTACCACTTTTCTTATTTTCCGTCGAGGTTCAACAATTTTCGGTAACAAATGCTTGGGATATGAAAATATACCAGGAACAGCATCTGGTTTCAATAATTTAGAGGTACATCCAGGTCTCACTATGTAATCAGTAGGAAGAAAATGCTCCCCACAAAGTTTGCTTGTTTTAGATGCAGCCCATTTCTTCCTGCGAACTGCCTTAATCCATAACTTTAGGATATCAGGTCGTTTGAATGGAAACCTATAAACAATAAATCCACCTTAAATCCATCAATGTTCTTGCTATTGATACCTACCGATTTTTTATTTTATATTCAAATCTAAATATTATAAACTCACCCATGAAAAGATATTCGCCGATAATCTTGCTCGTTCTTGCATCCAAACGCTACACAATATATAACCATTTTTATTTATTGTTAAAACTATCAAAAGTTTGAAACTATCGCCAATCACAACTTGCACTAACATTATTCTGTACTTTTTAAACTTCACACGATAAAGGCAGCAGAACTAATGGCATACCAAAACGAAATAAATGTTCATCTTCAATAAATATTGCACATTCCAAACGAAGGTAATCCCCAATCTACCTGAATTTCTAAGTAAAAGATAATTCATGCAGATAAACATAACTCGCTTGTATGAGTGCAACAAAGACAGGTTACCGTAAATAGTGCTATCTTTGTCTTCGTTGCCCCTGACTCACTTTTCAAACGCACTTTGTATGGACGTATCCCTTCCAGTTAGTATAGAGTTCATTGATGATACATCAAAAAAATCTATGGTCTTGATTTTATTTTTGTAAACTGAAGTTGAAATAACGTGTAATGTTGTATCAAGTGCAATAGAAAATTGACTATATAGATTAAGAGTTAGGGAATAAGTTACCAGCCAGCATAAACCAGCCTCAACAGGGCTCAGTTTAGCTGAATTTGAAGAGACCTACAGAACACTGATGAAGGCCAAGAACTCTGAAACACGTCTGTTCTTGCTCTCGGCAAATCAGTGAAATCTACCTATTTGTTGATTCGAGTTGTGAACTCTATGCATAAGTATAGGTTTACAAACCCATTCCACTAGACTTTTTTTTTTTCTATCTATTTATGTGCTAGGCAACTGTAGGCCATCTACACAGTTATAACTCTTATATCGCAAACTCTTTCAATTTATTTTTGGACATTCACACAACCCAACACCACATCCATGCCCTGAGCGGGATTCGAACCCGCGACTCCGGCACCCTAGCTAGCTCTTCAACCGCTAGACCACCGGGCCGGCTATTCCACTAGACTTGTTTATTTGTATTTTGTGGTTGACATCAGAGACTATAGAATTCTATTTCTCTATGGTTGACATTCCACGCATCTATTAGTGTTCTGTGTGTGGACACCAACAAATCAGTGTTCTGTGGGACAAACTGGACTTGAATTTGAACGTGGAGCTTCGTGGCGTTTTTATGATGACCAAAAGTTGACAGATTAACCTTATTCGTTCTTTCATTCCTCAAGTAGTAGTCGTATGGGAAGCCTTTCCCTTTATTATACTTATAAACTTAAATAAAAAACAAAGTGAGTTAATTATTACTTTTCCTATTTTGGTTTCTATAATTTTGAATTGTACTGAAAACAATTCTCTTTCAGAATGATCAAGCCAGCTATCTGTTTAGTATTTGTATTGCTTGCAACCGTATGTGGGGAGACCGAAGAGGAAAGCGGACCTAAACTGTTGGTTTCAAAGCAAATCCTCAATAAGTACCTGGTAGAGACCAAGGATATAGAAATAAAATACTCCATATATAATATAGGAAATTCTGCGGCAGTTGCTGTAACATTGACTGATAACGCTTTTCATCCAGATGTCTTCGATGTAGCTGGTGGTCATTTATTCGCTGAATTCGCAAGGATACCTCCACAATCCAATGTTTCTCATGTAGTTGTAGTTAGACCGAAAAACTTTGGATATTTCAACTTCACCAGTGCGGAAGTCAGATACAAGCCTTCAGATGATGCTTCTACAGTAAGTTTCATCTTAATTAATGATCAAATCTTTTCACATTTTAACTATCATGTAATGGACATATCTACCTTTCCCTAGCTCTGAATAATTGATTGTGTTTCATATTCGCCTCATTATCTTAGTTAGATTGTTTGAATTACACAAATATGGACCTAGCCTACAATTTCACAAAATTCGTCTTTTCAGGTTCAAATCTCTCACAGCAGTGAACCTGGTGAAGGTGGCATCATTGCTTTCAGGGATTACGACAAGAAATTCTCTTCCCACTGCTGGGACTGGTTAGCTTTTGCTTTAATGACTACTCCTTCATTATTGATACCTCTTGTTTTATGGTACAGCAGCAAAAGTAAATATGAAAAACTTGCAAAAACGAACAAAAAGCAGCATTAATCTATTAATGAGACTTCAGATTTACGATTCGATTATTTTGAATTTGTATATTTTCTTCATATCAAGTTTTCATTTTGTTTAAGTTATTTGAGATTGTGGTTTTACATGAAATGTTGATGAATTTTTCTACTTAGAATAATATAGGTAAATTAAAAACTCTCCACGAATTTTTTGTATCTATACTTAATTTCTACAAAATAGAATATCTATAGCTGAAATATAGGGTGTTTTCAGCTTTCTTCTATAAAAGTTCGATAGCAGACTGATAAATTCAATATTGCAAATGTTAGAAAT
Source organism: Halyzia sedecimguttata (assembly GCA_937662695.2). NCBI lineage: Eukaryota > Metazoa > Arthropoda > Insecta > Coleoptera > Coccinellidae > Halyzia > Halyzia sedecimguttata. The sequence goes on from OW569420.2 coordinate 7,606,480, forward strand.
CCCCACCTTATATTTCAAGTCTATCTAGACCCCTTTGCACCGAATTCACGAACATTTGCGGCATTATAAAAACTTTCACAGAATGCCTAATAAAACACAATATGATTGGGAAATGTTCTTACAACTAGTCGGATAGTCACAAGGACTATCGCCTGTAATATGTCCCAGCATATTATATTTGAAATATCTAACCATCAACAAATACAATAGTTATCTACAATAAGTGGAAAGGTTTAATGGATAATTTCCATCTTTTTCTTGGTTGCCCTGTCCTGAAGAAGCCACGTGTCGGCAGGTACCAGCAGAGTTATTTTCAATCTGCTCCTTTTGCCGAATTACCCGTTAAACCTTTCCACTTATATATATATTACTCCGCATGATCCAGATTTCTATGCGTACCTTATGGTCTATTGTGTCCCGATATGACAGTGGGGGTGTATAATTTCGCGGTTAAAATGTCAACAGGGGAAGGGCATTTACACATCGACAATGAGAAGGATAACGCAACTTTTGTAGATGAGCTAGCCTCCTTATGCTTTATTGGCAACCATCACTGACCACATCATGGCCGACGACAAAGTTAAACTTGACTGACATGGAATCTGATGTACATTAGAGGAAGTGTGATGCTACCACATGTGTCCCGTCTTCGTTCCATTATATCAGTTGCGAAGGTTTAGTAGCGTTGTTTCCTTTTCGGAAACTTCATTGTTTCAAAAGTATATTTAATTTCATGAAATGAAATATATGATGATATGTCCCATTCAATTATTCCAGGGATAATGAATTAGATTTTATAGCACTAACATTCTTGAGTAATAGATCGATCAATAGACAGGGCAGCTGTTCTATACAACTGTTGATGATGATTAAGACAACAAAGTGAAATAATTTAATCGTTGTCAATAAACAATTTGTTATTACATCGTCTAATATCTAATATATCTGGAAAAAGATGAATAATAAGTATATATATCGAGTGGAATTACAATGTTAGGTGAAGATTTCTCAGTGTACACCAGGTTTTACATGAACTTTTACTTGGTTATTTCAATCCATCTCTGAGCATGTCTTCGTGAATTTTTTAGCGCTTTACCATAGTTTGAATTAACATTCAATATTATTCATCTCCAATAAATTTTTTATAGAGCAATTTCAGTATTTAATTCAAAGGAATAAATAGCGTAGATACAGAAGGGCAAATAAAAATTAGCTAATTCATTTTTATCGTTAATATTTTGATAATCTTATAATAAAAAAAAATATCATAAAACTAGAATAAATGCACAAATCAATTCACTGATAATAATCATCTGAATATTTGCTATCAGATAATAAATATGATAGGCTTAAAGAAAATAAAAATACCATGATTATTTGTAAAAGTAATGACATTTTTTCATGCATATACTTTCATGAAATTAATTTATATTGTCCATAAAAGAGATTAATATTTCACTTATATGGAATTACATCTCATTTACTAGCTGCAAATCTAGCTTTTCGAGCTTCTAGTTTTTCCTTCATTTCTATTTTAGTCATAGTTTTGGCAACAGATCCCCCAAACCTTTCAGCTCTCTTTTTCAGTTTATCTACTTCACTAAGATCTGACGAATTCTCCAAAGCTCCAAACCTTTCTGCTCTAGCAAGTAGTTTTGCAGATCCAGAGAGCTCAACACCAAATTTTCTTGCCCTCATTTCAAGTCTTTCTTTAAAACTCATACCTGTAAGTTTTATAACCTTAGGTTGAGAAATGTCATTACTACTATTTATGACAGGTTTGTCGCTAGTTGGTGTTTCCTCCAGTGATGGAATCTCTCGCTGAAGTTTTATTTTCTTTGCCTTCTTTTCAATGCCATTGGAAGTCTCCCTAGTGAGACTGTCATTTTTTGAGTTAGGGAGAGGAACTGAAGATTCTTCTAGAACTTTTTCTACATCTGAATCTAATACTGCTTCACTGGTATTATGGTGTTCATCATCATCGTCATTTAGAAGATCATCTTCTAGAATGTCAGATTCCAAAGATCCACTGCTCATTTCAACTGACGCCTCAGGAGACTTCAAAGCTTCCTGTAACCGCTCTACTAATTCGTTTTTATTTCCAGTTGTGTTCAAACCTCGCAGTTTTAGCTCTTTCTTCAATTCTGGCACTTTCAACTTGGAAATATCATCACTATTAGTTAAACCCATCGCTTCAATGACTTAGTTTTCCTTTTTGAAATATTTATTATATTTTCGGTCACGGAATCACATTGTTTTATATTCTTCAAGAGAACAAAATTTACTTCTCAAGACCCTATGTAATAACGAAAAAACAGATACAGATGCAGATAACGACTATAACGAGTTAACCTCAAGAAAAGGCTGACATCGACCATAGACAAGGGATTTATGACATCGACCATAAATACAAATGTGCCATAGACTACTATGATACGTGCTCTGGTGCTCACTGCTCAGTGTCTCTGATGCTCTTGTAAACTTATTTTCAAATTCTTCAGCAATGCTCATTTCAAAATGAAATCATCTAGAGTACAAGTTAAATTTATACATTATTTCTCACGTCTATTTAGGAATATAGGCTTTTTATTAGGGCGGTAATAATCAGACTGGTTATTAAAGTTCGTTTGCAAGGCTATCGATAATCCTTAACTTACGGATATGAATCATATACATATCTATAGTCTATATCCATATCCAATGTAAATAAAAATAAAGGATATTTAAATAATATGGTGTAGGGATGGGCAAATGAAAAAAATATATCGATATTTGATATATCGATATTATTTTAAAGTATCGATATATATCGTGTAAAAATATCGATATTTTGATATATCGATATTTATCTATATATATCGTAATATTTGCACATTGTCAAAGTATAGTGTAGTAGGTATCGAAAATTAAATACGAATTGGTAGTCATGTAGTTTTATTTATTCAAAACATTACAATATAATCATTTAGTCAAACCAATAATCGTCAGATATCGACATGAGAAGCACTCTCTGTTTTATGTGCTCCCCGGTCAATCTGCTTCTATTGTCTGGCACTGCCAAGTTAATAACAGACGCAAGCCTTTCTGACGACACGGAAGATGCTTGGCATATTAGGTATTTTAAAGCGATATCAGAAAGAACCGGCGTAAAATGTCGACAACTCACCCAAAACTTTATTGGATCTGATTTCCTTTCCAGTAGTGGTTGGTCCAGATACTGCTTAAGCTCATTGGGGATAGAGCCAGCACTTGGAACCTCTTGCGCAGCTACGCTAACATTTATAAGTTTCTCATGCCTGAACCAGATAGAAGGCTCGGTCTGTTCTGATGCGTTTATTTGTGCAGGTCTTGTTTCTGGAGAACGTTGCCCTCTACGCCTGTGTTCTGCACGAATGTCATCGCTAATTTTAGAAATTGCGTGTGACACGTCAATTGGAGACGTGAAGTGGATTCGCTTAAAGCGAGGGTCCAAAATGGTAGCAACTGAAAGAAAAGGATTTTTTTCTAATGGAGCCAGTTTATCTTCGATTTTTTTAAGCAAGGCCTGTTGTATAGTTATCCCTAAAGTGGTCGATGGTGTAGCTTGATCTGTTACTTGACGAAGTAAATTTAAAACAGGAATGGCTAGACTCGCTGTCACGTAGTTCGAACCGCTGATTTCTTCCGTGCCTTCTTTGAACGGACCAAGAAGGCCAATGAGATCGCGTATAATATTGAGTTGCGACGTGGTGATCATGTCTGGTATATTTCTACCAGTTTTCGTAGCTAAAATTTTAGCAACAAGTGCTGACAGTTTGACAAATCGCTCTAACATATCTAAGCACGAGTTCCATCTGGTGCTGACTGCTTGTGTCAATGTCAGCACCTCGCCTTCTTTTTTTCCACAGTCTACCTGTTCAGATCGTAGCTGGTCCATTGCATTGACTGACTGCTTGAAATATGTCACAATTCCTTTGACACGGTCGCAAATTTCTGAAAATTCTTTAATTTCTCTTAAAACTCCATCAACCACAAGGTTCAAACAATGAGCCATGCAGGGAATTCTGTGATTATCAGCTAAGAATAATCGCACTGCTGCCACTATATTTGCACCTCCATCAGTGGTAATGGATACTATTTTACTTCTGTCAATATTAAACTCTTTACAGATTTCTTCCCAGCATTCTTTGATGTACTGTCCCGTATGACCCTAAAAAAGACGTTTATATATTTTGACATTGTATTGTAAACAATTGTAGAGGTAAGATAATGTTGATCTTATGAATTTCAACGTAGATCAAATAATTATACCTGTGATAGTTTCTGTGCACATAGATTTATATTTTGAAGAACAGGCGATCCATTTAAGGTGTCAATGAAGTGAACCGTCACTACTAGAAAACTCCTTGTAGAATTAGTAATTGTGAGTATGTCACTGGTGAAACTTAAAAAAATTAACTCATTTAGAGTTTTTCTAATAACCTCTTTTGTAGTGTTGTATCTGTTTTCTATCAACTGTGTTACCTGAAATAAATGATACGTAGTACTTGTTTAGTTTACCATTGATCTGAATTTGTATAATGTAAATTAAAATATATTTTATTAAATAACTTCTTTTATTATTAGTATGGTGTAGTTTTAATTCTCCATCTCAAAGAATGGATGGAACTTTCTATTATGCTATTGTTATTATTATAATTATTATTTTAAAAATAGAAACCTTTTTTCTACAGGGCAGTTTATAAAGAGGACAAGCGGTTCGACAAAATTTTTGTAAGCCCTTTTTTTCAACACATGATAGTGGTAAATTGTCCTTGCATATCATGTAAATTAATGCCTGTGTAAGTTCACTATGCTTTTGTCCACCTTCTGAAAGAAAGAAGATAAAGAATAAAGATAAGCCAGAAAAAGGAATTAATAACGAGTCATTTGCTACTATCGATATTTCCGCAAATTAATTGGTGTACACCACTTAAATGTTGTGTTGAATAACTATTATTAATAATTTTACTGTGTTAACAATTATTTTAAATGTTGTTGAATCAAAAGAAAGTACCTACACGCATGTTTCTTATAACCCACCTTCGAAACTTAATCCTCTTTCCAAAACATTGAGTAAAGTGGGCTGCTTTCTTTTTTTTATGGAGAACTGAGTCTCGGACTCGGTAGATGCTACATAATCTGTCATTTCTTTTGTACTTGTACTTGGCAACACCTGGAAATAAATAAATAGATAGTAATTAGTAAGAAAACATCAACAAAAGATAAACTCATACTTACATAACCTAAGAAAAAGATTATAGTATTGAATTGAAATATTGATATACTTACATCTACACCGTTACTACTGTTTTCATTGTCTTCCGAGATAGCATCTTCGTGTTCTGGTTCATTCTCATTGCCAGATTTCGTTGGCTTCTGCATGTTAAGTAATTTCAGATAAGCATAATGGTGTTTCACTTTGAGATGGGTAGCTAAATTTGTGGTATTCCCACATGTTTTATATGACTTGTTGCACAAATTGCACGTCACGGGTCCTTGGTTATCCTTTTTTTTAAAGAATTTCCACACTGCCGACATTGGCGATGGATGTGGAAGGCAAAAACAAAACCAATACAATTATATTCACACTTAAAATGAACCGCAGTCCGCCCGTTGCCCCCGTTGGTTAAGAGGTTAAGTCAATAACACACAACACAGATTACAGAAACAACTTGTTTCTGTAATCTGTGGTCAATAAATTTTATTCGTTTGTTTATGTTTTAAAATTTACTAGTCTACGTTGCGAGCGCAAGCGCGCGTGTAAACTTGCTTATGATATATTTTTGTGTCGTTTGCATATATTTCGTGTAACTTTAACCTATCACGTTACGAATAGTTTGCTTTCACATATATTTTCATATTTTTTATCTAAATTACAAGAGTGGATAGGCAAAGGGAGCAGAAACTATACAGCCGATTTACTCATTCTTTCATTGCTCTCTTTTTAGGTCGCGTTCATAAACAAGATAAATTCCCTCGGTAAACGAACAGGAGCTCATAAAAAAAATCGAATTTGATATCCGGAAAAAAATATCAATTATCGATATATCAAGATTTAAAATATCGACGATAATTATCGATTATTTATTGAAAATATATCGATATTTTGATATATCGATATTTTTTACCCATCCCTAATATGGTGCCATATACTTAGTTATCTGTGTATGGTGCTGATCAGTACTCTAATCATCTCATTTTAATTATAATAATAACATACATATTCTTTTGGTTATTTGCTTCAATAGTTGTTACTTAGATCGCTAACCTCGTTGTTTAGAGTAAGTTTAAAATCATTGCAGGGATGTTTTTCGACTTCTATTTATCTCTTGCTATCTGGCTGTACTACAATAATTGAAGGATCCAGAATTGCTTCTAGCTTAATTTTTCCTCTAACATTTAGATGCAATAGCGAGGAATGAAACTAGAAAATTATATGGTATGATATAATTTTTTGCTTGGTTGCTTGATGTCTTTGTGTGATCTGTATATTAATTAAGCAATTATACTTATAATGTGAAGAAAATCTGTTCTAGAACACCACCGCAATAATTCACTATGTGGCGACTTATTGTTTTATACATCTTACATCTATCATTAGTTGAAACAAGAAATGGTCAAAAAAATGATCCTAGAAATAATGGTGATTTAGCATTATGGATCGATGAAAAACAAGTTAAAATGTTCAGTGGTAAGTATTTACTCTCTTCAGGATTCAGATTTGAGAATTCGACTTGAATGTATGATATTGTTGTATTACCAATTTTCTAAGATCTATTTAAGCGAATTCTAAGTTCAAATATAAAAGAAAGAATGTTGGTGTGCTAAAAGTTATCCCTCTATGGTTATTTGTGAGTTGTAGGTATATATAAGGTGTGTTTCGATATTACTGAATAGTACTGAACAGTAAATTTAGTCGTCCGATATTACTGAAATTCACTGGCAACGCTTACCATCACTGAAGAGCATTCTGAAATTACTCACTGCGGCCAGTAATGTCAGCAATATCGGAACACAAGGATAGACTTGGACCTCTCTATCATGCACATATGTTAATTTGCTACATAGTCCAATCCTTTTAAACTATTTAGTGTACTCAGTCTTATAAATATGAAAATATGTCGTTTCCTTAATTTTCGAAAATAATTTTGAAAATTCTGTTTAAGTGTTTTAAGTGCTTCCTTTATATCATGAAGGTAATAAATGAACTATATACTGAGAAGTGATTTTGTTATTTAGAATCAAATCCAAAAAGATAATAGACGTATATCATGACAACAGTTTTTGTTTTGTTAGGTATCTAACTAATTTTGAATAAGTGCCTCATTTTTTTATCAATTAAAAAAAAATTCCTTCCATATTGCTTCACCGTTACCCATCATATTGTCATTGTCATGTCTTTTTGGTGACACAGATGGAATAAGTTACATGGAATTACAATATTTGGTTCAGCTTCAATTCCCTATACCTAAATGAGGCGAAGACAAAAATACTTGTTATCATTTTTCAGTTGCATCATGAACATGGGTGGAAAATAAGATGTTTTATTTATTTTAACTCCTCTTCTGACCTTGTCAGATTTTTAGGAGGCCAGTATATTTCTGATCAATATATTATGCAATCAATTTTTAATAGCTGAATGAAATTCCAGAATTAAAGTAAACCACTTTTAGGTATGTCAATGGAAATTTACGCAATTTCAAACGGAAATGTTCTACCCTATATATTAGACAAGAATTTTGAAAAATACCTTCCTCTCATACCATCAGAAGTAAGCTATGTGAATTTCACTTGGAAAGCCGGAATGAAGAAATACTATTACAATTTTGACCGGTTGCAATCATTCGATGAAAGTATTTTAGAAGCTCCAGTAATCTCGATCAAAACAAAGGGAAGAGTGCCTAAAAGACCCAAGGAATTTAGTGTACTTTTGCCGTGTTTAGGCAACAGTTCTGGGATTGCAACATTTGGCATAGGTTTGCTTATTGAGAGTAGAAAAGGCAAGCCTCTGAATGGAACTCCGTTAAGACTGAAGCTGCGTAAGGAATGTGCCCAAAGAAGTAAGTATTTTATCTGAAATTTTTCGAAGTAGTGGCTAACCAGATATTACTGCGATTTCATTAATATAAGACATAAACTGTCAAAATATTAAAAATTTTGAAGGTCCAGACCCGGAATGTGATAAGAAATGCGCCAATCAAGGATGGTGCAATCATGAAAAGATATGTCAATGTCCAGAAGGCTATATGGGTCAGTATTGTAGAACAGCTTTATGTTACCCCCAATGTATGAATGGAGGCAATTGCACATCACCAGGAGTTTGTAGCTGTCCACCTGGATTTCAGGGTCGTCATTGTGAAGGAGGTTAGCCAATAAAATTTGAAGATGCTCTAGAACATTATTCAAACTTTTTTAATTTTTTTAAGGCATTTGCAGTCAGAAATGTTTGAATGGTGGAAAATGCATACAAAAAGATACATGTGAATGTTCCAAAGGTTACTATGGCCCCCATTGTGAATACTGTAAGTTATTAATGTTAGATATATATTGACTGATGCCTGGAAGAAGCAGCATGAGTTCGCCATTCAGAAACTACGCATTTCCTCGAAACTGGCTTGCACGCTCAGAATTGACATGAGGTGTTAGTATGGCCCTTCACTGGCTCAACTTTCAGACAAGTTTTGAAAAAAAAATTAAAATTCTACACATCGTTCATCCACTTATTCAATCGCCACCATACTCTTGTCAGTCTGAGTAAGAAAAGATAGAAATGTAGAATTTCCTCAAAACCATCTTGTGCGTTTGCGGAACTCCCAAATTATGTTTTCACGATTTCATATGAGAATAATCAATAATATAAAACTCACCTAAGATTTCAAAATTCATCCATATTTAAATTAGTTGCCCTTGTACATATGATAGCGATCGTAATAATCAGATAAAACATGTGTAGGAACCGAATTTGATCAGTACACAGATTATGATTCACATTGAAAACATCTCAAATGATCTTTAGCTATTCAGGTTTGTTTTCAATGAAATTTTGCATGCCCCAAGAGGTCGTTATTGATCACCTAGAATTTTTTAATGATTACTATATTGACACTGGATTCTTGATGTTTGCGGACGACTTGAAGATTTGTGCTCTGGTGAGAGATGCTTCCGATTCGTTATTTCTGCAGGAAAAATCATTAGGTTCTTCGAATGGTCGGATTGAATTTTATGCTGCTCAATTGTGAAAAATGTTATATTATGTAATTTTATAGATCAGCTGTACCGATTGAATTTTATTATGTCCTGCATGGATATCCTTTAATGAAAAAAGATAAAAATCAAGGATTTGGCGTATTATTGGATCGTATACTTACGTTTAAGGCTCATATTCAGAATATTGTGGCGGGATCTCATAGGACGTTGGGTTTCATTTTTCGACTTCTTACCTAAAACTGTAAAAATTCCCTATTGTTCTCTGGTTCAGTCTAAACTTGAATATGCATCTTGTGTTTGGTCACCTTACTATGAATGCGACATTGGTTATATTGAGATACCCTATTATGTACTTTGTATGTCTATTATTTGCTTACTTGAAGAAATTATTCCTTCGGGGTGAACATTCCTAAATCATAAGGCCCTCCGCAGACTTGATATTTTTAATTACTTTCTACTGGAGCAATTTGGAAAGTCTCATAGTGGAAAGAGAAACCACACAACTGTTTCAAAATTTACCCTTATTCCTTGTATCAGCTTTTACTCTGTAATTTGAATACCTCTACAACAACTTTCTTCGAATTGAAACAATAATTAAAACTGGACACTCATTGGTAGGAGCGCATAAAAATATTGAATTTTGTAGATTCAACCTGAATACTTTACGATTTGATTACCTTCTCAGCTAAATGCATTATTCCATGTCAAAATGGTGGAAGATGCCGTGGAATAAATAAATGTCGATGCCCACAAGGTTTCAAAGGAGATCACTGTGAGATCGGAAGAGCCAAACCCCACCGAAGTAACTGCAAACTGAAATGTAAACATGGTACATGTGTTGATGATACTTGCGTCTGTGATTCTGGATGGTATGGAAGGTTGTGCCATCACAGTAAATTTATATGAAGCCATGATTTTTTTAAAACGGTGCCAAAAAATTATTTTGAAATGCCATCCTAAACTTTAAGGAATATAGTTTGCCGTTGTGGAAAATTCAAAGATTTTCGTATATCAAGATTATTTTTAATTTAGAATGCAGTTTCGAAATATTGTGCCTTCGCACAATATCGAAAATATCTGTGAATCATTTCTAAATGACAATAAAAATTAATGTTTCGAATAAAATATTACTCATACCCAAAATATAGTTAAGACCTCTGTTAACCAGTTTTCCAAGATGAACTGTTTGTGTTTCTCAAGTTAAAAAGGTAGATATAAACTACTGATACAGGGTGTCAATTTGAAAATTTGCCAGGCTAATTATGTCACGACTGGGATGTTTTGAGAGAAAATGACGGAACAAGTTAATTTTTATTCAAAGGAGGACATATTTTGTAAATCAAAATCTTCTGAAACCTAGGTCATCCCTGTCGTAACATAATTGGCCTAGCAAGTTTTCAAATTGACACCTGGTATAATTATTGAAGGAATCGAGGTATCACAAGAATTATGTCCACTCTACTTAACTTATTTTCTCTATAAAAATATTTTATTTGTGATAAGTTGTAGTTGTTGAACATAATTTCGGTTAGCAGAAGTTCTTCTGTAGGAATTTACAACGAATTTTATATTCAGACGCAGATCATTGAATCTTTGAATTACTTGGTGCTATAGTAGTTGGTATAATTTTTTTTTATTTCTATTGGTAGCTGAATTGTACCAAACAAACTGTTGAATAAATTATTGAATATTGAAAAGCAGAAAATTATAAGCTCAAAAAGTTTCAATATCCTATCATGTTTTATCGATGTAATAGACTAATATTGTGATGTATCATAAATTTTTATATTTTGAACGTAATAATTTAGAAGATTGCACATGTTGTTCATAACAAAATTACTATTTGTTGCTTCCATTTTTTTATACAACTATTTTGTCCAAATGCAATGAACAAAATATAATAAGGTTAGTTTGGTTTTTAGTGCACAAATTCAAGTTTAAATCCGAAAGAATGTCTGATCAATTATGTATTTAGTTTGTAGGTATTCCTAGAAATTGGCAAAAACTAGAGTAGAACATATAACTTACAATTACATAAATCTTAGTTTTGTACTTCTTGTTAATTGATATATGTATATTTTATTATATGGAAATTATTCTTACATGCATTCCTGCATTTTTTTTAGTGCTACGATCCCAAAGTTTTTTTGAATATTTGCATATTGGCATTCTACAACTAATTACCAAGTTTCAATTTGATCGGAACTGTATTTTTTTGTGGCTTTGAGGAAATCCGTGGCGACGGCCGGCCGGACTTGATTTAATATATATCATGCCCTTCAGGATTGGGAGGGGTGAATTAATAAATCTATTTCAAGTTGATGCATGAAAAAAACTCCGATGGTGGTGGTTTCAGACTTTTTATTCCTTTTTTTTGGTGTCACTGGAAGACAATTTACTGACCATATTTTTGAAACAAAAATGAATGGTGCTGCTTACTACCTAAATATGGTAAAATTTAACTTCATAGCTATTATTAAACAACAGAACAAAATAATCAACAACACATTTTTTTCACATATTAAATAACCAATCTAAAATTAAAATATGAAGCAAATTAAAACAAGAAAAATGCTGGGTAAAAATGATTTTATCAACGGTAGTCAAGAAAAAATGTGAATTATCAAATTTTTCTTCTGGTCAATAATAAGTGGAACTGATGTCAATTGTAAATGATTCATTACAAGAGAAACGCGATCTCATTTCTTGTATGGCGATGCTATGTACGATTGGGCCTGAGTGGAAAAGAAGTCATGTAGAATTTTCTATATGCTGAATTATATGTGGATAACAGTTATAAGTTTACTGAATAAACAAAAAATGAGATCATTTTGAAAACAGACAGTAAACTGCTTCACATTTCATCACGAACTTAAATTAAAGGAGTAATTTTTTTTTGTTTTAAAATAAAATTTGAATATTTTTTTAGTCGTTATTATACGAATAGGACATGGTCATGAAGATACTTCACACAATTATTTTTTGTTTTTGTCCAAATAATTCTATGTAACACAGTTAGGCACGACTACGCCACTATCTCATTTCATTACAATATAAAACTAAATAAGTAGTGAAAGCATTACACACCATGATAATAACGAAAGCAAGTGAGCAAAAATTTCACATACAGTACTAGATATATACTTCAAAAGAACAAAAAATACACATAGAAAACTGATTACCAAGATCGATTGGGACCCCATAAAATTACTGAACTTACACATTATTTTAAGTCTACACAATTTGAAGTGCTATTTAAAAATTATTACACAATAGTCTTATAGAAAAATATCAATTAGAATATGCGCCCGCTATTGACAGAATGGCACTCAATTATATAATTTTTTTCTCCTTTCTATATTCTGTGCATTTTGAAAAACATTTTATACAAACTGATTAAACTACGGCCAAACCTAACCATAATATAACTATACATTTAAAATTACTTTTTCATTAGTCATCGTTATAAGATTTAAAGATAAAATTCATTCTCCTCTCGTGAAAAATGACATAAAAGAAACTAATGCATATTCTTCACTTAAGCTTCCTTATAATTAAATTATTGTTTGTGAAATGACGAGTACCTTGTCCTTCCAGAACCGATAGATTCGGTACGATTCCTATACAGATGAAATGATGAAGAACTACTAGGGGCACTGGTGCCAGGTTGCGGACGTAGCAAATCGTCTCGTCTACAAGAAAACCAAAAAACCATAAATAAACTAAACCAAAAAAAAAATTAAATCAACAGAAATAACTAGAACACTGAGAATTCTGGTTTCTTGTAGGTTCTTTAGATGCTCATCATGCCATCACAAAGCAGTAAAAATGCAATGAAATAGCTTTATTGTACTGAGAATACAGGGTTGCGTACGAATATTAAATAAGAAAAAATTACAAAAAATAGCTGGGTTTATTTTACTCCACTCAAAATTGACATAACTCATGGGACGGAAAATCTCTTATCCTTGTCTCACTGTTTTATGAAGAGTATATTTTATGTTCTGTGGGTACTCAAGTTGAGGTAATTTAATAGTTTTAATACTGCTCACGATAATATTTATTATTGCAGTTGCATATATGTGAAGAAAACAATAATAATAACAGGTTCTTTCTTAATACCAACATAACCACCTCTTCCGTTCTTTTGTCACTCTAACTCCATATGAAAACTGGAACCGTTCGCATATTACATGAAGAGTAGTCAACTCCAGAGTAAATCCATCAAAACTATACTCAACTCGGTGTAGTTAATATTCGAATGCAACCCAATAGTTCCAGGAACATTTGAACTGACATAATATGTCAGTTCATGTGACATGTATATTATACATGTCACTTGTTCAAGATGAACAACTGTGATGGAAGTCCAATAAAAAACTGCATATTCAACAAAATGCATCCAAGATAAATTCTTTTGCTTAACAAATTTCTTTCTATTGAATGTCTTATTTAATCTTTTCTCTTTACTGTTGAATTTATATTTAGCACAACTCTAATGAGTTACAAAATCTATTAATGTGGTCATAATTATTAATTTACCTTGTGTAATTTAGTGGTCGAAGAGGTGAAACTTCATCATGATGTTGAGTCGGCATACTTTCAGAGATACTGCGATTACGTTTCTTCTTTAATTCATTTATACGTGGCTATAAACAAAGAACAATCTTTCATTCAATGAATTATATATGGAACTAATATTTGTTAACAGCATACTGGTTTAGATGCTTCAAAACTAGTGTTTTTAATTTTGAAGATACAAAACTTTTTGAAGCACGGAAATGAGTGGAAGACCAAGAACAGAAGACATTACTTTATAATTATGTGACAGAGCTGAATTATCAGCAGTTAATTACACACAACCGTATTGAAAAGTGTTAGAAATTAATATTTCGACGTGTATTCAAGTTATTCTAAAATCATCTAAAAATGGGGTACTCTTGGAAAGTCTCAAAAACCATGTCGCTCATGAAGAACAATGAGAATTTATTCAAGATCTAAAACTGGGATATTAATTCTGGAATACTCGGCGATCAAAAATGTTTTCTCTGAAATGAATATCAGACTAGAACTCTTCGAAACCACGAGTTATTTCACATTACCTTTCACCCCACAAATTATGGACAACATTCACCACTGCAAAGAACACTAAAAACGATAAATGATAATAATATAGATATATTGGGATGCTCTCTGACTGATTTCAGAAGAAAAATAAAAACTGTTCAAGGGTGAATCAGTTTATAACAGATTTTGGGATATGTACAATGAAATAAGAAATTTTATAGCTTCTTTCTATGATATGTATGTTAATAAGTAGTGTTTATGTATTATTTGTTAAAGTTTGTATTTTTGTAGGAATTGGGTTCGTCCCGTTAATAAAGATTATTATTATTATTATTATAAAAATAAGGAACATCTTGAAAAATAATATTGATAAGGCTGAAGGACTTCGGTCGATGGCCATTGACTGTAGTCAATAAAAAACTGTTACTACTAATATTGATATTCATTAGTTTTACGATATATATATACCAAAAATAACGAGGGGGAAACCGCTGACAAAAATTTGTACACCAGAATTCCAACTCGACCGGAGTTTCATTGGAATTCAATAGCAATTCATTAGGAATTCTTTTGAAATTCTATTGGAATTACATATTCTTGTACACCAGAATTCCTAGTGGTTTACCCCTTGGTTAAAACCAACTATTTGGAGCTGTATACATGTTTGTCCGATAGGTGTCGCACTATAACATGAATAGGAATTCTCAATAATTCAATAGGAATTCCATGGAATTCAATAGGAATTCCACAGAATTCAATAGGAATTCCACAGAATTCAATAGGAATTCCTCGGAATTCAATGGAATTCTACTTTCTTGTACACCATAATTCCTAGCGGTTTACCCCTCGATAAATAATCAACTATTTAGTTCAACAAACCTCAAGAACTCTGAAATCCTGAACATCTTTGTACTTTTTCAGGAGATTTTTTAGGAGTGGGTCCACCTGCAATTCGCTGCTATGCTTGTAGTACTTCAAGAATGCCCAGAACTTCTCCATACCATATAACTGACCATTCTCATAATCTTTGAGTGTATGTTGCTGAAAATCTTCATACAAATGCGGTCTGAATTTCTTTTCCAATCCATACGAGTAAAATCTGAAAAGACATTCCAATCCGTATCTCCAGCCGTGCTCTGCATCTTCCAACGCCAAATTTTTGAATTCATTATACATGCTCCTGTTGAATTTTTCCCTGAGAAAGAATGACCAGAAACGAAAGAGGGTGTTCATTTCCTGCGATCTACCAATACCAAACTTTTTACGTTCTCTTATACATTTATTTCGGTATTTATTGTAAGCGACTTGCGTGAACAATTGGTCCTCCATTAACGCATAAGAGGGGTGTTGGAATTTTGGTATTGCCTGGGGTACACTACCACAGCTAGTGGAAGCAAGTTCGCTGGGACTAGTTCCATAACTTCTGTAATGAAATGAATATTAGAAGGTCATAAGTTATTACTTATATCAAATGAATGTTTGTTTTCTGCGCGCATGTTCTAGGGAATCGAGCGCCATAATTTTCTCCCAAATGTCTATAATTTTTGTTTTTTTATTTCCACGAGAACTCAAATCCGATCAAAAAAGAATATCTGTCCTACTCTAAATGATGTCTTCAACATAAAGTGTGCCAATATCTTTTTACGCTTCTTCTAGATGTCAGATAGAGAATCAAACCAACATTATTTTAATATCACCACACTAGAAGTTGAATAAATGGTTGCACATGGATCCTCAGAAATAAAATAGCCGAAAAATTAAGTACTCATTAAAGAATACTTTCATTCAATTCAATTGTTGTATTCTTTTATTTTATAGTTATATTTTCAGACTTCCATTGAACCGAAAATTTACTTGTTTACCATTCTGACGTAAGAGTTCATTCTAATCATTGATACCATGTAATTTTTCTGTTGATCTGTTAGAGATACACTTCGCAAAAAAATTAACGCACATTATGGAAATCTCAAATTTATTCTACAACTGAAGGTGTTCTCAATGATAATTATTTTTATCAGAATTATGCATGCATATGTTATCCACTTTCAACGTTTTTCTTCAATACAGATGTTTTTTCCCAGCAGGAATAAAAAAAGATGAGATTATCAGATTTTGAATGTATTGGCTCCATTCTGAAATCAGTTGTTCTCAATCAATTCTAGTGATCAATAGTTTTTCTTTCGTTTGATTTTCTACACTCGATCACTATGCAACGCGAAACACGCAATTTGACCCAAGAGGAATGTGCCCAAGCGGTAGTTTTGCGAGAAGAAGGGTGGACATACACAAGAATTGCAGAAAGGTTTGGAGTTTCCCATATAAGTGTGTCCAGAATGTTGCAGTGATTCAGGGAGACAGGTATGAATGTCCGAAGACCAGGACAGGGTAGACCACGGGTAACAACTGACATTCAAGAACGTTACTTGAGAGTATCTTCGTTGAGACAACGGTTTGCAACCGCTCGCCTCCTTCAAAATCAGCTTGAGCAAACTCATGGGGCGCAAATTAGCACTCAGACAATAAGAAATCGCCTCAGAGAATATGATTTAAGGCCTCGTGTCGCGGCAAGAGGCCCAGCTCTTACCCCAGCCCATCGAAGGGCGCGTTTGGATTTTGCGAGAGCATATCCATTGGGAAGAGGCTGATTGGGAAAGAGTTCTCTTCACAGATGAGTCTAGATTCTGCCTCTACCATTGTGATCGACGTTCCCTTGTATACAGACGTCCACATGAAAGATATGCTCAGTGCAATTTCCTGAATACTACTGGTTTCGGGGGAGGATCGATTATGGTGTGGGGTGGAATATATTTGACTGCTCGCACAGACCTAGTGGTCGTTGATAATGGAGCTATGAATGCTGATAGGTATATAAGGAACATTCTTGAAGAGCAGGTAGTGCCATTTGCCCCATACATTGGTGAAAATTTCATTTTTATGGACGATAATGCCAGACCCCAGCGTGCGCGCATCGTTCAGGAGTACCTTGAAGAGGTTGAAGTCTCTCGAATGGAATGGCCAGCAAGAAGTCCAGATCTCAATCCGATTGAGCAGGTTTGGGACAACCTCAATAGAAGGCTGAGAAGTTCAGAAAATCATCCAGCTACTCTTAATGACTTAGGAATCCAACTCAGAGAAATCTGGGAAGGATTAGATCAGAACATTTTAAGATCACTCATTTTGAGTATGAACCGTCGTTGCCGAGCTGTAATTAACGCAAGGGGTGGAAATACCAAGTATTAAATCACTTATCAGCATTCCAGAATTTTGAAAATTGTTTATTTCTCTTCTTCCACATAAGATTCGGTGAAATCCTGAATTTTTCTTCCATTTAATGTGTCTTGTTTCGTTCAAAACCTTCCCGAGAGAACATAAAAAATAAGTTATAAAGTCGATGTAGAGTTAACTTTCATTAAAATTGAGATTTTCAGAATGTGCGTTAATTTTTTTGCGCAGTGTATTTAAAGCTCCCTTATTTGACATAGATTATTTAGTCTCTTAATAATGCGAGAATGTAATAAAATGTTCTTGATCTGCATGATCAAATTAGATAGAGTTCCCCTTTTGCTATTAAAATTTTGGAATGGCAGCTTACCCTACTGAAGTAGTTCTATTGCGATGTTCCTTCACATCCATTATCCATCCAACATGATGTTCCACAGGAGGATTACTGGAGTGCCTTGTTTTGCGTTTACGAGGAGTATGTGGATCTGGACCCTGCTCATTCTTGATAACAGGAAAGAATCTAGGAACGTTCTTGAGATTAGCGCTAGGAGCTTTTCCTTTGTTGACTCCCGATGTACCAGCTGTGCTGGCTGGAGCAACATTGTTACTAACACCTGTAATAGAGAAGAAAGTCAAGAGGCATGCTTACAGATTGTTGAAACTAATGATTATTATTATTAATCATCTATCGTACCTGTCTTTTGTTGGTTTCCAACCTTCAAAGGTGGCGGTGGTGGTAGACTTTGCGACTTCTTGGGTACAGCAGGAACCATTTTCTCAAATGCTTCTTGAGAAATCACATTAACAGTTTTATAACTACCCACAGATGTTGTCCGTTGTCTTTTCCAAAGGTCTTCTTCATAGAAGCAGAGCCCATCATTGATAACTTGAACCAGTTCTTGGGTCATTTTAACTCTGGTAGTCCAATCTCCAGTCCTATCGTAACCTTCGTGTTTAGGGGCTCTATTGGAAGGGTTCATGGTAACGGGATTTTGTGTAACGATGAGAATTTTATTAATGTCACGGTCTGAGATCTCGTCATCTTCATGATCATCGTCGATCCTGAAAAACAGACAACAACAAAAGTGTTAATTATGAAACTGATAAAATTAAATCTATTCGTCGACTCACCAATTGTCAGAAAAAGTATTTTGTCTTCCAGAAGGTACATCATCATCGGAATCAAGATCTTCGTAGAACATAAACCCATATTCCTCTTCATGTCTGAGCTTTGGTTTGGCTTCCTTTTTTGTCTTGGTATTATTTTCTTTATTTTTTCTTTTCACTTCTCTCCAAGCTTCATAATCTTTTCCGTTTTGTTCCATTTCATCCTTCGAACCTTCATCTGTTTGTTCATTATTGCCAACTTTGTTTTCCTTGATTTGTTTTTTGTTACCAACACCTTTCATGAATTGAATATTATATTCTTTAATAATGATTCATCAAATTGTTTTAAAATTATTAACTGGAATTTTTACCTGATAGTATGAGAAATTGTCTACATTCTTCAATCCACCTGATAAATATTTGTATGTAATAGGGCTGGCTTGATGAACTGAATTTTATTCAAATAAAATAATTATTTTTAGAAAAACTTATTGTTTTTGCGTTATATTAAAAGAAACTTACTATCCTACGCCATATCTTTTAAATTTGGCAATGTTGGTTTTATAAAAAAACTGGAACTTTGTTCACTCTCTTATATCTGCCTGGTTTTCCCCAAATACCCAAGTTTCAAGTAATTTTTCATAAAAAACACTTTACAGATTAAGAAATTACAGAAATTATTATTATTGGAAACTTTCTACATTTACATGTTTCTGATAATTCCTCAAGCTAATAATGTTGCAAATCAAGGAATATACTATACCCCTTCCGAGGGCTGATTGAATTGAAGACAGGAATTGTGTCAATTTCTCAAACTGCAGATAGGCAAAAACAACTACTTAAATTTCTTTTTAAAGCCTTACCTGTCTTCGTGGTATTGTTCTCAAGGGGTATAAATTCAGCAACATTCGGATTTAAATTTTCAATATTCTGTTCTCTTAAGCTTCTCGGCACTGGTGCAGGTAATAGCTTTGTTGTTCCCCCATTTATATCTATTATTGGCCATTTTGTTGGATCATGTTTGGTGCGTACCTGAAGTATATGATGACATAGAATTGTGAGAAGTTGGCAAAGGGTGCGACATCTATTGAGAATTTCAAGAACATAAATACAGGTGAACAACAAACTTTCTCATTGTGATTTATATGTGTTTAGACGGTGTTTATTTCGGAAAATTAAGGGTTTTTGTGTAAGAATGGATAGAATATTTACAAGTAAATACGATTTTTGAACATTTAATTACTTTCCAAATGATAACACATTGAAGGAGAAGTGGAAAAAAGCTTCAAAAATTGGAAAGGGAGAAAACATGCTGGTTTGTAGTTTACATTTTGTAGACTCTGACTTCACTATTGGTGAGTTAAGAGTCATTAAATAACTAATTACAATATTATTGCCATTGTTATGAATTTTACAGCAGCAAATATGAGGAGGAGAATGCAGAAAAATGTGGTCCCAAGCCAAAAAGTTCCCATTTCTAACTGTTTAGAAGGCACCTATTGACAGGTCAAGAAGGCATTGGTATGTTTTTTTTAATGAATATGAAATCGTTGATATTCCCATTATGCGCATGAACCTTCTTCTGAACTAACAACTTCAGGAAGGAAGGTACCTCATACCATTCGCTGATCAAATAATTATTGTATTAGGAGCTATTGCAAATCTACCGTCTCCTATCTTGGCAGATGATAAAGTGTAATACTTGGTATGCTAATAAAATACTGTGTATTTTTTAATTTAAATAATATATGTGTATGAAATTAATCATTCTTCTTTAATTGAATTAGGAATATGTTAGCAGTTCGTTGAGATACTTCGGCTTTTTGGATTAAAATAATGAACAGTTCGTTGAGATACTTCGGCATTTTGGATGAAAATAATGATACTTTTTCTAAATCACTTAAACTGTAATCAGTTCTTTGAAATACCACTGAATGGAAAAATTCTTGTAAGTTAACAAGATATTTTTATTTAAACAATAAAAATGCACCATTTTATTTAAATGATAGTTACAAATGGTTTTGTCTCGTACGACTCTCCAATTGCTTCTTTTCTTTATAATATTTTTGCTGTAAGTCAGTATAGCTTAGAACTTTCAGAGTACCTGCCTAATTATAGACTTTACAGAATAAAAAAGGTAGTTATACTTCTAATTATTTGTGGATTCTGTCTCCACACCACATAATAAAACGTGTCCTACCTGGAAAACTGCTTCACCTTCCTTGAGTGGTCGACTTCTATTATCGATATATCCCAATATATCGGTAAGGGAAATATCAAAATTTTGCCATTACTATTGTAAGGACGGATACTTTTGAAATAACTCAATTTAAAACACAAAGTAGTTATTCACAATACTTAAAAGCTGAGATTTCAATTTGAACAGAAGCTGTTAATGTTTGTTGTTCACCTCTATATCAGCCATATTGAAATTTCAAGCACCCTCTAGCGGGGGTTTACTTTTTGCCTATAAGGTGACTGTAGCTGATTGCTAATAACTAAAAGACGGCAAAATGATTTTAACCACCAACAAATATTCCCCCAGCTATCCGGTATAGCCACCTCATCGCTCAGTGTTCCCCCAAAGAGGAAAGTGTCATTCAGGGAAGATACGTACCGGTTTCATGGTTGTTACCAATCATCAGCCACTGAATGACAAACGAAGAGATGTATGTGAGGATTTTAGAATACACGGAAATGCCCATTATATTATAAGCTCAAGATCCAATAATTTTATAACACGTAAAAAATCTACCTTCATATCTGCTCCTAACTCTAATTTATCAGAATCCATTATAGCTGCAATTATCACTT
The DNA here is from genome assembly GCA_937662695.2 of Halyzia sedecimguttata. Taxonomy (NCBI): domain Eukaryota; kingdom Metazoa; phylum Arthropoda; class Insecta; order Coleoptera; family Coccinellidae; genus Halyzia; species Halyzia sedecimguttata. The sequence continues at coordinate 7,627,918 of OW569420.2, forward strand.
GTATATCATTGGTTAGAGCTTGGACTCGTCTAAACGAGGAAATCATTAGAATGGGAAGAAATCCATTTGCATCCATTTTTCTTCGCAGGTAAAAGTCCCGATCAAGATTTTCTTCACTGAAGTAGTATTCTCTGGAAAATGTCACTTGTTAGAATGGCAATTTGAGAAAGTGTCATGAAATCTTACATTTGCTTTGTTAAGCATTCTTTCACGCCGCATACATTGGAATTACCATCGGAATTGAAGAAGTAAGTACCCATATATGGTGCCATGAAATTCTGATGGTCTTGCATATTATATTTCATGATCTGAAAATATTTGAGAATGAAATGAAAAATAGACATTCGTGAACGATCCTTCCCACTGATTTTTATATTCTTTTTTTTTTCATGACAGATCTAAGATTAAAACCTACCGCAGAAATATCAGGTGAATATTCAAAAAATTCCATTTCATTACTAGTTTTATTATTTCTGTTGAATGGAGTTTTTCTTCCATTACGATTCCTACTTCTACCTCTGGATGCATGAGGAATTGGCCTTCGTCTATCACCATTGTCTTGAAATAAATGATATGTTCAACAAACTAGATGTAATATCGAAATGTTTTCACGAAGTATCTGTTCAATAAACAAAGTGCTTGGATTCCAAAAATTAACATTGGTCAAAGAACTGAAACATGTGAGTATCAGATTACAATAAACCATTCACGTTTCACAAATATTACACATAGATACACATTACATAATTCTCGAATCAGGACTGAGGGCAAGAATACATAAGCTTTCAATTCTTGTTATTCAAGAACCTTAATGTTATAATTGTCGTTTGAAATCCAAGGCCATTCATTTAAAGAATTCTCCCTAATGATATTTCTGATTTGTCTTACTTTTATCCGATCTCCAATCACGATCTCCTTCACTCGCCGTAGAGTGGGCATCTCCGAAATCTTTTCTTGAAGAAGATCTATCTCTCCTCCTCGATTTAGTTAGATCAATATCCAAGGGGACCCATTTCTGTTTGTTGTTTCTTTTTCTATCGTCGCTATCTTCACTGAGTTGTTTCTCCTTGAGAATACTTGAAGTTTGACCATTTGGTGGGGTACTTGATCTTCGCAACTGAAGTTCAATAACGATGTAATGAAAAATTCATACTATTGTGACAAAGAGAATCGTCATAATCTTTTTATGATGAATAATGAATTTGCATTTGTTCCTTTTAGTATCCTTTCAACAGTTATCCAACCGTGAATGATAATATTTAATTGAAAAATTCAGATAAAGGACATTAGAAAATATAAAAAAATTATATGATTTATAATCCTTATATTCAGAGAAATCTTAACGTTAATAAATGTATAGAAATTCACCATATCTGTGTAATAATACTCTGTTATTCAAAGAGATAAATCTTAATATTCTCAACAAGCAAATATAACCGTATAAACAAAAACAGTGCAGAATAGAGTTAACTCCAGGAAAAAAGGCTTTTGAATATAAAATATGGGTGAATTACCTCACAATAGTCCCCTAGAGTTGGCCAATCTGCAGTGTTAGTAGTGAAATCACTACCCTGTAAAAAAATTGGTTGGATGAAAGGAACATTTCATGAAATATTACGATGGTTCGTTTACATGGAAAGAATGAAAAGATATAAATGGAATTTATTTCAATTATTAAATTAATCTACAAGTATAAATATATTCGCATATTAATCTTATGACCCTGACTGGTGGAGTTAATAATATATGCAATAAAAAGTTGACATAAATTCCACTATTACTATCAAGGGTACTGCCCTATCAACATTCAAAATTGTCATTTCATACTAACCTTATCACTTTTCTTATCTTTAGATTTAGCAGTTTTGACAAGCTGGGAAGGAGCACCATCAGACGATGTTCCTTGTTGACGGGTAGTTGTTCTCTCTGGATTAACTTCTTTAGTTGTACTCTTCACCTTCCAAACATTAACTTTAGGTAAAGGGGCTTCTACAAAAACCTTTTTAGGACCAGATCCATTTTCATCCTTAGATTCAGAATACTCCTTCAGCTGGGGTTCATGTTTTGTAGAATGTTTATCAAAGTGTTTATCTTGATTTCGCTCACTACGTTCAGTACTGTTTTGTTTATGCTTTTCTTTTTTGGATCTATCGTTTTTTCTTTCTTTCCTACTATGGCTGACTACAGGTGTGAACGAAATATCGTCAATGTCAACTGAAGGTGGTGATTCAGTTTTCTTTTCACATAATGTAATAGATGTTTCAGGAACTGGTTCATCATTAATCTCCTTGTATGTTTGTTTGAAATTTAATACAGCATTAGCATAGGATGCTCCTGCCATATCGCAATTCCCCGATTTGTCACCAAATGATGAAAGATGTTTTGTTGTTTCGAGAGCCTCAGATGACATGACTACTCTTCAACACTATCACAATTAAATTCTTCCGGCAACAGTAACGAATTTTAACACGCTTTAACGTCAATATGGAGAGTCATTACTTACCATGTTGTTGACTGAAAGCATGGTAAGATATCTTGGGCCTAAGTTTGGGCAACAACTGATGTGTTACACTTCATTGATATTATTTAGACACAGACATTCCTAACGTATTACTAAAAGTAGGTAAATTATGTTTTAAAATACTAATATGCACATATTTTGTTCCAATTTAACATGCTTCGCAATTCCTATTTGCACTACGGACTAGACGTCACCATAGAACATTCAATCCACAGAAAAGAATTCTTTTGAGTTGGGTTCAGTCTTATCGGATTTGAAAGAGTATAGAATATGATAATTTAATGTCAATTCTAGTATTTCTAGTACACATTTGAATATAAAAATGCATAGCAACCAAATAATGAATATAATATGAATTCTCAGCTTCACCAAATAATTGAAATTAGTTATATAATGATCAATATTTGAATCTATATCACAAAGTAATCCAACAATAATGATCTCAAGTCAATTATAATTTAAATTTTCCATGAAAATTTCGGTCAAACTTCGTCGACTGACCTGTCCAACACGAGATCGTTTACATTTATTACTAGCGTGGTTAGTTGCCGAATCCCGCCACCAGAGTTTTGGAAGTTCCCAATAGCTTCGTCGATCGAAGGGAGCGCACCGATTTGTGTTAGACGGAACGCAGCATTGTAACCACAGAATTTAACAATATTGGGAATATTCTGTGATTGTAGACTATTATATGGGTTACGTGCAGTTCTGACAGTTGACCGACATTGGAGGACCAACAAAGCGGGAATTAGTACTGTTATTGTTTGTTTTGCTCTTATTTTCCTGGATTTTTCGATATTTGTGAGTGTTATATCAATTGAATTGCTGTTTATGAAGTGAAGTGAATATTTTGCTATCTTTATTTGTTCCATAAACATTAATTTTTAGTAATAAAATGCCAAATTTTTGCAAGTTCATGAGCTGCAGTAGCAAGGGCGAACTAAAAAACGTACAAATATCACATTTTTCACGTAAATTTATATGCAGAAAGTGCGTAAGTAAGTGAGTAATGTATAGATCTATTTTAATATCTTGGTTTCAATTTGAATCTTGTATGACTGTAGAGCACAGACCTAATTTAAAGGTCTATGATGTAGAGCTGAACTTAACCGATCACCTTGAGAGATTATAAGAAAGAACTAGGTATATTGTTTTCCAAGGCAAGAATTCTATTGCATTAGTATGTCACTACGATTGGAAACTGTGGAAAATTTAGAAGACAAATAACACTTTCCAGCTTGTCAATTCTGTATAATTATAGGTACATATAAAAACGTTTCACTTAGCTGCATGAATAGTAATGTATGAATCTATAATATTTCATTATAAATTTTATGAATTTCTCAATTAATTTGATTTCTTTATTGAAAGGATTTCATCAGTTTTTGATAAAGTTCGCAAAATTTGTTACCTCAGCAAAAACCAGAGATTTATGGATTCGTCTGCTGAAGAGATTCGAATTAACAGCTTCGAAACTCAAATTTGGTATGATGTATATAAATATGAAAGGAAATAAAATTTTGATTTGTTTCTCATGTTACAATATAGAAAATTGTACATCATGTTTTCACTAGGTAAGCCAGCAGATTTGTCCGATAAAAATCATCCTGATTGGATTCCATTATAGAATATGATTGTGTATGTAATTTATCTGTTATTTTTTATAATCTAATGTAGTTAATTCGTGATGAATAAATTTAATTTTCCCAACTCTAATGCCAGGTCCAAACCAATCGAACAAAAACGAGAATAAGGCTGTTACAAAGCAAAATGTATATTGTAGATTAATTTATTTAAACAGAACTGCTTAGACATGATGAATGTTGTAAATAAATTATAAAGTATACAATGTGTTTTTTACTCTATTAATATTAGTGTAAATTTTTTTAAATATGCTTGCTTCAGTTTAAACTATTACCAAAAATCATTGTAATGACGAGCATGAATAACCCATTGTCACTGTGAAATACTTCTTAATCCAAGACATGCTTAAAACAAACTCTTGATATTCAACTGCTCCCTGCTTTCTATTTCAATAGATTTAGATTCAACCACTGTCAAATTTATGCTTCAACCTGAAAAATATTGATAAATAAATCATTTTACTAACGTTGATAGAAGCTGCATTCATATAATATCCTTGAAGAATCATTCATTACTGCCACTAATAAATTCAACAGCACACTTAAGATAAAAATCACCAACAAGTATCAAATTTTAAGAACTAAAAGTTTGATAGATTGGGGCTTACCGATATCCTGCTATTCCTTCGATGATATATTCAAATACTTTTCTTCAAATAAATCCATGATAGTTATAGTGAAATATATGAATTTGAAGATGATTGTTGAACCTATACCTTTGCAATTATGAAACTATGATTGCCAGTCTTTATTATGGAGATATTCCACACCCATCCACATGCTGTCTGATTATAAGCCTCCAAACTTTTATTAGAACTCATATCATCTGAAGTATATTTGTCCTTGGTAACCACAAGGTGCATAAAAATGTCTGGGTACAGTATTTTCATCAACTTTTGTTGAACACTTCTGCTTCCTGATAGTATAAGGATCTAAACGAACCACCAATGATGGAAATTTGATCGATATAGAGCTTTTTGTCACTCTCAGAATGTTTTTCAGAGTAATCACTATAATCCATCATGATTATTTACAAATATAAATTGGATTACAAGGTACCTGAAAACATGGAAATGATCAAACTGTTCAGATAAGGAAGATATTAGCATTCTTACCTATGAAATACTATTTTTTTCGCAATATATACCCCTTTTATGGATCAAATAACGTTTATGAGATATTCATTACACTACATAAAATTCGTAAACAGCATATAACTTGATATAACATTCAAAAATTAGGAGAAATATGAGCAAAACAACCAATAACAGTGCTAATTCCTGTTTTGTTGGTCCTCCAATGTCGTGTCAACTGTCAGAACTGCACGTAACCCATTGTAGAAAATTTGAGGACGTCGGGAGCTTTTGCGCGCATGTTCTATTGTCTGTTCACGCCTCACACACCCTCACGAAATACTGCATGAACCTTCAAGCCGTCCACTACTAGATTTTAATTCGATCGGATCTGTATTTTTGAAATATCTAACGTCGCTAAAGTCTCAGCGAATTGTTCCTAACGAAACTTCGCAAAAATTGGCAAGTTGGCATGCTATGCCTACTTGCCAAGTTTCAATTCGATCGGATCTGCATTTTTTGAGTTATCGAGGAAATATTACAGATGGGTATAACTCCAAAACCGTTTGGCCGTTTATTCTCATTAACGAACTCAACCGTCGCACCTGGATGCGCACCCTACCCTGAACATTGCAAGTCGCTATCTCTTTCATTTCGAAAGCTATCGTCACGGATAGAATTGAATTTGATCTCGAATTCCCCATCAGTGAGTTGAACCTAATCCTTTTCGACAAACAATTCAAAAATTTAATTTGGGTAAGATAGCACGCTGTTCCCCAGAACATGCGCGCAAAAATGGTTTTGGCGAATTACCAGACGAAAAAAAAAAAATGCGTAATTAGCAGCGTTATCAATTGTTACTGCCACTAGATCGCCAAGATTAATCGTTGGAAATATTGAACCAAAATAGGATACGGAGGAAATGAGGGTGGAGGCTGGAGTGGATTTGATAAATTCTCAACATTTTTATGTGGAATGTTCTTTTCATACAGGCGTAAATTCCCCTGTGTGTTTGAGTGCATGTAGTTTTTCCATGTTTTTCATATATTCCCCAGGGGTTGCATGATAATGAAGAATGATCCTTTCAATTATTTATTTCCGAACACCATAAAAAGTCCAGTCGCTTTTGTTGACCTAAAACTGATAAATATCGATGCTTAATTCATTCTAGACGCTTGCGCCTGCAGGAAACCTGCGTAACCAGACGAATTTTCCATTTCCCATCGAAGTGATGTAGTGTATACGTGCCTTATTTCATTCTAAAGATGAGCCATCGAAATAGATGCAAAGCTAGAATTGTACCGCAACAAAACAAGAAAATTTGTGGAATAATCTGCTTCTGTCAGCTAGTCCTCGTTTTAAGTTGTGTGTCCTTGATATATTTAACAGTCGTTATTTACATTCCGTCCTATAGGGCTTTCCATTCTGGATTCGAACTTAGACCAGTTATGTGCCAAACTATAAACACCAGTATGATAAATAACTGCAGTTGGGCGTCTTGTGGCGAGTGGTGTCTGACGAAAGCTTCAGGTTTTTGCCCGCAAATCCACGCGACCGTTCGCCAAAACGGCACCAACGTGCAGTTCCAAAACTGCACATCATTTCACAAATCCTCTTGCCCCCCTGTAGACAGCAATGCAATAAGCAAGTTCAACTGCAACAACGGTACCGAATGTGCATCTTTGAGGGGCGTGTTCAACTGCACTTTAGGGCATTGCAGGAACATGTCTGAAATTTATAACTGCCATTATAAAGCAGATGGATTCACGCTTGATAGCGACAAGGATAACGTGAAGCTTAACGGTTTTTTCGAGTGCAAAGGATCACGTTGTACGAAAATCAAGAAGGCCTTCAGTTGTGATCGTATTTGCCCAGAGAAGATATTGTCAACAGGCCACAATGTATTTCTAAACGTTGATGACAGTGTTTTCTTCGCTAACTGCTCATCTGCGGTGGCGTTAAATGCAGCTAAAGGAAACTCTGAAGGATATGCTGTGAATGCAACACATTTTTGGAGTTCTAAAACCGAAGATCTACTTATGGCCGCTTGCTATTCCGTTGATTATGATCCCATCACCCATATTTTGAAGTAGGTACACCTATTTACTTAACATACTTCATTGTTGGCATTGAACACGCCTTTCCGAATTTTCTGAAGCTAATTTAAAAAAAATTGGAAAGGTCTGTGGACAGGGGCTTTGGCGCTCTTGTCAAACTATTAGCGATCAATTATTCAAACTTTGACAAATCATATCTCCGAAAGTATATTGGTTTCTCAGAGTTGGGAATGATATCAATGGATCAATGATAGAACTGCATCATAAAAAAATAAATTCAAAGCGTATAGGTCTATGACTCACTTCATATGTTGGAATTACATGGATCAGCAAATTAAATTAGAGCATTCTATGGCGGAGGTTACACGGTCAATCTGGTATCAATCTGGCATCAATCTGACATCAATCTTGCCATCAGTCTACGCGTATAGAATCGGTTTCCCGTCAATCTGACATCACTCCATATAATTGATGTCAGACTGAACTGATGAATGTCTATGAAATGATAAAATTACGATTAATTATTGAAATTTTGAAAAATGATATCTCCAAAAGGATTAGTTTGTTAGAGTTGAGAATGATATCAATGGATTCTTCTTCTTCTTTGTAATGTGAAAAAAACCAGGCCGATTTTGCCCAATAACGAACTTAACCGAGATATGTATCTCCCAAACCTACTCTGAAAATTTCGACTGTCTATAGCTCATTCCGTTCGAGAGTTATTGTGTTAACGGCCGGACATAATCGATTTTGGCCACTAATTATTGATCAGTGAGTCAAACCAAAACGTTTGAGACCATTTCAGTCAAGAATTCTAAAATTACAGACATTTGGGCAAATTGATAAGAACTTCCGAGGAACAAGAGCGCCAAAATGGCTGATACCGTTGTTAATAAATCAACAAGTTCTGAGCGTTTTGCCAATATCACCTCGACACCCTATTGGTAGAACGCTCAGAACTTGTTGATTTATTAACAACGGTATCCGCCATTTTTGGCGCTCTTGTTCCTCGGAACAGAGTGCTTATCAATTTGCCGAAATGTCTGGAAATTTCGAATTTTTGACGGAAAATGGTTTCAAACGTTTTGGTTCCACTCCCTGATCAAGAATCAGCCATTTTTGCGGCATGTTCTAGGTAAGAGCGTTCTATAATTTTGCCCAAATGTCCGCAATTTTCGAATTTTTTGCCGAAAATGGTCTCAAACGATTAGGTTCGACTCGGTAACACAATAACGGAAAGAGTTAGCGACTTGAATTTTCTGGGTAGATTGCACATCCGAATACGACTGTTAAGTTCGTTAATAGTCATAATCGATTGAACGGTTTCGGAATTATCCCCTATTAAGTAATTAGAAATCATTCTTTAGTTCAGCAAATTGACTCATAATAATTTTACGGTAAAATAGAGAAAATTGTAATATGTTAAAATATAGGCATTTGTTTGGGGGAAACATCGATGACATAGTTATTTCAGTTTTCCAATATTAAAATTTAACCTAAAATCAATTTCCCCCAATTTTAGAACTACCTTCAGGTTTTTTCTATAGTCATCATCTTGCCCAAATGCCTATACCTTTCGAGTTTTTTGCCGAAAATGGTCTCAAACTATCAGGTTCTTATCACTGGCCTTTTCGAACGGAAAAAGATAGGGATTTGAAATTTTCAGGGTAGTTTGAGTATCCAAATGCAACGGTTAAGTTTGTTAATAAGCATAATCGGCCAAACAGTTTCGGAGTTACGCCCATCTGTAGTTTCATTGGTATTTCCCCAATAACTCAAAAGATTAAGAATTGATCGCATTGAAACTTGGTAACTAGTTATAGGATACCGACACAAAGATGTATGTGCAGTTCGTGAGGATCGTATCACTAGAAAATTAAAAAAAAATTATTATAAAATTTTAGGTTTCTCACGATAACTTGGAAACGGAAAGAGATAGCTGCTTGCAATTTTCAGGGTAGGTTGCGCATCTGAATGCGACATTTAAGTTCGTTAATAGGCATAATCAGCCAAACTTTTTCTGAGTTATATCCATCTGAAATGTTGTTATTTCCACAATAACTCAAAAAATAGGAGTCTCATCCAATTCAAACATGGTGATTAGTTGTAGTAAGCCGACGCGATAATTTTCGCGAAACTTTGTGAATGTTGAATACCAAATTCAAAAATTACGTCACTTGAAACCCCCATTTGATTGAAACTTCTGAGTTGCCTTGTTGTATAGAAGCCCGACTATTTGAGGATCCTGTATATTCGTGATTTTATTTTACATCAGTTATCCATATTCATTTTTGGCGCTCTAGTTCCTCGGAACAGAGTGCTTATCAATTTGCCCAAATGTCTGTAATTTTTGAATTTTTGGCTGAAAATGGTCTCAAACGATTTGGTTCGACTCAGTGATCAAGAATGCGAGGTCGAAATCAATTCTGTCCGGCCGGTCCCCGGCCGTAGGCACGGTAACTCTCGAACGAAAGGAGTTAGAGGATTGAAATTTGCAAGGTGGGTTTGGAGCGTAAATATCTCGGACAAGTTCGTTAATGGGCAAAATCCATCAAGCGGTTTCAGAGTTATGGCCGATTGTAGTAAAAACATTTTTTATGAATATTTCCGAAACCGATCACTCGATCTATCTGAAATTTAGCATCAAATTGTATAATCATGACCTTTATACGCATGTGAAGTTTTGTATTGACCCGGTTACCGCAAAATGTAAAAAAAAATTTTTGAAAATTAAACAAAAAAAATTCTACAATAACTCTCGAACGGAATGAGCAAGGCAGTTGAAATGTTCAGAGTAGGTTAGGGAGATGAATATCTCGGTTGAGTTCGTTATTCGACAGAATAGGCCAGATGGTTTCGGAGTAACGAAAACAAAAATTTTTTTTTAAGTAACAAATTTCAAATTCAATAAAAATCCATTGATGTCATTTTTAACTCCAACAAGCTAATACTTTCGGAGATATGATTTTTCGAAATTTCAATAATGAATCGTACTTCTATGTTTTCGCAGAATGCTATAATTATTGTATCTAAGCTTTATTATATGCTCTGTGTTCATACTCGTACATGTCATCCTGTTCTATAAAAGAGAGTCAAATTCATTTCAGCTATTTTAATTTGATTTCTTCCATGGTGTAGTTCTCATTCTCAGATTGCTCATTTAATCTTGATAAATAAACTATTATTTGAATCGAATTTCCTTTATGATGCAGTTCTTTCATAAGAATACATTGATATAATTCTCAACTCTGAGAAACCAATACTTTAGGAGATATAATTTGTCTGTTCGAACTAGAGCGCCAGAAAGCTCCTGTCCACAGGGCTTGTACCAATTTTTATCGTTGAATATTGAGGTAAAAACTTCACCAATTCGTGATTCGAATTCTAACTATTTTGAACAATTTTTTTTTCAGTGGAACGGACTGTATTAACGGCTCAATATATAGTCTGACTGATGTTCCAAAACCTTCCATGTCATTTAAGCAATACTGGAACTTGACTGGAAGATGGAAGGAAATTGTTGATCCCAAAGACCAGAAGTTTTTACCTATGCAATCAGTTTTGACAATATACAACCATTCTAGACTCTATATAAATCTTGAAGGCTGTGTCAATACGTTGAGAGGGGAATGTATGCAGTTTTTGCATTCACATGGAAGGGATGGAAAGAATGACACTGCACAGTCAAAGTATCCTTGTTTTTATAATAAGGTGAGAATTGTGACATAAGTTTCCGAGATATTCTTCATTGAATGGCAATAAATTTTATGGACTGAGCACTGAGCTTAGCATGTTCGAATCAAGATTTAAGCCACGTTATCGTACTTTTTTGTCTTTTACCATCATAGTCATAAATTATTATTTATATGCAGGAGTTTATTAGCACATTCCGATATACCTATTTAAATGCTTGTTACCTGACCTGAATCTGGAAGAATGGTAAATGAAACAAGAGCGCCAACAAGTGTGAAGACTCGCCCTGTGTGTAGGTTGCGCATCCAAATGCGACATTTAAGTTCGTTAATAGGCATAATCGGCTAAATGGTTTTGGAGTTATACCCATCTGAAATTTTGTTGTTATTTCCTCAATAACTCAAAAATTACGAATCGGATCCAATTCAAACATGGTAATTAGTTCCAAATTTGAGTTCCAAATTTGAACACGATCGGATCTATATTGTTGGAGATCCGAGCAGCCTTGGGTGAGTTCAGTAGCTGGATGGGTGACCGTTGCCACGATAACTTTCTAACGGAAAGAGATAGTGACTTGCCACACGGTTTTGGAGTTATACCTATCTGAAATTTGGTTGTTATTAGTTATAGAATGCTGACGCAAAACTTTTTGCAAGATTTCGTGAGGGTCGTAACACATGAAAATTAAAAAAAAAATAATTGAAAAACATTCTATATATCAGAAACTATTCGCCCGACATCGCTGACATTTAGCGAGAGCCTTCAAAACCTAACTCTACTGCCAAGTTCCAAGTTTAAACACGATAGGATCTATATTGTTGGAGATCTGAGCAGCCTTGGGCGAGTTCAATAGCTGGATGGGTGACCGGCGTTGTCTCGATAACTTTCGAACGAAAAGAGATAGGGACTTGCAATTTTCAGGGTAGGTTGCGCATCCGAATCGGAGAGTTTTGTTCGTTGTTGGGCATAATCGGCCCAACGGATTCGGAGTTATACCCATCTGGAATATTATTGTCTCGATAACATTGAAAAAATAGAGACCCAAATTGAAGCTTGGTAAGTATCGACATGAAGACGCGTGTGAAATTTTGTGAGGAGCTTCCACTAAAAAATTTTAAAATTTTCCAAAAAAATATTATTTATCTCATGATAACTTAAGAACGGAAAGAGATAGCGACTTGCAAATTTCAGGCTTGGGTGCGCATGCGAATGCGACATTCAAGTTCGTTAATTAGCATAATCGGCCAAATTGTTTTGGAGTTGTACTCATCTGAAATTTTGTTGTTATTCCCTCTACCTATATGTTTTCAGTTTTCTTTCCATTTTCCCTCTGCCTCTTGGTTGTCTTGCCCTAAAGAAGCCAAAAAGCAGAAACACTTGTCGGCAAGTAACAACAACAATTTTGTCTCTCATTTTGCGGAATTTCTCGATAATCCTTTATTATTAAATAACATCTCCCCATTATCCAATTTCTATACCTTATTACAATTCAAAGATCTGAATAATATTCTGACTCAATTATACCCATCCTTGATATTCCATTTGATCACGATGCATGTTAGACTAAGCTTATCGCCATACTTATATCATAAGTTTCCATAACAACATGAAATACTGTTATTGATTAGGCGTCTAGAAAAGTTATGACATAAATAGATGTCTTTATTTCTCCGGAGAAATAAAGACATTTATTGGATAATTAACTGGACACAACAAAAAGTTATCACTGACGTGGTATCAGGACCTTAAACGCTCTGGTTCATTCAATTATATTAGTATTATCGAAAAAAATTGCAACTTTCCCATATATTTATTAATCATATCGTACATTGGCGTATTATGAGAAGAAGCGAAGGTGAGCGATATCGCCTGGTTGCTCTGCAAAGTTTTTTTATGGCTCCTCTCTAAACGCCATTTGCAGAACTCAATGAAATAGGGAAGTGCCTATTATCGTAATGGACACTTTTCTTTAATTTAGTAAGTTTTACTCTCTTCGCTGCGTTGCCTTTTTTGGCGCTCTTGTTCCTCGAAACAGAGTGCTTATCAATTTTCCCAAATGTCTGTAATTTTCGATGAAAACGATTTGGTTCGACTCACTGATCAAGAATCCGTGGTCGAAATTCATTCTGTCCGGCCAGTCCGGCCGGCCGTAGGCACGATAACTCTCGAACGGAATGAGCTAGACAGTTGAAATTTTCAGAGTAGGTTTGGGAAATAAATATCTCGGCTAAGTTCGTTATTGGGCTAAATCCGACAGATAGTTTCGGAGTAACAAACAAAAAATGTTTTTATTACATAACAAATTCCAAATTGAATTTTTTCAATATGCAGTTTTACCATAATAATTCATTGATATCATTTTTATCTCTAACAAGCTAATACTTTCGGAGATATGATTTTTCAAAATTTCAATAATAAATCGTATTTCTATGTTTTCACAGAATTATATAATTATTCTATCTATGAATTGTTACAATGTCAACATATTTTCCTGAGACATGACATTGTCTAATTCATTTCAGCATTCGTAGAATTATGAGAATTATAATATGATATCATATTTTTTGTTGGTTGATATTTTTATGCCGATGGTCAATCCATATGATGATGGTAATGGTAATGGTAAGTTAATAATTTTGAGTCAGAATATCTCCAGTAAAAACAAAACTGGAGTATTGGTGTATTGGAGTATTGGAGTGGATTTGAGGAAAGAATATATATTATCGTTCATCATAGAATTGAGGAATGAATATCTCGAATGAGTTCGTTGTTGGGTAGAATTCGTATTTTGGTTTTAGATTGATTTTTGGCACTCCTGTTGAATTTAAATTCTTCCATGATGTTTGAATTCAATTTTTTTATAAGATAATTTTTGAAGCATTTTTTTAAACGACACTTTTTTAAATTTAATTTCTTTCATGATGCATTTCTATCATAGGAATCCATTGATATAATTCCCAACTCTGTGAAACCAATACTTTCGGAGATATAATTTGTCTGTTTGAACAAGAGCGCCAAAAAGCTCCTGTCCACAGGGCTTGAACCAATTTTTTTTTTGTCTCAGTTTTAAATCCATTAGATTAACAACCATTTTTGTATATTGACGTTTTGTGGCTTAAATTTAACAATATAATAATCTGTTTTTGAGATATAGTGAGCGTCAAAAATAGGGAATAATGAATTTTTTTTCTCGCCTTTCAGGAATAGCGAAAAATGGTTTGATAGGTCAACTTCATTTATTTTTTAATGAACATGCTCCCGTAATAATTATTGTTCTACCATTTCCCGTTAACAATCAGTGACGTCTGCGATATTTTTTTTAGATTGCAAGCCCCTATACCTATTTATTTTCTTGTCATGGATAGATCATAAAATTCTGAATTCACAAATCCACACGTAACACCATTTGGGCCAATAATTCTCGAGATATTAATTTTTTAAATTTGAAAACATGTGAAAATTTTTGAAATGACCAAATAAACACATTTTTATTGCAAAAACGATACTTGAAGGTGTCATAACAAGCAATTTTCAGGGTAGGTTGTGCATCGGAATGCGATATTTGAGTTCTTTATTACACTGAGAGAACAGTTTATTCATATATACATATGTATAATAAAGTTTATTAATTATAAATGGGCCCCTTATACATATAATATGGCATAATGAATATTTATTTTTCCTAAATAATGGGTTTATTTGAGTTTTGAGAAATCATATCTCCCAAAGTATTAGTTTGTTAGGGGTGAGAATGATATGAATGGATTCTTGATCAAATTGCTTCTTAAAAAAATTAAAATTTTAATGCAAATAATTCTTTTTTTCGTTCTCCGAAACCATTCTGCCAAATAACGAACTAAACCGGGATATTTATCTCCCAAACCTACTCTGAAAATTTCAACTGTCTAGCTCATTCCGTTCGAGAGTTATCGAAGTTACGGCCGGACAGAATCGATTTTGACCAAGGATTCTTGATCAGTGGGTTGAACTAAAACGTTTAAGACCATTCTCAGCCAAAAATTCGAAAATTACAGACATTTGGGCAAATTGATACGCACTCTGTTCCGTGGAACAAGAGCGCCAAAAATTAATGTAGTTTTTCTTCGAAAATTTTATATTTCAGAAAATATTTGTCAGATTCCGTTGAATTTCCACGCATACTTTTGAGCCACCATTTTACAATCGAACTTTAGCTTGATCGAGTTTCTATGAGGCGAGAATAGAATGTGGAACATGCGCGCAAAAGTTCCTGACATCACGTCAGTGTTTTTAGGAATCTTTTGGGAATTAATTTTGTTTCAAATAACGACACAAATATCATAGATAAAATAATCACCAGACAGAAACAACACAAGGCATTCTCTAATAATTTTTCAAAATATATTCCCAAGTGATTAGCAAGAACTCAATATCTATAATTTATCAGATCGATTTTTCAGCACAACAACTTCATGGTGGTAGCAAGATATAATTTGGAAAAAACTAGGAAAGAATTAATAATAGCACTGAGTGTTCCCTCAGTATTTTTTGTCGTTTCCTTCATTACCCTCTGCATTATAATGCAATCTGTTAGGGTTGATGACGATACTAGAATGCGTTGTAAATACTGTTGCACACAAGACTCAGATCTAACAGAGATGATGGTTGACAGCAATAAATATGAATTATCATCGCCAGAATCAGAAGGACCTTCGAAACGATACGATAAGATTCAAAACTAAGATTAGGTAAATATTAAATTCTAGTATCAGTTCCCTATGTATAGTTATTATGTCCACTACAAATTTTGTCGTCTGACATATGTTTCGGAAACGATGTTTCCATCTTCTGACACGAAGCGTTACTCAAGCAAGCACAAATCAACGAAGAAACAACTATATCGTAACGTTTCGGAGTCTATATCAGACTCCTTCGTCAGACGCTTAATGAAAATCTTTAGAATTATTTTGTTGATAGTTATTTTGTGAAATTAAAGAATTGTCACATTGACAGTATTTGAAAATCATAGCTAACATAGTTTTACTTTGCATAGAAATTTCCAAGTTCCAACTCCTTTTTCAATAAATTTAGCCAAATATGGTCAATAGCAATTGAGCAATTTGCAAAATTGCATTCTCTGTTCAATAATGCAATTTTGCAAATTGCTCAATTGGTATTGACCATATTTGGCTAAATTTATTGAAAAAGGAGTTGGAACTTGGAAAACCCAGAAAAAAACCTTGCAATAATGAGTATACCTCCCACAGTATCCTTTAATGATTACTATACTTACTACACTCTTGTCCACTCTCTTGTCCACTACAAATTTTGTTTTCTGTCATATTTCGGAAACGATGTTTCCATCTTCTGAGACGAAGCGTTACAAAAGCGTGCTATCAATTACTACTTTCAAGAGTCTCAAGTATGGGTTGACATTATACCCTCAGTCATAAACCGGTTAGTGAGAACAATGAGTTTTTAATAGGGGTTAAATCGTTATTGAGTAAAACATCTTTTCTCTTTTACATTTCGATACCTTCAAGTGTTCCTAGGTACAATTTATTGAAAATTTTCAACAATTTAACGGAATTTTCTGAAATTGGGTGGCCGGTTGTTAAAACGTGATTTGCAACAGCAGATTTATCGATGTTGTTGTTCCGAATGTGTCCCGTTGCTTTTTAAATTATACCGTGTGAAAATGTTTCTGGTTGTTTGCCCGACGAAGCACTTGTTTAAATCTAATCATTTAATTTTATGTATACCCTGACAATCTATCTAAGTTTTCATTCAATACTTCAATGAGAGGATAATATGAGCCTTGGAGAACTCCAACAGATTTCCAATTCAAATCTGGCCCTTAGATGTATCAAATGACAAGTCATTACACCCTTATAATTTTAGTGCACTTGAACAACGATGCTGATAGATGTATTAATACATTATTGTATAAACCCTTCATACTTTTAGGTAAACCTAACGGAATGCTTCAACCCATAATATGCTTGATGCGCTTAGACAGTATACAAATATCCCATCAGCTCCAGAGGATCACTAAATCGAAGAATTGGGGACAATGGTAGACTTAGCTTGATATCCTAATCACTTCTCATTTTTTTATGATTCTAATGTGTACATATATGTATCATATAAGGAACAGAAATGTATTTTCCTTTGAGTAGCAAATGTAGAAAGTATAAATGTATTTTGTCGATGTTATACACTTTATACTCTAACCAGAAGCGTAACAATATTTCGAAAAAGGTGAGACTGATTGAAGGTCCAATGTGTCCATTTAATGTTAATATTTCGAATGAATTCAAGTGCCCTCAACATCCCAAATGACCAGATTCGTTACGCTAATGGTACCATTGACTGTTATTGAACCAAATCCGCTAAGTGTCTCTTATATTATATCAAATTCTAAAGGAAAAATTATGAAACGAATGTAATCGATACTATTTTTCTGTCCTGAAATTATCGAGTAGATTTTTTTGAGACAATTTACTGAACTTTTTCAAACAATTGATATTGTTTTTACCGTAGTTATAGTTAAACCTGATTAACAATGATATTTCGTTACAATTTATCAGTGCTTGTGGAATTTGGAATGTATATTTTTATAATTGTTATTCCAGTGTGAAAAAGATAAATGTATATTAGAGCAAATGCTTTAAATTCAACCCATTCCCTACCTGAATCCTGTTCGGAAAGACACATGAGTGACAAATTCATCAGTAAAGTATGTGTCCTTATTCAGCAGAACAGTTAGAATGTTTTTGTCAGTGACGTAGAAGAAGGAAAATAATCGATTAGTGCATCGAATCGAAAGTTGAATATTGTATTCAAATTAGTATTTTCAGTAAATAATGATTCAAGTTTTTAATTGCCACAAATATATTTATTTGAGAGCTACAATTGTTTCACCACACTGTGGCTTCTTTGGGTTCTACATTTGAACTGATTCAATATAGAGAAACACTGACACAAAATCTTAAAAGTAGGTACCGAAGAAAACAAAAAGACGTACGCTGAAGTGATAAACATATAAAGAAGCACTAGCACTAGTTCTCGGAATGACTCCCAATTTGGCACACCGGAAGAACAGCAGTTTGAAGAAAAAAGTTCTAAGCTTGTTCTTTTTCGTCCAAAATTTTTGGAAGTTCATGGAATGAATCCTAAGTTACCACAGACCCAAACCATCTCATTATCTATTCTGTATTTCACCCTAATCTGTCTATTTTCATAAGAGTTGCAGCCTACCAATTATAACAAAATTATATTAAACTTCTGATACGGTTAACATTTTTGCAGGCAACTAGAAATACATAAATATTAAGGCATAGGTGTAACATGTGTTGCCAGCTTATAGGGCGTTTCAAAATAGAGACATCCGGCAGTCGACCTTAAAAACAGGACGACTACTTACTAGGATTATTCCTATGTGTCCTGCCATCAGAAAGATTCAAAAGTGACTATGCATACAGAACAGGAAGTCAGGATTATAATTACCCTAAGTATAACCTTGCAACTACTCAAAAACAGCTAGAGTATAGATGTTTCTAATTATTTAATGGTCTATCTCCAGAACTTAAAAACATAGGGGACTTAAAAATGTTTAAAAAACGTATACATACCTTAAAAATTTAATGCTTGTGGCTTTTACTTGATGCAAATCCATATTAATTCAATGAAAAATTATATACGATTTACACTTATTTCATTCATCATTATTACACTTATTTATTCAACATTGTGACGCGTTTCGTCGACACAGCGACCCTGTGTCGACGTACCGTATATATATAATAAATAATAATATATTGAATAAATAAGTGTAAATCGTATATAATTTTTCATTGAGTATACATACCTATATAGGGAACTATCAAAATTAGAACCTTATTCAATGGATGACATCGATTGGAGCCATAGTATAGTGGGCAATTTTTTCTTTGGACACTGTTTCTTTTCATGTAACTTTTTTGTTGTTTAAACACTGTAAGCCAAATGATTTGAAATAAAGAAACTTATTTTTATTATCTGTATATTTATCAACTGGTTGATTCAGATAATTTAAAAATAATGCAGACTGGTACCATTAGATGTCACCACATTTTGATGAAGATATTTTTTGGTAAATAGTTATTGGGAAATGGATACATTCAATGAAATTTCAAGTAATTCATCTCGCACCTATAACAAGAAGTGCATTATAATTACCAGAAAGTTGCAATGGACTGAAATATCTATTTGTTTTTGTTTCAATCAATATTTTTATAGTTGTGATACAATATCTTACAATTTTATACACACATGTCATTATCTATTCTCAATTTCACCCTTTCCTGACTATTTTTATAAGAGTTACAGCAGTTTGATGAAATGAAATAAATAATAAATTTATTGACCCTTCGAGACAAAAAAGGATATGATAAGGAAACGAAAAAGGAAATTCAATATATTTCAAACTAAACAAAATTTGGAATTGACTGTGTCATTATCCTCTAGACATTCTCTCACAGAGTAATAACATTTATTCAACAATAATTTCTTTATTATTTTTTTGAATTGGTTCGTATTCCTACTTTGTATAGAGACTGGCAAATGATTGAACATAATAATTCCCTGATAGATCGAAGATTGTTCATATTTCGGCGTCCTGAGACCAGGGATAACTAAGATATCACCGCTCCTTGTCGAGTAAGAATGGTAACTTGTAAACTTGATAGTTTACTCAAATTTTTCTCATTTTTTTTGGTATGAAGCAAACATCTGAACAAGTAGATACCAGCTGCTGTTAATATTTCATTACCAGAATAATAAGGTCTTCAAGATATCCGTGGATTAATAGCAAATATCAGCCTAATATTTTTTTCTAGCATGTGAGAAACCTACTCTGTTCAGATGTACTGCCCCATATGAGAATATTGTATGGTAAATGAGGATAGCACAAACATCAGTAATAAATTTCAAGCAGTGATTTTAGAGAAAACAATTTTTTAATTTCATTAATGGCATAATAGGAGCAATTCAACTTTTTACAAACAGCGTGTACATGATCTTTCCATTGTAAACCATCGTCAATATAGATACCCAAGAACAAGGAACATACCATCTCAATTATCTATTCTGAATTTCAACCCAATCTGAACATTTTTATCTGACTTACAGGAGTTTGGAGAAATGAGTAAAAGTTCTAAGCTTATCCTCTTAGTTATTGTTCCTTTTCGCCCAACATTTTAAAAGTACATGGAATTAATCCCAATTTTCCCACATCTCTTTATCTATTTCGAATTTCGCCCTAATCTGACCATTTTTATCTGACTCACAGCAGTTTGAATAAAGGAACTAAACTTCTAAGGTTATATCCCCTTGTTATTTCTCGTCCAAAATTTTGAGATTTCTCATAATGACTCCCAATTTGAGACACTGGAAGAACAATACCATCTCATTATCTTTCCTGAATTTCAACCCAATCTGACCAATTTTTATCTGACATACACTAAGTTTCACAAAGCTTTGACAGCTCTTAATTGCCGAATTAGTGCGATTCTATGTAGATTTTCAGTTCATTTTTGATACTACCATCGAATAAAATCCACGATTAAGCTAATCGAAGCTTCGTGAAACCCAACATTATAGCTATAGTTTGAAGACATTAATAAAAGTTCTAAGCTTATCCCCTTGTTCCTTTTCGACCAAAATTTTGAAATTTCATGGAATGAATCCCAATTTCCTACATCGGGAGAACAATACCTTCTCATTATCTATTTCGAATTTCATCATTTCACCCCAATCTGACTATTTTTATGGGAGTTACAGCAGTTATGACAAGGACCAGATTAATTCTTTCGTAGTTTTGGGTGCTGGCACTGCTGGCAGCATTATAGAGAGCACTAACAGTGACGAGTGAACTGCGCATGCGCATAAGTAAGCTGGCTGTTTGTGCTAGGATGCAAGTGAATTCATTTGAGTGGTCATGGGGGTATGGTGCTGTCTGTGCCAATATATGGGTCTTTTATGCCCTTTTTTGGGATGAATTTTTAAAAAGCCATATTTGGTAGATCTAGATTGAATTATATTCGGACTTAGGAGGGCCATTATAAT
Source organism: Halyzia sedecimguttata (assembly GCA_937662695.2). Lineage (NCBI taxonomy): Eukaryota > Metazoa > Arthropoda > Insecta > Coleoptera > Coccinellidae > Halyzia > Halyzia sedecimguttata. The sequence goes on from OW569420.2 coordinate 7,648,991, forward strand.
CACAATCATGTCATTAGCAACCGTGCCCCAATGCAGATTGACCAGTTATAGGAGCTTGTGAGTTGTTGCTGTATCCTTATGCCAGCTTAGGCACAACACTGTTAATTTTTGACCCGGCAGTGATTTTTTTATTACAATTTAACATTAAATAATCAAATGTGTTCTGCTATTTTTCTCCTATTCTAAAGGATATCGGATATCCCTAGAATTGTGTCTGTACCTCCGGATTAGAAATAACTAAGAAGAATATATTCGGATATTCCATATAGTACCTAACCGGAGGTATTTCAGAAGAATATCTACTGAACATCTTGCATAACTTTATTTCCTTGTGAAATCGAGATTGATTGCAACAGAATCGTGTTCGTGTATTCGGAATCCATCCATCATTTTCTGTATGATCTCAACGAGTAAAAGTTGGCAAATTTTAGCGAGGCTCTGAAAAGATACCATATTACCCACTTGGCAAATTTCTCCCTGCGTATAGAGGTACGTATGTTAAGAAATTCAAGTACTGGGTCCCCTCCGAAGTACTACTGTTCGAAAGGTAACAAACCAGTTCAGAATACAATCAATACACTCAGTGGACGCCTTCTGCAGTCTGCAGGTAACATCTAACTGTACCTATGGTAGTCGGGCATCTGAATTTTGAATACGGATGATTCTTTTGTGAATGTGAATAAATTTGGTATAAAAAATGTTTGTGATGGAGATTGTCATGAACCAGCCATGTTTAGTTCTTCAATTGGACCAACCAGCCTATGTTGATTCAGTGTTTTTGATGACCGACGTAGCACTGGAACTTCCCATCTGTCAGATTCTGAACACAAGTAAATATTCATTGAATTCTGAATATTACATGAATGCAAATGGTTAAGCTTGATAGATCTTCAACTACAGATTCTAAATAAACCATCAAATCTTCGATTTTTCAACTTATCTGAAGATTTTATTTGGAACCCGAACTATTACTTTCTGTTTATGTAGGGCATTAATTTAGTTTCGTCCTAATGTTAGGGTGAGGAGAGCCGTATAAGAAGGAATTTTAATTTAATCGAAAAGTCGTTCTATGTCAATGTTGTGCTAATTTGACTCATTATTGAAAGGTTTTTTCCTCTGGGTTTTCTCTCCCAAACTCTGAAAAATATCTATAAAATAAAAATTCATTATTTTGTGATTTGCTTCTGCGTAAGAAACACAAGATATTTGTCAGAAGCAATCAATTGAACAATGTCGCCTAACAAACAACAACGAAACAACATCAACGAAGAAACAACTATATCGTAACGTTTCGGAGTCTATATCAGACTCCTTCGTCAGACGCTTAATGAAAATCTTTAGAATTATTTTGTTGATAGTTATTGTGAAATTCAAGAATTGTCACATTGACAGTATTTAAAAATCATAGCTAACATAGTTTTACTTTGCATAGAAATTTCCAAGTTCCAACTCCTTTTTCAATAAATTTAGCCAAATATGGTCAATACCAATTGAGCAACTTGCAAAATTGCATTCTCTGTTCAATAAAATACAAGTTGACTATTTAAGTTTCCTTTTAATATAATCAGGTTCTGTCATTAGAATCTTTGTATTACTCCAATCCATCATGTGATCTCCTTGGATTGTACATACATGTTCTGCTATTTTTGATTTCTGTATGTCTCTATTTCTCAAGTTATTCTTATGTTCTGACTTTCTTACTTCTAGTGGTCTTGATGTTTCTCCTGTGTATGATTTACCACAAATACAAGGAATATTATATACACAGTTTTTTGATTTTTGTTTTTCATGTATGGGTTTTGTTTTCGTTAATAAAGTCCTAAGATCATTTTGTGTTTTGAAGACGGTTCTTATATTGAACTTAGAACCGATTCTTCTAATTTTTTCAGAAAGGCCACGAACATAAGGGATCACATTCAACAGAACATGTATGTACAATCCAAGGAGATCACACGATGGATTGGAGTAATACAAAGATTCTAATGACAGAACCTGATTATATTAAAAGGAAACTTAAGAAGTCAACTTGTATTTTATTGAACAGAGAATGCAATTTTGCAAATTGCTCAATTGGTATTGACCATATTTGGCTAAATTTATTGAAAAAGGAGTTGGAACATGGAAATTTCTATGCAAAGTAAAACTATGTTAGCTATGATTTTTAAATACTGTCAATGTGATAATTCTTGAATTTCACAATAACTATCAACAAAATAATTCTAAAGATTTTCATTAAGCGTCTGACGAAGGAGTCTGATATAGACTCCGAAACGTTACGATATAGTTGTTTCTTCGTTGATGTTGTTTCGTTGTTGTTTGTTAGGCAACATTGTTCAATTGATTGCTTCTGACGAATATCTTGTGTTTCTTACGCAGAAGCAAATCACAAAATAATTAATTTTTATTTTATAGATATTTTTCAGAGTTTGGGAGAGAAAACCCAGAAAAAAACCTTTCAATAATGAGTATACCTCCCACAGTATCCTTTAATGATTAATTTGACTCATATACGAAAAAAAGTATTGGTCCTTTATAGACACCTGTATAATCACGTCCAACTCTCTGAACGAGTTTCTCTCCAAGAATGACTTGAATAAATATTTCAGAAATAGAACGATATTCGGGATATTCCTCTGCTTAAGGCATTTCTCTGATTGACGTTGTCGAAAATACATTCTCGGGGGTTTCAAGATGATTTCGAACTCGTACAGATTTCAGTTTCCTCGAAATATAGGACAACTCATGAATTTTCTGAAGGGCAGGATTGTATCAGGAAAATTTTCGAATTTCTCAATCATACGCACGCATAATTGAGAGTTTATGGCTATCATAACTTCTGGAAAATCATTATAGTTTTTATGGTTAAAAGCATCAGTGGACGCAATATACAGGGAGATATACCTAATAGATGCCTAAATTTGGTTGCGGTGTTTCCTCAGAGTGAATCAGCTGGGAGATGTAGATACCTGATGAAAATATGTCTCGTGACAGACTAAAAATTCTATAAATATGATGTATATTTCGTTTCATTTAATAATAATATAACAAGGAACTACCCACGATACTGAACATTGTCCATTATCATTGGTTTTCATCTCCATCATCATCATCATCATCACCATTTATTTGAAAATTCGTCTCTATTCTTAATGCTTCTTAGTCAGACAAGATTCTATTCATTTGAACTATCTGTGTGAATTTGGCCCAGAGCTTTTCGATATTCACATTTTTTTTTGCTGTATGTGCTAGGTTTGTGGTTCTTTATGCTATTGAATTTCTTTTTAATTTCATAGGATCCATAAAATGTATTGAATGGGCCAGCCCAGCACTTCTCGAAAAAGTGGGTTTTAACGGCTGAAATAGATTGTGCTATACTTGTAGTAGTTGCTGTTCAATTTTTTCCGAGAGTCCCTCTAATTTCCCGGAAAATTGAGAATTATGGAAAAGTTAGCCCAGCACCTTTGTTTTTTGCGCGCATGTTCTGGGGAACACGCGTTATCATTTTGCCCAAATGTCTGTAATTTTCGAATTTTTGCCGAAAATGGTCTCAAAGGATTGAGTACGACCCCTTGATGAAGAATTCGAGGGCAAATTTGATTCTGTCCGGCCGGCCGTTGCCACAATAACTTGAGAACGGAAGGAGATTGCGACTTGAAATGTTCAGTGTAGGTGGCTCGTACCAATACGACGGACAAGTTCGATAATGCATTTTCAAGCATTTATCTGAACATATTAAATTAATTGAATGGTTTCTTTCTGGGTTTTCTCTCCCAAACTCTGAAAAATAAATAAGTAAGTTTGACGGTAAAAATGTAAAACGTGACTTAAAACTTTTTTGGTGCAAAATAGTTTTTATACTGTGCAATATTTCTTAAATTGTCCAGTACATTTATATTTTTTATATTTTTCTATTTTTATATTGTTTTTCGTTTGCTGTGTTAAAATATGTGGAATGTTAAAGAATTTTGTCGTTTCCGACACAATGTTATTATTGTCTTAAAGACAATACTCTAAAGGGCATAATCGGCCCAATGGTTTCCGAGCAATAATTTTGTTTCCGAGTAATAATTTCGATCGAATTGAAACTTGGTGAACAGTTGTAGAACACACTTAAAGACGTTTGAGAAATTTTGTGAGAATCGTATAACTAGAAAATTAAAAAAAATTATTGAAAAATATTATTTATGTCACGATAACCTGAGAACGGAAAGAGATAGAGACTTGAAATTTTTAGGTTAGGTTTTGCATCTGAATGCGACATTTGAGTTTATTAATAGGCATAATCGGCCAAACGGTTCCAGAGTTATACCCATCTGAAATTTGCTTGTTATTTGCTCAATAACTCGAAAAATACAAAACCGATCCAATTCAAACATAGTTATTAGATGTAGAATACCAACGCGAACATTTTTGTAAAATTTCGTGAGTATCGTAGCACTAGAAAATGTTTAAAGAATCATTGAAAATCATTGAAAAACAATCTATATATCAGAAACTATTCGTCTGACATCGCTGAAATTTTGCGAGAACCTTCAAAACCCACCTCTACTGTCAAGTTCCAAGTTTGAACACGATCTGATCTATATTGTTGGAGATCCGAGCATCATGTGAGTTCAGTAGCTGGATGGGTGACCGTTGCCTCTATAACTTTCGAACGAAAGGAGATAGCGACTTGCAATTTTCAGGGAAGGTTGCGCATCCGAATGGGAGAGTTATGTTCGTTGTTGGGCATAATCGGTTCAACGGTTTCGGACTTATATCCATCTGGAATATTATTTCCTCGATAACTCAAAAAGTATAGACTCGATCGAATTGAAGCTTGGTAATTAGATGTAGAATATCGGCATTAAGACGTGTGTAAAATTTTATGAGGAATGTACCACTAGAAAGTTTGAAAAAAAAATAAAAAAAAATATTATGTATCTCACGATACCTTGAGAACGGAAAGAGATAGCGACTTGCAATTTTCAGAGTAGGTTGCGTATCTAAATGCGACATTAAGTTCGTTAATTGGCATAATCGGCCGAATGGGTTGTGCAGTTATACTAATTTGAACTTTTGTTGGTATTTCCTCTTTAACTCAAAATATACAAATCTGATCCAATTATAACTCTGTGATTACTTGTAGAATGCCGACCAACTTATTTTCGCGGAATTTCGTGAGAATATCGTATTCTGGAGTTACTTGAGGCGTTTTTTCGTATTTCAATTCCAATAGAACTAAAAATTCTGTGATCATAGACTTCACTGAAGTCTCTCATTAAAATGGTATGAAATGTATTCATATATTATAAAAGCTGAGAAAACGGTATATATCGATGCTAAATTCGCAGTAGCGCTGTGTATAGACTATAGAACATGCTCGCAAAAGCTTCTGACTTCACGTCAGTGCTTGAATCAATTGTTTCTTCTAAAAATGAGTGATTAAATGTTGCTACATTTGTGCTAACTTGTGCCGTTGATATTTACACGAGAATTCTCCGGGAAATCAAGAAATTGAAAAAAAGTTTGCCTAGAACTTTTCTTCTTAATGAAACTGACTTGTGCCGTTGAAATTGTTACGAAAATCCCGATAATTTTCCTAGAAATGAAGATTTGGAAAAAAATTCAATTAGGGTTGTAATTTTCTAAAATATATTCTTCAAAAAAACATAGATTGATCCCCTTTAAATTTGGAATATATGTTCCTATCCTGCAACCAATTTCTTTGATTACAAAATTCTAATTTCAGGAACAGGTGCGACTCTGTTATTTCCGAAGGCTTCTTGTTTGAATCGTGTTAATTGCGAATTTTCGATAAGACTATTTTAACAAATTTGCTTCTGATTTTTAGGCTTGGAAATTTTTTTCTTCGCAAGGATATACCAAAGTAAAACTCAATTACTTCAGTTGAATAATGAAATGAGAATAAATATGCAAATTCGGCCTAAATTGTGCTGAGACCAATAGTATGTTCTATTGGATCTCCATGTCAAAATTAAGCGAGTTACTTTGTTCCCCAATATTCCTGTCGATAAGTCCCTTCAACTAGTTTGGAACATGGAAATGCTTGATGTATGTTTGAATACCACCTATTTCCAACTAACACATGTTTTTTATGGTTAAAAGATTCGAAAAGCAATGGGTTCTTCTTTATCACCTTTCATGAGAAATATATTCATGGACAATTTTGGATAAAAATTAGTTGATACATATTTGTTGAAACCAAAAGCTTGGTGGCGTTATGTGACGATATATTTGTAATTTGGCAACGGCAGAGAAGAGTTAGGCAAATTTTTCGATTTCATAAATTCAAAAGAACCAACAATGAAATTCACCTTGGAAATAGAGAAAAATAATCAGCTTTGTTTATTAGATGTTTCGATAATTAAGTATCGAAACCATTTCGAAACAATTGTCTCCAGGAAGCAGACACATACAAATAGATATCTGAATGTCTATTCAAACCATCAACTTAGTGTGAAAAGAGGTGCTATTAAAACACTTTACGATAGAGCTAATCTAATTTTTTCTACGCTTGCAAGTCGAAATAATGAAATTGACTTCATCAAAAATTTTCCGAGACGATTCATAAATACCTCAATCATGAATTTAGATAGAAGAGCTCCTAATAAAATAACAATTAATCAAGTACAACAGAAAAACCAACAAAAACAACCCAATCTGTTGAATGTGATTCCCTATGTTCGTGGCCTTTCCGAACAAATCAGGAGAATCGAATCTAAGTTCGACATAAGAACCGTTTTCAATACACCAAATGATCTTAGGTCTTTACAAAGACAAAACCCCTTAATGCAAAACAAAAATCCAAAAACTGTGTATATAATATTCCTTGAATTCGTGGTAAATCGTATACAGGAGAAACATCAAGACCACTAGAAGTAAGAAAGTCGGAACATAAGAACAACTTGAGAAATAGAGACATACAGAAATGAAAAATAGCAGATCCAGGGAGATCACATGATGGATTGGAGTAAAACAGAGATTCTGATGACAGAGTCTGATTACATTAAATGAAAATTTAAGGAGTTTTATTTTGTTCAGATAATGCAATTATGCAAATTGCTCAATTAGAATTGACCATATTTGGTTGAATTTGTTGAAGAAGGAGTTGGAGACTGTCAATCTGACAATTCGAAATTCAGAATAGCTATCAACGAAAAATAATTCTGAAGATTTTCGCTTGGTGTCTGACGGAATCTGGAACGTTACGAAATGGTAGTTTTATCGTGTATTATGTTGTTTCGTTATTGTTCGTTAGGCAACATTGTTCTAACATTGCTTCATTCATTAATTTTTCATTTATAGATATTTTTCAGAGTTTGGGCGAGAAAACCTATAAATGAACCATTTAATAAATAACATAAATATGCAAATTTGGCTCAAATTGTGCTTTAGTTAAATTTCAAACGAGTTTAGAAACTCTTCTAAGGTTTCTTTTTCCTTGTCTCTTTATAGAACTTTATATATTCCATTCCGAATATTTAAAAATCCTTTAATAAGAATGTGGATATTAACTACTAATAAGATTACTTTTGTGAAAACGAATTTTTATATTATTACGAATTGCAGGTACATCATAATGGGCTCGATACGATATGGAAGCAGGGTGGGATCCATTTCGCCCCCACCCCCAGGTCTAGGCCCTTGTTACCGATCGCAATGTTCCTGGCCCAACGCTCTTGGGGACATTCACAATATATCCTGGACTTCGACTCTGGCTAAAACTTCTATAAATAACTACGATATAGCTAGTTACGCAAATAAGCTGAAGATTGAAAAGGCTACGTCAGATTTGTCTCGGCAGGCTTCAGTGCGCGATCAGTTCCTTTTTTCAAATAAGTGCCTCCTGAAAGGAAAATTGCGACGTTGTGGACAAGTGCGGCGCCATGTGTTCGATGGACTTAATAGTTATGAAGATGACGACATATTGAACAATCTGGATCGACTTCCAAGGTTCCGCTTCGGCGGCAATCGAACTAACCACAAAGGGAGGGATACGGAGAAAGGGGTAAACGAACAATTGCTCAAAGATGTGAATGAAAGGCTCAGAAGAAGTCCTGTGGTGCCACCAAGAACTAAGAGGAATGCACATTCGTTAAAACCACAAACGAAAGCGAATGAACAAACATTGATACATCAGCGTCCACTTCCACTTAGAAGTGCTTCATTTTCTCAAGTTGAATATCTCCCTGATGGAAAAAAATACGTCCGTAAAACTGATGATGCATCATCCTCTTCAGAGGTTAATAACATACACCAAAGAGGTATTGCAACGTTGCCAAGATCGAAAAACAATTCTCAAAGTGATGAAGTCTCGAAGCAACAAACGAAAACGGGAAGAACTGCATCCAAATTCGAAGAAAATACGATCTCTAAGGATGAGCAAAAGCCAATTATACATGACGAAATTTTAGAGAACAACTCTAAATTGGGTGATTACAAAGAACTATCTGCAGGTATCAGTAGATTGTCATCCGTAGATTCGATAGAGGACAAGAAATTCAAATCCAAAAGACGGAAAGGTGTGTATCTCTCCCAATGGTCAGCATTCAGTGAACCATCTGATAACATAATTCCACAGTTTGTGGAAGATGGAGATTTCAGTTCGTTAGATCAACAATTAAACAACAACTCGGAAACCCACAGGAATTCCAACATGGATAACAAATTGAACGATCTCTCTCAATGGAGTAGTCCCCAAGAGGAGCCTCTGAGTCCGGAAGACAACAACACTCCACCAGAATGGCCGAACAAATACAGAACCCACCCAGTGTACCTTTTTGAAAGAACCAATTCGATTGAGTCACATTATAGGGAAACGAGCTTACCCAGACTTGATTCTTTTTCTGAGGACGAACCTGACTCTGAGCGAAAATCTGATCAAGTCTCCCTCCTTCAGTCTGATCTTTCTGATTTAGATGGGAAGGTTGCACCGAAGAGATACAATAAACGGCCACTTAGAGGACCTTACGGACAAATGCTGGAAGCAGAAATGAAGAAGCCCGAAGTTGGAATAAAAAACAACTATGATCTCAATTTCCTCAACGAAATATCATCGAACAATTCGGCAACAAGATCTTCTTCAATGAAATTGGAAAATGAGTTCAAACCGAAACACTCAAAGCGCGAATCTAGTTCTAAGTCTTACGATGAAAATCAGCTAAAAGACTGTTGCAATCAAATGTCCGACCAGCAAAGGTCAGCACATCCCAAGAGGAAAGTAAGTGCAGATAATTTTATTCTAGACAGAGACCAATTAGTGAGCCACCAAAGAACTATATCGAGCCCATCGAAATTTGAAACTTTGAGTAACCCAGTGGTTTCCAACAAACTCCTGACTCAGTTACTTCAAGGCAGTTCTGAACAACTGGCTATTTTAGCTGCAAAGGAGAAACTATTGAACGTAAGTTGAATTTTTATTTGAATTTGTGATTTTCGAGCAATTCGTCACAGTTCCTGATATTTCTTGCTCCCATTTGTTGTCAGATTATTCGGTTCAGATCGAATTTGATTCGAAACGCCCACCATATTTTAGAACAGCTCAGTGATATGAAAATAAAACTTTATTTTTGTTTCGTACATTCACCGTTTTTGCTTCGAATTCTAACCAATAATAATAAGTCATATTTAAAGCATCTCAGAGATGACTGATCATTCAAATGTTAAAATAGATAAATGAAGAATTAAAAAAAGATTTTTCATCTTCACATGGTACATTGGATCTCCCCTCAATTTACGAAAGGAAATAGGTGATATGCTTTCCTGAAAATTCTCAGATTTCATTGGAAAATAAGTCCTCGGGTTGCTGAAGGAAGTAATCAATGTTACATGATTGGATGTTTATAATTAAGTATGTCAATTATTAAATAATCTCAAATCAACGAAGATGCCATTGAACTATCTGTATTTTTGAGATGTCGGAAATCCGAAAAAAATGGATATATCCTAATATATTTTAGTTCACGATATTTCTTCAATTTAACTTTGCGTTATAATATAATTTTTCCTCAGAAAATATTCGTGCCATTCGGATATCTTGGAAATTGAAGGAATGTGTCATTTAGTTAAGTGTAAGAAAATAAATGAGATGCTGATTAGTCTCCAAGACATCATGTCTATCTTTTTGCAATGTTTACTCCCTGTGTCTCAAAATATGTATTGTTACAGCTCTACGTTGATGTGAACTTCTTTCTAAAAATCCCCTAAAACTGATCACTATTGAGTATTATCAATCAAATATTAAATACCATATATTTCAAATTTCTAAAATCTGCTGACAAGTTTTTTGTTTGTAACCCTCAATCGATTTTGGCACTGAGAAAAAAATCTAAGTGATTTGAAATTTTCAAGGGGTTTTCCGGGAAACTTTAAGGTTGAAATATTACTGAAAATATGCTTCGTTCATTAATTATATCCAAAGTCATACTACGTTATCCATCTATCCTTAAATGTGCTAATTTGTATCTATTTTTCATTCGAAATTATCGCTTCGAAAAAAATTTTGTTACTGATTGCGTCTTATAAGGAATGTTGTTTTCAAAACCTTTATTTCCCAACTTATTGGTTCAAAGTCAAAAAGGATTTCGATTGACGATAACCTTGCGACATATCCTTTTACAGGCTCTTAGATAAATCAAATTGAAGCCCACTAAAATTTCATGGTAGAATTGTGAAAAAAGAATTTTTGAAACCCATACATCTTTTTTAGACAAGCAAAAATTGGAAATTAGTTTTTTGGTAGTTTTCTTAGAACTACTAAGAAATTGCTGTACGAATAATAAAATTGGAGTTTTGCAGTGCAACAGATTTTCGCCGCACGAATGCAAAATATAGTGTTTATAAAATAAGCCAGGGGATTTTTTTGTGTGTATAGGGAGCCACCCAAATATTCTTGAGCTCCACTTGGCATCTAAGAATCGAACCTTAAAATTCATTAAATATTGTTGCGTTTGTTAATAATAATAGATTTCAAATAATAGAATATATTCTAAGGGTATGTAACTGATAGCAAGCAGGAACCTTAGCTTCAAATCAATGAGAAATAATGTGAACTCTTGTTCTTTCGGTGAATGAATATATGAGAAAAATACTCTAAATTTCCCGTAAAAGTTTATTATTTCAATTCCAGTATGAATGTATCATATTTCTCTCTATTTTTTGATTTGATGTTTAGGTCTGCTGAGACCAAGCTAATAATAGTAACGAGAAGGGGCCCAAGGTCCTATATGAGTTACTTGTTCTTTGTGAAGCGGTGAGGAATATAACATATTGGGTGTGAATTAAAGTCTGAATATCATTTCTTATTCTGGGAATCTCCTCTGAATGCATTTTGGTGTGAATCATTGTGAATTAAATGATGTTGTGATCAACCTATCATTTCAGTGAAAAATCCATTTTTTTATTTTGGCAATATTGCGCTTCTTAGTCTTATTCGAATTCACTTTACTCCAATTTCGGGAAAAAAACAGAGGTTATAGACAGCTGGACGGATTCAGAAGTGTGACTCTTGAAACATTATTTTTAGAAGCACTCTATACAGTAAGCATCAAAAGTAGGTATGAAATAATGGATTTATTTTCTCCCCTTTTAGGAATAGCGAAAAATTATTTCATTAATTGATTTTCCAAGGAACTTTTCCCCGTAATTCTTATTGTTCTACCATTGCTGTTACCTAGCAGTGATATTTTTACGCGCATGTTCTGGGAAACATCGAGCTATCATTTTGCCCAAATGTCTGTAATGTGATAAAATAAAATATATATATTTTCGAGTTATTGAAATTGTATCAACTGTATCTGAAGAGGTTACTGTTTCAGCGAGATTTGATTAATTTGAAATGCATATATGGACATCCGAATAATTTATTATAATCAGCTATTATTATAGGTAAAATTAATAGTCCGTTTTATGATAGGGTTATGCTAAATTCCAATTGATTTCTAGAGTTATAACCTGGACAGAATTTGAAACAATACCGGGAAAACATTAGCTGTGCTAATTTCATTTGGGAGAGGGGAACCGACATTTTACATCTTCATCGGTACCATTTTATCTATTTTTATGAAAATATCAAACCATAAGCAGACCAACATCTGGTCCGGAGTGCCTGTGATTTATTTGAAACAAATGTATATATGTAAATTCCGCCAAGCTCCTTGCTTATATATATGTTATTATTATTGTTTTGAGTTGTAAAGAAGAATATTTTGTAAATTACTTATTTTCAAACCAAACTTGGCAAGATTTCAAGGCTTTCAATATTGTTGTTCCTGAATGAATGCGTGCCAAGTTTGGCTCATTCATCAATTCTAACGGTAATTCCGGTGCTTTCGAAGTTATGCTGATAGCTTATAGGCAAGGAGCAAACTTTTCCACTTGTTTTTGCAGAAAAAAAAACTTGCAGTCCTGGTGGACGTAAAATTCGAAATGAAGATAAAGATAGGGAAATCTTGAACGAATTTGGAACTTTAGATACAAAGATACAGATACAGGCTGTTGAAATAAAAAAAAAACAGTTCTCTATAACTATGACACATATTCTCCAGTTAACATTTTTTTCCTACTTCCAATGGTTTCCTAGTTATAGATTCGCCAGTTCATAAAACTATGAGAAATTATCATAAAGAAAGCAGATATCTTGAGTTATTATAAGAAACCATTTTAGAAAATTAAATTATCATCTTTTCTCCTAAAACTTTCTCCTCATTGAATGTTATAAAATCTAATAAAAATTCCAGAATTCACTACATCTATGAATCCGGTCCTGAATAAGAATCCTCGAATAAAGCCACGTTGCCATTATTCATAGACACAAAGATATGATAATGAATCTCATAGTGAAATATTAATTATGAGTATCATTCCAACTATTGAATCGTACTGTGAGTGCCTAATAATTCCATGATTTTTCGATTTTTTAAATTTCATTTCTATTAAATTGTGATTTCTTCTATTACACCCATACTTCCATGAAGTACGTCCGGCAACGTTGATCTATAGAGCCCGATCATAGAATTTATTTTAAGGTTAGAACTATATCATTGTATTCATGATGATGATGAAATTGTGTATAATATTATAGTGGAAACAAGGGCATCAGATGATACGGATTTGATCAATATACAATACAGGTTACATTAAGAGTTATCTGTGTTCAACAGGTAAAGAAATTGGAGGGCTGTATTAGCACATTCTGAAAACTTTAAACGCTTGAAACTTTTCACTTGAACTGAATCTGAAAAAATGGTAAATGACGTGATGTGACAAATCTATGGTTAAAATTAACTTAAAGAGTCACCCTCTATAGTTCTATGAAGCAAAAGAAACCATTCAAAAGTGAAATATTATTCAAAATAGGTATGTTACAAGTACAAGCTCTAAAATACAATTTCCCTCATTGACATGTGATAAATTATGTAAAAGCAAAAGTTTGATTTACTTCTATGCAATGTTCAACTACACTCTTCATACATCATTGAGTTTTGAATACAGTACCATCTACTATTGGGATGAGGTCAGATGGTATCCATGGTCTTCTTGGGCAATGTTGAGAGGGTATCTGTAAAATACCTTTAACGTCAAATTCTGGATGATGCATCAGGTGATCTTGTTTACCTATGAAATTACATTTTAAGTCTCGACTTAAAAGTCGAGACCTTGTAGTCTTGGTTGGTTTAGTAAGTGAGAAGATTCGGAAAAATGGAGTATTCTTCATAAGTTGATTTTTGAAGTACTGATACAATTAACAGGCTAAGGATTCTCTCATACTTCTTATTGTCTTCCTGATGTGGAATTCAGTGAATGGAGAATGATTTTGTATGCTTCTCCATTGGATAGCGTTGCTTAAGAAATTCCCCATGAAACAGCTCCATATTTTTCGACTGGATAGCTTTACTGAATGTCAAATGTTGATTATTACACTCTTCATACACCAATGAATTTTGGATACGATATCATCTACTACTGAGATGAGGTCAGGCTTGTTATCAAGATATCTTCTTGGACTATCTTGAGGGGCTAACTGTAAAATAATTTTAATGTAAAATTCTGGTTGATGTAGGTCATCTTGTTTACCTTTCAAGAATTTTTCATATCTCGACCAATCTCACTAATCCATAACAGTTTGTCGTAATGTGTAATCAAGTAAGTAAGAGGATTTAGGATGGTTCTATTTAAATAGGAAAATCTATAAAGGTAGTATAGTTCATAAGTAGATTGTTGAAAGACCGCATAATTACTATGAATGTTTAATTATTTGTTCTCAATAACGAGTCAACTGACACAAATAGCATAATAGTAAGACAAGTGTAACAACGGAATACGAAAATCTATTACTTAATTGAATTGAAGGTGTAAGGACCCTATGTTTTCATGCAATAAAGGCAATCGAAAAATTAACATTAACAATATTAACAAGCCCTGTGGACAGGAGCTTTGGTGCTTTATGATCCCCATGACCCCCACCCTGGATCCGCCCTTGCCACCACAACTGACTTCCAAATCTAACACCCCAATAGTTCCCACTACGCAAGTCCTACCATTACTGTAGTATCCTACTCACAGCCTGTATATCGTTCAGAGATCCAACCTAATGATGTTATATAAACATAATATTGATTGGTTATCAAAACTATAGGCATATGAATATATTCTGAAAGTGTGCCTCGAAGATGTAAGATATACAGGGTGTATCTTAAACACCGAAAAAATGTAAGGGGTGATTCTTTGATGAAAATTAAGGTGGGTATTTGGTATAACATTTTTTGAAAAACCTCCCCCCGGAAAAGTTACATCCCTCCGAAGATTAACAAAAAAAATTGTTTCTTTTCTTATTTTCCCTGTATATTAAAATTACTCAAGTTTCAATTCGATCGGATTCATATTGGTTTTAAACAAAATCATTACTCGGAAACCATTGGGCCGATTATGCCCATTAACGAACTTGTCCGTCGTATTGTGTTGCGCCACCTACCCTGAAAAGTTCAAGTCGCTAGCTCTTTCCGTTCTCAAGTTATCGTGGCAACGGCCGGACAGAAAATAACGCTTTAGGAAAGCTAACCACTAGTAATTGTAGATTAAAGGACTAGCAGAGACCAAAGTTTTGGAGCAATCCACAGAGTGTGTATGGTTTCATCCTTATTAGGAATTATCAGTGGAGCATAATTCAACGCTGATGAAAACAACACTACGAAGTAACCGGTTTATGAAAAACCATCAATCACTTGTGAGTAGAATTTATACACAAGTGACACCTGGAATACAATCAACCAAACTCCTCGCTGTGGCTACCCAAAACTATAGATCTCTACGTATATTCTTTTCCCCTTTGTGGTAATCAGCAAATAAAGCAAAACTTACAAAATATACATATACAGTTACAGTAGGTGCGCGTCAAAATTATGGAACAAATTCATTTTCTCAGAAGAAAAATATTTGGCAACAAAATCCTGAAACAGGTCAATTTTTGTTTCACTTTTACCAAATTTTTATGCATTTTTGAAGGATTCTTGTTGCACCCTGTGCCATCCCCATCAACCCTCAAAATTTTTTCAATAGGGAAAGTGGGTCATGTGGTACTTTTTTGGCAAGGTCTTTGTATCTTCTTTACAGGCGTGCAGAAAATTTCAAGAAAAAATTTTTCTTTTTTGAAAATTATATATTTTTCAAAAAAGAAAACCTTGCCAAAGAAGTACAACAAAAATCCTTCAAAAATGCATAACAATTTGGTGAAAGTGAAACAAAAATTGACCTGTTTCAGGATTTTGTTGCCAAATATTTTTCTTCTGAGAAAATGAATTTGTTCCATAATTTTGGTGCGCACTGTATATAATTGTATACCAAATACCCACCTTAATTTTCATCACAGAATCACCCCTTACATTCTTCGGTGTTATTCAGATACATCCTGTATACAGTGAGCTTCATAAGTGTAGAATAATGGATTTATTTTCTCCCCTTTCAGGAATAACGAAAAATGGTCAAATTAATTTATTTTTTAAGGAAAATTTTCCCACAATTCCAATTAATTGCAAACCCCTTTCTTTTTTCTTACCATGGATAGATCATAAAATTCTGAATTCAGTAATGCACATGCAACGCCTTTTGGATCAATAATTTTCGAGATATTATTTTTTTAAATTTGAAACACATGATAAAATCTCGAACTGTCGTCACCAAATGCACATATTTTTATTGCGGAAACGATACTTGAAGATGTCATAACTTACAAAATTATCAAAGCAATTGTTGGTCATTCACTGAGAGTACGCTAATCGAACTTGAATCTCGCAACAAACATTTTGTAAAACTGGGATAATGTTCCTTGAAAAATAAATTACGTTGACCTATCAAACCATTTTAAGCTATTCCTGAAAGGGGAGAACATAATTCCATTATTCCATACTTTTGACGCTCACTATACCGGGTGAGTCTTTGACCACTGCATTAATTTTAACCAAAGATTCCTCTCATCAAATGAAACACTTTTTTCATTCAACATTTTTCCAAATTCAGCTCAGGTAAAAAGATACAGGCTGTTGAAATTAAAAAAAAAATCAGTTTTTATTTTGTAGCTTTGACATCCTTTTTTCGAATAAAATGAATGTTGGCGTAAAGTTTCCTATAACTATTATACATATTTTCCAAATATTAGTTATTATCTACTTCTACTGGTTTTCTAGTAATGGACTCGTGGATTCATAAAACTAAACGAAATTAGCATAAAGAAAGCATATAAAGTTTTTCTTGAGTCATTTTAAGAATATTCCATCGTTTAAGAACATTATATTATTCTTCATCATTTCTCCTTAAACGCACCGTTTTCGAGATATTCTTCATTGAATGTTTTAAAATAGAAAACTCCAGAAATTTCACTACTTTTATGGATCCGTCCCTGAGAATTGGAATCCCGAATCAAGCTGTAAACCACGTTACCATGCCTTATTCTCGTCCGCCAACAATGTCATAGATAATTTATATGCGGGAGTGTATTAGCACATTGTGAAATCTTTAAACGTTTGTAACTTTTTACCTGAGCCGAATCTGGAAAAATGGTAAATGAAAAAAGTGTTTCATTTGATGAGAGGAATCTTTGGTTAAAATTAATGCAGTGGTCAAAGCCTCACCCTGTATATATGAAATATACTTGTGAACACCCAAACCCTAGTCGTCCTCTACATCATTCGTAATCATTGAGATAATCTATTTACACGGATTGTTTGTATGATTGATAACAAATTCCTGGGAAGGCTATTTACTTTATGTAAATAAATTACTTTCAAACAAGAGTATTCTATAGTTGGTTGTCCATTTAGAAACTTATTCATATGTGCATTACCCATTACATTCTATATACAGTGCTTCCCAGCAACTCCGCAACAAGAGGGTCTATTCTTTTATATTAATATTTCCGGATTTTACTTATTACTAAAAGTTGGTGCATCAAAAATGATGAAAAATGATATAAAAGTCAGCTGAGTGCGACTTCCGGTTTGAGCGGAAATCGCCATTTTTAAACAGAAATGTCGACTATCTCAGAAAATTTGAACTTTTTGTATGGAACGCTCCAAGTAAACTTGTTTGAAATTGCAATTAAGATCAATGTGCAAAAATTCAGGTCAGAAACCTCAAAAAAAATTTTTTTTGCTTATAACTCTTTTAAGAATTGAATAATTACTGAACGGAATGTTCTTTGGTAACTAGGCTATATAAGTGTCAGCATGAAAAGCATAAATCATTTTGTTTGAACTCGACATTTGTTCGAATTTTCACAAGTCTGTAATCATAGAAAATAATTAACTGTTATTGAAATTGAACTAACGATGGATATTCATGACAACATTCTATTTCAATCAAGACTAGCTATAAATTGGCAAATTGCAGCAAGATTCGCATTCTTGCGATACTTTGACGTGAATTGAATGTGAAATTGAAAGATTTTAATGGCGAAAATAAGAATAGGAGCAACGCTGCACCAGAATAAAACTACTTTTTAGGGAAAATTCGAATAAATGTCGAAAAACCAAGTGCAAACAAAATTTGCTAGTTGAAATCATATTCATGCTGACAGTAATGCCGTCTAGTTATTGAAAAAAAGACCATTAGGTAATAATTCAATTTTTGAAACAGTTATGAGCAAAAATAGAAAAAAAAATTGTTGTTTTTCCGACCTGAAATTTGGCACATGGATCTAAATTGTTATTTCGAACATGTTTACTTAAAGCACTGCACAGAAAAAGTTTTTGTTTTAAAATAGCGATTTCCGATCAAACCGGAAGTCTCAGTTGGCCGAGTTTCATATCAATTTTTATCATTTTTGATGCACCAACTTTTTGTAATTGATAAATATTAATAGAAAAGAAAAGTACCTCTTGGTGCGGAGATGTTGGGAAGCACTGTAGAATGAATTCAATTACATTTTTATAACCATTGAGTTCAGGTGGTAAATCTTCAAATTCCTTTGGTGAAGTTAAATCTGTGCTTTTACCTTCTTGAATGTCTTATTCTGAGGAAGAATAAATTAAATAGTTTGAATCAATAGTGGACATCGAATCATTCGAATGAATTCGAATAATTCAATATTCTAAATTCGAATTTCGTGAGTAAAAAATTATCAGAATATTTGACGAATTCGATATAGGTTTTTAAATATTGGAATATTCGATGGTTCGAATAAACTATTCGAATACTTATATTTTAAAAATTCCGACCCTTACTTCAAGGTAGGGAAATGTATTCGAATATTCAACAAATTGACTATTTGATTATTTAACTTTTGAAATTGTCGGATATTTGAATATTCGAATACTCAACCATCCTTCGTTTCTGTGAAACTATGTTAATTTCATCGTAAAAAGGAAAAAACTAAAATAACATTATATCCTCTAATATTCGACTATTCAAAAATTCGCATACCTAATTACTATTTAAGCGAGTTTTTACAGCAAAAAAATATATATTTCTGTTTTGTGCGTATTATTCTTCTTTTTGACTAACTATGTATTTGAATAGGTAGAATAGTGAATTATTCGAATGCATTCGAATGTCCACTATTGATTCAAACTATTTAATTTATTCTTCCTCAGAATAAGACATTCAAGTGTGTTCTTCAGCAAAAAAAATGGGTTCAAGCCCTGTGGACAGGAGCTTTCTGGCGCTCTAGTTCAAACAGACTAATTATATCTCCGAAAGTATTGTTTTCTCAGAGTTGGGAATTATATCAATGTATTCTTATGATAGAACTGCATCATAAAGGAAATTAAATTCAAATAATAGTTTATTTATCAAGATTAAATGAGCAATCTGAGAATGAGTACTGCACCATGGAAGAAATCGAATTAAATCTGGCCAATTTTGCCCAATAACGAACTTAACCGAGATATTCATCTCCTCAACCTACTCTGAAAATTTCAACTACCTAGCTCATTCCGTTCGAGAGTTATTGTAGAAAAACTTTTTTTAAATTTTGAAATTTTTTTTGACACTTTGCGGTAATCTGGTCAATACAAAACTTCACATGCGTATAAAGGTCATGATTCTACAATTTGATGCTAAATTTCAGATATATCGAGTGATCGATTTCGGAAATATTCATAAAAAATATTTTTACTAAAATTGGCCATAACTCCGAAACCGCTTGATGGATTTCTCCCATTAACGAGCTCGTCCGAGATATTTACGCTCCAAACCCACCTTGCAAATTTCAATCCGCTAACTCCTTTCGGTCGAGAGTTATCGTGCCTACGGCCGGCCGGCCGGCCGGACAGAATCGATTTCGACCTCGGATTCTTGATCAGTGAGTTGAACCAAATCGTTTAAGACCATTTTCATCGAAAAATTCGAAAATTACAGACATTTGGGCAAATTGATAAGCACTCAGTTCCGAGGAACTAGAGTGCCAACAAGTTTCGTATGACAATTGCCCAAAACAGGTTTAAAGTACCTACAAATAGTAGATTTTTCATAAAACATGTATCAAAGAAGAGTAATAATGAAAAATTACCTTGTAATCGATAAAAAATTTCCTGATCTACGTTCACCAAATTTTCTCCTCTCTCGAACTGCAGAATTATGCTTTCAATATTTACATTCTATTTGTATTCTATGTCTATGGATGAAAAGCAGTCTAACTACTCTCAGATCTCTTACTTCATGTTCCGTTCTGAAATGTAAGACTTTTCTGAGAAAAACTAATTTCGGAGCAAACAACTGAGATTTTTCTCACTTCGCTCACATTTCGGAATACACTTTATTCTCATAATTCTTCGATTGATTAGATAATGTCATGTCTCAGGATAATAAGTTGACATTATGACAATTCATACATAGATTAATTATATCACTCTGTGAAATACGATTTATCATTGAAATTTTGAAAAATCATATCTCCGAAAGTATTAACTTGTTAGAGTTAAAAATGATATCATTGGATTCTTATGGTAAAACTGTTTATTGAAAAAAATTAATTTGGAATTTGTTCTGTAAAAAAAAATTTTTTTTTTTTTACTCCGAAACCATCTGTCCGATTTTGCCCAGTAATGAACTCAGCCGAGATATTTATCTCCCAAACCTACTCTGAAAATTTCAACTGTCTAGCTCATTCCGTTCGAGAGTTATCGTGCCTACGGCCGGCCGGACAGAATGAATTTCGACCACGGATTCTTGATCAGTGAGTCGAACCAAATCGTTTAAGACCATTTTCATCGAAATATTCGAAAATTACAGACATTTGGGCAAATTGACAAGCACTTAGTTCCGAGGAACTAGAGCGCCAAAAATAACTTTCCGATGTTGTCTATCATCAAATTGCGCTTCTTTGTAACAATGATTAATAGGGAAAATCATAGTTATAAAAATTCAGGTCCTCTCAACATTTAGTGCCTATCCCTAGTTTTAGTTGTTAATAAAAATCTTGTTCAATTTAACTAAAAACTTATGATCTTAGATGGGTATCTAGGACAACGGAAAAAAGGATAAAGGATAAATACATCTCTTTGAAACCGAAGCTTTATTCAAAGCAGGCACAGAGTAAGCATAATGCATAATACTTCTATCAACTATCTAGTACCAGCTTTGAAACCTATCTGTCAATCTGTCATTCTGTCTGTTCCCCAGCCCCTTTCAGCAGAGTCACTTTTTTTTACGTCTGAAACTGCATGGATATTTTGATGAATAAGCGTTTAGGCGTTTACTGTGTAATCGGCACAGTTCATACATTGCTGAGTTAGCTTTTAAGTGTGTTAAACCAAATACATGGGGCATCTAAAAAGTGAACTTAAATAGAACTAATGATAAATCTCATAATTTTATACACAGATTAGGAAATAACACAGCGGACTATAGGATACAATGGGGTAGAGTGGGAGTTACTTGAGCCAGTGTATCAACACAAAATTCAACAGATTTACGAAATAGATAACCAAGTATTCAATTGGACCACTGCAGAATATGTTCCCTTCTACTATTACAGGCCAACTCGAACGAGATGAGAGTTGAGGGATCCCTTTAACTCGAAACATACTGATCTGATTTAATTGAAACGCGATAATTAGTTACCGACAAGAATACTCATGCAAAATTCCTTAAATATCGTAGGATTTCAATTTGAAAAAATCAAAAATAAATTATGTATCTCAGAAATTATTCGTTAGATATCGCTGAAATTTTGCAAGATCCTTTATTCATGCCTGGAAAATAGAAAAAATGATATCGGATTATAGAAGCTTTCTCTGCTAACCAGAAATATTGTTTGTCAAACCTGCAGTGTATCTTCTGGGAATGATATGACATATCAGTTTGTTTTTTCCTCTTTGAAGGCCCTGCTTCAGGGTCATCTTCATCTGCAAATGAAGAAGCAGGTGCATACAATTGCTTTAGGTGGATTTAGTACCTACTTTCAAGATTAAATTCCATAAACTGTTGAAAAGTATGTACATACTTAGAGGTATTTCCTCCATGGGTTGGAAATCGATTTCCTCCATGGATTGCATATCCAGGAGGCCCTATTAGTATGACTTAATTCCGATATTTCAGTTGTCATGGCAGCTTGTTATCAAGAATAATTCGTAACAGTGTGGGCGTGCATATATTGCATTGAAAAGATTAATCGCTACCCTTATTTTTGGAGTGGTACATTTTAACAAGTTGTAACAAGTTTCACTGTGGCCAGTAGGTGGTCACCCATCTAGATACTGAACTCGTCCAAAGCTGCTCAGCTCCAGGAAAAAAAAATAATATTCCCAATATTTCCAAGAATATAAATCCGACTGTAAACACAAGCGTCCGAGAAAACTTTTCCACTTTTTGGCCGAAAATGGTATCAAACGATTAGTTTCCACTCAAATACATATATTCACTGTTGAGTCGAAAATAAACAGTGCTGTGTCTGTGGTGACATTAGGACCCATTTGAATACATACATTTACTGTTGGGTCGAAAATAAACAGTGCTTGTGGGCTCAAATCAGTTCAATCGTACAATTGTGCCATGATATATCAAACATCTGTATACAGGGTGAGTCTTTGACCACTGCATTAATTTTAACCAAAGATTCCTCTCATCAAATGAAACACTTTTTTCATTTACGTTTTTTCCAGATTCGGCTCAGGTAAAAAGTGACAAGCGTTTAAAGATTTCACAATGTGCTAATACAGTCCCGCATATAAATTATCTATGACATTGTTGGCGGACGAGAATAAGGCATGGTAACGTGGTTTACAGCTTGATTCGGGATTCCAAAGCTCAGGGACGGATCCATAAAAGTAGTGAAATTTCTGGAGTTTTCCATTTTAAAACATTCAATGGAGAATATCTCGAAAACGTTGCGTTTAAGGAGAAATTATGAAGAATAATATAATGTTCTAAAACGATGGAATATTCTTGAAATGACTCAAGAAACACTTTATATGCTTTCTTTATACTAATTTCGTTTAGTTTTATGAATCCACGAGTCCATAACTAGAAAACCAGTAGAAGTAGAAAATAACTAATATTTGGAAAATATGTATCATAGTTATAGGAAACTTTACGCCAACATTCATTTTATTCGAAAAATGGATGTCAAAGCTACAAAATAAAAACTGATTTTTTTTCAAAATTTCAACAGCTTGTATCTTTTTACCTGAGCTGAATTTGGAAAAATGTTAATTGAAAAAAGTGTTTCATTTGATGATTAAAATTAATGCAGTGGTCAAAGACTCACCCTGTATATATACAGATATATAAACCACTGCTTATTCCTATGACACAAATCAGTCGAATCGTATGGTTGTGCCATGAGGACCTATGAGTTCACATATCATAAAAAACGCTCTGTAGAGCAGTAATTTTTTAAATATCACGTCAAAAATCTAAAATTGACAACTTTGTTTGTAATAGACCAGTACACCTCGGTCGTTGTAATATTTCGATATATCGGCAATATCTTCACCAATATCGGCAATATCTTCACCAATATACAGGGTCTCGCAATAGTGCGTTATGCTTCCAAAGCTGCCAAACCAGACCTTTTAGACATTTAGTTTGAAGGCACGCGCTTTGTAGTTTCATTTCTGCATCTCAGGAATATTTTCTAATATACAGGATGTTCCTAAATAAAATTATTCAACAAATGAAGTGATTTATTAAATGGCAAAATATAGGACGCAAAATATAGGACGCAAAATATTAGAGATATTTTTCCAACAGTACGGATCTTATTCACAGAAAACTGCAAAAAGTTGTGGGAACAGTAGTTCGCTAAAAGTCCTCTACCGATTTCCAAAAACGATAGTAACATGAATTTGATCAGAATTTTTTTTCCAAATCTTGAGAATTTCAAATTGTTATTTCCCGATTTTTTCAAATGTAGTAACACCCTGTATTTTTTTCCATGGTGATGTAGACAATTGAATACCTTATATTTTCTCAGAAGAAACCTTTGGACTAATTTGACTCCTGTGTCCAGCAGACACGAAAAAATTACAAGATGGCCTGCTAGATCATCGAATCTTACCAAACTAGATTTTTTTTTGTGGGGATACATAAAGGGAATCGTATACGATGAAGTTCCAACAACAGCTCCTAATATGCGAAAGAGGATTGTGACTGCTTTCCGAAGCATTACTCCAGCCATGCTGATGAGGGTTAGTGGGTCATTCAACGATCGGATCGCTTTAGTGTTCCAGAGAAGGTGATCGACACAAAGCGATCCGTTCGTTGAATGACCCAATAACCCTCATCAGCATGGCTGGAGTAATGCTTCGGAAAGCAGTCACAATCCTCTTTTGCATATAAGGAGCTGTTGTTGGAACTTCATCGTTCCCTTTATGTATCCCCACAAAAAATAATCTAGTTTGCTGAGATCCGATGATCTAGCAGGCCATCGGGCCGCGGACGCGGGAGTGAAAATAGTCCTTGAGATTGAGAAAATGTGAGTTATTCAATTGTCTACATCACCATGGAAAAAATACTGGGTGTTACATTTGAAAAAATCGAGAAATAACCATTTGAAATTCTTGAGATTTGGATATTAATAACGGACACACTGTATACGACAGGTTGATCATTTAGGAACGATGAGTAGGCAAATTCTTCAGTTAAAAAAAAATCTGATCAAATGAATGTTACTATCGCTTTTGGAAATCGGTAGAGGACTTTTAGCGAACTACTGTTCCCTCAACTTTTTGCGGTTTTCTGTGAATAAGATCTGTCCTGTTGGAAAAATATCTCTAATATTTTGCGTCATAATAGAGGTATTTTAGACCATTGAAAATATGCGAAAAAATAAGGGGTGGTGCATTTAGAAAATCACTGATTTGTTGAATAATTTTATTTTGGAACACCAGAAAATAATTTCCTGAGATGCAGAATTGAAACTACAAAGGGCGTGCTTCCAAACGGATTTTCCAAAAGGTCTGGTTTGGCAGCTATGGAAGCGTAACGCACTATTGCAGGACCCTGTATCCGGAGTTCAAATCTAGAACTCTACTGTAAAATAAGATTTTGAAGGCTTTCGCAGAATTTCGACGATATCTGTCGGATAGTTTATGAGATATATAATTTCTTAAATATATTTTTTTAATTTTACAGTCATGCTATCATCACAAAATAGTCTTCATGTCGGTATTTTTCAACTAAATACCGTGCTTTAATTGAATCAGATCTGTATTTTTCGGATTATTGTGAAAACAAAATTTCAGGCTATAATTCCGAAACTACTCGACGGATTTTGTCCTTTAACGAACATAGCCGTCGCATTTGCTCTCCAGATACTCTGAAAATGTCAACTCTCTAACTCATTTCCTTCGGACGGACGGACAGAATCAAGTTTGACCTCGGATTCTTCATTAGCGAGTCTAAACTAATCGTTTGAGATCATTCTCGAAATTCACGAAAGAAACCTATTCGGACCAAAATATTCGTTGGCAAACCTCAGATTCGTGTTCAGCCGCCCAAAAAGGCTAGGCTACGATGTATTGACTCTAATTGCCGCAATAATCCGCTCTTATCAATCCTTTCAGGATTGATTTTCCCGGAATATTCGCGCCTCCGATAGAATTTGACACAAGTGTTTTCCCATTGTATGAAGCGCAATGGCATCAAGACTGCAAGCGTCTGCGTCAGTTTTTCCAGTGGAAATTCGCGTTCCTATAAGGCGTGGCACACAGAATGTCGGGCAGAGATGAGTTCTAATTTACGTAGGGGGTTGCGATTGCGTTTGGAATGCTATTCAACAGGTGAAGATAGTGACCATGAGGTGCAGATGTTACAAAATGCGGTTGGAATGCAAGAAATCAATGTAACTTCAGGACGAAATTGGACGATCCATAGCTTACACGAGTTTTTTGTGTTGCAGGACACCAGAAAGCACGTGGTGGTCGAGCTCTACGACAACGAAAGAAATTATGTCGAATCCCTACAAATCCTTACAACGGTAGGATGTCTGTTTTTAATTTTAACTTCAAATGTAATGGAAATATTCAATGAATATTTTCACCTACTTACTCCCATATATTTTTTTCCAAACAACAAGTTTTCTGGAAATTTCCTTCAGCTCTCCCCCCCACCACCTTATTTGAAGTGATTCTTCACCTTGAGATAACACCTAACGAACCCTAATATAGGTCATCACGTGTCTTTCACAGCCGTTGCTTTCGGTAAAACTATAATGATAAGTTGGAATTTGAAACACCTTTTGAATTAGTTAGATCCAGAGTTGTGCAAATTAGTTTATAAAATGTATTTAAACACAAAATGCAAATTCTTTGTATATTCTTCATTCCAAATACTAAATATAAATTTTTTTCATTTCGTATTAAAAATACTAAATGCAAAATAAGTATTACCTAAATATTTCATCAAAATAAATACTTTTATAGTTTTTAAATTTCTTTATTTCATTAGTAAGTTGGCAATTTAAGTAAGTAATTAAAGTAACCGAGGGGTATCGATAATTTGAGAAAATTATATACTCTTTTTTTCATTTCTAATTATTTCCGTAAAATAAGACACTTAATGCTACAATAATTAGTAGAGTGAAGGTTACAACGTTCCCTTAACGGAAAATCGACAAACTGAAGTCGAATTGGCTTTTTTTTTAAATTAACCTTTTTATTCCATATTCAGTTCTTTTGGAGATGAAACAGTTTCTAAGCATTTTATTTTCTGCTTTTTTTACATAAAACATATAAATAATAATGTAAAAAACATGTGCTCGTAGTAATATAAAACTTTTTTTATGCTTCAGCATTTGTAATCAAATATTATTGTCAGACGTTATTAGTGATAACATGATGCATGGCTATACGATGCCGTGTTTATCAAAAAATATTTTGCATTTTGCAAATACAAGACATGTCCTAAGAGTAATCATTAAAGGATACTGTGGGAGGTATATTCATTATTAAATAGTTTCTTTCTGGGTTTTCTCTCCCAAATGAAATAGGTACAAAATGTATCTCTATAAAACTTATTTGAATACAGAATGGAAATAGTTTTTTTTTAATTAGTACCTATTCTGCATTTCAAATACTAGTATTTTAAAAATGTTATATTTCTGAATATATCTCGTTGGCTGAGAAATAACGGAAACAATTATATTTGGCAGGCGCATTCGCCATTTAGTACATTCAAAATAAAAATTTCCTCATAACAGAGAAATTCTTTTCAAAAGGATCAAAAATATTGTTCCGAATTCGGTATCACATTCAGAACCACAGGCACTGAATAATAAAGTTTTCTCACCAGATTTCACAATTGTGGGAAGATAATTGAAATCATATGCACTTTTTTCTTTAAAAAATACGGTAATGAAATATTCGAAGAAACTAAGTAGGACTGAAGAAAAAGAATATGGTAAAAAAGGATAAACCTACTATAATCAAAATGTATTTCAAAATAGACTCTCGAATTTTGATAAGAGTTTACGCGTAAATTCAAATTGTAATAATTAATTAATATTATTGTTTCATATTAGCTCTCTGAATAAAATAAGATTTTTAGCATGTCGTTCAATTGATATAGATACAAGCTGATCATATAGAGGGGTTGCATTGTGATAAAATCAATTCGGTTTTGTGAAGCTAACATCACCAAAACTCGATGATAAATATGAGGCTGACCTTTGATTCCGAACAATATTTGAATTTTTTTAAAGGAGAAAATGTGTAAGGAAAAGCTCT
Organism: Halyzia sedecimguttata; assembly: GCA_937662695.2. Classification (NCBI taxonomy): domain Eukaryota; kingdom Metazoa; phylum Arthropoda; class Insecta; order Coleoptera; family Coccinellidae; genus Halyzia; species Halyzia sedecimguttata. The sequence continues at coordinate 7,676,650 of OW569420.2, forward strand.
TCCCCTTCAAAATTTTTGATTGCTTATAGGGATAAAAAAAACTTCCGATTAATTGAAAATTTTATTCTACTATACCCAGAAAAATCTAAAAAACAATTATATTTCTATATAAGATATCAAAATAAAAAAAATGAGTACACTCCCACAAATTGGATTCTTAAAAAAAAGGAATTGTAGTTAATAGTCCCTGATTTCTCACATATTTCTCTTCTCAAATCACCCCTGATGGGTTGAAAATATTTTTCAATAACAAAGTTCATTGAAGGCCCTAGTAGTTACAAAACAAATTTTATTCAACCAGATCTAGTGTCAAATCATACAAGAATTTCTCAGGTCTTTCAAGTCTCGGAGTCATGAATTTTTAAATTCGGATAAAAATAATATTGAATATACATTCTTGTCATCTTATATAAGTAGAATGTTTTTCTCAGGATAATAGATCATTCTGAATAGTTGATAATTCTAATAGGTCTCTTGCATTTTACACGATATACCATATGTTTATGTTTGTCTGAATCTACTTCAATACCAGATCATCATGTATGCCCTCAAACACTTTCATAATTCATAAGATTTGAATATTTCGGCATTGAAAACCGGTAACAACTCAAGAAGCAATTTCAAATGAGGTGAAACGCTTCTGAATCGTTTCTATCACGGATGACGTAATCAAAATTTGCCATCTGCTTATTACAGCCAATGCTGACTGCAAGCCCTTTATAGCTGTGTTACACTGGAATTAAGAGTGAAACGGACAAGAAAAGAGAGTGAGAGTAGATATGACGGGTTACGTCACGGACTGGCGTCAAGTTTCGATCGTTTGAACAGGCATTATGTGCAACCAAATTTGATGGATCGTTTTCTCGTTGAAATTTGAAATTTTTGACGGTGGTTGAACTTTTTCAGTGTACTTATGGATATAGTATTCGATTCCAATGATAAAAAATTCATGCAAGAGACCTATTCTTGAATTATCGAGTTGAAGACTTTGTTCATGACTATTTTACATCATCTGACTCCCCCTGTACACTTGCGGGGCGCAATGAATACACAGGATGATATATTAGCAGTCACTTAAGTAATCGTTAAAGGATACTGTGGGAGGTATACTCATTATTGAAAGGTTTTTTCTGGGTTTTCTTTCCCAAACTCTGAAAAATATCTATAAAATAAAAATTAATTATTTTGTGGTTTGCTTCTGCGTAAGAAACACAAGATATTTGTCAGAAGCAATCAATTGAACAATGTTGTCTAACAAACAACAACGAAACAACATCAACGAAGAAACAACTATATCGTAACGTTTCCGAGTCTATATCAGACTCCTTCGTCAGACGCTTAATGAAAATCTTTAGAATTATTTTGTTGATAGTTATTTTGTGAAATTCAAGAATTGTCACATTGACAGTATTTAAAAATCATAGCTAACATAGTTTTACTTCGCAGAGAAATTTCCAAGTTCCAACTCCTTTTTTAATAAATTTAGCCAAATATGGTCAATACCAATTGAGCAATTTGCAAAATTGCATTCTCTGTTCAATAAAATACAAGTTGACTATTTAAGTTTCCTTTTAATATAATCAGGTTCTGTCATTAGAATCTTTGTATTACTCCAATCCATCATGTGATCTCCTTGGATTGTACATACATGATCTGCTATTTTTGATTTCTGTATGTCTCTATTTCTCAAGTTATTCTTATGCTCTGACTTTCTTACTTCTAGTGGTCTTGATGCTTCTCCTGTGTATGATTTACCACAAATACAAGGAATATTATATACACAGTTTTTTTATTTTTGTTTTTCATTTATGGGTTTTGTTTTCGTGTTATGAAAGACGTTATGTGTTTTGAAGACGGTTCTTATATTGAACTTAGAACCTATGCTTCTAATTTTTTCAGAAAGGCCACGAACATAAGGGATCACATTCAACAGATTGGGTTGCTGTTGATTATTCTGTTGTACTTGTTGATTATTTTGTTGTTCTTGATTATTTGCTCTTCTATCTAAATTCATGATACATGTATTTATGAATTGCCTCGGATATCCATTTTCTTCAAGAAATTTTTTGATGAAATCAATTTCATTATTTCGAATTTCAAGAGTAGAACAAATTAGGTTCGCTCTATCATAAAGTGTTTTAATAACACCACTTTTCACACTAAGCTGATGGTTTGAATAGAAATTTGAATATCTATTTGTATGTGTCTGCTTCCTGAAGACACTCGTTTCGAAATGGTTCGGATACTTAATTATCGAAACATCCAGAAAAGAAAGCTGATTATTTTTCTCTATTTCCAAAGTGAATTTTATTGTAGATTCCTCTGAATTTATGAAATCGAAAAATTTGCCTAACTCTTCTCTACCATGTTGCCAAATTACAAATATATCGTCAACATATCGCCACCAAGCTTTTGGTTTCAACAAATATGTATCAACAATTTTTTCTTCAAAATTTTCTATGAATATATTACTCATGACAGGTGATAAAGGCAAGAATAATCAACGAGAACAGCAACCCAATCTGTTGAATGTGATCCCTTATGTTCGTGGCCTTTCTGAAAAAATTAGAAGAATCGGTTTTAAGTTCAATATAAGAACCGTCTTCAAAACACAAAATGATCTTAGGTCTTTATTAACGAAAACAAAACCCATAAATGAAAAAAAAAATCAAAAAACTGTGTATATAATATTCCTTGTATTTGTGGTAAATCATACACAGGAGAAACATCAAGACCTCTAGAAGTAAGAAAGTCAGAGCATAAGAATAACTTGAGAAATAGAGCCATACATAAATCAAAAATAGCAGAACATGGATGTACAATCCAAGGAGATCACATGATGGATTGGAGTAATACAAAGATTCTAATGACAGAACCTGATTATATTAAGAGAAAACTTAAGGAGTCAACTTGTATTTTATTGAACATAGAATGCAATTTTGCAAATTGCTCAATTGGTATTGACCATATTTAGCTAAATTTATTGAAAAAGGAGTTGGAACTTGGAAATTTCTATGCGAAGTAAAACTTTGTTAGCTATGATTTTTAAATACTGTCAATTTGACAATTCTTGAATTTCACAAAATAACTATCAACAAAATAATTCTAAAGATTTTCATTAAGCGTCTGACGAAGGAGTCTGATATAGACTCCGAAACGTTACGATATAGTTGTTTCTTCGTTGATGTTGTTTCGTTGTTGTTTGTTAGGCAACATTGTTCAATTGATCGCTTCTGACAAATATCTTGTGTTTCTTACGTAGAAGCAAATCACAAAATAATTAATTTTAATTTTATAGATATTTTTCAGAGTTTGGGAGAGAAAACCCAGAAAAAAACTTTTTTATTCACTTGCCAGAAAATTAAATCAGGTTTGTCCCCTCGAACTGGAGTAATCACTTTGGGCCGAGGCTTGAAAATTTGGAGATCCCTTGATTAAACTACACTCAAAAGGCATCAAATGCGGCAATGATTACGAACATGATTACGGCAATGATTACGAACAAGAAACAAAATATATTTCATTTGTACACACAAAAATATGATGACTCAATTGAATTTATAGAAGCCATTCTTAAACCATAAGTTTTTAGAAAAATGTGTTCTCATACTAATTCTGGATTAGAGGCACTGAACTTCCCCTTTTTCTATCATTCCAAATATATTCTCAGATTCCAACTATAAAGAACATTCTTCCGAGAAAGTAACCCCTGTTTACTGCATTTGAACATTCCCCAATGTCAATACTCGTTCCAAAAATATCTCAGCACGTGTCTAGGTCACCTAGATGCCGCATCGAAAGATTCTTGTAATTAGATTTCACCCTGCAGTGAACATTAATCCAATTTTATTAAAAGGTTTCTTTCTGGGTTATAAAATAAAAATGAATTATTTTGTGTCTTGCTTCTGCGTTAAGTGTCTGACGAAGGAGGCTGATATAGACTCCGAAACGTTACGATATAGTTGTTTCTTCGTTGATGTTGTTTGATGTTGTTCGATTGATTGCTTCAGACAAATATATTGTGTTTCTTATGCAGAAGCAAATCACAAAATAATTAATTTTTATTTTATAGATATTTTTCAGAGTTTGGGAGAGAGAATACCCAGAAAGAAACCTTTTAATAATGAGTATACCTCCCACATTATCCTTTAATGATTACTTAATCCAATTTTGTTTCTGACTCAGAATTATCTCTATTTCATTCGAATAATACTCTGTTTGAATTCCATATACAATGTATGTATAAGCAAACAATGACCATAACATGCAATCTCAGAATAGGTTGGAATCTATCTTCGTCTCTAAGAATTAAATTGAACATGCTGAAGGAAAATTTCAGAAATATATCCCATTATCAGTAATGTCACAAATCCATTACGGAAGGTCCACAATTAAGAGATAAATAATTTTCTTTAAAATTCCGACTTTAAACTTGGAATTATACCTAATTCCTACTTTAAACAGCGAAATAGCTATAATTCCGGCTTTTTAACTAGGAATTACCTATAATTCCAACATTAAACTAGAAATAGAAAGCAAATGGAAAGGTATATTTCCGAGTTCAAACTCGAGAAATATTTTTCTGTATAATTCCGAGTTCAATTGGGAATTGCAAATGAACTAAATGTATGAATGCAAATGAACTAAAGAAATGAATATGAATTTTCAGAAATATCTCGAACCCCTCAAAAGCCCAGAATATGCAACTCTTTTGGATTCAACGCTTGTGGATGAAATTTTCAACCAAGTAAGAGAATTTTTCCATTAATTTAGGGAAAACTATATTCAAACCATTTCCAGATTCCATATCTTCTGAAACATCATCAACATTTTTTAGAAGAATTGAAAAGACGATTGGAACAATGGGATATCAAGCAAAATGTCGGAGATATTTTCGTTGAGTTTGTAAGTTTTTGAGGATCAATTCTGTCATATTTTCACTAATGAATTTTCAGTTTTCTAAACCTGCACTTATAGATAGTTATACGAGCTATGTCAATAATTGGGAACGAGCTAGGAACATCATCAAAACAACACAACAAACGAAAGCACCATTCGCGAAATTTCTTGAGGTGAGTCATAAATAATTATAAACAAATTTTTTAAAAAATTCTTGGATGAAGTGAAAATAAATCTTATCGGCTTAGTCTCGAAATTTCTTGTACACAGATTGCTAGCGGAAGTATGGGAAGGACATTACCGCAATTTAATGTTCTGGGACTGTACTCTTGTCCACTACAAATTTTGTTGTCCAACATATGTTTCCATCTTCTGAGACGAAGCGTTACTAAAGCATTCTATCAATTACTATAGTCAAGTATGGGTTGACAAGTGTTTATAGGAAACAATTTGACGCAATTTTCTGAAATCGAGTGGCCCGTTGTTCAAGGTGATTTGCAATAGCAGATTTATCGATGTTGTTGTTACGAAAGTCAGAAAGTTTCTAGTTGTTCCCGTCATAGCACTTGTTGCAATCTAAATATTTAATTTCATATACAGGGTGAGTCTTTGACCACTGCATTAATTTTAACCAAAGATCCTCTCATCAAATAAAACACTTTTTTCAATTCACATTTTTCCAAATTCAGCTCAGGTAAAAAGATACAGGCTGTTGAAATTTTGAAAAAAAATCAGTTTTTATTTTGTAGCTTTGACATCCTCTTTTCGAATGAAATGAATATTGGCGTAAAGTTTCCTATAACTATGATACATATTTTCCAAATATTAGTTATTTTCTACTTCTACTGGTTATCTAGTTATGGACTCGTGGATTTATAAAACTAAACGAAATTAGCATAAAGAAACCATGTAAAGTTTTTCTTGAGTCATTTCAAGAATATTCCATCGTTTTAGAACATTATATTATTCTTCATCATTTCTCCTTAAACGCACTGTTTTCGAGATATTCTTCATTGAATGATTTAAAATGGAAAACTCCAGAAATTTCACTACTTTTATGGATCCGTCCCTGAGCGTTGGAATCCCGAATCAAGCTGTAAACCACGTTACCATGCCTTATTCTCGTCCGCCAACAATGTCATAGATAATTTATATGCGGGAGTGTAGTAGCACATTGTGAAATCTTTTAAAGCTTGTAACTTTTTACCTGAGCCGAATCTGGAAAAATGGTAAATGAAAAAAGTGTTTCATTTTATGAGAGGAATCTTTGGTTAAAATTAATGCAGTGGCCAAAAACTCACCCTGTATACCCGATTATAAGATTTTCGGAGTTTTCATCGAATGTATTTCCCAGAAGTTGTTCAAAACTTCCATAAAAATCAAACAACATCTCAGAAATACATTGGACGAAGCTCCGGACATGTTAAAATCGGGTATAAATTAAATGTTTATATTGAAACAAGTGCAAACAACCAGAAACAATCTCTGCACATTGTATAAAGAGCATACGGAACATATTCAGAGCAACAACATCGGTAAATCTGTTGCAATTTACGTTTCAACAACCGGCCACTGAATTTAAGAAAATTCCTTCCAATTGTTGAAAAATTCCAATAAATTGTACCTAGGAACACTTAAAGGTAGAGAGAGAGAGAGAGATACCTACACTTTATTCGATGGTTCCAAATGGCTATAGACGTAAGTCTTTCTGCCTGTTAGAAAAATCCATACAATTACAATTTAGGTACTTCATATTTGGTGTTAGTATGGATGTGTTTTAATTTAGGTTCATTAAAAATTCAAATAAAGGTGTTTCTGGAAATTTTCTTTTTGGTGTGGTGTTCCTATCGTATCTGTGAATCAGAGGTTGCATGATATCTCTGTTGTGTTGTTCTGATATGAATTTTATGCCCAATCTATTCATCCTGTTCAGAATAGGTTCAATTCCGGTCATTTCATACAACGTATGATTAGGGGGATTATGCAGGGGGTTGTTCGGGTGTCGTAGTCTTGTGATCTTACAGAGGCTTGTTCTTTCCCCCACATTTGAAGTTGCATAAATTCCCACCAAGCTGAAAATCGGTAAGATTGTTTTAAATATCATTAAAAACAAAATATGAAAGTTCCCCATCTTAACCCTGTAAGGAAAAAATTTTATTCAAGGTCAAAGGTCAAAAAATGAGTTTTTCGCGATTTTCAGCAAAACGGTAAGTTTTATCATAAAAATACCTCTGACAAATATTGTAGATCATAAAACTATCTACAAAAAAAATTATCAATACTTTTTTCTCTACGAGCCACCGTTTTTGAGATATAACGATTCAAAAAGTTGTAAAAGTTGTCATCGTCATAATATGCACACGTTTCCTCGCCACCTATGAGGTAGTGTACTTAGTGTACTTAGCGCGTTTTTTTTAACATGGTTTCCCCAGTAGGCCTATTCCACGGGTCAGTTTTGAACCTGTTTAATTTGAAACTATTGAAAAATAATGGATAGTAGCAGAGATTGAAAAGATAAAAGCAATTTAAGTTAAAAAAAAGTAGTGAAATTTAATCGTCCTAGTCGTAACTCTCAAAATCTTCTTCTTGTTCTTCTTCTTGATTTTCTTGTTCTTGTTCGCCTTGTTCTTGTTCTTCTTGTTCTTGTTCTTCTTGTTCTTCTTCATCTTCATCCTGAGTGCTTGTAAACTCCGTTAATAGCGATGTATCGCATGTTGCCTCGTTGGAATCAAAGGGAACCTCTACTGTTGGTGATTCAATATTAGAGCACAACCGGCCTTGACAATGTTTACATGCCGGAGAACAGAACAGTCCGACTTTTTTGCAACCACATTTAGCACTGCATCCCTTTTTGCAGTTGCAAAAAATCGAGTTCAGCAGTTTTTCCGGCGCAGGTGGAAGTAAAGTGTGCACTGGTTTTAATGAATTGTTGACCAACTTCCAACCCCAGTCTGTAGGGTCTAGCTGATAACCAAGCCACACTTGAACTTGGTAATATACCCTAAGAAGGTGTTGATGAGCAGCAACTGAGGTTGGAGGAAGACAAGCTAATTGTACTTGTTTTTTACTTTTGGTGTTTTTAACGAAACATGCATATCTATACTTATCTAAGCAGCTAGTTTTTTTAGAGCTCCGTACATAGAAAGAAGAAAGTGAATGCGGTTAGTAATAATTTCTTGTCGAGTAGAATTACTATTTTTAAAAACTTAAGCATATTCAATTAAATTTTGTTTCTCAAATAGTTTGAAAACTGTTATTTTACCGCTCCTGTAAAATGCAGATGTCGTATCACAGCCAGTTATTGCGTGTAAAAATAGTACATGATTACATTATATTAGTAGTGTAAGTTACAATGACCGATAGAAAAATATTTTAACATATATTACAACTATAGAGATGTAAATATGGCGTACTCATACATATTATGACGATTACAACTTTTTGAATCATTATATCTCAAAAACGGTGGCTCGTAGAGAAAAAAGTATGAATAAATTTTTTGTAGATAATTTTATGATCTACAATTTTTGTCTGAGGTATTTTTATGATAAAACTTACCGTTTTGCTGAAAATCGTGAAAAACTAATTTTTTTGACCTTTGACCTTGAATAAAAATTTTTCCTTACAGGGGAAAGATGGGGAACTTTCAAAATTTTATTTTTAATGATATTTTGAACAATCTTACTGATTTTCATTTAGGTGGGAATTGATGTAACTTCACTCTTATTATTTGGTCTAATTTGACCGGACTATACTACAATTTCCATTCGATATAATCGGGTGTCCATATTCGAGTAAGCGTCTACATATCATTTTATATATTCTACTGGCTGTGGTGGTGCTTTAAGGTATAGAACTGCATAAGAGAAAAGAGTGTTTTACTCTCGGTTTTACTCAATAATGATCCAACCCCTATTGACAACTCATTGTTCCCACTAATCGGCTTATAACTAAGGGTATAATGTACATTAGTAACGCTTCGTCTCAGAAGATGGAAACATCGTTCCCGAAACATATGTCCGACGGCAAAAAACGTAGTGGACAAGAGTGTAGTTATTAGTGGAGTGTTCATAATCAGTCCACAGTGAACTCAAATTAGACTATATCACACCCGAAAACTGCCTTTAACTCCCTTCGAATTTTGAACGATCCCAAAAAGAACATAACTCAATTTGTTTTCTGGAATTTACTTACTGCATAGTCACATAATATGATCGTTTGATATATCCTTAAAGAACACAAACCATATATAAAAATAGTTCTTCGGATCGCTGATGATATTCCAGAAAATATTTAATAACAGAAAATATATAGTTCGTGATTATGGTATGAAATTAGGTTGATTTTCAAACCGACAGAGTAGCGTGGGAGGCAATAGTAAAACAATCGAATGAACTGATAAATTGGTACATGAAAGGGTTCCTCAGATCGCTGGAATTGCTGGAAATATTCTCGACAATTATGAAAATTATTCTTGAAAAAGTATTTTTGCCCGCTTGTTCTAGGGAGCAACGCTCATTTTGATCAAATGTCTGTAATTTTTGAATTCCGTCCGTTGCCAATATAACTTTCAAATGGAAAGAGAGAGCGACTTGAAATTTTCAGAGTAGTTTTCACATCTGAATGCGATGGTTAAATTCGTTAATGGGCATAATCGGCCGAACAGTGTCGGAGTTATACCTATCTGAAATATAGTTTCCCAATAATTCACAAAATACATATCCGATCGAATTGAAACTTGGTAATTAATTGTAGAACGCTGAAGCGCAAATTTTTGCACAATTTCGAGAAGATCGTATCACTAGAAAATAAATGATCTCTAAAATTAACATTTTTCAAAAACTATCTGAATCTGTAAGATTCCGCTGCAATTCCTCATCGACCTTGAATCCGCCATTTTACAAACGAGTACCGGATTTCAGCTGGATCGGCTTTGTATTCTAGCAATTATTGTGAAAGTAAAATTTCGAACTGCTCTGGAATATTGTTTCTTCAATAACTCGAAAAATACAGATCCCATCAAATTTAAACTTGTTAATTTATTGTAGAATGCCAACGCGCAAATTTTGCAGAATTTCGTCAGGATCGTATCCTTAGAAAAAAAAAATTCCTTCAAAAATTTTATTTTCCAGAGACTATCTGTTAGATTCCGTTCGGATTCCGCACTAACCTTCAAACGGCCATTTCACAATAGATTACCAGTTTCAGATCGATCAGCTTTGCATTTTTGGAATTATTTCATTTCAAACTTCAATTTCAGTTAATGCCTAATTTCAAATGCAGTATTTCGTGAGGGTGTGTATGGCGTTAATAGACAATAGAACATGTGAGCAAAAGCTCCTGCCTAAACTTGCTGCTTAAAAATTTTTTAATTCCCTAATTGAGTGAATCTTTCTGAATGCTGCGCTATGGATCAGCTACTAACGTTATATTTTAATGGTCCTTTCGATTTGCGTTCCATATTATTGGATGCGCCTGGAGGCAGTGGCGTATTCACGGGGGGGGGGGGATAAGGGGGATATATATCCCCCAGAAAGATCCATTGTTAGGTGCGAATTCTCCAATAAACGGTAAAATCCAAGGAAGTTGGAGAGTTCCTGACATAAAAAATTTTATTATTTGTTTCATATACCCCCCCCCCCCAAGACAAATGTCTGGGTACGCCACTGCCTGGGGGAGTTTATTTATTCATTTATTTACAAGAATGAATATATGCAGGTGCATAGGAATACCCAAGAACAGTATTCACCAAATAAAAAAATTGAGCCAGAAAACTTCATTAGCGACAAAATAACAAAAATTGATGATTCAAAATGATCACAAATGTTGATTTGATCTTAGATAAATAAATAAATAAATACGTGGAAACTTTGTATGGTTCTTGTTGAGATGATGTCCCGAGACTTGGGGTATACTGTATACCATTAAATAATTAGGATTTAATTCTTTGAGCCTTCTTATTATGTGTGTGAACTGAATTAGTGGTACAATTTCAGAACACTGCCAGAGAACACCGTGGGAAATTAGCTCTTGACTCCTTACTCATTAAACCCATCCAAAGATTTCCTCGGTATGAACTATTACTACAAAGACTTATAAAGCATACTGATGTTTCTCATGTCGACCATAACCTTCTACTTGTTGCACAAAAGGAATTACACGAACAAACATTGAAAATCAATTGTACAGAAAGAGAAACTTTAGAGTTGGATTTAATGAGAGAAATAGAGGGTCTGGTAGAAGGTCTGATGGATTTGGTGTCGATGCAGAGGCAATTCACAAGGCATGATGTGGTCACTATGACTGGAGGGGTTGGGACGAGGAAAGAGAGGGGATTGCTGCTGTTTTCTGACCTTCTTCTAATCACGAGTATTAAAAGGAAAAGCAGTGCTATGAAGAAACCCATCTTGACTTCTGATAAAACAGGAGTTATCGGAGCACTAGAGGCAAATAAATACAAACTTCTCATGAAGATACCACTAGAAGATCTCGAAATAGCTAAATCCAAAGATGAAAATGTCCGACAGATGATGCTCGAGATTGAGAATCTCAACGAGGATCTAAGCATATTGAATCAAATTAGCGAAATGAGCACAAATCTTCATTACAATCATAGTCAATTAGATGAAATCGTCAAAGAAATGCTTTCTTCGGTCAATAAGCATCTTAGCGAGCAGCAGTCTTGCGAATCACAATTATCTTATTTGGACCTGAATCTAACCACACCGTAAGTACGCTTAAGAGTTATTTTCAATAGCTTATACCGTTAATCCTTAATAAGTCATTCGACATATGCTCCATAAGGATTAAAATCATCCTTATCTCGTGCCATAATCACAAGCCATCTGGTGACATTCAGAAGTCACTAATAACATTCTCGTTTCGTTGGGGTTAGGAATACACTTTGGTCCAAAATGGGGATCGCTTGAAGTTAATCATTATCGAGAATATAAATCAGGATAATGCGAAGAACTATATTTAAATGCTGGTACCTGCCGACACGTGTTTCTGCTTATTGTCTTCTTCAGGACAGTGCAACCAAGGAACCAAGGAAAAGATGGAAAGAAAAATGAAACAGGTGACACCATAACAGGAGCGAGCAACCAATTTGTGGTTTCAGCTCAAGTACCTCCAATTCAGAGACAAACTATGGCTTCGGCGCGGAGGAAGTATGAGCAGCCTATGCCTCTGAATTGGAGGTCCTTGAGCTGAAGACACAAATTGGTTACTCACTCCTGTTTTGGTTGTTTTCAGTTTTATTTACATCTTTTCCTTGGTTTTTTGGTTGCCCTGTCCTGAAGAAGTCAATTAGCAGTAACACGTGTTGGCAGGCACCTGCAGTTGAATGATTTTTTTCTGCTCCTTTTGTGGAATTACCCGTAAAACCCCATTATCGAGAATGTTTTCTGAAATCTCAGTAATCCTGGCTACTCACACCACTACACTATTAGTTTTTGCGCGCATGTTCTAGGGAACAGCATGCTATCATTTTGCCCAAATGTCTGTATAATCGAATTGTTTGCCGAAAATGTTCTCAAACGATCAGGTTCGACTCACTGATGAAGAATTCGACGGCCGTTAGCACGATACCGTTTGAACGGAAAGATATGGCGACTTGAAATTTTCAGGTAAGGTTACGCATCCAAATCCGACGGACAAGTTCGTTAATGGGCATAATCTTTCAAACGGTTCCAGAGTTATGCTGTTGTTATTTCCTCAATAACTCAAAATATACAAATCCGATCCAATTGAAACTTGACAATTACTTGTAGAATGCCGTCGCGCTAATTCTTGCGAAATCTCGTGAATATCGTATCAATAGAAAAACAAATATTTTGTCGTCAAACATTTTATATTTCAGAAACTGTCCGTCTGAGTCTGCTCAAATTCCGAACATACCTTGACAATGGAACATACGCGAAAAAGATTATTAAGAATTTTTTGTACTTTTGATTAGCTACACAGTCCATCTTTCTTTCAATGATATTATAAGAGTTTTAAAAATAGTCTATTATGTTGAGTGAATTAAAGAAGTTACTTGAGTTACTTGAGTATCTTTTCGATAATTCCTAATTCGAATGTGGTTGAAGATATGCTTGTCATTAAGTGATATCCATAATATTTTGAGCTTTCAAGGTAATCAGAGGAACCCAATCCCTCCTTCCGTGATGTTCTATCAGGCTTAAAATCAGATTGCCTCCATGCCATAATCATGAACCATCTAATCAGTGAGTTAAGATGTAAAATAAAAGAACATAATCATTTCAATACATAATTTCAGAAAAAGATCCCTGTATACAGGGTGAGCGATTATGGTGATTTTTTTTCGAGAACCAGATGATACTTATACGACTTTTACGGATTTAATGATTTGTTAATTTACTGAATACATATACTTCATACAAGGTGATTTTTAATGAATAGAGTGCGCTTAGGCTTTCCTAGTTTAGACATCAGTATGAACCCCTTCGACCTGTCGCCATAACTGACTATTTGGTTCTCAGCTGGAGTGGCGTGCATTTCAATTGTGGTACTCTTATTGTTGTACCCCCCACTAGTGATCTTTTGCAATGAGAAAGAAATGTTCTTCAAATCTATGGGTATACGATTCGTATCTAATGCTGACACGCACAATGTCAACGAGCTAATCATTATAAAATGATTCTATCAGTCGTAATTTTTTCAGGAGTGGCACCGAACACATATCGATAATGTTTTCTACTCCAGAAAAAAGGGCTACTTGGGAAGAGGCATTCATGGAAACAAAAAACAGATTAGGTAAAAATAGCTCGTCGCGCGCCGATAGCTATGTCGAAAGGAGGATTATATAGGTTTCTATTGATTTTCAGTGATCTCAGGTGTGAAAAAACCAATACCAGAATTAGTTGCCACAGTGCCTATAAGGAAAACTAGAGCGGGTCTTCAATTTACATGTGGAGCTTCAACTTCTGGAGACGATAACAAAACGGTATGGGTTTGCAATAGTGATGGATATGTAGGCCAAGTTTGTGTTCTCAGTTTTCAACCAGAACCTACAGTATCTTCTTGCAACGGTGTCTGTAATGCAAGAATTTTGTGTATTGCCTCTGTTCCTGCTAGCAATGACGTGTAAGCACTACAAAACAAATCTTCACATCATATACAGACATATTCTTTCAGTGTGCCATCGGTCCCTAAAAGTATTCCAGTCAACCAGCCAATAGACCACAAGGTACAATTGGACAGTAGTTCATCGAGCGAAGATGACGACAACAGCGATGAAGACTATCCGGAATCACATCATCAAGTAGGAAATAGTACTGACAATTCTAGCGTGGACCTGGAGGAAATTGACCATTTAGGAGCAACAATGTGGCTTGGCACTGAAGATGGATGTATTCATGTCTATAGTTCTACTGATAATATTCGTATCAAGAAAAATAAAATGAAAATTCAGCATAACTCGTCTGTACTATCAATTATGTAAGTAGAAAGAGTTCCATCAGTAAATTCCTACAATGGTAATAGTAGGTCCTACCAATGTTTACACAAGAAAATCCGAATTACTTATACCTATGATTTTATTTCGATGAAATTGTATATAACCTTGTCGAGAAGATTAAATTCAACACATTCGTTCAGTTACATGTCTGCAAATGTTTGCGTTTTGAAAATTTTGAGCCGAAAATACTCTCAAACTTATAATTTAATAATAATAATTAGGTGCTCAGGGATGTGCTCCACAATACGGCCTTAGCTTAGCTTGAGGTACTCTAGCTAAACCTGGCAGTAGGTATAAAACGCAAAAACACATAGGGGTACTGCTAAGTAGCATACGGGTGCAACCTCTTATGGATCACAATATACGGAAAGTCTCGGAAAGCAGCTACTACCTGGGGATCATCAGGGCACGTCTGGACTTGGTGCTGGACGTAACAACACGCGAAGCACCAACGGCAGGATGCTGAGGAGGCGGTCGCCTGCCATACAAGAAGCTATAGTTTCCGACGAATAGATCGAGGAGGAGAGGAAAGAAGTTGTTGATCACATAGATAATCAACGCTCGAAGAGCCACCCGTAGTTGGATCCAGCAACAGTAACAATGCCGCACTAAGGGGACGCCACGAGTGGACACCCAAGAAACATGAACAACTGTTTGTGTGGTATAGAAGATCAAGACCAGAAAGATGAGGATACACGAGTAGGCTGCAAGAGAGGAATCATGGAGCAGTTTTAAGAGCCAGAGAGTATAGAAGAACAAGCTGAAGAGCAGTTCAGAGTCGCCCCAAACATTCGGTCCCCAGTGTGGATTGCGAGATGAAAATGTATGCTGCAATCTCCAACAGGTTAAACACGGAACAAGTGAGAGATGTTCCATATATTAAGTCGCCAATGAAAGGGAGACATTTGAGGCTTTAGTAGGGAATCTTAACACAAAAACCACACGATATAAAACGACACTCAAGGCAGAAGACCTAGCCATTATTAATAATATCATTGACGATGGCCTAATAGAGGACTGTTCGCTGGATGAAGTGGCTATAGTGAGAGCTGCTGCTTCACTTCTATGCCCACCAGAAACCACAAGAACATAGGTTAAGATTGAATCAGTTAGACAACAAGATGAAAACCAATGTATCATGCATGTTCTTAAATGAGAACTGATGCAAGGAGATGAGGTCATGATGAGGTAGCTGCGTGTGTTACATCGCACCGTAAGCTCAATCTACTCAAGCAGAAAGATTTCGATAAAATAAGATCACTTGCAGCGGCAAGGAAGAAGCTTATAAAAGGCAAAATTGAATAGAAGATAACTTAAGAAGTTATTGTAACCTAAACAAGTAGAGTCAACGAACCCACTCTGAAGAATTCGAACAGTTCTGGAACTCAAATTGGGAAGATCGAGTTCGTGTATGGGTAAAATTTGTACATTCGGTCGAGATATATCTTCTATATTTCTATAATTTTTTTTCACATTATCATTAATTAAAGTCTCCGTAGCACCATGAAAAGTGAAGAAATATACAGGGTGAGTCTTTGACCACTGCATTAATTTTAACCAAAGATTCCTCTCATCAAATAAAACAGTTTTTTCATTCACCATTTTTCCAGATTCGGCTCAGGTAAAAAGTTACAAGCGTTTAAAGATTTCACAATGTGCTAATACACTCCTGCATATAAATTATCTATTTGTTGGCGGACGAGAAAAAGGCATGGTAACGTGGTTTACAGCTTGATTCGGGATTCCAACGCTCAGGGATGGATCCATAAAAGTAGTGAAATTTCTGGAGTTTTCCATTTTAAAACATTCAATGAAGAATATCTCGAAAACGATACATTTAAGGAGAAATGATGAAGAATAATATAATGTTCTAAAAGGATGGAATATTCTTGAAATTACCCAAGAAAAACTTGATCTGCTTTCTTTATGCTAATTTCGTTTAGTTTTATGAATCCACGAGTCCATAATTAGAAAACCAGTAGAAGTAGAAAATTACTAATATTTGGAAAATATGTCTCATAGTTATAGGAAACTTTACACCAATATTCATTTTATTCGAAAAGAGGATGTCAAAGCTACAAAATAAACACTGATTTTTTTTTCGAAATTTCAACAGCCTGTATCTTTTTACCTGAGCTGAATCTGGAAAAATGGTGAATGAAAAAACTGTTTTATTTGATGAGAGGAATCTTTGGTTAAAATTAATGCAGTGGTCAAAGACTCACCCTGTATATTCCCATATAAAATCGAGTATCTATTTCTTTCTCGGACTGAATTAAAAATGTAATCATTTGCTCTTCTCTCACAAGATAGTAATGACTTGTATCAATGGAATTTAATCATTTCCACTCAATGTTCGGATTTCTTTGTCACACACATAGTTCGGTAGATTGTGAATTGTTAATTTTTCAGATATATGGACAATAGAGTATTCGTGTCTTTAGCAAATGGTGATGTCTTGGTGTATGATAGAGAAGGAGGTAATATATTTAATAATAAAATACATCTACTACTTACGGAATACCCTTTATTTTTTTTTCTGCTCTTTTTTATATTTCGTAAAATTAAATTTAACATAGCTTGTTTTTTATCCTTTTTCGCTGATGGGTTACGAATAATTAATATTTGAGGGAAATACTGAACCAATACAAATTTCTTTTACTTTTGCACAACCAATTTTTTATTACTCGCGAGCAACTGATCGTAGAATATTCGAGTAAACATTTTTGGATTATACTTAACAAAATTGACCCATGATTCGAATTTCATATAGACGGTTTTCGAGAATGTTTTTGGCGCTCTAGTTCCTCGGAACTGAGTGCTTATCAATTTGCCCAAATGTCTGTAATTTTCGAATATTTCGATGAAAATAGTCTTAAACGATTTGGTTCGACTCACTGATCAAGAATCCGTGGTCGAAATTCATTCTGTCCGGCCGGTCCGGCCGGCCGGCCGTCCGGCCGTAGGCACGATAACTCTCGAACGGAATGAGCTAGACAGTTGAAATTTTCAGAGTAGGTTTAGGGGATAAATATCTCGGCTGAGTTCGTTATTGGGCAAAATCGGACAGATGGTTTGGGAGTAACAAAAAAAATTTTTTTTTTTACGAAACAAATTCCAAATTAAATTTTTTTTTAATAAGAAGTTTTATCATAAGAATCCATTCATATCATTTTTAACTCTAACAAGCTAATACTTTCGGAGATATGATTCTTCAAAATTTCAATGTAAATCGTATTTCACACATTGATATAATTATTCTATGTATGAATTGTCATAATGTCAACTTGACAGAAGAGAATATTGTAACTTCAAAAATATTGGGGTTGAAATACTCGTATTTTAGCGATGCAACGGGGACCTCACCTGAAAATGTTTGAAAATAATACGTAAATATTGAAAGCATAATTCTGTAGTTCGAGAGAGGAGAAAATTTGGTGAACGTAGATCAGGAAATTTTTGATCGATCACAAGGTATTTTATTTATTACTCATCTTCTTTCATATTATTACTCATCTTCTTTCATACATGTTTTATGGAATACCTACTATTTGTAGGTACTTCAAACCTGTTTTGGGCAATTGTCATACGAAACTTGTTTTTTTGGCGCTCTAGCTCCTCGGAACAGAGTGCTTATCAATTTGCCCAAGTGTCTGTAATTTTGGAATTTTTGGATGAAAATGGTCTCAAACGATTTGGTTCGACTCACTGATCAAGAATCCGAGTGCGAAATCGATTCTGTCCGGCCGGCCGACCAGCCGTAGGCACGATAACTCTCGAACGAAAGGAGTTAGCGGATTGAAAATTGCAAGGTGGTTTTGGAGCGTAAATATCTCGGACAAGTTCGTTCGATCTATCTGAAATTTAGCATCAAATTGTAGAATCATGACCTTTAACGCATGTGATGTTTTGTATTGACCAGATTACCGCAAAGTGTAAGAAAAAAATTTTGAAAATTTAAAAAAAGTTTTTCCACCATAACTCTCGAACGGAATGAGCTAGGTAGTTGAAATTTTCAGAGTAGGTTAGGGAGATGAATATCTCGGCTAAGTTCGTTATTGGGCAAAATTGGCTAGATTTAATTCGATTTCTTCCATGGTGCAGTTCTCATTCTCATGATTGCTCATTTAATCTTGATAAATAAACTATTATTTGAATTGAATTTCCTTTATCATGCAGCTCTATCTTATGTATACATTGATATAATTCCCAACTCAGAGAAACCAATACTTTCGGAGATATAATTTGTCTGTTTGAACTAGAGCGCCAGAAAGCTCCTGTCCACAGGGCTTGAACCCATTTTTTTTTATCACGTTCACAACTTGATATCATTATCGGGACATACTAAATAAAAACTGCTCCTTTGGACATATAAAAAGTTCCAAATTTCCGAGAAAAAATAATAAGCTATCAAAATGAAAGAGTAAAGTGGGATAGACCGGTATATATTCTAATAAATAAGATATTATCTCAGAACTTAATTTTTACAGGTGCATGGAATGTGAATTCTCCTATAATTATACAGGTTGGAACCATATCTAGTCCAGTACTAAAACTGATATCCAACGAGGGAAAATTATGGTGCAATTATGGAAATTCTATAAAAGTCTTGAACCCACAAAACTTAACAACTGAGAATATATTCTCGATAAACACGGAAAACAATAAACCTATTAGTTGTATAGTTGTATCTGGAAGCCATGTCTGGCTAGCAACACAACATTCGTCAGTCATAAAATGTTATAATTCCACCAACTTCGAATTCGTTTGTGAAGTGAACGTGGCTGCTGCAGTCACCAAAATGCTTACTAGTAAGTACTTATACATAAAAAAATGTCGTCCCTAATAGCACAGATATCTTTGCTAATAGCCACCTTTTGAACCAGCCTTGGTTACTGACACATCAGTTAACAGACCCAAAAATCATTAAACATTTTTCAAGAGCCTAATTTCTATAGCAATTCGCTGCTAAGGGGATATGTCTCTATAAAATAACCATACTTCTTGGGTCAGAGAATGGCAGATCCCGCCAATAAAATACTAAATATTAATCGGAAATTTAGGTTTTAATTAACTAATTCATCTCACATTGACAGGCTGTGATGATATCATTAGACAACACAAGGCAGCATGTCTCAGAGTGACGTCACTTTTAGCTTGCAAAGACCTGATCTGGATTGGAACCTCCGCTGGCGTAATTTTGACGATGCCTCATATCCAAGCAGTTTCCAACGCCATTCTCAGCAGTACACCACCTGCAGTGACTGGAGTATCCCATGGACATACTGGACAAGCCAGATTCTTAACATATTTAGAAATTCCTTCTAATATTCCGGAGATACCACATAGACATATGTTTAAGAGAATAACAGATCAGAGAAACAATATGAAATCTTTAGTTATATCTGGGGGAGATGGTTATGAAGACTTTCGAACCTCGAATATATCAGAGGTAGCTGGCAGGGAAGACTCTACAAACCACTTACTGCTCTGGAGTGTTTAGAGTAGGTGTACGATTTTGAAGAACAAAGAGTATAATTATTGTAGGAACCGATGTTTCGTACTGATAAGAAATCTATGTTATCAAAGGTTAAGTTGGTGTTGCCCAGCTCCAATTGCAGGTACTAGGAATTGATTAATCAAGTCAATTGACTGCATCCGTTCAAAAGAAACCCCAAACAATTTTTTGAGAAATTTTATTCTGAAGTGCATTTTATTCTCTTCTTTCAAGTTGTATTTAAGGAGAAGAATCTAATTGTGGTTCAGACAGCAGCAGAATATATTGATTCAAAGAAAATTCAATTTTGTTGAGACAGTACAAAAAACGTGGCTTCAAACCCCCTATTCTGGTCAGTTGTGTGGAAACAGTAAAGTTCGCCTACTTTGAGACTGAATTTTGACATTACCTACTTTGTTATTTTACTAGGCGAACATAGTTCTGTTCCTTAATTACGTGGGTATCTGGTACGATAAGCAACTAATCAGTAAGCCAAGCTAACGCATCAGCACGAAGGAAGCATAAGCAGCCTGTGCGATATTACCTCGACAGGCTCAACCCGAGGATATGGAATGAAGAAATCAGGTTATTGCGAAGTATATTTAAAAGGGAAAGTTCAACGGGCAATTCCTCAAAAGCAGGAGAGGAAAAAATCATTCTGCACGTGTTTCTGCTTATTGACATCTTCAGGGTAAGGCAAACCAGAGACCAAGGAAAAGATGGAAAGAAAACTGAAAACAGGCTGCTCATGCTTCTTTATTATATATATTCTTATGACGTGGCCATACTAGTGGGCAACACGGTTTGTCGTTTCGATATCGAATCGCTTAGTATGTGCACCGCGACAAATATTTTTTTCCAAAATTCTACGATAGGGGTTAGAACCGAATCCTTTTCTCATTTGCTTATATTGAACTGATACGAAAATAAAATGTGAGTACCCGATCCATAAAATGGCAGCCCATACTACTGAGTAGGAATCAACGAATTTCTTCAACAATGTGTTTTTACAATCGGGATTTTATTCTTTTCCAGAAGCATTTATTGAAGCCTAGAAAAATCAGTATTAAGTATTTTATTATTTAAATTCGAATGTGTGCCATTTTGGGAATTTGCTGAATATATTTGAGACGAACCTGATGAACGAATATATAAATACTATATAGTCTTATACAGTAATTTTTTATTGTAAAAACGTGATAAATTTAGGTAAGAAAATAACTGAAATCTATACTAAATGTTCGATATGATCAAAGGTATTGATCTGTTCCGTTATTTTATGTCCACATTCTTAATCGAATGTTTTCTACATTAATCTGAAACTGTACAGCAGATGATTAATTAAATTATTTGAAGTTGTATTTTTCTCTATTCTGTTTCCATTTTTTTTAGATAAAAACCATGTTGAATGAGCTTTTTCAGTATCTCAAACAGCCACATAAATGAAATCAACTGTTTGATGAAAATATTGAACCGTTTGAAATGGTAGGTTTTACACCCATCTAAGGACCTACTTTTTAACCCAATCGAACATCCTGATTGGCAGGAGCTGAATATTCAAAACATAATGAAACGAATTCAAAGATTACAGTGGATATTTCCAGTTTTTATCTCCAAGTTAACTGCAATTTCCACCCCAAATCGTTCCAAATAATATGTACCTGTATAAAATTTAATAAAAAACAACCACTCTTTTGATAATGGGCACGTCGCATAGGCGCCTGCAAGGGGGGCAGCCTTCCGGTATATCCGGATGTTCGATTTAAATGAAAATATACTAGAAGGCTATCCGTATTGAAAAACAGCCGTGTGCCAAACATAATTTTTTTATGAGCCGAAAAATGTCTATGCCTAAAGTTCGGTCTGGTCAACCCCACCACCCCGCCCCCCTAATGATATAAATACAACTGCTGATTTAATTTGAAATTAAGAAAATAATGTATAATATTAGATTATAAGGGGAGTATTATAGTTCACTTAACACTACGCGAGCAACCAACTGATGACAAAATATAAAATTCTATATATTCAAGCATATACGCAGTGTTACAATCAATATGTTGCATTGTAGAAAAAAGTGTTACAAAATGAAGGACATATAGAATATTTTAAAGCATACAAGATAGCGGCAATTGGTTGAATTAATTCTTTGTCTTTTCCAAATTTCACTCGCTAAAAAAATTACAATCTTCAATCTCGATTAAAAAAAATGCGTAAAAATTGGCTCTGCTTCATTAAAAATAATTCAGGAATGTTTGGTGATGCATATTATTTCAAACTTATTTCTTTAGCTAACTTCATGACTTGTTTTGTTGTGGATTTGGAGTTCGGCGAAGATTTTATAATTTTGACATCAATTCTCGGTTTTGTCAAAAACGATGGTTTGGGTGGAGGACTACGCTTGGCGAAAGTACCTCTTCCATTGGTGAAAGAAGGAGAATCATTTGGAGATGACGCGAAGAATTCATTGCCCATTGGCAATTTTACAGGAGATGTTGAATTAAATTGTAGTCTCTCTGACGGCTTTGTTGATGGATCGAACATACCGGACGAAGTCTTCTTATCGAATACCAATTTTTTAGGTGGTGTTGGTCTTCCGTTTCTAGGCTGGGTGTCTGGAACTGACTGTAACAGCTTTTCTTTTATTGATGATATAGATGATATGGTAGGGGGCACAACTTCTTCCTTCGGTAAGTCCGTAGGATATCCAAATGGTTTTCCTGGTCGACTGTCTTGCTCTGGGGACGGAATAGTCGCCAAAACATCATAAATTTCTTGGTCATCTTCATCAGAAAATGAATTAGTATCAGAAACATCTATCGGTTCATGCCAAGGTTCTATAGCTACTGGATTATCATATGAGGCTAGCGAATCCGAAGATGTTTTTTTCTCTACTGGCAATGGTGGAAGAGGGGTTAATTTCCTTTTCGTAGGCATAGTCGATAAATCAGAGGGTTTGGGAATAGGAATTTGCTGGCTTGCATGGAGGCTTTGTGGCCTGAAAAATTAAATAATATTTATTAGTGATGGCAGCAGCGAAATGGCTTCTGCGGACATTTATTACAAGCTACTTTTTGCAATAAATGCTCTGCAGCCAATATCATACCATTGCATCTGCAGCGTAATTGTCAGCTCTTTTTAGAGTAACATGCTAACAAATATGAGAACAATAATTACCCTCACAAAATTGAAGATATATTGTTATATGTTTGATACTACATGGATCATTAAGAAAATTCAATCAATCTATAACTGCCTCGAATAATATTAAGGGCCATTTTGATTGTTTTCTCATATACTATGTACATAAATGATACTCGCCTTATAACTTCATAAATTTCATCTTCCTCGAGCGGTTCTTCATTTTTTGCATCATTTTCTTTTACAACCACCATATCATAGTGTTCTTCCTCTTCCTCAACATCCCCTTCCTCGTGAACTTGCATAACTTCCGCAGTAACTGTTTCAAGTTTTGGTGGTTCTTCAATTTTGTATAGCTGCCTGAGGTCTTTCGTATGGCATTTATTTATTCTCGTTATCCACTGAAGCATATCCTTATGAGTCTGGGCTATAAACTGCAAAGTTTTAACGATTGATTTTTTCCGACAATGATGAATTAACGAGATGATTTGAATGAATATACAGGGGGACTCATAACGTTGTACAATTTTAACTGTAGATTCCTCTGATCAAATTAAACATTAAACATTCTATTCACAATTTTTTCAAATTCGACTCAAGTTAAAATATACGGGATGTTGAAATTGCGAAAAAAAATTTTTTCTTGTGCAGCTCCGACATGGTTATTCAGAATAAAATGAATTTTGGTGTGATCTGTAGATGTAGTGGGGATTGCCCCCCCCCCTAGAACCCAGAAACGAAGAATTTTCGAAGATTTAAAAAAAAACAGTTCAACTTCTGTTCTGAGGGGGACGAATTTCGATCATGAGTTTGTTCCGAAAAAAACACCCATGAATGTGGCATCAACCCCCAACATTTTTTGAAAGGAGAAGAGATGCCAAGTGAACCCGCAATTTTGTTTTTAATAGGAAAGAGATGGCGGATGTATTTTAGTAAGAAGCTTTTTGGCGCTCTTGTTCCTCGGAACAGAGTGCTTATCAATTTACCCAAATGTCTGTAATTTTCGAATTTTTGGCTGAAAATGGTATTAAACGATTCGGTTCGACTCACTGATCAAGAATCCGTGGTCAAAATCGATTCTGTCCGGCCGTCCGTCCGTTAACACGATAACTGTCGAATGAAATGAGCTAGACAGTTGAAATTTTCAGAGTAGGATCGGGAGATAAATATCTCGGCTATGTTCGTTATTGGGCAAAATCGGCTAAGTGATTTCGGAGCAACAAAAAAAAAATTATTTTACATTACAAATTTTAAAATCAATTTTTTTTAAGGTGCAGTTTTATCATAAGAATCCATTGATATCATTCTCAACTCTAACAAACTAATACATTCGGAGATATGATTTTTCAAAATTTCAATAATTATTCTCAATAAATCTATATGATTTCATAGAACACAGAAACAAAATTGAAAAAGTGGGAAAGCCCTGTGGACAGCAGATTTGGTGCTCTTGTTCAAACTTTAACAAATGATAACTCCGAAAGTATTGGTTTTTCAGAGTTGGGAATGATATCAATGGATTATTATTTAATTTATTTTATTTCATGATGCTGTTCTATCATAAGAATCTATTAATAAAATTCCCAACTCTGAGAAACCACTTCTGGAGATATGATTTGTCAAAGTTTGAACAAGAGCGCCAAAACTCCTGTCCACAGGGCTTGAACTAATTTTTTTTTATTCTCTTAACATCCTAGTTGAAATTTTCAAATTGGGTGATTTTTTAAGCAATTTGATATTGAACATGTCAGAAGGGTAACTCAAACAGAAACCCAATACATTCAAATACACCAGATCTGAATGTAATGATAGGGAACATCCAGAAAAAAAAAGATTACTCTTAGGTTCTTGAGTTTAGCGGTTCAACTGTCTGTTCAACATCACCTTTTGACGGTTCAATGATTACATTATTTCGTGAATAATGAACCCATATTGAAAATTTTAACTGGGTTGTGAACATAAATCACTTTCATACTAATCAACACTCGACATCTCTTCCCTATTCAAAAAATGTTGGGGGTTGATGCCACCTTCATAGGGGTGAGTTTTTCGGAACAAACTCATGATGGAAATTCGTCCCCCTCAAAATAGGAGTTGACCTTTTTTTTAATCTTCGAAAATTCTTCGTTTCTTAGTTCTGGGGGGGTCAAATTTTCGTTGGAACACCCTGTATACTGAATATATGCGTTTCCGACAGTGCAATAATTAACATTCCAGTACTTCGTCTTAATCGAACAATTTTTTCTTCTTTTTCAACGTTCATCTTACGTTCAACGGTCAAATACAATAATTATAATTCCTATATTTTATATTAAATGGTTTCTTTCTGGGTTTTCTCTCCCAACGTCTGAAAAATATCTATAAAATAAAAAATTAATTATTTTGTGATTTGCTTCTGCGTAAGAAACACAAGATATTTGTCAGAAGCAATCAATCGAACAATGTTGCTTAACAAATAACAACGAAACAACATCAACGAAGAAACAACTATATTGTAACGTTTCGGAGTCTATATCAGACTTCTTCGTCAGACGCTTAACCATTTAATGATTAATATACCTCCCACAGTATCCTTTAATGATTATATTTTATATGATTTAACATCAGTTTGAACAGAGATGAGAGAATTATGTATAGTCCGTTCCATAGTCTAGAATAAAGAATATTACATAAAATTTCACCTGCAAAATTTGTTCAGATTCCAAGTTAACTAATCCGAATAACAGAGTTTCGTTTTCTGATTGCTTAGTTGTTGCTATTATTCGAGCCCTATAAACTCTCAAGCAATAGGTGTAACAGGGTTTCGAATCCTTCTCGTTGCAATATATTAGAAACCAATCATCATGGATTGCTGCGAATATTCTCTTCAACTTCTCGAATCCGAATATGAACTTCGTTTTCAGAGAAATATATCCATATTTATCGTCAAGAGGTAGATCTTTTGCAGGTAGACCTGGAAAATTCATTACAATCTATAATATAAAAATGGGTTCAAGCCCTGTGGACAGGAGCTTTCTGGCGCTCTAGTTCAAACAGACAAATTATATCTGGTATTGGTTTCTCAGAGTTGGGAATTATATCAATGTATTCATATGATATCACTGCATCATAAAGGAAATTCAATTCAAATAATAGTTTATTAGATAAGTAATTATAAATTACCGCAAATCGATCAAAAATTTCCTGATCTACGTTCACCAAACTACAGAATTATGCTTTCAATATTTACGTAATATTTTCAAACATTTTCGGGTGAGGTCCCCGTTGCATCGCTAAAATACGAGTATTTCAACCCCAATATTTTTGAAGTTACAATATTCCCTTCTGTCAAGTTGACATTATGAGAATTCATACATAGAATAATAATTATATCAATCTGTGAAATACGATTTACATTGAAATTTAAAAAAATCATATCTCCGAAAGTATTAGCTTGTTAGAGTTGCAAATGATATGAATGGATTCTTATGATAAAACTGCTTATTAAAAAAAATTTGATTTGGAATTTGTTTCGTAAAAAAAAATTTTGTTTTTGTTACTCCGAAACCATCTGTCCGATTTTGCCCAATAACGAACTTAGCCGAGATATTCATCCCCCAAACCTACTCTGAAAATTTCAACTCTCTAGCTCATTCCGTTCGAGAGTTATCGTGCTTACGGCCGGCCGGCCGGACAGAATGAATTCCGACCACGGATTCTTGATCAGTGAGTCGAACCAAATCGTTTAAGACCATTTTCATCGAAATATTCCAAAATTACAGACATTTGGGCAAATTGATAAGCACTCAGTTCCGAGGAACTAGAGCGCCAAAAATGAATCGCAAAATGTGTTGGTAAGCGCATAACTCAACAGTGCCTGGACCAATTTTGCTAATTCTTTTTTTTCAATGTTCGTTGAAGTCCAATGATGGTTTTTAAGGCAAAAAATTTCGAATAATTGCCGGGAAAACCCTAAAAACAGCCCTTTTCTTTTTCCCATACAAACGTTTTCTAACTAAAATGTAGAGTTAATTTGAACTTGATGGCTATTCAATAAAGTTAGAGTTGAAGTTGGCGTTGAAGTTGGCGTTGGGGTTGGAGTTGAACTTGAAGTTGGAGTAGGCATTGTGGTTGGCGTTGGTTAAGGAGTTGGCGTTGTAGTTGGATTGGAGTTGGAGGTGGAGATGGAAGTACAAATGGAGTTGGAGTTTGAGTTGGCGTTGAAGTTGGCGTTGGGGTTGGCGATGGATTGGAGTTGGCCTTGTAGTTGGGGTTAGAGTTGGTGTTGGAGTTGGCATTGGAGTTAGCGTTGGGGTTGGAGTTGAACTTGAAGTTGGAGTAGACATTGTGGTTGGCGTTGGTTGTGGAGTTGGCGTTGTAGTTGGAGTTGTAGTTGGATTGGAGTTGGAGGTGGAGATGGAGGTGGAAATGAAGTTGGAGTTTGAGTTGGCGTTGAAGTTGGCGTTGGGGTTGGCGTTAGGATTGGAGTTGGCGTTGTAGTTGGGGTTAGAGCTGGTGTTGGAGTTGGCATTGGAGTTAGCGTTGGGGTTGGAGTTGAACTTGAAGTTTGAGTAGGCATTGTGGTTGGCGTTGGTTATGGAGTTGGCGTTGTAGTTGGAGTTGTAGTTGGATTGGAGTTGGAGGTGGAGATGGAGGTGGAAATCGAGATGGAGGTGGAAATGGAGTTGGAGTTTGAGTTGGCGTTGAAGTTAGCGTTGGGGTTGGCGTTAGGATTGGAGTTGGCGTTGTAGTTGGGGTTAGAGTTGGTGTTGGAGTTGGTGTTGGAGTTGGCATTGGAGTTGGCGTTGGGGTTGGAGTTGGCGTTAGCGTTGGGTAGGCGTTGAGGAGGCAGTACGTAGTCTGCCGGGTCAGCTTGTTCATGATAGTATTCACAAATCAGATAAAAAATTATGAAAGTACGGACGTAAGGTCAGTATGCTTTGGTGCGCTTGTTCAAATTCATAAAGCCAGAGTGGTCACCCATCTAGGTTTGATCCAGGGCTGCTTGGCTGCCAGGAAAAAAAAAATATTTCCAACAATATAGATCTGATCGTGTTCAAATCTAGAACTTGGCCCTAAAAGACGGGTTTGAAAGCAAAATTTCAGCGATAATTTTTTTAATAATTTTTTTAAAATTTCTTAGTCATACGTTCGTATGACACAAAAGTTTCCATAAGTTTTCTACCGAGTTTGAATCAGACCAGAATTGTTTGATTTTCTGAGGAAAACAAAATATCAGAAGGCTATAACTCCGAAATCACTCAGCAGATTTTGCCCATTCACGAACTTGACCGATTTATTTATGTCTCAAACCTACACTGCAAGTTTCAACTCTCCAACACATTTCGTTCGTGAGTTACAGTGCTAACGGGCGGACAGAATTAAATTCGTCCTCAGATTCTTCATCAGTGAGTCGAGACTAAATGTTTAAGGCCATTTTAAATTTTCATCCACGAGTGGATTGCGCATGCGCAGAGAAGAAATGCCTGTTTTTGAGTTGTATGGGTTATGTTGGGAGTGGTTTAGGACTATCGGTCATGGGTCTTGTGCTGAGCTGATATTGTGAGGTATTAAAAGAAAATTCATGGCAATTCTGTACACGGACAAGTCAGTTTGGGGGAAATAGCGTTGTTTCCGAGTTAGAGTGTCCGTACCGTGGCACTGGGCCCATTTTGAAATTCATGTTACCCCTTTCGGGCATTTATCATTATGCGCATGAGCAGACGAGAAGTGATTTAACGGCTGCAGTTTTCGTCTGAGAGGATTGCTGCTTTGGCGCGCATGGTATAGACATGATTATAATTATACTGACCCTCCTAAGTCTTCACCAAGGAGATCCCTCAGAAGCTCCTAGGAGCTTGTGCGACTAAGGAGAGTCAGTTGTGTCCTTTGTCAACTTTGGTCTCTATCCTTACGCCAGCTAAGACACAGCACTGTTAATTTTTGACTACCCTCTGGGTAGATCTCCGGCTCGCTCTATCCACTTAGCTTGAAACACTCATCATTCAATTCAAATTAGCCAACGTGAGCACGTGCGCCAAAAGGTACTGACTTCACGTCATTATATTTGTTGATGGTTAAAATCGATGAATATTTCATCGTCTGTCTTTAAGAATTCCGTAGATTCATTTAATTATATGTAATGTTGAACGTAAACCGAATATTAGAAGGCGGCTTAGAAAAATTGTTCCGATCCATGATGAATTTTTTCGATTCATTATTTTTAGAGGATAGTAAATCAAAATATGTTTTCTAGAAAAAACAGATGAAAAACCTCAGATTCACTCCTACCAATATTTACGTACCTGCAAATGGGCAGACAGAATGGTTTTCCATAGGTATTTCTTTTTCTTCTTCTGCATCCATGTAAATGAGTTCCTCTTCTTCTTCTGAAAGCACAATAGGTCTCTTGCATGTAACATGAAATACCATATATTTATGTTTTTCTGAATCTACTTCAATACCAGATCATCATGTATGCCCTCATACACTTTCATAATTTATAAAATTTGAAGATTTCGGTATTGAAAATCGGTAGATCAAGAAGCAATTTAAAATGAGGTGAAACGCTTCCGAATCGTTGCTATGACGGATGACGTAATCAAAATTTACCATCTGCTCATTACAGCCAATGCTGGCTTCGAGCCCTTTATAGGGAGCTGTGTTGCACTGGGATAAAGAGTGAAATGGACACGAGAAGAGAGTGAGAGTAGATATGACGGGTTACGTCACGGACTGGCGCCAAGTTTCGATCGTTTGAACAGGCATTATGTGCAACCAAATTTGAATGATCGTTTTCTCGTTGAAAATTGAAATTTTTGACGGCGGTTGAACTTTTTGAGTATTCTTATGGATATAATAATCGATTCCATTAATTCCAAAAAATTAATGCAAGAGACCTATTCTTTATAATTAATAAGAGAAATTATGAAATATTGAGGTCATCTCAACATTGGTGCAGTTGCAAAATGCTTCTACACTACTCTAGTAACTACACTCTTGTCCACTACCCATTTTGTCGTTTGACACATGTTTCGGAAACGATGTTTCCATCTTCTGAGGTGAAGAAGCAAAAGCGTGCAAAACTGTTGAAAACTAATTATACAAATTCAGTGGGTATATGGTATATATCTAATTTATCATTGAGAGGAACCTGTGTAAATTTCATTACATCCAAATTTTTTTTTATAATTTTTCTCTTTTCTCTCGATTTATTCGTTTTATGTCTACTCAAGGATGTACGTAAAATTACAGGCAACCTGAAATATTTTATAAAAAAAGTTTGCTAGGGGTGGGGGATATATTTCGATGCACTTGATACCTCCTGAACGAACATTTCTTACAAAGGGTGGATTCTGCATAGGAAAGATAGGGTATCTTATACATCATTTGGGTGGTTTTGAAGTTCTCTACACGAAAATATTAAATTTGCAACAATTCATTGATTTTTTTTTGAGGAAAAACTCAATTTTCTCCTCCTAATATGAAAGTAGATAGATATTTTCATGTAGATTTCGAATCATTTCAAATGATAGATCACATGCCCAATCCTTCCTTGCGAAACTTCATATGAAATGCTTTTTCAGGAGTGACAATTAAATTAAAATATGAGCCCCTTAAAAACAATGTATATACCTACATGTTATTGCGTTTTCTCCTAAATATTTCCGTTTGCCTGTAATATAACATATATCCTTGGGTGTTGGGCTACTCTGTATAATTCTAACTGATATCATACTCAGAAAAGCCAAGTGTTGTTCACTATGCGACGAATGTTTTCTTTATCTAATACTAAAAATGGTATTCTACAGTGAAAAAAAATATATCGTTTTAAATCGATTCTACTCCTACTATTTTTCACCCCATCTGCCAAGAGAGCAGACAAATGTCTATAGTGTGTATTGAAAGAACTCCACAACCAGCTTTACACATACCTTCCACCTGTTTCTGTTCTTCCATTTCCATGTAACATTCTCCATTTGTTATGACTGAAATCTGTTGCAATTGGATTTTGGATCGTTTAATCAAAGTTTCAGCTTTCTTTTTTAATTCAGCTGAAAAGGCCTCTTTAGTGATGTCATCTCTCAAAAAGACGCATATATCTGAAAAATAAATATTATGAACAACAAGTTCATAATATCTGTATATCTTTATATAATTTATACTATTCTTCACATTGAACAGTAAGTACTGTTAAGGTTTTCTGTTTATACCTATTTGACGGTTCAAAATTATAGAGGGATCATGTTGATAGGGTTATTTGAAATTGGAAATTACGATCTTGGATGGAGAAACCAGGGGAACGGGCAAATAATTGAATAGGAGAAGGATATTATTTTTTGGATGAGAAGAAGTCAGATTTCGGAGAGCGGAAGTTTAAGAATAGAGAGGCTCTTGAAGTGCAATTGATTTAAAAATTAAAAACAAAATAAAGAGCTGAATGACCAGAGGAAAATTTGAATATAGAAAACAGGAAATGAGAAGGAATTGACGAGATTTGGTCACTGGTTGGAAGGAGCAGAAGAGATATTTATAGTTATTGATAGTTATGAGATATTTATAGTTTTTTGCGCGCGTGTTCCGCAAGGAACAGCGTGCTATTTGTAAATAGAACCTACCCTGAAAATGATTTAAAAATTGATTAAATTAAAAAATAATTGCTAATAAAGTGATATAATTCATATCAATTGGCGCCCAATGCGTGGCTTATATCTATAGCTGTTATTAGTTCAAAATTTAAATATTATTTTGCAAAATTTTACTGGTTCAGGAAACCTTAACAAATATTGGAGTATAAATTTATTTGTGGAATATCGAAATGGCTACTCGTGAAATGGATTTACGAACAAAACATAATAAAGAACTGGATATTGACACCGAAGAAGAAGATATGGAGATTAATATTAAAGATATCAGTACGAATAAATTGCTAATATATACAGTTAATGAAGAAAATTGATGAGATATATAGGAAAATAATTAAAATATTTCTTGAAAAAAACTTTTTATTGAATGGTTTCTATCTGGGTTTTCTCTCCCAAACTCTGTAAAATAATTAAATATTATTTTGTGAATTGTTTCTGCGTAAGAAACACAACATATTTGTCAGAAGCATTCAATCGAACAATGTTGCCTAACAAACAATAACGAAAACAAGATCAACGATGAAACATTAACTATTTCGTAACGTTTCGTAGTTTACATCACAATTCTTCGTCAGATTAAAATCTTCAGAATTATTTTTTATTGATAGCTATTCTGAAATTCGAGAATTGTCATCAGAAAGAAACCATTTAATAATTAATATTCCTCCCGCAGTATCCTTTAATGATTAAAAAACTTTTTCTCCAATAATTTGATATTTCAGAATCTATTTCTAAGATTGCGCACAAACCTTCAAGCCAAATTTTATTTTTCTAATAGTTTCGAAAATACAGATCCTATCGAAGTGAAATCTAGTTTTCGGCAGAAATGAAATAATATAAATAATAAAATATTCGAGTGATAAGTGTAATTTTCCGTCGAACTTTTTATTGAAGAAAAACATATATTTCATTAAGTTTCTTCGTTCCTTCATAGCACCTACCTATAAACTCCTGAATATCACAATTGTGAGTATTTCCAAAATTGTCAAATTGGAAAAATTGAATTTTGAAAAAATTAAGACAAGATATCTTGATCAATTCTAGGATGGAAATAATTTGTGTAACTAATATCTATATTTGAAGAGTGTCGGCATTGTAAGGGTTAAGTATTTTTTATTCGATACGCCAATTAGACCATAATAATTGCTTCTGCGTTATAAACAGATAGATATTTTTATGATTAATAAAGGGTTATAAATTCGTGTTTGTTGAAATGTGAACAAATTGGTGGATAACGAATACCTTCGTGAAATTTTTGACATTTAATTTACCCTACAAGAAAATATATTTTCATGGGGAATAAGAAAATAAATGGGCGTTGAAATGAGATAACCTTCTGATATCAGAATTTGAATCATTTGAATTAAATCATAATAGAACAATAAATGGAACTTTGCGATGCTATGATGTATGTATATCCTGAATACTAAAAGCAGACTTCCTGTCTTATCTTATCAACAAATATCATTAAATTGCCATGGTGAGGCTTAAATTCAAGAAATTTTACTCACCGTCCAATAATCGGCTGGTATTTATGTAAATTAAACCTATTTCTTCGGACATTGTCACATCGCCTTCACGTACTAATTAGCGGAATTAGCTCATGTAATTCGAAGTAATTCAATGAATTAAATCACTCAACATCACATCAAACCTGAATTCTGACTGAAGTAACACACCGACACACTCTTCATATACATACTTTTGTCTCCCGCGTAGCTTCCGAGTGTATTCTTATATCTGAATAAAAAAAGCACTGTACTGGGATACTTGACCACTAGTTTCATGTTGATCTCAACGCCCATGCAAAAATCCAATGATTAGAGCTAATATAAGAGATAAGTCTTAATTCGTTAATTGTTGTCTAGGTGGCTCAGAATTTGGTATAAGTATGATTAAAGAGCGCACAAGTTTCGCAAGGCGCGTGTCAGAGTAACCGAGATAACTTAGGCAGAGGGTTATAGGATAGGTAGAATTTTGGTTCCATATTTTCCCAAACAATGCGAATCGAAAAAAATCCCCATTCGTTCGGGGATTTCCCCCTCAACTACTGGGCGGACCCAAAAGTTTAGTTGAGATTAGGGTTATTCTATTTCAGGAATTTGGACTTCGAGAAATTTTTATATTCTTTATTTAATCTTGATGTACAAACTTCACGGAGGTTTCG
The DNA here is from genome assembly GCA_937662695.2 of Halyzia sedecimguttata. Taxonomy (NCBI): domain Eukaryota; kingdom Metazoa; phylum Arthropoda; class Insecta; order Coleoptera; family Coccinellidae; genus Halyzia; species Halyzia sedecimguttata. The sequence continues at coordinate 7,710,459 of OW569420.2, forward strand.
GATCAAATCACTCCTATTTGGCGCGCTTGTTCCTCACCATCTAAAGTGAGGAGCAAAAATATTTAAAGAACGATGATTATTACCACGGAGTCGGACCGAAAAAATCGATTTCTTTAAACCCCCCTATCTCCCGAAATATTTAACAGAATTCAATGAAATTTGGAAGAGATAATACGACCAACCTGCTCTTTCGATGTGCCAAATTTAAGCCCTATCCGACAGCTCACGAAATTAGAAAAATAGCAAAGACTATAGTCTTTGCTCTTTTTTTGAATTTCGAAAGTTGTCGGACCGGCCTCAAATTTGGCGCAACGAAAGAGCAGGTTGGTCGTATCATTTTTTCCAAATTTCATTGAATTCTGTTCATTATTTGGGGAGATATAGGGCTTTAAAGAAATGGAAAAATTTGTCGAAAAAATCGATTTCTTTAAACCCCCATATCTTCCGAAATATTGATAAGTATTCAAAGAAATTGCGAAGAGATAATACGACCAACCTGCTCTTTCGATGTGCCAAATTTAAGCCCGATCCGACAGCTTTCGAAATCAGAAAAATAGCAAAGACAGTCTTTGCTCGATTTTCGAATTTCGAAAGTTATCGGACCGGTCTCAATTTTGGCACATCGAGAGAGCAGGTTGGTCGTATTATTTCTTCCAAATTTCATCTAATTCTGTTCATTATTTCGGGAGATATAGGGGTTTAAAGAAATTGTAAAATTTGTCGAAAAAATCGATTTCTTCAAACCCCCATATCTCCCGAAATATTGAAAAGAATTCAATGAAATTGGGAAGAGATAATACGGCCAACTTGCACTTTCGATGTGCCGAATTTAAGCCCGATCCGACAGCTTTCGAAATTAGAAAAATAGCTTTGCTATTTTTTCGAATCACGAAAGTTGTCGGACCGGTTTCAAATTTGGCACATCGAAAAAGCAGGTTGGTCGGATTATCCCATCCAATTTTCATTGAATTCTGTTCAATATTTCGGGAGATATGGGGGTTTAAGGAAATCGATTTTTTCGACAAATTTTGCAATTTCTTTAAACCCCTAATCTCCCGAAATAATGAACAGAATTAAATGAAATTTGGAAGAAATGATACGACCTACCTGCTCTTTCGATGTGCCAAATTTGAGACCGGTCCGATAACTTTCGAAATTCGAAAATCGAGCAAAGAGTCTTTGCTGTTTTTCTAATTTCGAAAGCTGTCGGATCGGGCTTAAATTTGGCACATCGAAAGAGCAGGTTGGTCATATTATCTCTTCGAAATTTCATTGAATTCTGATCAATATTTCGGGAGATATGGGGGTTTAAAGAAATCGATTTTTTCGGTCCGACTCCGTGGTAATAATCATCGTCCATTAAATATTTTTGCCCCTCACTTTAGATGGTGCAGGCAATTGGAGCTTCAACGTGAAGTATTTTGTGTTGCCTGACCGATTTATCATAAGGCTCCACCCACTCTTGGAATGCATTCCACCTTGAGCGATTCTTAGCACAGGACTGCATTCAGCCCTATGGCCGAGGAAGTGTTTGGATTTAGGGAGCTTTTCAACTTCATTACATATTTATAATTACGATTTTTTTAGATTTCGAAAGATGTCGGATCGGGCTTAAATTTGGCACATCGAAAGAGCAGGTTGGTCGTATTATCTCTTCCAAATTTCATTGAATTCTTTTCAGTATTTCGGGAGATATGGGCGTTTAAAGAAATCGATTTTTTCGACAAATTTTGCAATTCCTTCAAACCCCTATAATAATGAACAGAATTAAATGAAATTTGGAAGAGATAATACGACCAACCTGCTCTTTCGATGTGCCAAATTTAAGCCCGATCCGACAGCTTTCGAAATTAGAAAATAGCAAAGACTATGGTCTTTGCTCTTTTTTCGAATTTCGAAAGTTGTCTGGCCGGTCTCAAATTTGGCACATCGAAAGAGCAGCTTGTTCGTATTATCTCTTCCAAATATTATTAAATTCTGCATTGTATGCGGGTTCAAAGAAATCGATTATTTCGGTCCGACTCCGTTATTAAATATTTTGGCTCCTCACTTTAGATGGTGCAGGCAATTGGAGATTCAACGTCAAGTATTTTGTGTTGCCTGACCAATTTATCATAAGGCTCCGCCCACTCCTGCGATGCATTCGACCATGAGCGATTCCTAGCACAGGACTGCATTCAGCCCTAAGGCTGAGGAGATTTTGGAGTTTATGAGGAGGCGGTTTGTATATATAAATATTTGTATTCAAACCTTATGCTTGCCCTGGAAATTTGTAGGAGTCCTTATTAATTTTAAGTTCAAATTGTATTGAATGTTTCAATGAAACCATTTATTTATTCAATATATCGTATCACAGATCACAAGATTTCTAGTAATATTATAATAAACATTTCTATAGGGTATAAACTTTATACTCATTATATTATTGTATTGCAAATCTTTTCTGTATGGCAACTTGTTGATTTCATGTCGGTAACCATAGATGTGCCATAAGAGTCCGTATTCTGTAAGCAAGAAATACAAATTATTAGAATATTCATTGTTGAAATATGAATAAGCATATCACCTCATATATATTCGACTGTATGTGGCGGCATCTAATGGTATCATTCTGACTCATTTTGAAATTTTGTCTCTAGTAGATATCTCTGTTGTAGAACGCCACTGTTGGCAGGCAACACATATTACACTTACAGCTCAACACTCCTGTATTACTGGTTGCCTGGGAAACATAACATAGGCTACAGATAATTAGAGCTACCTTTAAAGAATACGGCTGTATATCACATATGAATAGTAATATAGGGTTGACATCCAGAATACGTAAAAGGATGGTATTGATCTTCCGGCCTGCCAAATTGGGAGTCATTCCGAGAACTTCTACGAAAAATAACAAATGGGAAACATTACCACTTTTGTTCATATATTCAAACTGCAGTGGGTCAGATAAAAATGGTCAGATTCTGTTGAAATTCAGGGTAGATAATGAGGTGGTATTGTTCTTTCGGTGTACCAAAGTGGGAGTCATTCCGAGAACTTCTACGAAAAATAACAAAGGGGAAACATTACCACTTTTGTTCATATATTCAAACTGCAGTGGGTCAGATAAAAATAGTCCGATTGGGTTGAAATTCAGGATAGATAATGAGGGGGTATTGTTCTTGCGGTGTACCAAAGTGGGAGCCATTCCGAGAACTTCTACAAAAAATAACAAAGGGGATAACGTTAGAAGTTTTGTTCATATATTCAAACTGCAGTAGGTCAGATAAAAATGGTCAGATTGGGTTGAAATTCCGGATAGATAATGAGTTGGGGGGGGGTTGACTAGTTTGTAGGTATCTTTCGCAGTGTTGATCAATATCGCATTCAGTGTTTTGAATTGTTTAAATATGCTTAATAATTTCGTATCGAAGGTATCGAAGTTGTAAGTTCACTTTTTATATTCATTGCACATCAAGGTTCGCCTTCAACAATAATAATGGACAACGGAGCAGAACTAAACAATAGTGTAATTACTGAATTTTTCAAAGTCCATCAGATCACCCCTCATTATATAACCCCTAATAATCCTCAATCGAATGGATTGATTGGAAGATTTTATTCAATGTTCATTATAAAACATTTGAAAATATGTAGTAAGAATTCAAGATAAAGAAACGTGTAATATTGAGAACCTAATGCCTTATCCAATTTTCGACTAACAATTCGATCCATTCTTCCACTAAACAAAAACCCATTGATATTATTAATGGCCATCTTGATACAAAAGACCCATTGAATATCGATATTAACGAGAAATTAGTAAATGATTACATTGAAAATCATAGAGAAAAAACTAAAGAAATCTACAAAAAGTTGAATGAAGAAATAAGGAACAGGAAAATTAATATAATTGAAAAACATAATGAAAAAAAACATGAACCTCTTAGTTATAAATCAAACACTATTGCATATGATAAACTTAAGTCAAACATTAGAAATGAGCTCGCTCCAAACTTTGCTAAATAAAATGTTTTAACTGATGCATATATTAAAATGCATAGTGATACTAGAATAATTCATAAGCAAAATTTGAAAAAACCAAAATCTAAATCCAAAATACATTCACAGGATGCTCCTTGTGCATCTAGTAGCAGGCGAAGAAATAGAAATGACGAATCTTCAAAAATCCAGGGATCTTCCCGATTTACCTGGGCAAAGAAAAAATTAAAACAAAATCCCACAATCTCATACATTTTTACATCATCGTTGAACTAAATTATCTTCAAAATCAATATTAGTCTGTAAAAGAATCCCTTCTAAACAAACCGAAAAGTATATTTTTTAAAGAATTGGAAAGTCATGCAAAATATGTTTGAGTATCAATTTAATGTTGCGAAACAAAAATTGAATAGTTTAATTCCGAATGGAAGAACAAGAAGAGGTTTAATTTTTGCCTTAGGTACAATTATCAAAAGTATCTCAGGAAATTTGGACGCTGACGATGCAGTTTATTATGAAAAAGCTCTTAGAAACCTACAGGACAACCAAAAAGAAGTAATTTCAAAGTTAAATTCAGAAATTTCATTAACGGGAGAAGTGATTGATAATTTTAATAAAACTATTTTCTATAAATAATAACACCTATAGTAACATACAATTATAAGCTGTGCAAAATCGATAAAATCAACGAGGAACTGGTTCAGTTTATAAAAAATAACGGGAACACTGCTTTTAATGTTCTGTATATAGAATCCCTCAATATCAAATTATCAGACATCATAAGGAAATATACCCCAACTATAAATAAGCAGTCATTTCTACATGAGCTACCCCCCTATATAGTAAAACTTATTAAATACAAAAGGAAGATATATAGAGAATACTGCCAAAACCGAAACTCGGAATTCAAGAGGGATTTGAATAGATACAACAAAAACATTCAAAGTATGATACAACAGTATACAGAACATAACTGGATTATGGCTTGCAACAATATAAATGAGTCTAGAGGTAGAAAATTCTATCAAGAAGTGAACAAATTGTCTAAATATAAACAGTTTCCCCGTTTGCCGACCTTGATTGAGAATGGTAAGGAACACAAAACAGACCAAGAAAAGGCCCAACTCTTTTACGAACATTACAAGAAAAGATACAAATTCAGTGAAGACAACAACTTTGACAATAATAATGTGGATGATATAAATACATGGTATAATGAATATTTCAACCAGCATGTTGATCCTATACAGCGAATGACAATAGATGAGTCGGATTATTATCAACTATTGAAGAGTACTAAAAACAGCACCCCAGGAGGAGACAATATTCCTTGGATGATATTGAAAAGGTTGGATGAAACGGCGCATAAACACATAATTAAAATCTACGAACACTGTTTGAATAATAATAATAATAAAAGCTCTTTATTCTCGATCACATTCATACAAATATAAATATCATTATATGAAGACGAAATAGAATAGTGTCAAAATAAGAATTACATGGTGGATATATAATCATCTAAACTGTATGGTTCTAGCTCAATAAGATATTCGACTAATCTTTTTTTGAAACATTTCATATTTTTTATTGTTTTTATATTTTTTGGAAGCATATTATATATTTTGAGACATCTATATTCCGTCTGCTTTTGAGAGGATGTTAAATTATGTTTGGGATAAATGTAGTCGTCATTCCTGGTATCGTAGAAAGTTTTTTTGTTTTCATATTTTTCAAATAGATGTTCATAGGTCCTAATGAAGAGAACACATTCCTGAATGTAAAGGGCATATATTGTCAATAATTTATTTTTCTTGAAGATACTTCTGCAGGATTCATTATACTTCATCATGTTGTTGAGTATTCTTATTGCCTTTTTCTGTAAAATGAACAATGGTTTTATGTTTCCTGCTCCATAAAATATTATTCCAAATCTTAGTTTTGACTCCATTATTCCATGATAAACCATTTTTAAGTAATTACTGTGGATATATCGACTTATTACTCTCAGACCATAAATCGATTGTGTAATTTTCTCATTTTAGACAGTTTATGTGTTCTTTCCAATTGAGGTTTTTGTCTATGTGGATGCCCAAAAATTTTGTTGTTTCTTTGTATCTGGTATATTTCCTGACTCAAATTGATTGTTAAATTTCCCTCAATTTTTGTTTGTGTTGGTGTGAAAAGTATGAATTTTGTTTTTTCTTTGTTGAGTAGGTACCTATTAAATTATTATTTTTGAACCATTCATCAGTTTTATCTAGGGTGATTTCAGTTAGTCTTTCCAACATTGAGAACAGTTTTTCAACTAGAAGTAAATTTGTGTCATCGGCATAATTAACTGTATTTACTCTTTTGGGACATAGTTCCATATCTGGTTCGTAGTCATTGATATATATCAGGAAGAACAAGGGCCCAGTAAAACTTCCCTGTGGTATGCCTAACAGTAATTCCTCCAAATTTGATCTCACAGTTTCCTCATTGATTTCCATTTCTACCATTTGTTTTCTGTTCAAAAAATATGACTTAACCCATTCCAGTGATGGGCCCCGAATTCCATAACTATCTAATTTTTGAAAGAGTTTATTTTTATCCAAACAATCATAAGCTTTGGTTAAGTCAAGAAAAATTCCCATGGATAACTCTTTGTTTTCAAAAGATTCTACTACTTTATTAATGAAATCATAAATTGCTGTTTTAATTGATTTTCCTTTGAAGTACCCATGTTAGTTGCTTCTTAATATTTTATTCATTAGTAAAAATTCCATTATTTGTCGGCAGTAGGCCATCTCTATAATCTTGGAAAAGCTCGGTAGAATACTTATTGGCCTATAGTTGTTATAGTTATTGATATCACCTTTTTTATGAATTGGTTTTACGATGGCTATCTTGAGTTTGTCTGGGAAGATTCCATATTTAATGGAGTTGTTAATGATGTATGTCATTTGAGGCGTTATTTCTTCAGATGTTTGTTTTATAATATGGCTAGAGACTTCATCATACCCACTTGAATGTTTATTTTTTAGTAACTTTATGATCTTTTGTGTTTCAGATTGGGTGATCTTTTTCAAGCGTATAGATTTATCTACTTCTTGGAAATTGTTAACTTTTCCTGCTTCTTGAATATTCTTCGTTAAGTCAGTTCCCGCTCTTATAAAGAAGTTGTTCATCTCATTTGCAATTTTCAATGGATCTCCAGCTAATTCAGTTTTCTTTGCGTTCCTATTTTTTAGTGAATTTATCAGGATCCATACTGTCTTGCTCTTGTTGTCAGAGTTTTTAATTAGAGTGTCATATTTTTCCTTTTTCTGTTTCAAAAGTAACCGATCATATTCCATTTTTGTTTCCCGATATGTCTCTTTATATTTTTCGTCACAAGTACTCAGGACGAGTAATATATCTAATGAGCTTTTGACTTCTCTAATCGTGGGATCAGTTTTATCCGGTATTCGTTTTTTATTTATTGATACTTTTTTCAGTGGAAAAGCTTTGTTGTAGGTATATGCTATGAAACATATTGAACTGGGCATTCACATCGTCATAAGGTATATCATAAATGTCTGTCCAATTTTGTTCTTGCAATAACTGTTTGAAATATTCTATGTTTTTCTGCGAAAATATACGGTTAAAGGTCTTTTTTGGTTGTTTCTTTTCTATAAATATACTCATCTTCTGCGCTGAGTGATCTGAAATATGTGTTTGTATAGTGCTGCATTCATGGGGTTCCTCAATATTCGTAAAAATGTTGTCAATGCAGGTTGCTGTGGGGGATGTTATTCTTGTAGGTTGGTGAATAGTTATTTGTTGTATATTGTAGGTTGTAGGTTGTAGGAATGAGTGCATATTCCCAGAAATATGGAAAACAGGACATATAATTAATATTGCAAAACCCAACTTGAATGCGCAAATAGTACAGAATTATAGACCCATTACACTATTACCTGTACTAGGAAAATTATATGAAAAACTTGTCAAAAAAATGGGTTCAAGCCCTGTGGACAGGAGCTTTCTGGCGCTCTAGTTCAAACAGACAAATTATATCTCCGAAAGTATTGGTTTCTCAGAGTTGGGAATTATATCAATGTATTCTTATGATAGAACTGCATCAAGAAGGAAATTCAATTCAAATAATAGTTTATTTATCAAGATTAAATGAGCAATCTGAGAATGAGAACTGCACCATGGAAGAAATCAAATTAAAATAGCTGAACTGAATTTGACTCTCTCTTATAGAACAGGATGAAATGTATGAGTATGAACACAGATCATATAATAAAGCTTAGATAGAATAATTATAGCATTCTGTGAAAACATAGAAGTACGATTCATTATTGAAATTTATAAAAATCATATCTCCGAAAGTATTAGCTTGTTGGAGTTAAAAATGATATCGATGGATTTTAATGGTGAAACTGCATCTTAAATAAGAATTGAATTTGAAATTTGTTCCATAAAAAAATTTTTTTTTAGTTACTCCGAAACCATCAGGCCTGTTTTGCCCAATAACGAACTTAACCGAGATATTCATCTCCCTAACCTACACTGAAAATTTCAACTGCCTAGCACATTCCGTTCGAGAGTTCCTCTAACTCCTTTCGTTTGACAGTTATCGTGCCTACGGCCGGCCGGCCGGACCGGCCGGACAGAATCGATTTCGACCTCGGATTCTTGATCAGTGAGTCGAACCAAATCGTTTGAGACCATTTTCAGCCAAAAATTCGAAAATTACAGACATTTGGGCAAATTGATAAGCACTCAGTTCCGAGGAACTAGAGCGCCAAAAATCTTGTCAACTTATATTGAACAACATATTCCACATTTCCAATTTGGTTTCAAGAACAACAAATCAGCAACACACCCACTTTCAATCCTAATCTCTAACATTCAGAATGCAACACTCAAAAAATTCAAGTCTGCAGTGTTAAGCCTGGACATTCAAAAAGCCTTCGACTGTATGTGGCATAGAGGACTATTATATAAGATGAATAAAATAGGACTTCCATCACAACTGATTAGACTAATCAAGTGTTTTCTACAGAACAGAAGGTTAGCAATAAAAGTAGGAACAAGCTTATCGGATTACTTTTGCCCGGAACAGGGCACCCATCAAGGTTCCCCACTTTCAACGGTACTTTTCAACTTTTTCTGTCAGGACATCATTGTAGAAACCTCAAACAACTTATACATCTTACAGTTTGCAGATGATACAACACTGGTAGCACATGACAAAAGTCTTAATAATTGTATACGAAAACTTCAGTCTCTGCTTCAAGAGGTCTCGAATTGGTTCAGAAAATGGAGAACGATGCTAAATCCTGATAAATCACAATATGTGATATTTGATCACAGAATTTCCCCTACATACGTTAGGCCAGCACCAGCATTGAAATATCTTGGAGTAAATATTGATAATAAACTGAACTTCAATCTCCACACCAAGACTATGAAGAAGAAGACCACCTCAAGAGCAAGACACTTTTGCAAATTGACTCATAACTAGAGCGCCAAAAAGCAAGGACTGAGTATTAAAAATGCAGCCAAAATTTATAAAAGCATTTGCCGCCCTCTGTTAGAGTATGCCCACCCAATCTACGACAACTGTAGGGAACCAGCAATCAAAAATTTAGAAGGGGCAGAGACAACAGCACTGAGAATAATTACAAGAATGAGGCACCCCAACAACAGACTACACAACCCACCCAACCAACTACTATATTCAAGAACTAACGTGGAACCAATATGGACGAGATTAAATACCCTCAACAGCAGATTTTTCAACAAGCTCAAGGAAATGGTCGACATATACTACCCCTTTATCACGTTGATAATATCTGCACCTCAACTAGAAAATACCCAACAAAGACATTATTCGAGATACTCAAAAATATATGGCTGTTTTTCTTTACACAATGTAGTTGAGTTAAACAAAATATATATCATGATAATTATAGAAAGATAATCACTGTAAAATGTAATAGGCTGAAGGACCCAAGATCGATGACCATTTGCGATAGCAATAAATATCTGTTATTATTATTATATTATTACCATGTTTGAATTGGATCGGATATGTATTTTTTGAGTTATTGAGGAAGTATCAACAAAATTTCAGATGGGTATAACTCCAAAAGCGTTAGGCCGAAAGATACCAACATTTCCAATGTCAAACATTCCTCATTTGGTTGTTCAGTTTCAGGAACTTGAAAGGGGTAAATTACTGAAAAGATATTGAGAGCGCAATGTAATTTATCCCCAAAGCAGTTGGAACAGCAATGACAATGAACTTGCGCATTTCTTATATCTGTTGTACTTTATTTTAATTAATGATTTGATAGCTACCTAATTGTTATTCTAATTTTAGAGTAATACATTATTTATGAGAGATTAAATGAATCATTTTGTTTTTTTTTATCTTAAATTTTGCAATAAAACCTACAATTCATGTTTGTATTCATTTTTGAATCAATGATCAGAATGAAATGTATCGATTGAATTCTTAGTAAAGAACTTCGAATAGTATAATTTAAATTGATACGTTTTATTCAAATTCATAAGAATAAATATTATTTAAGAGTGGTTTAAATTTACCGCTAAGTTTAGTACTTGTTCAAATTTCGCGCCAAACAAATAATTCAGCTCCGGTTCGCTATTTTTAGTTGTTGAAGCTTTGAATAAAGAACCAGTGGTTCTTTATTCAAAGGTTTGAAGCCTTGATTAAGGACATGTTATCTATGATTAAGGAAGAGAGGGGAGACTTCTACGCAACGCTAACGATCTATGACAGAGACCAAAATTATTGTGATGGACTCCATTTATTTGGTGGAAAACAAATGATCTGGTACACGTGTCTTTTTAGTGTTTATCTGAGCGTTTAGATACTGTTTTGTTATAACACTATGCTAGACATGATAGGATGTGCTTACGGCTGTAAAAACCACAGCAGTAAAAAGGAGCCTGGATTTATGTTTCACATGTAATCAATTTCATGTACCTACTACAAATTAATTTCACGTAATAATCATAAATATCTTCAAAAGTAAATATTTTAGAGTCCTGGCTATGACATATTTTGGACCGTTTCAAAGCCAATGATATTATTTGTTTATGTAATTTTATATTCATTAATCAGTTCTATATTGTATTTAAATCGTCATGATTCCAGTGGCGAAGAGTGTTATCTTATTTTTATTATTTTGTTGTAGATTTCAGAAAGATTTCCAGAAACGAATGCAGATTGGGTGCCATCGAATAACGACTGAATTTCTTGAGTATTATATTCTGTGAAGGTGACAGGTGACAGGACTGACAGTACTGACACACTGACTGGAGAGATTTGTAGATGATTAAGCTCATTTTACAAACAATCCAAATTAATTTCTAAAGATTTCTTGAACTCTTGGAAGTAGGTCTCGATTAAAAAATTATTTACAGTTCAACGTAGGATCGCTAGTAAATTTTTAACAAAAATGACTACATTTGAAGAATTTCCCGTGATATCTTTAACACCAAAGAAAGAAACAGGAGTTATTTCCTTTTTAACAAAATATCCTGAGTATGATGGAAGAGGGACAACTATTGTGATACTAGACTCAGGGGTTGATCCCGGCGCTCCGGGACTAAAAGTACGTCAATGACTATTGAAAATGACAATGTTACCTATCTGAAATTAAGTTGAAATACCTATATATTCCAGATCACTTCTGATGGAAGCAGAAAAGTAATTCATCGCTTCGATTGCAGTGGTTGTGGAGATGTCTCCACTACTACAGTGGTCCAACCTATTAATGGAGTTATTACAGGCCTAACTGGGCGAAAATTGAAGGTGATGAGGCCAATGAATTTTTTATTTTCAAGTTAATGATTCTTCTTATTTTAGATTCCGGAGGGATGGAAAAATCCAACGAATAATTACAGAATTGGATTCAAACATGCTTTCAATTTGTACCCCGAGAGGTTGGTAAAAGAAATGAAGCAACAATATAAAGAAAACAATTGGGATGATGTTAATAGGGAAATTCTTGCATCCACACGAAGAGAGTTGGCAGATATTGAAGCAAAAGGAGGTAAAATAATCAACCCATGTGAAAATAAGAGAAAATTGTTATAGTCTTGAAAATCTGGCCAGACTCTATTTCAGTGTCTCTAGGGAGATGTCCAAACAAAGCCTTTTCAAATGTAATTTTCTACCTGCACCGGACCCATGACTGCTAGACGTATTTCACTCAAAATCTAAACCATACAACCTAAAAACAGCCACTTTTCTGTGCATGCACAGTCAATCGTGGCTGAAATACCTCTGAAAATCACACCAAACTCCGATTCTCCAGCCCCATTATTATAGGGGATATCGCAGCTGCAATCCACTCATACTTGGACCCTCTTAAGGAGATTTTATGGGGGGGGGGCGAAAACTCAAGCAGTTCTATAACATTTCTTCTGCTAATACGCAGACCGTTCGTGGCTGAAAGTCCTCTCAATATCACACACCAAACTCCGATTCTCCAGCCCTAGTGGTTCAGGAAAAATCGTGGCTTCAATCCATGCATGTGTGAGTGTTCTATCTTTAGGAACATTGAAGAGAGGTCTCCAACGATCTGGATACTGCGAGACATTTACAGTTTAATAAAATTCCACACACCGTTCATCCACTTTTTCATTGACTTCTCCCCTGAAGAGAAAGGTTGTTTTAGTTAACTTTCTTTATTTTCAGATCTGTCGGATAAGGATAAGATGAAGAAAGATAATTTGGATGCTGCACTGGAAATGTTATTACAGTTCGATAAGAAACTGTCTGATGTTGGTCCGGTGTACGATTGTTTGATATTCCACGATGGGGAGATGTGGAGATGTTGTGTGGACACAACCGAACAGGGAAATTTGGAGGATTGTCCACTATTGGGGGAATATAGTAGAACAGGAGATTATGCTCCTCTCACAAATGATTGTAATCTAAATTTTAGTATAAATGTACATGATGAAGGAAATACATTAGAATTGGTTGGTCTATGCTGTAAGTAAATTATCTATTTATTGCTTGCTCATATGAGGACATCATGATTTCGTGATTGGGTCTGGAAATATGACGCGTTGAAATATTGATGTCTTAATATCACAAAACGTACAGATATTTATCAGAATGTATATACTAAATAAATTTCTGAATTATTCAGTGTTACAAATCAGTGCTCGTGAAATGAAGAAGCGGTCTAATACTTTCCTATTTTTTGTATGAATACTGAACTATAACAATATCTCTTCTGCAGCTACACATGGAACTCTGGTCGCAGCGATAGCCGCAGCATATTTTCCTGATAAACCTGAAGAAAACGGAGTTGCTCCAGGAGCCAAGATTATTTCATTAACTATTGGAGATTGTAGGTTAGGTTCCATGGAAACGGGAACAGCTCTGGTGAGAGCAATGATCAAAGTTATGGAACTGTCCAAGACGGAAGATATTCATGTGATCAACATGAGTTACGGTGAACATTCCCATTGGTCAGATTCGGGGTAAGATGAGTATGACAATAATCAATAGAATTAGAGTTAGAAATGCATGATCGGGATATTTTAACTAGCATGAAAACTTATATGGGATTGAATTTCAGTGTAGGCTTGAGGGGTGATTGTTTGAAACTATGCATTTGAAGTATTTAAAGAGAAAGGTATAATTCTGAATTTTTGGATTTTAGCAAAATCTAATATAAACACTTTCCAATTAAAATATTTTCAAGATGAGGATATAGTGATAAGGGTAGACAAGACATATAGACTTGCAATAGACCACATTAGTTAGGTTAGGCGGGAAATTTGGATTACGATCCATTCGTGGATCCAAGCAGTGAATTCTCCGTGCATTTCTTATGGACCTAAAATTTACGCGAATTTCTCGCCTGTTTTTAGATACTTGGGCTAATTTCTTAAGGTTTATTTCGGTTGAAATAGATTCAGTGAACCTTTCTCAACAATATAGAATCAAGTTTTCATAACAAAATTGTATATTTCCAAGATAATTAATAAATATAAAAGTGTTGGAATGATTCTAACCTAACTAATGTGGTCTATAACCGAAAATATTTTCATTAGTCCGCTCTCATAAACCAGTTTACCCACGAAAATCTAGGATTAAACGTTCACAATATTACCATAGGATGCTTTAAATATAGTCATTCTGTATCATATCAAACCAGTGTGTACTACATTCTTTTCTCTGAACATTACAGCCGTCTTGGGGAGTTGATGAAAGAAGTTGTAGATAAATATGGATTGACTTGGGTGGTATCAGCTGGCAATCATGGCCCAGCTTTGAGTACAGTAGGATCTCCTCCAGATATGAACCAGGAAGTTTTCATTGGAGTAGGAGCATATGTTTCACCAGAAATGATGACTGCCGAGTATTCCATGCGACAAAAATTGCCAGGTACTTTAAACTCATTCCAAGAAAATGTTATATTAGAGATGTTATTCGTGAGATACTGACCCCCAAGTGTGAAAATGTCTATCATTGATCTCTATAGACCACATTAGTTAGGTTAGAATCATTCTCTTGGCGGGAGATCCATATTCAAATTTTTTAACAAGGAATTTCAACTATGAGATGAAACCACCCTTTTTAAAAGAGAATGTTAGTACAGAGACACCAAGTATTGGGTACCTTCATCATTAGTGCATTTTTTCATGTTATTTCCACAATAAAATCTACTTCAATTTATTCTTAAATCAAAATTGAAACCAGTGTAGTTCGAAAGATTTCCGTATGTCGTAGATGACTTCTGTTGTGCGTCATTTACAAGGCCGATTTAGGGTTATGTTATTGTTTTTGACTGATTTCGAGTGAGCTAAGACATACGTCAATCGAATTTGGTGAAAACTTTTATATTTATTAATTATTTTGGAAATATACAATTTTGTTATGAAAACTTGATTCTATACGGTTGAGAAAGGTTCATACAATCTATTTCAACCGGAATAAACCTTAAGAAATTAGCCAAAGTATCTAAAAACAGGCGAGAAATTCGCGTAAATTTT
The DNA here is from genome assembly GCA_937662695.2 of Halyzia sedecimguttata. NCBI lineage: Eukaryota > Metazoa > Arthropoda > Insecta > Coleoptera > Coccinellidae > Halyzia > Halyzia sedecimguttata. The sequence goes on from OW569420.2 coordinate 7,725,465, forward strand.
GGGTCCATAAGAAATGCATGGGGAATTCAGTGCTCGGATCCACGGATGGATCGTAATTCAAATTTCCCGCCTAACCTAACTAATGTGGTCTATACTGTCCTATTTTCGAAATATCATTTTCTTATAAATCATTTGAAATCAGTGTGATAAGTGAAAGTATTATTTTCCTCTTGTTAGTTTTACATAGATTAATTTATTACTACAATAATAATACTTTATTTATTCCTAATTATTCAGTAATACACTTAAATAATGATTCTAAGTTAACAAAAAACAACAATAATAATGTAAGCTGTTTCACAACAGTGTTTACTTGTGTGTGAGATATGCTGGTGATGTATTACTTGTTTAAGGAATGCTCTATACCTGGTCTTCTAGAGGTCCCGCAATCGATGGAGCAATGGGTGTGACAGTATGCGCCCCAGGAGGTGCTATAGCATCTTTGCCAAATTTCACATTGACATATTCACAATTGTGCAACGGAACTTCTATGTCATCTCCTCATACAGCTGGCGCCGTCAGTCTTATTATATCTGGGCTTCTTAAAAAGAAGATACCGTATTCACCATATGGTATAAAAAGAGCGATCGAGGCATCCGCTACTTATTTGAAGGATGTTGAAGTTTTTGTTCAAGGTAGTGGTTTACTGAATGTAGAGAAAATGTTTGATCATCTGGTTGCTAATCATACGGCGAAAGAATTGAATGTAAGATTCAAAATAACTTGCGGGAGTGATAATGGAAAAGGAATATATAGGAGGAATAAGCTTAACGTTTCGAGCTTTTGTGAGCAGGTATCAATTGAGCCTTACTTCCTTAATTCTGACAAGGTACCAGCTGATATTAAAATTAATTTCAATTTAAGATTAGGTTTGACTTGTGATGCAACTTTTGTTAGCTCACCCACACATTTAGATCTCTCGAATGTCTCTAGGATTATTACCGTGAAAGTTGATACCAAAGGGCTTGAAGCCGGCGTTCATAGCACATTGATAAAAGCGTATGATCTCAGCAATATTGAGAAAGGGGCATTATTCAAAATACCTGTCACTGTTATAATACCTCAAGTATTACAGAAACCCAAGTACTCCCTAACATATAATGATGTTATTTTCGAACCTAACACCATTAAGAGACATTTCATACATATACCAGAAAAAGCTACGTGGTTTCAATTGCGTTTATCAACGAAGGATGAGGACAGTGGAAAATTTATTGTTCATGTTCTTCAAATTCTTCCCAAGCAATCTTGCAAGACTATAGATTCCTATAAATCGGCTACAATCAACTCGCAAAATGACGTATTAATGGGTTTTAAAGTTAGGGGTGGATTAACTGTCGAAATAGTAATCGCTAAGTTTTGGTCTGATATGGGAAGTTTGAAGCTGGATTATAGTATCAAATTTCGGGGTATTAAGCCCAGCCAGCCTAAAGTAATGATGCATGCTGCTGATGGAATTCTTGGTTTGGAACTTGCAACATTACGAGGAGATGACATAATGCCTTCCTTGGTGCTCAACAGTTCCACATTGGTCGTTCGGTAAGTTGATGAAATGCTTTTATTGATCTGGCATATTGATTGATTGATTTATCGTGAGTGGACGATATTGATAATTTTTATTTTTTAATTCATTTTTCAGGCCATCAGAAGCAAAAATTTCAGCACTGACGTCCCGCGATGTGATCCCCAAGTCAAGGCAAATTTATGAACTTATATTAGTTTACAATTTCACTATTTCTAAAACTGTTGAAATTACCCCTAACCTAGCTCCATTGAGTGATCTCTTGTACGAGTCAGAATTTGAATCTCAAATGTGGATGTTGTATGATACCAACAAGCAGTTACTTGGATGTGGAGATGCTTATCCCTCAAAGGTTCGAAATTAGAAATGACAAAAGGAAATTTTTTAACTTTTTTTTTTCAGTATTCTAAGAAAATTGATAAAGGCGATTATGTGATACGTGTACAAATTAGGCATGAAAAGACTGAATATTTGGAAAAGTTATGTGAAGTTCCCATCCTTATACAACAGAAGTTAAGCACATCTATCAATGTGGATATATATCCTAGTTACAGTAATGCTCTTGTTGGCAACAAAAAAGCAATGACCTATTCTAGTACAAGCTCTGTAGTAGTACCCATCTATATCGCACCATTACCATCTGATAAGTAAGTTATATTTATTCACTACTTTATAATAAATACAGGTAAATGAACGGGAAACCCAAAAAACATCGTAAAAAAATAATAAAAAAAGATGCATTCTTTGCATCTATATTAGTACTAACTGGCCAATTTTTTTTTCTTTCTTCAATTTCTCAGAGTTTTTTTCTTGTCAATAAAGTTTGGTTCATATGTTTGCTATGTAAATATCAGATCATATTTGTTCGATTTGCTGTCTTGTAATTGAGAATCTCTCCTGTTTGGACAATAAACCATTTTTTTTTATTTTTAATAGTACACTTATGTGAATATTTCTTCCAGGTTACCTAAAATTAGTGGTCAATATTTATCAGGGCATATTACTTATGTTAAGGGTGATATTGGTAAAAAAGTGGATGCATATTCTTTCAAATATGTACCAGTAGAAGGAACAAATAAAAAGAATATTGGCAGTGGCAGTAGTAATAATAATAGTAATACTGGAAAAACAAAATTAGAAGAATTGAATGAGCAAATTCGGGATATGAAGATACAGATGCTTTCGAAACTAGGTAACTGTATATGCTACTTAAAAATGGACGTGAGTTTGTATATTCCTGGAAATCCCCAATTTTCATCTCATTTCAGCTCCTAATATTTCTCTGTATCCTTTGGATATAATGAATGACGTAATTCATATCATTTACATTATATCCTCTTATATCTTTCTAGTCCAATGAGTGCAATGAAATCAATTAGGTCGAAATGTTTCAGACCTATCAACGGCAGAAAAAGTGTTTGAAGAATTGTGTCTCGATGAAACAGCCAGAAACTGTGTCTCACTTTACTCAACTTATTTATCAGTTTTGGATCCTTTGGATCCAACAACGGCACTTCCGCCCTTCGAGACAGTGTCTGAAGTTGAGATAAACAAAGACAATATCGATAAAGTGATATCTCTGTGTGATAAGACCATAGATCTTGTGGACTCGAATGCACTTTTGATTCAATCAGCTGTTAAAACTGATGCCAAAGCAGACTCTAGCAAAACCAAAAGGTTTGTAATTTTCTTGCCAGTGATGATCATCTCCAAGAGTATATATTTAATAAGTAATTGAAGTAAATTGGCTTCATATTAATTGTGCCAATTTAATACACTTCATAACTTCACATAAGTCATTTTTAGGAGAGTAATCATTTATTACATGATTAAGGGATGGTCATATCCTCCATATATATCTATGGTCATAGCGCTATTATGTCAATAGAATAGAAATGAAAGGTTATAGAAATGTTCTAAAGGAATTTTTTTCATATGGTTATAGGCGTAAATAATAATACTGGATAATCTGAACAAACAATAACCTCAACGCATGCAAAAAATTGAGAGAAATGTATCAAATATGTATATTTCTCAAGTGGATTTAGTATAAATATTCTGCGTTCTATTTTAATTAATAATTCATATCGTGATAGACGAGTAAAAATCACATGCTTTGAAAACTGGCTACGGATTGCCTTTTACCCAATGTTCAGAATGAAAAAGATATATTTCCATATACTTGAGGAGATAAAATAGTGGTAAACGACTTCGAAAGTCAAACTTTGATTTTCATACTTTTGTACCATGTTAATCAAATCTGGAGCTTTTTTTATTCGAAAATGAATAAGAGATTAATCAAAGTTAGATCTTATCTGAATTTGATATCGGTCTTTTATAATCTTTTTAAAGATCGATATTTATAACAATAAATCCAGATATAACAGTACAATGGTCCATCGACTATGAGATTTGAACGGGCTGTATAATGGAATAAACAATAACTTGCTGTTTTACTTACCCTCAAATTAAAGAAATCATAATAACCACAAATAAACATGCCACAGAGGTTGGGTAATAATTATTTAACCATTCTTAATCTCTATCGCGTAAATGGTGTGGTACTTTTGTATTAACAGGTTATAAATGGTTACTCGCTTGAAAATGACTATAGTTCAATTCGGGAAGATATAGTATGTATTCAGAAATGATTTAATATACCTCTGGTACCGACTTTTGGTCTTTCCGTATTTGAATTTCTTGAGTGGAAGAGTATTGTTTTTCAGATTAGAAACACAAAAGACTGCTTTGATTGATGCATTATGTCATAAAGCCATTGCAAAGTGCCGATTGGAATTAAAAACGGTAGAAGGATCACCGAATTTAGAAGAAGTACAAGAAATTTGGAAGTCCCTAGGGCGATTTGTAGACCTTAGCGAAACATCATTAAAGGTAAATTTGCGCTGGTTTTGATTGAATGGGTATATCATAAATTATATTTTGAATAACTAAATCTATCGTCAATATATTTATTCTCATTATATATATGGGGTAGCTTAAAATATTTAATATTGTTTTCATTGTTTCTTCGATCTCACAATTATTTCATGAATGGTTCTTATTTCTTTGTCCTGGTCAACTGACTGTCACATCATTGTTCTGAGTCAACATCTTTTGTAATACTTTTGAGTCTTGTAGAAGATTTGAAAGATGGTGCTATTTTGAATGATATATCTTATTTTTCAAACTTTGGAGAATGTCCAGTATCTTCAAATCTACCGGAAATCTGTATTTAAGATAACAAATGTTCCACTGTTCAGCTAATTAAAAAAGATTAAATCAACTGTTTTACCTTTATGACCAAAACTGTCAAGTTTAGTAAAAAAATATTATAAATACAAAGCTAGAAAAATTCTTGATTTCAGTAGCTCTACCATTCTACTTCTCCTTACACTGTCTACTTTGCGCAACCCTGTATGTATATATGTATATATTTCGTAGATACAAATTACTGTTGAGATTTTTAAGAATTTTTTTTTCAGTCTCTGCCATCTTCACCAAATATCCTCTACTTTCTTGTATGGTATTCTTTTATGAATAAGTGTTATAGCAAAAGTTTCAAGTACCTTTGGAGACTACAGGAAGATCAAAAAAATAAACAGATCGAAGGAAAACTCATAGAACTGAGCAGATTGAATGATTGGACTCATGTAGAGAGACATTTAAAAAGATTGCTACCCTCAAAATTCTGCGATAAATATAGACCATTTTGAATTATATTTTTCCTTGATAAATTGTTTTAATCGTTCTTGGTAAATTGTTTATAGTGTGAAATTCATGTTTATTTATGTTAAGGAAGTTTCTCTTTTTTATGCATGAAAAATAATAAACAACTACTGAAAAATTTTGTATTCTTGCTCTAGCATGTCTGCAAATAAAAAAATATTCACATCCCAAATACTTTCATTACATCTTGAATTGTCTGCGTGTTTTACTGTTTGTACCTACAAACGAAATTTGGGTTTCAGCTTCCTTGAATGCTTTCCTTTTGAGAAATGCGACACATTTTTAACGTCAGAGGGGTCACGGGTCCTCGATTTGAAAACTGTCATACTTCTAGGTTAATATCTTCTTCTAAGATAGGTGTATTCATGAGCAACGTTGCCGGAATTGATAAACCATTGAAGCCACCTGTAACAACTGAAAGAGATACATCTTCTCATGACTAAAAGGCCCGAGAGCATTTACTTACCCTTATAAGTTTTTAACGCAATGGGATCAAAACTGAAATGGGGATCCATGTCAATGTTTTCCAGTTTCATTGGTTGATTTTGTATCATTTGAGGTTCTGATATTTGCGTGCTTGGAGTCACCTGATACGAATGAATATCTGGTATAATTGGTCTCACCTGAAAATAATGGGAATTTGTTCAAACCCACATAAATTGCATATTCACCAAGAGATTTACTCGATTTTTTTTATGTTGCGCAAATATGATATTTTCCGATCAAAGCTATAATAAGAATTCTAAGAGAAAATACCTTGAGACCATCTGGCCTGTGTGGGTTCCTACACCCTCTACATCTACATTCAATACATGCTTTACTCTCAACATAACAAGGACATCTTTGGCCGCAGCAGGTTAGTTTACCAGGAGTTGCTGTCGCATTTCCACATCTACATCCTTTTTTAGGCTGTACTATGCATTTGTTTACTGGTCTCTTAAACACTGGAACCTAAAACCATCTCTTATTTATTGCAGCATACAAATGAACATCAAAAATTACCTTTTCAATGGTATCTTTTTTTAATAGAGGTATCATTTTTTGTTTTAAATCATGTAGTTCTTTTGGTTTTCTCTTGATTGTGATTTTATTTATTGCTCCAGGATACATTACCGAGTAGAGATTCGAGCCAATATTTGATCTACTGGGAATATTAGATGTGTTAGAAGAATTTACGATATTCAAAAGATTTTGTGGTTGAGGAACAGGCTTATTTTCAACAGGGGCAACTTGTATTGTTTGGGTCGAAGAATTTGTATAAACACATGGTAATATATTATAGGTCGATTTTGGAATGCCACCTTCACTTTGATACTCATCATGGAATTCTGATCCTTCCCTTATAAGTGCTAACAGATTTTCAGCACCTCTCTCAACGCTTGACACCAGGGAAACGATAGATGCTTGTTTTAACAAGCCTATAAGAGAAATGATGCCATATTATTCATGTGTGCAATCATACTAAGAACATCTTACCTGCATAAATAGGACTTTGGGTAAGGTGTTGACACATCTGCTGATAGCATTGTAAAAGTATTTTCAAGCTCTTGTTTTCGATGTATTCCACGCAATTTCTACACCATGAGCATGCTGGTTTCAATTTTTTTCTGCCACCCTTACACGTTTTACATATGTGGTGGTTACATCGACCTACTGTTGGAGATTGTGGTTCCACTAATAAGTTACTACACACAACACAACTTAAAGAGTTCCTCAAATAAGGTAATAGACGATACAAGTCCTGCCACGTACTTGAATTATTGGGATCAGCTTTGAGAATAATTTGATTGGTAGTAACATATAAGCTTACAGAATTCATTTTAGTCATGTTTCTTTGTTTCTACTCTTTTTCTCATTTATTAAAATAAAGTATAACTTAATTAAAGCTAAAATTCGCTTTCATATCAAATCGTTTCTTTGTTAATCACGCAATAGCGTTTTTCATAGACTCACTATATAAAATTGAATACTTCATATAATTATAATCATATGAGATAAATAATTGCTTAAAAAATGAACACATTCAGATCAAAATTCAAATAAATAAATAACAAAAAACTTTTTAAATGACAGATTTTTGACATTAAAAAATAAACACATACACCATAGAATTCACAAAAAAATTAATCATAGATGGATGATAGAATAAAACATGATTGAACACATATCTTGTCTATGGAACCATAGAATGGAAAACACAAACAGTGATTCAATATTGACATGTGTCAGTTTTATATAAATCATTAATTTTCCTTTATTCAGAATTTTAGATGAAAAATATTAGATGTATTTAGTGTACTGTATCTGAAATGCCGTTACGAATACCATCTTCGCAAAGTAATAAAAAGAAACCTCCACCAAGGCCTCCGCCCCCAAATTTAAATAAATTGAAAAGTAAATCCACCCATACCATACATAAAAATTGTGATAATTTAAACCTTATCGATTGGAGTCCACCAAACTCTCCCAGAAGTGAAACATTGCCTAAATTTGGAGGAAGTGTATCAAGTTCTTTCAGTAGTAGCACAAGTAGTCTAGCATCCATTAAAAAGTCTACCGAGTATGATGGATTCCTGGCCACAAACTTCTCTTCAACTGTATGGGGTACAAATTCAGTACAAAATTCAAATAGCTCTTCTCCTTCAATTCAGTCTACTACTAGAAACAATAATTATGGCCCGAATAATAATGTGAGAAGTAGTGATAATAATCCAACAACTGTGCCTTCGTCTTCATTGTTTGGACCAACAATTATCAGACCAAGACATAAAATTAAACCAAGACCGGAACTTCCTGTTGTATGCCACAGTTCTTCAACTTCATTACCTACAGGTCCACCTCCAAGTCTGCCCTCATTACCTATGCCTAAAGGTCCACCTCCAAGTCCACCCAAAGACGCTACCGATGTTATAACTCCTTATGGTATTGCATTGTACAAGTTCCCAGCTACACAACCAGGAGATTTAGGACTAGAGGTAAGTACAAATATGAGCAAAATGGCAGGAACTGTGATATAAAAATAATGAAGTAATTTGAGATTTTAGTGGCATTTAAAAATACACATTTTTACAGGTTGACGATGTTGTTATTTTAATTCGAAGAGTGAATGTGGAGTGGCTTCATGGTCAGGTGAATGATCAAGAAGGCATCTTTCCTGAGAATTTCATACAAATCATAAACCCTTTACCAGAAGATTTGAGATGAACCTATTCAAGAATTCCAATTAATAATCGAAGTAGGTTTATTTATTGTTTCTGATTTTAGATTCTACCAAAGTTTGAATAGAACCATAATAAATAATGTACTAATGATTTATCACTGAATACAAATGAAGTATTAGCAAGAATCTTTTTTTCAAATTATCAATTTCAATATTTTTGAACTGTGCACGGATGGAGCTAATATGAAATCTTTCAGAAAATTTACCTATTTCTCTTCGGAAGTACAATAACTTTGCAGATGTGAAGGAAACTATGGAAAACTGAATCTCATGTGGGCAATTTCAGTGATAAATGAATGAATATATTCCGTCCCTAAAATTTGTTGATTAATTGAATTGGATAAATAAATTAATTCACAATTAGACAATTATCTTGAGTCTTGAGAAGTGAGTTCATCTTTCAGTGAAAATACTGAGCCTTTTCTAATTTATGCAACATCGTTATTACCATACTAATTCCAATTTTATTTGTTTATTGTTAATAAAATTATTACATAAAGAGATCTTGACAGTTATATTTAAAGAGTGATCATTGAGTAACAAATGTATTTTTGAATGTGATATTTCAGTGCCTTAATAAAGGCCTATATTTTTGTACTATATATTGTCATATATGAGTTAATATTAATATAGCTAATGCGCAGGTAGTGGGGATGCGTATGAGCATGCTTGTAATTTGATAAAATAAAAAGAGAACAGTTCCAGATGTCAAGTATTAATGTGTTTGAATGATTCCACAATATATAAAGAATATAAAATATATATATATATATAGAACTATATGTATGTATATTTTGTACTGGACATACCTTTTGATTATACTTTACAAAAATAAATTTAGTTTAATTCTATTGACCAATGCCACTGGACCATCCAAACATTCTGCAGAAAGATGTTTGCAATAAAAATGCTTTGGATGAAAAGTACTGATTATTTGAAATGTGTCAGGTATTCACATTAGGACAGTCTTTTTCATCAAATTTTAAATGGTTGATTTTGAAGATATACCAGTACTCAAGTCATTTCAATCATAGGTTCTTCCTGGGAGCATACTAGTCCCCTATTTGACCACGCTTTTGGTACTTGCTTCTGATTACTGGTTTCTTCAGGGCAAGGCAACAAAGATAAAGTTGGCATATATGTATTCCACAGGATTTTAAACCGAATCTTCGGTCTCAGTTTTGGTCGAAACCGGAACTTCCTTGGACATGTTGAAATTTTACTAAGCTTTTATTGCAACTCAAGAATTTTTCATCATTGAAGTGACATTTCCGATATAGGAAGTGGAAAAAATCCTTGGATATGGTATGTGTCTTTGATAACACGTTTGCCATTTTCCAAATTATCGTTAAGATTTATTCAGAAATAGTTATTGATTGAAGAATGAATAGTAGTATCATTCAACATTTATTGAAAATGCATTATTAGAATACACAAGAGCAGTCAGTATGTTCATTACAAGCTTTGCTTGGTAAATCATTAACGGGAGGAGATACCTCTGAAAATTATCTATCTCGCAAAACTTCAAGAATCAGTAACTTAGCATAATCAACAGTTTTTATATTTTCTATTATCACAAAGATCGAATATTCACAAGTAAAATTTTAATTATGAGATTCTTGTATAAGTAAACAATTGATCTATTACTAATTATATACAAAATTATGTATAGTTCTAAAGGCTAATCAGGTCTGTATATGGGAATTTTTGGAAGAAATTCAATGAGTATGACATATTCCATCATCGAAGATGAATCGCACTGCTGTTTTGATAAGCGCCAATGTAATCCTAATTTATTATATAGATAACTATTTTCCCACTCCAATAGTTTATTCAAGGAATGCTGTGTCTGAAAAGAAATAAAAATGAGAGCAATTCAAAAAAACATGAGGGGATAGCGAAACTCACCCGTTTGCTAAGACATATGACAGGCCATAAGGAACACCCAAGTGTACAGCAACAACATATACAACCGCAAAATAGCCATTTTACATTAATTGGTAATGTTTTTTTCAATATTGTATTAATTCTCATTACAGTTTCTTTAAATTCTTCTGGCGCTACTCTAGAAACTAGGCCAGCAGGAAAATCAGTACTGAAACGATTGCTTAAGCCAAATCTGGAAAATACAAACATAAATTCATTCTTTCAATTCGTTCATCACCTTATAGCAATAAAAAAAATTGGTCAGTGTTCCTCATTATGAGATAACTTTGCAATGTGTTTTGTGTAATGTAAAAAATTCTAATGGTACTGAAACAATTCTTATACAATCAGGGAAAATACCCAAGATAAGAAGTTTGATCTTTGAGCCTTGAATTCAACTTGAAATCCAACATCTGGTCCTTATTATCATTGAAATTATTTCCAGTTTCCCAATTCAGATCACACCAATATAAAAAAAATGGTTTGTTATTGAATTTTACTTTCTTTTTCTAGATGCAAGGTGTGAGTTCCTGAAGAAGAATTTGAAATCAGATTTACTTACACAGTCATATTACCAGCACCTCGTATCATTACAGGGTCTGGTACCAATGAAACATCAGCTGGCTCAATTTCATCTACAATTTCCTCCTCCTCTTCATAGTAAATAGCATCAAATCCTTCCATGGACCTATTGAAAAATGGACCAGTTTTTCCCAAGGATAAAGAATAATAATTTGTTTCGATTTACCTTAATAATTTCAACTATAGGGTGCTTATGTTTTGTTGTGGATTGTAGCTGTATAATTTCTTCAAACCAATTTCTGCACATTCTTTGTTTACTTTCTATTTTGCTTCATTCTCGAACTCGACTCTCGTTTCTTTCATGGCAAACAAATATTCTATTCTCTGGTGAGTGGTGAAGCATAAAGTAAACATATGTGTTCTGTGCGATGAAGTTTGTGGGCATACAAATAGAAGAGTGTGCGCCATTAAAATTTAAATCTATGGATGCAGTTGATTCATTGTATATAGAATATCTATATACAATGGTTGATTTCTTCCTACACATTGTTCGTATGGCAATAGTCATGGCAAATGGCAATAGTCTATTGCCATACGCTAAATAAATAAATTGTTCGACTAATCGGAACAAACTTTAATGATCTTGAATACAGACAACAGAAGTAATTTTCTACGGTTCTATGCTTCTATTGTGTATGTATTTCTATGATCAAATTTTGTTGCTACAACTGAACAGTTGAGTAGCTATTATTTGTGTTCTGTGACAGTGCTATTAAACGGAAAGAATAGGGAATTGCAGAACAAGTGAAATGAAATTGTGTCTAGGGTAGTTCTTCCCAGGAATTTTCATTTAATTTATAACGAGATTTGGTGCTTTTTTACGAATATTAACCCATGAAAAAATAGAAACGGAACTGCTCTTTCAGATCAAGTGATGTGCCTAAATAAGTCTTTTGATTTGATGAAGCGATAAAAATAATTCTGTTTGTATTCAAGGATACGTATCTACTAAGATTTAAATGAGAATGGATGAAAATGAGCAAGAATTGAAGTCTCCTATAAAGAGACTTGGATCAACTAGGAAACTTCTTGTGTTCAACAGTGAGTAATGTTATTTTTAAATCTTCTATCCGATGAACCGAAATAATATGGACAAAAATCGTTTGGTTCTGCTCAGATTTGAAATTTGTTTGTTATTATTTATGTTCTGTTGTAATAGGATGACAGCATGCTAATTCAATTTGATTTTGACGAATATTTAGTGAAGTGAAAGGTTAGGTTTTCTTATGGTTAACACACCACCTTTCAAAATACTTTTGTGTAGATTCGCTATCTGATTAGAAATATCGGTAATATCCTCACTTCCTTGTCATATTTATGGAATTAATGTAGGAAGACGGTAATATTACTTCGTGACGGTTGAATTAACCGCTAGGATAAATTAAGTGTAGGCTGTCTTGGAATGTTATTCTTTCATACAGTTCCAAGGAAGGCAATGTCACCCCATTGTGAAGAAGGGCGAGGCTTCTACCTGTGTAGGCATTGATAACCAGTAACGAATTTCATATGTCATGTATAACATTTAGGTACTTGTTTTGTTATTATGAAAACAATAACACCTTTTATTTTTCTAATTGGACAAATGCCATCAGAAAAAAAATTGGGGAATATACACACTAACACTAGCATCTAAAACTCATGAAATCATAATCAATACATCAAATCATATTGCTTCGAATCTTTCTTGGTAAAATAGGATTGAAGGTGGTTAATATAACCTTATCATATATCTACATGTCGAATTATGAATCTCGAAATACACCGCAATAAATTTCAAACAGTTCGGTACTACAGTTTACAAAATGTATATACGAATTTTCCCATTTATCGCCGCTTTATTTTCACACTTTCCACGCCACTGGTAAATAATGAAATCAAGTTGCCAAAATCTAAAAAGCGCATATCTATTAAGATAGTCCGGCTAATGCAGTTTAGCTTGTTGATGTTGATTAGCTCGTATTTTGTACAAGGCAAGGCACAAGGCATTAACATTTATAACAATGTTACAATACATGCAATAAATGTAGATATGCGCAGGCGCCACAGCTTTCATTCTACCCCTCTGTACCCACTATCCGGCAGGCAGGGACGGCTTTAGTTCTAATTGTTGGATAATTTCCATTCTGCCCCATTGTCACTGTGTCTAAACTTTTGGAATGTTGTGGTTTATTCCTTCCCTTGAAAGTCAGAGGGGTGTTTTTTTTTTACCTAATTGTGTTTCAGTTATAAAAATGATTTAAAAAATATATTTCATCCTCCATATGGCTTATTTTCAGGGTGAGCGAAATTCCTTATTATTATTCCTTCTTATTAACTTGATTATAAGAAATGGAACACCTAATTTGAAAAAATGTTCTTAATTGCCGAATTGGCATGTTCTTCCATATTTGAAAACCTAAGATGTGACCCCATCGTTTTTTTTCTACTGGAATATACCTCTATTTAGACAAAATGAGCTAGATTTTCTGAACGAATATTGCGATGAAGAGAACTGTGTGCAAGTTAGTAGAATTCAAGTATTATCGAAAGTTCACTAATATCACATTTAAAAATCAAAGTACATACAGACAGGGGCATTCTCGAATTTACAGAGTCGTTGAATTTCCGGTTGACCGGAAATAACATCAACTTAAATTTTTCAAATATAATCCCTATTTTTCCTTTCATAATCAGATTCTTCCTAAAATTCTACATCAATTTGATGTAGTATTATTTTGTTAGAGAAATTTTATTAAAATGAGGAAAATCTCTAATATCTTTGGAAATTTTGCTTAAAAATATTCGAATGTTTGGCTTCTATCAGAAAATTTTAGCGAATATATCAGGAAACAACGATTTTATAGCAATACTTTGTTTAACACAGTACTACTAATTTTGAACAAAGATTCCATGAGAGCAATAGAAAAAGAGGGTTCTAATTTGAAAAAATCGAGTTTGGTGGTCATGGCTGACTATGGCATCCAAACTGAAACAGCCTGTACAATGTATGGGAATTCCAATTAATCGAAAAAGATTCTTGTTCTTTCTTCTGATATAAGACAACAATTTGAACTTATTCATGCAAAAATTTCAAAGATTTAACGTTAGAATTGAAGCTCTAAATTTTATAGTTTTTCCTCATTTTAATCCAATTTTCTTGAAAAAAAGAATAACCAATATATCGAATTGATGTGGAATTTTATGACGAATCAGATTATAATAGATCGAATAGGTTGTGATATTTGAAAATCGGCGGATCCGAAAATTTAACCAAGAATTCATTTTCCATTCAAAAAATGAATTATATAATATCATTTGGTCATTCTGAACCCTTCCTGAAACATTCTATTGTACCGCCAACGTGAATGAGCCTGTATAGGGTTGACTTTTTGTGGGGAACTTGAAAAAGAAAATTCTCGGTATACCATTTATTAGTCGGAAACTAAAGGAATAATCAGAATTGCTTGCGGTGAACTATCTGACTAGAGAAATGACACATAAGTATCCCATGAGAGTAAGGCGGAGATTAGATTAGTATTTAGGAAGAGGAGGTGGTTAAATTGCAAATTTGTTGTTGGATATTTTGTTGTACTTTGTTTCATTTTCAGTTAATAGTAGAAACATATTACATATGTATTATTTTATGTTACATCAATGATTAATAGTAAGTAATGATCTTCAATTATTATTGAGAGTTGTTGCTTTGATATTTGTTTCTACTCAGCTTCTTTTTGATAATACTTTATTTTCCAAATTTGCTGAGAAATTTTCAAGATGGCAAATATTCCTGATTACAAACTTTGTTCTGGAAAATTAGCTGGAAATTGCTTTTTCATGTTTATATATAAGTGACTTCAGTTTTCAATTTACTCAATCCCGTCAATAACCTCTTTTCATACTTTTTCTTTTATCCATTTCTTATAATAGAGCTAGCGGTTTGAGTGACTTTTCTTAAGTCTGTTGAACCAATCAATTCGTTTGCGTGATATATCTACACTTACGTTACTAGAAATGCACGGAGAAACTTTTTTCTTCTACCTGTATACCATTCTCACTAATTTCTTGTTTAAAATCGGAAGAATATAGTTCATCCTACTTTGTTACAGTTTAAACTTAGCATACTCAGGTATTCGCAGGTGCTTTGAAGTTCTTACTCATGGGAGATAATCCTTGTTCTGTACGAAAAATGCAAATAATCCCAAGTCGCCAATGGTTTTGTAGTCCAATAAACCCAGAGGGGTACCTGGAAATCTTTCTTAAACCGTAAGTTAGGCTTGAAAACATGTAATCTGAGTTTGCACTATCACAGGGGTTGAGCTTAACTTTTGAGACCAAAAAACCTAGAAATTTTCGGAGTATTTTCAGTTTTTCGGTTGAAAAACTATTCCCGGATGATTTAGAACTGAAAACACATTCGCACTCGATTACAAATATGTTCTTTATTGGTTCAGATACGTGGATGACATCAATTGCTGCTTTGAAGGTACCAACAGACAATTGTATACCTTCACAAATTTTAGACATACAGTTTACAATTCAAATCAACACTTAGGGGATTTCATTGATTTGCCACGTTTCAGACATTTTGGCCTTCATCAGTATTTCGTAGTTCTCGTCTAATTCAACTGAACTGTGCCGTGTTAAGCTTTCCATAGCCGGCCTGAACGGATAAACGCCCACGCCTCCCCCTCTCTGTTGAAAATTTGAAACGTGAAAACATATGCCCCCATTCGAATTAAATCCTCTGGGTGTTTCATTGATTTGCCACGTTTCAGACATCTTCGCCTTCACCAGTATTTAGTAGTTCTCGTCAAATTCAACTGAACTGTGCCGTGTTAAGCTTTCCATAGCCGGCCTGAACGGATAAACGCCCACGCCTCCCCCTCTCTGTTGAAAATTTGAAACGTGAAAACATATGCCCCCATTCGAATTAAATCCTCTGGGTGTTAATTTGACTTGTGAACCCTATGCATAAGTGTAATATTTATACGAACCCATTTCGAAACCCTATTGGCAGAACGCTCAGCCATCTTTCAATATTAAGAAGAGAACCGTAGTATTAATTACTCTCATGACCTTAGTCATTTTAAAAACCTTATACATAAGACATCCAATCATCCCTTCGACCAGAAAAGGTCGGTCTACAAGAGTACAATCCATAGATTACTAAAAATACCTATGAACGCCAAGAATGTTTTGAAAGAATTAAACATAATTAAGCAAATGGCTGTTCACAACGGTTTCAATATAACCCTAATAGGAAAAAGTTCTTGAAAAGCGTCAGAAACTTTTGCGAGCATGTTCTTTCGCCTATTCAAGCCTCACACACCCTCACGAAATGTTGCATGAATCTTCAAGCCGTGTTTTTTACACCGTGTTCTCGATTTCAATACGATCAGATCTGTATGAAATATTGAGAAAATACACTGCGGCTTGAATTTCAGCGGAATCCGACAGATAGTTTCTGAAATATAAAATTTTTGAAGAAATATTTTTATTTTATTCTGAAGAAAATTTTGTATTTTTTTTTCAGTGAGAAGATCTTTACGAAAGTTTCTGAAATATGAATATGCTTTGCATGATTAATGTAATATGTTTTCATGTTTCTAATAAAAACGATTTACAAACTTCACCGTCAAAACATGTACTTAAGACAAAAAATTCTATTCCATTCACCGAAAGTCAAATTAGTCTGTAAATTAAATAGACAATACAAATTTGATATTTCACTTGGGTAAATGGCAAATGAAAGGAACATAATATAGGTTACAAATAACAAATAAGTAACTGATGGATGAATGATGGTAGTTCAGAATGAGGTGATTATTTAGAAGTTATTACGCTTTATTACATAAGTTAAAGAGTTAAATGATATATAGTGAATTTTCAATTTCCGGGACCGTAACGTGATAATTTAATTTTACCTGCACAAGTTAAAATTCACCCTGTAGGTCATTTTTCGAAATTCTCTTTAGAATTATTAGATTTAAATAATCTTCTATATATTATATATTTAAAAATGAAAGCCTATATCCCTTGGTCACGCTATCACGCGTGAACGGCTGGACCGATTTCACTTTTTTTTTTGTTGTGTTTGTTATTGTCAGGAGAATGTTCTTATGACAGAAAAAAATTGAAAAATTGCGCTGAAAATTAGAAAATTTAAGAATCGTTATTTAAGAAAACTTAACATCCATATGATATTATTTCTAATCTAACCTTAGCGCTTTGGACCACAAACAAAGCATTAACTAAATAGGTACCTTGGGTGGATTCTCATAATGTATTTGTCCGAAATTTTCATACAGGTTGTTTTTCTTTTAACGTCAATTGTAACTTGCTGTTTTTCACGCCAATCGTACAATTTCCTCCAATTGCGTTAAAAAATATAGTTTTGACGCATACATCATTGAAAATAAACCATTACTATACTGGTGTTCTTCATATCACTGCACAATTGAACGCGATTGAAGTGATTTGTGCCACAAATAAAGCATTAACTAAATAGGTACCTTGGATGGATTAATCATAATGTATTTGTCCGAAATTTTCATACAGGGTGTTTTTCTTTTAACGTCAATTGCAACTTGCTGTTTTTAACGCCAATCGTACAATTTCATTCAATTGTGTTAAAAAATATACTTTCGAGGCATACATCATTAAACATAAACCATTACTATACAGGGTGTTCTTTATATCACGGCACAATTGTACACAATTGAAGTGATTTGTGCCACAAACAAAGCATTAACTAAATAGGTACCTTGGATGGATTCTCATAATGTAACAATTTTGTTTTTCCTTTGGTGTATGGACATGGCGCATGGACAATTATACGTCGCTTTTTCGCGCGTCTGAAAACTGTCATCTTTGTTTATTTACGCACCAAAAAACAAAACAAAAAATATAGTTTATCAGAAAGCTTTAAATTGATTAAGATACTGTATCATAACTGTGTGTGTCTGTCAAAAACAAATTGAAACCTTATAAATAGCCAGTCTTTCAGGAAAACTCTGTTTTGTAAGTAAGCAACATAATGTGCAATTAATCGAAAATAATAATAAAACTTCATTCATACCGAGCATTTTTTTTAAATAAATTAAGCGGTGCCAAGTTCGCCGGGCCAGCTAGATAAGAAAATAAAATTAAAAATTAAATTTTTGTCACCTACTTTTAAGATTTTTGTCAGTGTTTCTCAATCCCCATATTGAATCAGTTAAGTTAAAAACGTTATTTACATATTTCCTATTTAATAGGATTGTATTTCTTTTCACATTATTATTATTATTATTCACCACCCCAAATGACGCCCCTGTACGGCAAAAATTCGGTTCAAATTTCGATGTAAAGGATTATAAATTGGAATATTAATTATTACAGTTAATTATTTCAGAACGTGTACTATTCAGTCTGGTTCTTTTCTCCTCCCTTCGTTTCTCAAGAATGTGGGAAGGGCGAGGGTGCTGTGGGGGTTATTTGAAATCCAGATGTCTGTCTTACGGTCTGAGGCTTGAACAGCTTCACATGTGATGAGGAGGAAATTTAAATTTCCAAGCCAGTGCTGCCAAACCTCTTCGTAATTTCTGAAAATTCGGATTCGGTCTCAGAAATCATCGCGATCTAGTGAATTCCCACTTTAGAACTTGATGTAGATTTGTTATTGCTCTTTTAGCTCCATCGCTTGCAACGCGGTTATCCATGAATATTTTTAACCATTGAACTGCAGCTATCAATAATATCTAGTGGTCGATATCCGACGGTAATGAATTACATTTTTAAGTTTGGATGTAATTTCGGTTCTTTTATTGAATCTTAAACCTCTATAACCGTTGCATATAATTTTGCGGGCTTGACGCAAGGCGATATCATTTTGCCCTAATCTCTTCAACTTTCGAATTTTGGGAAGAAAATGTTCTCGAACATTGCCTGATTTTTGTATACAAAGATCTAAACATAAAAATTGGTTCAAGCACTGACGTGAAGTCAGAAGCTTTTGCGCGTATGTTAATTCGAATTTACCATGGTAAATTCGAATTAAGAGTGTCCAATACAGGAGAATGGACAACATAATTTACCATGGTAAATTCGATTAAGGGTGTCCAATACAGAAGTATGGACAATAGAACATACGCGCAAAAGCTCCTGACTTCACGTCAGTGCTTGAACCAATTTTTTTTCGTGATTTTTTTTTAATTTTCTAGGGGTACGGTTCTTAAATTTTTTTTTTTCGTCATTTTTTTCAAATTTTATAGGGGTACGGTTCTTACAAAATTTTAAACACGTCTTTATGTTGATTTTGTACTACTAGTTATCAAGCTTCAATTCGATCGAATATTTATTTTTTGAGTTATCAAGGAAATAATATTCCAGGTGGGTATAACTCGGAAACCGTTTGACCGATTATGCCCAAAAACGAACTCAACTCTCCCTTTCGGATACGCAACCTACCCTGAAAATTGCAAGTCCATATCTGCTTTCGTTCGAAAGTTATCGAGGCAACGGTCACCCATCTACTGAACTCGCACAAGAATGCTCGAATCTCCAACAATATTTAACCGATCGTATTAAAACTTGAAACTTGGCAGTAGAGTTAGGTTATGAAGGCTCTTGCAAAATTTCTCAGGTTGGCTAGCTCTGCGCATCTGCAAACTATGTGTTCAGCAGTTTATTTTTCCGATCCACAGATCCAGCGTGTTTCCTCTGCTGCATGCGGTACAATTGGTATTTTTACCGAAAGTGCCTTGTTATCAGTCCTACCATTACCCGAGCTCAGCCCTGGCAGCTGCAGGAGCTTTCTGGTATAGCATGGTGAGAAATCCACGAATCTTTTTGCCTCTGCAAGTCCTGGAGTACTTCTCCAAAGAGCTATTCTGTTATTTAGAAACTCATTGTTGGGCCGCTAGCTTGTAGTGGTCTTTTTCAAGCCTACAGAAGGGTTCTGGTCCAGCAGGTGTTACTCTGGAGGCCCTTTCCGCAATATCGTCGGCCTTCTCATTTCCTTCAATACCGCAGTGTCCTGACACCCACAGTCACCTTATTACCTCTAGCCCGTGCTTTGTGGTATTCCGGCGTTCTCAGGACAGTAGGGAACCTTGGATGGGGGTTTCCAGGTTATAATATAAGTGTGTGCCCCCTTGAGGTTCCTTTTCAGACACTCTTGAGCACAAACATAAACAGCTAGTGTCTCTGCCTGTAAGATAGAGGGCTCATGTCCCAGAGGCACAGAGATCTTTAGTTTCAGATCATATACTCCAATACCGGCACCCTTATCTGATTTTGATCCGTTTACCAACCAAATAGATGACTTTTTGTCCAATCTTTTAACGAGGTCCACCGCACTCAGACTGTCTCTTATGACGGTTGCAAAGGGCTTTTCGAAATCGAATATGGTTGGCATTACGTCTCAGGGCTTTGCCAAGAGGTTTGAGTCCAGTTGGTCCAGTAACTTGATATGTCCTACCAACTTTCCAGGTAGGAGTTTCCCACTACGGAGGGTCAGCGCCTTAACATATTAAATAATAATGGTCCCAAATGGGAACCCTGTGATACCCCAGATGGAACCTCAATAAATCAAGGTCGAAAATTCTTATATTTGACCGCCTCATTTCTGCCATATGTAGTACCTAACTGAGGACTTTGCCAAGAGGATTCAGTCGAGTTGGTTCAGTAACCTCATATATATATTTTGGTCCAGTAACCTCTTATATACAGGGTGTTCCAAGTTCGAGTGCCTATTAGACGTTTCTGGAGAACTGGACATATTTGAAATCTGAAAATTTTAATTATGATATTGCTTGAAATTCTCTACAAAGCTAAAATATTTTCGAAGCCCAAGCACTTTCGGTTATACAGGGAGTGAAAATAAATTTGATGAAAAAAATGTTTTTTCAAGTTTTGTATTCCTGGTATGGTCAAGTATTTAATGCTGAATACATTTCTGTTAAACCATTGTATTCATTCGAATAGTTTTCAAAATATCGTAAAAAAACCGGAAAAAAAGTCAAATATGTTTAGTCAGTATTATGTTCATTTTTCTTATTTTAAACATCCTGAGCGTAAACCGTTTTACAACATCGAAGAGAAAGAATGTGGAAAGGTCATGCATCTTTTGAATTTCAGAAATATGATAACAAGGTGTTTAAAATTTTGTGTCGAAAATTGTGATCAAAAATTGGCCATAACTTCTGTATTTCAAATTAGAACCCTATTTTTTGATGATTGCGTTGGATTCTGCGGTGAAAAATAATGATAGTTTTCTAACATGATTATGCTCCTAAATTCAATAATTTTTGAGTTTTTTTTAAGTTTAGAAGCATAATCATGTTAGAAAGCTATCATAATTTTTCACCGCAGAATCCAACGCAATCATAAAAAAATAGGGTTCTAATTTGAAAAACAGAAGTTATGGCCAATTTTTTATCACAATTTTCGAAACAAAATTTGAAACACCCTGTGATCATATTTCTGAAATTCAAGAGATGAAAGAAAGTTCCAGAGTCCTGATGAACTCCAGTATCTGGGATGGCTTCAAGGAGGCTACGTCTTCGCTCCTGCAGATTTCTTGCCCAAAGCATTCCTTGCGTTGGTTTGAGATGGCGAGGCGTTCCGTTATCAGGTGATCAGGAGTTTCATCCTCCTCCCAACAGAATCTGCACTCGTCAGTTTCTGCTAGCCCTAATCTCATCATATACTTCCTGAGGCCGCATTGCCCTGTGAGGAAGCCAGTGAGGAGATGCAGCGTGTTCTTACCGAGGTCCAAGTATTTCTTGTGTCTGACAGTTCCGGAGGAATTTCTTGGAGTGATACATTCCGGGGAAAGATCTCCAGAAAATACCTCTCTCAGTTTCTTTTTTTATCCGGAATTCACTTTAGTAGGTGTATCTACCAACCCCACAGTAAGGTTCCGGTCCAATAAAGCGGGTTTGTGCTCTTTTCTTGGCCAGTGTGTTGGACTCCTCATTTCCTATAATTTCCGCTCGACCAGGAACCCAGACCAAGGAGACCCTGTTGTTCTTGCCTACTTCATTGAGTTTTCTTCGCCACTCCCATATTAGCTTGGACTCGATAACATGGGAGCTCAGATTTTTAATAGCAGTTTGACTGTCAGAGTGGATTGCTATTATCACATCTCTGATAGTTTCTTTCTAGGTTCCAGTAACCTCATACGTCCTACTCAGGTACCAGGTAGGAGTTTTCCACTACGAGAAATTCTTATTGTATGCAGCAGGCACACAGTGTTTGTCCACCATGCTAAGGATGCTTAGGTGACAATGGTAGTAAGGTACTTAGCAACCATTCGATCACAAGTAGTACAAAACTACAAAACAAATCTGATACGATTCCACCAGGACGTGAAAAATTGAAATCAACCGTAAGGCCCAACCTTTTATTGGCGCGTAGCGGGATGGCGGCTCTGCCTTCCGGCGCGGATGGACCAGCGAAGAGGCGCGTGTTCCTGAGTGCGGCCCAGTCCACTGGCAGCGGAACAGGGGGTCATCCGGTAAAGCTATCGCAACCCAACCCAACTTGAATCGAATACGTTTCACCGACTACTCTGATGGGTTTCACACGAATTGTGCCCGTATAAAATATTGAATCTTGAAATACACTCGCGGTTTCTTGTCGATTAACCGTGTTACGCGGTGATGTAAATTATTTATTTTTCCGTCTGACAACGTTCAAAATACACGTGCAACCCGGTATCTGGTGGGTTCGTATTTATAAACAGAACGTCCGCAACACAACACAATTCTCAGGTATAAACAGATGTAGTGTTTAGTGATTTTTGGTGTTGCGATGTTCCAGTGCATCATTCAACAGAAAAATGGTTGGATCCATGCCGAGACCAAGGACGTGTTTCCAGGTTTGTTTTTGAATAATCTTGAAGCGTTATCTGTTCGATTGTATCGAGGAAATCCGGGAAAGTTCAATGGAACAACCCATTTCCTTGGCATACTTCACGTTGAAAAAAAAGAAATGTTCACTGAAAAGAATGATCCTCTTGAGGGTAAGAACGATGGAACGATATGAACGTTGTTTGTTATCATTTCGTTTGAATGAAACTGTTCCTCGATTATCTGGATTATTGTTATGAAGTGGATATTTTTGGACCAAATTTTGTTTTTTCCCGAAATAAACAAACTGAGGAGTTCAGTTGTTTGGATGAATCAGACATTTCTGAGCTTCTTGGTTTGAATTTTTCTCATAAAGATTGGGAAAGCACTGACTTGGGCCCAGTCTGCTTTGGCGCGCCTATTCAAAGTCATAGCCGGAATGGTCAGCCATCCAGGCACAGAAATCGCCCAATATAAGTCGAAAAATAACAAGAAAATACTGTGAAATCATTGAAATCGTGAATGGTGCATGTTATTATTTAATTCATCCCGAGAATCAACCGTAGGACAACTATGTTCTAAGAGTTCATCTAATCAGTTATCATATTCTGAAAATATTATTTCCAAATCATAAGAATACGTCCAATATACCCTATTTTATACATTTCGAAAGAATATTGCCTTAAAAAAACGATTTCAAATCAATATTACAAATAAATCTACTTCAGCATTGATCTGAATATATCTGTTTGAATTCATCAAAATACGTCTAATTTACCATATTTTTTTGACGAACGAATGGTTTTAAATATCGATATAAATGCATCTAAATGACTGCTTTCCAACCCCCTCTGAAACGGACATTTGAGAACTTTCAGTAATGAATCGGTGGAAATGTTTAATAATCTGGAAAATTCTCAAAAATTATAAGTTACTCACGCTTTTTCATTGTTTGTTGTTTTATATTCTATAGAATATTTCCGATTTCAGTTTTAACTTTTTTTCGTTCAACTTTCGAACAAACCTAAATATGTATATGGGTCCCACTTCTCTAAAATAATTCCATTTGTACCATATTCAACTAGTCTCGACCTGCTATAGGTGTTAAATATCGATTGAAAATAATCTTTTAACCAAATTCCTCTTCCCTTAAATAAATGATGAAAAATTTCTGATTCTATCAATTCTAACTATATTATGAAATTTGTTCGACTTCGGATATCCTCGAAAATTTAGCTGCTCGACTGCAAAACAGTGGACCAGTACACTGTAATAGTTATGATATACAGGGTGATTCACGAAGACCGTTCGTTAGAATATTTCAAAGAAACACTCGAGATAAACACTCGAAATTTTATTGTTAAGCTTTGTTAGGAGAGATGAATACTTATAAAAAATTTCAGATTCTTTCGACTTCCGGTTTCACCGGAAATGATACCCAGTTTTTTAATTGATAATAATCAGATTACCCATTGAATTCTGCATTGTTTTAATGTGTCACTCACATATCATTCTCAGAAAATTCGTGTGACATCTGAAAAACCAATAAATTTTCTCAAATAGGGCTTCATTCCAATGTTAATAACTTGTAGATTTTTGCATGAAATTTTCTAGCTTCTATCAGAAGAAATACTATGCTTCTTCTTCGTTAATTAAAAATTCGATTAAACACACAGGATGTCTCTATTTCAATGTCAAAGTCAGTCATGACAAATGAAAATCCATTTTTTTTATTGATCAGCTGGAATCTACGTTAAATAATAGTTTAATTTTTATAATACATACCACTGCTCTAAAATGCTTATTTCCCGAGATATGCGGTAAGTAAAGTAGTAGTATGTATTATAGAAAATACACTTTTTTTTAAAGTAGATTCCAGCTGAGCAATAAAAAAAATGGGTTTTCATTTGAAAGAAATGAGTTTTGAGGTTTTTGTCATGACTGATATTGACATTGAAATAGAAACACCCTGTATGTTGAATTGAATTTTTAATTAACAAAGGAGAAGCATTGGTATGTCTTCTGATAGAAGCTAGAAAATTGGGAATTTTCATGCAAAAATCTACAAGTTATTAACATTGGAATGAAGCCCTATTTTAGAAAATTTAAAGGGTTTTTTCAGATTTCACACGAATTTTCTGAGAATAATATGTAAGTGACACTTTAAAACAAGGTAGAATTCAATGGGTAATCTGATTACCAATGAAAAAACTGTGTAAACATTTAAAAAACGAAAGTTGGTATCATGAAACCGGAAATCGAACGAATCTCCTTACAAGGCTTAACTATAAAATTTCAAGTGTTTTTCTCGAGTCATTCTTTGAAATATTCTAACGAACGATCTTTGTGAATCACCCTGTATGGATAATTTGGAAATATCTCCAACAATATAGATCCGATCGGATTTAAATGTTGAACTTGTCTGTGAAATTGGGTTTTGAAAGCTCTCGCAAAATTTCAGCAATATCTGACGCATAGTTTCTGAGATATTTTTCTTTATTTTTGTAGTCATACGATCCACACGATCCACACGAATTTTTTTGTCGGTTTTTTTGGAAATTTCAGATGCCCATAACTCCGGAACCACTGGGCGAACATAACCGGCGCATTTGGACTCCAAACCTGCCCCGCAAATTTCAACTCTCTAACTCATTCCGTTCTAGAGTAATCCTCCGGACGGCGGCCGAGGTGAAACTAAACGTTTGAGATCATTTTAGGCCAAAAAATCGAAAATAAATCCATCATTCCATACTCGATTTCATACTTTCGACTGGTCACATCTCAGGTGAATTTCTTTTACGAAAAGTATTTCCGATAATAATTAACGGATATATGTTATCGAGAATAAGTGCTAATATAATATGTATTATCATTTTCATACTTTTTGATTTATGGGCCTATCTCAGGTTCTAATTCAACCACATCTGATAAATACGACAAAAATAGAGTTGATGGTTGTTTACAAATTATGATTTGCAGTTGATCGAAAATATCCGATGATTTGCACCACCTCCAGTTTTTTACGACACCGCCCCACCCTGTAGCCACAGCACACAGCCTGCAGTTCTGTTCTGGTCTGTTCAGTTCATGCAATGTGTTGCTTTTCTGGAGTTTATGAGCAGATAATAGACTTTCTCTTCTCTATATAATATTTACACAGCTTTAGATAACGTGAAAAATAGTAAGTAATTCAAATGGTGTATTGTTTCAGCCGTTACTAATTGGTAGTTCATCGTAATAAAATGTGATATTACTAATTACTATGTATTTACTACCAAAGTTTAATGACGAGATTACACTTTACTGCAGTTTCGAACTTTCGTTCATCTTCAGATAGGAACTGAATGCCGAGTCCAAGAGTTTTTCAAAATGGTTGACAGTCGTTCAAAAGAGTCGGATGTTAAAATTAGTAAGAGGTATTTCGAAGTAGGTATTATCAATAATTGAAATTAATGAAGTGTATCAATCGGCACATATCTGGAACATGATATAGCAGCAATAACTAAAAACCGTCAATTTAATTTTGATTTTCCCCATTTTCGGCGATAATATGGAGTCCCTTCAACCCCTTGGCTGCAACCCTACCCAATTTTTGTTTTTCAAATGTAAACATATGCCATGGGTGTGCTCGTTGGAAAGCCTATGAAAAATGCGATCTAAACATACCCTTAGTTTTTTTATAGTTATATAATTCTGGAAAATGAATAAATAAAACCGATTGGTTTGCTTAGTTCTATTCTAAAGGTTAATTTTCACTTACGAAAATGAAAATATAAATATCTGGATATCATTTTATACTAGTTGATATCATTTTGATTTGCATTCGTATAAATTCATTTTCTTGAGACTTGCATCGAAACTAGATCATTGTAAAAGTTATTTCAGATGTTTCTGTTTCCTCAATTGCTAAATTTATTTTTTTTATTTCAAAAGACGTTTAATGACCTTCTATTTTCATAAAAAATTATACTTTTTATTCTGCATATCCGAATCATATTACAACAGTGTAATTTGCTATATACACTCTTCTTCAATAGTGAAGGAAAAAAGTGGTTGGGTTAAGATTGAGAAGAAAATGGAAACCGGAGATAGAAAGCATGCAATATATTTATCGTTCGATCACCAGGTATATTATCTGGGAATATAATGGAATAGAGAGAATTGATACTTTGGGTGTAATATTTTCTAAAATGTTGAACCTTGTCCAGCAAAGAATACGAATGGTTTTTCTAGAATAACATATTCAGAAATGTTTAACGCTTGTATTTCAAACTAAATAAAATCTTTTCATTCAAACTAAATAAAATCTTTTCATTCAAACTAAATAAAATCTTTTCAATTTTCACTTCCAATAAGATGCTAATTAATATTCATATTGATAAAAAAATAATCATAAGGAAGACGATATGTATTGAACTACTAATTGCACGCCTATGTAATTCAAACGATAAGTTGTGAATACCATGAATATTTTTCATATTTTATTTCGTTCTTATCAATCAGAATTAATTCTGCATATGTTTTCTGTTTCTTCTATTGTTTTAATTAACAAAGAAGTGTATGAACATGTGCTTTTATTTTATGCCTGGTGTTGAATTGTTGTAACTATTTTTGGGCGCATGTTCTAGGGGAACATCGTCCTATCATTTCGTCCAAATGTCTGTAATTTTCGAATTTCGAGCCGAATCCGGTGTCAGATTTTTGGGTGCCGTCCGGCCGGCCGGCTGGCCGTACTTCCGGCCGTAGGCACGATAACAGGAGCACCGAAGGTCCTATCGACTTCAAACTTTCAGGGTAGGTTTCTGATCAAAATGCGACGGTTAAGTTCGTTAACGGGCAAAATCGGCCGGACGGTTTAGGAGTTATAGACATTTAAAATTTTGAGGTTATTTCCCTGATATTTCAGGAACTAAAGAAGATGTTGAATCGAAACTTGGTAGTCAGTTCGAGGATATAAACGCGCAACTTTTGGCAAAATTCTGTTATGATCGAAATGTTGATAATTTTTAAAAAAATATTTCTTTTAATTTTTTCGAAAAAAAAATTTTTTTTTCGTGAACTATTCATCAGATTGCAACAAAAACTTGTACTAACGTCAATTGTAGTATTTTGCAACATTGTGCAAAATTTTGGCTCTATACGATTTCAATTTCTGGAGATATAAGACAAAATGTGTCAAATTTCCTGGGTCTCTCTCAGTATTTTCATCGATTATTCTATGAACTCTTTGAATTCCACCGAAAACAAATTCAAAGACATAAACATAAAGAATCAAGTCATAGTTTAGACGTCGAAAGAAGGACGATGTTGATCGACTTGAAAAGGTACCTATTTCAAGAAATGCAATAATGAAATGCTTAAATAAAGCATTCTACACGAGTGTGCAAAATTTCAGTTCGATACGATCTCAATTCCAGAAGATATTGCTTAAAATTCACATTCCAGCGTGTTTTGACGTTCTATGGTCACAGAAAATCGTCACAAAAATCTATTTACCTCATTTGACGGCTGTTTGTCAAATCAATTAATTCCAATAATTGATGTCAGATTTCCTACATACCAAGTTCAAACACATTTTATTATATGGAAAACACTTATTATGATCAAGTTCTACAGGAATTGATACTAAATAGAAGCTAGATGAAGATTATTGTAATGGAAAATTTGTGTTCCAGAATAATATTAAGGTATTCAACATGATACTGCTTTTTTTCTTTACTGGTCAGTACGGGCCACAAGGAAGATGAACATGCGCCCAATAGCTCCTGTCCACAGGGCTTGTTTTATTTTATTTTTTCTTTGCTTATATTTCGAAAACATGTTTGGTTCTAAGATTTTCACGTCATGAAGAATATCTCGTTGAGTAGGTATATTTGAGTGGAATTATTGGTGACAATAAATAGGTCATTTGTAGATATTATGAAAATGACCCTAACTAAAATATGGTTGGATCCAAAATCTCTTTGTAACTTCCATGGAAAATAATTATACACAAAATTCTTGAAGCCCTTCTCCGCAAAAGAGATTGAAATGAAATCCTTCTTCAGATGTTCTTTGAAGATAATAACGACCCCAAATGATTCTGATGAGGGTAGTGTGTGCCATTTAATTAAATTAGAGGGTCGCTCCGAGAATGTTGGGGCGAAACCCTGCTTCTTCATATAGGAATATATTTCCCCCTCTCATACTTTACGTGCGTGTTTTTTATTCTCAGAGGAATCGATGTGTGGGAGAACAATTTTCGTATGAGTATGGTCATAATCTTATTTCGGTTAATTATTATTTTCAAATCATAAAACTTGGCGTCGAACCACAATAAAAGTTCTTTCTCCTTCGGTATTTTTTCTAGTTTATGGTTAGGTTAGGTTAAGCGAGAAGTACTAGAGTCAGTGGACCAGCACAAAATATAACACATAAACGCGATGGATAACCAAGTATTCAGAAATGTGACATTTTTTAGCAGAGTTTGGGGAGAAAACCCATAAACAACCATTTAGTCATTTGACTATTCTCATGGACAAGGGGGCATCCATAAATATACGCGAGGTGTTCAGGGGGAGGAGGGAATCGAGCAAAATCTTTCCAAATCTCACTTGAGGGGGATGGGGGGCGGGGTTTGTCCTGGTAAATATCGCGTTATTTTATTCTAGCAGAAAACGCGTGAAAGTAAACTTAAATTAAAGTAAAAAATATTTCTAGAATAAAATATAAAGTTAAATTACTTAGCCTTCATTGTATGAGTTTTATATTAACACATATATAAACCCCCTCCCCCTCCCCTTAAGCACGTCCCTGGTAATGCGTAATGGTTATTCCGTCCATAGAACTGCCCTTGTACAAGAAAACCAGAAGCAAAAACATCAACACTTGTTTTCCAAAATTCAAACTGATCTATTTCTGTTATTAAAAGAAAGGAACAAACTGCGTACTTACATAATATTTACGTTGCTAAATTCAATAGAAATAAAAGCTTTTTAAAATGCCGCTCGACAGTGAGAAACAGCTCAAATTGGTACCAGATGGTTTCTTTTATGACATACTCCAGTCCACAAAACTGAAACATCTGAGCTACCCGCTTTTGAACCAAAAGAAAATAATTTGTGTTCAAATACCTACTGCGCTACTAATGCAATATTATCATAAATGTAATTTTTTGCCGGCTACACACTAACTATTGAAATTGAATCTACGGCAACAGGAATGTGTACAAGGGAACATGGTGTTATTCCATGTTATCCCGTCCCTATTTTCTGCGTGCTTTGTATTTATCCGATCGGACGGTCAAATTCCTTCACATTTTATGACAATTTTTTCGGACACCATTGACATTTTTGGCGCTCTAGTTCCTCGGAACTGAGTGCTTATCAATTTGCCCAAATGTCTGTAATTTTCGAATTTTTGGCTGAAAATGGTCTCAAACGATTTGGTTCGACTCACTGATCAAGAATCCGAGGTCGAAATCGATTCTGTCCGGCCGGCCGTAGGCTCGATTACTCTCGAACGAAAGGAGCTAGAGGATTGAAATTTGCATGGTGGGTTTGGAGCGTAAATATCTCGGTTAAGTTCGTTAATGGGTGAAATCCATCGAGCGGTTTCGGAGTTATGGCCGTTTTTAGTAAAAACATTTTTTATGAATATTTCCGAAACCGATCACTCGATCTATCTGAAATTTAGCATCAAATTGTAGAATCATGACCTTCATACGTATGTGAAGTTTTGTATTGACCAGGTTACCGCAAAGTGTCAAAAAAAAATTTTGAAAATTAAAATTTTTTTCTTTACAATAACTCTCGAACGGAATGAGCTAGGCAGTTGAAATTTTCAGAGTAGGTTAGGGAGATGAATATCTTGGTTAAGTTCGTTATTGGGCAAAATAGGCCAGATGGTTTCAGCGTAACGAAAAAAAAAATTTTTTTTAAGCAACAAATTTCAAATTCAATTTTCATTTAAGGTGCAGTTTCACCATAAAAATCCATTGATATCATTTTAAACTCCAACAAGCTAATACTTTCGGAGATATGATTTTTCGAAATTTCAATAATGAATCGTACTTCTATGTATTCACAGAATGTTATCATTATTCTATCTAAGCTTTATTATATGATCTGTGTTCATACTCGTACATGTCATCCTGTTCTATAAGAGAGAGTCAAATTCATTTAAGCTATTTTAATGTGATTTCTTCCATGTTGCAGTTCTCATTCTCAGATTGCTCATTTAATCTTGATAAATAAACTATTATTTGAATTGAATTTCCTTTATGATGCAGTTCTATCATAAGAATACATTGATATAATATCCAACTCTGAGAAACCAATACTTTCGGAGATATAATTTGTCGGTTTGAACTAGAGCGCCAGAAAGTTCCTGTCCACAGGGCTTGAACCCATTTTTTCTAGCTCCTTTGAAATTTTTCCAACTTTGTTGAAAATTTGCCGACTCTGTCCAACATTGGGGGTCGGGGGGATCATCCAATCTAATTTGACCTCGAATTCTTCATCAGTAAGTCGAACCTATTGGTATGAGACCATTTTAGGCAAAAAATTCGAAAATTACAGGCATTTGGGCAAAATGATCGCAAGCTCCTGCCCACAACATGCGAATTGATCTGTTTGATTTGACCCGGAAGTAAAAATCGAAATTTCTGAGTCCTGGTCTGTACTTTTTTTCTCGTTTGAAGAAGCAGTAAACTACAATTACGATTGCAGATCGCCCTGATATCCACATGAACTCATAAATTTTACAATTTCTCGTTATTTCATAGTTTGGTTGTTATGCCGAAAATACAATGATTGTTAATTTAGCATAATGTCATCTGATAAAAGTTTCATTATTGGTATTTGATGTTAATGATGAGGGGAAAGTATCTTTCACTATTATAGTTACTTCGACGTCGTAAAGTGGAAAACTTTCAGTCCAACGGATTTTATTTTGATTCACGTTTATGGAAATTCTCACAGCAGACTGAACAGCTCATAAATTAAAGAGCCGTTCAAACAAATAAGATAATAATTGTTTGATGTATTCTATTTTTTATACCTATATGAAACAACGAAACAGAGTACTCTCGAGCTGAACACTAAGCGTGCTAACTGAAATGTCTACATTTGGTGAGTATATATCATATATATATTTTTTTGTGACATCTCGCGAATTCTTGAAAAAATATATTGGTCAAGAACGACGGTGGTTCACGACACCAGTGTGTTTCACAATCAGTCCATTAATTGTTCAATCTAAAGAAAATATGTTATCATTTATTGAACTGAGAAATAATTTAGAATGTGGGAATTCGTAAAGAGTGAACCTTAGGTGTCGGAACTAGTACTTGCTAAATAACCAACTCCATTGAGATTTCCTTGGAAGAAAATTGGTCCTATTACACCATCACGAGCAATCCCTGCCCAAACATTGACTTTTTCTTGATATTGAGTGTGGCCTTCCATCATCCCAGGGTAGTTGTCTGCCCAATAACAACGATTTTGACGATTTACCTCACCATTTAACTTAAACATTCATTCGTCAGAAAACAGAACGTTTTCTATGTTTACAACATTTCTGTCTAGTAGATCCATAATTTTTTCGTAAAACGGGAATATTCTATCTGGATCGGTGAGTTCCTAGTGGATTGTCATCTTATATAAGGACTAGCTGACCCACGCAACTTCGCCTGCCCAAATGAGAAAAAACTTAAAAAAAAAACCTAGAACCCGATTGCAGCGCCTCCTACCGGTACAATTGAATTTCCGAGTTATCCAGGGACTCAAACACGTAATTCTAAAAAATATCTAGAACCCGATTGCGGCGCCACCTACCGGGTTCAATTGCGAATACGAACTACCCACTCAAACGTATCTGGTTAAGAAAAGTGAGAAAAGGTGAGAAAGACAGGAGACCGGCTTCGTTCTCATCCCTACTCCGTGCTGTTTACTGGGACGTGACACCGGTATAGTCTGGCAAATGAGTGTTGATCCAGAAAGACGCGGAAATTTAAAAAAATCTAGCACTAAGTATAGCAGGAATAAACTGCCTTGATACTTTAATAAAATGAATATTTTTTTTGTACACAAATTTTAGCTTTGCCATAAGCTCAGGGAAATTTTAATCGAAATAGAGTGAAAAACATTCACAAAAAATACGGCGACTTGGTTTTAATTAGCTCTTTCTTTGGGATAACTCACCAAGTGATAATTGAACAGTTATCGAGCGGGATGAAAAATGATCAATTACTAAAATGACTATTAAAAAATAGGGGTTGGTGATAGAAGGGTGCAAATTTAGGGTTGTATGTATTTTGTAATGCCACATTATAAAAAAATAAATACAAAAAATTTAGGGGTGAACACTTACGGGTATGAAAAATTGATCGCATATAAAATTTGGTAAAAATCGGTAAAGCCGTTTCGGAGGAGTACGGTAACTAACATTGTGACAGGGAAATTTTATATATTAGAAGATGAAATTTCTATGTTTTAAGAATTCTCGTCACTGAAGGCTGGCCTGGTGGGCACATGAAGATTTTCCTTTTTTCTTAAACAGGGATAAGTACATTCATTTTGACATCTTCAGTGAGGGCACTCTGACGATGATTATTTGTTTTTCTTAAATGCCCATTTTCCCAAATCTGTTTTTCGATCTTGCTTATGGTACTTTGCGACATGGGTGGTAAGTCAGGATACTTCTCTCTGAATAAACTTTGTGTTCTTGTTCGCAGCCAATCATCATTAAAATTTAAATATTGTGGGTTTCAGTTAAGTGGCATTTTGTCCGATTTTTCAGCAAACGTTGCTCCTCACAAAACGACAAACCATTAAATAGCCTCGCTAATCTTCGCTCGATAATATGCTACTGTCCTTACTTGTTTTCATTTAACTTTTTTGTTTGATAAAAAATAATAAACAAATACCTCTAGGCATTCCATTATTCCATAAACTGCCTGAATTATATTTTTTGAGTTGAATGAGATTCCTTCATTCGAATTAGTTGATTTTTGTTGAATATCTTATTAATTACTCTGCTGATCGTAAAATTTTGAGGTGAACTTTTGTAGATTGAGCATCACAGCAGTGATAGAAATTCTTACTTTCATATTAGTTGGGAAGCGTTCGATATGAAATGCTCGCTATTATTTCGGAAAATTGTAAAATGCAAATTTATCAATATTGAAAGAATTAAGTGAAGATAGTTCGCACTTGAGATTTTGCACCAAATTTTAAAATAATAAACTACAAATATATCCTGGAATATTTTGCCCCATGTACGCTGAATTTCGATTAAGCATTGGATTTTTTTTTCGGTAAAAATGCATATACAGGGTGTCCAACGAAAATTTGACCCCCCTCCCCAGAACTCAGTAGCGAAGAATTTTCGAAGATTAAAAAAATTAACAGGTCAACTTCTGTTTTGAGGGGGACGAATTTCCATCATGAGTTTGTTCCGAAAGAACTATCCCCATGAAGGTGGCATCAACCCCCAACATTTTTTGGATAGGGAAGATATGTCGAGTGTTGGATAGTTTGAAAGTTATTTATGTTCTGTACACAACCCAGTTAAAATTTTCCAAATCGGTTCATTATTCACGAAATCATGTAATAATTGAACTTACCGTCAAAAGGTGATGTTGAACAGACAGCCAAACTCAAGATTCTAAGAGTTTTGAAGAATCCAAAAATGATTTTCAAGTTCAGTATTAGGGAGAAAGAATTCCTACGACAACATTGTTCCGAAAAAAAACACCTGAGGGTGACGGTAAGTTCAATTATTAAACTATTTCGTAAATAATGAACCGAGTTTGAAAATTTTAACTGGGTTGAGTACAGAACATAAATAACTTCCGAACTAACCAACACTCGACATCTCTCCCCTATTCAAAAAATGTTAGTGGTTGATGCCACCTTCATGGGGGTGGTTTTTTCGGACCAAACTCATGATGGAAGTTCGTCCCCCTTAAAACAGAAGTTGACCTGTTTTTTTTTTAATCTTCGAAATTTCTTCGTTTCTGAGTTCTAGGGGGGTAAAATTTTCGTTGGGACATCATGTATAGTTTATACAATATTGTATCTATCAACATTGGATTTTCTATTTAAGTATCGTATACTTTGTACAGGATCATTTGAATAACTGTATTCAATTGTTTTACGAGAGGATTTTTAGTGAAAGTTGTTAGTTAAATTCACGGAGAATTCTCAACTGGTGATAATTGCTCATTTCATAAATGTATCGAAGTGAAAATGATGAATGCGATTTTTTTCCAATTTCATTCAGGACAATATTCATTCGTTCTTTCTTTCTCATGATGCTTTATTCTGGGAACAATTCACTTCGTCTCAGTTCAATCTAACGAAACTTCTGCATATCAAAGATCTCATTATTTACTGTTACGTGGTTCTTAGCTCCCATTGCTTTTGTTCAATATGTAATTATTCAGGAAATGCTTATCGAGAAGTAATAGATCATGTCTTGCGTCACTTTCTGAACATTTTTCACAATGAATCTACTGTGAATAAGCTACAGATCCAATTTAAATTACTTTCCTTTGATGTAATACAACGAATGCTTTATAGGCGGGTGATAAATGATTTGATGAAAAATTTTGAAATCAATGAAGTTATCAACGGAGTAATCCTTATTTCCTTAATATTTGATATGATTTACTTCTGTACCAAATTTGGAAAATATTCTTCGAGAACAACGAACTGGTTCCATTTTTGCACGCTTGTCAGGGAGTTGAGTGCCCTGAGAAGAAAAATCCAATGTAAAATTCCAGAAACTGGTCGTAACGCCTTTAACGAACTTGACCGCTGCATTTGGATGCGCATCCTACCCTGAAAATTGCAGGTTGCTATTTATTTCCGGAATTCGGAAATTACAAACATTTGGGCGAAATGTTAGCACACTGCCCCCTGGCAGATGCGCGCAAAAAAGATTAGCAAAGTTCTATTTTTCGAAATTGAATTGCGTCATTAATGGTACATCAAATAAACGTCAGAAATTACGTATAAAATTTCTTAAAAAGAACTGACGAGAAGTCGGCTGGTTTTGCGCGCATGTTCCATTGTCTATTCACGCCTCATACAAAGTTGATCGAGCTGAGATAATTTTTTTTTTTAATTTTCTAGTGATACGAAATTTTGTATATGTATTTGTGTCGGCATTCAACAGCTAATTATCAAGTTTCAATTTGATCGGATGGGTATTGTTTGAAAACAAAATTTGTACTCGGTAACAGTTTGGCCAATTGTGCCCAATAGTCAAATTGTCCATCTCATTTGGATGCGCAACCTACCCTGAACATTTCAAGTGGCTATCTCGTTCCGTTCGAAAGTTATCGTGGCAACGGTTACCCAACGAGCTACTGAACTCACCCAATGCTGCTCGGATCTCCAACAATATAGATCTGATCGAGTTCAAATTTGGAACATGGTAAAGTTAGGTTTCGAATGCTCTCGCATAATTTCAGCGATATCGGACGGATAGTTTCTGAGATACATAATGATTTTTTTTAAATTTTTTAGTGATACGATCCTCACGAAATTCAGCAAAAATTTGCGCGCTGGCAATCTACAACTAATTACCATGTTTGAATTGGATCGGATTTGTATTTTTTGAGTTATTGAGGAAATAACAATATTTTAGATGTGTATAACTCCGATACCGTTTGGCCCATTATGCCTATTAACGAACTTGAATGTCACATTCGGATGCCAAACCTACACTGGAAATTTCTAAAATTCTTATCATTTAAAATATAAGTTTCCTAAAGTGGAGATTCGTCTTGCAAAACTGCATCCATGAAAAAATTGACGCAAAAGTCTGAGATCTGATAATTTCTACAGCAAATAAAATAAGAAACAAATTAAAATAAAATAAGAACTAAGGGCTAAAAGGATTGGTTTATACAGATGATCTAAAACAAAATAAGAAATAAGAATAAACCAATTAAATCGCAGCTTCTTGACAATTTTATGCAAGTTCTGTGAGCATGCGCGTTTTCATTTTCCAAACAAAATGAAATTAAGATGGAAGTTGGCCAACTTTAGTTCCTATTCTTAATTCTTATTTTATCTTATTTCATGTATAAACGCTCTTACGCGTTAATTTATTTCTTATTTTATTTTATCTGATATTATTTGCTGTATAAACCCGCCTTTACAAGTTAAACTTTTTTATTTTATTTTTGTTTCTTTCTTATCTAATTTCAATTTGTTTTATGTGCTGTACAAAACAAACCCACTTTAACCGGTGGTCTTCGAAATCTTCCTGTATTCCACATTTGTCAGAACGATAATTTTACGAGGGCTTCCAGGAGCCGCATGTCTATTATTACTGGCGGGGGAAGTAGAGAAGACTCATCGTGTTGGCGTCCTTCCGTTTTGTCATGGGCAAGGGCAATTCCCATAGCGCCATCTCACGAAAATCTATTTTTATGAATGGATATTTATAACGCGAGGGAAGAGCAAGCGAATACGATACCGTTTGTCTTCATAAATTCGTTAGACCTATATCATTTTCTAAAAACAGACCCTGTACGCATCACGGTCACGAACGTATTAATTGAAGAGAATCGCTTTGTCGTCGATCTGAACCTGGTTTTCGGATTGTTTTTAATGGTGCAAAGTTGCAGTCGAGGTCATGTTGTCGTCGCTCCAGAGATCCAATATGTTTATATCGTTTCATTGTGATAATATACAGCTCGCCAGGGTAACCTTTCGATCTTTTTGAGGGAGCGTCTGTAATTTGGGCCGAAAATGTCCCTAACGATTGCATTTTATTTAAGGGGAGCTTATTCAGCAAATAAAATGAGTTAAGAAAATTGGTTCAGGCCCTGTGGACAGGAGCTTTTTGGCGCTCTTGTTCAAACAGAACGAATTATATCTCCGAAAGTATTTGTTTCTCAGAGTTGGGAATCATATTAATGGATTTCTATGATAGAAATGCATCACGAAAGAAATTAAATTTAAATAAAGTGTCGTTTAAAAAAATGCTCCAAAAATTATCTTATAAAAAACTAGAACAAGAGGTGTAGGTACCAGAAATAATTTTGACATTTATCTCTCATAGGAAAATAAGATGACATGTAATAACACAGATCATATAATATAATTCATAGATACAATAATTAAGTACAGCATTCTATGAAAACATAGGAAGTACAGAAGTACGATTCATTATTGAAATTTCGAAAAATCATATCTCCGAAAGAATTAGCTTGTTTGAGTTGAAAATGATATTAATGGATTTTTATGTATGTGTTGTAAAAAAAAATTGTTTTTTCGTTTCTCTAAAACCATCAGGGCAATTTTGCCCAGTAACGAACTCAACCGAGATAATTATCTCTTAAACCTACTCTGAAAATTTCAACTGAGCTCATTCTGTTCGAGAGTTATTGTAGAAACGAAATTTAAAAATTTAAAAAAAAATTTTTTGATACCCTATTGCAACCCGATCAAAACAAAACTTCGCATGCATATAGAAGTCATTATTTTACAATTTGATGCTAAATTTCAGATAGATCGAATGATCGTTTCCGGAAATATTCATAAAAAATGTTTTTCCTGAAAAGGGCCATAACTCCGGAACCAATCGGTGGATTTCACCCGTTAACGAACTCGTCCGAGATATTTACGCTACAAACTTACTCTGAAAATTTCAATCCTCTAACTCCTTTCGTTCGAGAGTTATCGTGCCTACGGCCGGCCAGACCGGCCGGACAGAATTGATTTCGACCACGGATTCTTGATTGGTGTGTCGAACCAAATTTTCAGCCAAAAATTCGAAAATTACAGACATTTGGGCAAATTGATAAGCACTCTGTTCCGAGGAACAAGAGCGCCAATAAAAAGAGAAACAAATTGAAATTATTAAATGGTTTCTTTCTGGTTTTTCTCTCCCAAACTCTGAAAAATATCTATAAAATAAAAATCAATTATTTTGTGAATTGCTTCTGCGTAAGAAACACAAGATATTTATCAGAAGCAATAAATCGAACAATGTTGCCTAACAAACAATATCGAAACAACATCAACTATGAAACAACTTTTTCGTAACTTTTCGGAGTCTAAATCAGACTCCTTCGTTAGACACTTAACGCAAATCTTCAGAATTATTTTCTGTTGATATAGCTATTCTGAAATTCGTAGACAATATGCGAAAATATAATAAATATTAATTTATTCAATTTAAAAGACAAACACTAAGTACTTAGTTTTCTTTACAATATTGTCCACATATATATTCCACCTCATATGTCGATCGTATGTTATTCCCAAGTACCTACAAGATTCCACTCTCTTTAAATTGACATCGTTCACCTCTATTTCTATGGATTCAGGGATGAAATCACAATAGCTTCTTCAAACATTGACAAATCATATCTCCGAAAGTATTGGTTTCTCAGAGTTGAGAATGATATTAATGGATTCTTATAATAGAACTGCATCATAATAGAAACTAAATTAAAATTAAATAACGAACTTATTATACTTAGATATTCATTCCTCAAATCTCCTCTGAAAATTATATTATATCAATTGATACTCAGCCACTGAAGATATTCTGAATTTGATAAACTTACCAAATTATATATTTTCATCATCATATGGATTATTCAAGGGCATATAGGGTAGGGGTGATTATAATATCCTATAATTGGTCAGTTTGCTTTCAATAATACTTTGTTTGTTAGAATAATTGGACGTGTCCTCATAGGTAATAAGATTATATGTATGAACATTGAACACACATAGGATTAGCGTTCTGTGATGACATGTACGATGTATTATTGACATTTTGAAAAATCATATCTCCGAAAGTATTAGCTGGTTAGGGTTGAAAATGATATCAATGGATTTATATGATGAAACTGCATCTTAAAAAAAATTGAATTTGAAATTTGTAATGTAAAAAAAAATGTTTTCGTTACTCTTGAACCATCCGGCCGATTTTGCCCAATAACGAACTTAACCGAGATATTTATCTCCCATACCTACTCTGAAAATTTCAACAGTCTAGACTCTAGCTCATTCCGTTCGAGAGTTATCGGCCGGACAGTATCGATTTCGACCACGGATTCTTTATCAGTGAGTCGAACCATTTTCAGCCAAAAATTCGAAAATTACAGACATTTGGGAAAATTGATAAGCACTCTGTCCCGAGGAACAAGAACCAAAAATGATAGATAAACTGCTCCATAAGAGTTAGGGATAATCGTTTCAACTAAAATAACTGACATTCTGAAACCTTTGTTTGTGCTGAAAACGTAATTTAATTTAGTTCTAGGTTCAAAACTATAAGTACACGTAAGTTTTTTTGTCTGCAAGATATACAGGGTGATTAACAGAATAGGGTCAAATTTAAAGACTTTTATTCCGGACATTTTATTGTTTTTTTTTGTCTTTTTATGCCTTCAATACAAGGTATGGCCACCACGGGCATCAATGACCGCCTGACATCTTCGTTGCATACTGTCAACGAGGATGTTGAGCATATCTTGATGAATTTCATTCCATAAACGAGGCAGTAGTGCTTTGAGGACATTCAATGTTTCTGGTGGAGGTTGGTGATCATCTAGTCTTCTTTGTAGCATATCCCATGCATGTTCTATGCAGTTTAAGTCTGGCGAATGCGGAAGTATTGGTAAATGAGGAATACCATGCTCGTCTCGCGCATTTTCTACTATTGCTGCACGATGTGGTCTTGCGTTATCGTCAAGAAACTGGAAAGCTTCACCAATGGCAGTATGAAAATTTGGCACTACGTTGCCAATGATATGTTCCCTATAATGTAAAGCAGTCATATTGCCAGGACAAATGTGAAGGTCTGTACGCCCGTTGTAACATATCCCAGCCCATACCATAACAGAGCCTCCTCGAAATGGATGAACCTCTTGCACATGACGGCGATTTCGGAGCATACGCGGCATAGTCCATACGCTTATTCTTCGAGAATCTGAAAATCGACCGTATCTGGATCATCTGTGAAAAGTACACTACGCCATTGGAAGTTCAGATTAACATGCTGCCTGGCCCATTCTAATCTTTGTCGTTTATGCCCACGTGTTAACGGAACACCCCTCAATGGACGTCTAGAAGCCAGGTTGATCTCCCCCAAACGACGTCTGATGGTTTCAATGGAAATTGGCATTGGCATTTAAAAGTCGATTTCTCAGCATCCTACATGAAGAAAGAGGATATCTCCTCGCCGAAATGGTGACAAAACGGTCTTGTGCGGGTGTTGTTTTTCTTGGTCCACCAACCCTATGTCTTTCCTGCACAGAACCTGTCTCATTGAACCTATTCCAGAGTCGCGATACTTGAAATGTTTCTGCCACAGCGACTTGAGTGAGGCGACCCTGTAGCATACCGATAGCCCTATTAGCCTCGGCGTTTGTTAATTTACGTCTTGGCATCTTAAGAAGCTCGTGAAATTTACTAAGTTCGATATCGCTAAGAGACTGACAATAAATTAACTGCATATTCAAATGCTTAATCTTACGAATAATGTGAAAAACTGCCAAACTCAAGAAAAAAGACGACCAGATGGTGAAAATATGCATTCAATTCGAATTAATCAGTTTTTATTGGCAGTTTATCATGTTTTTGATATTGTCTTTAAAATTTTACGCCCCTCAGAACAACTTAATATGATATCCCTAACTCTTGTGGAGCAGTTTATTTGGGCAGATGATAGCACCCTGGTGCTCCCAAATTGATTATTTTAACGAAAAATGTTTGTTATCGGTGAACATATATACATAGGATTTTGTACGCGAATGCAAATTTCTAAGTAGGGAGCTTGCTCAAATTGATCGTAACAGGAAGGACTAAATTCCACGCAAATAATCCAATCGATAATTCCAGATGAATCGGAATTATTTCCAGTTGCGCAGTGTGTTTGTTTTCTGAATGAATATGAAGTTATCTGAGATGAAAACAAGCCGGTCTGTATGTATTTCTAGCTGTAAACCAGATTAAGGTCAAGTCATCTAATGAATGAACCTTCCGTTGTTGAGAGTAGCAAGAATAATGCATTTTACCATCAATTCGACATGGATGAATTAAAATCAGCAATTAAACGCACTAAATCTGGAAAAGCTTCAAGATTCGATTGAATTCATCAAACACTTGGGCAAAAGGGCCTTGTCTTGGTTATTATATTTCTATAATAATAATTTGAATACTGGCAATT
Organism: Halyzia sedecimguttata; assembly: GCA_937662695.2. Lineage (NCBI taxonomy): Eukaryota > Metazoa > Arthropoda > Insecta > Coleoptera > Coccinellidae > Halyzia > Halyzia sedecimguttata. The sequence continues at coordinate 7,767,439 of OW569420.2, forward strand.
TTCTCACCGCATACTGCAAAGCGAAAGTTATAGGAATTTTGAAACATGAAAAGGCTTTAGGAAAATAATAAAAATTGGTTCTAGCCCTGTGGACAGGTGCTTTGGCGCTCTTGTTCAAACTTTGACAAATCATATCTCCGAAATGATTGGTCTCTGCATCATGAAAGAAATTAAATTCAAACAGACCGATTCTCCCCAATAACGAACTTATCCGAGATATTCATTCCTCAAATCTACTCTGAAAATTATATTATATCAATTGAAACTTAGACAACATTGCAGTTTTGTTTTTACTGGAGATATTCTGAACCCAATTTGATGTATCTTACCAAAGAATATATTTCCATCATCTTATGGATTATCCACGGGCATTATATTATCACCTCAAGAGTACGATAGCTGAGGTTATTTCATTGGTCATTTTTCATCCAATCATACTTTGTTTTATAGAACAGGAGGTTTATTTTATATGAAGAATAACGTTCCAAAAATAATTTTGACATTTATCTCTCATAGGAAAATAAGATGACGTGTAAGAACACAGATCATATAATAATTCATAGATGAAAAATTAAGTACAGCATTCTGTGAAAACGTAGAAGTACGATTAATTATTGAAATTTCGATTTCATATCTCCGAAAGTATTAGCTTGTTAGAATTGAAAATGATATCAATGGATTTTTATGGTGAAACTGCATCTAAAAAAATTGGTTCAAGCCCTGTGGACAGGAGCTATTGGGCGCATGTTCATCTTCCTTGTGGCCCGTACTGACCAGTAAAGAAAAAAAGCAGTATCATGTTGAATACCTTAATATTATTCTGGAACACAAATTTTCCATTACAATAATCTTCATCTAGCTTCTATTTAGTAGATATCAATTCCTGTAGAACGTGATCATAATAAGTGTTTTCCATATAATAAAATGTGTTTGAACTTGGTATGTAGGAAATCTGACATCAATTATTGGAATTAATTGATTGGACAAACAGCCGTCAAATGAGGTAAATAGATTTTTGTGACGATTTTCTCTGACCATAGAACGTCAAAACACGCTGGAATGTGAATTTTAAGCAATATCTTCTGGAATTGAGATCGTATCGAACTGAAATTTTGCACACTCGTGTAGAATGCTTGATTTAACGTCGGTACAAATTTTTTTATTAAAAAAATTTCCAACTGCCCGATCCCAACAATACTTAGATAATATTATATCCATAAATTAAGCATTTCATTATTGCATTTCTTGAAATAGGTACCTTTTCAAGTCGATCAACATCGTCCTTCTTTCGACGTCTAAACTATGACTTGATTCTTTATGTTTATGTCTTTGAATTTGTTTTCGGTGGAATTCAAAGAGTTCATAGAATAATCGATGAAAATACTGAGAGAGACCCAGGAAATTTGACACATTTTGTCTTATATCTCCAGAAATTGAAATCGTATAGAGCCAAAATTTTGCACAATGTTGCAAAATACTACAATTGACGTTAGTACAAGTTTTTGTTGCAATCTGATGAATAGTTCACGAAAAAAAATTTTTTTTTTCGAAAAAATTAAAAGAAATATTTTTTTAAAAATTACCAACATTTCGATCATAACAGAATTTTGCCAAAAGTTGCGCGTTTATATCCTCGAACTGACTACCAAGTTTCGATTCAACATCTTCTTTAGTTCCTGAAATATCAGGGAAATAACCTCAAAATTTTAAATGTCTATAACTCCTAAACCGTCCGGCCGATTTTGCCCGTTAACGAACTTAACCGTCGCCTTTTGATCAGGAACCTACCCTGAAAGTTTGAAGTCGATAGGACCTTCGGTGCTCCTGTTATCGTGCCTACGGCCGGAAGTACGGCCGGCCGGCCGGCCGAACGGCACCCAAAAATCTGACACCGGATTCGTGATCAGGGAGTCCGAATTAGTCTATTAGCCAATTTTCAGCTCGAAATTCGAAAATTACAGACATTTGGACGAAATGATAGGACGATGTTCCCCTAGAACATGCGCCCAAAAAAATTGAATTTGAAATTTCTAATGTCAAAAAAATTTTTTTTTCGTTACTCCGAAACCATCAGGCCGATTTTGCCCAGTAACGAATTTAGCCAAGACATTTATCTCCCAAACCTACTCTGAAAATTTCAACTGCCTAGCTCATTCTGTTCGAGAGTTACTGTAGAAACAAAATTTAAAAATTTTCAAATTTTTTTTTTACACTTTACGGCAACCCTATCAATACGAAACTTCGCATGCGTATTGAAGTCATTATTCAACAATTTTATGCTAAATTTCAGATAGATCGATTTCGGAAATATTTATAAAAATGTTTTTACTAAAAACGGTCATAACTCCGAAACCGATTGGTGGATTTCGCTCGTTAACGAACTCGTCCGAGATATTTACGCTCCAAACCTACCCTGAAAATTTCAATCCTCTAACTCTTTTCGTTCGAAAGTTATCGTGTTAACGGACGGACGGCCGGCCGGACAGAATTCATTTTGACCATGGATTCTTGATCAGTGAGTCAAACCAAATCATTCGAGACCATTTTCAGCCAAAAATTCGAAAATTACAGACATTTGGCAAATTGATAAGCACTCTGTTCCGAGGAACAAGAGCGCCAAAAAGGACTTGTTGTGATCAGGACCTTAGTCTCATCACTTTCATCGAATCAAGTTTCAATGATAAAATTGAAAACAGTAACGACATCTGTTGATTTGGTCGGTAGCATGTGACACAGTATGAAAAGATTGTTGGATTTTCAATCTTTATTCCCATCTGAAGTGTGGAAAATGGTTCGATTACTAGAAAATATGCAGTCAGATAGAAGGTTTCGTGTTTTTGGCGCTCTTGTTCCTCGGAACAGAGTGCTTTATAGTGTGTTTATATTGTGTATCTTGACAGGTCTTGTAAATTTTGAAGACGATTTAATAAACTAAACTAAACTACACTAACAATTTGCCCAAATGTCTGCAATTTTCGAATTTTTGGCTGAAAATGGTCTTTCGCCTGGCTCATCAATTTTCTCCCATATTTTTCCAAATTTAATAACAGTTCTAATAGCCCTCAGTTACTTAACTCACTTTATGAGGGGCTTGGATGTTTAAGGAGGATATCCGGATTTCTCACGTCAAAGTACATATGGTTAATATAATGCTGAAGTTATGTACACTCTTCAAAGCCTTGTTTATAATAATGTTCCTTCTTTATAAGAAGTTAAATATATGTATTTTATATGTCGATCATAATCTACCCAGTCTTTACAGAAGAAACTTTAATTTCACAACAAATATATCAAATAATTTAAACGCTTAATCGCTAACCCCATTGACATGTTCCGGTATACAGGGTGTACCATAAACTGAGATCATCTAGGTAGCTCATCTCGAGGGATTTTAATCGTCTGAGGTCCTTGGTTTTGTATATACAGAGTGGTTTTTGGATATTAAGTGATATTTGAAAGTTCATTTACTCATGAACCAATCAACTGACATATTTCAGCAACATATTACAGTTATCACTCATTGACTTTTTAACATATCTGAAATGAAAAAAAAAATCAGGACCGGATATGGAACTTTTTGACATTTATTATTTTTGTTAATATTAGTTCGTTCTGTACGTGAACACTGTACATTTCTTCCACCTTTATGACTGTAGAAGTGTAATTCAAGGTTAATAAATTCTGACTATGTTTTTTCAACTAGCTAGATTAATATTTCAACCTTATGGCAATGACAAATCTTTGAGCATTTTTTAACTGAAAATGATTTTAATTTATCACTGGAACTATGCTAATCCAACCGGTAGGAATTGTTTGTTGTCGAATTTTCCTCTTATACCGAAAATATTGTGGCGATGAAAGAAGAACAGCAGAGAAAAATACAAGAATTTAATGTTCGAACTGAGGACCCTTTATCCAAGGCATAAATTTAGATAGTACTAATCATAGGATGTCTAGGCGGAATGAGAGCGAACTACATGACAGAATTGAAGATTATTTCGGTCTGTATATCCCTGGCCGAGGTTTTGGCGCACATAATGCAGAAAGCTGTGTTGCTCGGTTCATTTCGATACATCAATTGTAAAAACCGCTCGCAGCTTATCTCTTTGTTAAGTTACGTTGTAAGAGCAGGACGAAGAACTACTCCAAGATTTGTGCGAGAGGATTTTAAGAGAGTAACCAAACAAAAACTGGAGTCTCACACTGAGGGTTAAGGGGTAAAAGGGGTTTCCCCTCACAGAGGCACAAAAAAAACATATATATAATGTAACATGACAATCCAGGGAGCTACGTATATCTTGTCTATACAGCTACGTTAACGTTTTCTATATTCAAGGTTATTCGTTTATTTCCATCTATTAAATTCTTGCTCGGAGTTATTGAACCGTATTTTTCATTTTATCTGCTCGAGCGTGAACAATTCGATAGAAAGTTGAGCCTTTATCTTAACAATATACGAAATATTCACATTGCTGGGTTTAATTATGGCGATACCTTAGAGCTAGAAGGACTTTCCTTATCATTGTCACGCACGTATATAAACAGATTTTCTAATGAACGAGTGGAACACCACATTAATGTATCAAAATGTATCTTGGAAATGTGTTATGAAATTGTTTGCACTTTTCAATGCTACACTCAAGAATTTCTCTGAAAGACGCCCTGAACGCCTATCATTTCGCCCAAATGCCTGTAATTTTCGAATTTTTAGCCGAAATAGTTTCGAACGTTCAATTTGATGAGGAATCCGAGGTCGAACTTAATCCTGTCCGTCCGGTCGTGAACACGATAACTCTGGAACGAAATGAGGTAGAGCGTTTGTAGGGTAGATTTGCGGCATAAACATCTCGGTTTATTTCTTTTAAGGGCACAATCCTCCTAGTGGTTTCGGAGTTATAGCCATCTGAAATTTTGTTTTCCCCAATAATTCGAAAAATACGGATCTGATAAAGTTCAAACTTGGTAGTTAGTTGGAAAATACTGACCCGAAGACTTATGGCAAATTTCGTGAGGATCATATGACTAGAACATTTTTTTCAAAAAAATTCTGGCCTTTCCCAATATTTCAAACAATATACAACTGATCGAAAATCTAGAACTTTGCCCTAAAATAAAGTTTTGAAGGATCTTGCAAAATTTCTGCAATATCTGACGTTTCAGATATTGCAGAAATTTTGCAAGATCCTTCAAAACTTTATTTTAGAGCAAAGTTCTAGATTTTCGATCAGTTGTATATTGTTGGAAATATTTGGAAAGGCCAGTTCAGTACCTGAATGGGTGACCACTCTGGCAGACTGCCACCGCTTTCCCAATTTTTGGCGCTCTTGTACCTCGGAACAGAGTGCTTATCAATTTGCCCAAATGTCTGTTATTTTCGAATTTTTGGCTGAAAATCATCTTGAACGATTTGGTTTGATTCACTGATCAAGAATCCGTGGTCGAAATCGATTCTGTGCGGCCGGCCGGCCGTCCTGATAGATCCAGATTCTGATGAAGCAACTCATCGATTTTGGTCATCGCTTTAAGGAATGTGTGAACTATAATACCTGGTGAAAACAACACTCAATTTTCCACCAAATAGATTTCATTATTCAAACACTGCAAGGAGTTTGCATAATACTCTACCTATGATTTTTTTCGTAACATAATGAATGAAATTCGCCAATATCACGCAACGCACAAAAAACTGACGCCCCGTCCTGTAACTGTTCCTTCGTCTCTGGTGTGAGGTGATGCACACATTTTGATATCCTCCTGATGTTGGTTTTATTCCAACGATGTGTTTTCAGCAAACACTAACGCCATCTATGCATGAATCGAATATCTTTTCTATGGAAGTAAATCAGACTTTTCAACATGTTTTTTTTTTTGTTTCAGATATCAGACTCCAATTAAACGAACAATTAAGATGCTTGGATTTACGAATGGAGGCCCAGGTGGCCTTAGTAACAGAATTGCAAGAATTTTTTCGAAGAAGGGGAGAGTTAGAATTAGATTACTCGAAGAATCTGGATAAACTAGTTAAAAGTATACAACTGAGACATAGGGAACAAAAACAAAAGTGAGTAAACACAACCTTGGAGTTCCTTTTCGAATTACAGAAATGTAAAAAAAATATTTTTTTTTATAGGCGGGAACAGTGGCCTTTATTCTCAAGCTATACATGTTGGCAACAGTTGGTCGACCAAACCAAGAATTTAAGTAAGGACCACGTAGCCTTATCTGAGGTTTACTCAACACATTTAGTAGCTAGGTTGTCTCAAGTGATGGATGATGTCCAACGAATATACAAAAAAGTGAGTAACATTCTACAAAAAATTGGAATTAATAATAATTATAATAATAAGGGTCAGGTGCATTTTCACCTACAAAGCTATTCTTGCACTTTTACACATCAGACTAAAATCCTACCTAAAACTTCTAAAAAGATATCTTACAATTCAAGGAAACGTCAAGATTGAACTGGGATTATATTGCTCGCATTTTCAAGAGATCTCATGGCCGAGCTAATAGAAAACTTTCTGTCATTGACAATGTAGCCATAATAAATGATGAGCAATTTTTTTTTTATATTTAATAATTTAAATTGTTAATGAAATTTTTTATACAGATTATTATGAAACTGACGAAGTCTAACTTTGTCCGAAAACTTAATAGGCATATTATATCTGTGATAATTTTCTTCCTGATGTTTCTCGCCACCTTATCTTATATCTCTGACAAATAACTACAGATGAAGTAACTTTGTATATTGTGAATTGAATTGGAAATGTGTAGATTTTAACTAATAATAATATTTATTATGCAACGCTCAAACATGCTAAGCTCCTTACACCTCGTAATGCTCTCATAATTTTTAAATCCATTAAAAAGGTTGAATTGTATTTATCCCTTTCATCAGTGCCGGGAAATTGGCTATGAAACACATGAAGAAATATTGCGAGTACTTCACGAGTTGCACACTACAATGAAAACATATCATAGCTACCAGGCTGAACTGAGACAGGCTGAAGGTAAATTGAGACTTGCAGAAAACCAGAGGAACAAATTAGAACAGTCCCTATCACAAGATAAGCTGGACAGGTCGAAGAAATATAAAATGATGGAGAAAGAAGTCCAAAAGGTAAGATAATGTTGAGTTGAATATCTTTGATACCATTACTGTAGTGCCTCGAATTAGTGGTTGAATGGTTTCAACAAATTGTAAGCGCAATACTTCTTTTACACACTACTGGCTGGCCCAATGACAGAGACTCGAAAAATAATTTGAGTTTGATCTATTAACCATCTTCGCGAATGTCTTCTTTAGGAAAATATGGGGTTCAAGTTTGGTTCAAAGGAAACAGACATGTATATGAATTGTTACCAAACGGCTGCGGTAAAACCCAAATGTATCAGCTGCATTAATATTAATTGAAAAAAGCCTAAAGCTGTATATTCTAGGGGTAGATTTGATTCCCACAAATAGATCAAGAACTTGATCTGGTTACAGATCGTTTCACTTTGTGGAAGATTTCGAATAAGAATCTTGATTTGCGGACTTACAAGATCTAATTGTCACAAATACTGATTCCTTAGCGTTGTGCATTCACAAAATAGTTGAAAATCGATTAGTTCTTTTACTGTCAAAATTAATTGATCATAGCAACTCCAATTTAGTACAGAACAATTACGAGTAGAACATCCAAAGAAAAACTGTTTTCTGGTATATTTTTTCCTCATCCTTGTTTTAGAGCCGATTTTGAATGAATCGTTTCAGATAATATTAGAAAAACAAATTATGTCTTGAAAGAAATACACTGTAGTGCAAATATATCATGATATTGTAGTTCAGAATACAATAGAGTAAAAAGAATTGATACAGTTGCTGATACGCCAAGAGTGATGGGAATTGATATAACAATATTTGATTCTAAATCTTATTTCCTCAAAACTCAATATTTCAGTGGATTGAAGATTGAAATATTTGCGACCAGTGAAGTTTTGGAGCCAATTTTGAATGAATTGTTTACAATAAAATTGGAAAAACAAATTCTGTCTTGAAATATATACATTTTCCGATGATTCATTACGTTTCACGTACAATCGATTTATTGTTTATTTGAAAATCATTTTTCCAGCGCAAAAGTAAATATACAGATGCCAAGGTGAAGGCGCTAAAAGCAAGGAATGAATACATTTTATGCTTGGAAGCGTCAAACACAACAATCCATAAATATTTCGTTGACGACTTATCAGATCTTATAGATGTGAGTATAAAAGATATTTATTTCTACCACTTGTTCCAATTTCTCAACTGCAAATATTCGGATAATAATTTATTATTGGAATTAAAATATTTCGTTTTTTTAGAATCATTTAATTTTTTTTCTGTAAACAAATATAGTAACTACATGAATTTAATTTATTTTTCCCAAATTTGAAACAAATTCGGTATTGGCCATTTTACACTATCTGATGAAAATATTTTTAATTGTTACTCTGCACCGTTGAAATGTAAACTTGTTGAACAATTATATACACCACTCCAATTATTATCCCATGTAAAACCTCTGATTAGGTGTGCCTCCTTTAATTTATAGAAGTTCGAAAGTTCATCGGCCGTTTCGTTTCCTTCAGTACCAAAGTGCCCATATACCCCAATAGACCACATTAGTTAGGTTAGAATCATTCTCTTGGCGGGAGATCCATATTCAAATTTTTTAACAAGGAATTTCAACTTTGAGGTGAAATCACCCTATTTAAAAGAGAATGTTAGTACAGAGACATCAAGTATTGGGTACCTTCATCATTAGTGCATGTTTTCATGTTATTTCCACATTAAAATCTACTTCAATTTATTCTTAAATCAAAATTGAAACCAGTGTAGTTCGAAAGATTACCGTATGTCGTAGATGACTTCTGTTGTGCGTCATTACAAGGTCGATTTAGGGTTATGTTATTATTTTTGACAGATTTCGAGTGAGCTAAGACATACGTCAATCGAATTTGGTGAACACTTTTATATTTATTAATTATTTTGGAAATATACAATTTTGTTATGAAGACTTGATTCTAGATGGAGAAAAAGGTTCACAGAATCTATGTCAACCGAAATAAACCTTAAGAAATTAGCCAAAGTATCTAAAAACAGGCGAGAAATTCGCGTAAATTTTAGGTCCATAAGAAATGCATGGGGAATTCAGTGCTCGGATCCACGGATGGATCGTAATTCAAATTTCCCGCCTAACCTAACTAATGTGGTCTATACTTGCGCCCTTATCTGATTTTGATCCATCCGCATACCGAATGGATGACTTATTGTCATCCACACTGAGACGGTCCCTTATGACCGTCAGGGTGCTTCGAAATCAAATATGCTTGGCATTATATCTGAGGACTTTGGACAAGAGGTTTGAGTCCAGTTGATCCAGTAACTTATGCCCTACCCACTTACCAGGTAGCAGTTTCCCACTACGAGGGGTTAGCACTTAACATATTACATAATAATATTCTTATGTAATCATTAAAGGATACTGTGGGAGGTATACTCATTATTAAAAGGTTTTTTTCTGGGTTTTCTCTCCCAAACTCTGAAAAATATCTATAAAATAAAAATTTATTATTTTGTGATTTGCTTCTGCGTAAGAAACACAAGATATTTGTCAGAAGCAATCAATTGAACAATGTTGCCTAACGAACGACAACGAAACAACATCAACGAAGAAACAACTATATCGTAACGTTTCGGAGTCTATATCAGGCTCCTTCGTCAGACGCTTAATGAAAATCTTTAGAATTATTTTGTTGATAGTTATTGTGAAATTCAAGAATTGTCACAAAATAATTTATTTTTATTTTATAGATATTTTTCAGTGTTTGGGACAGAAAACCCAGAAAAAAAACCTTTTAATAATAATATTCTTATATTTGACCGTACGAATTCTGCCAAATGTAATGCTTCTAATCCAAGATAATGGGCAACTAGACATTTCAACAGTGCAGTTTGAGCAATCTGGCCAAGGATACCCTGATATTGCCTAGTCGGTTATGTTCACCGAGGCGTCTCTTTCAACTTTCAGTGTATGGATTTTGGGTTCCACAACTGCATATCAAGGGCCCTTATGATGCATGTTACAGCCGAAGAAGGAAGACAAAAGTCAGTACAGCATGGTTTGGAGCAGTTAACGAATTGCATCAATTCTTTAGATTCAAGACTGGACAAACAGAAATTTTTGGAATATAACCACAGCGCTTTCATGATACCGAAAAAATTAGAATTTCAAGGACAGAAAACAGATGATGTAAGATAGAATGATATTAAAATTTTGAACCGCTCCTATTATTTAAATTCTTTATAGCCTCCAGAACCGGAAATTCAAAAAGTTCTTCATCAGGAAATGGAGAGTAGACTTTCGCAGCTCCAGAAACGGGTTACGTCCCTTCGAGCGGAATCAGAGGAAGTATGGAAAACTTTAGAAACAGCAGAATTCACGCTGCTGGAAATGTTGAATGCTAAAGATTATGATTGTAGTGGTTACTTTGGTGAAAATCCTGTACCTACAAATAAACCACCTGAAACGTTATCCTTGAAACAACGGTCTGATCGACAGGAAACTGAAGAATTTTACCTCACTGTGAGTAGAGTATTTTATTTAATAAACAAGTTGTTTCGCGGGGATCATGTGTAAAGTTCATAATAAGATAATAAATCATTTCATGAAACACACAATAAATCTACACATACTAGCGGACCAGGTAGAAGTTGTTCAATATTCAAATTTTCCATATACTATATTCTAAGTGACACCTCAATATTTTTTTCGACATTATCATTCTGCGATTTGCTGTTGCCCAAAGCAGAATCAAAAACTGACTCCCATTTCTTCGTATCCTAAGCTGATCAATTCTAGTGTCTTGTCCGGACGATATTTGGTGCTTGAAATTGGCACATTTGGCAGAGGAGCCTGTATTTTTCGTGAGATTGATGGGTGAGTATAAATAATGTGGTTGCATATCGCATTAATATAAGTAACTATGTGCAATACTCATTTCAATACTGCAGCTAACGAATCCTACAATGTTCAGTTTTTTATCACAAAAGCACTTTTACTGGGACAAATCCAATTTACTATTTTCTTATATCACATTCCTATGAATCTGAAGTTAAATTAATGAAGACAATTACAATTTTTTTACAGAAATTCAGGGAATACTTATTAGGTTCAACTAGGATAGCAAGATTAGATTCTAAACAAGAGCACATCAGAAGCTGTATGTCATCAGAAACACCAGATTTCTGCAATACCTTAAAACCAGTTGTTAAGACACCAAGACGAAAACGAATAGGCAGACTGCAAATGAATGGACAGCCAAAATTATTTGGAGGATCTTTAGAAGAATATTTGGAAGCTACAAATCAAGAAATTCCAATTATAATGAAGTCTTGCATCAGAGTGATTAATTTATATGGTAAGTTCATATTTCTTATTTACTTTGAATTTCGTTATAATTGAATCTTCTAGGTTTACATCATCAGGGGATATTCAGGGTATCTGGATCACAAGTGGAGATAAATAATTTCAGAGAATGGTTCGAGAGAGGTGAAGATCCTTTAGCTGATATGACTGATGCTTCTGACATAAATAGTGTTGCGGGAGTGTTTAAGTTATATCTTAGAGAATTGAGAGAGCCTCTCTTCCCCATTATATATTTCGAACAATTTATGGAGTTGGCACGTAAGTTGTTTTTATTAATTTAACTATATATATTATCGTTGATTGCTTGCTTGTCTAGTTTTATACAGCATGTATTTCTGCCAAAGTTGAATGGAATGTTCAGTTATTCTCATTATCTAACGTTACGTAATTCGAAAAAAAAAAAAAATTTCTCAGTACCTATTTGTGTGTTCGAATTTTTGTGTTTTGATATTGTCGAATGCTGCGAAATCAAATGATTATTTCTTAGATATACAGTGTGTTTCAAAAAGTACGCACCAAGAGGAATTTTTCTCACCTGTATAATATTTTGAAATTTGGGTTTTCGGGAGTTAGTGCTCAAGAAATGATGATTTTCGACATGTATGTCATTGATCGTGTTACTCTGCAAACCTGTCAAAATTGACATTTTTTTAGAAAAATTACCAAATGACGTAGAAATCAGAACAATATCAAAAAGTTTCTGAAATAAATGTTGCTCAGAATTTCATTATATACCAAACTGCCAAATTTCATAGTGAAATTCCGAAATTTTTTGATATTCATATTCTGATGACAGCACGTTAGAGGGAGCTGTGGGCTTTGCGGAAATTTGAAAAATAATTCAGAATGTAATTCCGATGAAAGAGACATCATCACAATTCAAATAAAGTTTATATTAATTTAATGTCCTCGTAAATTACGATTTCTATAGTGAAAACCCCACAATCTTGGTGCAAACCGAATTATTCTTGAGAAATTAAATGCTCAAAGAGCTAATATCTCCCTAATTATTTTGGAACATCATAAGAAATTATCCGCCTGTCAACAGGTATCTTTGTTTTAGATGAGGTCTGTATTGCTTTTTTAGTGGTATTTGAGCGAGTATTTGAGAAAATATATTCAAAAGCGTTTTTACAGGGTTTGGAGAATTATTCTTCAGATATAAAACCAGAGAATTTGATTTCTCATGATGTTCCAAGAATAATTAGCGAGATATTAGCTCTTCGCGCATTAAATTTCTCAAGTATAATTCGGTTTGCACCAAGATTGTGAGGCTTTCACTATAGAAATCATATTTTATGAGGAACATTAAATTAATATTAACTTCATTTGAATTGTGATAATGTCTCTTGCATTGGAATTACATTCCGAATTATTTTTGAAATTTCCGCAAAGCCCACAGCTGCCACTTACATCCTGTCATCAAAATATCAATATCAAAAAATTTCTGAATTTTCACTATGAAATTTGGCAGTTTGGTATAAAATGCAATTCTGAGCTACATTTATTTCAAAAACCTTTTTGTTATTGTTCTGATTTCTACGTCTTTTGGTAATTTTTCTAAAAAAATTGGTTCAAGCACTGACGTGAAGTCAGAAGCTTTTGCGCGTATGTTCTATTGTTCATTCTTCTGTATTGGACACCCTTAATCGAATTTACCATGGTAAATTATGTTGTCCATTCTCCTGTATTGGACACTCTTACTTCGAATTTACCACGGTAAATTCGAATTAAGTGTCCAATATAGGAGAATGGACAACATAATTTACCATGGTAAATTCGATTAAGGGTGTCCAATACAGAAGAATGAACAATAGAACATACGCGCAAAAGCTTCTGACTTCACGTCAGTGCTTGAACCAATTTTTTCTTTTTAGTTATCAACGAAATAATATTCCAGGTGGATATAACTCGGAAACCGTTAGGCCGATTATGCCCAAAGTCGAACTCAACTCTCCCTTTCGGATACGCAACCTACCCTGAAAACTACAAGTCCCTATCTCCTTTCGTTCGAAAGTTATCGAGGCAACGGTCACCCATCTACTGAACTCACACAAGAATGCTCGAATCTCCAACAATATTTAACCGATCGTATTAAAACTTGAAACTTGGCAGTAGAGTTAGGTTATGAAGACTCTTGCAAAATTTCAGCAATTTCAAGCTATTAGTTACTGATATATAGAATTCTTTTTTTTTTTTTCAATGATTTATTAAAAATTTTCTACAAATGCTATCCTCACCAAATTTTGCAAACATTTCTGCGTTGGCATTCTACAACTAATAACCATGTTTGAATTCAATCGGTTCAGTATTTTTCGAGTTAAGGAGGTACAAAAAACCACCAAATCTCAGAAAATTTCAGATGGCTATAACTCTAAAACCGTTAGGCTGATTATGCTCATAATCAAACTGAAATGTCGCGTTCTAGTGCACACCCTAACCTGAAAATATCAAGCCGCTATCTCTTTCCGTTCTCAAGTTATCGTGACAACAAAAATATTTTCTAATAATTTTTTTAAATTTTTCTAGCCATACGATTCGCACAAAATTTCACAAACGTTCATAGGTTCATATTCTACAACTACCCACCAAGTTTCGATTCGATCGGATTCATATTGGTTGAAAAAAAAATTATTACTCGGAAACCACTGGGCCGATTATGCCCATTAACGAACTTGTCCGTCGTATTGGGATGCGCCACCTACCCTGAAAATTTCAAGTCGCTAGCTCTTTTCGTTCTCAAGTTATCGTGGCAACGGCCGGACGGACAGAATCAAATTTGACCTCGAATTCTTCATTGGGGAGTCGAACTTAATCGTTTGAGACCATTTTCGTCAACAAATTCGAAAGTTACAGACATTTGGGCAAAACTATAACGCGATGTTCCCCAGAACATACGCGCAAAAATGTCAATTTTGACAGGTTTGCAGAGTACCACGATCAATGACATATATGTCAAAAATTATCGTTTCTTGAGCACCAACTTTCCCGAAAACTATACAGGCGAGAACATTTTCTCTTGGTGCGTACTTTTTGAAACGCACTGTATATACCAGGTGTCAATTTGAAAACCAACCAGGCCAATTATGTCACGACAGGGATGTTTTGAGAGAAAATGCCGTAACAGGTCAATTTTTATTCGGAGGGGGACATACAAACATTTGAGACAGGACTGTATTATTATTTGGCTAGTAATGGAAATCATTTCAAGCATCCCATTTGATTAGTACACTAAGTATGAACCCTGTAACTACTTCAAGGACTCTATAAAAATTTGCAAACTGTAGTATTCATGTAGAGGGACAAGTTGTCCTTCAATTGAGGTATAGCTCATCCTCTATTCCCTATCAAGAATTTAGGGGTGGCAACCCCTACACCCAGGTGTGAGAAGATTTTGGCTTACACTTGTGCTCAAAATATGTCCCCCTCCGAATAGAAATTGACATTTTCTACCAAAACATACCTGTCGTGACATAATTGGCCTGGCAAGTTTTCAAATTGACACCCTGTATATGAAGAAAAAACAACCGATATAATTATAATTAATATTTTGAATAGTTTAATCTTATGTTGTAGTGCTTTATTATTTTGATTGGCCTTCGATCAATATTGTTGCATTATATCAAAATTCAATTTTCAGAATTGGAATCCAAGAAAGAATTCATAAGTAGAATGAAGGAACTCATAATGAGTTTACCACGAAGTGTAGTGATAGTAATGAGATATTTATTTGCATTTTTGAACCAGTAAGTATTAATGATAAATATATACAGAAAAGGTGCTATCGATTGCTAGAGCCCTTTGATCATTGTTAGACTTCCTAAAATCGATCGTGACAATGGAACGACATAAAGTTTCGGGCAGACTGTCTAACATGTCCTAAAAAAATTATTATTAGAGCAGGGTCGTATGGCTTGGTTCAGCTCACAGAACTGCAACCGATATGATCTTTTGTTCTATTATCCTACTTATTAACTCCTAAGGTTGTGTTGAAAAACTTGATGATGTCTTGAAGATTTAGAACTGTAAAATTCTTAGGCGGCTTGATATTAATTACTTTGCCTTTTTTTGTTTTCCTGTTTGATGCAAATTTTATTTACAGTTTATCCGAATTTTCTGATGAAAATATGATGGATCCATATAATTTAGCGATATGTTTCGGACCAACATTAGTACCAGTGCCTGATGACAAGGATCAAGTGCAATATCAAAATCAGGTCAATGAACTCATAAAAAATATCATAATGTATAATGAAGATATTTTCCCAAATGATGAGGGCATCGTATATGAAAAATATATTTCACCTGAGCCTGATGATCAGTAAGTTGAATAATTTTGAATGTTTGAGATGACACTGACATGTTCTTTAACTATGTAGGGATGTTGGTGACTCTCCCTCAGATCAAGCTCAAGAAGATCTTTATTCAGACGTCTATCCTTCAGAAGATGGTGAGCAGTTTCAAACAATATAATTTTTCTGTTTGATTACATAATTAAGCCTAAAACACCATATTTTCCCGGGGTTTTTCGCAAAACTACTCTGGCTGGCCAAAAGCTCTGATGAGACGCTAGGAGCTTTTGCGCGCTTGTTCATACTATGACGATAGTTTTCTATCTCTTTTCAAATAAATAAATTAAGATGGCACGAGCCGATTGTGGAAATTCAATTAAATTCTTAAGAAAATACTTTGTGTTCGAGTGTTTCAGTTGGGATCTAATGGAAGCTTTGATTTCAGATTCCGAAAATCTGGAGGCAACAGCACAATTTGATTTTATAGCGAGATCACATCGAGAGCTTTCTCTGAAAAAGGGCGATGTGGTGACACTTTTCTGTCAAGTTTCTAATGACTGGTGGAGAGGTTGTGTCAGTGGACAGGAGGGTCTTATTCCTGACAAATACATATCTCTCAAAATGAAGTGAGTTTCATGGATGCGTTTTTTCTAAATATTTTCTGTCCAAATATATCATGTTGGATGCAAACTGACACCATTCATTTATCACGAAATAAAATTTGTCTTTTCAGAGATGAGGATCGAGATAAACTAGAAAACTTGAAGTCTAGCTCTTCTGAGGAATCGATGAGAAGAAGGGCTTCAAGCTCCAATGACTCTGTCTTATCAGAAAGTTCTATCTCTGCTGCAAATTCCCCATTAGTACAATGTGCTCCGGTTACATGGACAAATGTTTCTGATCTGGCTGAATCTATAGCTGTAGATCCAAATTCTTCAGCAGTGACTATAACTCAGTCAAGAGAGGTATTGGAAACCACAGTTTAGTGCACGAGTTTTGACTGTATGTGCTGTGTTGATTAGTTTCTTTAGTTTAATGTAGTTATTTTTTTTTGCATTGAAGTGAACTCTATGTTTGTTTTTCGTCTCATATGTACATTGAATGTCGATAAGAGGTCAAAGCATATAAATGTCCTAGAGTCCATACTGAGTTTTTCTTTCAGGATGTTTGCAGACCAACTACTTAGTTTTTCGAGTGTTGCATTTTGTTGAATATTTAATCATTTCACAATGGGACATGGAAAATCACGAAGAGTGGTATGTGGAAAAATGTGATATACAAATTTAACATAACCGTTTCACATCTAACTAACAACTTCGGTGGCTTTGCTGCTTTTGTGAAACATTTCCATTTTGAACTGGTTCCTGTGGGAATTCATTAAATGAGGCATGGTTCTTGTACTCAGTGACATTAGAAGTGTGACACTCAGAAGTAATCATTTCTTCAACTTGATATTTCAGCGGAAGTCTTACGTAAACATTGGTTCAAGCACTGACGTGAAGTCCGGAGCTTTTGTGCGCATGTACTATTACCTACTCACCTCTACTACGAATCAAGCATAGATATACAGGGTGAGTCTTTGACCACTGCATTAATTTTAACCAAAGATTCCTCTCATCAAATGAAACACTTTTTTCATTTAACATTTTTCCAAATTCAGCTCAGGTAAAAAGATACAGGCTGTTGAAATTTTGAAAAAAAATCAGTTTTTATTTTTTAGCTTTGACATCCTTTTTTCGAATAAAATGAATGTTGGCGTAAAGTTTCCTATAACTATGATACATATTTTCCAAATATTAGTTATTTTCTACTTCTACTGGTTTTCTAGTTATGGACTCGTGGATTCATAAAACTAAACGAAATTAGCATAAAGAAAGCATATAAAGTTTTTCTTGAGTCATTTCAAGAATATTCCATCGTTTTAGAAGATTATATTATTCTTCATCATTTCTCCTTAAACGCACCGTTTTCGAGGTATTCTTCATTGAATGTTTTAAAATCGAAAACTCCAGAAATTTCACTACTTTTATGGATCCGTCCCTGAGCGTTGGAATCCCGAATCAAGCTGTTAACTACGTTACCATGCCTTATTCTCGTCCGCCAACAATGTCATAGATAATTTATATGCGGGAGTGTATTAGCACATTGTGAAATCTTTAAACGCTTGTAACTTTTTACCTGAGCCGAATCTGGAAAAATGGTAAATGAAAAAAGTGTTTCATTTGATGAGAGGAATCTTTGGTTAAAATTAATGCAGTGGTCAAAGACTCACCCTGTATACCGTTTTCTCAGCTTTTTTAATATATGAATACATTTCATACCATTTCAATGACAGACTTCAGTAGAGAATCGTCAATGATCACAGCATTTTTAATTCTGACTTATGTATTCTATTGGAATTGAAATACGCCTCAAGTAACTCCAGGATATGATATTCACGAAATTAGTGATCGACATTCCACAAGTAATCACCGAGTTTTAATTGTATCAGATTTGTATATTTTTAGATATAGAGGAAATAACAAAATTTCAGATGAGTATAACTCCAAAACAATTCAGCCGATTATGCCAATTAACATGTCGCACTCGGATGCGCAACTTTCCCTGAAAATTGCAAGTCGCTATCTCTTTCCGTTCTCGAGTTATCGTGAGATAAATAATATTTTTTCTAAATTTTCTAATGGTACCGGTCCTCATAAAATTGGATCGGATGTGTATTTTTTGTGTTATCGAGATAATAATATTCCAGATGGGTATAACTCCGAAACCGTTGGGCCGATTATGTCCAACAACGAACTCAACTCTCCCATTCGGATGTCCAACCTACCCTGAACCCAAGCCTCCATATATTCCTCCAAAGGTCACCCATCTAGCTACTGAACTCACCCAAGGCTGCTCGGATCTCCAACAACATTGATCCGATTGTGTTCAAACTTGGCAGTAGAATTAGGTTTTGAATTTTTGCGTTGGCCTTCTCTAACTAATACTATGTTTGAATTGGATCGGTTTCGTATTTTTCGAGTTATTGAGGAAATAACAACCAAATTTCAGATGGGTATAACTCCAAATCCGTTTGGCCGCATTCAGATACACAACCTACCCTAAAAATTGTAAATCGCTATCTGTTTTCGTTTTCTGGTTATCATGACATAAATAATATATACGAGTCCCACAAAATTTCACAACCCTCTTTGTGTCAGTATTCTACAACTAGCTACCAAGTTTCAATTCGATCGTATCTGTATTGGTTGATGACAAAATTATTACTCTGGAACCTTTTGGCCGATTATACCCATTAACGAACTTATCCGTCGTATTGGGACGAGCCACCTACCCTTCAAGTCGCTATGTTCATCCGTTCTCAAGTTATCGTGGCATTGGCCGGCCGGCCGGACTGAATCAAATTTGACATCGAATTCTTCAGACCATTTTCGGCAAAAAAGTCGACATTTGGCCAAAATGATAACGCGATGTTCTCCAGAACATACGCGCTTAAATGAAACGATAACATTTGCAAGAAATTTTATGAACTTGTGATCCGAAAAAAATGTACCTACCCCAACAGCAAAACCAAAATTATTCCTTCTGGATGTTATACTTCTTTAGTTAATGAGTATACAGTGGAAGTCTGTAAATAAATCCATTAAATCAAAGACATTTTTTTTATTTTGAATATATGCTCGGACCGTATTTCAAATTGCGCTCTTTTTGATGCAAGGCAATGTCAATCGAGCTGGCTGGTTAGAATTCTCGCAGGAAGTACTAGTTAGATGTTTGGCTACTCTGTTTCCTGATCCAGATGAAGCCGATGTCTCTAATAGAACCATCTGGTTTCAACAAGAAGGTGCGCCTCCCGATTTTGCAAAACCGATCCGTGAGTTTCTGGCGTCCAGATTTAACACCTATGGACTATTTCTTATGGGTGCAAAGTTTTTAAGACCAAACCGGGAAACATTGCGCAGTTACAAGAACAAATAACACAGGAGTGTTGGCTAATTTCCGCCGAAGTAATTAGAATTTTCCTTTAAGAATAGTAAAAAAATTAATGGCCATTTAAAAAAATTATCTCAAATACGCTGAATAACATTTTCTTGCATAAAAAAGCGCAATTTAAAATACTAATCGACATGTCAGCATAATTACAAAACAAAAACTGTCTTTGATTCACTGAATTTATTCCAAATTAGAGACTGGCACTGTATTTGGACACACTTCCTTTGGACGAAAATTTCCATTTATTCTTTGGAATTTTCTGAAGAATATGGATCTGTCACATTTTCTGAACACTTCCATAAATTTAGGATATTTATTCAAGGAAAAGGAAATAATTTACAATAATTTTTCTAATGCTCCTTCGATTTTATAAACATATTCATATTGATTAATTTGCCCATATCTTCCTGACCTTTCATTCTCATTGTCTGCATGTGGGGAAGCTTGTGGTGTTTTAAATCTCGAATTTTAGCGTAGAGACTTTATACAATGAAGACTCATTGTACATATGGGATATTTCTTCAGCAGTACTGCATTTTCTCAATCTTTCCGTTTATCAAGCTATTATTCAAATACTTCACCCGAAAATTTTGTCTGTTTCAGAAGGGTCATAAACGACTGAACTCTTCAGAAAATATAGAAACTTCTACTAAAAGTGAAGAATGTATTCAACATCACACAACCATTAATGTAAATCAAACTGTTTCCCAACCACAAACCATCACTATCAATGGGTCGACAGTCACAGTTTCGAAACCGGTAGATGAGGAAGAAAGCAAAGATCCAATTGAAGAATCAGAAATATTACGCACCAAAATCACTGAAGCGGAAAATGAAATTGACGAAAGCGATGTGAATTTTTCACAAAATCGCGAACTTTGGCAAAGGAGAGCCAATTCACAGTCGAATATACAAATACCAAGTAACCTGAAAGTGAACAGGCACTCTGAAACTTTTGTCCAACGTCAAAATCATACTCCTGACCTTGTTATGGATTTACCGCTTCTGGGAAACTGCAGTCCAAAAGAAACCACTAAAAAATCCGTTTATGTGTCTAACACTACTGAAGTCATGGAATGTGAGAAAGCAATCGAGAGTCCACCATCTCTCGATAGTCCAGAAATGCAGACAGCTGCGGAAAGGTTTGCAAAACAAAATCAGTGTACTCTAAAAAAAAACACCAAGGTACATATTGATAATACGGATGTGATAACTATAACAAGTCCTATGCCTGACAGAAAATATGCAACGATTTCTGGAGGTCTTACAACTACCACTTTCAAACCTCAGATTAAAGCCAAACCACCTGTCCTTAAGAAACCAGTTTTTGCAGTTCCTCTTCCTGCCTTAGCTGCAGAATGTGGTAACGAGACAAACCCTACTTAAGTCGAGTAAATTAGATAGGTATGTCCAATACAATCTGCTGGATTCAGAAGAGGTGTGTTGAATTCATTATTAAGATGATTTATTTTATTGCCAATGAAATTTTCATTTCAGTCTATTTTATGTTATAGTGATATAGAGCTGTATGCTATAAAATCTAACAAATTGTTTTATTCATTTTTCATTTTGATAAAATCAACGATTTAAAAATATGAGTGGACCAATTTAGTTGCCACTGTTTTTATCCCGTAGGGTGTGCTGTATTATTAGAACTTTACTTCTCCATCTATTTGATCAACTGGAATATTTTTGATATTTTTATATTGAGATTTACATTGAATGGTGAAAGAAAGAAAGTTGAAAAAAATGTTGTTGACATCTTGGCTAGGAAATCTTTCTTTTAATTTCGACGTCGAAATGGATTTGTGAATATAGTAAAATGGAAAAATGTGAGGGTATATATTTGAATAAGTCGCACAGTTTCAATAATTTTAAAGAAGAAGTATTGTCCACTTATTTTGGCATGCCCATAAAATATTATAGAAACTTCTACTTTGCGGTAATGAAAAATGTGCAGATTTTGGAGAGATATATACGAATTGGAAATGGTTCAAATTTTGACCAGAGTCTTTTCCCAATGCTCTGTTCATATTAGTAAAAGTTCGGTAGAGGTATGGAAATTCAACATCAAATACAATTATTCATACCATATGGGCGCGTTTATAAGGACCTTTAACATCAGGTAGAACAGATCAATATAAACCATTCCATCAAAAATCACATAAAAGTTGCAAAAAATCCAATTTCAGAAACTCCTTGATTGAATCGATTCTTATAGGTCCCTAGATATTGTGATATTCCCCTTTTTTTTTGGTAATTTAGGAGCTGCAACAAACATTTCCTTCGAACTTCTTGAAATTCTTAATACTATATTCATTAACAATCGCGATATTTTCCAATAAATTAAAAAATTGGGTAAAAGTGGGAAGCATTGAACCATTTTCAAGAGATAACATGTATTAATTAGAGTCGGCGTAATTGAAACAAGCAAGGAGCAGATTCATATCTTTATTCATTCTATCAATGAATTAAGAATTCTCACAACATTTGTATGAATGGTTTTTGGGAAATCGTTATTTTCTATCTCTTTGATTTCATCTATTTCTATCTATTTGATTTCAAAGCTGAGTCTCGAAAGGTAGACCTCATCAAAATCAACAATCTCACAAAAAACAACTGTATAAACGATGCTAAGTTTAAAGGCTTACCAATTAAATGGATGCTAAGGTGGGCCTGGTATACCAAGATAGCGTTTTCTCAATTTTTCGAACAGGATAGTTTGAAAATTATTCACTTGATAACTTTAGTTAATGCGGCTAGGTCTATAACCAAAAAGTATTTTGTGAAATTTTCATTGTTCTAGCGACGATTCAGATAACTCCTATCAAAATATCATCATTAAGATATACAGGGTGTCCTTGAAAGTCGTTTGTATATTTAAGGAGGTGAATCCTGTTAGAATAATGTTTCTGAAATTTTGATTATGTTATTTTGTAACTTTTACATAATATTGAAAAATGACTGATTCCGTTCTTAATAAATCGAGTCACATTTTACACAGGCGATAAGGTGGAATGGTTTATTCTGACAAGTTCTACATCTTGTTGAAAAAAGACTAGCCCTTTGGTGGATTTTAGACAACTCGATATTAAATCATTGAATCCTTTGAAAAAAGCTGATTTCCTTCGATTAATATTAATATTGATGCGAATGAAATTTCTGTTGTTCAATTTTGTTGGTTATATTTTTTTACAAGTATAAATATGGACCGTAGTTGAAATGAGATCTGAGGGAATGTGCTTACATTTTTCTGTGAATGGTCATGTGCTATCATAATATTTTGTTAATTTGATTTTTAAGCAGGAGCAAATCGAATATATTGCACATCATGAAGGTTCATCTCTTAACATATTAATAATCTTGAATAAAACTCATATCCACTTACATATTTATGACTACACATATATAGATTCTTAAGCATTGTTTCTAGCTTATTTCCATTGGCCTGAAACTAATGTACACAAAAATATTCATCTTTCCGATTGGTCTTTCAATATGGACGCCCTATTTCCATGTGTAAATAAAAGGAGATACCCGTTTTTATTTCCAATTTTTGATTAATCTGTCATATAGATTTGGCTGCGTTTGTTGGATAGAGTTTGTTACCCACAGCATAAATTGTTTCCGTTTTATTCGCATAGCCCTAAATGAAGATGGTACAAGAAATTGACTACCGAATTGAGCAGTGTTTTCGAAAATAAAATTTGATCTGCTCATGTTGTTCAACGCCATAATCTTCAATGGTGATTTGCAATGCTCTATTGAACAATTCACAACATATTTGACAGACAAGGGCGCCCATATGAACATTTTTAGGGGGGCTAGACATAAAGATATTCAATAAGTATAATTATTTGACAAGACAATTTTTGCACATATGCCCTTGCCCTCGAGTATGGGCGCCCATGTTGACAGGTGTTGCTACATCAGTTGGCTACTGCCACTATAACCCAAAACATTTCAGGAGTCAATATTGAAAGCCTCTTTATATGAATCTTCTTATGTCTTGACCATGGTGCTTTTCAATGATATTTCTGTTAATCATATCGAAGTTTAAGCTTGTGCATGTTGTGATCATCTTGTAACCAAAGTTCAGTGATGGTAATATTTGTGACAATATAATAACATTTGAAAACGAATCTTGGTAAATATTAAATGGTCGATATTTTAGTATGGTGCCCATTGATGTTATTTATTCTGAAATTTTCAATAGATATATCTTATGTATTTATAGTTTTGTATATTTTACAAGAAATTAATTTCTAAGACTGATATTCCATAGCAGTTAGGTAGAGATATTCTAATATTTTACAATTGAAGGGGTTGAAAATGAATGACTCATCAAATACGTAAATCCCTGTTGCCAATTTTTAAATTTACACAAGACAACAAAGGCCAAATATATTAATATCAATATTGTAGACCCATTTCATGGGAGAAGGGTTGAAATTATGATCTGAAATAGATGCTCCAATTTTTTATACCTAAGAAAGCCTCAAGTATTAAATGACATATTTGTCAGTTATTGTCTCGATGTATTCTGAAGAATTTTTGCTAATATCAATGTCTTAACGATTTAAAACAAATACTCCACTGTTTATTAATTCTTAACGGTCTTTATATCAAGTGCTCCACATGGATTTTTTTCAATGTGTTCGTATGATGTTTCATCATTTTTCAGTCATAATGCAAATTTTATATTTATCAACTTTTTAAGCCTTATGAGAGGAGGAGTGAACATTTTAGATAAGTTTTGATTCGATTTCTACAATTCTAAATATTCATAAGGCGTGAAACTCAAAATAGATGTGGTGTCTTTTATATTTAGTGCAGAGAAGCTGTGAATATTGTCTAAATATTATTATGTACAATGTATACTCATTAAGAAAATGACATTATATAATTATTACCTGTCTATCTCAGAATTTTTCTTCCTTTCTTAATATTTTTCCCCGAGCAAGGACGTCGAATCGAAAATATAGCAAAATCTCAAGAAATAAACGAAATTATTTTTATCCTACTACTTGTCGTTGTTTTGAAAGAGCGCGAAATTTGTCGCGAATCATAAAAAAATATAGCAAAATGTCATGATATAAAGTATATAAACGGTTTCATCTGTCTTAGTAAGTACTTGAATAAAACGATTATTGGCACTCTTGTTTCTCGGAGCAGAGTGCTTATCAATTTGCCCAAATGTCTGTAATTTTCGAATTTTTGGCTGGAAATGGTCTTAAACGATTTGGTTCGACTCACGGATCAAGAATCCGTGGTCGAAATCGATTCTGTCCGGCCGTTAACACGATAACTCCCGAACGAAAGAAATTAGAGGATTGAAATTTGCAGGATAGGTTTGGAGCGTAAATATCTCGGACAAGTTCGTTAACGGGCGAAATCCATCAAGCGGTTTCGGAGTTACGGCCGTTTTTAGTAAAAACATTTTTTATGAATATATAAATTCCAAAACCGATCCCTCGCTCTATCTGAAATTTAGCATAAAATTGTAGAATAATGGATATCTCGGATAAGTTCGTTATTGGGTAGAATCGGTCATTCATATCATTCCCAGAGATCAATAATTTCGGAGATATGATTTGTCAAAGTTTGAACAAGAGCGCCAAAGCTCCTGTCCACAGGGCTTGAACTATTTTTATACATATTCTACCTGCCATGCCATCTAGTAGATTTAATTGAACTACGGCGACGCTATTGTAGTCTCGTTTCTGCAAGAGCGGTATGTGTGAATCCCGGGGCCCGGCTGTACGTCAAAATCCATTTAGTGGAATTAATTAATTAAGGAAAGAAACAAAACCCTATAATCCTTATGGATTAAAAAAAAATTGCCAAAAAAAATTCAAATGATCTGGAGCTGAATTCAGAAAGAGGGCGCAGAAAAGGAAAATTGAAACAGAAAAAGTAGCAAATGTGATGAATAAATGGCTAAAAGCAAGTTGTTCAATATTCCGGAAGATGGCGAAAAAGATAAGTTTTGGTGATTATTCCTACTAACAGAGATAGTTTTCAAGGAAGCTGATACCTTTTGAATATGGATATTGCTCTTGAATTGCGAGGAAAAATGGCGCCAGATCTTTCTCTAGAGTCAATATGGTTATGTCTTGGAGCATACTCAAAGAGCGGAGAGTTTGAATTTTATTTGGTTGACAATATTTATAAGTCTTATTTGTAAAATAATCTTCATTTATAGTATATATAATTTAATCTTTGAAAAACTGTATTTGTAGTATCCAAAATATTTTTGTATTTTTTTATATTTTGTTTATTTTTGTAAGAGAGGGGCGCCAGAAATCGAAAATTGTTTTTTAGTGCTAGCAGTGTAAAGGACGCAGTTCTGACCAGTTTGAGAGAATAACGTCTTCATGGCAGAATCTATCTGTCGATCTGAGCATTTTTTCTCTATTCTGGAGTCAATAGGGAATGCTAATTATATTCCAAACGTTAGCTCAATATAGTATTAAGCCTTTATTTAGTGTGAACCATTTCAATTTTCAAAATTAAATAAATATCGATGGTCTAGTGCGCAAATGTGGTAGGTGCAAAAAAGTAAATTTTACAGTATTGAAAAAATAAACTTCAGGCTTAAATGTTAATTATTTAATGTCTACGATTTAACGCCAAATATGCAAAACTTTGACAATGTATTGTTTAAACTAGAAAAATATCGTTCAACAAACTCTTCTAAGCGTGATACCACTTAAAGTCCTTTACAAATCTTTAGTTCGTCTGGTGTACACTTCTCAATATCTAACCACAGGAATCTATTCCTTCTTAGTTTGTGTACCAGTTGCCAGATGGATCTTGTGACAATGTATATTGGTGTTTGCTTTCTATCATATTGGAGACAGGGTAAGATTAGCCCTAGTCTTTCCTAGGTTCACTTTAACAGTTTATAAAGCTAAATGACGAACATGTAAAAGAATGTAATGTAAGTGCAAGTGCACTAGTACCTTTGTGTTAGGTATCTGACAATTTATAGTACTTATTGCATTGAATAGATGGCGACAGAGGTCTTGAAATAGTGAATAACACTCACATCCTTCGTGCACAACGAAGATGTGTTATATGTGTAATAATCATTTTTGTAAAAAGTGCTTTTATCACATTTGTCCGCTAGACCATCGATATTTTAAGTTGTTCCCATGCTTTAATTGATTTTGTCGGAAATACTGGAATTTTGATATCAATGAACCTGCTTGAAATCGTTTGATCGGTTCATGCCCATTAACGAACTTGTCCGTCGCATTCGGATGAGCAACATACCCTGCAAATTTCTATTTGCTATCCCTAAATTCAAATTACAGAAAGATATTCAGTCATACAATAATAAATTAAATAAATATATATCAAATGTGAGAACAGAATTTGCTCTCAATAACCGCATTTCCCAATCGTTCGCAGTTTAGAATCAATGGCCAAGCACTCTTAAACAATCGATGGAGTCAATAAGTCAAGAAATTAGAATCTTATATGAATATAACATAAAACATAAGTAGAGAAGATTGTTTGTTATCCTTCATCTTTCGATTTTATCTTCGTGGGTCATTCATAAACTTGTCAAATAGATTAAATTGAGAAGTATTAATTTTCTGTTCTGTTTGTTCAATTTCTTGTGTTTACATAGTATGTTTCTTTTTGCGCGTATGTTCTGGGGAACATCGGGGTATAGTTTTGCCCAAATGTCTGTAACTTTCGAATTTTTTGACGAAAATGGTCTCAAACGCTTTAGTTCGTCTCCCCAATGAAGAATTCGAGGTCAAATTTGATTCTGTCCGGCCAACCGTCCGGCCGTCCCTCCGGCCGTTGCCACGATAACTTGAGAACGAAAAGAGCAAACGACTTGAAATTTTCAGAGTGGGTGGCGCATCCCAATACGACGGACAAGTTCGTTAATGGGCATAATCGGTCCAGTGGTTTCCGAATAATAATTTTGTTTTCAACCAATATAAGTCCGATCGAATTGAAACTTGGTAGTTGTAGAATATGAACCTAAGCACGTTTGTGAAATTTTGTGCGAATCGTACGGCTAGAAAATTTTAAAAAAATTATTAAAAAATATTTTTGTTGTCACGATAACTTGAGAACGGAAAGAGAGAGCGGCTTGAAGTTTTCAGGTTAGAATGTGCACCAGAACGCGACATTTCAGTTTGTTTATGAGCATAATCGGCCAAACGGTTTTAGAGTTATAGCCATCTGAAATTTGGTTGTTTTTTGTTCCTCATTAACTCGAAAAATACTAAACCGATTGAATTCAAACATGGTAATTAGTTGTAGAATGCCAACGTGAAAACTTTCGCAAAATTTCGTGAGGATGGTATTCGTAAAAAATTTAAAAAAAATCATTGAAAATTGAAAAAAAAAATTCTATATATCAGTAACTATTCGTTTGAAATTGCTGAAATTTTGCAGGAGCCTTCATAACCTAACTCTACTGCCAAGTTTCAAGTTTTAACACGATCGGTTGAATATTGTTGGAGATTCGAGCATTCTTGTGTGAGTTCAGTAGATGGGTGACCGTTGCCTCGATAACTTTCGAACGAAAGGAGATAGGGACTTGCAATTTTCAGGGTAGGTTGCGTATCCGAAAGGGAGAGTTGAGTTCGTTTTTGGGCATAATCGGTCAAACGGTTTCCGAGTTATACCCACCTGGAATATTATTTCCTTAATAACTCAAAAAATGAAATTTGATCGAATTGAAGCTTGGTAACTAGTAGTAGAAAATCATCATAAAGACGTGTTTAAAATTTTGTAAGAACCGTACCCCTAGAAAATTTGAAAAAAATTACGAAAAAAAATTTTTAAGAACTGCACCCCTAGAAAATTTTAAAAAAATTGGTTCAAGCACTGACGTGAAGTCAGGAGCTTTTGCGCGTATATTCTATTGTCCATTCTTCTGTATTGGACACCCTTAATCGAATTTACCATGGTAAATTATGTTGTCCATTCTCCTGTATTGGACACTCTTAATTCGAATTTACCATGGTAAATTCGAATGCTTGAACCAATTTTTTTGGATGGATTTTGATTGCTAATCGATTTGTCTCATATATAGACCGTTTGTTGAATAGTGTATATAGTTAAAAAAAATAATATGTATTTCAATCTTCCTCATGGTTTGTATAAGTAACTATAGTTTACA
Source organism: Halyzia sedecimguttata (assembly GCA_937662695.2). Lineage (NCBI taxonomy): Eukaryota > Metazoa > Arthropoda > Insecta > Coleoptera > Coccinellidae > Halyzia > Halyzia sedecimguttata. The sequence continues at coordinate 7,796,337 of OW569420.2, forward strand.
GTTTCATGTTTATACTGTTAATACAGTATTTATAGGTAGGTACATACATCATTCAATTTTTTTTCTGCTTTTTACTTACCTTTCCGATATGTAAGTGTGATGAACACAATTAATATAAAAATTGGCACGTTCATATCGGCACCGCTGAAGACACTGATTCAAAACTAATTAACACGAGGCGCTCTCGTTCAGAATTTATTTCAATTATCGATACAAACGTCTTCGTGGATCGTATGAAAATCAGTAATTATTCATTGTCTTTTTTATCGTTGTTAATGACTGAGCTAGCTGCTATCACTCTGCTAAATTTTCTGACTACGTTATTGCGAAAGGTTCAAACTGTGATGATGAATTGAATGTGTTTCTAGACAATGGTGAAGTAATTTTAAGTTTTGAAGTACTTGGAAATCGAGAATCAACAAAAAAAATCGTTTGTCCACTGCCCGGAATTTTTTCTCCTAATTTTCTGCTACAAAAATCGGTTATTATACTGGGATTGGTCGGTTCATCGATCCCTCCTAATGCAGAACGCAGTTGGCAAATTTTCGAAGCAGTTGGAAAATTTCAAAGCAGTCGGAAAAATTTCATAGCAATCGGAAAAATTTCAAAGCATCGGGAAAAGTTTTGAAGCAGTTGGAAAAATTTGGTCATTATTGGATAATTAATTCATTTTCCTTCTTCGGAATTAAACTGACTGTCCCCTCAGTCAGCTCAAATTGGTACCAGATGGTTTGTTTTATGACATACTCCAGTGGGCGAAACCGAAACATCTAGAGAGCTACCCGCTTTGGGTAGCCGCAAAAAGAAAATAAATAATTTATGTGTTCGAATACTGCGCTACTAATGCAATATTATGATAAATATTATTTTTTGCCGGCTACGCACATTGTGCCGAAAACTATTGAATACTGAATTTACGGCAACAGGAATGCGTACAAAGGGTACATGGTGTTATTACACGTAATCGCGTTCCTATTATATGCGTGTTTTGAATTTATCCGATCAGGCGATCAAATTCGTTCACATTTTATGACAATTTTTTCGGAAATATTCCAACTCCATTGAAATGTTTCCAACTCCTTCGAAATTTTTCCAACTGTGTTGAAAATTTGCCAACTCCGTTCAATATTGGGGGGGATTGTATATAAAATTTTAAAATATTGATATACTGGGTGTTGTTTCGACCAGAAACCTACTTGTCAATTTTAAGGCCGGACCTGGAATGATACTTTTTTATTTATTTTATTTGTCGACACCCTGTGGATAAAGAACATACGAACCGAATATTACAAAAATGTTTAGGGTGGTTTATAAATTAAATATGATCAATTTGAAAAAATGGGGAAAATTGATAAATCACTCTTAAAGAACGATAGACCCATTGTATATTGTATATTGCTGTAGGGGGTATTACCGTTGCACTGCGACCTTAGGGTCTATTGTGCCCCCTGTCAGAGCTGTCGATGTCATCACCATCTACAGCTCGCCTTCCAGTTCCAGAGTTCTGATGAACTCCAGTATCTGGGATGGCTTCAAGAAGGCTGGCGAGGCATTCCGTGATCAGGAGTTTCATTCTCCTCCCAACAGAATCTGCACTCGTCAGTTTTTGCTAGCCCTAATCTCATCATATGCTTCCTAAGGCCGCTGTGCTCAGTGAGGAAACCAGTGAGGAGGTGCAGCGTGTTCTTACTGAGGTCTGAGGTCCAAGTATTTCTTGGATCTGACAGTATCAACGTTTCGGAGGAATTTCTTGGAGTGGTACATTACGAGGAGAGATAGATCTTCAGAAAATACCTCTTTCAGTTTCTTCTTGCATCCGAAATTCCCTTATGTAGGTGTATCTACCAACCCCACAGTAGGATTCCGGGTCAAAAAAGGTGGTTTGTACTCCTTTCTTGGCAAGTGTATTGGCCTCCTCATTTCCTCTGATTCCCGCGTGACCAGGAACCCAGACCAAGGATTCCCTGTTATTCTTGCCTACTTCATTGAGTTTTGTTCGCCACTCCCATATTAGCTTGGACTCGATAACATGGGAGCTCAGAGCTTTAATAGCAGATTGACTGTCCGAGTGGATGGCTATATCACATCTCTGATAGTTTCTTTCTAGGTTCATTTCCACGCATCCTTCTATTGCAAGTACTTCTGCCTGAAAGATATTCGTATAGGAGCTTAGCGATAGTGAGCATTTGGTGCCTGGCCCATATACTCCAGCGTCAGCTCCTGTAGTGGTTTTTGAACTTTCTGTGTACCATTTAATGGCATTTCTTTTAAGAACTTGGGTGGTGGATTCCCTGTCCCAATCTTTTTTGGCGCTCTAGTTCCTCGGAACTGAGTGCTTATCAATTTGCCCAAATGTCTGTAATTTTCGAATATTTCGATGAAAATGGTCTTAAACGATTTGGTTCGACTCACTGATCAAGAATCCGTGGTCGAAATTCATTCTGTCCGGCCGGTCCGGCCGTCCGGTCCAGCCATAGGCACGATAACTCTCGAACGGAATGAGCTAGAGAGTTGAAATTTTCAGAGTAGGTTTGGGGGATGAATATCTCGGCTGGCAAAATCGCACAGAAGGTTTAGGAGTAATAAAAAAAAAAATTTTTTTTTACAAAACAAATTCCAAATAAATTTTTTTTTAATAAGCAGTTTTATCATAAGAATCCATTCATATCATTTTTAACTCTAACAAGCTAATACTTTCGGAGATATGATTTTTCAAAATTTCAATGTAAATCGTATTTCACAGATTGATATAATTATTCTATGTATATTCTATGTATGAATTGCCATAAAGTCAACTTGACAGAAGGGAATGTTGTAACTTCAAGAATATTGGGGTTTAAATACTCGTATTTTAGCGATGCAACGGTGACCTCACCCGAAAATGTTTGAAAATATTACGTAAATATTGAAAGCATAATTCCAAAGTTCGAGAGAGGAGAAAATTTTGTGAACGTAGATCAGGAAATTTTTGATCGATTACAAGGTAATTTATTATTTTATACAAGTTTTATGGAATACCTACTATTTGTAGGTACTTTAAACCTGTTTTGGGCAATTGTCATACGAAACTTGTTTTTTTGGCGCTCTAGTTCCTCGGAACAGATTGCTTATCAATTTGCCCAAGTGTCTGTAATTTTGGAATTTTTGGCTGAAAATGGTCTCAAATGATTTGGTTCGACTCACTGATCAAGAATCCGAGTGCGAAATCGATTCTGTCCGACCGGCCGTAGGCACGATAACTCTCGAACGAAAGGAGTTAGCGGATTGAAAATTGCAAGGTGGTTTTGGAGCGTAAATATCTCGGACAAGTTCGTTAATGGGCGAAAACCATCAAGGGGTTTCGGAGTTATGGCCGATTTTAGTAAAAATATTTTTTATGAATATTTCCGAAACCGATCACTCGATCTATCTGAAATTTAGCACCAAATTGTAGAATCATGACCTTTATACGCATGTGAAGTTTTGTATTGACCAGATTACCGCAAAGTGTAAAAAAAAAAATTTGAAAATGTGGTGCAGTTCTCATTCTCATGATTGCTCATTTAATCTTCATAAATAAACTATTATTTGAATTGAATTTCCTTTTTGATGCAGTTCTATCATATGAATACATTGATATAATTCCCAACTCTGAGAAACCAATACCAGATATAATTTGTCTGTTTGAACTAGAGCGCCAGAAAGCTCATGTCCACAGGGCTTGAACCCATTTTTCATACCAAGCATCGTAGTGAAGTTTTTTTCGATGCTTACTTTCTTGATCATTTCGTCACTAGGAAGATTGGCTGATGAAATGTACCTGGTAAGGTACTAGTTTTTAATACTCTCATTACCTGTTCCTTTCCTAGATATTTTGATAATGGCTTCATGGGCCATTTTCTCTATCACTAGATGAAGTGGTGTGAGATTTGTGATAATCTCAAGTGCCCTGGTAGGACATCTTCCCATAGCTCCAGTGATACACACACAGGCTAGCCTTTGTACTTTATCGAGGGTTTTCTTCGTAATCGTACTATTCTGGCTTGTTTTTGAGACGATAGACCCATACAATATGTGTTATTTAGAAGCACCTCGGTAACCTCCCATTACCCTTACTGTATATGCGCATTTCCTAATGAGTCACCCTGTATTATATTATATATGTATGTATATATATATTTATTCTTGATGTATCAGTATTAATAAATGCCAATAACAATGCTGAAAGTGGAACAGTAGACAAGTTCCGGTTTGTGTACAGTCACAATGTGTGCATTGAAAATCATTCAAATGGCGGGGATTGGTGGAAAGCAATGCAATGAAACTTTCTCCTGGATGCATTCAAAATTTCTGGCTTCTTATATAGGGGGAGACGTTGAAATTTGCCGTTTATTTCACAAAACAGAAAGGCAAGGGCTTGACGGTTTCATTTTCATGTTTAGCTATGACAATTCCGCAATGTAATGACTTTTGTCGCGTATGCGCATGACGTTTGAACAAAAACTTTTGGGGGAACATGTCCGCGCAAGTTATATTTTGCGCTGTTGCCTCCATGGGGGAGATTTTCCAGAAGTGCTACTGACGACTTTAATCTTATCTTCTGAAGACTTGATTTGGTTTCAAAATTAATCTTAATTTTTTTAAAACTCCTTTCCAAATATTTATTCATTTGATAAAAATGCACCAGCATTTACACACCTCATTTAAATTTTCTCATCGGAGGAAGTTTTCTGTCGACTCTTGAAATGTACGATATAAAAAAATATTGGAAAGCCCTGTGGACAGGAGCTTTGGCGCTCTTGTTCAAACTTTGCCAATTCATCTCCGAAATTATTGGTTTCTCAGAGTTGGGAATGAAATCAATGGATTCTCATAATAGAACTGCATCATAAACGAAACCAAATCAAAATTAAATAACGAACTTATCCGAGATATTCATTCCTCAAATCTCATCTGAAAATTATATTATATCATTTGAAACTTAGCCAATATTCCGGTTCTGTTTTCACTGAAGATATTCTGAATATATTTTCATCATCATATGGATTATCCAAGGGCATATAGGGTAGGGGTAATTATAATATCCTATAATTGTTCATATTTTTACATTCAATCATAGAACAGAAATCAATACAATTGACATATCTCTCATAGGTAGATAAGATTATGTGTATGAACAGTGAACACAGATAGAACACAGACAGATAGAATTCGCATTCTGTGATAACATAGAAGTACGATGTATGACTTTTTTTGGAATGTTTATTGTTCAATTGATTTTTTGATGCTTTATCGGAATGTATATTTTAGATATTTTTTTAAATGTCCATTTCAAATTTCGTTTTTTTGATATGACGAATCACTTGTGAATATAGATTTATTTAGTGTGAGGTGTTAAAACTCGTATAATTTTGGCTTCGTTTCGGATATCAAATGAGACATCTTCAGACGCGCATTTTCCCTAACAAAGGGCGAAGGATGTGATAATATAGGCAACATGGCATAGTGTAATGTTAAGAAGGTTTTTCAGGTCAGCGTTCTCGTAGCAGATAAAAGGGGAAATCAATACTGGGCTTTTTCAGAAGAACCTAATGCCCCACATAACTCGCTAAGTCTTTGTCGTTAACGATAGTGGTAAACACGTTTGGCAGCCACAGGAAGAAATGGCCACATGCAGACAGAGTGTTGGCGAGTGGACAAATTAGAATGGGGTAGCAGGATTACATCATTCCTTCATAGCAGGTTAGATCCACTTGATTTCAGGACTATGGATTTTTTGAACCATATCTAAGCTTTACCATCTTGACTTACTAATTAATAATTTGTTAGATATTTAAAAGGTAAGCCTGGCAAAGTTCTCAATGAAACAAATTTAAAAATTCAAATGTTAACGGAAAAAAATTTGAAACTATCGTCACGCATAAAACTTATTTCTGCGAAGAAGAAGAATACGGGTAATTTATACTTCTTCACTGGTGTATGCGAAGTGTTCCGAATCATATATATTGAGAAGGAGCGTTTTACTTTTTATAAAAAAATCACTGAAACAAATGCAAAATTATTCAATTCATGCCATTGCCGAAATAATGCGGATATACTTAAGATATTTTTATTTCTTATTCAAAGAAATTTAGGGACAGTATCGTATATCCACCCATAATTAATAAGAATTGGGTTCACTCAACTTATGTACGAAGCAGATAAATTTGACAAGATATCTATGTATTTTATAAAACAAAATGTACCGATCGGTACGCCACTTACTTCTACTTACTTATTTTTAAGAAAAAAAAATTAAAAACTGCTTTTCGGGTACCATCTTTAGAGGGCTGTAACCAAGCATGGGGCCAGGGGGGGGCTCAAAAATGAAAGATGCACCCTATTTTTGACAAGGAATCACCCCCTAAATTTTTTCGCAGCTATTCATATAGTATATTGTGTGGTTGGTATGTGTGATTGGGCGCTAATTAATTTTTTAATATCCATGAGATTTCTCAGGGTGGATTCTATCTATGACTATGAGTAACCTATTAATTTCTTTTTTTCCAAATTCCTGAGGCTCTTCTTCGGTTTCTTTCTTGCTTCTTTTTCAATTGTTTATCCGTAGGACAATCTTGAACTTGTTATTGAAGCTATTGGATATTCTTGATATTTGATATGAGGGTTTACTTTACTTTCTATTCATTTTGATTTAAATTTTATTCCTATTTTATTAAGGAGTTCTAATGTTATTTTTCTCTCCGAAGATTCTGACTTTTCTCAAAATAATTTATAATTCTTCCCCCTTTTCTGGTTTCCATAGTTTTCCATTTCCATCAACATACTCTTCACATTTTCAAATCATGCCTGTCTTCATAACAAACTTGATTTTGATACATCAAATTTCTGCTAAACATTATAATTCCAATTTTTAACTGTGTATTTCTCATCAATGTTTCTAAATATAAAAGGGTGCATGCGAATGAATTATTTCCTTGGTATTGCTGAGGAGCTCAAAATCCATTCATTCTCTCTCGATAACTCCTTACTGATGTTAAATGCTGCAATCTGAAGTCATTTCGCTTTTTCACTTATTTCACTATTTATTCCTGTCAGATAAATAAACTCTGAGTTATGGTGCGTCAAAGACATATGCTGAGGAAAGCTGCTCTTGGGCTCATTCAACCACTGGAATTATGTGGTTATTGAAATATCGATCTGAATTGACAAAATAGAAGTATTCCGTGTAATTGGAATCGTGTTTGAATAATTAAACTTTGACAACGGTTCAAGCTACCTCATAATATTCGAGTATTATATTTCCGGCGATAATATTGTGAACTATAAACGGTGTAAAGCGAAAGGGTGGGCAATTACATTCCAATAATTTGGATGGTTTATTAATAAACGGTGCAGTTATATACAGGCATCGATTTCGAACATTATATGCCATAAATTAATTTGAATTTGCCAGTCATGCTGATATTGGAAAATAAATAACATCGAGAATTATTATTCGTCAATTTTATGCAAATACCGCTGAATCTTAGAAGTTTTTTCGATCATTTCTGAATGGATTATTGTTGAATCATAAAAAAACGATCAGTTTATCAAATAAGTTCGTGCGGTTTTTCTATAGTAGCCATAGATCCACCTAGCCAATTAACCGTTAGATCTACATACCCTACACTTCTACGTAACTCATAGATCTATATATCCAGCTGATCCGCATATCTGGTAGATGTACATAGTCAGCATATCAATGAACCGGTAGATCTATTTAGCCAGATGATCCACTTAACTGGTAGATCTACATAGCCAGCAGACCACATTGCTAGCAGATCTGCGTAACTGGTAGATCTGCATAGCAGATAAATTTATATAGCCTGTAGATATACCCACCAGATAAAGGTAAATATACCTAGCCATCCACACATTCAAATTCAAATTATCAATTTTATTTTCAATGTTCCATATCTACACTAAAATCGTTAATACAGTTATCATCAAATTTCTTGTACATTTCAAGAAACTTATCGGAATCTATTCACCAGGCAAAATCCACAGATTTTTCAACTACGCAACATCCTAGTTTAATGCATCGAGATTGAATTTGTTAAATTACTAGTGAGCCAGCAGATCTACCTAACCATAGATCCACCTAGCCAGCAGATCAATTAACCGGTAGATCTACATAGCCAGCTGATCTACTTAGCTGGTAGATCTACATAGCCAGCTGATCTTCGTAGCCAGGATATCAATGAACCGGAATATCTACATAGCCACCAGATCAATGAACCGATAGATCAACATAACCGCCACATCTACTTAACTGGTAGATCTACATAACCAGCTAATCTACATAACTGGTAGATCTACATAGCCAGCATATCAATGAACCGGTAGATCTACATAGCCAGCAGATCCACGTAACAGGGAATCTACATTGCTAACAGGTCTACGTAACCAGTAAATCCGAAAAGCAGATACATTTATATAGTCCGTGAGCCCTGAGAAGTTATTCAATTGTAAGAATTGTTGTACATTTCAAGAAACTTATCGGAATCTATTCACCAGGCAAAATCCACAGATTTTTCAACTACGCAACATCCTGGTTAAATGCATCGAGATAGAATTTGTTAAATTACTAGTGAGCCAGTAGATCTACCTAGCCATAGATCCACCTAGCCAGCAGATCAATTAACCGGTAGATCTACATAGCCAGCTGATCTACTTAGCTGGTAGATCTACATAGCCAGCTGATCTTCGTAGCCAGGATATCAATGATCCGGTAGATCTACATAGCCACTAGATCAATGAACCGATAGATCAACATTACCGGCACATCTACGTAACTGGTAGATCTACATAGCCAGCTAATCTACGTAGCTGGTAGATCTACATAGCCAGCATATCAATGAACCAGTACATCTACATAGCCAGCAGATCCAAGTAACAGGGAATCTACATTGCTAACAGATCTACGTAACCAGTAGATCCGAATAGCAGATAAATTTATATAGTCCGTGAGGCCTGAGCAGTAATCCAATTGTAAGAATTGTTGTACATTTCAAGAAACTTATCGGAATCTATTCACCAGGCAAAATCCACAGATTTTTCAACTACGCAACATCCTGGTTTAATGCATCGAAATTGAATTTGTTAAATTTGTATCACAATTTTATGTTATGAAAATCGTGAAATAGTAATCAGTGGTACATTTCTCGAAGAATTCTATCTATGACAAACTGTCCAGCTTGTGCAAAAATGTACTTCAATTTTAAATGAGACAATTCAATATACCGTATGATATTCCTCAAGAATTCCATTATTGCATTGATTAATTTGAAGAAGCAAAAACTATCAGAGGGTAAATGGGTACGTACACCTATACTATGAAATGCCTGATAGTGGGAAGTGAGATATTATACGGTATCCATGAATATCTTAGGAGAAATATCGTTTTTTCGGCATAAATACTTCAGATCTTTGATGCTAAACGTATGCTTGGTTTTTGGATTGCATTATCTTTATGAACAGTCCTTATTTCTGAATAATAATAACAATTTTCTCTCGAATGCCATCCACTACTGAATGTTATTACAAACATCCTCCAAAGTAACATGCGGGGACAACATGTAGTGGGTTTCTGGAAAGTAAGATATATTTTCGCATGAAAGAATACGATGGATTATTACTAGTGATGTTCCGGATATCCGTATTATATCCGTATTTGCGGATATCCGAAGCAAAACAAAGATCTGTATCCGTATCTGTATCCGCCATTTTTTTGGCGGATCTCGGATCTGATTAAGTTTCATATGTTATTAGACTTTCGAAATTGTGAGTGAGGGTGAATATCTAGCAACGAAAACTATTCAAAATATGTTTTAATTTCAAAGAATACTTACTTATATTTTGCACATTTGAATTGTAAAAATCAAATAAATAAACAATCTTTCTACCTTCTCTGGTAGTCATGAGAATATGACTACTTGGAAGTCTTCCTAATTAGATCAAAACTCAAAGCTATCTCTGATATTTTGAATAATAACAAAAATCAAATTCTCTAACTTAACAGCATTCAATCTCCATAGTAATCTCAGATGGCTATAACTCTAAAACCGTTTGGCTGATTATGCTCATAAACAAACTGAAATGTCTCGTTTTGGTGCACATCCTAACCTGAAAACTTCAAGCCGCTATCTCTTTCCGTTCTCAAGTTATCGTGACAACAAAAATATTTTTTAATAATTTTTTTTAAATTTTCTAGCCATACGATTCGCATAAAATTTCACAAACGTGCTTAGGTTCATATTCTACAACTACTCACCAAGTTTCAATTCGATCGGATTTATATTGGTTGAAAACAAAAGTATTACTCGGAATCCACTGGGTCGATTATGCCCATTAACGAACTTGTCCGTCGTATTGGGATGCGCCACCCACCCTGAACATTTCAAGTCGCTAGCTCTTTTCGTTCTCAAGTTATCGTGGCAACGGCTGGACGGCCGGCCGGACAGAATAAAATTTGACCTCGAATTCTTCATTTGGGAGTCGAACTAAATCGTTTGAGACCATTTTCGTCAAAAAATTCGAAAGTTACAGACATTTGGGCAAAACTATAACGCGATGTTCCCCAGAACATACGCGCAAAAACAGAGATCGAATGCGTAAGAGAGTCTAGATCCGTATCCGTATTCGTATTCGCGGATCTAGAAACTGGTGTTCCGTATCCGTATCCGCATCCGCGGATTCATACATTCAATGATCCGGCACATCTCTAATTATTACCTACCGCGTAAAGGCGTTATAAAGTAGTTCATTCTTTCGTCTTTCCCTTGCTGCTCAAATATCCTACCGAACTTATCCGCCGCGGCCACATTTTTCGCCTTCTTTTTTCACCTTCAGCAGAAAACGACGTTTTTACCCGGTTTCACGATTTTTTTTTAATAGACGCCTCTTTTTCCAGCTGAGTCCCGCATAGAACCACCCTTTCTCTCCCCAAGAGTACCTTCGTTTTTGTCCCATTTTCTCGAACAGTAACGGGAAAAATCTTCAGAAAAAAATGGGTTCAAGCCCTGTGGACAGGAGCTTTCTGGCGCTCTAGTTCAAACAGACAAATTATATCTCCAAAAGTATTGGTTTCTCAGAGTTGGGAATTATATCAATGTATTCATATGATAGAACTGCATCCTAAAGGAAATAGAATTCAAATAATAGTTTATTTATCAAGATTAAATGAGCAATCATGAGAATGAGAACTGCACCATGGAAGAAATCAAATTAAATCTGGCCAATTTTGCCCAATAACGAACTTAACCGAGATATTCATCTCCCTAAACTACTCTGAAAATTTCAACTACCTACCTCATTCCGTTCGAGAGTTATATCTATGTCTATGGATGAAAAGCAGTCTCACTACTCACAGATCTCTTACTTCATGTTCAGTTCCGAAATGTAAGAATTTTCTGAGAAAAACTAATTTCGGAGCAAACAACTGAGATTTTTCTCACTTCGCTCACAATTCTTCGATTGATTAGATAATGTCTCAGGAACATCATTTGACATTATGACAATTCATAGAATAATATCATTCTGTGACAACGTTGAAATACGATTTATTATTGAAATTTTGAAAAATCATATCTCCGAAAGTATTAGCTTGTTAGAGTTAAAAATGATATGAATGGATTCTTATGATAAAACTTCTTATTAAAAAAAATTTAATTTGGAATTTGTTTCGTAAAAAAAAAATTTTTTTTTTGTTACTCCGAAACCATCTGTCCGATTTTGCCCAATAACGAACTTAGCCGAGATATTTATCCCCCAAACCTACTCTGAAAATTTCAACTCTCTAGCTCATTCCGTTCGAGAGTTATCGTGCCTACGGCCGGCCGGACCGGCCGGCCGGACCGGCCGGACAGAATGAATTTCGACCACGGATTCTTGATCAGTGAGTCGAACCAAATCGTTTAAGACCATTTTCATCGAAATATTCGAAAATTACAGACATTTGGGCAAATTGATAAGCACTCAGTTCCGAGGAACTAGAGCGCCAAAAAGCCTTTTTCGAAAAAAGCTTCCTTGGTCTGCTTCGGTGGTCGGTCCTTATGTCAAGATTTCTTCTAGTATTATTAATAAGTATTTTGAAAGCTAGAGAATTTTATTTGGTATAAATCCATGCCAGATGAAATAAAACATAGTATGTTGATCCAGAGTATTTATTATTTCATTCACACATTTATACAATTGAATAGTAACGATCTAAGTCACATTTCTTATTTTCGTCAGAACATGCATTCAACCCTTTGAAGACTAAAGCAGCAGAAATAATAAAACATCGAAATAATAAAACCTACGAAATTCGTCCATATGTGACTCAGCTATAGCAGCAAAATATACAAAATAACTTGATTTTTCATTTCATGAATTTCAAGTATGTATTCAATTGGAGCACCGCGACAACGTACTACACAATTTGTAGGACAATGTGACTATTAAATAATATAAATTATAACGAAGTAAAAAAAAACCAGCTGGTTAGTAATGATTTTTAATGACTTCGTTATCGATACATGTTGAAAGGAGGGGACTCTTTGATCAAACCATACATAGGACAATGTGACTATTAAATAATATAAATTACTAGCTGACCCACGCAACTTCGCCTGCGCAAAATCGGTTATTGCGGTTGCAATTTTATTTCCAAATGCGAAAAATCTTAAAAAAACCTAGAACCCGATTGCAGCGCCTCCTACCGGGACAATTTAATTTCCAAGTTATCCAGGGACCCACTCAAACACGTAATTCTGAAAAATACCTAGAACCCGATTGTGGCGCCACCTACTGGGTTCAATTACGAATACGAACTACCCACTCAAACGTATCTGGTTAAGAAAAGTGAGAAAATGTGAGAAAGTCAGGAGACCGGCTTCGTTCTCATCCCTACTCCGTGCTGTTTACTGGGACGTGACACCGGTATAGTCTGGCAAATGAGTGTTGACCCAGAAAGACGCGGAAATTTAAAAAAATCTAGCACTAAGTATAGCAGGAATAAACTGCATTGATACTTTGAATTGAATTTTAGCTTTGCCATAAGCTCAGGGAAATTTTAATCGAAACAGAGTGAAAAACATTCACAAAAAATACGGCGACTTTGTTTTAATTAGCTCTTTCTCTGGGATAATTTACCAAGTGATAATTGATCAGTTATCGAGCGGGATGAAACATGATCAATTACTAAAATGACTATTAAAAAATAGGGGTTGGTGATAGAAGGGTGAAAATTTAGGGTTGTATGTATTTTATAATGCCACATTATAAAAAAATAAAAACAAAAAATTTCGTCCATAAATAAAAAAAATGTTAAGGGTGAACAACCCTTATCACTTAGGGGTATAGATAGTAGCCGATTCTCAGAACTACTGAATACGCATATAAAATTTGGTGAAAATCGGTAAAGCCGTTTCGGAGGAGTACGGTAATTAACATTTTGACATGGAAATGTTATATATTAGATAACGAAGTAAAAAAAAAAAACAGCTGGTTAGTAATGATTTTTAATGACTTCGTTATCGATACATGTTGAAAGGAGGGGACTCTTTGATCAAACCATACATTTTGTAGGACAAGTATTTTTACAAATAATTTTTATAATCATCTTGAGATTAAAAAAGAATCCCCCAGTTAGTAATAAATTTTTGAGACTCGTCAAATAAACATATTTCGTCCTTGCTACCTCTGTTAGCTACCAGAATCGAGAATTTCCGCACAGGACATTGTTGGGCGTCTCATCGAAACGAATCTATTCACGAACAATCAGCTTGATAGTAATCAAGTGCAAAAATAGTCCATGCATCATGGACTATAACTTTTGTGGAGCAGTATATATGGAAACATTAATACATCCTCGACTACTACATATTAATGACAACATAGTCCACAATATAACGAGATATACGATGAAGTGATATTGCAGCAGGACAATACTAGATCCTATGTTGCAATAGTGGTCAAGCCATAATTAGAAACGTTAAAATGGTTATGACTATCCCAACCTCTGTATTCTCCAGCTATGACTGACATGCACTTCTGGTCTTCTGAATAAGTAATAAAATCATTCCTGATATAGGCCAAGCATTTTACATGGTTTAATCTATAATGGCGCGCATTTAAAAACAGGGAGTTATGCTGCTGCACCCTGTACAATAGTGTGTCTAATTTTAGAAAGGTATGGTGGATTTGTGCAGCTACAGTTAACAATTTTAAAGTAATAATCAACAATTTAGTATAATGAATTAATGGGCAAGAAAAACTCTTGCATTTATGCGTACACAATTACCAAATAGCAGAAAATAGTAAATAGTAGTTTCCTTTACATATGTCTATACATGACTAGGAATTGCTGGACAAGGTCAAATTGAATAGTACAATCGATTTCCACTTTTGAATTATTATACGCAACATAATGAATAGTAGGAAACAAAGCAGGACATGCACAATAGAAGAAAATAAACTGCTCCACAAGAGTTAGGGATAATCGTTTCAACTTAAATAACTGACATTCTGAAACCTTTGTTTGCCCGTAATTTACTATAGTTTTAGGTTCAAAACCATAAATGCAAGTAAGTATTTTGGTCTGCAACATGTACAGGGTGATTAACAGAATAGGGTCAAATTTAACGACTTTTATTTCCGGACATTTTATTGTTTTTTTTTGTCTTTTTATGCCTTCAATACAAGGTATAGCCACCACAGGCATCAATGACCGCCTGACATCTTCGTTGCATACTGTCAACGAGGGTGTTGAGCATATCTTGAGGAATTTCATTCCATAAACGAGGCAGTAGTGCTTTGAGGTCATTCAATGTTTCTGGTGGAGGTTGGTGATCATCTAGTCTTCTTTGTAGCATATCCCATGCATGTTCTATGCAGTTTAAGTCTGGCGAATGCGGAGGTATTGGTAAATGTGGAATACCATGCTCGTCTCGCGCATTTTCTACTATTGCTGCACGATGTGGTGTTGCGTTATCGTCAAGAAATTGGAATGCTTCACCAATGGCAGCATGAAAATTTGGCACTACGTTGCCAATGACATGTTCCCTATAATGTAAAGCAGTCATATTGCCAGGACAAATGTGAAGGCCTGTGCGCCCGTTGTAACATATCCCAGCCCATACCATAACAGAGTCTCCTCGAAATGGATGAACCTCTTGCACATGACGGCGATTTCGGGGTATACACGGCATAGTCCATACCCTCATTCTTCGAGAATCTGAAAATCGACCGTATCTGGATTCACCTGTGAAAAGTACACTACGCCATTGGACGTTCAGATTAACATGCTGCCTGGCCCATTCTAATATTTGTCGTTTATGCTCACGTGTTAACGGAACACCCCTCAATGGACGTCTAGAAGCCAGGTTAATCTCTCCCAAACGGCGTCGGATGGTTTCAATGAAAATTTCAGGACCATTGGCATTCAAAAGTCGATTTCTCAGCATCCTACATGAAGAAAGAGGATATCTCGTTGCCGAAATGGTGACAACACGGTCTTGTGCGGGTGTTGTTTTTCTTGGTCCAACAACCCTATGTCTTACCTGCACCGAACCTGTCTCATTGAACCTATTCCAGAGTCGCGATATCACACTTTGCGATACTTGAAATGTTTCTGCCACAGCGATTGGAGTGAGGCCACCCTGTAGCATACCGATAGCCCTATTAGCCTCGGCGTTTGTTAATTTACGTCTTGGCATCTTAAGAAGCTCGTGAAATTTACTAAGTTCGATATCGCTAAGAGACTGACAATAAATTAACTGCATATTGAAATGCCAAATCTTACGAATAATGTGAAAAACTGCCAAACTCAAGAAAAGAGACGACCAGATGGTGAAAATATGCATTCAAATCGAATTAATAAGTTTTTATTGGCAGTTGATCATGTTTTTGATAGTGTCTTTAAAATTTTACGCCCCTGAGAACAACTTAATATGATATCCCTAACTCTTGTGGAGCAGTTTATTATTCGCTACAATTAAACGGGAGTAGTTAAATGTTCGCAAAGTTCTCACTCGTTGCAAGCCACATGCATTTGTAAGTCGATACTTGTAGTATAATTATCCCAGGGTAACTTGGAAATAATGGGTCGTTGCAGTCAATACATTATTTAGCAGGTTCATCTATCCTTTGAAACCTTTGTTGTCCTTTGTTGGATTTCCAATCATGTTGTTGAATTAGCTGGAATAGAGCGGCTGGATGTCAAAATATGACTCCCGACAGCAGTTTCGTAAGACTTTTACAAAGAATATTGCCAAAAGGTTCCATGAATCTATTGAAAATATTCATTCTGATTATTATTAGGAGTTGAAGAGATAGAACACGAACCCATCGGGAAGTTTATGATTGAATGGTTTCTTTCTGGGTTTTCTCTCCCAAACTCTGAAAAATATCTATAAAATAAAAAATTAATTATTTTGTGATTTGCCTAACAAATAGCAACGAAACAACATCAACGAAGAAACAACTATATCGTAACGTTTCGGAGGCTATATCAGACTGCTTCGTCAGACGCTTAACGAAAAAATCTTCAGAATTATTTTGTTGATTGTTATTCTGAGATTCGAGAAAGGGGAGAAAATAAATCCATTATTCCACACTTTTAACGCTCACTGTATGGACATCGGTCTAATTGCCTCGTTCTCTTCGTGATCGCTTCAAATTGTTGATTTAAGCTCAGCTCTTCTTCCAGAATTACGCTCAGTTATTTTGCTGCTCATTTTCATTAAATTTGTTGTTTGATGATATGTAGTTATGTTTCCATGTTTCTCTTTATTCAATTTCGCTCCACCAAAATGAACAGGTACGGGTTTCTGTGGGTTGATTTTGGTTGATCATTCAAAATATGTTGACACATTCTCCACCTTCATCTGGAGTGGTGCTGACCTGTGCCCGCATACCTTATTAACAAATATAAGCAATGAATTAGATCATCGAAAAAATATGTCGCAGTTTCTCTTTTTGATGGTGGTACGAAAACCTCATTACGAGCTTCTGCCGATACAACTGTGAAGAGCATCAGTAGCCTCAATTCCAATGTAACGAAGCGTTGAAAGGGGATAACGGTAACATTGATGTTTTGCCGTTAATGGATGAACTAATTCGATCATGGCCGCTAATCAAGTTTGTAGTTCTCTCCCAATGCTTTTGAACGTGGACATAGTTTGCATTGCGTGATAGGCTGAGATGATATTGGTTTTCTCTTGAAATTCACAATTTTCTGGTTATCTAAACATTTGTTGTTGACATACGAAGTATAAATATGTATGTATTTATTTATTTATTTATGAAAAACGGGAACACTAACAGGTCAACCAAAGAAACAGTATTCGCTTAAAATTAAATAAAATCTATATCTATGCAAAAACTTCACAGCTTAGAGATTACAAAGGTAAATTAGATATACAAACAAATGAGCAATGTATTCAAAACAATATTCTCGGAATCAACAAATACAAGGTACCAGCAGTTCAATAATCTATGAGAGCTCCTTCTTCAGTAATCTCTTGAATGTTAAAAATTTAGTGTTAAATAGATCAAAACCATCAAAAAATGTCATATATGTATTCATCATACGGATAAGTGGAGAATTCTGTGAACAATTTGTACGTCTGTATGGAGTGTAAAACAAATCATTATTACGAAGCCTAATATCAGGAATTCTAAATGGAATCATTTCCAAAGTACTCGGTATCGACACCATATTATTTACGATTTTAAAGAGCAAAAGAACTTCCGTTTTTTTTCTTCTGTCCGAAAGTAACATAAGACCGAAATCTTTCCTAATCTGTGAATAATCGTGATTAAGAATAGTACAATTATTTTTATATGCTAAAAATCTCAGGAGTCTTTTTTGTATTTCTTCTAATCTATCTATATAACATTTATATTGTGGATTCCATATAGAGGATGCAAAATTTAATTTACCATATACAAATGAATAAATAATGTCAAAAAAGTTTTGTTATTCCCAAATAGTCTGCTCTGGCGAAGGATGAAGCCTAGCATACGATTACAGTCACATATAATCTTTTCTATGTGCAAATCAAACAGCAGCTTACTATCAAAGAGAACACCTAGATCTCTAGTGAAATTTAGTTCGTGAAGATTTTCGTTATTAATGATATAGTTGAACTTTATCGGTTGTCGATTTCGGGTAAATGTAATTTTATGACACTTTGCAAAACTTAAATACAAGTGCTGCTCTTGACAGTAACGTTGAACTCTATCCAAATCACCCTGAATCATGACACAATCATCGAGACTAGATACCCTTCTGAAAAATTTAAGATCATCCGCGTACAGTAGAAATTTACAATGCTTAAAACATCCTTTTAAGCCATTAATATATATGATGAAAAGTAAGGGTCCCAAATATGAACCCTGTGGTACGCCAGAAGTACAATAAAAAATATTTGAGAATTCTCCATTAACCACGACATACTGTGAACGATTCCGTATGTAAGACGAGAGCCATCTGAGAAGGTCTCCACTAATTCCCCCCCCGCCAGTCTCCCAGACAATAACAAGTGGTATATATAATATATAATTAAATATAGGGTTGGGATAAAGTATGGAACCAAGTTAATAACTTTTAATCGAAAAAAACGGTATTTATGAAAATTTGCAGGTAAGTGCAATGGAACAAAATGCATCTGATGTACGTTTTTTTGTTAATAATATACTTCCGGTTTAACCGGAAATGCCATCAACTTCTTTAATTTAAATGCGACACCCTATATATTTTCACAGATTTTGAAAGAGCTTGTTATTTTGAATTCATACATACTGAGTTTAGTGTCAAAAAATTTGTAAAAACGAGGAATATAGCACTTTAATAAACCTCCTTTGAGTTTTTTGCATTAGAGCAAAAAACTATTTAGATAAACTAATTGATGTTGTTTGTTTGCATAGTAATAAATAAACGAGGACTGTTTAGTACGTCTTTTGTTCTCCAAGTATCAAATTCTAATTGACAGAAATAAATTTTACTATTTAAAATGGTTCAATTAAGTGAAAAAGAGCGTAATGAAATTTCAATGATGATCGTGTTAGAACTCTTGAAGAAGTGTGTCATATTTTTAATAATTTGCATCCGGAGAGAAATCCTATATTACGCTCAACAGTAACTAAAACATTACCACGTTTTAATACAACTGAGATGGTAACAAATTCGCTAAAACCTGAAAGACCGCGGACTGCAACGAACGGAACTGTTAAACAAAATATTGCAATCGATTTAAAAGAATCATCTCAAACTTCCACCACAAATTTGGCACTAAACCATGGTATCAGTCGACGTTCTGTAGAAAAGATATTAAAAAGTGAAAAGTATCATCCGTATAAGGTACAGTTGGTTCAAGAATTGTCAGACGATGATTTTGACCGACGGCTGGAATTTTGCGAACGGCTAATGGACATCTGTAATGTCGACGAAAACTTTGCTTCCAAAATAGTTCTTTCTGATGAGGCAAGTTTTTGTTTAAATGGAACAGTTAATCGCCATAACTCAAGGTATATAGGTCAAATGAGAATCCTCATTGCACATATCCAGCATTCACAAAATTTGAATGTTTGGATGGGAATTATCGAATATAGGCTTTTAGGCCCATTTTTTATCGACTTAATGAAACGACTTTTCAGGAAAATTCGAACAAATGTCGAAAAACCAAGTTTAAACAAAATATTCCAGTTACAATCATATTCATGCTAGCACTGATGTTGTCCAGTCACAAAAAAAATCCGTTAGGTAATTATTCAATATTTGAAAGAGTTATGAGCAAAACAAGAAAACATATTTTTCAAGGTTTTCCCACCTGGATTTTGGTACATCGAATCTTTAGAGATAATCGACATTTCTGTTTAAAGATGGCGATTTATATCATTTTTTATTATTTTTGATGCACCAACTTTTTGTAAGGAACCTAATTAGGAAATATGAATTGAAAAAAAAGTCCTTCTTGGTATGGAGTTGTTGGCAAGCACTTTATAAGGTGGCGTTGAGACCTAATTTTTATCTATTTATTGAACGGACAAGCCGATTATACAATTACAAAGAACAAACAATAAGACGAAATAAAAATATATGCGTACACTGCTGTCATGGCAAGAAAAAACAGAAAATATTACAACCTTGCGACAAAAGAATGAACGTCACTGAACATCGCTCAAGGTTTCCGCATCACAGACGGTTTGAGTTCGTAAGGAATTCCCTAGGTGACGCTGGTAAGATTTTCTTTCCAGTAGTTCGTAACAATTGGGCTTAAGTTTCCTAGAGCTCCTTCGTTTGTCATTCAGTGGCTAAGTTACGCTGATGATTGGTAACAACCATGAAACCGATACGTATCTGCCCTGAAGTACACTCTCCTCTTTGAGGGAACACTGAGCAATGAGGTGGCTACCCCAGATCACGAGGGAATATTTGTTGATATGTAAAATCGACGGATATTTCACAGCTATAAGAACACCACCTCCACGTGTTCTCAAGGATTCAGTTGATTCTCTTTCGTACCGGAAAACACCAAAATTCCTCAAACCGAATTCAGAATCGAGTTTGACCAAGTCTCTACTAATACCAAAAAGCCTGGTCCTCTCTTACCAGGTACATTTCATCAGCCAGTCTTCCAAGTGACGAAATGATAAAAAAAGTAAGCATCGAAAAGATCTTCACTACGATGATCGGTAGGAAAAAAGACTGGGACAGGGAATCCACCATCCAAGTTCTTAAAAGAAATGCCATTAAATGGTACACAGAAGGTTCAAAAACCACTACAGGAGCTGGCACTGGAGTATATGGGCCAGGCACCAAATGCTCACTATCGCTAGCCTCCTATCTGAGCATCTTTCAGACAGAAGAAATGAACCTAGAAAGAAACTATCAGAGATGAGATATAGCAATCCTCTCTGCCAGTCAAGCTGCTATTAAAGCTCTGACCTGCCATGCTATCGAGTCCAAGCTAATATGGGAGTGCCGAAGAAAACTCAATGAAGTAGGCAAGAATAACAGGATGTCCTTGGTCTGGGTTTCTGGTCACGCGGGAATCTCAGGAAATGAGGAGGCCAACACACTTGCCAAGAAAGGAGCACAAACCACCTTTTTTGACCCGCAATCCTACTGTGGGGTTTGTAGATACACCTACAAAAGTGAATTTCGGATGAAAGAAGAAACTGAAAGAGGTCTCTCCTCGGAATGTATCACTCCAAAAAAAAAATCTCCGGAACTTTGATACTGTCAGATCCAAGAAATATATGGACAGGCCGCACCTCCTCACTGGTTTCCTCACAAGGCACTGCGGCCTTAGGAAGCATATGATGATATTGGGGCTAGCAGAAACTGACGAGTGCAGATTCTGTTGGGAAGAGGATGAAACTCCTGATCACCTGATAAAGGAACGCCTTGCCATCTCAAACCAACGCAAGGAATGCTTTGGGCCAGACATCTGTAGGAGCGAAGACGTAGCCTCCTTGAAGCCATCCCAGATACTGGAGTTCATCAGAACTTTGGAACTGGAAGGCGAGCTGTAGATGGTGATGACATCGACAGCTCTGACGGGGGGCACAATAGACCTCAAGGTCGCAGTGCAACGTTACCCCCTAAAACAATTTACAATAATATATTATACAAGTCTCTACTATTATAATATCATAATCGGAGAACATAACAGCCTTCTGAAGATCAAGCAATTTGATGCGTAATCCACCAACATTCTGATAATGACAGCATATATGGCCCACATCTACTTCTTTTCGATTTGATTTATGATTCTATGAACACTGAATGACCTTAAAATATCATTTTCTCCTGATCTCATTCTTGCTTCCAGTTCTCTTTCAATTTATTCCATGCTTTAATCTGAAGTTGAGTCATATCTGTGTTGACTGAAATGGACTTTCCTCTGAGTGACTCTGTTGACCTTATTTGTATCCTCAGCATTTGTAAAAAAAATTGATGAATTTATCAAAGTTCGTTTTCATTTCTCATCCTGTACATACCTGAAGTATATCCATGAGTATAGAGCTGGAAGACAAAGATTTATATTGTTGACAAAAGATCTATTCTCGACACAACAGCACCGCTGTGAAGCTGGCCATTCTCGTCGGCCGTTTTCTCCGAGTATATCTACATGCTGGCGGAATATAAAGAGCGTGGCTGTTTTAGTGTCGCAGTGCCGCACTAAAGCATCACAAGATAACGAGCATGTAGACATTGAAAATCTCGTAATTCACCACGAAACTGCATTTACGTTCCGTAAGTACACATGGTATCTTCCTGGAATTGATCGTTTTATTTGCCCAGTCCTGAAGCCAATAATCAACCACCTACGCTATTGATAACATTTATTCGACCCTATATATCTCGCCAATATACACGGTGAGTAAAAAGTTAAAGCATAAAATTCATATCTTCGGTATTCAATAGTTTGTAGAAAAATGCTCGAACAGAAACAGGAGTTTGTCATGCACCCTTGCATCTCGTCATTCTGATTTCCAAAGTATAGAAAATAATCTAACTGCATATTTAGAAATCCTGAAAAATTACCTGTTTCAGTGGCGTTTGTGTCCGAATCCAAATAAACCTGAGGTTTCTTGCTTCCATTTGAACAATCATAAAAAATTTAGAACATTGGGTGTAACTTTCGGTGATGCTTTCTTGGGACATAATTTTAATTCTTAATACCTAGGAGTAAAACTAGATGCCTCTTTGAATTTCAAAGCCCATTTGGATGACTTGCGTCTGGGGGGGGGGGGTTTGAACCCCCAACCCCCCCCCCTGGCTACTCTAACAAGCTTATACTTTCGGAGATATGATGTTTCAAAGTTTCAATAATACATAGCTCTATGTATTCACAGAATGTGATCACTATTCATAAATGTCATCTTTTCTAGCTATTAGAGATTGTGAATTCACAGTTGTTATTCAAGTATTCGATTCTAGAACTTGTGAATATATACAAGACTGTTTTGATGTAGTTTATGGAGGCAATAGGAAAGAAGAACATAATGGAATCATCAAAAGAAATTACTGTTCGTTGACCACTGAGGTTAATATTACCTTTTACTTCCTTAAGTAGTGAGACATGTTCCTAAGTATATACAGTATTTTCATAATGCTGCAAGCAAAAAATACTGAAATATGGATTTACATTTGTGTATCAATCATTTTTTTCTTGAGTTAAGGTTCATAATACAGAAAAAAATG
Organism: Halyzia sedecimguttata; assembly: GCA_937662695.2. Classification (NCBI taxonomy): domain Eukaryota; kingdom Metazoa; phylum Arthropoda; class Insecta; order Coleoptera; family Coccinellidae; genus Halyzia; species Halyzia sedecimguttata. The sequence goes on from OW569420.2 coordinate 7,819,552, forward strand.
TGTTACTGGTATGAACTATTAAATTTTAAATTATGAAAAGATGATAGTATTTTATTAATATATTTTGAACTATTAAAATAATCTGTTCGTAATCCACTACCTACTCAAATATCAGGAATAAATGGACAATCTGCTATGATTGTCTCCAGCCTTGCTCTAGACATTTCGATGATACTTTCCTTAGGTATTTCGAGTTGTGAAAACTATGCACCGAGTGTAAGTTGCAACAACCCATTCCACGAGGTTGAATCATTACAGATTGCTCATTCAATCTTGATAAATAAATTTAATGATAATTTTTGAAGCATTAAGGCATTGAAGCATTCTAGATTGTTCTTTTCTTTTATAAGATAATTTTTGAAGCATTTTTTTTAAACGACACTTTTTTAAATTTAATTTCTTTCATGATGCATTTCTATTATAGGAATCCATTGATATAATTCCCAACTCTGAGAAACCAATACTTTCGGAGATGTAATTTGTCTGTTTGAACAAGAGCGCCAAAGAGCTTCTGTCCACAGGGCTTGAACCATTTTTTTTCAACATGTTAATACTTTCGGAAATATGATTTTTCAAAATTTTAATAATTAATCGTAATTTTATGATTTCATAGAATGCTCTAATTAAAATTTGCTGATGTATCTACATAAATCCAACATATGAGGAGAGTTATAGACCTATGTTTTGAATTTAATTTTTCATTTTGAATAAATTCTATTACGATTAGAAATTTATTTTCGGCCCTGCAAAAAAGGGTGCCCATACCTGCTTTAGGTGTTCAACCAATGAATGAAATTAATCAATCATTCAAGCATCGGGCGCCACGAACCTCATGCTTTTATAATTTTGTTTATTTGTATTTAGGAATTGAAATATAAGTCCAATATTATTAGGTCTGCATTTTTAACACTGCGAGTATATAATTATCTTCACATTCGTTTTTTATTGCAGAACTGGATCGCTTCTGGAAATCTCCCCTTTTCAACTATTCTGGTTGCGAAGGACAGAAAAGAACATATGAGCAAATAATATTGGATATCTCTAGAAGCTCGCCAATTCATGACCACATCCCATGCATAAACAACCAACCTCTCAAGTAAGTTGACTCTTTCACATTACGGGTAACATTCGTACATTCATTCCGATTCAATTATCTTGATATCCGAAATTAGTTCAAGGAGACCTTTCAAGGGACGGTTTTTTCATCAATCGCTCGATTGGTTAATTTGTGGTGGGATTGTTTGTCGATCCATTAGTTACCACTGTTTATCTGATTAATCATCATTCAAAAGATTAAAGAATTAAGCGCAGGGGTGGAACAAATTTGGGCAACCTCGTCGCTACCCTGTACTTTGGTGCAGTAGTGTGTATCCAGAGATTTTCCTTGGGTTTTAAAACTCAAGTTTTACCGAGAGAGCGTCGAACCATCATCAGGAAAGTTCTAGCTCTTTTCAGTACTCTGTCCAGATGGTAATTCCAGTTCAGTTTAGCATTCATGGTTAAGCCCAGATACTTTTAGGGCTTCACACGAGACGAGAGTAGGCGAGAGTATAAAAAATCTCGTCTCGCTCTCGCCAATTGCCAAAAAATCAAGTCTCGTTTAAGTCTCGTTCTCGTCTCGTAATCAGTTGTCTCGTGTCGTCTCGCTTAATTCTGAATAACGATAATAAATATTATAATATACAGGGGAGTCTTTGAACACTGCATTAATTTTAACCAAAGATTCCTCTCATCAAATGAAACACTTTTTTCATTTAACATTTTTCCAAATTCAGCTCAGGTAAAAAGATACAGGCTGTTGAAATTTTGAATAAAAATCAGTTTTTATTTTGTAGCTTTGACATCCTTTTCTCGAATAAAATGAATGTTGGCGTAAAGTTTCCTATAACTATGATACATATTTTCCAAATATTAGTTATTTTCTACTTCTACTGGTTTTCTAGTTATGGACTCGTGGATTCATAAACCTAAACGAAATTAGCATATAAAGTTTTTCTTGAGTCATTTCAAGAATATTCCATCGTTTTAGAACATTATATTATTCTTCATCATTTCTCCTTAAACGCACCGTTTTCGAGATATTCTTCATTGAATGTTTTAAAATGGAAAACTCCAGAAATTTCACTACTTTTATGGATCCGTCCCTGAGCGTTGGAATCCCGAATCAAGTTGTAAACCACGTTACCATGCCTTATTCTCGTCCGCCAACAATGTCATAGATAATTTATATGCGGGAGTGTATTAGCACATTGTGAAATCTTTAAACGCTTGTAACTTTTTACCTGAGCCGAATCTGGAAAAATGGCAAATGAAAAAAGTGTTTCATTTGATGAGAGGAATCTTTGGTTAAAATTAATGCAGTGGTCAAAGACTCACCCTGTATACAAGTTATTGAAATTGGAATGGAGCCCTATTCAAAAAAATTTAAAGGGTTTCTTCAGATTTCACACGAATTTTCTGAGAATAATATGTAAGTGACACATTAAAATAATGTAGAATTCAATGGTTAATCTGATTATCAATGAATAAACTGGGCACCTATTACATTTAAAAAACGAAAGTTGTATAATTTCCGGTGAAACCGGAAGACGAACGAATTTAAATTTTTTCCAAGAATTCATCTCTCCTAGCAAAGCTCAGCTATAAAATCTCAAGTGTTTATCTCTAGTCATTCTTCGAAATATTCTAACGAACGGTCTTCGTGAATCACCCTGTATATGTGCTCAGATTACAGATGATTTGATTTCATCCCATTCAACAATTGATGTTGGTGTTAGAATTAATGAAAAAAAAACCTAGATATTTCAGAGCAATCCTAAAAATAAAATAAAATAAAATTTCAATGAGGATATACTCTTGCTTTTTCTGGGTGTATTAATCAATCCTATCGAACATTTATTCATACAAGTCCATAAACTACGTAATTACAAAATATGAAAGTATATTTACAATCCATTGTGCAAATTGATTGATTCAATTAATTAATATGAGTGGTTTTTGACCACTATGCTACGCTATCATTGTCAGCTCGATTTCGAGAGTACTCCGGTAGTTTGAAATTTTTCCATAACCACTTTTCTGTGGTGTATTTTGCGGCATTTTGGCCCAGTAGCGCAGGCAAATTAGTGCGCTAGCACCTAAAAATTGCTCCAGAGCTGGAAATCATTTTAGCCCCTTTTGGCGGTCCTGCATAACATCTGAGTTTGCCACGGTTTCCAGGCTGTGCTTGAGATTTGACAGCCTAAAATCCGCGAAATTTTCGCACTTTTTCCAATATATCGCTTATAGCTCAAACAATACGCATCCCACAGAAAATTTGTTTCTTTTCCCTTATGGAAAAAAATATTCAGCGTCCAATGACGTTCAGAACATCGAAATCGATTCAGCAGTTCAGCCGCAATCGCCCGTCAAAGATGAGGAATTTTTACAAACTTAGCTCAAAAGTTGACAACCCGCTTTTAGGTCGAAAAGGACTTCACCAATTGAAAAATGTTGTATCACTAAACTTGTAGGAAATTCAATTTTGAATTAGACTTTTTGAAATTCGAAATGTGTTCGATTCAGTGCTGAGAATGATTTCGCAGAGATTTTTCTGCTAGGGCATTCCAAGGAAAATTCGTCTGAACTCAAAACTTCTTCCACTCAGACATTTGTTTCCAAGAAACATTACATTTAGTCAACTTATATAACAATTTAAACTTATAAATCATTATATCAAGCTCTGATTACGAGGTCACCATCAATCAAAAATGGCTTACCAGAGGATGCCAGAAAATAGAACAGGAAAGAAAAAAATGAGAAAGTTGCCCAAAATATCAAAGTATATATTTATAATTGATAAAAAAAAGTCTTTACAATTAATAGGGAGTTATTTACATGGGTCCTACAATCATGAGGGAATTGTGGCTTTTTCTTTTGGCCAGTACCTCGTATCAGTAGATCCTGTAGGTAGAACAAAAGTTGTTCAGGAAACTCTTCTTCATACTCCAGTTCTTGCTGGAGGACTATCCTCCTCCAATGCTGATCCTTATTCTGCCTACAGATCATCTTTCTCTTCGGAATACTCGGGAGTTCAGAGGAGTCCATAGTTATGTCATGCTGCACACCGACTGAATTCAGGCATGCATTCCACTTCCATTGGGCGCAAACGACTGAGCACTTGAGTCCGACTTTTAGGCAGGACTGACAGGAGCATGTATTTTTGCACCCTGATTTTCAGGAGAGGGTAATTGAGTCTAATAGTGCATCGGGTGCTGGAGACCGAGTGGTTTGGTCAGGCATCAAACCATCTGGGGCGGATTTCTATCTCCATTGCTCTGCATTCATCTCTCTGTCCCTCCACATCTCCACCAGCAAAAACGCCCTGAAGGAATGTTGGTGAGCGGCTGTACTTTTACTGAGGGCCCTCTGGAAGAGTTGAAATCTCAGTTGGTTGAGAGACTGCCATCTGTTGCTTGAGTAAACTGCTGCGGTGAATTTTGCTCTATCATCAGCAACCTGGTCAGGAGTGGCTTTATGGTCGAGTAAAATTGAGATAATACTTAGGAGATCTGGATTTATGGCAATAATTTTGAAGAATTTGACCTTGCCTTGTCGGAAAAACGAAGAGGTCGTGTCACAGCCGCTGAAGGCATGGAGAAAGAAGTGTCGTTTTCCATCTGAGGAAAGCTTGCTGTTGTTAGGACTATTCGCATTCCTTCCAACCAAACAGGAGTCGGCGACTTGAAGGTCATAAACTTAGTGAATGAAGCTATAATGAATATCTACATGAAGTTATTAAAGTTTCTTCTTAATTATTTGAAATAACTTGAGTTTAAATTCAGTTGATAACGTTCAATTTTGCTTGAAAAAAATTGGTTCAAGCCATGTGGACAGGAGCTTTCTGGCGCTCTAGTTCAAACAGACAAATTATATCTCCGAAAGTATTGGTTTCTCAGAGTTGGGAATTATGTCAATGTATTCTTATGATAGAATTGCATCATAAAGGAAATTCAATTCAAATAATAGTTTATTTATCAAGATTAAATGAGCAATCTGAGAATGAGAACTGCAGCATGGAAGAAATCAAATTAAAATAGCTGAAATGAATTTGACTCTCTCTTATAGAACAGGATGACATGTACGAGTATGAACACAGATCATATAATAAAGCTTAGATAGAATAATTATAACATTCTGTGAAAACATAGAAGTACGATTCATTATTGAAATTTCGAAAACACATATCTCCGAAAGTATTAGCTTGTTGGAGTTGAAAATGACATCAATGGATTTTTATGGTGAAACTGCATCTTAAATAAAAATTGAATTTGAAATTTGTTACTTAAAAAAAAAATTTTTTTTTCGTTACTCCGAAACCATCTGGCCTATTTTTCCCAATAACGAACATAACCGAGATATTCATCTCACTAACCTACTCTGAAAATTCAAACTGCCTAGGTCTTTCCGTTCGAGAGTTATTGTAGAAATTTTTTTTTTGAATTTTCTAAATTTTTTTTGACACTTTGCGGTAACCTGGTCAATACAGAACTTCACATGCGTATAAAAATAATGATTCTACAATTTGATGCTAAATTTTAGATAGATCGAGTGATCGGTTTCGGAAATATTCATAAAAAATGTTTTTACTAAAATCAGCCATAAATCCGAAACCGCTTCATGGATTTCACCCATTAACGAACTTGTCCGAGATATTTACGCTTCAAACCTACCTTGCTAATTTCAATCCTCTAACTCCTTTCGTTCGAGAGTTATCGTGTCTACGGCCGATTTCGACCTCGGATTCTTGATCAGTGAGTCGAACCAAATCGTTTGAGACCATTTTCAGCTAAAAATTCGAAAATTACAGACATTTGGGCAAATTGATAAGCACTCTGTTCCGAGGAACTAGAGCGCCAAAAAGGGAAAAAGTTAGACATTTTGAGTTCAGACGAAGTTTCCTGCGTTGGACTGCCTTAGCGGAAATTTGGCGCTACGTACTCTTTCGACTTAAAATTCATATTTCAGAACTGCAGTTAGCGCATGGCAAAATTCAAAAAGCATCTAATTTACAATTGCATTTCCTACAAATTTAGTCCTATGACATATTGCAATCGGTGCAGTCTTTTTCGACCGAAAAGCGCTAGAAGTTGAGTTTTGTCAACTTTTGAGCTTGAGATTGTAAAAAATGCTCATTTTTGGCGGGTGATTGCGGATGGACTACTGAACCGATTTCGATGTTTCTAACGCTAATAGTTGCTAAATATAGGATACTTCTCGAGTTATAAGTGAAATACTGAAAAAAGCGCGGTTTTTAGGCTCTCAAATCTGTACCACAACCTATAGAAACCAACGCCAACTCAGATACCTGTTATTCAGGACCCACAAAAAGGGTTACAACGATTTCCAGCTCTGGAGCAATTTTTAGGGGCTAGACCCCATTTTAGCACTAACTTTCCTGGGCTACAGTTTGCCGGCCGACTTTTCATATTCCATAGGTAGGGACGCCTGAAGATTCTTTGCTTCAGGCGCCAAATATATTAGCGCCGGCCCTGCAGAACGCAACACCTTTGGAAACACCCTGTACGGGAATGCAAAAATCTTCAAATTTTTTTTTTGTCATTATTGAAAGGTTTTTTCTGGGTTTTCTCTCCCAAACTCTGAAATATATCTATAAAATAAAAATTAATTATTTTGTGATTTGCTTCTGCGTAAGAAACACAAGATATTTGTCAGAAGCAATCAATTGAACAATGTTGCCTAACAAACAACAACGAAACAACATCAACGAAGAAACAATCGTAACGTTTCGGAGTCTATATCAGACTCCTTCGTCAGACGGTTAATGAAAATCTTTAGAATTATTTTGTTGATAGTAATTTTGTGAAATTCAAGAATTGAAAATTCTTGAATTTCTTCTTCTTCTTCTTCTTCTTGTGTTTCTAACTCAGAAGAAATTCACAAAATATTTAATTTTTATTTTATAGATATTTTTCAGAGTTTGGGAGAGAAAACCCAGAAAAAACCTTCCAATAATGAGCATACCTCCCACAGTATCCTTTAATGATTATTTTTTTTGTCGTTTATTTGCTGGAAATGAAAAGGTATATCTACCCTCCATAGCACCTTTCATTTTCTCGAAATTCAAATGGAATTTATACCCATGTCCTATGCTCTTGAGACTTCGAATGTATCAATCTACCGTTTCTATTCCCTTCAACGCTTCTCTGCTGTCGGTGTTCTTAATTGGAACAAGTTTTTCCTGAAATCTCAACAATCTTGGATGATTGCAATTCGCAAGTCAGATATCAAACGGTGATAATACTCGTAATGATCATTAATTTGCCAAAGTTATGTGAAGGTGTACGACAAATCTGTTCTATTTTAGTGAGTCTTTGAGGAAGCGTCAGGATAATATCCGTAGCTCAGAGCAAAAGGGTATGAAGTCACAAAATATTGAATTTACAGGAGAGCCTAAAATGCAACAATTGTACTGTACAGGCTGCAAAACAAGTAGAAATAATTATTATTTTGCTTGTTTTGTAGCCTGTATATATTTATAATTTATAGTAGATTCAGATAATATTCATGTATATGAATAATGGTCAATTTTTCGCTGAAAAAATATTTTCTTGTTTCCAGAATAATTTCATGACTGACTTAATATTGGTATTTCGCAACCTAATGATGGTCAAATAAGAGTTTTGAGTTTTTAAGCTGGAAAATAGTTTCTCTATTTCAGTATCGTAATGCGTCCATTTCAGCACTAAAAACAGTGCTGGAATGAACTCATTCCAGCATTGTTTCTAGTTATATTTTTCGTTTTGTGGTAGACAGCACTGACAGGATATAGTGAAATAATTGTCGAGGAAAAAGATTTATTTTGATTGAAAAATAAGTTACTAGAGATTCCCTTCTTGCAAATTTCGAATAATTCATGCTATTAGGAAACTGTTTTAAATCTGATCTCCATGCCCTACGTATGATTCAAATTCAAATTCCGTAATCTGTCAACTTTGGTAACAGTCACACCAACTGCCAAGATACAATGCAGAAGTCACTAGGATGTATAATCCGGAATTTTCATTAAATTTCAACAGTATTTTACAAAACTTGCCTGAAATAGAGAAAATATCGTCTAATACTCGTTGCAGAAGGCAATTCCAACACTCATTCGTTCGAAAACTCTCTCCTTCGTCGCTCGTTTTCAAATTTCTCATTCGTGTTTGAATAGGAGCCCATTCTGCAACTTGTATTAGAATATACTATTCTGTGCACCAATAAAATAATGATTATAATATAATATAATCATAAGTACCAGTATGAATTTTTTCGAAAAATGAAAACTGCTTGGTACAAACCGATCTATTTTTAAGAAATTAATTTAAAATTTAATTATGTTCCATTCATTTTATTATAATAGTCACATAATAAACAAAGCTGGCTCATATTGACCCTGATCGTCAGTATTCCCAATCATAATTTTTTCCTTATGCACAAGGTTCTGAAAGAAATTGTGGAATCTTACTCGAACCCAGTTTTTGAAGATCTTTGAATTTTTTGGTACTTATCGGATATGAAGTATCTCGTAGGGGAACCATAAATTCTTCTGCAGATAGATGATTAATACTTCTTCTATTAAAATTTACAATACGGAAATCTTGATCGAAATCTGTTTTAAAGTATAGGTGTTACTCGTTTAACCTGCTTGAACGGTTTGCGAAATTAAAATTTTTTCGTTATTCTCTGTTTTCTTGCAGTTTTGTGATGGTGAATACATGCATTGTTTTCTTGGGCCGCGTTTTTAATTATGGACTTATACTGTGTATGAATTGTATTATGAGGGACTTAATACTCTTTTTGCGCGTATGTTCTGGGGAACATCGCGTTATAGTTTTGCCCAAATGTCTGTAACTTTCGAAGTTTTTGACGAAATTGGTCTCAAACGATTTAGTTCGACTCCCCGATGAAGAATTCGAGGTCAAATTTGATTCTGTCCGTCCAGCCGTCCGTTGCCACGATAATTTGAGAACGAAAAGAGCTAGCGACTTGAAATTTTCAGGGTGGGTGGCGCATCGCAATACGACGGACAAGTTCGTTAATGGGCATAATCGGCCCAGTGGTTTCCGAGTAATAATTTTGTTTTCAACCAATATAAATCCGATCGAATTGAAACTTGGTGAGTAGTTGTAGAATATGAACCTTAGCACGTTTGTGAAATTTTGGGCGAATCGTATGGCTAGAAAATTTTTAAAAAATTATTAAAAAATATTTTTTTTGTCACGATAACCTGAGAACGGAAAGAGATAGCGGCTTGAAAATTTCAGGTTATGTTGTGCATATGAATGCCACATTTGAGTTTGTTTATGAGCATAATCGACCAAACGGTTTCAGAGTTATAGTCATCTGAAATTTGGTGGTTTTTTGTTCCTCATTAACTCGAAAAATACTGAACCGATTGAATTCAAACATGGTTATTAGTTGTAGAATGCCAACGCGAAAATGTTTGCAAAATTTGGTGAGTATAGCATTTGTAGAAAATTTTTAATAAATCATTGAAAATAAAAAAAAATTCTATATATCAGTAACTATACGTTTGAAATTGCTGAAATTTTGCAAGAGCGTTCATTGCCTAACTCTATTGCCAAGTTTCAAGTTTTAACACGATCGGTTGAATATTGTTGGAGATTCGAGCATTCTTGTGTGAGTTCAGTAGATGGGTGACCGTTGCCTCGATAACTTTCGAACCAAAGGAGATAGGGACTTGCAATTTTCAGGGTAGGTTGCGTATCCGAAAGGGAGAGTTGAGTTCGTTTTTGGGCATAATCGGTTTAACCGTTTCCGAGTTATATCCACCTGGAATATTGTTTCCTTGATAACTCAAAAAATAAATATTCGATTGAATTGAAGCTTGGTAACTAGTAGTAGAAAATCAACACAAAGACGTGTTTAAAATTCTGTAAGAACCGTACTCCTAGAAAATTAAAAAAAAATCACGAAAAAAAAATTGGTTCAAGCACTGACGTGAAGTCAGAAGCTTTTGCGCGTATGTTCTATTGTCCATTCTTCTGTATTGGACACCCTTAATCGAATTTACCATGGTAAATTATGTTGTCCATTCTCCTGTATTGGACACTCTTAATTCAAATTTACCATGGTAAATTCGAATTAAGTGTCCAATACAGGAGAATGGACGACATAATTAACACTCTTTATTCAAATTTACCATGGTAAATTCGAATTAAGTGTCCAATACAGGAGAATGGACGACATAATTAACCATGGTAAATTCGATTAAGGGTGTCCAATACAGAAGAATGGACAATAGAACATACGCGCAAAAGCTTCTGACTTCACGTCAGTGCTTGAACCAATTTTTTGGACATAATATGGTTTTGCCCTAGGTGATATAAGTATAATGTTGGACCCAATACATGTGAAAGTAAGTTAATACTGTTTTGCTCCAGAATCGCAGCGGACTTAATACTGTTTTCAAAATTCCATTTTCGTCATTTTAAGTTCAATTGTCTTATAGAGTAGACCACTGAATAGAGCGCGAAATTTTAATCTAGGTGAGCCAAAAAACCGGAAAATTCAAATTTTGGACTTAATACCCTTTAGCTCTCAGGTACGGATATGTATTTGGTGTTATTATGGGGAATACCAAGAAATCGATGTTCGTCGTATTGATAATTTCCGCCGAATATGCGCGCTTGTTCCCCCAGGAAGAGCGTTCTATAAATTTTCCCAGATGTCTGTTTATTTTTAAAATTTTGGACTGAAAATGTTCCCAAACGATTAGTTTCTACTCACTGATGAATAATCCGGGGTGAAAACCTTCTGTCCGGCCGAGAGAATGATAACTCTTGAACGAAATCAGTTAGATAGTTGGAATTTGCGGGGTAGGTTTGGGGCATACATAAATCGGTTCAGTTGAGTGGTTTCGTAATCTATAAACAGAGTGAGTCTTTGACCACTGCATTAATTTTAACCAAAGATTCCTCTCATCAATTGAAACACTTTTTCCATTTAACATTTTTCCAAATTCAGCTCAGGTAAAAAGATACAGGCTGTTGAAATATTGAAAAAAAATCAGTTTTTATTTTGTAGCTTTGACATCCTTTTTTCGAATAAAATGAATGTTGGCGTAAAGTTTCCTATAACTATGATACATATTTTCCAAATATTAGTTATTTTCTACTTCTACTGGTTTTCTAGTTATAGACTCGTGGATTCATAAAACTAAACGAAATTAGCATAAAGAAAGCATATAAAGTTTTTCTTGAGTCATTTCAAGAATATTCCATCGTTTTAGAACATTATATTATTCTTCTTCATTTCTCCTTAAACGCACCGATTTCGAGATATTCTCTCATATATATGTTTTAAAATGGAAAACTCCAGAAATTTCACTACTTTTATGGATCCATCCCTGAGCGTTGGAATCCCGAATCAAGCTGTAAACCACGTTACCATGCCTTATTCTCGTCCGCCAACAATGTCATAGATAATTAATATGCGGGAGTGTATTAGCACATTGTGAAAACTTTAAACGCTTGTAACTTTTTACCTGAGCCGAATCTGGAAAAATGGTAAATGAAAAAAGTGTTTCAATTGATGAGAGGAATCTTTGGTTAACATTAATGCAGTGGTCAAAGACTCACCCTGTATATAAAAGAAAGTCGTGTTAGTTACACTATTTATAACTCAAGAACTGCTGTACTGATTTGGCTGAAATTTGGTGGGGAGGTAGCTTAGAACCAGGCGACGGACATAGGATACTTTTTATCCGAGATGTTCATACAGGGTGTTTTTCTTTTAACGTCAATTACAACTTGTTGTTTTTCTTGCCATAATCGTACAATTTTAGTCATATGTGTTAAAAAATAAACTTTCGAGGCATACATCATTGAAAATAAACCATTACTATACAGGCTGTTTTTTTTCTCACGGCACAATTGTACGTGATTGAAGTGATTTGTGCCAGAAACAAATCATTAACTAAAAAGGTGGATTTTCATAATGTATTGGTCCGAAATCTTCATACAGGGTGTTTTTCTTTTAACTTCAATTTCAACTTGCTGTTTTCCATGCCACAATCGTACAATTTCATTCATTTGTGTTGAAAAATAAACTTTAAGAGGGACACATCATTGAAAATAAATCATTACTATACAGGGTGTTCTTTTTCTCATTGCACAATTGTACGCGATTGGAGTGATTTTGGTCACAAACAAAGCATTAACTGAATTGGTACCTTGGATGGATTCTCATAAGGTTTTTGTTCAAAATCTTAATACAGGGTGTTTTTCTTTTAACGTCAATTGCAACTTGCTGTTTTTCACGCCATAATCGTACAATTTCATTCATTTGTATTAAAAAATATACTTTTGAGTTGAAAATGAACCATTACTATACAGGATGTTCTTTTTCTCTCGGCACAATTGTACGCGATTTAAGTGATTTGTGCCACAAATAAAGCATCAACTAAATAGGTACCTTGGATGGATTCCCATAATGTATTTGGCTGAAATCTTCATACAGGGTGTTTTTCTTTTAACGTCAATTGCAACTTGCTGTTTTCCATGCCACAGTCGTACAATTTCATTCATTTGTGTTAAAGAATATTGTTTCGAGACGTACATCGTTGTAAAATAAAGGACTGGACAAACTGGCGCGGCCGTGGTGGCATTTGCGATTAGTCGGCGGCCAGACACGCGATCAAAATTAACACCGAGTTTAGGCCGCGTCTCAGGCCGCGCCAGTTTATGAACCCACATGAATAACCAATACTGTACAGGATGCTCTTTTTCTAACGACATACTTGTGCGCGATTGAAGAGGTTTCTCTACCTGTAAGAAAGAGGACTCATGTCCCAGGGTCACAGAGATCCTAATTTTCGTCCCATATATTCTAACACCTGCACCCTTATATGTATGAATGGAATACATCCTGAAACTCGACTGGCAAACATTCTGGAGAGTTTCAGGCTTATAAGAAATAGTCTAACGGAGTCAGATCTGGAAGTCGAGCCTGCCATTCAATAAAACCTCGGTGACCGATCCACCTGTTCGAGAACACTTCGTTCAGGTAATCACGTACGTATGTTGAAATGAATGGAGTGGTGCTCCATCTTGTTGAAACCATAGCGTTTCATTTGGGAGATCCGGATCTGCATCGTTCGGAAAAAGAACCACCAACACCGTAATAAATACAAATATTTCGGACCTGTTAACGGTCTTTCAATAAGATAAGAAAGTAGGAGAATAAAAATTAACAAACTAATTCGAATTGAATTCAGATACGACCACCAATTTCAACCATTTGCCATGTCCACTGTAGGCAAGTAGGTACTAGGAGAGCACACAAGACATCCAGATGGTCTAAAGTATTTTTTGTGAGTTTCAGTATCTATGCTAGTATCGTTTTTGTAATAAAAAGGTGTTTATTTGGTGAAGACTTAATTTCAATAGTTTCACAGGTTTTTCCAATTTAAATAATCAATATATCGAGAATTATTCACCTAAATGGCTTTACATGTGCATCACTGAATTCAGAATATTATGATCTATCCATGTCAAGAATAAATATGGGTTCGCAATTAATCAAATATGGCGATGACGACACTGCTTAGTAAAGAGAAATGGTAGAAAAATAAGAATTACGGGAAAATATTCTTTATGAAATAAATAACTTTGACCTATCAAACGATTTTTCGATATTCCTGAAAGGGTAGAAAATAAATCTATTATTCCATACTTTTTCGCTCACTGTTAGTAATGAACTGATCAATTTTCGAAGAAGTCTATAAAATCCTAGGAGTTTCAGCATAATCATATCATATTCTTATAACTTTTCCTCACGACTGAGACACTTAACATAGAATAAGGTGACTAATTGCTAATAACTAAAAGACACACGGCCAAATATGGTTTTTATTTGAGATTAATGTTCTTGGGTGTTTACCACGTGTTTGTATTCCTTCTCATGAATAAGTAGTAACTACCTGACAAATAGATAATGTTTCCTTGTCCATAATCTGTTTACAACCCTTTCTATGTATTCTAATGTGATCCAGGTATCTATTTCAGTCATGAATAATATTTTTATTATCTGCAGCCAATATGATCGATAATAGTTTCAATGAAACCAGTGGAAAATAAAGCACCTGCATATTTTATTTAGAACATTAAACTTTCCTGTACGTTGGGTGAACTCGCACAAATCAATATATGCATATAATATGAATTTTCCCTCTGGTCGTTCTGTGTCACGCGATTGCGTGGGGGAAAATGATGTACCGTTTTTTACCGTCAGCTTGGCAGTAAGAATTTCTGAAACAAATACTTTTTGGCTTATTTTTTTGCTTTTTCTTCCTTAAACACATATATCGTGGATTAACTGAGGAGGAGAGTGTAGTGTGAACCGTTCCTTCCCCATCATCTCCCATACATGTTCGATAGGATTTAAATCCGCTGAACGGGGTGGCCACGGCAAAACAATAACGCCTGCTTCTTGGAGAAAGTCCATAGTTCGATAAGCAATATATCTACATCTGAGTGAGCCATTTCTAAAACCTCACGACGTGATAGCCAAGGCTCCCAAAGACTTCATCAGGTATGTTAACACCATTGACAATTTCCTTGGGATTGAATAAGTAGTAATAGAGCAAAATATCGTATCGGTCGCAGTTCTGAAGGGCTGGACCAAGACTCACGACACTGTTCTAATAGATAAAATACCGTTGAACCTCATTGAACGATATCCAAGCGGGCAAAAGTCGGAAAAAAATTATGTTCTAGTCTGAAATGTCAAGCATTTCTGCAGGAGACATAGTTGATGTTAGCGGTGGAATAATTGATGGTAATTTGAGCATCCCAAGGGAGTGAATAATCCAAATAATCCAATAATTATGCCAAAATTTCTTAAGTCAATAGTGGGGATTTTTATCAGCGTTGCGAGTAATGAACGCGCCTATTAATTGAATTCAACATTATTTTAGTTCCAATGACAATGAGTTTTTGTGGTGTCACACCCATGCATGCCACTATAACAATAGGAATACAATATACAGGGTGAATCCGTAAGTTGTACATTAATTTTAACCATAGATTGCTCCCATCAAATGAAACACTTTTTTCATTTAGCATTTATCCAAATTCGCCGCAGGAAAAAAGATACAGTCTGTTGAAATTTGAACACATAATCAGTTTTGCTTTTGTAGCCTGGTTACTCAGAATAATTTTTCATAACTATAACACATAATCTCCATTAAACAGTTTTTTCCTACTTCTACGGGTTTCCTCGTTATAGACCCGCGAATTCATAAAACTTAAGAAAACTCAATCATTTTAGAAAATTAAATTATTCTTCATCAATTGTCCTAAAACGTACCGTTTTCGAGACGTTCTTCATTTAATGCCATGAAATATGATAAAAAATTCCAGAAATTTGACTGCTTTTATCAATCCGGACCTAGAATAGAATAACAGACGATCTGTGCTCGAATAAAGACAGACTGAGTATTGATCTCAAAGTTGACACTTGTAGAAAGATATATAGCTAGTATAACCTCTTTATCTCACATAATATGTTTATGCATTTCAATTAATTCCGTCTATTTCTAAATTGATTGGTTATATTACTATATTAAACCGGATAAGTTAATAATGTATGACTTCAGAATATCTAATAATCAAATTCCAATTTCTCGATGAATGATTACCTAGTTTATTTTAGCTGGTCTGGGAATTGTGGAAATTCACCGGCACTTCGAACAACTTGAAACAGGTTATTTATCATAATAAAAACCATAGAAAAAGGCGATCATTATTCAGAAAACTTGAATCGCATGGTAGTTATCTTTTGGGAAATATGAATAGGCTTACCATGATCTGTATTAATCTTCGAATTTTTATCTATTTATCCGCAATGGTGAATATAAAACGAATTACTTAATAGTGTTAAAAATGTTGAATATCAATTATAACGCTAGAGAGTGTACAGCATAAATTCTTGAGATTTTTGTCTTTTAGAAATAAATAAGTCATTGTTGATCATGATTACACAGAAATTCAACAATACTTCAAAATATTATGCTTGGAAAATCGTAGGAAGTTAAATGATATGTGTCTGTTGTTTAAATTTGCTAATGGCATACTTAACGTTCCGGAAATTCTGGAATCAATCGAATTTAGAGTACGGGTTGCCGTAAAGTGTCAAATTTTTTTTTTTTTTTAATTTTTATTTCTGCAATAACTCTCGAACAGAATGAGCTAGGCAGTTGAGATTTTCAGGGAAGGTTTGGGAGATAAATGTTAAGTTCGCAAAATAGGCCGGATGGTTTCAGAGTAACGAAAAAAAAATTTTTTAACTTACAAATTTCAAATTTTCAAGATGCAGTTTCACCATAAAAATCCATTGATATAATTTCCAATTCTAAAAAGCTAATACTTTCGGAGATAGGATTTTTCGAAATTTCAATAATGAATCGTACTTCTATGTTTTCACAGAATGCTATAATTATTCTATCTATGAATTATTATATGATCTGTGTTCATCGTGTTCTATAATTGAGAGTCAAAATCATTTCAGCTTTTTTAATTTGATTTCTTCCATGGTGCAGTTCTCATTCTCACATTGCTCATTTAATATTGATAAAGAAACTATTATTTGAATTGAATTGCCTTTATGATGCACTTCCATCATAAGAATTCATTGATATCATTCCCAACTCTGAGAAACCAATACTTTCGGATGTATGATGTGTCAAAGTTGTCCACAGGGCTTCAACCAATTTTTGTCCATTGCTTCAATAATGTCATCAGCAATTTTAGCTATTGAAGTACTGGCAGATACTGATGATATTGTGTAGAGAATGATAGGTATAATTTGGTCGGAAAAATGCTTGTTTGGAATGAAAAATTGTAGATATTTGCGAGGTCTGTATGATTAGGGTTCAGCTGTCAGAGAGCCAGTTTCGGATTGGCGCTGTTTTATCATCATGAATAAGTGGGTCTTGATAAGTGGAGGAACTCCTGAATTTAGTAGCGATGCAACGGGAAATACCGATATTCAGTTGATCTCCTATATTCACTGCGCGGATGTGACGTATAAATGTGTTGTAACGATTCAAAATTTTCATGAAGTGGGATGCCTCATCCCACGGTTCTTCATAGTAAAATCAATATCTCAACTTACCTTCCAAAAACTGCTAACAACATGGAGATACCAATCGTTCGAGATAGTATGGTCGTATGGATATCGAACGAAATGACTCCTGCTTCATATACAGAGTGAACGAATTTTCAACAAACCGTCGCGTCACTATAGTTGTTTTGTTCTAAACGTACACCAGAAATAGGCAAATACCTCAAGAAGTAAGTTTATCAAGTATATTTCTTTTTACAAAATAATAATAGGAGAAAAAAAGTTTCAGAAACACTGAGGTGAGGTTGCTTTGACGCACTTGAATGATGTCATAATCAAAAGCACGTAAAATCTTGACTTGGCGGTAAAATAAGGCCTTGAAAGACCCTGCAAAATTTCTGCGATATCTGATCGATAATTTCTGAGATTGAGATTTTTTTTTCTAATTTTAATCAAATATTCTAGTCATACGATCCTCACGCGCATACATCTCGTGTCGGTATTTTGCAACTAATTATCGAGATTCAATTGGATCAGACCAGTATCTTCCGAGTTATCGGGAAAACAAAATTCAAATGGCTATTATTCCGAAACCACTGGGAGTATTTTTCCCATTAACCGATATATTCATTCTTAGAATTGGATTTGAACCCGCAGTATTCATCATTGAGTCGAACCCAATCGTTTGCGCCAATTTTCGTGAAAAATTATGGACATGCGGGGAGCAAAAAGAAGCAGGAGCGACTGGGGTGTTTAAATGTTCAATAAGGTATTTGCAGAAGTGAGAGGCTTACCGGAAAGAGCGTATAATGAACGATTAACGAGTCGTTAATAAATTTAACCGTGTAGGTGAAGTAATGAGTTTCAATGCAGTATAAAATCATTTTTAATTATTGTATACGACAAACCATGTGAACATTGATGGTACTATATTACGATTTATATATATTATATTATTATTAACGCCATTATAATGAGATAAATAAAGAGCTGGTGAATGCTAGGTATGAATACTGTAATGATCTTAGCCAACTATTTATAGTATCTACACTTCACAAGATATTCAATTGAAATTTGTCATAAACATTATAATTGATAGTTCACACCATGTGTCATGCCAATTTTGAGCGATTCTCTCGAAATCCTCAGACCATCCAAATTTTCATAAAAAATCCAGTTAATGAGCTGTGGTGAATAAATTCATTATTAGTTTCTATGGTTATTTTCTCGATCTGTAGCAATGATTCATAAAGATTCGACCAACTCGTATAATCATTACAAAAAAAATGTATTACTACAAGAAAGATAAAAAACAAAAAAATATCATAACAAAAAAAACTATCAACCGCAAAGGCACTAAATTACAGCAATTGTTGAAAATTTCTCCCCCAACTCTTATACAAGAATCTGTTCTTCTTCTCACAGACGATCGAACTCTTTCAAACACTCCCGGAATATACCGGGAACTGTATCAAACGCGCCTATTATACGATTTATCAGTTCTTCTGTGATGTTCATTGGCGTTGAGTATACTAGAGATTTCAGGAGGCTCCATAAAAAGAAATCTAAACTATTTAAGTCTGGGATCTGGCGGGCCAAGACTGATGTCCCCCCCCCCCCCTGTAGATTTACTATCGGAATTGGTATGTCATATGGTGTTAACACTAAATTACAATATCTATACCAAATTCAGTTGAATATCTTGTGAAGAGTAGACATTATGAGAAAAAAAACTTGAAAAAAATTCAAACTTTAACACCCTGTATCTCGAAAACGAAACGTCTGCGATCCCATGTTTATGGGTCTTTTTAATTACTTAAGGAATCTCCCCTCTTCGTTTGTACCTTCAATTCAGAAACACTCTGTATACATGAATAGTTGCGAAAAAGTTTAGGGGGTGATTCCTTGTCAAAAAATATGGTGGGTCGTTCATATAAACTTTTATTTTTTGAGCCCCCCCTGCTTAGTTACAGTCCCCTAAAGATGACGCCCGAAAATCAGCTTTAAATTTTTTTCTTAAAAATAAAAAAATGGACAAAAGTGAAATCAAGCGGATATTCTATGCGGGCGAGGAGGCATAAACATTTTTTCTAGTGGTGTTCCTTTATGATTGAAAGGGTAGAAAAAGCCACCCCTAAACCTTGTAAAAAAGAAAAAAAAATCATTTATCATCATGATAGCTTGAGTTGTAGAGGCTGGAATTATTTCCGAACTATATATATAGTAAGCGGTCATGTCATTTCGTTATGACAACCGACTATTTTTTTTTATTTGGCTTATCATTTTCAGATTTTTGTGACATACCCATTAAGATGACACAAACGCAGAAATTACCAATATGCACGGTCTTTCTGGTGGTAATTCTCTAAAAGCATCCAGAAGATATGCAGAAATGTTCCCTGAATGTGTGGCTCCACATCGCACTCTATTTGCATGAATTCACCTACGACTACACTTAAGTGGTACATTTAAAATAAATAAAAATGATTGGGGTCGCCAGCCCGAGATTAGAATTCCAGCAATAAAAGGAACAGTACTAAATTTTGTCCACGAGCAACCTAACATCAGTACTAGGAAAATTGCTCAGCAATTACAAATTCACCATATGACGGTGTTTGTGACCTTAAAGGAACAACTTTTCTATCCATATCACATTCAACGTGTACAGGTTCTCTTATCACGGGATTTTCCGAATCGTCTCCAATTCTCCACTTGGATGTTGGGAATGATTGAACAATATCCTCAATTTTTGAAAAGACGAGGCTAATTTTTCTAGAGATCCAATAACTAATTTTCATAATAACCACATATGGACCGAAGAGAACCCTTACGCTATCACTGTAGCTGACCACCAAGAACAATTTTCTCTGAATGTCTGGCTTGGATATGTTGGGGATCAGTTAATTGGTCGAAAAATGTTTACCACCTGGATTGAATGGAATTACATACGTTCAAAATCTACAAGAAGAACTTCAGGGCCTCTTCAAAATATTCCTTTGCGTGTCCGAAGGACAATGTGGTTTATGCATGATGGGGCCCCCGCACATTTCAGTATTGGAGCACGTCAATATCTAAATCATACATATCCAAATCGATGGATAGGGTGAGGTGGGCCTCAGTTCTGACCTGCCCCATCACCAGATTTACATAAATTCTCTGGATTTTACTTTTTGGGGCCATTTAAAAACATTTGTTTACAAGACTCATGTCCCAGATATGGACATGACTTCAGAAACCGCATTGTAGAGTTATTCAAAATACTCCCGGATTTTTTGACCGGGTAATCCAATCTAGCCTACGTCTAGACTCTTGTGTTACGGCCGAGGGTGGTTTACATTTAATATGATCACAAATAGCAAGAAAGAAATATTATTTATCGAAAGTAATCAATAAATCTGTTGGTTACAATCGATGAATATTTATTTCTTGCTATTCTATTCAGGGGGCTGTAACTAAGCAGGGGGGCTCAAATCAGAAAAGTTTATATGAAAGACCCACCCTATGTGTTGACAAGGAAGCACCCTCTAAATTTTTTCGCAACTATTTATATACAACTAGCTGCCCGCCCCGGCTTCGCACAGTTGAAATGCTGATACTAAATATACTACAGAATTTCTTTATAAACAACGTTCACAGCATTTTTGTCGTTAGACAATACAAACATGTTTTCTTTAGAGGTTACTCTTGAAAGAGCGACATATAATTGGCCACGTGAAAAACACTCAATGCTCAAATTTAAGCCTGTAGCGTTGTAAGTTGGACACTGCGATTTATTAATGGTCATTGCAAAATATATCTTTACAGGAAATTATAGGCGTTTAAATTGGATCAGTAAATCCGATGGTATCAGAGGAATTTGGGGAATCAATACATCTATCCTGGCTGAGGTGAGCCTCACGCTCTACAGATGATTGATTCTCTGGCTCTCTGTATTCGATTGCTATCCCTATCCTGGCTGTGCCGGCCCCCCGGTCGGTATCACCGCAACCGCTATATCCCTGCATTTCAAATCTGCGATATCTTCGAAAATATTCATTTAAATTACATGCTGTAAAGGGCCATATTGATCAATATTAAATGCACAATGCTGTATTGCTTAAAATAGCTTCGTAATCGAGCCATTATTTCTCGTAGAATGTGAAGGATAAAAAATGGTTATTGTGGGTTATCCTTAAGAGATAGACATAAACCATCGCGGACTTTTTTGTAGACCTTTTTAAGGTGTACCATACTGTATCACAATATTTTGATCTTTCTCGCAGGGTTCAGCCAGCGTTTGCAATGTAAGCGCAAAAAAATGTGTTTATTTACGACATCACATTAGAAACCTCTAAAATTATCAGTGTTTCTCTAATATATTATCCATGTATTATACATATCAACCTTCCTATTGAATCACTCTATCTATTAAAAAAAACCGCATCAAAATCCTTCACGTAGTTTTAAAGATCTAAGCATACATAGGAACAGTCAGACGGCGGGAAGCGACTTTGTTTTATACTATGTAAGGATCTGTATAATCCTATTTCTCCTACAAATCTTATTTTTTGAAGTCTTTACATTTTTCGAAGATTACTATTCAAGATATGTGAATACAGAACATTCAATATTTATCTTTTATGTTTCCCTCGTTGTCAGAATGAATAACATCATTGTATCGAATACAATACGATATATGCACCTTATTCTAACCTAATCGTCTTTCATCGCCACAGTTATGCAAATTGATTTCCGCTGAATGTGCTTTTCTTGTTAATTTCCCGCTTGCGTATATCAAACTATTGATGTGTCGCAGTGAATCATCAACATTCGCAACTTGCATGCATCTATGCGCGAATCAACGCCGCGAAGGGTGGTGTGGCCTAATTATAATCGTTTCATGACGTAACTTTCCCCTGAACGATATTAGTTTTATTGTACGATATCACGAAATTCACCATATGTGATTTCGCTGCTTCGAATATACAGTGTGACAATTTGAAAACTTACTCTGGTTCGAGTTCACTGTGGACTGATTATGGACCGGTTTCTCAATTGGGAGTTAACTCAAGGTTGCGTAACACCCGGGTTACCCGCAACCTTGACTTAACTCGCAATAGAGAAAGCGGCCCTATGAACCCTACACTAGGAACTACTCTCTTGTCCACTACAAAATGTGTCGTCTGACATATGTTTCGGAAACGATGTTTCCATCTTCTGAGAAGAACCGTTACTAAAGCCTGCCATAATTTACTACTCTCAATACCCTTAGTCATAAACCGATTAGTGAGAATAATTAGTTGTTAAAAGGGTTTAGATCATTATTGAGTAAAACATCTTTTGTACACTGCGCAAAAAAATTAACGCACATTATGGAAATCTCAAATTTATTCTACAACTGAAGGTGTTCTCAATGATAATTATTTTTATCAGAATTATGCATGCATATGTTATCCACTTTCAACGTTTTTCTTGAATACAGATGTTTTTTCCCAGCAGGAATAAAAAAAGATGAGATTATCAGATTTTGAATGTATTGGCTCCATTCTGAAATCAGTTGTTCTCGATCAATTCTAGTGATCAATAGTTTTTCTTTCGTTTGATTTTCTACACTCGATCGCTATGCAACGCGAAACACGCAATTGACCCAAGAGGAATGTGCCCAAGTGGTAGTTTTGCGAGAAGAAGGGTGGACATACACAAGAATTGCAGAAAGGTTTGGAGTTTCACATAAAAGTGTGTCCAGAATGTTGCATCGATTCAGGGAGACAGGTATGAATGTCCGAATACCAGGACAGGGTAGACCACGGGTAACAACTGCCATTCAAGAACGTTACTTGAGAGTTTCTTCGTTGAGACAACGGTTTGCAACCGCTCGCCTCCTTCAAAATCAGCTTGAGCAAACTCATGGGGTGCAAATTAGCACTCAGACAATAAGAAATCGCCTCAGAGAATATGATTTAAGGCCTCGTATCGCGGCAAGAGGCCCAGCTCTTACCCCAGCCCATCGAAGGGCGCGTTTGGATTTTGCGAGAGCATATCCATTGGGAAGAGGCTGATTGGGAAAGAGTTCTCTTCACAGATGAGTCTAGATTCTGCCTCTACCATTGTGATCGACGTTCCCTTGTATACAGACGTCCACATGAAAGATATGCTCAGTGCAATTTCCTGAATACTACTGGTTTCGGGGGAGGATCGATTATGGTATGGGGTGGAATATCTTTGACTGCTCGCACAGACCTAGGGGTCGTTGATAATGGAGCTATGAATGCTGATAGGTATATAAGGAACATTCTTGAAGAGCATGTAGTGCCATTTGCCCCATACATTGGTGAAAATTTCATTTTTATGGACGATAATGCCAGACCCCATCGTGCGCGCATTGTTCAGTAGTACCTTGAAGAGGTTGAAGTCTCTCGAATGGAATGGTCAGCAAGAAGTCCAGATCTCAATCCGATTGAGCAGGTTTGGGACAACCTCAATAGAAGGCTGAGAAGTTCAGAAAATCATCAAGCTACTCTTAATGACTTAGGAATCCAACTCAGAGAAATCTGGGAAGTATTAGATCAGAACATTTTAAGATCACTCATTTTGAGTATGAACCGTCCTTGCCGAGCTGTAATTAACGCAAGGGGTGGAAATACCAAGTATTAAATCACTTATCAGCATTCCAGTATTTTGAAAATTGTTTATTTCTCTTCTTTCACATAAGATTCGGTGAAACCCTGAATTTTTCTTCCATTTAATGTGTCTTGTTTCGTTCAAAACCTTCCCGAGAGAACATAAAAAATGAGTTATAAAGTCAATGTAGAGTTAACTTTCATTAAAATTGAGATTTTCAGAATGGGGATTAATTTTTTTGCGCAGTGTATTATACAGTTCGATTCCTTCAAGTGTTCCTAGGTAAAATTTATTGGAGTTTTTCAACAATTTGTCGGAATTTTCTCAAAATGAGTGTCCGGTTGTTAAAACGTGATTTGCAACAGCTAATTTTGCGATGTTGTTGTTTCGAATGTATGCTCTTCATACCGTGGGAGAATGTTTCTGGTTGTTTGCCTGACACTTGTTGCAATCTAAACATTTAATTTCATATATACCCGATTTTAACAAGTCTGGAGTTTTATCGAAGGTATTTCCTAGAAGTTGTTCAATTTTTGGGAAAGTACTGATAGCCAGTTTTATATTAACCTTTTTAAAAATATTCTGGAGTTTTTTGTTTGTTTTAGGATGGAACGTGAAAGCTTGGAAACCTTTTTCCGTTTTTATTTCTTTCGTTAGGGTTATGTTACTGAGACAGTAGCCGTCATTGAAAGGTTTTTTCTGGGTTTTCTCTCCCACACTCTGAAAAATATCTATAATTTCACAAAATAACTATCAACAAAATAATTCTAAAGATTTTCATTAAAAGTCTGACGAAGGAGTCTGATATAGACTCCGAAACGTTACGATATAGTTGTTTCTTCGTTGATGTTGTTTCGTTGTTGTTTGTTAGGCAACATTGTTCAATTAATTGCTTCTGATAAATATCTTGTGTTTCTTACGCAGAAGCAAATCACAAAATAATTAATTTTTATTTTATAGATATTTTTCAGAATTTGGGAGAGAAAACCCAGAAAAAAACCTTTCAATAATGAGTATACCTCCCACAGTATCCTTTAATGATTACAGTAGCCGTCCTTTTCCATTTCGAAGGTGAACTTGATAGATGGGGTATTTACTGTTTAAGATACTGGTAAATTCGTGGATATCAAAATTTTCACCCACAAGTTCTAATTTGCTGAGGAACAGATTAGCTAAAATGGTGGATAGGGGGTTACCCATGGCCATACCGAATATGTGCTTATAATCTTTACCGTTTAAAGAAAATATAATTTGCTCCATGCAAAGCGATGTTAACATCAAATACTCATTATATATACCTCACACTGTATAAACAGCCTGTTTAAAACGTGAAATCCAACAGCAGATTTATCGATGTTGTTGTTCTGAATATGTCCCGTATACCGGGTGTCCCAGTGAACAAGTTCCAATGGATTATCTCAGCCATTTCAAAAGATAAAAATTTGAAAATGTTTTGATTTTCAATTCATTCAAGGAACCTTCAACTGAGAAAAACAAAAATTGAAAGTCACTTTCGGTTTGACCGGAAGTGACTCTGAATTTTCATCTCAAGTAGCACCCTATATATTTTTGGCAATTTTTTATTTCTACTCGAAATTACCCTTCCAACGATGTATCACACTTTGTATATTATATTTGATTTGAGTTAGAAAACGTAAATTGAAATTTCAATTTGAAAGAATTGCAGTAGGCTACGATATTTTGTTTAATCTTGATTTTGACTTATAATCCGTGTATGCCGATCCATCTATCTTCAAATGAACCGATAAGATGGCCTGCAAGATCGCCAGATTCAACACCGCTAGATTTCTTCGTTTGGGGATATTTAAAAGATTATGTGTACCAGACTCCTCCTATTGATTTGGAGGATCTAAAAAACAAAACAAGGAACGGCCATTGAGTGGCCGTTCAGAAAATTCCGTCAAATTGTAGAAAAATTTCAATAAATTGCAATTGGGAAAACTTGAAGGTATCGAAAGGTATAAGAGTAAAGACTTTTAACTCAATAATGCTCTAACCTCTATTATCAACTCATTGTTCTCAAAAATCTGTTTACGACTAAGGGTATAGTGTGAACTGACACTTTAGTGTAATAATTGATAGCATGCTTTATTAACACTTCGTCTCAGAAGATGGAAACATCGTTTCCGAAAGATATGTCAGACGACATATTTTTAGTGTACAAGAGTGTAGTGATCAAAATCAATCCTCAGTGAACTCAAACCATTGGACTTTCCGAACCGTCATTTCCTCAATGTTGAATTGAAATCGGTGAAAACATAATCATTAGAGGATACTGTGGGAGGTATATTCATCATTAAATAATTTTTTCTGGGTTTTCTCTCCCAAAATCTGAAAGATATCTATAAAATAAAAAATTAATTATTTTGTGATTTGCTTCTGCGTAAGAAACACAAAATATTTATCAGAAGCAATCAATCGAACAATGTTGCCTAACAAATAACAACGAAACAACATTAACGAAGAAACAACTATATCGTAACGTTTCGGGGTCTATATCAGACTCCTTCGTCAGACGCTTAACGAAAAATCTTCAGAATTATTTTGTTGATCGTTATTCTTAAATTCGAGAATTGTCACATTGGCAGTATTTGAAAATCATAGCTAACATAGTTTTACTTTGTATAGAAATTTCCAAGTTCCACCTCCTTTTTCAATAAATTCAGCCAAATATGGTCAATACCAATTGAGCAATTTGCAAAATTGCATTCTCTGTTCAATAAAATACAAGTTGACTCCTTAAGTTTCCTTTTAAAATAATCAGGTTCTGTCATTAGAATCTTTGTATTACACTCTAATCCATCATGTGATCTCCTTGGATTGTACATACATGTTCTGCTATTTTTGATTTCTGTATGTCTCTATTTCTCAAGTTATTCTTATGCTCTGACTTTCTTACTTCTAGTGGTCTTGATGTTTCTCCTGTGTATGATTTACCACAAATACAAGGAATATTATATACACAGTTTTTTATTTTTGTTTATCATTAATGGGTTTTGTCTTCATTAATAAAGGCCCTAAGATCATTTTGTGTTTTGAAGACGGTTCTTAATTCTCAAGATTTTTCGGTAAGCGTCTGACGAAGGAGTCTGGTATAGACTCCGAAACGTTACGACATAGTTGTTTCTTCGTTGATGTTGTTGTTTGTTAGGTAATATTGTTCAATTGATTGCTTCTGACAAATATCTTGTGTTTCTTACGCAGAAGCAAATCCCCAAATAATTAATTTTCTATTTTATAGATATTTTTCAGAGTTTGGGAGAGAAAACCCAGAAAGAAACCATTTAATCGGTGAATACAGTCTCTTCGAATTGTTTGAGTACTTTTCCTTTGAAACTTCTACGGGTCCAGGTAGAAAATCGAAACGAAAAAGAGGATGAAATATAAAATCCCTCCTCAGCTTATCTCACGGATTTTTACTACGATTTTCATCAGCTAGCGGGACGGGATATTTATTGGAGACAAATTCGCTGGTGCCTTCAGGCGTCGCTCAGAAAGGGGTCTTCCCGCAAAAGAACTATTTCGTATTGCAATAGCCCCAAGGAACATGCGCCAGGATAACATACAGTCATCGCAATACTCCACACAGAGAGTATTTCTATGAGGGTTGTCCAACCTCCAGTACCTATCGATAACGCTAGTTGCACGAGTCTGATAAACGTGGTGTTAGTGCAACAGTGTGTTACATTTTACGATTTCTGGTGAGTTCACGTGATAAGTTATCGGTTTCTCCCACATTCATTCAACATTGGATCATGATGGGAAAATTGACTTTTCACTCATTACCTTTCATATTAAGAGAAATCTCATTCGAAAGTTTGCTGAATGTTATCAGTGTTAGTCAAGGAAATTTGAGGGCACATCTGAGATTTTTTTAACTGTGAAAAATAATCTCCTAACCCATTACTTCACGGCTTTAAATCTGGATTTATAAGAATGATTTCTAGAGTCTCCGGGAGTTTATTCGACGTCTCAGCCAGATTACCACTCAAGATTTCAATGAGAGAGCTTCTTGAAATTTTAATGAGAACGGGAAATTTTCATTCGGATATTTTCCTGAAATATTAATTGAAAGCTTATCCTGGTCGTAATAAGAGTGGACTCAAATGGTGTGCACTCGGTATTATTCAACTGCTGGTGATTTCTTGATTTATAACAAATAGTAGACTGTTCTTTGAAAGGGATTTTCAATATTCCTCGACATTTTCATTATTTTCAACAGGAGGTTACTTCGAGCGAAATGGTTATAAATTAAAAAATGTGGGAAAGCCCTGTGGACAGGAACTTTGGTGCACTTGTCCAAATTTTGACAAATCATATCTCTGATAGTGTTGGTTTCTCAGAGTTGGGAATGATATCAATGGATTCAAATGATTAAACTTCATCATTAAAGGAATTCAAAGTCAACAAGAGTTCCAAAAATTATTAATCCAAAAGCAACAGACCAATTCTACCCAATAACGAACTTATCCCAGATATTCATTCCTCAAATCTACTATGCAAATTATATTATATCAATTGAAACTTAGCCTGTTTTCTAGTTATCTTGTTACTGTAGATAATCTGAAACCAATTCGTTTAACTCACCAAATTATATATTTCCATCATCATCTTCATCATAAGTAGTGCGGTTGGCTCAGTGGTAGAGTAATTGACTTGGGAGCGGAAGCCCCAAGTTCAATTCCGAGGTTAGGAAAGAAATTTTCTAGTCACGGTAATCGCCACCATTCGCTGTTGGGTCAAAAATTAACAGTGCTGTGCCTAAGGTGGCGTAAGGACACAATAACAAAGCCTACACAGAACACAACTGGTTCTCCTTACTCGGTCAAGCTCTTAGAGCTTAGAGGGGTCTCCTTGTGGAAGACCCAGGAGGATCAGTATAATAATAATAATAATAATAATATGGATTAGACAAGACCTATCAACGATAGCTGAGGTTATTCCGTTGGTCATTTTGCATTCAATCATACTTTGTTCAACATAATATCTCTTATAGATGTTATGACAATGATGAAGTGTATAAACACAGATGACATTCATAGATACGAACGTTAATTTTCGATTCAGCATTCTTTGAAAAGTCATATCTCCGAAAGTATTAATTTGTTAGAGTTGAAATTATATCAATGGATTCTTATGACGAAACTACATCTTACAAAAAATTGAATTTTCAAAAGTTTTAATGTAGGAAAAAAATATTTTTTTTCATTACTACGAAACCATCGGCCGATTTTGCCGAGTAACGAACTTAACCGAGACATTTATCTCCCAAACCTACTCTGAAAATTTCAACTGACTTACTCATTCCGTTCGAGAGTTATCGTGTCTGCGACCGGACCGTCCGGACAGAATCGATTCAAATTGATGAGCACTCTGTTCCGAGGAACTAGAGCGCCAAAAAAGGGGTTTATTAGCTTTGTCAGGTACGATTCCGGAGTAATCCCGAAAATTTTTGCTTGTCTTGAAGAAGATCTACGAGTTTCGAAATTTTTGTTTCACTATCTTTGGATGAAAAAAAATGTTGTCGAAGCGATCATTTTTATTGAAAAAAAAAACATAAAAATTCGTCTATTCAAGGATATTTGTATAACTTGGTATAACTTTGAATATACTTAATGAATGAAGGATATTATCAGTAATTATTCAACATTGAGATTTTTTTGAAAATTTTAAAGCGCTGCGATTTTTTTCTTAGTGCCCCGAAGCTTTAAATTCATCGTTTTCGCCAAATCAACGCAATATTTCCATTCTTATTCATTTTTTCATTAAATAATGTTTTCATCAGTAGCTACTAATAGTGTCTTAAAGGAAATGTTTTGGATGTTAAGAATTATGCTGAAAGCCTACATGATTAGAAAAATGTATTGCCAGATCAGAAAACTAGACACTTGGAGCTAGTTTGTTTCTTGTTCCAGTAACATTTCCCTCTGAGTTACAAACAATACTTGGTAATACTTGGTCTTGGTAAATATTATCGAATTAAGGACATTCTGGAATTGTTTTTGGCGCGCTGTTCTATGGACAGAGTGCCTATCAATTCGTCCAAATGTCTGTAATTTTCGAATTTTTAGCTGAAAATGGTCTCAAACGATTTGGTTCGACTCACTGATCAAGAATCCGAGGTCAGAATTGATTCTGTCCGGCCGGTCGTCAGCACGATTACGCTCGAACGAAAGGAGTAAGAGGATTGAAATTTGCAGGGTAGGTTTGGAGCGTAAATATCTCGGACGAGTTCGTTAACGGGCGAAATCCACTAAGCGGTTTCGGACTTATATTTTTAAATCTTAAAATTTTTTTTCTACAATAGTTCTCGAACAGAATGATCTAGGCAGTTGAAATTTTCAGAGTAGGTTTGAGAGATAAATATCTCGGCTAAGTTCGTTATTGGGCAAAATAGGCCAGATGGTTTCGGAGTAACGAAAAAAAAAAAAATTTTTTAACTCACAAATTTCAAATTCAATTTTTTTTAAGATGCAGTTTCTCCATAAAAATCCATTGATATCATTTTCAAATCTAAAAAGCTAATACTTTCGCAGATAGGATTTTTCGAAATTTCAATAATGAATAGTACTTCGTTTTCACAGAATGCTATAATTATTCTATCTGTGAATTATTATATGATCTGTGTTCATACTCGTATATGTCATCCTGTTCTATTAGAGAGAGTCAAATTCATTTCAGCTATTTTAATTTGATTTCTTTCATGGTCCTCATTCTCAGATTGCTCATTTACGAACCAATAGTGAATGTATGTATGTATGAGAGTTGAAACTAATCGTTTGATACTATTCTTGGCCAAAAAGTGTACCAGTTTTTTTTGGACGTTTGTTTTTACTGTCGGATTTAAATTCTTGGAAATATTATATTTGTTTTTCCTAGAGCTAAGCAGCTTAGGGCGAGTTCAGTACCTGGTTGGGTGACAGCTCTGCCTATAGATTTGGACAGCGCGCCAAAGCTCCTGTCCACAGGGCTTTCCCCCTTTTTTTGTAAGACCATTCTCGGCAAAAAAAGGTCTCAAACAATGAGGTTCGAATCAGTGATGAAGAATTCGAGGATAAATTCGATTCTGTCCGGTCGACGGTCCGTTGCCACGATAACTGAGACTTGCAATTTTCAGGGTTGCGCATCCGAATGCCGCGTTTAATTTCGTTAATGGGCATAATCCGCCAAACGGTTTTCGAGGTATACTCATCTAATTATGATTTCCCAATTACTCAAACAATACAGATCCGATCGAATTGGAACTTGTAGAATGCCGACACAAAGACTTATGCGCAATTTCGTGGGGATCATATTCCTGGAAAAATCCAAAGAAGAGACGAGACGAGAAAAATCTCGCTCTCGCGTGAAGCCCTATTCTTGTGGTTCCAACCAACGGAAACTTTGGTTTCCTATAAATATTTCTCTATATATGTAGTTGAAAATATATGTATGTG
The DNA here is from genome assembly GCA_937662695.2 of Halyzia sedecimguttata. NCBI lineage: Eukaryota > Metazoa > Arthropoda > Insecta > Coleoptera > Coccinellidae > Halyzia > Halyzia sedecimguttata. The sequence goes on from OW569420.2 coordinate 7,850,736, forward strand.
ATACTTAGTTGCAGCAAACGGAGCAGAGAAAAAGCCTGTTGTTGGTACTTGCCGACACGCGTTTCTGCTTATTGGCTTCTTCAAGACGAGCAACCAAGAAAACCAAGGAAAAGATGGAAAAAACTGAACACATAAGTGACATAACAAGAGCGAGCAACCAAAATATGTTTTTCCTCTGCTCCTTTTGTGGAATTGCCTGTTAATCTTCTTCATTTATGTGTTTATCAACTCCGCATTATCCTGAATTCTTAATTGTAGAAATTACGAGTCATCTTTTTCATTGATAAAAGGGAGTTCAGCAGTGACATAGGAGACGGATTTATCATGAATTGGCGAAATTCAGTTGTCCGGAATTGAGTACAATGGAGGCTCTCGTCTGGTTTTGAGAGGCATCCTCCTTGCTCACGATTAAGGTGCGCTTCTACGGTTTAAACTGTCCACTAATAAAATGGATTTGAATCTGGCGTTACCTATAGGTGGAGCTTCAATATAAGCTATAAGCACTGTGTGTACCGGGTTTCTCACTATAATCTGACCCTCTCTTTAACTTTGTTACGAATGGAGATACAAAAAAATGTTCTGTACCTACAAAAGTTGTACGAAATCAACTGAATTTTTTCAGGATGTTTTCACGAATTAAAATATATACAGGGTGGACAAGATATTGATTGCGACTTCATTTTTTTTATGTAACACTCTATATATTTTTTGATATTTGACTAGCTGTTTCTCACCCGATTTCGAATATATATTTGCATATGGTTTATCTTTCTTATTTTGAGTCTCGAATTCTGGGAACCAAATGGCAAACTCAGTAGTCCGTTGTCAAGTGGTAGGCTGTGATTTATCAACTAACTTCATTGGCAACGATATCAAATACTCCATTGGTAACAATTGTTTTACTTTATGTGAAGAACAATAAGAAACAAAGCATCACAAATACAGTTAGTTGATATTGTAGCCTTCCACTTGACAACTGACTACTGAGTTTCCAGGTTGTTCCCAGAAGTTAAGACTCTGTAGTTCTCAAAATAAGAGACATAAACCAACACATGCATATACCGGGTGGCCCACCACAGACGCGGAGATCATTTTTGTGTGATGTGTTTAGGGTGTTCGAAAGCACAATTTAAAATTATTTTCATAATCACAGGGTGTTCGAAAACAAAGATATAGGCCAAAGTTACCTTTTTTTTAATTGTAACACCCTGTATTCGACCTCAAAAATGGAATGGCAAGCTCAAATTGTGATGAGTTTCTTCAGATCACTTTATACCTTAGAAGTACCATTCACGAGAAAATGGCGAAAAATTGAAAATATGGAGTTTTTTTAAATAGCAATTATTGAAGAAACCAGTTACGCCAGCGTTACAGACAGATTTTTTTTGAGTAGACATATTAGCTACTCCTATACCGAAAAAAAGAAATTTACTCTGGAATATACAGAGTGATCATAATTAATTTTCAAACATCAACTACAAATGAAGGTCAAAAACTTTCTTATTTCAAATGGCACACCCGGTATTTCTATACCTCGTTGAACGTAAAAAATTAATTTCAAAACTATCTTCACAAGGCTTTCCTTCACCTAAACCTGATAGTTTTCTCATTAATTTTCGACCACTATTTGTAGTTGGTGTTTGAAAATTAATTATGATCACTCTGTATATCCCAGAGTTAATTTTTTTGTCTGTATAGGAGAAGCTATTATCTCTACTAAAAAAAAATACTGTCTGTATCGCTGGCGTAACTGGTTTCTTCATTAATTGCTATTTAAAAAAACTCAATATTTTCAATTTTTCGCCATTTTGTCGTAAATGATACTTCTAAGGTATAAAGTGATCTGAAGAACCTCATCATAATTTGAACTTGCCATTCCATTTTTGAGGTCAAATACATTGTCTTACCATTAAAAAAGTGTAACTTTGGTCTATATCTTTGTTTTTGAACACCCTGTATATATGAAAATAATTTTAAATTGTGCTTTTACCACCCTTCACACATCACAAAAAATATTGTCAAAATATCTTCATTTACTCCCTCAAAACGAGCACCGCGTCTGTGGTGGGCCACCCTGTATATTCGAAATGAGGAGAGACCTAGTCAAATGTTTCATTTAAAAAAATTAAGTCGCACTCAATATCTTGTCCACCCTGTACATATTTCAATTCATGAAAACGTCCTGAAAAAATTCAGTTGATTTCGTACAACATTTGTACAGAACATTTTATTGTATCTCCATTCGTAACAAAGTTGAAGGGGGGGTCAAATTATAGTGGGAAACCCGGTACATTTCAGTCTGTGGCGCAACTTAATAATTTCCTAATCGTTGATACGACCGTTCCAGATAGGGACTTGCGTTCCAATTTTGCCATGGAATTCTCGATGATGTCCCATCAGTAAACTTTTCCCTAGAGAATAAGATCGCACTTGGGAAGATCTCTTCATATTTCCAAAATGAGTCATCGGTTGAAACGTACGCTCTTTCTCATTTATTAAGTTCAGCTATAATAATCGTAAATCAATAATAATACTTCGCTCGGAAAATGACGCGAACGACTACAACCGATCATTGAATGTGAACAGTAATCCCATTATTGCTCATTGAATACCGCTTTTACCCGCGGCTTCTGGTAAAAGCCACTTTTCAGGCGTATAATGTTCTAAAGGATAGTAAGTATATGGGATCGAGATGCGAAGCGTTCCTGTGGAGTGTAGACTGTCACTAGGAGGGTGACACTTGCACTCACAATACTGCAGCCGATGAGACTAATTGTGTTATCCTGTTGATCTTCACATCCGAAGATGACATGGGAGGCCGTTTCTTCCTCCTCATTGCACAACCTGCACAGTGGTTCTTCTCTGAAGATACCAATAGTACGCATGTCATCGAGTAATTCAAAAGTTGAAATTATCAGTGTTTAAAATTAAAAATATTAAAAATAAATGAACATGTACAAATATTTTTGTCAACAAGTCAAGAGCGTTCCTGCTAATCGGGTCCTTCATGAATGGCTTCGTATAATAAATATACTTATGCATATATTTCACAAATCAAATAGACCCCAGGGGGTTCATTGATCTGCCGAGAAAGCAAGAGCAGACGCGTTTCTGGCTTCTTGGCCTTCATCAGTACCCTGTAGCTTTCCCAACAAATTCAACTAAACTGACCCGGGTTAAGCCTCTCAGAGCCGGCTTGGTCGATCATTATAATCGCCCACGCCACCTATGAGACGAAACACGGAAATCAGCCTCTCCCCACCAGTGAATATTTGAAGCGTGAAATCATATGCCACCATTCACTCGATATTAAATCAAGAACGAGTCCCGCAAAGGGACACAATATTGTTTTGTGAAATATATGCATAAGTATATTTATTATACGAAGCCATTCATGAAGGACCCGATTAGCAGGAACGCTCTTGACTTGTTGATTTTTTAACAACGGTATCGCCATTTTTCATTATCATTATTAAATATTTTTGTATAAGAGCGTAATAAATATAGCTTTACAAAATTATTCATTATTGTATACCATTTCGTTTATATATTATAATATTTATTATCGTTATTCAGAATTAAGCGAGACGAGACGAGACAACTGATAACGAGAAGAGAACGAGACTTAATTTTTTGGGAATTGGCGAGAGCGAGACGATATTTTGTATACTCTCGCCTACTCACGTCTCGTGTGAAGTCCTAATTGGCATCTGCTCCAGAAAAGCAATTGGTCTCGGGGCCGTCCGATTATCGGAGCATTTGGATTTTCCTACCCCTATATTCTCTTCTCAGGTTATCCTAGCACATACATCAATTGCGTGGGTATCTGCATTGGAAATTGTTGTGTTGCGTTCCAGATGACACGTACCGCATCCTTTGGAGCCGCATATTACAGCTCCAGAACCTCTGGCTGTTTTGGAACCGTCTGTATGTCAGACAAGTTCGCCAACCCGATGAGGTTGACAACGCTGTTCGCTCCAGTCTAACTGTATTGTGAATAGCGTGTTTGGGCTTTATTTTTTCATCATATAGTCACTCCTCATATCTAATAAAGGGTTTGAGAAGATGCTGTCAATACTGGCATGCCCACTTTGGCAGGTGGAGTTCCAGTTATCAATACATTTCAGTCTATGAGATCCCAACCTCTCCTCCGCCTTGATATAAATATCTAGAGGAGCTATATCGTTAACACCGAAATAACAAGGACCGAGGACTCTTGCGTGACGTCACTATAGCAGGCAGCGCGTTGTGCCGACGCACCTCATACGTTATCAGAGATTTGCGTTGTTTTATAGTAAAAAATTGGTTCAAGCCCTGTGGACAGGAGCTTTTTGGCGCTCTTGTTCAAACAGACAAATTATATCTCCGAAAGTATTGGTTTCTCAGAGTTGGGAACTCTATCAATGGATTCCTATGATAGAAATGCATCATGAAAGAAATAAAATTTGAAAAGTATCGTTTAAAAAAATGCTTCAAAATTTATCTTATAAAAAAAAGAGCGATCTACAATGCTTCAACGCCTTAATGCTTCAAAAATTGTCATTAAATTTATTTATCAAGATTAAATGAGTAATCTGCAATGATTCAACCTCGTGCAATGGGTTGTTGCAACTTACACTAGGTGAATAGTTTTCACAACTCGAAATACCTAAGGAAAGTATTATCGAAATGTCTAGAGCAAGGCTGGAGACAATCATAGCAGATTGTCCATTTAATCCTGATATTTGAGTAGGTAGTTGATTACGAACAAATTATTTTAATAGTTCAAAATATGTATATTAATAAAATACTATTCATTTCATAATTTAAAAATAATTCATTAGTTGAAACCACTAACACATTCTTTTCTGTATTATGAACCTTAACTCAAGAAAAAATTATTGATACACAAATGTAGATCCATATTTCAGTATTTTTTTGTTAGCAACATTATGAAAATACTGTATTTAGGAACATGTCTCACTACTTAAGGAAGTAAAAGGTAATATTCATCTCAGTGGGCAACGAACAGTGATTTCTTTTGATGATTCCATTATGTTCTTCTTTCCTATTATCTCCATAAACTACATCAAAACAGTCTTGTATATATTCATAAATTAAAGAATTGAATACTTGCTTTCCAAGAGAAAATAACAACTATGAATTGACAATCTCTACTAGCTAGAAAATATGACATTTATAGTGATCACAGACAGATTCTGTGTTCACATTCTGTGAATACATAGAACTTACGATGTATTATTGAAACTTTGAAACATCATATCTCCGAAAGTATTAGCTTGTTAGAGTTGAAAATGATAACAATGGATTCTTATGATGAAACTGCATCTTAAAAAAATTGAATTCAAAAGTTGTAATGTAAAAAAAAATATTTTTTTTCGTTACTCCGGAACTATTAGACAGATTATGCCCAATAACGAACTTAACCGAGATATTTATCCCTCAAACCTACTTTGAAAATTTCAACTGTCTAGCTCATTCCGTTCGAGAGTTATCGTGTTAACGGCCGGACGGACGGCTGGCCGGACAGAATCGATTTCGATCACGGATTCTTGATCAGTGAGTCAAACCAAATCGTTCAAGACCATTTTCAGCCAAAAATTGGAAAATTACAGACATTTGGGCAAATTTATAAGCACTCTGTTCTGAGGAACAAGAGCTCCAAAAAGAGATCGAGTTTCATCTATAGGGTGAGGATAAACAATAATTAATCTTTTCTCATCAGCAAAATTACTCATTGCTTTGCTGTTTACAGCATTATTGTCACTAAAAACGCAAAATACTTTGTATCCAATTTCCTGTAACTTAATTATGACTTTCTTAATTAATGAAAACAACATAAGATGGTCCTAACCTTAGAGGTAGGACCAATATGAACAACTTCTTTTACGTTTGACATTATGTTGGATAATTAAAATATATGTTTCTCTCTTCCATTGTAGGGTCAGTTTACAAAGAACTGCAAACTGATTTTACTGTATTTGGATGAGGTAAAATAAGCTGTAGGCATTTGTAAGCATGAGGACTTACTGTTACAAGAATTGAGGCTAAAATAATAGTATTATTTGAATAACGATATCTTGCCTTGTTTGATGTAGGTATGTAATTTTAGTTGCTCGTTAGAGAAGCTGAAGCCCCGGCTAAAGCAGAATTATTTTGAAAACTTCTCCCAGATCTGAGATATTCAACACCAATGAATCTAATAAGCTGGAAATGTGCTTTAAAACATTTTCATTATCATCGCTTTTTGAAACCGAGTAGTTCCAATTAGTAGACAATACAAAATTTTCCTGGAGAGTAGTTATTATTAAATGAGGTACGAGTAAAAATCATAAGAAAGAAGATATTCATTACGAACATAACTAAAATAAGTCTGACGGTAACAAAATTGTAATTCGGAATATTTCGTCCGAAATTGGATATACACTAAAAACAGTGCTGGAATGAACTCATTCCAGCATTGTTTCTAGTCATATTTTTCGTTTTGTGGTAGTCAGCACTGACATTTGATCCTATCAAATTTCAACACACGTCAATTATCAATATAATATAATCTGGATATAGTGAAATAATTGGGAGGGAAAAGATTTATTTTGATTGAAAAATAAGGTACTAGAGATTTCGTTCTTGCTAATTTTGAATAATTCATGCTATTAGGAAACTGCTTGAAATCTGATCTCCATGCCCTACGTATGATTCAAATTCAAATTCCATAATCTGTCACCTTTGGTAACAGTCACACCAACTGCCAAGATATAATACAAAAGTCACTAGGATGTATAATCCGGATTTTCCTTTAAATTTCAAGAGTATTTTACAAAACTTGCCTGAAATAGAGAAAATATCATCTAATACTCGTTGCAGAAGGCAATTCCAACACTCATTCGTTCGAAAACTCGCTCCTTCGTCGCTCGTTTTCAAATTTCGCATTCGTGTTTGAATAGGAGCCCATTCTGCAACTTGTATTAGAATATACTATTCCGATATTGGTTTTACCTTTTCCGAAATCAGTTTTACTCTTTTCGAAATTAGAAAAACTTACATTTCCTCTTACGTAGGATAACTGATATTTCAGGTAACTCATTCTATTGTTGCCTTCTATGCACCTACATACATAATTTTTGCAAATTGTGGCTATAAGATTTAGGGATATAGAAGTTTTCTAAAGAACATAAATTTTCTGTAAACTTCGAAAGTCCAAGCTCATTCTTTCGGAAGTTATCATGTTTACGGACGGACAGACGGACATAATCGAATTTAACTACGGATTCTTAATCAGTATGTCAAATGGAATCAGTTAAAAGCATTCTCGGTTCGAAATTTGAAAATTACAGACATTTGGGTAAAATTATAGCGTGCGCACAGAATTGGTTCTAAAATTATAGTGATCCTGGAGTTGAACTGAAAATTTATTGTTATCTCAGCGCCCCGAGAAACCCTCATATAGGTTATTTTATCGGTCTCCTCGAACACACGAATATTCACCTCTTTTCTCTCCCTCCTATTATTTTTGATTGGGTTGATATTACCCCTATTTCGTACTATCATCACAATCCATTCAGGTATCGTTTTCCAGAAATTCAGTGGCAATACCCTTATTTCACTCATGTCTCATTTGATGGAGCTTATAAAAGAAATGCGATCGAATATTAGAATTGAATGTTTTCGTGAATATTATACAGTGAGCGTGAAAGTATGTATTAAAGGAATTTATTTTCTCTCCTTTCAGGAATAGCGAAAAATGGTTTGATAGGTCAAAGTAATTTAAAAAGGAACATTTTCCCGTAATTCTTCATCGATATTTTTTTTTTGGCGCTCTAGTTCCTCAGAACTGAGTGCTTATCAATTTGCCCAAATGTCTATAATTTTCGAATTTTTCGATGAAAATGGTCTTAAACGATTTGGTTCGACTCACTGATCAAGAATCCGTGGTCGAAATTCATTCTGTCCGGCCGGCCGTAGGCACGATAACTCTCGAACGGAATGAGCTAGAGAGTTGAAATTTTCAGAGTAGGTTTGGCAGATAAATATCTCGGCTAAGTTCGTTATTGGAAAAAATCGGACAGATGGTTTCGGAGTAAAAAAAAAAAATTTTTTTTTTACACAACGAATTCCAAATTAAATTTTTTCCAATAAGCAGTTTTACCATAAGAATCCAATGATATCATTTTTAACTCTAAGAAGCTAATACTTTCGGAGAAATGATTTTTCAAAATTTCAATAAAAAATCGTATTTCTACGTTTTCACAGAATTATATAATTATTCTATGTATGAATTGTCATAATGTCAACTTATTTTCCTGAGACATGACATTGTCTAATTCCTTGCTAATAGTTGATTCGAGAAACGTCAAAATCGACTTAGAGAGACAAGGGTAAAAAACCGTCAAATAAACCCCCATGTGGCGATTTTATGTCGAAAAGTGAAAATTAAGAATAATATATATCCCAGGTAAGTACCGATGTTTTATTCTAATACTGGAGATCGACAAGATCGTACGAGGAGCCCGATAGCCGTTTCGTCTAGTCAATCGGGTTTTCGGTTTCGGAACGAGAGAAGGCGGGCTCAAATCCCGGAAAGGGAATTATACTTTTTGGCGCTCTAGTTCCTCGGAACTGAGTGCTTATCAATTTGACCAAATGTCTGTAATTTTTATTTAAGATGCAGTTTCACCATTAAAATCCATCGATATCATTTTCAACTCCAACAAGCTAATACTTTCGGAGATATGATTTTTCTAAATTTCAATAATGAATCGTACGTACTTCTATGTTTTCAAAGAATGCTATAATTATTCTATCTAAGCTTTATTATATGATCTGTGTTCATACTCGTACATTTCATCCTGTTTTATAAGAAAGAGTCAAATTCATTTCAGCTATTTTAATTTGATTTCTTCCATGGTGCAGTTCTCATTCTCAGATTGCTCATTTAATCTTGATAAATAAATTATTATTTGAATTTAATTTCCTTTATGATGCAGTTCTTTCATAAGAATACATTGATTTAATTCCCAACTCTGAGAAACCAATACTTTCGGAGATATAATTTGTCTGTTTGAACTAGAGCGCCAGAAAGCTCCTGTCCACAGGGCTTGAACCTATTTTTTTTAATTGCTAGCCTTCATTTTTTTCTTGCCATGGATAGATCATGAAATTCTGAATTCAGTAATGTAGATGTACCGCCATTTGGGTCAATAATTCTCGGGATATTAATTAATATAATAAGTCTTCACAAATAAACACCTCTGTATTGCAAAAATGATAATTGAAGGTGCCATAACTAACAAAAATGATCGAAGTAGGTGTTCAAATTGATGGCAATTCACTTCTTGATATTACACCAATCAAGCTTGAAACTCGGAACAAACATTTTGGACAATTTCATGCTGTATGTCTTTTATTTTGTCCCGAATTCTGTTTCAACTCCTCGCTATTGTTTGACCGGTTGAGGTAAACATTGCTTTTGATATAAGCCCATATGAAAATGGGAATTCCATTGAAAAAAATATCGATGAGGTCAGTGCTTAGTAACGGGAAATGGTAGAACAATAAGAATCACGGGAACATTTTCTCTAAGGGGTTAGGTGTAGTCAGCTTTGTCAAAAAAATCTTTTTTTGTTTTTTTGACTTTTCTTAAAGCATAATATCTCAGAAATATTCTCCGAAAATTTGAAGTAAATCCGACAAATACTTTTCGAGTTATTCGATAATTAGTAAAGGGCTCTCGGGCGCTCTGGCGAGAGCAGGTAGCTATCAGTTAGCGTGCTAGCGACAACACTCCAGAAGGTAGAATTTTACGTAGACAACATCAAATAGATATTTTGGAAGCTGCCACAACGGCTAAAGAACTATTATATGGCCCAGGAATAGATGACTGTGCAAGTAATTGAATAATACGTAAATTGAGTGTTAAACTTCAAATGCGTTTTTCTCAAAACTATGTTCTTTGAACTGGTGACCACTGTAGCTTGAAAACCTCTCGGTAGGTTTTAATGAACAAATAACTGTTGGTTTTTTCGCGAAAATATGGAAAAAATTTTCCTGAGGCTGCCATTTTGTTAATTTAAAAGAAAACAAAAAAGGCTTCGATTAGGCACTAGATTATCTATTAATAAAAGTAATTATTTTTGTCCGATTGATTTTCGATGAATCTTCAAGGATAAGTGATGGTCACCGCAAGGAGCTCCGGTTGAAACTGGATCAACACAAACAGCCATTACTTTTAAAATATGTAATTAATTTTTTTTCTGAAATTTCTGTCAAATGAAGTCGAAACCTTATTCAATGATGCTATATTTTTACTTATATGAAATAAAATTATTTATTGGCAAAAAAAAAATATTTAAAATTGTCATTTATTCGTGTCTCTGACTACACGTAACGCCTTAAGAAATAAATTAATTTGACCTATCAAACCATTTTTCGCTATTCCTGAAAAAGGAGAAAATAAATCCGTTATTCCATACTTTTGACGCTCACTGTATATATTCTTATGTCAGTTCCTTTGAATCGTATTGTAGTGGGTTAAAAATTATGTTTTTTCATTGCTTATTCGAAATTTAAAGTCAGGCGAAGACTCGTATATTTGGACTCATTAGATTAGTATGGATTACGTTATTTGATTGAATTATCGTTTTCCATATCTGATCTGATCTCAATCTGTACATATGTACATATTCTGGATTTTATTATGTACTCCTGAAAATGGGCTTCTGACCTTCTGGATGTATATTCTATAAATAATTGAAGCGAACTATGGGCGGTTGATGCTCGAAACATTAAATAAATTATTATCATCAATGGTTAATGTATTCAAGGGATCAAATATTCCCATTGATGGAGACAATTTTGTTAGGACTGTGTTTGAAGTGTGAAGCGACGTTGATTGTTGTAATTTGAAGAAGGAACGTCCCCACAGGAACCATTTGACCTCATCTGAGCGAGCTAAAAAAATCCGTAATCAATGAATTTTTTGAAGATATGTTCAGCAATTAGACCAGAAATTATACAGTATTAGTCTCAAACTTGGAATAAATTCAGAACGAAAAACATTTTTTTTTACATTACCAATTACAAATTCAATTTTTTTGAGGTGCAGTTTCATTACAATAATGCATTGATACTATTTTCAACTCTAACAAGCTAATACTTTTATTTTTTTTTTTTATTTAAATAATAAATCGTACCTCTACGTTTTCACAGAATGCTATAATTATTCTATCTATGAATTGTTATATGATCTGTGTTCATACTCGTACAAGTCATCTTATTTTCTTATAAGAGACATGTCAAATTCATTTTACCTATCGTAGAATTATGAAGATCATAATATGATATTATACTCTTTGGTGATATTTTAATGTCCATAGATAATCCATATTATGATGAAAATATATACTTTGGTAAGTTAATCAAATTGGGTTCAGAATATCTCCAGTAAAAACAAATCTCAAATATTGGCTAAGTTACAATTGATATAATACAATTTTCAGAGTGTATTGAAGGAATTAATATCTCGGATAAGTTCGTGGTTTCTTATAAATAATTTTTGGCAATCTTGTTTTTTTAAATGACTCTTTTTTAATTTAATTTATTTCATGATGCAGTTGTATCATAAGAATCCATTGATATCATTCCCAATTCTGAGAAACCAATACTTTCGGAGATATGATTTGTCAAAGTTTGAACAAGGGCTTTCCCATTTTTTGCGCGTATGTTCTGGGGAACATCGCGTTATCATTTTGCCCAAATGTCTGTAACTTTTGAATTTTTTGACGAAAATGGTCTCAAACGATTTAGTTCGACTCCCCAATGAAGAATTCGATGTCAAATTTGATTCTGTCCGGCCGGCCGTTGCCTTGAGAACGAAAAGAGCTAGCGACTTGAAATTTTCAGGGTGGGTGGCGCATCTCAATACGACGGACAAGTTCGTTAATGGGCATAATCGGTCTAGTGGTTTCCGAGTAATAATTTTGTTTTCAACCAATATAAATCCGATCGAATTGAAACTTGGTGAGTAGTTGTAGAATATAAACCTAAGCACGTTTGTGGAATTTTGTGCGAATCGTATGGCTAGAAAATTATTAAAAAATTATTGAAAAATATTTTTGTTGTCACGATAACGGAAAGAGATAGCGGCTTCAAGTTTTCAGGTTAGGATGTGCACTAGAACGCGACATTTCAGTTTGATTATGAGCATAATCGGTCAAACGGTTTTAGAGTTATAGCCATCTGAAATTTGGTGGTTTTTTGTACCTCATTAACTCGAAAAATACTGAACCGATTGAATTCAAACATGGTTATTAGTTGTAGAATGCCAACGCGGAAATGTTTGCAAAATTTGGTGGGGATAGCATTTGTAGAAAATTTTTAATAAATCATTGAAAATAAAAAAAAAAATTCTATATATCAGTAACTAATAGCTTGAAATTGCTGAAATTTTGCAAGAGCCTTCATAACCTAACTTTACTACCAAGTTTCAAGTTTTAATACGATCGGTTAAATATTGTTGGAGATTCGAGCATTCTTGTGTGAGTTCAGTAGATGAGTGACCGTTGCCTCGATAACTTTCGAACGAAAGGAGATAGGGACTTGCAATTTTCAGGGTAGGTTTCGTATCCGAAAGGGAGGGTTGAGTTCGATTTTGGGCATAATCGGCCTAATGGTTTCCGAGTTATACCCACCTGGAATATTATTTCCTTGATAACTCAAAAAAAAATTGGTTCAAGCACTGACGTGAAGTCGGAAGCTTTTGCGCGTATGTTCTATTGTTCATTCTTCTGTATTGGACACCCTTAATCGAATTTACCATGGTAAATTATGTTGTCCATTCTCCTGTATTGGGCTTTCCCATTTTTTTCATTGTAAATATGCTCGGACAGGTCATTAAGTATTTTGAATTGCGCTCGTTTTGATGCAAGAAATTGTTATACATCGTGTCCCAAATTTGAGATATGACGTCATCGATAATTTTTTAAATGCCAATCCTTATATTTGTATGAATATCCTTAAAAGGTATATAAGTACCTAATAACCAATTCTTATTCCTTGCTCTTAAAAAGATCAAGTAATTCAAAAATGAAAGAATCTTATTCAATTCAGGCAGTTTAAAAATGGAATGTCAAGAGGTATTTGTTTGTTGTAAACATAGAAAACGTTCTGTTTTCTGACGAATCAACGTTTACGTTAAATGGTGATGGTGATTGGTAGAAGCGGACCTTTTGAATGGCCTCCTAGGTTTCCAGATTTAACACCTACTATTTCTTAGGAGGGTAATTGAAAAGCAAAGTTTTTAAGACCAAACCGGGCAACATTGAGCAGAATAACACAGGAATGTGGGCTAATTAGAAATATCGAAACCAAGTTTCACTTTCGTTTAGGGTATTGTCAGTTATATAGAAGAGCTTCTAACAAAATGACAATCAATCAAGTACAATAGAATAATCAACAAGAAGAATAACACAGTTTGTTGAATGTTCGTGGCATTTCTGAAAAAATCAGAAGAACCGGTTCTTAGTTCAATATAAGAACCGTTTTCAAGACACAAAATGATCTTAGGTTTATTAATAAAGACAAAACCCATCAATGCAAAACAAAAATAAAACAAGCCCCGTGGACAGGAGCTTTCTGGCGCTCTAGTTCAAACAGACAAATTATATCTCCGAAAGTATTGGTTTCTCTGAGTTGGGAATTATATCAATGTATACATATGATAGAGCTGCATCATAAAGGAAATTCAATTCAAATAATAGTTTGTTTATCAAGATTAAATGAGCAATCATGTGAATGAGAACTGCACCATGGAAGAAATCGAATTAAATCTGGCCAATTTTGCCCAATAACGAGCTTAACCGAGATATTCATCTCCCTAACCTACTCTGAAAATTTCAACTACCTAGCTCATTCCGTTCGAGAGTTATTGTGGAAAAACTTTTTTTAAATTTTCAAATTTTTTTTTTTACACTTTGCGGTAATCTGGTCAATACAAAACTTCACATGCGTATAAAGGTCATGATTCTACAATTTGATGCTAAATTTCAGATATCTCGAACGAACTTGTCCGAGATATTTACGCTCCAAAACCACCTTGCAATTTTCAATCCGCTAACTCCTTTCGTTCGAGAGTTATCGTGCCTACGGCCGGTCGGCCGGCCGGACAGAATCGATTTCGCACTCGGATTCTTGATCAGTGAGTCGAACCAAATCGTTTGAGACCATTTTCAGCCAAAAATTTCAAAATTACAGACACTTGGGCAAATTGATAAGCACACTGTTCCGAGGAACTAGAGCGCCAAAAAAACAAGTTTCGTATGACAATTGCCCAAAACAGGTTTAAAGTACCTACAAATAGTAGGTATTCCATAAAACAAATATGAAAGAAGATGAGTAATATTATAAAATTACCTTGTAATCGATCAAAAATTTCCTGATCTACGTTCACCAAACTACAGAATTATGCTTTCAATATTTACGTAATATTTTCAAACATTTTCGGGTGAGCAGGTCCCCGTTGCATCGCTAAAATACGAGTATTTCAACCCCAATATTTTTGAAGTTACAATATTCCCTTCTGTCAAGTTGACATTATGAGAATTCATACATAGAATAATAATTATATCAATCTGTGAAATACGATTTACATTGAAATTTAAAAAAATCATATCTCCGAAAGTATTAGCTTGTTAGAGTTGAAAATGATATGAATGGATTCTTATGATAAAACTGCTTATTAAAAAAAATTGATTTGGAATTTGTTTCGTAAAAAAAAATTTTTTTTTTGTTACTCCGAAACCATCTGTCCGATTTTGCCCAATAACGAACTTAGCCGAGATATTCATCCCCCAAACCTACTCTGAAAATTTCAACTCTCTAGCTCATTCCGTTCGAGAGTTGTCGTGCTTACGGCCGGCCGGCCGGATCGGCCGGCCGGACAGAATGAATTTCGACCACGGATTCTTGATCAGTGAGTCGAACCAAATCGTTTACGACCATTTTCATCGAAATATTCCAAAATTACAGACATTTGGGCAAATTGATAAGCACTCAGTTCCGAGGAACTAGAGCGCCAAAAACCGTGTATATAATATTCCTTGTATTTGTGGTAAATCAGAAGAAACATCGAGACCACTAGAATCAAGAAAGTCGGAACATAAGATCAACTTGAGAAATTGAGACATACAGAAATCCAAGGGGATCACATGATGGATTGGAGTAATACAAAGATTTCTTGACTGAATCTGATTACATTAAACGGAAACTTAAGGAGTCAACTTGTATTTTGTGGAACGGAGAATGCAATTTTGCAAATTGCTCAATTGTAATTAACCATATTTGGCTGAATTTATTAAAAAAGGAGTTGGAAATTGTAAATTTCTATGCAAAGTGAACCTATGTTACTTTGATTTTCAAATACTCTATGTGATAATTCTCTAATTGCAGAATAGATATCATCAAAAAATAATTGTGAAGATTTTCGTTACGAAATAGTTGTTTCATCTTTGATGTTGTTTCGTTATTATTTGTTAGGCAATATTGTTCGATAAATTATTCCTGACAAATACCTTGTGTTTCTTACGCAGAAGCAATTCACAAAATGATAAATTTTTATTTAATAGTGTGGAGGAAAAAACCTAGAAAGAAACCATTTAATATAAAAACGTTTGTTATTTGGTACGCATGTGTAACTTGATATACCAAGAATAAACATAAAAAAATTATTATCGCCATTTAAAAAAGTTATCGGTCACGTCATATCTCTTATTTGGGGCACGATGTATAACATTTTCTTACATCAAAAAGAGCGCGATTTAATCGACCTGTCCGAGCATATTTACAACAAAAAAAACTTTCTTTGATTTACTGAGTTTATTCCAAGTTAGAGACTCGCACTGTATATCGCCGTTCAGGAGGTCCCAATGGTGAGAATCGAATTCAATTTGTCCGTTATACAGGTAGTTTTCAGAGTTGAGCCATGGAAAAGTATTATCGGGATATTCCGCAAAAGGTGCAGAAAAAACGTGTATTATTATCATATCCTCGGGTTAAGGTCGCATCACACAGATTGCTTATACCTCCACCGTGTTAATGCTGTGGTTTTCCTCCAAAATGGAAATCCAAGAGTTGTGGAGTCAGTTTTCTATCCATCTTTCCTTTTGTTGCCTTGTCCTGAAGAAGCCAAATAGCAGAAACTCGTTTCGGCAAGTACCAACAGCTCTAAACAATACCCAAGGAACTAATTCTTTCGATGATTTCCATGAATCCATCTCTATTCAACTTTTGGTATTCGTTTTTCCGCCAATTTATTCATTACGATGAGTTTGAAATTTTTCAGGGAAGTTTCACCTGCGGTAATTACCTATACAGAAATTCATCGACCAATATAATATTAGAAGGTGCATTCACTTCATAGAAATTGATTAAGCGAGATTGTATGATATGACTGAAAATATATACAGCGAGCAAATTAATCGTCAGGTCACGCGACAAAGCGCGAAGGTGCGAAGCAACTGCGGCGGCGTGAACTACAATCTCTTGGGAAAGGGTATTTCCATAGCAACGCTTGCTAATTCTACTGTTTTAACACACCCTCCGTTTATTCTGATGAAAATTACAGTTGTAGATTTTTTTCCTGAGAAGGTTAATAACCTGTTTAATCTGCATAAAATGAGCTAGAAGGTTGGAGCCAGTTCTGGTCCAGTGTAATGAACTGACCACCTAAAATAGTGCTATATCGTGGCACTAACATGATGCAGTCAAAAAACAAATCCCAATATGAAATTCGAAATACCTACTGGCGAAATTAGGAACGAGAAATTCTAATCGCAGATGCGATTCAAAACGTGGATGAACGGTGTGTGGAATATCATTAAACAAATTGTGAAACTTGTGAAATTATGCTTTTCGAGTTATGCATATGCACAGGATAGTTTTACAAAAATTTTATATTTCCGTCTTCACTTACTCGGACTGATGGAGATATTATAGAATGGAAGTCTGAAGTTAAATATCTAGGGGTAATACTAGATAGTAAATTTCTGTAGAATAGGCATGTTTAAATCACTGCTAGCGAAGCAATAAAGGCTTTAATGGCGTGCAGGAATCTAGCCGGTAAGACTTGGGGCTGCAATCCTAAGATACTTCGAGGGATGTACGTCATGATTGTGAGACCCATAATCACGTATGGGGCAGTAGTCTGGTACGCAAAACAAGCCAGAATAGCACGAGGAAAGCCCTCGACAAAGTACAAAGGCTGGCCCTTTGTGTGTATCACTGGACCTATGGGAACCTGTCCTACCAGGGACAGAGTGTGAGATTATCACAAATCTCACACCACTTCATCTAGTGATGGACAAAATGGCCCATGAAGCTATTCTCAGAATATCTAGGAAAGGAACAGGTAATGAGAGTATTGAAAACCAGAAAGCCTGGTTCTCTCTTACCCAGGGCCGTCGCTACCGGGGGAGGAGGGAGGGGAGCCTCCCCCCCCCGGAGCATATCTCAAAGGGCGCCAAATTGACCGCGGATATTTGAAAAACTATAGCAAAATGACATAATGAAAATAGATTTTTTTGAACTACTACTTGCATAAGATGATTATTATTATACATAAGTGCAGTGACTGTATCGAATGATTGCCTACCCGACCATTTACTCAATTTATTTGTACAAGACCGACAGCATTGTAGAAAGCTTTGTTGCTGCTAGAGAGTAGATGGCAGGAGTGGAAAATTCCCAGCCTTCCCCGGCTATACATAAAAATCGTTCAATAGAAAGAAACTAACCTTCTTCTTCTTATATACATTATTCGTGAATAGTGAATATGAATATTGATTGAAATTTAAAATCGAAAACCGAATATGGATATGGATCCTTGCCAAAATAAGTTCAAACCGTCTGGAGCGGAATTCAGAAGGACAGCCCAGAAAAGAAAAATTGAAACGGGAAAAGGCGCAAATGTCATGAATACATGGCGAGTTGTTAAAGCACTGACGCGAAGTCAGGAGCTTTTGGCGCATGTTCTATTGTCCATTCTCCTTAATCGAATATACCGATTAAGAAACATTTATTTTTTAATTTCTACGGTTTCCACTAAATTTTACACAAGTCTTTATGTCGATATTCCGCAACTAGTACAAGCTTCAATTCAATCAGGTCTATATTTTTTGAGTTATCGAGGAAATAATATTCCAGGTGGTTATAACACCGAAACCGTTGGGCCGATTATGCCCAAAAACGAACTCAACTCTCCCATTCGGATGCGTGACCTACCCTGAAAATTGCAAGTGCTTATCTCCTTTCGTTCCAAAGTTATCGAGTCAGTTAACAGTCAGCCATCCATCTACTGAACTCAAACAAGGCTGCTCGAATATCCAACAATATCTATCTGATCGTGTTCAAACTTGGAACTTGGCAGTAGAGTTAAGTTCTGAAGGCTCTGGCAAAATTTCAGCGATATCGAACGAATAGTTTAGGACATATAGAACTTTTTTAAATGATTTTTTGTTTAAATTACTAGTGATACGATCCTCACGAAATTTCGCAAGATCTCGCGTTGGTATTCTACAACTAATAACCACGTTTGAATTGGATCGGTTTTGTATTTTTCGAGTTATTGAGGAAATTACAACCAAATTTCAGATAGGTATACCAATGAACAAACTAGCATTAAGATGCACAACCTCTACCCTGAAAATTTCAAGGCGCTATATCTTTCCGTTTTCTAGTTATCGTGGCAACGGCCGGCCGGTCGGAGAATCAAATTTGACCTCGAATTCTTCATTAGAGAGTTGAACTAAATGGTTTGCGACAATTTTCGGCAAAAAAATCGAAAATTACAGACATTTGGGCAAAATGATAACGTGTGATGTTACCTAGAACATGCGTTCTAAAAAGAGGATTGTATTTTCGAATAGAGCGAAAAGTTTTGGCCATTGCTGACACATAGTTTTCAAGGGAAGTAGCACCTTGTGAATCTTCATTTAACAACTGCACTTACAGGTTGATTTTCAGTGTCTATAACATAACATTTTTTTTTCGTGATATTTCGGTAAAATATTCGATTGAGTGACATCGAAGATTTAATTTTCTATATGCAAACTACAAAAATTTTCAGGGTGATGAGTACAAAAATATTGCTTAAATTCAGGAATTACAAAAAACTCATTCAATATTCCAAATAGCAGATATTTTCGAAGAATTGTTGGAACATTCCACTCTAGATAGCAGGGTAACGTGAAATTATTGTTATATCATTTTTCGAAAGTTTTCTTTTTAATATCTATAAAATCTTCAGATTATTCTTATCATCTCGAAAGCTTGGTATATATATTTATTTTTGTCAAATATAATTTTTTTTTGGCCCTGGATCTGTTGAGAGATGCAAACAATTTTTTTCACTCAAAAACACAAATTCATAACGCGGAATTCTTTGTAAAATAATTTTCATTGATAGTTATATTAATTTATAATTCATTCTTTATTAAGAAACTATGTAGTATTTATCAATATATGTACACTTCATCCATATGTGTTTTTCGATTTTTGTCTATTTTTCCAAATTAGGGGCGCCAAAAGACGTTTCTCCCCCCCCCTCGGAATAGCTCTTCGCTACGGCCCTGCTCTTACCAGATACATTTCATACACCAATCTTCCTAGGGACGAAATGATTGAGAAAGTAAGCCTCGAAACGAACTTCACTACGATGCTCGGTAGGAAAAAAGACTGGGACAGGGAATCCAGGAATGGTACACAGACGTTTCAAAACCATTACAGAAGCTGGCGCTGGAGTATATGGGCCAGGCACCAAATACTCACTATCGTTAGGCTCCTATACGAGCATATTTCAGGCAGAAGTACTTGCAATAGAAAGATGCGTGGAAATGAACCTAGAAAGAAACTATCAGAGTTGTGACCTAGCAATCCACTCTGATAGTCAAGCTACTATTAAAGCTCTGAGCTCCCATGTTATCGAGTCCAAGCTAATATAGGAGTGCCGAAGAAAACTCAATGAAGTAGGCAAAAACAATAGGGTCTCCTTGGAATGGGTTCCTGGTCACGCGGGAACTAAAGGAAATGAGGAGGCCAACACACTTGCCAAGAAAGGAGCGCAAACCCCCTTTATTGGCCTGGAAACCTACTGTGGGGTTGGTAGATACTCCTACAAAAGTGAATTTCGGGTGAAAGAAGAAACTGAAAGAGGTATTTTCTGGAGATCTCTTCCCGGGATGTATCACTCCAAGAAATTCCTCCGGAACTTTAATACTGTCAGATCCAAGAAATACTAGGACCTCAGGAAGAACACGCTGCAACTCCTCACTGGTTTCCTCACAGGGCACTGCGGCCTTAGGAATCATATGATGAGAGAAGGGCTAGCAGAAACTGACGAGTGCAGATTCTGTTGGGAAGATGAAACTCCTGATCACCTAATAACGGAATGCCTCGCCATCTCAAACCAACGCAAGGAATGCTTTGGGCAAGAAATCTGCAGGAGCGAAGACGTAGCCTTCTTGAAGAAATCCTAGATACTGAGTTCATCAGAACTCTGGAACTGGAAAGCGAGTTGTAGATGGTGATGACAGCGACAGCTCTGACGGGGGGACACAATAAGGTCGCAGTGCAATGTTACCCCCTACAACAATATACAATACTCAACTGTCAAGTGTAATTACGATGCTGATTGCATTGGTGGGTGAACGATGTGAGGAATTTCAAAATTGTTTACTACCTCATTTCAATTATGTATGTGTGCAAGTCAGTTTCGAGGAAATAGTTTCCGAAGTGGATTGTCCATAATGAGGTCCTTGGTCTAATTTTTAATATCACGCTGTCCCTTTCGAGCATTTTTCGTTATGCGCATGAGACGAAACGTGATTCAACTGCTGGATTTTCGTCCGAGAGGAGTGGGGGTTTGAGGGGTAGTATAAGATTCCTCCGTATAATCTCCTTGAGAGGGTCTGTGCAAGGGTGGATTTAATCTGCGATAACTCCTGACTCACAGGTGCTGGATAATCGGAGTTTTATGGGAGGTGTGTGATTTTGAGAGGACATTCAGCCATGAGTTGACTGTTTATGCGTGGTGGACAGCGAACAGATGGGTTTTCTTCATCTTCTTATTGTTCTTTTTATGTGCACTGCTCTGATGACAGCGAAAATATTAATTTTCTTGCTCTTCTTATTGCAATAAATAGCAATATTAGACAGATTATAATGAAATTCAACATTAGTTTCAAAAGCGCATAAATCATGTCGAGACGTTTGAAGGGCTACTGAGAAAGAATTGTGGGTACTGAAACACCTGAAATCCCTGCTTGAGCAGTAATCAGTAGATTCTGTGCAATTTTTGCATTTCAAACGGGGAATTATAAAATTTTTTCATTCACAATCACGCACACCGGAAAGCTGCATCGATTATTCAAATTATTTTGCAATGCAGCATTTCTGAGTGGAAACTATGTTTTCCACCGATTTCTGTATATTATTTTCTCAAGTAAGGATCATGCAGCCAAATATTTTTCGCGTAAAATTTTCACAGTTCACGTTTCGAGGTAGAATTCGAAAATCCATCATTGAGTTTTTATCCTGAGCTTTCGGAAATTAATAAATGGGAGGTTCCAGTTTTTTTTCCAATCTGTCCAATATAAGCGGTGGAAATTGTAGGTGGGAATAAAAGGATACGGGGCGAATTTATCACTAATATTTATTAATTACTATTCAAAATATACTTATTCTCTTTATTCGAGTCTATATGGGTATGTGTTGCAAGTTTTTACTCTATTTTTATTCATAACTCGTAAAATACTCATCCTCGAACATTATAGTCAACATTTTAAATTGAGCCCTACAATAATATCCATGCGTTGAAAGATTTGTGATCAATTTGTTTTCCATACAAACCCTCAAATTTCAGCCCTTAGTTTCAATCGATCTGAAAGGAAGCCTCGGAGGATTATTCCAGTATAATACTCGTTATTTCAGGGGGATTTGAAAAATATTTTTGGCTGTACGACTCCAAAGATCCATTGAAGAAATAATGATCCGAAATCGAATGAAAGTGAACTTAGAGAGATTTTGCTCTTAGACAGTTACATCTGGACTGAAATGAAATAAAAAAAGTAATGTCGTTGGGTCGCTGCAGCCCTTCAGAACTGCGACCGACACAATCTCTTGTTCTGTTACCCTACTCATTTAATCCTAAAGACATTGTCATTGGTGGTAACATACCTGATGACGTCCTTAAGAGCCTTGGTTATCATGTTGGCATGAGCCTTGGCATGAAGTTGCGGATATAGAAAACAAAATAAATAGAATCGACGTAAAAAAAGGCCCAGGTCCAGACGGAGTTCCTTCGTTTTTCATTAAATCTTGTGGATTGGCCCTGGTAACTCCGCTACATATAATTTTTAATAAGTCTCTTAGAAACGGAGTTTTTCCTTCAAGATGGAAGGTTGCTAAGGTAGTTCCTGTCTTCAAAACTGGTAATAAAAATGAGATTTCTAATTTTAGGCCTGTGTCCATTTTGTGTCATTTTGGTAAGATATTTGAATCGATTGTAACGGATACCCTTTTTTCTCTGGTGAGCTCAAGAATTACTCCTCGACAACACGGATTTTTCAGGGGCAGATCAGTTATAACTAATCTGTCCCCTTATATTGACTTTTTGTGTCGATGTTTTGATAGGGGGGTTCAGGCAGATGCCGTTTATACAGACTTTGCAAAAGCATTTGATAAAGTTCACCATAAGACGTTGTTGCTGGTGCTGAATGACTTTGGATTTAATGGATGTTTGATGAACTGGGTAGAATCTTATCTCTCCAATAGAACGAAGTATGTGGTTGTGAATGGTTTCTCTTCGACCCCATATGTTATAACATCGGGAGTACCCCAGGGATCTCACCTCGGTCCCATTTTGTTCAGTATATACATCAATGATATCTCTGAATGTTTCTTGAGTACACACCATGAGTTGTATGCGGACGATCTCAAGGTATATAGGGAGATTAAATCCACTCTGGAAGCCTTTTCATTTCAGGAGGACCTCAACAGGTTGTCCGAATTTTGCTCCTCTAGATACCTGACTTTGAATGTAACAAAATGTAAGCACATCACTTTTACTAAGAACATAAATAAGATCATCACGACTTTCAATATAAATAATGAATTAGTGGAAAAAGTATTAATTGTAAGGGATCTGGGTATTTTGATGGATACAGAGTTGTCTTTTGCTCCTCACATAGACCATATCGTCACCAGGGCGTTCAAAATGGTGGGATTCATAAATAGAATTGGAAAAAACTTTAAAGATCCGAATACTCTCAAAATTCTGTATTACTCACTCGTGAGAAGCAGTTTGGAGTATGGTGTTCAAGTATGGTCTCCTTATTACTATAAATATATTGATCGGATAGAAGGAGTTCAGAGAAAGTTTTTTAAACATCTTAATTATCGATTTGACAGAGATGCCACAGAACGCAGTTATATGTGGGTTTTAAATGAGCACAGGCTGCTGACATTGGAACATAGGAGGGTGCTCTTCGATGGAATATTTCTGTATCGTGTTGTAAACAATTGCTTCAATTCTTCTCTGATAAATTATCTATATTTCAATGTGCCGCGGTACGAGGTCCGTCGGGGGGCGCTCTTTTGTGTTCCTAAGGCACGGGTTAATGTATATTTCAACTCAGTCTTTGTTAGAATCGTTCGATTTTACAATTGGCACATCAATGATGTAGATATCTTCAATAATAGACAATCCTCTTTCAAATCAAAATTAATTAAATATTTAGTATCCCGCCAGAAATTGGAATTGTAAGAAAATTTTTATTTTTTCAATGGTTTGTAAAAATGTGAATTTATTTTTCAGTTCGAATTATTTGATATGTCTATATTTCTTCTTTTCTATCTTAGGTTTAGGTAAATAATGTACTTGCACTAATGTAATATACATATGTCAATTAATATTGTAGTGACACCCTATAATAGGGCAATTTGCCTGTTGGGAGTCCAATTAAACAAATAAATAAAAATTAAAAAAAATAAAAATATCAAATTCTTAGGCTGGCCAGCTTTGGGCATTTACAAACTATCTGCTCAACAGTTTCCTTTTTCGATCTACAGAGCCGGCATGTTTCGTCTGCTGACTTCCCATGTGGTACAATTGGCATTTGTACCGACAGTGCCCTATCAGCAGCACCATTATCCGAAGCTCAGCTCCTGGCAGCTGCAGGAACTTCCTGGTATAGGATGGTGAGAAATCCACGAATCTTTTTGCCTATGCAAGTCCTGGAGTATTTGTTCAAAGAGCTGTTCTGTTATTAAGCTCCAATTATTGAACTATTGCCCTGTAGTGGTCTTTCTAAGCCCATAAAAGGTTTCTGGTCTAGCAGGTGTTACCCTGGGGACCTTTTTCGCAAATTCATCGGCGTTCTCATTTCCTTCAATACCACATTGCTTTCACCTTATTGTCTCTAGTCAGCTACGTTATGGTACTCCGGCATATAAATAGGATGATGTAGGATGGGAAGAAATACATGAATCCATTTGTCTGTGCAAGTCCTGGAGTATTTATCCAAAGAGCTATTCTGTTATCTAGCTCCCATTGTAGTGGCCTTTTCCAAGCCCACAGAAGGTTCTGGTCCAGCGGATGTTACTCTAGAAGCTCTAACCAGTTGCTTTATGGTATTCCGGTATTCCCAGGACAGTAGGGAACCTTGGATGGGTGATTCCAGATCTCTCAGTGTGGCCTGGCTGTCCGGTATAATATAGATGTGTGCTTAAGGTTCCTTTTCAGACATTCTTGAGCCAAAATGTGGACAGTTAGTGTCTCTGCCTCTAAGATAGAGAGCTGCATTTCCTTAAATGCAAATGCAAGGAAGACTAAGTATGACCACAAGTGCTGTTGTGGGTTTGCCAGCTAGTTGTGCAGCTAGCTCCTGTGATATCAACATAGGCAAGCCGTTACAGTTTCTGCAACCGACTGTTAAGAATACGTATGTGATAATGGGGCGTACTACTACTGTGTATAACCACAATGCCTTTGCTGGTTTCAGCCCCCATGTCTCCCCAAGTAGTCTTTTGCAGGCCCATATAACCACTGTGGCTGTGGAAAGAATTTTATCAATGTGTTTTGTACAGTTGAGTTTACTATCCAGTATAACTCCTAGATATTTGCACTCACTGAAGAAGTTCAGAGTCTGGCCATTTAGGATTGGAGCTCTCCTGAAGGGAATCAAGGTGGTCTTAGAGAGATTAACGTTCAGCCCTTCATCCTCACACCACTTTTCGGTGAAACTGAGGGCAACTTGCATCCGGCTACTCAGTATGCCTTCATGCTTACCTCTAACAGTTATCACCATATCATCAGCGTATGCCTGGTCATTGGAGCCTCCTGCTGAAAGCCCTTCCAGAAGTCCATCCATGACCAGGCTCCACAGCACCTACATGACAGCACAGTCACATAATGTTCCCCCAGGTAGGCCGCGACGGCTCGCCCTTTCGGCATTGCCGATATCCACATAACAGTGGAGGGTTGGTTCTACCCCTTTGCACCTGGCAGCATAACATATGGAGGTGTGCAGGATGTTGTCAAAAGCACCCCCAATATCATCATAGCAAGTAAGATATATTTTGCAGAGCAGGACCTATCCACCTCTGCAATAAGATATTGGAGTGCATCTACCAATTTTCACCACTTAAAATGAACGCTTCTTCTGCAGCGCCGATCTTGGGCTAAACGGTGGTCTTGAGGCCTATTGTGAATCAGGTAAAAATAGGAATTGTATATAGGACTATATCAATGAATGAAATCATCACTAGTTTAATTCTCAGCTATCAGCAGTTCAACCCCTAGTGATCATGAATTTACTGGGTACAATGCAGCGATATTTCAGCGTTTTTTCCAATTTATTTCGTTATATATTCCATCCGCCGACAAATATTCGCTCTATTGAATTGTTCATTGCTAATTTATATGACAAATAAATATTTAACAATTCAGTGAAATGTTAATTTTTGACTGGTTTCGAACTAATTCAATAGAAGCTATCGTTGAATGTTTGGGAATTTCAATTTGATAATATTGATTTTTCGCAATATTTTGAATCCTGAAAATAACCTGTTCTGCTTGATCAGAGATTGAAAAAATGATCACACAGCAGTTCGTCATTTTCCATATTGCACTACCATTTAGGTTAGATATATTCTCAGACTAAATATCAATACTAAAATGTATATGAAATATATATTCAATCTATTTGAAAATCGATTTCAAATACAGTGCTTCCCACAACTCCTTACCAAGAGCGATTTTTCTTTCCCATTAACATTCCCGAATTTTATTAATTACACTCGGAAAATTCGAACTTTTTTGTGAAGCGTTTGTAAACTTGTTTGAAATGAATATTTAGATCCATGTGCCATATTTCAGGTCGGAAAACATAATTTTTTTTTCTTATTTTACCCATAACTCTTTTTAAAATTGAATAATTACCTAATGGATTTTTTCTGTTGATTACACGACATTAGTGTCAGCATGAATATGATTGTGAGTAGTAAATATTGTTTGAACTTGGTTTTTCGACATTTGTTCGAATTTTCCCTCAAAAGTAGTTTCATTCTGGTGCAAAGTTGCTCCTATTCTTATTTTCGCCATTAAAATCTTCCAATTTCACATTCAATTCACATCCGAGAATCCCAAGAATGCAAATCTTGCTGCAAATTGCCAATTTATAGCTAGATTTTTGATTGAAATAGAATTTTTTCATCAATATCCATCGCTAGTTCAATTTCAACACCAGTTAATTATTTTCTATGATGACAGATTTGAAAATATACGAACAAATGTCGAAAAACTAAGTTCATGCAACATTTTCTTTAATTTACATGCTGACACTATAATATTATCTTGTCCTCAAAATAAATTCCGTTCGGTAATTATTCAATTTATGAAAGTGTTATTAGCAAAAAAAGGAAAAACATTCTTTACGCGTTTACGACCTGAATTTCTGCACATTGATCTAAATTGTAATTTAAAACAAGTTTACTTAGCGCGTTTAATACAGAGAGATTTTCCGAGAAGGTCGACATTTTTGTTCAAAAATGGTGATTTTTGCTCAAACCGGAAGTTGCATTTGGCTGACTTTTATATCATTTTTAATAAATTTTGATTCACCAACTTTTTGTAAAAAAAGAATTCGGAAATATTAATATAAAAGAAAAGTCCCTCTTGGTGCGGAGTTGCTGGGAAGCACTGTAGAACACCAAGGGTATGTTCTACCTTATCTTTCAGTCACTATCCCTAGATTTAATCAAATTCCGTGGCGGAAGGTGCTCACTATTTTCATTTATATTTATTTCGTTAAATTCTCCATTAGTCGATGAAACTTCGCATCATTGAATTGTTCATACGCGTGGCAACCGAATATGAAAAATTCTTGCAGTGATAATTTTCATTAGTGTTTTGGAACTAATTCAATGTGAGCCATCGTTGAATAACTCGGAATTTAAATTTTACAATATTAATTTATTTGGTGCATTTCCGAAATTTTACGATGTTTCGAATACTCTGCCTCCCACAATATCGAGTTGAATTATATTCTGCTGGAATTCCGTCAACGCCTGTTTGTTGAATGCTGCACGATTCTCTAGGTATATTATTCGCCAAAATAATATATGTACTTAAGGGGTTAGGTGTAGTCAGAGACACGAAATAATGACAATTTCAAATATTTTTTTTTGCCAGTTAATACTTTATTTTATAAAAGTAAAAAATATAGCATCATTAAATAAGGTTTCGAATTGATTTGACACAAATTTCAGAAAAAAAAAATCATTATTTTCAAATTAATGGCCGTTTGTGTTGATCCAGTTCCGATCGAAGCTCCTTGCGGTGACCATCACTTATCCTTGGAGATTCATCAAAAATCAATCGGACAAAAAACATTAGTTTTATAAATAGATAATCTAGTGCCTGATCGAAGCTTTTTTGTTCTTTTAAATTAGCAAAATGGCAGCCTCAGGAAAATTTTTTCCATATTTTCGGGAAAAAATCAACAGTTAATTGTTTATAAAAAATCGAAATTAGAAAAAAAAAGAAAATCCTTCGATAAGGCACTAGTTTTTTAAGGTTTTCAAAAAGCTGTATAAATTTCATTAAAATCTACCTAGAGGGGTTCGAGCTGCAGTGGTCACCTGTTCAAAGAACATGGTTTTGAGAGATACGCATTTGAAGTTTAACACTCAATTTACGTATTATTTAATTACTTACAGAGTCAGCTATTCCTGGGCTATATAATAGTTCTTTAGCCGTTGTGGCAGCTTCCAAAATATCTATTTGATGTTGTCTACGTAGGATTCTACCTTCTGGAGTGTTATCGCTAGCACGCTAGCTGCTAGCTACCTGCTCTTAGCTACCTGCTCTCACCCAGAGCGCCCGAGAGCCCTTTGCTTATTATCGAATAACTGGAAAAGTGTTTGTCGGATTTACTTCAAATTTTCGGAGAATTTTTCTGAGATATTATGCTTCAAGAAAATGCAAAAACACAAAAAAAGATTTTTTGAAAATGCTGACTACACCTTACCCCTTAATCTCCACCAAGAGATGAATATCAATAAAATTTGAAATTAAATTCATCGTGTAAAATATCCAGAGCCTCACTAGTTTTGGTTAATTATTTTATTCAAAATGTTTAGTGTCCCATTATTGTCTTCAATGATGAACCATTTCAAAGATTTCAGGGTTGAAAATCATCGATAAGTCCCTGGAATGATCTTCTGAACTTTTTATGTGGATCTCATATCAATAATTTTTTTCTGGTCTACTGTTTAACTAAACTCATTGATTCATTTCAGATCGGACAGACGTAAAAGAGAAAGAAGATGATCGATCCATCATCATCGGAGGAAGATAGTGATGAAGAACACGGAACTTCACACGGGGGCCACCATCATGCCCCACATCATCATGCTTCATCCCATCCCCACCACCATACGGTAAGTCGAGAGTATTTCCGGTTAAACCAGAAGTACAGTAGTAGTAGTCCCAAGTTCGAGTGCCTATTAGACGTTCCTGGAGAACTGTACATATTTGAAATCTGAAAATTGGGATTATGATATTGTTTGAAATTCTCTACAGAGCTAAATTATTTTTGAAGCCCAAGCACTTCCGGTTATACAGGGAGTGAAAATAAATTTGATGAAAACATTTTTTTTTTCAAGTTTTGCATTCCTGGTATTATTAAGTATTCAATGCTGAATACATTTCTGTTAAAACCATTGTATTCATTCGAATAGTTTTCAAAATATCGAAAAAAAACCGAAAAAAAAGTCAAATATATTTAGTCAGTATTATGTTCTTTATTGTTATTTTAAACATCCTGAGTCGAAGAGGAAGAATGTGGAAAGGTCATGCATCTTTTGAATTTCAGAAATATCATCACAGGGTGTTTCAAATTTTGTGTCAAAAATTGTCCATAACTTCTATTTTTCAAATTATTTTATAGATTGCGTTGGATTCTGCGGTGAAAAATAATGAAAGTTTTCCAACATGATTATGCTCCTAAATTCAATAAAAAAAACTCAGAAATTATTGAATTTAAGAGCATAATCATGTTAGAAAACTATCATTATTTTTCAGCGTTCAGGGTTCTTATTTGAAAAACAGAAGTTATGGTCAATTTTTGATCACAATTGTGGACGCAAAGTTTGAAACACCCTGTGATGATATTTCTGGAATTCAAAAGATGCATGACCTTTCCACATTCTTCCTCTTCGATGTTGTAAAAACGGTTTACGTTCAGGATGTTTAGAATAAGAATGATGAACATAATACTGACTAAACATATTTGACTTTTTTTCCGGTTTTTTTCGATATTTTGAAAAGTATTCGAATGAATACAATAGTTTTAACAGAAATGTATTCAGCATTGAATACTTGATCATATCAGGAATGCAAAACTTGAAAAGAAAAATGTTTTCATCAAATTTATTTTTCCTCCCTGTATAACCGGAAGTGCTTGGGCTTCGAAAATATTTTAGCTCTGATGCGTTATGCGTCAATGTACTCTGCTGCGAAGTTTCATAAATATCATACTTTTCGTTTTAAAGATATTTACTTGGTGCCATACTCTATCTGAACCCTGTAATGTATATAGCATACACAGAACAAATAGAATAATGGTCACCCCCGATGAATGAGAGCCGAATCTCTGTTTCGCAGTACAGTAATCAACAGTTATACGGCATTTATTGGACATCACACAAACCTACTCATAATTTCAAATTAATTTTAAAAACACATCAATTAAGCATTCTTGCTGATGATGATATTCAGTAACGAAACGCACGTGATGGATCAGAAGCCAATTTACCCGCAATAACATGACGCTGATTTTAACCAGAAATAATTTACTACTGATATTTCAATATGTTCGAGGTAGTAATTCGATGATGACGAGCAGCCGCCTGCAATTATGAGGTTACAACTGAAATGTCATTGACCTCAGAAACAACAGCAGTAATCCGGAATGTCTGTCTGCTTTATTTGAATTTTCCTGGTTTTATTTCTGGATGATACTGTTGCTCAGCAGCACCGCGATATTAAAAACAGTCAACTGAATGTTGGAGGTTTTTTGCTATAATGGTCGCACGGCACAAATGGCTGAGATCGCCAATGGGTTAAAGTGGATGATCGTGTCCCGGTCAGCCTGTGATTGCCAGAACCGTCTGAGTGCGGTGGACCTTGTTAATCGAATGGACCAAAAGTCATCCATTTGGTATACGGATGGATCAAAATCAGATAAGGATGCAGGTATTTTGGGGTATTTGGGTCGAAACTATGGATTTCTGTGCCCTTGGGACATGAGCCTTCTATCTTACAGGCAGATAATAAATAAATAAATAAATCTTTATTGATCCTCTGAGACATTTAACAATGTATAGGAAGAGTCAGTAAGTGCAAAATATTAACACATTTATCAAGAAGAAAGAGAAAGAACATTAAAAACTATCACTAAAATATTCATCTACACTATAATAACATTTTTCGAACAACAATGTCTGCTGTGCGAAAACAAATTTTGTCCATAATTTTTATATACTGGTAGATTGCTGGTGTTATGCTTTGGTATAAACAACAGGCTTTCATTCCTTGTGTTGTAATTATGAAAGCTAGAGAGCTTAACGTCCACCCTTTCATTATATTTGGTATAGAGAAGGCATTTATAAATATAAATACAAGGAGCAGTCAAAATTTTATGTTCATGAAACTACCTAGCCAGTAGATCGACATTTTTCCAGTAGATCTACATTTTTCCGGTAGATCTACATTTTTCCAGTAGATCTACATTTTTCCGGTAGATCTACATTTTCCTGTAGATCTACATTTTTCCGGTAGATCTACATGTTACCGGTAGATCTGCATTTTTCCAGCAGATCTACATTTTTTTGGTAGATCAATATAATATGTAGATGAATTGAATCGGTAGATCAATTGAACTGGTAGTTCACTGCCATCTAACTGGTCCTGTTGTGATTCTGAGAATCATTCACACACGAAAGTCTCATCGAAATATGTCAGGAGTTTTTGAGTTACTAAAAACCGAATATAGAGCTACCTACTGAATCGTATGGTGAACCTAAGGCCTTCCGAAACACAATCACAAAGATTCATCAAAATCGGTATAGCCATTTTTGAGTTCCTGTAAACCGATTGTAGTGTCACCTACCGGGGAATATTGTGGATCTGAAACCTAGTCATATACACGCACAAAGTTTCATCGAAATCGGTCCAGTTGTTCTTGAGTTATTATAAACCGAATGCAGCGGCACCTAACGGCTTTCTATGGTGACCCTGAGATCCGCTCAAACACGCACACAACGTTTCATCAAAATGGGAAGCTGGAAAATGCCGATATATGTAGTGCTATACCCCGTTATCGAAAGTGTTGTGTGTTGTGTGTTAGTGACATTCTTTTGATAACATCTCTGTAACCTCTTGAGCTCCAAGTATTAACGATACATCAAATGAAAGGTAAAAGATCGCAGTTTTGGAATCTAATTTATTATTAGTACGTTACCGTGGAAAAAAATCATTTATTTTTAAAAGTGCCCCCACTCCCTACCATTTGTTTTAGTGAGGGTTACAAAAACTTATTTCCCCAGGGTTTCAAAGTACTCGAGCGGCTTACTCAAACCGTCAAATTTCTTTGCTCTATCTCAACTGGTCTCTAAAATATTAGCAAAATAAGGAAACCCTAACTTCCAAGCCGAACCCTTTCTAATAATAATAATAATAATATTTGTGAGGATATAAACTGCTCCACAAGAGTTAGGGATATCATATTAAGTTGTTCTGAGGGGCGTAAAATTTTAAAGACAATATCAAAAACATGGTCATCATGCCAATAAAAACTTATTAATTCGATTCGAATGCATATTTTCACCATCTGGTCGTCTTTTTTCTTGAGTTTGGCAGTTTTTCACATTATTTATGCATATATATGCAGTTCATTTATCGTCAGTCTCTTAGCGATATCGAACATAGTGAATTTCACGAGCTTCTTAAGATGCCAAGACGTAAATTAACAAACGCCGAGGCTAATAGGGATATCGGTATGCTACAGGGTGGCCTCACTCAAGTCGCTTTGGTAGAAACATTTCAAGTATCGCAAAGTGTAATATCGCGACTCTGGAATAGGTTCAATGAGACAGGTTCGGTGCAGGAAAGACATAGGGTTGGTGGAACAAGAAAAACAACACCCGCACAAGACCGTTTTGTCACCATTTCGGCGAGGAGATATCCTCTTTCTTCATGTAGGATGCTGAGAAATCGACTTTTAAATGCCAATGCCAATTTCCATTGAAACCATCCCACGTCGTTTGGGGGAGATTAATCTGACTTCTAGACGTCCATTGAAGGGTGTTCCGTTAACACGTGAGCATAAACGACAAAGATTAGAATGGGCCAGGCAGCATGTTAATCTGAACGTCCAATGGCGTAGTGTACTTTTCACAGATGAATCCAGATACGGTCGATTTTCAGATTCTCGAAGAATAAGGGTATGGACTATGCCGCGTATACCCCGAAATGGCCGTCATGTGCAAGAGGTTCATCCATTTCGAGGAGGCTCTGTTATGGTATGGGCTGGGATATTTTACAACGGGTACACAGACCTTCACATTTGTCCTGGCAATATGACTGCTTTACATTATAGGGAACATGTCATTGGCAACGTAGTGCCAAATTTTCATTCTGCCATTGGTGAAGCTTTCCAATTTCTTGACGATAACGCAAGACCACATCGTGCAGCAAAAGTAGAAAATGCGCGAGACGAGCATAGTATTCCACATTTACCAATACCTCCGCATTAGCCAGGCTCAAACTGCATAGAACATGCATGGGATATGCTAAAAAGAAGACTAGATGATCACCAACCTCCACCAGAAACATTGAATGACCTCAAAGCACTACTGCCTCGTTTATGGCATGAATTTCCTCAAGATATGCTCAACACCCTCGTTGACAGTATGCAACGAAGATGTCAGGCGGTCATTGATGCCCGTGGTGGCCATACCTTGTATTGAAGGCATAAAAAGACAAAAAAAACAATAAAATGTCCGGAAATAATCACCCTGTATATGTTGCAGACCAAAAAACTTACGTGCATTTATAGTTTTGAACCTAAAAATATTAAATCACGTTTTCAGCACAAACAAAGCTTTCAGAATGTCAGTTATTTCAGTTGAAACGATTATCCCTAACTCTTGTGGAGCAGTTTATTTTGAGGATATAATTAGACTTTGTGTGAGATTTGTAGCGTTTATATTACATACAATATTAACAATTAAGCTGCCAGTGAGAGGCATATTGTAGCGTTCGAATCTCTTGTTTTCAGTCTGAGGCTTCACCCTACCATCATACCCATCTGTCAGACTCCGGCAGCGGAAACTTGGAGGTGCCAAACAATTCTGCGGCCCTCCAGCGTTCGCTGTCGCCATCGAGTGCAGTCTCGGCTGAAACGCTCAGTCACAGCATGGGATCATCCCGCGCAAACTCCCTACCACGTCCCACCAGTCCATCACCGTCTGTTGCCTCCGAAAAAACCGAAGTTGACCTCCAGGAAAAGCAGGAACGCGAGGAAGAAGAAAGGAAGAGAAAAATACAGCTCTACGTATTCATTTCCCGTTGTATCTCCTACCCCTTCAATGCCAAACAGCCAACTGACATGACCAGACGCCAAGCAAAAGTAACGAAACAACAATTGGAATCGATTAACATCAAATTTCAGGTGAGCCCATGAATTCACGGAGTTTGATGGCATAATATTTATAAACAGGAAGACTCTTCTAGGTTTGGGTACCGCACTCACATTACTAATAATATACCGAACATATTAATTAATCTCTATGAACGAACCATATCCTGTCTATGGCAGTTATGGATAGTCTCGAAGGTTACCTGATCTATTCGATTGAAGTGAAATCGAAAAGATTACAGTGTTGTAACTGTACATTATCTATCTACCATCGAAGAACGATGGTGGATGAGATAAAGCTATACAACGTGGCTTACAATTTTAATCGAGGATTCTAGCTCAGGGACGGATTCATAAAAGAAGTAAAATTTCTGGAATTAATCATATTTTATAACATTAAACGTTGAATATCTAAAAACGGTGCAGAAAAATTTAATTTTCAAAAATTATTGAGGATTCGTATCTTTTTGATGCTAATTTTATAGAGTTCTATGAATTGGCGAGTCTATATCTAAAAAATCATTGGAACTAGGAACAAAATAAAATCAGATAATATATATATATTATCATAGTTATAGAAAACATCACAGCAATATTCATTTCATTCGGAAAAACCATGTTAAGGCTAGAAACGAAAAACTGATTATTTTTTTAATTTCAACAACCTGTATCTTTTTACCTGCGCCGAATTCAGGAAAATGAAAAAAGTGATTCATTTGATAAGCGGAATCAGAAAATGCTGATCTGATCCATTTGAAACTAAAACTAGAAACACTAGAAAAAAAAAATTCATCGAAAATTTTAAGTTCAGAAACTTTCACACAGATTCCGCTGAAATTTCGCAGAATCCTTCAAGCCGCCATTTTACAATCGGGTTACGGATTTCAGCACGATCGGCATCGTATGTTTGAAAATATTGTGGAAATAAAATTTCGAACTGGTATCTACTTCTTATGAAATTGAATATCATGTAAATCTCCGAATTGTAACAAGATATCGTTGGTTGAGATGTTAACGTGTTCGCTTCTTGCGACAAGAGAATGAACGTCACTGAACATCGCTCAAGGTTTCTGCATCACAGAGGGTTGTAGTTTGTAAGGATCTTCCTAGGTGGCGCTGGTCAGATGTTCTTCCCAGTAGTTCGCGATAATAGGGTTTAATATTCCTAGAGCTCCTTCGTTTGTCATTCAGTGGCTAAGTTACGCTGATGATTGGTAACAACCATGAAATCAGTACTTATCTGCCCTGAATGACACTTTCCTCTTTGGGGAACACTGAGCGATGAGGTGACTAACCTGGATCACGAGGGAATATGCTTTGATGGTCAAAATCGATCAATATTTCACCGTGTGTCGTTTAGTTATTAGCAATTAGCTACACTCGCCCTATTCTGTGTACAAAGATGCTGGACATCAAAATCTAAGGGGGCCAAGTAATTTGTGTGCTGTCGTCTGTAATTTTCGCACCAATTGAATCTGATTGGAGACTAATTTAATTTTATTCCATTTGATTCCCAAAGCAGGTTTCGAAACTGCAGATTCGACAAAAAAAAATGTCCAATATTTGAGTGCCTTCACCCGTTCAGGACGAATTTCGTATCAGCCGTTGCAGGTTGCAGGTTCTTCGATGAATTGATGTAACTCTTCGATGTTCTTCATACTCATTACACATTAATCGATGTGAAAACTATTAATGAGTTTCAGAATATTTTCTGCGTAGTATTGGAAGTTTGGCTTCTCGAGTTCTTGGAGTGAGTGGTACCTAATAAGCGGCACCATAGAGGAGCGCAAAGAATGACAACTCTCGTAGGTCGATGTATACCGGGTGTCCCAGTATACTTTTTCCAATGGATTATCTCAGCCATTTCAAAAGATAAAAATGTGAAAATTGTATGATTTTCAATTGGTTCAAGGAACCTTCAACTGAGAAAAACGAACTCTGACTTTTTTATCTCAAATAGCACCCTATATATTTTCGGAAATTTTTCAATTCTACACGAAATTACCTTTCCAACGATGTATCACACTATGTATTTTACATTTGATTCGAAAGAGAAAACGTCAATTGGAGTATCAAATTGGAAGAGTTGCAGTAGGCTACGATATTTTGTATAATCTTGATTTCGACTTATAATCCGTGTGTGCCGATCCATCTATCTTCGAATGGACCGATAAGATGGCCTGCAAGATCTCCAGATTTAACACCGCTAGATTTCATCCTTTGGGGATATTTGAAAGATCGTATGTACCAGACTCCTCCTATTGATATGGAAGATCTAAAAAGCAAGATAAGGAATGCATATAGAGCCCTTATTGCTGAGGTGTTGACAAGTGTTACTTCGAATGAATTTGTCCACCGAGCTGAAAGATGTGTAGAAACAGATGGTCCATATTTCGAACATATGCTTTAGTTATTTTAGATATTTTTTTGCCCCCTTTTTTGTAATTTTTGGTTACTTTTACTATTCATTCTCATGTATTTTACCGAACATTGAACATAGAATGAATAGTAAAAGAAACAATAAATTACAAAAAAGGGGGCAAAAAAATATCTATAATAAACCAGATTCAGCTCGGTAGACTAATTCACGTGAAGTAACAATTCTCAACACCTCAGCAATAAGGCCTCTCTCTATATGCATTCCTTAGTTTGTTTTTTAGATCTTCGATATCAATAAGAGGAGGCTGGAACACACGATATTTCAAATATCCCTAAAGAATGAAATCTAGCGGTGTTGAATCTGGAGATCTTGCAGGCCATCTAATCGGTCCATTGGAAGGTAGATGGATCGGCACACACGGATTATAAGTCAAAATCAAGATTATACAAAATATCGTAGCCTACAGCAATTCTTCCAATTTGAAATTTCAATTGGCGTTTTCTCCCTCAAATCAAATGTAAAATACATAGTGTGATACATCGTTGGAACGGTAATTTTGAGTAGAATTGAAAAATTGCCAAAAAATACAGGGTGATATTTGAGATGAAAAAGTCAGAGTCACTTCCGGTCAAACCGAAAGTGACTTTCAATTTTTGTTTTTCTCAGTTTAAGGTTCCTTGAACGAATCGAAAATCATAAAATTTTCAAATTTTTATCTTTTGAAATGGCTGAGATAATCCATTGGAACATGTATACTGGGACACCCGGTATATTTCAGGCACAGATGCCTACAGAATTTCCATTGATTTTTGGTCAATAGAAAATCAATTCTTGCAAAAATATTTTTGAATCTAGGTACTCCCTAGAAGCCTCGAAAAAATGTTTACAATTAAGAACTACAAATACTTGGCAAATTATTTGAGTTGTTTTCAACATGAATCATAATCTATTTACTTTCGAATTCGATTCCCG
This sequence comes from Halyzia sedecimguttata, assembly GCA_937662695.2. Classification (NCBI taxonomy): domain Eukaryota; kingdom Metazoa; phylum Arthropoda; class Insecta; order Coleoptera; family Coccinellidae; genus Halyzia; species Halyzia sedecimguttata. The sequence continues at coordinate 7,888,335 of OW569420.2, forward strand.
CACGTCTTTTATCTGATTATTGCGATCGCCATGATATGTACAGGGGCAACTAATTTAAATATGGACTTGTGAGTACGGTGGCGATTGAATAAGTGGCTGAACGATGTGTGGAATTTTAAAATTTGTTTCATACTTTGTATTGAAAGTTTAGCGACTGGAGTGAAACTGGAAGGCCACATTACCACCTTGTATTAGATGGTGATGACATCGACAGCTCTGACGGGGGGGCACAATAGACCTTAAGGTCGCAGTGCAACGTTACCCCCTACAATATACAATATACCACCTGGTATCAATTATGTTTGTGTGCAAGCCAATTTCGAGGAAAAAGTGTAATTTCCGAAGTGGAGTGACCATGACGTGGTCCTTGGGTCCATTTTGAAATTCACGCTGCCTCTTTCGGGCATTTTTCGTTATGTCCATGAGCAGATATGAAGTCAGTACTATTTGGCGCGCTTGTTTGCGTTGACCAAGTCAAATTGAATGATTAAATCTAGTTAGACGGTAGTGGCCAACATTCTCTTTCGGATAAAAAAATTAACAGTTTTGTGCCTAAGCTGGCGTAAGGATACAGTAACAACGCGTACTCATAACATAACTGACTCTCCCAACTTGTATAAGTTCGTTGGAGCTTCTGAGGGGTCTGCTTGGGGAAGACCTAGGGAGAGTCAGTATAATAATAATCGTATTATTAAAAAGTGCGCCAATGCAGTTCACTATGCAAAAAGTAAAAAAGCGTTGACATAGGGTCAATCTGCATTGGCACGCTTGCCAATGAAATTATTATGATCATATGGACCCTCCATAGTCTGGATGACTATATATTTTTGAATGATTCCAATATGAAAAGGTTATTGGAAATGCCATACTTATCTTCTTCGTGTCCTTCAACTGAATAGAAATAATTGAGTTTGCGGCTTGAGGACTGGGCAAAATAAACTATCTTTTTTGAATAGTCGACGTTTCGATCCGTATTTGGATCTTTTTCAAGACTGTAAAAAAATTTTATTCAATCATTATAACAACTACATTTTAACTATGACACATGCAATAAACTCTTGTATAAAACGAATTCACAGTGAGACTAACCCTTACACCAACTTAAGCAACAAAAATAATTCTCAGTTGACATTAATATATTTCTCTTAGAAGCAGCCAGATCAAACAAACAGAAAAAACCCAGAAGTTATGCGATCTTAAACGAAATTTACCTTTTCAATCAGATTCTTCAGGAAGTAAATTATGTCTGTGACATCCATTGGTCGTTTTCTACAAAACCGTTAAAATTTTCCATAAAACAAGCACCAAAGAACAGGAGTAAACAATAGTCAGGTGATGTCTCCCTTGTAGAATTCAATTGAATCTGGGACCGCGAACGAATGGAACATATTGGGTTGTTTATAGATATCATGTTTTGGTTTAATTCGACCGAATACTCGACAAGTGGATCCTATGAGTCAAACAGATTATTTGATTCTAATTTTTGTTAATAAATTACTGTATACCACACTCAATGATTCTACATCAGTTCTTAAATTGACCGTATTATGTATTGCAATCTGAATCATCTCACTAATGCATCGTTTGAAATAATTATTTTCTCTGTCTAAGATCTTAACATTTTCGAAATCAAAGTCATGATTACTATCGAAATGGTGGGTGGCCAAGGCTGTTTTCTCATTTTTAGTTCTATTAATTTCTCTGCAATCATAAGAATGCTGGTAAATTCTTTTCTTCAGATATTGTCTTGTCATACCCACGTATTCACGACGACATTCTTTACATTGTATGGAATAAATTAGGTTTGATTTTAATGAATTAGGGGTTGGATCTTTAAGTTCACTAAATAAACTGCCTACAGTTTTTAGTGGATAAAAGGCAAGCTGACAGTTGGGTATTGTATTTTTTATTAAGTTATTCAGTTTCGTGGATAGCTCAGAAATGTATGGAAATCTATAATAAACTATCTCCCTTCTTTCCTTCGGTTTATTTGTTGAATATTGACAATCTATTTTATGTTTGTAAATTGTTGATACTCTGTTGACTAATCGATTAGGATAGTTGTTGTTCCTTAATAAAACTCTTATTTTCTTTTCATTATCTTTATGGTATCTAGGATCACTCAATGTATAATTTCTAAACAACAGATTTTTTATCGTCGCTAGTTTCTGAGATAATGGGTGGTTAGAATAATAATTCAATAATCTCCCGGATGAGGTTTCTTTCCTGTACCAATTCGTCACGATTGAACCATCCTCATCTCTAATTAAAGTGACATCCAAGAATGAAATCTCATTGCCAACCTCATGTTCAACAGTGAATTGAATTCTTTCATGGTAACTGTTAAAAGTTCCCAATAATTCCTGTGTTTTTCCTCTAGGTATTGCCAGAATAGTATCATCCACATACAACTTCAAGAAGGGGACATCAAATGTTAATTTTTCTATGCTATCAGTGATCACCCTATTCATAACAATATTGGCTAGAGTTGGGCTGGCTGGATTACCCATGGCTGTTCCCTCTATTTGTTGATACATTACTCCATCAAAAGTGAAGTAACTGGACTCAAAAATGAACTCAACTATACGACGGAACAAAGTTTTTCCAATATCAGTATACGCTGAATTGCAATTCCAACTGGACCTGATTATATCAAGTACAAGGTCTTTAGGTATGCTGGTGAATAAGGAAGTCACATCCAAGGAAATAAGTTCATAGTCATCTGGCAACCGAATAGTACGGATAAACTCTACAAACTGTGTTGAATTACTAATATTGTGTTCAAAGGTGGTAATCCAGGGTGCTAAAATCTCATGGACCAACACTGACAAGTTGTAAACTGGGGAGTCTATACAATTAACAATGGGTCTTAAGCTTATGGTTTCTATTTTGTGTGTCTTCCTTAAACCATACATCCTTGGAGGAATTGCATTATGTCTTTTCAATCTATTAACCCTAGACGAATCAATTGCCATATTTTTAGATAGCTCACCCACAAGTTCATTATTCACACGTTGGAAATGTGGAGTGGGATCAGTTCTAATGACTTTATATGTTGTGTCGTCGTTCAACAGTCCCCTCATCCCATTTATATAATCGGTTTTATACATCAAAACTGTGCTATTGCCCTTATCCGATCTCATAACCAAACACTCCGGGTGTTCTCTCAAAAATTGTTTAGTGTGTTCAAATTTCTGTTCTATAATATTTACTTTGGACGATCTACTACTTCTGTTATAGTAATTAGTTATGATATTAGTGAAAATAGCGCGCATTTTGTTTTTCTCATCCAAGGATAAGCACATCTGAGCGCTGATAAAATATTCAAAATCTTTAATCACGACTGGGTCAAGTTTTTTATTGTGAGAAGTCATGGAAACACTGAATTTTGGACCAGCACAGAGAATTTCACGTGCAAAATCAGGTAATGTTAGATCAGTGTAATTATACATAAATTTTTGTACTTGATATAATCAGGTCCAGTTGGAATTGCATTTCAGCGTATACTGATATTGGAAAAACTTTGTTCCGTCGTATAGTTGAGTTCATTTTTGAGTCCAGTTACTTCACTTTTGATGGAGTAATGTATCAACAAATAGAGGGAACAGCCATGGGTAATCCAGCCAGCCCAACTCTAGCCAATATTGTTATGAATAGGGTGATCACTGATAGCATAGAAAAATTAACATTTGATGTCCCCTTCTTGAAGTTGTATGTGGATGATACTATTCTGGCAATACCTAGAGGAAAAACACAGGAATTATTGGGAACTTTTAACAGTTACCATGAAAGAATTCAATTCACTGTTGAACATGAGGTTGGCAATGAGATTCCATTCTTGGATGTCACTTTAATTAGAGATGAGGATGGTTCAATCGTGACGAATTGGTACAGGAAAGAAACCTCATCCGGGAGATTATTGAATTATTATTCTAACCACCCATTATCTCAGAAACTAGCGACGATAAAAAATCTGTTGTTTAGAAATTATACATTGAGTGATCCTAGATACCATAAAGATAATGAAAAGAAAATAAGAGTTTTATTAAGGAACAACAACTATCCTAATCGATTAGTCAACAGAGTATCAACAATTTACAAACATAAAATAGATTGTCAATATTCAACAAATAAACCGAAGGAAAGAAGGGAGATAGTTTATTATAGATTTCCATACATTTCTGAGCTATCCACGAAACTGAATAACTTAATAAAAAATACAATACCCAACTGTCAGCTTGCCTTTTATCCACTAAAAACTGTAGGCAGTTTATTTAGTGAACTTAAAGATCCAACCCCTAATTCATTAAAATCAAACCTAATTTATTCCATACAATGTAAAGAATGTCGTCGTGAATACGTGGGTATGACAAGACAATATCTGAAGAAAAGAATTTACCAGCATTCTTATGATTGCAGAGAAATTAATAGAACTAAAAATGAGAAAACAGCCTTGGCCACCCACCATTTCGATAGTAATCATGACTTTGATTTCGAAAATGTTAAGATCTTAGACAGAGAAAATAATTATTTCAAACGATGCATTAGTGAGATGATTCAGATTGCAATACATAATACGGTCAATTTAAGAACTGATGTAGAATCATTGAGTGTGGTATACAGTAATTTATTAACAAAAATTAGAATCAAATAATCTGTTTGACTCATAGGATCCACTTGTCGAGTATTCGGTCGAATTAAACCAAAACATGATATCTATAAACAACCCAATATGTTCCATTCGTTCGCGGTCCCAGATTCAATTGAATTCTACAAGGGAGACATCACCTGACTATTGTTTACTCCTGTTCTTTGGTGCTTGTTTTATGGAAAATTTTAACGGTTTTGTAGAAAACGACCAATGGATGTCACAGACATAATTTACTTCCTGAAGAATCTGATTGAAAAGGTAAATTTCGTTTAAGATCGCATAACTTCTGGGTTTTTTCTGTTTGTTTGATCTGGCTGCTTCTAAGAGAAATATATTAATGTCAACTGAGAATTATTTTTGTTGCTTAAGTTGGTGTAAGGGTTAGTCTCACTGTGAATTCGTTTTATACAAGAGTTTATTGCATGTGTCATAGTTAAAATGTAGTTGTTATAATGATTGAATAAAATTTTTTTACAGTCTTGAAAAAGATCCAAATACGGATCGAAACGTCGACTATTCAAAAAAGATAGTTTATTTTGCCCAGTCCTCAAGCCGCAAACTCAATTATTTCTGTTATTGGAAATATAATAAATATACAGGGTGTTCCATTTGAAAAAACTTTCATAAGACAAATATATTTTTATGCGAATGTACATTGGAAAATATTTTCCTGAAATGCAAAAACGAGGTCACTCGAAAGCTGGATTAAAACGAAACTTCTAGGGTGCCTAGTTCATCTGCTACAGATTGCCCGATGCTCTGTTCTGGGACAAACACGCATTTGGATCATGTTTTATTTCCGTTTTTGGTGCTCTTGCTCCTCGGAACAGAGTGCTTATCAATTTTTCATAAAATATTTGCCTTATGTTGGTAAACACATTTGGCTTACATAGGTACTTGTTCTTATGTTACCCATTGTTTGCATATTCGTCATTTTATTTAGAAGGATACATTCAATTCATGTCATTACCAATATGACGTTTCAAAATTATGAACGTAATTTTCAAATGAATTCAACGATCCGTGAAATTGATTTTGACGTCATACAATACATAATTTGACGTATGTTTGAACTCTACGTCAGTTCTGACGTGAAAAATTACGTCACTTTGTGACGTAACTGAGCTGTGACATTGTGGCAACAGTTCAACGTGACACTGATTATAAGAAATTAAAACTCCTAACTAATCGGAGGCAACACTTTCAGTCGCCATGTTTGGTTACAAGGAATGAGCGAACGGCAGGAATTTTGAATTTACATACGTATTAAAGCTGCTAGTACTTTTCGTGTATTGTACTCACCTTCAATGTAAATTGTGATTCTGCAAACAGAATTTATGATTGAATGCCATAATTTACATCGAAAATTAATAAATTAGAGAAGGGAAAGTAAGTACAATGATGAAATTTAGCATCTGATTTATTGTTTGTAAATACTCTACAAATAAATATTTCTTAAAACAGTAAATTCATTCAATTGAATGAATCCTTCAAAAATATTTAGATAATTTAAATGAAACATGCTTCAAAAGAAACTTTCCAACAATATTACATAATATCGCAGTGCTCTTCAGTCGGGCAGGCCTCTTCTCTTCAGGCTGTCTCATCCTCGAAGAGTGTACATGACAAAAAAAACGCAGCATCAAAACTTAGAAAGAGAATGAATAGAGAAATAAGAGTACTGTTGGTATTCAAATCAAAGAAGATTTTTGTGCATAACAATAATCATCGTGGGCAGTTACATAGGACAAAAATCTATGGATAGCTTCATGATGAAGACGTGTAGGAACTCTTGGATTATAATAATCTGAGAAATGATCACAGCATAAACGATAATTAATAGCATTAGTGCTTGGACAGATACAGCAAGCTTGCTTCCAAGCTACCCCTCTATCAATATTCCTTGGAAATATGAAGTACTTTTTCGCTTAAAACCAGCAGGGAGATGAGAGTGAAAAGCTCTCTTTCAAAATTGAAATTTGCAGGAATAGGTTTTGGACATAGGAGATCATAGTGAATTTTCTGGTACTTCAAAAATAGAATAGAATAGGGATGAAGAAAAATTTAGCAGGACGTTCTTTAATTTTGAATATTCCCCTGACTAGGCTGACTTCCAACAAAATTTTCCAATCTTCTCAGTTGTCCTTTGTATTTTGCTTGAGTAAATGTCAATCAGGAGTATAGACCACATTAGTTAGGTTAGGCGGGAAATTTGAATTACGATCCATCCGTGGATCCGAGCACTGAATTCCCCATGCATTTCTTATGGACCTAAAATTTACGCGAATTTCTCGCCTGTTTTTAGATACTTTGGCTAATTTCTTAAGGTTTATTTCGGTTGAAATAGATTCTGTGAACCTTTCTCAACCATCTAGAATCAAGTTTTCATAAGAAAATTGTATATTTCCAATATAATTGATAAATATAAAAGTGTTCACCAAATTCGATTGACGTATGTCTTAGCTCACTCGAAATCAGTCAAAAATAATAACATAACCCTAAATCGGCCTTTTAATGACGCACAACAGAAGTCATTTACGAAATACGGAAATCTTTCGAGCTACACTGGTTTCAATTTTGATTTAAGAATAAATAGAAGTAGATTTCAATGTGGAAATAACATGAAAACATGCACTAATGATGAAGGTACCCAATACATATTGTCTCTGTACTAACATTCTCTTTTAAATAGGGTGGATTCATCTCAAAGTTGAATTTCCTTGTTAAAAAATTTGAATATGGATCTCCCGCCAAGCGAATGATTCTAACCTAACTAATGTGGTCTATAGGGATTATTTTCGGTTGGACTGTCACTCTGACCGGAAATTCTGAGGCGGCCATGTTTGGTTGCAAGTTAAGATCATAGAACCCCGAGTTTCACCCCCCTGGTAATAAATACGAAACCATGGATTAGAGCAGGAAATCGATTTATGGGAGCTCGAGATAAATTCGGCACTCATTCAATATATTCCTGGTATCGTATACTACCTCGAAATCAATTTTGCCCAGATGTCTGTATTTTTGGAATTTTGACCGAAAATTGTCCCAAACGATTGGGTTCGAATCCGGAATAATCCGGGGTCAAATCCAATTCTGACCGTCCGGCTGGCCGTAGGCATGATAACTATCGAACGAAATGGATTAGAGAGTTGAAATTTCCAGGGTAAGTTTGGAGCATATACAAGGTGTCCCACTAGTGTCGCAGTGGACGATATAAGCGTAACGGTCAAAGTTTGTCAAACTTTTTTGATGCAAACTTGGATTACTCCAAGAAAAGCAGAACCTCAAAATATTCTCGAATATATTGGGTGTCCCACAAAAGGGGAATAGAGGGTGACTTTGATTTTTTCAAATGGGACACACTATATTCAGTAGTGTTTTTCAATTATCTGGAACTTCCTGCATGCTCTTGTATACTTTCCACATATTTTTGTTCAACAGTTTTCGAAATAATTGATACTTGTAGAGGCTATGTTATCTAATTATATTTCACGAACCCTTGCACATACCACTAACAGCTTTATATGGATTGAAAGACAAGACTTCAAAGTATCATAGCCAACTATAATAAAGCACCTCCAGCATATGAAGTGTCCACAAAAAGACTAACATGACAAATTTCAAATCGATTTATCTTCATTTTTCATCATTGTAAAAACAAAAAGTGAAGGAAAGTGAATAGTGATTACAATGATGAAAAAAAATGATATGCATTGCATTTGAAAAAATGAAGATAAATCGATTTGACATTCGTCATGTTGGTAGTCTTTTTGTGGACACTTCATATGCTGCAGATAGCTGGCTATGATACTTTGAAGTCTACCGGCGTGAACTTGGCAGGTTAAACTGGCAGGTAAAAGTTACGGAAATGTCCGATCGCGATCTTCATTGGCGTGCATGAATATATTTCTACTTGAGTATTCGGAATAATTATAAGAGGATGTAATTCGAAGTGAGTCCACATTCCTATAGTACCTATATCAGATTTCAAACCCAGAAATTGAGCGTAGGAATGATCAAATTTAAACGTTCATTGTAACGAAGAGGTAATTTATATCTGCATATGCAATATAGATAATATCCCATGACAATTTTCAAAGAATATAACATACAAAAATCAGCATCAAATTCTTCCAAAATATTCTAATTGAATCATGGTCAATAAAGACAATTCTGAAAAATAATAATAAGCATAATGAAATAATAAAAAAATCTAGAGTAAGTATCAGGAAACTAGATGGAACTTTTTAACTTAGTTCAGGATAAACAGTATTTTATAAGGTATCTATAATTAATAGCAGCATAACTGCCAAAGAGTATTAAGTGAGGAGATAAACCCTCGGAATTATGTATGTAAAGATATACCAAATGGTTCATTGGACAAAAAGTAACACTTTTTAATATGGGATTATTGAAACTGTATAATAAAATGAATCTACGTTCCAAAGCAGAATTACTTCCCAAGGGTCTAAGGAGTGGAAATAACCCCTCGAATATATACATAAAACTATCCAAAATGATTCTTGGGGAAAAAAAGAACACTTTTTAATATGGAATTGTCGAAACAGTGTAACATAAGGAATATACGATCCAAAGCAGAATTACTTCCCAAGGGTCTAAGGGGTGGAAATCACCCCTCGGATATATACATAAAACTATCCAAAATGGGCCTTGGGAAAAAAAGAACACTTTTTAATATGGAATTGTCGAAACTGTATAACATAAGGAATCTACGTTCTGAAGCAGAATTACTTCCCAAGGGTCTAAGGGGTGGAAATCACCCCTCGAATATATACATAAAACTATCCATAATGGGTCTTGGGGAAAAAAAGAACACTTTTTAATATGGAATTGTCAAAACAGTATAACATAACGAATCTACGTTCCAAAGCTGAATTACTTCCCAAGGGTCTAAGGGGTGGAAATCACCCCTCGAATATATACATAAAACTATCCAAAATGAGTATTGGGGAAAAAAAGAACACTTTTAAATATGGAATTGTCGAAACAGTATAACATAACGAATCTACGTTCCAAAGCTGAATTACTTCCCAAGGGTCTAAGGGGTGGAAATCACCCCTCGAATATATACATAAAACTATCCAAAATGAGTATTGGGGAAAAAAAGAACACTTTTAAATATGGAATTGTTGAAACAGTATAACATAACGAATCTACGTTCCAAAGCTGAATTACTTCCCAAGGGTTCACCCCTCGAATATATACATAAAACTATCCAAAATGGGCCTTGGGAAAAAAAAGAACACTTTTTAATATGAAATTGTCGAAACTGTATAACATAGGGAATCTACGTTCCGAAGCAAAATTACTTCCCAAGGGTCTAAGGGGTGGAAATCACCCCTCGAATATATACATAAAACTATCCAAAATGGGTCTTGGGGAAAAAAAGAACACTTTTTAATATGGAATTGTCCAAACAGTATAACATAACGAATCTACGTTCCAAAGCTGAATTACTTCCCAAGGGTCTAAGGGGTGGAAATCACCCCTCGAATATATACATATAACGATAACTGTATAACAAGACCCATTTTGGATAGTTTTATGTATATATTCGAGGGGTGATTTCCACCCCTTAGACCCTTGGGAAGTAATTCTGCTTCGGAACGTAGATTCCTTATGTTATACAGTTTCGACAATTCCATATTAAAAAGTGTTCTTTTTTTCCCCAAGACCCATTTTGGATAGTTTTATGTATATATTCGAGGGGTGATTTCCACCCCTTAGATCCTTGGGAAGTAATTCTGCTTCGGAACGTAGATTCCTTATGTTATACAGTTTCGACAATTCCATATTAAAAAGTGTTCTTTTTTTCCCCAAGTATCATTTTGGATAATTTCATGTATATATTCGAGGGGTGATTTCCACCCCATAGACCCTTGGGAAGTAATTCTGCTTCGGAACATAGATTCCTTATATTATACAGTTTCGACTATTCCATATTAAAAAGTGTTCTTTTTTTCCCCAAGACCCATTTTGGATAGTTTTATGTATATATTCGAGGGGTGATTTCCACCCCTTAGATCCTTGGGAAGTAATTCTGCTTCGGAACGTAGATTCCTTATGTTATACTGTTTCGACAATTCCATAATAAAAAGTGTTCTTTTTTTCCCCAAGTATCATTTTGGATAATTTCATGTATATATTCGAGGGGTGATTTCCACCCCTTAGACCCTTGGGAAGTAATTCTGTTTCGGAACCTAGATTCCTTATGTTATACAGTTTCGACAATTCCACATTAAAAAGTGTTCTTTTTTTCCCCAAGACCCATTTTGGATAGTTTTATGTATATATTCGAGGGGTGATTTCCACCCCTTAGACCCTTGGGAAGTAATTCTGCTTCGGAACGTAGAGTCCTTATGTTATACAGTTACGACAATTCCATATTAAAAAGTGTTCTTTTTTTCCCCAAGACCCATTTTGGATAGTTTTATGTATGTATTCGAGGGGTGATTTCCACCCCTTAGACCCTTGGGAAGTAATTCTGCGTCGGAACGTAGATTCCTTATGTTATACAGTTTCGACAATTCCATATTAAGAAGTGTTCTTTTTTTCCAGAAGACCCATTTTGGATAGTTTCATGTATATATTCGAGGGGTGATTTCCACCCCTTAGACCCTTGGGAAGTAATTCTGCTTCGGAACGTAGATTCCTTATGTTATACAGTTTCGACAATTCCATATTAAAAAGTGTTCTTTTTTTCCCCAAGACCCATTTTGGATAGTTTTATGTATATATTCGAGGGGTGATTTCCACCCCTTAGATCCTTGGGAAGTAATTCTGCTTCGGAACGTAGATTCCTTATGTTATACAGTTTCGACAATTCCATATTAAAAAGTGTTCTTTTTTTCCCCAAGTATCATTTTGGATAATTTCATGTATATATTCGAGGTGTGATTTCCACCCCTTAGACCCTTGGGAAGTAATTCTGCTTCGGAACCTAGATTCCTTATGATATACAGTTTCGTCAATTCCATATTAAAAAGTGTTCTTTTCTTCCCCAAGACCCATTTTGGATAGTTGTATGTATATTTTCGAGGGGTGATTTCCACCCCTTAGACCCTTGGGACGCAATTCAGCTTTGGAACGTAGATTCGTTATGTTACACTGTTTCAACAATTCCATATCAAAAAGTGTACTTTTTTTCCCCAAGACCCATTTTGGATAGTTTTATGTATATTATCGAGGGGTGATTTCTGCCCCTTAGACCCTTGGGAAGTAATTCTGCTTCGGAACGTAGATTCCTTATGTTATACAGTTTCGACAATTCCATATTAAAAAGTGTTCTTTTTTTCCCCAAGACCCATTTTGGATAGTTTTATGTATATATTCGAGGGGTGATTTCCACCCCTTAGACCCTTGGGAAGTAATTCTGCTTCGGAACCTAGATTCCTTATGTTATACAGTTTCGACAATTCCATATTAAAAAGTGTTCTTTTTTTCCTCAAGACCCATTTTGGATAGTTTTATGTATATATTCGAGGGGTGATTTCCACCCCTTAGACCCTTGGGAAGTAATTCTGCTTAACAACGTAGATTCCTTATGATATACAGTTTCGACAATACCATATTAAAAAGTGTTCTTTTTTTCCCCAAGACCCATTTTGGATAGTTGTATGTATATATTCGAGAGGTGATTTCCACCCCTTAGATCCTTGGGAAGTAATTCAGCTTTGGAACGTAGATTCGTTATGTTAAACTGTTTCAACAATTCCATATCAAAAAGTGTTCTTTTTTTCCCCAAGACCCAGTTTGGATAGTTATATGTATATTATCGAAGGGTGATTTCTGCTCCTTAGACCCTTGGGAAGTAATTCTGCTTCGGAACGTAGATTCTTTATGATATACAGTTTCGACAATTCCATATTAAAAAGTGTTCTTTTTTTCCCCAAGACCCATTTTGGATAGTTTTATGTATATATTCGAGGGGTGATTTCCACCCCTTAGACCCTTGGGAAGTAATTCTGCTTCGGAACGTAGATTCCTTATGATATACAGTTTCGACAATTCCATATTAAATAGTGTTCTTTTTTTCCCCAAGTATCATTTTGGATAGTTTCATGTATATATTCGAGGGGTGATTTCCACCCCTTAGACCCTTGGGAAGTAATTCTGCTTCGGAACGTAGATTCCTTATGTTATACAGTTTCGACAATTCCATATTAAAAAGTGTTCTTTTTTTCCCCAAGACCCATTTTGGATAGTTTTATGTATATATTCGAGGGGTGATTTCCACCCCTTAGACCCTTGGGAAGTAATTCTGCTTCAGAACCTAGATTCCTTATGTTATACAGTTTCGACAATTCCATATTAAAAAGTGTTCTTTTTTTCCCCAAGACCCATTTTGGATAGTTTTATGTATATATTCGAGGGGTGGTTTCCACCCCTTAGACCCTTGGGAAGTAATTCAGCTTTGGAACGTAGATTCGTTATGTTAAACTGTTTCAACAATTCCATATCAAAAAGTGTTCTTTTTTTCACCAAGACCCATTTTGGATAGTTTTATGTATATTATCGAGGGGTGATTTCTGCCCCTTAGACCCTTGGGAAGTAATTCTGCTTCCGAACGTAGATTCTTTATGATATACAGTTTCGACAATTCCATATTAAAAAGTGTTCTTTTTTTCCCCAAGACCCATTTTGGATAGTTTTATGTATATATTCGAGGGGTGATTTCCACCCCTTAGACCCTTGGGAAGTAATTCTGCTTTGGAACGTAGACTCGTTATGTTATACTGTTTCGACTATTCCATATTAAAAAGTGTTATTTTTTTCCCCAAGACCCATTTGGGATAGTTTTATGTATATATTCGAGGGGTGATTTCCACCCCTTAGACCCTTGGGAAGTAATTCTGCTTGAGAACGTAGATTCGTTACGTTATACAGTTTCGACAATTCCATATTAAAAAGTGTTTTTTTTTTCCCAAGGCCCATTTTGGATAGTTTTATGTATATATCCGAGGGGTGATTTCCACCCCTTAGACCCTTGGGAAGTAATTCTGCTTTGGATCGTAGATTCCTTATGTTACACAGTTTCGACAATTCCATATTAAAAAGTTTTCTTTTTTTCCCCAAGTATCATTTTGGATAGTTTTATGTATATATTCGAGGGGTTATTTCCACTCCTTAGACCCTTGGGAAGTAATTCTGCTTTGGAACGTAGATTCATTTTATTATACAGTTTCAATAATCCCATATTAAAAAGTGTTACTTTTTTTCCTATGAACCATTTGGTATATCTTTACATACATAATTCCGAGGGTTTATCTCCTCACTTAATACTCTTTGGCAGTTATGCTGCTTTTAATTATAGATACCTTATTATATACTGTTTATCCTGAACTAAGTTAAAAAGTTCCATCTAGTTTCCTGATACTTACTCTAGAATTTTTTATTATTTCATTATGCTTATTATTATTTTTCAGAATTGTCTTTATTGACCATGATTCAATTAGAAAATTTTGGAAAAATTTGATGCTGATTTTTGTATGTTATATTCTTTGAAAATTGTCATGGTATATTATCTATATTGCATATGCAGATATAAATTACCTCTTCGTTACAATGAACGTTTAAATTTGATCATTCCTACTCTCAATTTCTGGGTTTGAAATCTGATATAGGTACTATAGGAATGTGGACTCACTTCGAATTACATCCTCTTATAATTATTCCGAATACTCAAGTAGAAATATATTCATGCACGCCAATGAAGATCGCGATCGGGCATTTCCGTAACTTTTACCTGCCAGTTTAACCTGCCAAGTTCACGCCGGTTTGAAGTCTTGTCTTTCAATCCATATAAAGCTGTTGTATGTGTTATTTTGTCAAAATGACAAATATTTCGAAAACTGTTGAACAAAAATATGTGAAAAGTATACAAGAGCATGCAGGAAGTTCCAAAGAATTGAAAAACACTACTGAATATAGCGTGTCCCATTTGAAAAATCAAAGTCACCCTCTATCCTCTTTTGTGGTCACCCGATATATTCTATAATATTTTTAGGTTCTGCTATTCTTGGAAATTATTCAAGTTTGCATCAAAAAACTTTGCCAAACTTTGACCGTTACGCTTATATCGTCCACTGCGGCATTTGTGGGACACCTATATATGCCGGTTAAGTTCGTTAATGGGCGAAATTTTTTTCGAATATTTCTTAAACTACTGATTCGATCTATCTGAAATTTTGTACCAAATTATAGAATTACGACCTGAATTATTATTTGTGACGAATTGTGAAATCTTAGGTGATTATTTTAATGTGAAATCATGAAATGCGTGGAATCATCATTTGGGAGTTCTGCATACGCACAGGATGGTTTTGAAGCAATTCTACATTTCCCCTTTTTTTCATTTGGACTGATAAGTGTAAGTACGGTGGCGATTGAAGAAGTTGATGAACGATGTGTGGAATTTTAGAATTTTTTTCGAATTTTGTCTGGAAGTTCTACGATTGGGAAGGAACTGGAAAGTCACCTACTACTACCTCATGTCGATTATGTGTATGTGCAAGCTAGTTTCTTGTAAATATCGTAGTTGCCGAGAGGGTCTGTCCATAGCGTGGTCCTTGAGCCAATTTTGGAATCACGCTGCCACTGACGTGTATTTTCAGTGCCTTCAAAATGATTTTATACAGTTGTTGTTCCTCATTTGATACTTTTTGGTAAGATGGGGTTTTTAAATGAACAACGTTCTATGGAGCTTTCAGTACTAGTCCCTAACGTAAAATTATGCAGGAACCAACAGATGTCGTTGCTATAACACTTTAATCAGCTGGAGTAATGAGCCCTAAAATTCGAGCAATGGCGTATGTTTCCATTGATATGACTTGCCGCCCTACCTTCGTTGACGTTCATTGTTTTTGTTAGCTCTCGTGAGCCGTGTTTATTAAGGTTTTATTTAATGTAATGGCGTTTTGTTACTTCAAGTGAAAGAGAAAATGGCAATAATTAAGAATAATATCCTCTGGAAACAATGACATAAGTAAAGCCACTGCAATAAGGAAGTTGCGAAATAACGGTCTCTGTAACCATGAAGCAAATAACGTTGTTACCTTCTCAAGTGTCTCAGTAAATTGAAAAAAAAATGGTTCAAGCCCCGTCGACAGGAGCTTTGGCGCTCTTGTTCAAACTTTGACAAATCATATCTCCGAAATTATTGGTCTCTGGGAATGATATAAATGGATTCTTACGAGAGAACTGCATCATGAAAAAATTAAATTCAAACAGACCGATTCTCCCCAATAACGAACTTATCCGAGATATTCATTCCTCAAATCTACTCTGAAAATTATATTGTATCAATTGAAACATAGCCAATATTCCAGTTTTGTTTTTTTTTCTGGAGATATTCTGAACCCAATTTGATTATGTATCTTACCGAAGTATATCATTTCCATCATCATATGGATTATCCACGGGCATTATGTTATCACCTTAAAAGTATAATATCATATCATCCTCATAATTCTACGATAGCTGAGGTTATTTCATTGGTCATTTTGCATTCTAAACTCTTTTCTAAACGAACCAGATATATTTTGATACTTATCTCTCATAGGGAAATAAGATGACATGTAAGAACACAGATCATATAATAATTCATAGATAGATTGAATAATTAAGTACAGCATTCTGTGGAAACATAGAAGTACGATCTATTATTGAAATGTTGAAAAATCATATCTCCGAAAGTATTAACTTGTTAGAGTTGAAAATGATATCAATGGATTCGCATGGTCAAATTGAATTTGAAATTTGTAATGTAAAACAATTTTTTTTGCGTTACTCCGAAACCAAAAGGCCGATTTTGCCCAATAACGAACTTAACCGAGATATCTATCTCCTAAACCTACTCTGAGAATGTCAACTGTCTAGCTCATTCCGTTCCAAAAGCCCCTCATGAAATACTGCATGAACATTCAAGCCGTAGATTCGCCAAGAAGAATGGCAATTGGAGCATTTGCAATTTTGTCCTGTCTATCATCAATGTTTACTTATAGATTCTTCTGAGATATTGACGATAAATATATCAGAATATCTGATAGGTCTTCAGAGAAAAACCTCATAAGCTTGTGTGAGTTACTAGAATCAGTTGTGTTCCGTGTAGACTTCGTTACTGTGTTCTTACGCTACCGTCGGCGCAGCACTGTTGATTTTTTTACCCGACAGTGACCGGTGAATGCTGCCGTTTGACTGAATTTTATTTTCTTAGCTGTGAATTGATCTGTTCATGTTATGGTGCCTAGTTCAACGCTCTAACCAACTGAGGTTGTAGTAAATAGTCTAAATAGATTGAAAGTATTGATAGTTTTCTAGTGGTACCCAAATAAAAAAAATTTTCTTCAGCAAAAATGTGAATATCTGTCAAATATGGAGTATATATATTTATATACAGGGTGTACCAAATGTCGACGTCAAAATCGAGAAAATCTGTGATGGTGTTTTTACTCCCGCTATTAAAAAATCTATTTTTGAATTTCAATTTTATTTTTATTATTTATCCTGAATATTGCTTCTTCATATTGGTGCCAAAGCCCAAATGACCCAGCTTGGAAGAAAATGTCACTTTTCGCCCAACTCAGTATTCAAAATTAATACTTCGCTCAATGTCAACTGTCTGTATTGAAAACAAAATTGTACTACCTACACTAGCTTGGCAAGTAAGTTTAAAAGTTGGCGCTAGTAATGGATCAAATAATCTAAAAATTGATGTTTCATTTAAAAGTTTTCTAAAACAGTAAGCAAGAAAAATTTGCTCAAAACTGTTTTTTTTACAAAAAACAATATCCAAGTAACATGCTAAATTACTAGCAAGTATTATACCATTTTGAAATCATTATGAAATGCGCCAACTTTTGAAGTTACTTGTCAAGCTAGCGTAGTACATTTTTTTTTCAATACAGGCAGTTAAAAATGGATGAAGTATTAATTTAATACTTAGTTAGGCGAACAATTTAGAGAAGAAATATTCAGAATATATTATAAAAATTAAATTGAAATTTCCTCGATTTTTTTAAATGCCTATAATTTCGAAAATACGTATCTAAGTTTTTTTTTATATTTTTCTTCAGACTTAACGTCGACTTCAGGGACATCCTGTACATTATCATTAAGTATGAGTGTTTATTTTATTTTATTTTAGGCGTTTCTGAAGGGTGAAACTCAAATAATGGCCGACGACGCTTTCCAAAATGCAATTCAGAGCTACTACGACATATTTTTGAAGTCGGAAAGAGTAGTTAAAATGGTACAATCAGGCGCTTGCTCGCAATACGATTTCAGGGAAGTTTTCAGGAATAACATCGAAAAACGGGTTCGGTATGTATTTTGAAACATTGAATAAAACTTCCATAACGTACCAAAAAAGTGTTTATTTGTCTAGGTCTATGCCAGATGTCGAAGGACTAAGTAAAGAGTCCGTGTTTGCATCCTGGATGGCTAAATTTGACTGCATACTCAAAGGTATGTGGATGAATTTTAACTTTTTTATGCACGAGATATACAGGGTGTTCTTGAAGGAATGCGACAAACGGGTGCAATGAATCTTGAACCGATTAACTGACATATTTCAGAGTTTGCAGTCATATCACCCCCATTTTGCCTGTTTACCATTCCTGAAATACGGAAAAATCAGGATCGGAGTAGGGAAAGTTTGGACATTTGCTATCTCTGGTAATATTGGTTTATCCCACTTTTATGAGCGTAGAAGAGCATTTCAAGAAAAAACTCCAAAAATATTTATTGGCGCTATCATACAGGGTGATTAATAACCACCAGTACGGCGCAAGTAGCTGGTGGAGGGGGAAATACAGCAACCTGATTTTACCTCGCGTTATTCTGTCCTCATTTAACTTTGGGCTTTGCGATACGAGTACTCCCTCCGTTTATCACATTTATATGGGGCACCCAAGACCTCGGTTTACCAGACTTGTATACTACTACTATATATAGACTACGAATGTTTCGAGCTTATTGTTAATAACTTCCAAATATTAACCTCAATATTACTCAACAAAAATATAAAAATTAACAATGTTGAAATTTTCTTCATTCTTGTCACGAAAGCCATTTTTTGTATCTCTAATCATCACTGGATTGTTATTCTTCTGTAGCAGGCCTTGGGGACGATGAATCAAAAAGGCCATCTAGAATGCAACAAACCCTAAATTCAGAGTTGATATTATCGAAAGAACAACTCTATGATATGTTCCAGCAAATATTAGGTGTAAAAAAATTCGAGCACCAAATTCTTTTCAATGCCTTAATGGTGAGAATGAACTTGTATATAATGAATTGGCGTTTTGTGTTGAACTCGAAATTTGCAGCTTGATTCAGCGGACGAACAAGCAGCTGCCATTAGGAGAGAATTAGATGGTAGAATGCAAAAAGTAGCAGAAATGGAAAAGGTGCGTATAAGACATAGTTTGATATTTATCTTATCTTAGCTACAGCAAACTCAAAGAAGCAATATATGATGCAGGAAGGTGTGTACTCAATTACTGAATATAGAGTTAGAGTTAAGTATGGTAGGGCGCAATTTAATTTCGAAATATAATAATAATAATACATTTATTGATAATAATATAATAATAATACATTTATTCTCAACAGGTTTACACCCAATTATAGAGAAAAATTAACAAGTGTGAAAAACTAAATAATCATATGCACAATAGACTCTTACACTAGTATGCAAGGAAAACACAAATAATATATCGAAATAACAAATTAAATAATAATACAGCCAACAACTTCTACCATATCCCAAGTGTGCAACAAATTCGACCAAAACAGAAAAAAAAACGAAAATTATTATACCCCAGCGTATTGTTCTAAATGGCACATCAAAGTCACTGAAAGCTCATCAAAGTATATATCACATTGACTACAACACCTGTCATGTAAGATACACATGAAGTTAATAGGAGAACGTGACATAATATTCAACCTGCTATAATCCACATAAAAGTTGTTATTCCGCCTCAGCTCAGGCCTTGGTACATGAATATTCATCCTGCTCAAGAGAAATAGACAGTCAATTATATTGCGCACCACCTTATAAAGAAACGTTAAGGCGAAACGCTCACGCCTTAATTTCAACACCTCAACTCCAAGGCTATAGGTGAGGACTGATTGGTCGAAGCCTCTCGAAGGGTACTGCCCATAACATCTGAAGTACATATATTTCAGACACTTTCTTTGAACAGCTTCCAAGTTGACAACAGAATTATTGTACAGAGTACACCAGATTACAGAGGCATATTCCAACCTACTACGAATAAAGGCATAATATAGAGTTTTCATCCTACCAGGATCCACAAAGTTGTTCCAGTTTCTCACAAAATAACCCAGCATTCTAGAGGCAGAAGCAGGGACCTGACGTATGTGCTCCACAAAGGACAACTTACAGTCAAAAACAACACCCAGATCCTTGAACTCAACACATCTTTCCGGAACCCGACCATCCAGTGTATAGTCGTGGCGAACCGGAATCAATCAACGAGTAAATGACAGAACTTTACACTTACTAATATTTAGTCCATTTTGGGAACTAATCATATCCAATGCAGCCTGCAATCTGGCACAGTCATGTTGATCACCAATAGAAGCAAATCTTTTTAAATCATCGGCAAAGAGGAGATGCAGACACTGAAGTAGTAGAGACAAATCATTGATGTTTAACAGAAATAGTAACGGGTCCAAATTGGAGCCCTGAGGCACACCGCATGAGGCCAGATAGAGTACAGACTCACAACCTCCATGCTGAACATATTGATAACGATCCGACAAGTATGACCGCATCAACAATAAAAACCGTGACGAGAATCCAATAGACCAAGCTTAGAAATCAATATTCCATGATCAATCTGTTCGAAAGCTTTCTGAATATCCGTGTAAATAACATCCTTCTGACCATGGTAATTTAATGATTCAGAGAGAGACTGAGCGATACATGCCAAATTGGTAACAGTTGAGCGATTCTTCATGAACCCGTGTTGATGCGGTGAAATAAGTGGGGGGGTGAAATGAGGGGAAAATTGGCTTTTTTAAATTATACGTTCTTCCTTCATGATTACAAGCGAAAGCTGGACCAGACATCTTAGACGTTACATCGAATAAATAAGCCAGAGCAGGATGATGAGCATTTTCCTTAACCAGGGGATGAGCATCACGAGCAATATCACAAGAGAAGTTGGCGAATATAAGATCTAAAAATCTATCATTCACATTAGCAATATTGTTGTGCTGCTGAATATCCAAAAATCGACACATATTCCCCGAAACCTCACATTTTCTATCACCCACCACTGAACCATAGGCTGGCACATTGAAATCATCACAAATTAATATATTATGCTGAGGGAACAAACTAGCGAAAGTTTCAAGGGAATCAACAAAACCTTCAAATTGCTGAAAAGTGATGGCCGGTGGTACATAAATACTAATGACTAGTAACCTAAGACTACAATAACTAATTTTACATACTACAATATCTATGGTGGGAAACAAATCTCGTATTGACTTGACATCAACAAGAGTAGTTTTTAAGCTACTTTTTGCAGCAATAACTGTGCCACCACCTGTAGACATACCTGTAATACCCAAGTCACGATCACATCTAAACACAGCATAGTGACTGGAGAATAGCTCTGAACTGCACACCTTATCAGAAAGCCAAGATTCAGTTAAACATATGATATCATATTCATAAAGTGAAGTGTTGTTAAAAAATGTAGTAACCTTGGAGTTAAGGCCACTCCAAAAACAATCAAATTGGATTTCCTCATCTCTCAGATATCTCCTGCACAACACCTTCCATTATAGAGGCATCAGTCACGAGGGAACCGGATGCAGAGCGCAGCTTGGCAATTTCATCCTGTATACAAGCAATAGCAGATTTCAGCTCTTTAAACTCAGATTGAGTCGAATTGAAGATTGTCTCTTCGAACCTGGTAAACTTATCATTAATATCCGACAGCATCTTCTTGAAGTCTCCGAGTTCGCCCATGCACATATTACAGTTTACACATAGGATCTTAATGGGGCGATTTATTACGGGTAATGCAATCCATCAGCCTGGGTAGTTTTGCGACTGTATTTAAAGCAGAAATTCTCGCCATTGATCACTGTGCGAAGCTCATACTTGAGAAAGGTTGGGCTCACGGATCAATCAAGATCCTATCGGATAGCCAAGCTGTCTTGAAGGCCTTGACTTTATACAACTGCAAATCCCTGCTTGTGCAGGATTGCCGGACCACACGTGCTGAACTCGGAGGGCGCTGCAGGCTGCAGCTCTTGTGGGTCCCGGGCCACTGTGGCATAAAGGGTAATGAGATGGCGGACTCATCGGCGGCACGAGGGGCTTCCATGGGGCTCATTGGACCTGAACTGGCCTGCGGTATCTCTCTCAGAGCAGCGGCGAAGGAAAACAACAGATGGGTGGACCAAAAGGTCCAAGAAATCCGGAGCAGCATACCTGGACACAGACATGCTCTCTCAACAATTACTGGCCCATCAGCTGAAAGAGCCAGAAAATGGCTCAAATTCTCTAGGGTGGACCTGAGAATCCTTACAGCTGTATACACGGGCCATTGTGGCCTCAGGAAACACCTCAATACACTGGGGTTGACTGAAGACTCCGAGTGCATACTTTGCCTGGAGGACGACGAGTCTATCGAACACATCATGTGTGACTGCCCCGCTGGGGACAGGATCAGATTGGAGGAAATAGGAGTCCACAAACTGACACTGAGGGAACTGGACAATTTCTCACCCACCAGTCTCATATCCCTCATCAAGAGACTTGAGCTTGTGGGTGAAGTATAGATTATATTCTACAGGTGTGCCACAATAGACCGATTGGTCGCAGTGGAGGGGCGGGTTTCGTCTGCCCAGCACAACCCATATATAATAATAATAATACGGGTAATGCGGATATCATCAGCCTCCCACACAACCCAAGTGAACCTCAGATTTACAGCCATCGCAGACAGTACATGGAGAAGATTTGGACGTGTTCCCACAATTAGGACACTTTCCTGAACCCATAATGAAATGATTTTATCTGGAAAACTGCAGGAATAATTTGTAGAAGCGGCAACACCGTAGCATAGCACCAGAGCACAATATGAGTACTTCGCTGACAAAAAAAGGGTGCAGATAAATAATCGCTTATCTCAAGAAGACAGGTGTTGTTACTGTTACTCTTCAGCGCGAGGACTTCTTGAATTAATTAAAAATTTCCGAATGGAATATCCAAATGTCACTCAATTGGATGATCGCGAAATCGGAATCGAACATAAAATACGGAGCCGACACCTCAACAGCCATACAACTTACGAAATCAAAGTCAATGTAGATCACTTAGGAATCGACAATAAAGCAAGAGCGTAAGAGTCACGACTTAACGACTAGACAACACAATATGTCAAACTAATCAAATAATTGAGTTTGGCAACAAGACCAAAACATGTAGGCTATGTCATCTTCAAAAATATAAAATAGTAGGTAGATATATATTTCAAAAATTATACAGTGTTTCCCAGCAACTCCGCACCACAGGCAGTTTTCTCTTACTTAAATATTTCCGAATTTAATTTTTTACGAAAAGTTGGTGCATCAAAAATGATAAAAAGTGATATAAAATTCGGCCAACTGCGACTTCCGGTTTGAGTGGAGATTACCATCTTTAAACAAAAATGTCAACGATCTCGGAAAATTCGAACTTTTTGTATGAAACGTTCTACGTAAACTTGTTTGAAATTACTCTTTTAAAAATTGAATGATTACCGAACGAATTTTTTTTGGTGACGAGACAATATCAGTGTCAGCATGAAAATAATAAAAAATTTTGTTCAAAATCATTTTTTCGACATTTGTTCTAATTTCCACAAATCTGTGATCATAGAAAATAATTAACTGGCGTTGAAATTGAACGATAGATATTCAAGACAAAATTCTATTTCAATCAAAAATCTAGCTATAAATTGGCAATTTGCAGCATGTTTTGCATTCTTGGGATTCTCGGATGTGAAATTGAAAGATTTTAATGATGAAAATACGAATAGGAGTAACTTTGCACGAGAGTGAAACGACTTTTGAGGGAAAATTCGAACAAGTGTCGAAAAACCAAGTTCGAACAAAATTTCTAGTTTCAATCATATTCATGCTGACACTAATGTCGTCTAGTCACCGAAAAAAAAATCTGTTTTTTAAATATTTAAAGAAACAAAAAAAAGAAGAACATATTTTTCATGGTTTTCCGACCTAAAATTTGGTACATGGATATAAATTGTAATTTCAAACAAGTGTACTCAAAGCGCTCCCCAGAAAAAGTTCGAATTTTCCTAGAAACTGGACATTTTTGTTTGAAAAGGGTGTTTTCCGCTCAGACAGTAATTGTCAGTTGGCCGAGTTTTATATCATCTTTATCATTTTTGATGCACCAACTTTTTGTAATTAATAAAATTCGGAAATATTAATAGAAAAGAAAAGTCCCTCTTGGTGCGGAATTGTTGGGAAGCACTGTATAAATATGAATACAGTGCGAGTCTAGGGCTTCACACGAGACGAGAGTATGAAAAATCTTTTCTCGGTCTCGCCAATTCCCAAAAAATTAAGTCTCGTTTAAGTCTCGTTCTCGTCTCGTTATCAGTTGTCTCATCTCGTCTCGCTTAATTCTGAATAACGATAATACATATTATAATATATATACGAAATAGTATACAATAATGAATAATTTTGTAAAGCTATATTTATTACGCTCATATACAAAAATATTTGTACATGTACATATTATTTTTAATTTCAAACACTGATAATTTCAACTTTTAAATTACTAGATGACCAAGAATTCAAACATAATCACGCTTGCATCACATCATCTTTCAATGATGTACGTGTTTTTGCCATGATCATACCTGCTGTGGAAAATAATCTTTGAACAGGTACGGATGTAGCCATTAATAAATCATCGGCCATCTTGGAAAGTGTAGGAATAGCTTTTTAATCACTCTCCACCACTGTAAAATATTTTGATTCCTATTTGCTCTTCCTAACGGAAAATATTCTTCAGACTCAGCTTTCCAATATTTCGAAAGTTTTGTTGATGTTTTAAATAGGCTATCGATGTCGTACATTTTTGAATGGAATTGAACTATTTGGTATAGTTTTCAAAGAATACCTTCCCAGTGGGTAGATCATTGAGGGCGTTCTTGGCGTATTCCTCATAACACTTTTCGAAACATTGAATACCTCCATTTCTTTACCAGTTTTATTATGCCTGGTTCCACAGATGTATACAATAATTGGTCACATCTTCGCTACAAGGAGCACGAGAGAATAAATTTCTCCAGATGTTTGAATAGAGACGAAATATTTTCAAAGCATTGGGATTTAGGGGCAGTAAAAGTTGTCCATTAAGTATTTAATTCATAATGGCATCCGTTTTTATGGTTGTGAATTCTATTTTTCCTAGAAAAATAACCTCAGTTATAGCAAGGACATAACGAATTGATAATCTTCTAAAAAATCGTGTATTTCTAGAACGATCGATGCATAATATAGTCAAAATATGTTGTTAATTATAGTGGAAACTCTTCATATTCAATTGTTTTCTGTGGGTGTTGAAAAAAGTCGAGTCGTATATAAAACTTCATACAAAAAATTTAACGAGACCAAAAACGAGACTCTCGTGTGCGCTGTATGTGGTCTCGGTATCGCCTATAATATTTTTGAAAACGTCTCGTCTCGTCTCGTCTCGTCTCGCTTTTCCGAGACGAGAACGAGACGAGACGAGAAAAATCTCGCTCTCGCGTGAAGCCCTATGCGAGTCACTAACCTGGAATAAATTCAGTAAATCAAAGACAGTTTTTTTGTTGTAAATGAGCTCGGACAGGTCGATTAGTATTTTAAATTGCGAGTCTCAAATTTGAGAACGACGAATTTTTTTTAAATGGCAGTATTAATTTGTATATGGGTATCAGAAATTATCTTAAAAAAATATGGCTACATGAAGATCAATCGTGGTTACTGATTTTATCATTTTCTGGCCCCGCATCTCACCCGAATAACACAACTCCTCCACACATCTTCTGTGAATATAAAATTGAGATTATTTCTGCTTCAGTAGTACAGAGTAAACAGAAATATTTTTATCGGATTTGTCTAAACTCTAAATGTCCACCTACGACATGCACTGAAGATGCAGCTTTCCAATTCGAATCCAATATTCTCCTTACAGCGGAAATATTTGATCCGATTTATCCATACGAGTACATATTTCTTTTGTACAGTAGGCGTATCAGAGGATGCCTGTCCATGATACTTCTCGTATTCGAACTTCGATCTTCAAGTTATAAACAAGATATTTTTCTGATATACTCCTTAATAGTCCGTTGAATTCAGGCAGAATATAAATTCAGTAAAGCGTATCATCGACAGTGTGAGAAATTATTCCAATATCTTATTTCGATAGTTGCTCCGAGATAAATATTTTGGTGACAAAAGGAAAAAATAGAATATAGCGTATTTAAATTAATAATTGATTTCAAAATATTCTGAATCGTAATTCGATTTTCTTGTATCGATATCAACAAATCTGTGATTGGGTTAATCTTGATTGAAATTAATGGAAATCGGATTCAGCATTTCGAAAACACCGCTATAGGTTGAGTCTTGAAGTTGTACATTAATTTTGATGTTTCCGTTCGTTGTTCGCAGGCGGCATTGTAAAACTGTGTACCAGGTATTGGTATATTATTCAATCGAGGATGATGGATTATCTAAATCTTGTGAAATAAAAGCAAGTGTGGCAACTTAGAAATATACATCGATTCAAGGCCATCCTAGGTCAGGAACGGATGAACCAAAATGAGGCAAATACTCAAATTTTTATCAGTTCTTTTAATATTCAACGTTAAATATCTCAAAAACGATGCGGAAATCATATTGAATAATTCAATTTCCTAAAATGATTGAAGATTCTTATGATGACTCAAGATAAACCTCATCTGCTTTTCTTATGCTAATTTAATTTAGTTTTATGAATCCGCGAGACTATAACTAGTTAAACCAGTAGAAGTAGAAAAAATTTAAACAAAGAATATTTATCATAGTTATCACACCAAAATTGATTTCATTCTGAATATGCACGTCAAAGCTACATAAGAAAAACTTTCCTTTTTATCTGAGCTGAATCTGGAAAAATGGTAGATGAAAAAAGTATTTGATTTGATGAGAGCAATACATGGTTAAAATTAATGTACAACTCAAAATATCCTGCAAATCGCGTTAATTGGTGGTTAGGCTGTTAGTGCCTTACCACCGTGTAATTCGGGTTAATGAAGCGTAATGCTGACTAGGAGGCCATCCAAGAGGTTTGCAACGATATTTCCATGGACTACCCAATTTTTTCTTAATATAACAAGTTTTACCAGAATAATCCATTCTATATTCTTATTATGAAAGGTATGTTCACTTCGGAACCCGATCAATTCGATCGATTCGGGCAATTATGATTTGTCAGTAATTATATACGTTCGAAGCTCAGTATGATCAGTCCTCATTAATTAAAAGCCGATGTTGGAGTGCCTGTATTCACATTACATGTCCAATAGTATGAACAGTCTACGTAAATTTTGAAATTATGTACAACCATGAATAGAAGATACAATTTCGTGATATAATACCAATAAGGTATATCAATAGACCACACCAATCAATTTGAGTTGCTGTAACTATATTTGAGAAGTTGGAACGAAATAGGATCATATAATTCGATGAGGAATCTAGCTTATTCGATTTCAATCTTGGATTGATATTAATTTTTACTCTCAAAATTTTACCATTTCATTTTCTATCCCAACATTGAATTGAACTCGACGAAAAGTTGGCCTAAGTACTAGAAATGAAGCTCATTGAGAAAAAATATTTCTTTCCAACTTACAGAGAACAAGAAATGTATATTGTGATAAAGCAAGAAATCTTTTGAAAATTAGGATCGACATTGTTTTTCAAAAATAAGTTCTCAATGGACTGCGATTCCATAATCTAATTCTAAAATCAATATTTTATTTTTGAGATATAAATTTCTGAAATTGTTTGAGAATATTTCATCAAAGGAATTTCGGTGAAAATATACAGAAGATTATACACAACGAAGGGTGTACCCTCAGGGCTTCTGGAAAATAGGCAGCTTTTGATAGCCACTTTTTATCAGCGGAATACTTGCTGTGAACAGCTAATGACGAGAATTTCCACAAGTGGTTTACTTTCAAATCTCGCGCCATTTTTGAACTGTCAATATAAGGATATAAGGAAACATAACACTTTTGTGGCGAAAGTAAGTAGTGATTACAAATGCTCATGCATAAAAAAAGATTTATTTGTCTACGAGCACATGTTTTCAGCATGGTAATTTATTTATATGTTGTTCTTTAGAAATCAACAAATATCAAAATCCAAAAATAAAATCTGGGAAACAAATGCGCTCAGATCTAAAATTCTCGATGTTTTATAAAAAGGTTAATCTTTCAAAAAAAAGCCATTCGGACCACAGTTTGACACATGCAGTTATTGCATTAAATTAATATACAGGGTGATTCATAACTCGTGTGCACTATTTGGAGTTCTGTTCTAAAATTAAGTTTTAAACAAAAAATTAAATCTCTTCTGCGAAACCATCCTTCAATCAGTTTTCCAGAAAGATTATATTCTTGGCGAAGTTAATTTTTTTTCTTGGAGACTGTGATGTCTGAGGGTGACATAATTGTATCCCGAAGTACTGCAAGTCTAGCAGGAGCTGTCGCTTTGCGCTGACATAGTACGTGTTTCTGTTGCAGATTCACATAACCTGCAAGAACATTCCTTCTCAATCTTATGTAGGTGATATCTTACCCCATTATGACCTGTGAGCAACCCCAATTATTTCTGCGATCTTATCAGTGAGAGTAATATCCCTCAGACCGATGAATGGTTTGCTGGAACCTTTTTTGAAATTATATCAGTCAAATTGTTCTCTTCAACATTCTGTTGAGCGGTCATAGACCTCTAGGTGCCTCAAAGCCTTTTAGATCTCTGTGGTGATGCAGTTTCTTGCACCTCTGAAATGCGTTGTTATAGGGGTGGGGGTTCTTTGTATTCCCAATCCAACTCTCAGCTTCTTATGGGACCCATCAATATATAATTCGTGTGAATTATCGTTCAGTTACCGATTCAAGATTTTTTAGAAATACTTCCAATATTATGCTTTTATAAATTGGTGCTTCTAGCCAAACTGGTGGCTTCAGGTGTCCCAATGGACAGAGGAGGGATGCAGCTAACAGCATATTCTGAGAGTTACGTGAGCTGCTCTGTTTATCACCAGGTGAAGAGACCTGAGATCTGTGGTTATCTCTTGTGTTCTGGTTGGTCACGTTCACAGCTAGCTATTTTCTCAGATATGCACGATTCTGGAAAAAGAAAGCTGGAAGGTTATTTTCCGAATATCTTTGGGGGAACATCCGACCTAAATACTCGAAGACAGAAGAAGGAAACATTCTATTCTCACCAGTAAACATCTGTATATCCTTTGGTAGCCAATTGGTTTGTCATTTTTTCATATTGTTGTTCATCTTGGAGCAGGGATGTAATAAATTTTGAAAATTGTTCACCACAGACCATATAGATTTGCCATGCTTTTTCACACCCAACGACAAAAGACTACGCAAATCCATGGTGTTGGTCTGGAAGAAAAAATTACTTTCCTCTGCAAAAAATACATACACGTGACTTCGCCACGGCATTTCAGAGCAGACTGAAGTACGGAGGAAAGTGCTGTTGTTGCCATCCTCCAAGACCGATCAACGGACTCCTTCGTTTGTTTAGTATTCCGCTATAGCCACTGTGAAAACCAATCTGTAAGGCGCACAAAACAAAACTTCCCTAAACACTACGGGGTTAGATATGGATCGATATACGCTCACAGATTATTTTAAAATAATACTAATCCATTTAAAAAATGCCAAAAACTTTGCGGAGGCCGATGGTAAAGGCTGAACTGTTTGTCAATTCCAAATAACAGAAGAACTTCTTCAACTGCAGACCTAAAATAAAAGGAACTTTTAGTAAGTACAAATAGGGTCAATATTGTATGTGGAGCGTAAAAACCAACTGGTGAAGTTTTGATTGATAGATATGGAACCGCCTACAAAACAGGTGGTTTCTCTGATTTTACATATGCTCAGATAATATCTCAGAAATAAATTAATTGATTTCTGAAGCCAATTGTTTGTGACACCATAAATCTTGTATGTCCTAAACTATGCTAAATAACTAAATGATTCAAAATTCCACTTATTTATTTCAATAACAATATTATGATTGTTTCGTTAACACAATAGCTTCTTCACAGAAATGGTTTTCAACATGTAATCTATCTTATACAATGCTTCCCAGCAACTCCGCACCCAGTGGCACTTTTCTTTGCTATTAATATTTCAGACTTTTATTTTTCACAAAAAGTTGGTGCATCAAAAATGATATAAAACTCGGCCACGTGCGATGGTTTGAGCGGAAATCACAATTTTTAAACCAAAATGTCGATTATCTCAGAAAATTCGAACATTTTGTATGAAACGTGAAACTTGTATGAAATTACAATTTGGATCAGGCGAAAGAATCCAGGTCGGAAAACCATGGAAAAAATTTTTGCTTATTTCCGTTAGGTAATTAATCAATTTCTGAAAATGTTACAAGCAAAAAAAGGAAAAAAAAAATCATGGTTTTCCGGCCCGAATTTTTGGATATTGAATTGTAAGTTTACCCAGAAGGTTACATACAAAAATTCTAATTTTCCGAGATAATCAACATTTTTGTTTAAAAATGGTTATTTCCGCTCAAACCGGAAGTCACAGTTGGCCGAGTTTTATATCATTATTTATCATTTTCAATGCACTAACTCTTTATGAGAAATAAAATTCGGAAGTAATGTTAGAAAAGAAAAGTCCCTCTTGGTGAGAAGTTGCTGGGAAGCACTTTTTACATATATTATACACAGGGTGAGTCTTGTTGTACATCAATTTTTCATAAATTCCTCTTGCCAAATTGAACACTTTTTTCATTTACCATTTTTCTTCGAAGCGTTGGCAGAATTTTGTAATTAAGGAGAATAAATTCCAGTCCAATTCCTGAAACTTGTTCGCTTACATATAAATATGGTATTATCGAGATACATTTAGTTATCCAAAATATAATGTATCTGTAGAAGATACTGTCTTAGCGAAATAATTATTAAATATAATCAAAAATTGAAAGATTTGAATAATTGTTTTGAATCATCTGTCATTATAATACATTTCGTCCAAGGAAAGGTCAATGCAATAAATGGTGTCTATTACTATTTAGTTATTTGAATGAACAAAAGTTTAATTACACTTCAATGTCTTGCTTTATTGCACCAAATAGGATAATTTTTATTGATTCATATTTAATTTGACTGATTTTTAGAACCGGAAATTAATGCCAAAGTTCGTTCTAAAAGAGATGGAATCGCTTTATGTCGAAGAATTAAAGTCATCAATAAACCTGTTGATGGCAAATCTAGAATCGCTTCCAGTCTCAAAGGGGTCGATGGATTCCAAATATGGCTTGCAAAAACTAAAACGCTATAATCACAGGTTGAACAACCATAATAATCCGTATAATGTGAAGCATCTTTTGATGAACTATGTTACTTCTTTTAGATCGCAAGGATCTTTAGCAAAATTAGAAGGGGATTCAGCTGACAGTGATACAACATTAACAAAACTTGACGTAGTTCTTACTTTCCAGTTGGAGGTAACATTATCCTTCGGTATAATTTGATGTGCCGTTTAGAATATTATTATTTAACCCAATGATGTCTCGATGGAGCGACACATTTGTTTATCGTTATTTTTTGTCAAAACACTAGCTTATTCACGAAAGCTTCATCATTTCGAATGAACAACTTTATCATTTCATACATCACAAAGAGGATATGTTAACAAATCATCTCAATCAGATCGATGTATTTCCCATTTAGCACACCTTGCTTCCAATTTATGTCATTCAAGCCTACCAGGATCATTCCTGAATTACAAAATATCCCAGTAAAATTTACACCAAAAACTTAATACGTCCTTATGCTTTTTATAATTTGAGGGCGATGATTTGATCTTTCAGAATTACAAATTGAGTTGAGCAAGCATTTTGATGCACTTCTGAAGGCTGAACCTAAATTTGGCGGAGAAAATTTTGTGCTATTGTATAAAATTTACTCTTTTGAATAATGGAATGAGGAAAATGTATACTCGTTCAATTAATGAGGAATGGACTAATGAAGATAACATGAAAATTAAAATAATTCCACTCCACCACAAACATATTTTTGGCGCGCTGTTCACCTGAATAGAGTGCCTATATCAATTCGTCCAAATGTCTGTATTTTTCGCATTTTTGGCCGAAAAAGGTCTCAAATGATTCGTTCCGACTCACTGATGAAGAATCCGAACAGTAGAGTCCTAGATAAGATCTATATTGGTGAAGATTTGGCCGGAAAATCGAAATATTACAACGATCGAGGTGTACTGATCCATTTTGTACACTCGACAAACAAAGTTGTCAACAGTTTTTTATTTAAGACGTGCCTGGAAAGAATTTAATGAATCGTCATGTGCATAAATTGGCCGAAGTCAAATTTGACTAGTCATGTGATCCATTTGATACTTCTGTAATAACATTATTTCAATACCTAGTGAGAGTTTTACGAAATTAGAAATTTGAAAAGTTGCGTGCTCATAGCTATTAGGAACCGGAATCGATTCCCAAGGCCTAAATTGATCTTTTTGATTTTTTTTCAATTCTATCGAAATAATAACTTTGAAAAAAGGGTTAAGGACGGAATTGAGTCGATATTTTCATAAAATTACGTGAAACGTGAGTATTTTCGTTTATTATTAGATATCAAATAAATTACTGCTATACAGTTTTTTATAAAATGTTAATTCATAGTTCCTCATGCACAGTCGTACGATTTGACTGATTTGTGTCATAGGAATAATTCTCGGAATAAACTATTGATATAACGCACTGCTATACAGGTGTTTTTTTTATCTCATGGCAGAATTTTTCGATTTAACTGATTTGTGTCTTTACGCCGCCACAAACAAAGCACTGTTCATTTTCGAACCTACCGTAAATGTATGTATTTGAGTCGAAATTAATTGCTTGAGTACATTCTCGGCCTGAAAGTGGACGAGTTTTTTTTGGACACTTGTTTTCACAGATTCATATTCATGGAAATATTGGGAATATTATTTTTTTCCTGGAGCTAAGCAGCCATGGGCTAGTTCAGTTCCTAGATAGGAGGCTTTGAATTTGAACAAGCGCACCAAAGCTCCTGGCCCCAGTGCTTTTCCAACTTGTTTTTTTTTAACATCTGAGAAAAGGCAAAGTTCTGAAATACAATTCGTAGCGGAAGTATCAATTTCCAATGAAACTATTGCAGACAAGATTTGTAGGGAATTCCAGGATTATGTTATTTTAGGCGTATCGGTTGAAAATTCTATCAACTTTTCAACATAACAGAAAGTTGTCACTGAACATAATGCTGGGGTAATAATATTTAATATTAGGAACCATTTTAGCGGTGAGTGTTAAATTCACTTCAATTTGAATTTGAAAAGTTCAACCTCACCTTCAAAAAGTATGTGAGGGGATATTGGCTATGTGTTAAATTCGTTATCTCATGATGTTTTCCTAGAAAATCTTCAGGATCCATCTTATAAATAATTGTGATTAAATTCGTTTTCGAGGTTTGAATATGAAACATTGATTTATTATCTTTTACTGGGTTTTGAGTAAAGTGAAGGTTCTTAGAATTATTGAATTATTGAAAAATAAGCAATGATTCTGAGTAGGTTTGAAAAGAACTGAATGTTGTTCTAAGGAATGAGCTGTCTAAACTTCCTCTTCTCACGTTTTTGATAATGCAACTTTAAGATTAAATGTTCCCAGTGTTAATTGTTCCTTCATATTATGTTTTCTGTTCAAAAATTTTTTTGGACAATGATACGAAAACAGAAGGAGAATCTAGACAATCACATATTTCAGGATAATATCTCAGTAATTTTTTTTCACTGAAGATAAATCGTGAGAATTAATAAAATTCTGAATGGCACAGTAGATTGCTTTCGTGAACAGGAGGTTTAATAATAGGTTACAGAATATTTCCGAAATTTTTCAATTCACGTTCAGGTAGAAAGAAAGTTGTGTCATCCAGAGGCTGACAGGTCTCAACCCAGTCCAGTCTTGGAGTTTTGTGTGGGTTTGTGTTGAGCGGTTTGCACAAATACTTGAAATGTCTGGGTTTTCTCAGCCCTGTAATGAAACTATTGTCTAGATTTTCGATCTGCATCTCAATCATTTCAAAAGTGGGTTAATTTTTCCTTATTATTCAGTTCTTATCGTTGAGGTTTACCACGGACGTATAGATGAATAATTGAAGTGATACAAGAAGGAAATATTGCATAATTAAACATAAAATGAAATGATCATTATGATAATTCCAGAGAATATCAAAATATACTAAGCATTTCGGAGTGTCCCCTTCCAAACTTTCTCCATTTCCCTTATTCAAAAATCGATATACAGGTTGTTCCAGAAAGTATAGTGAAGCGGTCCAGAGAATTAAGTTTGTACTCATCGTTATACAACAGCAGAACTTATTTACACAGAGGTTCACAAATATCCACATAAAGATGAAAAACAACCATGAATGCTAAAATATATTTTCAATAGACGCAAAAAAATATGATCCTGGTTGCCGAAATAATAAATCCATTACTATTGTTTAGTATTTCACATTTTTTTTAATCGACTATTGATTTATTCACCTCACCTCATTTTTGTGCCGGGAAAATAATTTGGATCCATGTATATTTCGAGCTTCATATTTTTCAGAGTTTGGTAGAAAAAACCCAGAAAAATAAATATTGGATGATTCATGTAAGTAATTTGATTTGTTCTCGCAAAATATTCTATTTTTCAATCCTCAGAGTTAATGGATGCGGTATTGGTTATTTTTGATCCTGCTTCGAAACTTCAATTACAGACTTCGTGTGCTCTGAATCAAATCTACTTTGCCGTTGAAATATATCAGTCAGATTTACGTGGAAATATCGGATTGATTGGATAAAAAAGCTTTTTGACTTTCATTATAGAACTTTGAAATTTTAAACCAATCTTTCAATTATTTTCTGAAACGCAGAAATTCTGTGATATATATGATGGCAAACTGAATGAAGTTAATTATATCCCCTGTGCTAACTCTGGCTCCTGCTCCATCATAATTTCTGTGAATATACTGTATATATTTGACGTATTTTTGAGTTGTTTTCCAGTGATGATTTTCTAAACATTTCAATCCTGCGTTTCTACTCCTCAAAATGATCTCAATATTAGATGGAAATGTTTTTAATATCAGGTTTCATCTAGTTATGAAAATTGAATATTTTATTTCTTGAAGTTATTCCATCATTTCAATATCTAGTTATTCCATCATTCCAGAATCTATTAATGAGCAATTTTCCTTCAGTATGCAAACTTTGTATCATTCATCTGTTGTCATTTATTTCATTGATTCTACCAGTGACCTAAAAATATATAGACTATAATAGCCCACCAATGAGTCACTAGTTGGTTTGCTATTCAATAGATGTTTAATATCAATGGTACGTCGATGTATTTTAGATCCTTGAAAAAATTGGTAAAAAAAGTACGAAGAGCGTTCAAATTCGGATGGTGTTTCAGAAGATATGACATGAACAAAAAAAACATTATTGAAAAAGAAATTTAGATTGACTGCCCGTATACAAGAAAGCATTGCCATTCTGGCTTCTGTTGGATATTCTTCAAGGCCCGACAGGAGGCAGGAAAAAACACGTTATTGATTTTGAAACTTGAACTCACTTAAGTCGAGAAATTTCGGCCTAAATACCTTTTTTTAATTTCAATATATTTTTTTTATTTCTTTTATTTTTTCTATAAATATTCCAAAATATCGAAATCTACATATGAATAGGGTTAGGTTAGGTCCCATATATCTTGTGGCTATGTGAAGAGCATCTGAGATGATTCGCAATCTTAATTCCGGTGTATGTGTTCCCTCATAGAAATGCATATGAAGAGGTGCTTTCTGAATCTCAAAATGAACCATAGCTTAGTAGTATGCAATTCCGTGCCTTCTAAATTAATAATATGAATTCAGAGAGGCATTCCGGCTGTTTGAGGCCAGCCTTACCCGCGATTCAACATTGGATAGCGTACTTATGTTAACTCTCAACTTATAGCCATATGCAGAAGTGTATTCTAGTTTGAGTTCACTGTGGACTGAGTATACTACATTCTTGTCCACTACAAATTTCGTCGCCTGACATATGTATCTTCTGGGACGAAGCGTTACTAAAGCATGCTATGAATTTCTACACTCAAGTATGGGTTGACATTATACCCTTAGTCATACACCGATTAGTGGAAATAATGAGTTGTTAATAGGGGTTAGATCAATATTGAGTAAAATATCTTTTCTATTATACATTTCAATACCTTCAAGTTTCCTAAGTACAATTTTATGGAATTTTTCAACAATTTGACGGAATTTTCTGAAATTGAGTAGACAATTGTTGAAACGTAATTTACAACAGCAGATTTATCGATGTTATTGTTGCGAATTTGTTCTGTATACTCTTTATACCGTGTGAGAATGTTTTTGGTTGTTTACCCGACGTAGAACTTGTTGCAATCTAAATATTCAATTTCATATATACCCGATTTTAACATGTCCGGAGTTTTAGCGCATGTATTTCCTAGAAGTTGGAAGATTTGAAAGCCAGTTTTATATTAACCTTTTCAAAAATATTCTGTAGTTTTCTGTTTGTTTTCTGATGGAACCTGAAAGCTTGGAAACCTTTTTCCGTTTTTATTTCTTTCGTTAGGACTATGTTACTGAAGAGAGTTTTATCTTTATGTTCCCTGATAATTTCCTGAATCAGTTAATGACTATACCTGTTTCTTTCGGCAATTTGGAAAATATTTTTTTTGACGCTCTTGTTACTCGGAACAGAGTGCTAATCAATTTGCTCAAATGTCTGTAATTTTCGAATTTTTGACTGAACATGGTCTTAAACGATTTCGTTCGACGCACTGATCAAGAATCCATGGTCAAAATCGATTCTGTCCGGCCGTCCGTCCGTTAACACGATAACTCTCGAACGGAATGAGCTAGACAGTTGAAATTTTCAGAGTAGGTTTGGGAGATAAATATCCCGGTTAGGTCGTCATTGGGCAAAATCGGCCAGGTGGTTTCGGAGTAACAGAAAAATTTTAAATGCAGTTTTATGATAAGAATCCATTGATATCATTCTCAACTCTAACAAACTAATACTTTCGGAGATATGATTTTTCAAAATTTCAATAATTACTCTCAATAATACTAT
Source organism: Halyzia sedecimguttata (assembly GCA_937662695.2). Classification (NCBI taxonomy): domain Eukaryota; kingdom Metazoa; phylum Arthropoda; class Insecta; order Coleoptera; family Coccinellidae; genus Halyzia; species Halyzia sedecimguttata. The sequence continues at coordinate 7,925,502 of OW569420.2, forward strand.
ATGATTTCATAGAACACTCTAATTATAATTTGCTGATGTATTTAAATCCAACTTGACATGATTCATAGTTCACGTTTTGAATTTAATTACGAAAATTCTTGAAAACTGACGCACAGAAGCCATATTGAAAAAGTGGGAAAATCCTGTGGACAGGAGCTTTGACGCTCTTGTTCAAACTTTAACAGATCATAACTCCGAAAGTATTGATTTTTCAGAGTTGGAAATGATAACAATGGATTCTTATTTTAATGTATTTTATTTTATGATGCAGTTCTATCATCCAGTGATATAATTTGATTTGAGAAACCACTTTTGGAGATACGATTTGTCAAAGTTTGAACAAGAGCGCCCAAGCTCCTGTCCAAAGCCTTTTTTTTATTGAATTTGAGGTATCTCAAAATTTGTAGTGGACAAGATTGTAGTTAATAATGTAGTGAATTCAAGGTTTAACTTTTCAAGACCATGCGGCATATTTTCGAAAATGAGAATATTTTTTCTCCAATATTTACCGCCATTATGGATCAGTAGTTCGTTGAATTATTTGGTGATTTTTCTTAGAAATTAAATTAAAATTATTTGGTTTAAATTTCGCACTGGAAACATCATCGGACATTTTCTTGACGCTGCCAGAAACGTACATTCAATCAATGTAGAACAGTATCAGGATCTCAGTATGCTATGTCCAAAAATGCATGAAAATTGCTTATATCCTGTACTAGAACTCTTCCATTCAGATTCAGATGTCATATACAGGGTTTAACTAAATAAGTGTAAAATATTTAAGGGGGTGATTCCTCATCCAAAAAAAAAAAATAGGATCTTTCTTATAAAGAAACTTCATTAGAGCATCCCTTGGTAAGATACAGCCCCTTAAAGGGGGTACAGAAAATTTGTTTAATAATTTTTTTCACAAGCACTAAAAAAGTCACAATATTGAAATTAACCTGATATTTTCTAATACCATAAAGACACTTAGCCAGTAATTTATTTGGTTTATCTCATGGTTGTAAGGGTTGGAAAACGCAACCCCTAAAATTTATTTCCAATGTAACTTTTTGTCTTATTATTTGTTTACCATTTTAGAATTTATTTCCGATAACCTGTTTCATTCTAAACAAAAAATGTTTCTTGAATTTTTTGCCCAAAATAAACCAGATCGCAGCAAAACATTATGTTACGAACAAGATACATATCGTCATAAAACGAAACTAATTTATCTAGGTAGGCCGCTATTAGCGACCGTGACAATTAAATTGGTATGACGCTGTCAGTTTGTAAATTTTTGAAATTGAATTAATACAAATTGTGTGTCGTTGTTCTGTTCTTAATTTGTTACTTTAATTCACTTGTTATTAAAATGGCATACACAAATGAGGAAATGGCTGATATGCATTACGTTTACGGTCTGTCGCAGGGGAATGGGTGAGAAGCTTCTAGAAGATATGCTGAAATGTATCCTCAACGGCAGCATCCTTCACATAGAATATTTGCCCGACTTCATCAACGATTAAAAGAATATGGTTCATGCGACAAAAGAACGCAGGATTGTTGGCGCCATCGAGAAGTTAGAATACCACAGCTTGAGGAGGCAGTACTTAATTTGATTGAAGAACAACCTACTACCAGTACTAGAAAGATTGCTTTCCAGCTAAATGTTGATCATATGACCCTTACCATCTGCAACGAGTACAGGCACTGTTACCGCGAGACTTTCCGAAACGTCTTGAATTTTGCAATTGGATGCTGGAAATGATTAGAAGAAATCGTGACTTTCTGAATCGATCGAATGCACAGACGAATATAGTTTTTCTCGGGACAAGATTATTAATTTTCATAATTATCACATATGGGCTGATGAAAACCATCACGCTATTGTCGAAACTAACCATCAAGAACAGTTTTCTCTTGACGTGTGGCTCGGAGTTATTGGGGATTATTCAATTGGGCCTCATTTTCTACCTCCTCGATTAAATGGTGAGGCATACGTTCAATTTTTAAGAGAAGAGCATCCAGTACTGCTGGAGGAAGTTCCTTTGGGCGTCAGAATGGATATGTTTTTCATGCATGATGGGGCTCCCGCCCATTTTAGTGCAGTAGCACGTCAGCATTTAGCTGAAAAATATGCAAATCAGGTCGAGGAGGACCACAGAATTGGCCCGCTCGATCCCCGGATCTCAGTCCTCTCGATTTCTCTATTTGGGGCCATTTAGAGCATTTGGTTTATCCTACTCCTGTTCGCGATGTAGAGGACTTAAGAAACCGCATCATCGATGCGTGCAGGGTAATTAGAGAGACTCCAGGAATATTTGAGCGAATACGTGTCTCAATGCGCCGACGTCTAGACGCATGCGTAAAGTCTGAAGGTAGACATATTGAACATTTAATATGATTATTATTAATTACTATGAGTGTTATTAATAAATTTGTTTCGTTTATTCCCGTTCAATCATTTAATGCAGGTAGTAACTACAAAATAACAATCAATCAGATCGCATTTATGACGATGTATCTCTGTAGTTGTTCGTAAAATAATGTTTTGCTGCGATCTGGTTTATTTTGGGCAAAAAATTCAAGAAACATTTTTTGTTCAGAATGAAACAGGTTATCGGAAATAAATTTTAAAATGGTAAACAAATAATAAGACAAAAAGTTACATTGGATATTAATTTTAGTGGTTGCGTTTTCCACCCCTTACAACCATGGGATAAACCAAATAAATTACTGGCTAAGTGTCTTTTTGGTTCTAGAAAATATCAGGTTAATCTCAATATTGTGACTTTTTTAGTGCTTGTGAAAAAAATTATTAAACAAATTTTCTGTACCCCCTTCAAGGGGCTGTGTCTTAACAAGGGATGCTCCAATGCAGTTTCTTTATATGAAAGATCCTATCTTTTTTTCTATGAGGAATCACCCCCTTAAATATTTTACACTTATTTAGTTACACCCTGAATAGTTCAGGATGTCTAATACTTCTGTACAAGACTGTTAGCGTGGCTGCATGACATACATGCCGGAAGCCAAAAAAACTGTGCCTGGTGTAGCTTTAAGTGGCGGAAGTGGTTAACTGAAGACGTATAAGACCATAATATGGACGAAAGACCAAACCGGATTTTTTTTTCGAATTTCACGGAATTAAGACAAGAAAAATGCTTGTTGTTTCACCATCATACTGAAGCACTATGGAATATCCAATCATTCCAAAATAGGGGAGCAAAGTCAATATCAAATTAAGTTCAGTGTCAAGCCCGAAAGCTCGATTCAATTTTAACGATTTTTTAGAGAGTTTTCCTCAAGAACATATGGATGCCTTCGGAAGAACCAACGCTGATAGATTTTGCCAGAACTTGAGTAATCTAATGGCTGTCTAGAGACTTTGAATAGTTGCGGTAAAGGTAATTACTATTTTTCCAATAAAACCGTTTGTGGTGTCCTCATCTGTTGTTTAGGGTTCTTTGTAGAACTCGGGAGTTCGTAATTGTCGAAAACACAATTTTTTCCAGAAAGACAATCAAAAATGGTTCATTAGATTCTTCTCCGCTTGTAAATACTGCTCCTACCGGTATAATATTCAAGTATATTTTCCCAATACTCCTCAAAAGTATATTTACAGTTCACTCGATAAAGTGGCTCATTTTCAATTTGACGCTCTTCGTATCCTTTATTTTGTCGAGAAAAAAAAATGATTTCCTCGATCATATTTCTATAATACTGAAGAATTTTGAAACCATATATTGAACAGAAGCAACATAACAGATATTTGTAGCTACAGGTTTTCAGAAAACTTGTCGTTTGTTCAAAAATAGTGATAACTCTCATCTATTCTTATCATGGAATACTTTCACTCATTCATTTCAGCACTTACAGTCGAAATAGTCGAATGTAATAGCTATAGCTACAATGCCTCCTCGGTCACGTTAGCTTTGGAAACATTTATAGATTTTAGACATACCCTAACAGTTACCTTTTAGGTAGTAGTCATGGAAGTTAAAGGTATAAAATCACTAGCTCCAAATCGTATAGTTTATTGCACAATGGAGGTTGAGAGTGGTGAAAAATTACAAACTGACCAAGCTGAAGCATCAAAACCAATGTGGGATACTCAGGGTGATTTCTCTACAAACCATCCTCTACCAGTGGTGAAGGTCAAATTATACACAGAAAACCCTGGAATGCTTGCATTAGAAGATAAAGAGCTGGGCAAGGTAGTTCTCAGACCAACTCCCTTGTCTTCTAAGGTAATAAATATTGAAATTTTTTATCCAATACACTTAATGTTCCTCCGATTAGGGAAATCGATTAATGTAAGACTTTCAAAACGATATCATACTTATTCTCATTTCACTAGCAAGTAGATTTCAACTTGAAGTAAAAACAGCCAGTTGCCCTTCTCGCATGCGTGCTAAAACAGCTGCAAGTATTAAGAAGAACACTTAGCATGCGCCTCAGCAATATGCAACTTGAAGAAAAAACCGCAGCTTCAAAGCAGCTTCATTTATTGCTGTTTGATGATTTCCGTTTTACTCCGATCTGAACTTAATATGATTTATTAATTTAGATACAAAATATTCATGCTTTATTCGAGGTTACAGATTTTAATTTGGGATTGATCCCCCTAGAACAGTGGTGGCTGTCACAGGAAAGGCATATTGCGTTTTGCCTACCCTGGAATCTTCAACATGAAAAATCAATAGAATCTCGATTCGCTTCCATCGTCCTTGTTTCTTACCTTACCCTTCTATTAGTCTCAACTTATGTTATTAAAACGTTGTTTTCGCTTGTTTATCGCGTAAAGGGTAAGTGAAATTATCGTTTCTTGTTGAGAAATATTTTTTTTTTACGTAAGGAAAATTGCTAAAAACCAGCTAAGAGAATTTGTTGTCCTAGGTGAAAATTCGAACGTAGTGCAATTTCTAATTGATGCGATGCAAAATTTTTCACATGAAGATAGGCTTCTTTCAAACCGCTCTGTTGCTATTCAAAAGTAAAGTAATAGCTTTCCCTTGAAGCGTTATTCTCTTTGTGTGGTTCCGATCTCTGTCCTCTTGCTTATTACCGTGGGCGCTTTGAGGGAAAGCTACCACTAGTCATTCGGAATGAACAGACTAGCAGAGTCCAATCTCCAGAGTAATCCACATAATGTGTCATCATCAAAGTTGAATAGCAACAGACCGGTTTCGTCCTTATTTGGACCGCCACTGAGTCTGGTGAGAGGGATTACAAATCTTTTTTAGCCTTATAGCATTACGATGAACGTTGTCTAACTTTACTAATTCCATTAGGCTCCAGAGTGGCATAAGATGACGATACCTAAAAACTTACCAGATCAAGATCTCAGAATAAAGATTGCATGCCGGATGGATAAACCATTGAATATGAAACATTGTGGATATTTATTCGCGATTGGCAAAAGTGTTTGGAAAAAATGGAAGAAGAGATATTTCGTTTTAGTTCAAGTATCTCAATATACCTTCGCCATGTGTAGCTATAAAGAAAAAAAATCTGAACCATCAGAAATGATGCAACTTGATGGATATACAGTGGACTATATTGAGAGTTCGAGCGGTAAGTCAACAAAACATTCCGTGAACAGTGTGCTCCCTGAGTTGAGTCATATTCCTGAATACTAAGAAGAACAAATAAACGTACTTCGTTTGAAATATGGGATGTTTTGAATGTATCCTCTTCAGTTCTCTTTGACTACTCAGGGATCAGATCTTAGGAGCCCTGGAAGAGCAAAAACAAAAACTCTTCGATAGCCATAATAATATACTAACTGACAAGGAAACTACAACACGCAGAAGGAGCTGTTTAAACTAAAAAAATTTTTTTTGGTGAAACATAGATAGCATAGCAAGTAGTAAATGATTAAAATTTGGAGAAAAAAATCGTGAAGGTTTTTTCATATAAACATTTTTTGTTACTTACATATTGTAGTCGTTTTTTGCATTTTTTTTTTAATTTTACAACAAACCAGCTGTTTGAGGAGATCCGAAGTCGATGTTTAGTTGTTGTTAAAATGCCTAGAGCACGTGTACGCGGAATTTATCGCCTGCTAAGTGAATTTGGAAGAGGTCGAATTATTGGTCTACGGGAGGCGGGATTGTCATTTCGAGAAATCGCTAACCGTACGAACAGAAATCCAACTACTGTTATGTTATGTTGTCAAGGTTGGTTTGATAATGCCCAAAATCGAAGAAGAATAGGCAACGGACGTCGAAAGGACACAAATGAAGTTCAAGATTGACGTCTAAGTCTTATGGCTATTAGAGACCGATTGGCGACACAACTCGATCTTTGGCTGATGAGTGGTTAGGAGAACAAGGCCATACCTCTGACGGTTGAGCATCGCCGTCAACGATTACAGTGGTACAGAGATCAATCTGATGAATCTCGATTCTCCTTGGGTGCACATGATGGACGAAGAAGGGGTAGACGACGTCGGGGAGAAAGACGTGAACCTCAGTTTGATATTGAGCGTCATGTACACCGGACAGTAGGTGTTATGGTATGGGGTGCTATTGCACATGCAAGTAGGTCACCTTTAGACTTTATTCAAGGTAACATGACAGCGCTGCTTTACCTTCAAGAAATAGTGGAGCCATATGTTCTCCCTTACCTTAACCGGCTCGAGAATCCAATATTTCAGCAAGATAATGCACGATCTTATGTTGCCAGAGTTAGTTTAAGCTTTTCTGAAGCGACCCATGCGAATATTTTGCCATGGCCGCCCAGATCCCCCGATCTTTCGTCCATAAAGCATGTTTGGGACATCATGGGTAGAAGGCTTGGAAATTTACCCCAGCCCCCACGGACTTTGGCGGCTCTGATACATGAACTACAGGTAGCTTCGGATAGTATCCCTCAAGAAGAAATAGACCATCTTATTGCATCAATGCCAAGACGTGTTGGGCAGTGTATAGATAATCGCGAAGGACAAACACATTATTAACCAATTTTTTAAAAAAAATTTGCTCCTATGTTTTACCAAAAAAAAAATTGAAATTTAAACAGCTCCTTCTGGGTGTTGCAGTTTCTTTGTCAGTCAGTATAGACACAAATTTACTATATAAGGACGAAAAGAATAGAGAGAAGGTGCCAAAGCCGTTTTTAACAAACGCGGTTGAAATTCTACGTATTTGTTATGATCGCAGACGATTAGTTTCGACTCACTGATGAAGAGTCCTATGTCAACCTTGATTATGTCCGGCTGTTAGCACGATTACGCTCGAACGCAATGAGTTAGAGAGTTGATATTTTCAGAATAGATTTGAAGACGGCTAAGTTCGTTAATGGACAACAATTCTTCGAAATTATAGCCATCTGAAATTTTGTTTTACCAATAAGTCGATAAATACTGATTTGATCGAATCGAACGCACGGTAGTTGAAAAATACCGACACGAAGACTCATGCAAAATATTGTGAGGATCGCAGGACTAATAAATTTTAAAAAAATCTCAGAAACTATTTGATTTCGTTGAAATTTTGCGAGAGCCTTCAAAACTTTATTTGACAGTAAAGTTCTAGATTTGAAGTTGTTGGCCAGTTTTTTTTGACACTTGTTTTTACAGTTCGGATTCATAATCTTGGAAATATTGGGGATGTTATTTTTTTCCTGGAGCTAATCAGCCTTTGACGAGTTCATTATCTGGATGGGAGACCGCTTTGGCTATAAATTTGAACAAGCGCGCCGAAGTTCCTGGCTACTGTGCTTTTCCAACTAGTTAAATTGGAATCTCATTAAAACAGTTTGAACATTTTTTTTTTAATGTCTCCGCTACATTTTTCTTCAGTGTTGAGTACTTTATACAGGGTGAGTCTTTGACCACTGCATTAATTTTAACCAAAGATTCCTCTCATCAAATGAAACACTATTTTCATTTACCATTTTTCCAGATTCGGCTCAGGTAAAAAGTTACAAGCGTTAAAAGATTCCACAATGTGCTAATACACTCCCGCATATAAATTATTTATGACATTGTTGGCGGACGAGAATAAGGCATGGTAACGTGGTTTACAGCTTGATTCGGGATTCCAACGCTCAGAGACGGATCCATAAAAGTAGTGAAATTTCAGGAGTTTTCCATTTTAAAACATTCATTGAAGAATATCTCGAAAACGGTGCGTTTAAGGAGAAATGATGAAGAATGATATAATGTTCTAAAACGATGGAATATTCTTGAAATGACTCAAGAAAAACTTTATATGCTTTCTTTATGCTAATTTCGTTTAGTTTTATGAATCCACGAGTCCATAACTAGAAAACCAGTAGAAGTAGAAAATAACTAATATTTGTAAAATATATATCATAGTTATAGGAAAGTTTACGCCAACATTCATTTTATTCGAAAAAACGATGTCAAAGCTACAAAATAAAAACTGATTTTTTTTTCAAAATTTCAACAGCCTGTAGCTTTTTACCTGAGCTGAATTTGGAAAAATGTTAAATGAAAAAAGTGTTTCATTTGATGAGAGGAATCTTTGGTTAAAATTAATGCAGTGGTCAAAGACTCACCCTGTATAGACAAAAATACTTCATATATAAGTACAGTTGGAAGGAAAAATTACGAACGGCTAGCACTCTCTTTCTGAGATGAATCCAGTACCAGGTAAATCTGGTATAGTATGTGTGTAGCAATTTCTCTTCCATCAGATTACAATCTTCATTTTTGCATAGTTCGATATAGCTTCAAGAACAATGACTCAACTCAGAAATCACGCTGTTGAGATAAGTCCATATCGTCTAAAACTGTCTTTGGTTTAATTATGCTATTATCACACTATACGGTTACGGCAGTGCGGAAAAAAGGGAATGGTAATTGCCTGGTTTGGAGAGTGCTTGGAATGATATGCCTTTTTATGCCAGATGTGAGACGAATTTTTCACATGGCTTTATTATGTCCTCTTCAAAATGTGGTTTGGATTTCATGCCGCTCTATTTTTGACCAGAATTGGATGAACCTGACATCAGCTATATGTGGTTCCAACAAGATGATGCCACATTGATTCCTTCTAACCGGTTGAACAATTGATCTGTTCACCCCAATATCTAAATCATTCTCTGTGTTTTATTCGAAACAATTCAATACAAAATTGTTATTATTAATTTTTTAATATTCCTAATTTTTGGCGATAATTTATTATTTTATTCAATGCAAAACTGTTATGTCCTTCATAAACCCGTTGTCTATGCAGCCATCCTGAGTGCCAGACTCTATGATTTTCCGTATAGTGTGAAAGGAGCATGTCATCATCGTCTCAAAATACTTATGATGATGAAAATTACATTTTACGAAATGTCAATAACATAGTTTCGTTATTTCAGCTAACATGGTGGTGGGCATGGGTGAGCAAATAGTCGATTTATTTCCAGTTTTCTGATGAAACGTCGGTAGCACATAAACATAATTTTCGGTTTTCTAGATCTGGAGGGTGGAAGATATTTTTTCAATGCGGTTAAAGAGGGCGACAGTATAATATATGCTTGTGATGATGAAAATGAGTCTCATCTGTGGGTTATGGCCATGTATAGGGCCACTGGTCAATCGCATAAGCCTACGCCACCACTCACTCTTCAAGATAAGAATTCTACCATATCGAAGATTCAAGGAGGTGAAAAGTCGAGGGGCCTTCACAATACTGGGATTATTAATATAATATGTTCCAACAGATGCTGACAGAGCTCGAAAACACGGAATGGAAGACTTCATATCAGCTGATCCATGTCAATTCGACCACGCATCTATGTTTCGTTTACTTCAAAGTCTTACATTGGAGTACAGACTAAATGACCCCTATTGCTCACTGGTTAGTAGATATAATCACTTCAATTATGGATTTACATTTATAATTTACGAATAACATATTTGAGTACGTGTTTATTCATTTATTTATTCAATTTTGTTTGTTCATTTAGTTATCCATTTATTCACATATGCTATACGTCATGAATAAACGGCAAAATCCAATAGTCATATAAACTGAATGTGTAATCAATTCATAAACAGTATGTTTATGAAAAAAGTGGGAAAGCCCTGTGGATAAGAGCTTTGGCGCTCTTGTTCAAACTTTGACGAATCATATCTCCGAAAGTATTGGTTTTCAGAGTTAGGAATTATATCAATGGTTTCTTATGATAGAACTTCATCATAAAATAAATTAAATTCAAACATCATAAAAGAATATACATTCAACAAGAGTGCCAAAAATCATTAATCCAAAACCAGCTGACCAATGTTACCCAATAACGAACTTATCCGAGATATTCATTCCTCAAATCTACATCAATTGAAAGTTAGCCAATATTCCAGTTTTGTTCATACTGGAAATATTCTGAACCCAATTTACCTACCAAAGTATATATTTCCATCATCACATGGATTATCCACGGGCATTATATTATCATCTTAAAAGTCTAGCATATAATCCCCTTGATTCTACGATAGCTGAGGTTGTTTCATTGGTCATTTTGCATTCAATCATACTTTTTTCTCTACAACAGGAAGGGTATTTTAAATCAAGGATAACGAACCAGAAAGAAAATTTGAAATATCAATTAAAGCAGAATAAGATGACATGAATGAACACAGATCATATAATAATTCATAGATAGAATAATTAAGTACAGCCAATTAACTCTTTACTAACGTAGTATGGAGTTCTATGAGTACAGCATTCTGTGAAAACATAGAAGTACGATTTATATTTGAAATTTTGAAAAATCATATCTCCGAAAGCATTAGCTTGTTAGAGTTGAAAATGATATCGATGGATTCTTATGATGAAACTGCATCTTAAAAAAATTGAATTTCAAATTCGTAATGTAAAAAAAATTTTTTTGTTTCGTTACTCCGAACTTAGCCGAGATATTTATCTCCTAAACCTACTCTGAAAATTTCAACTACCTAGCTCAATCCGTTTGAGAGTTATCGTGTTAACGAAGGGCCGGGCGGACATAATCGATTTTGACCACGGATTCTTGATCAGTGAGTCAAACCAAATTGTTCAAGACCATTTTCATCAAAAAATTCGAAAATTACAGGGCAAATTAATAAGCACTCTGTTCCGAGGAACAAGAGCGCCAAAAAACTACAAGTGATTGTCTATGAATGCCCCCCTCTTCAGTTTTTTGTACTACTCCGTAGAAAAATATTTTCTATAAATCTTTTATCATTATAAAATAAATTTTTAAAAAAACCTTCTTTCATTTATTTTATTTTCATTTATTTCTTTGCGCGCAATATCAAGGGAACGGCGTGCTATCATTTTGCCCAAATGTCTGTAATTTTTCTGATTTTTTGCCGAAAATGGTCTCAAACGATTAGGCTCGACTCGCTGATGAAGAATTCGAGATCGAACATGATAATGTCCGGCAGGCCGTTGCCACGATAACTTTCGAACAGAAAGAGACTTGAAATTTTCAGGGTAGACTGCTCATCTGAATGCAACGGTTAAGTTCATTAATGGGCATAATCGGCCAAACGGTTTCCGAGTACTAATTTTGTACTTGTACAATAAAGATCCGATCGTATTGAAACTTGATAACTAATTGTAGAATACCGAAACAAAGACGTATGTGAAATTTTTTTGAGGATTGTATCTCTAGAAAATTTTAAAAAAGTTATTGAAAAATATTATGTATCTCACGATAACTTGAGAACGGACAGAGATAGGGACTTGCAATTTTCAGGGTAGCTTGCGCATCAGCATGGGACAGTTAAGCTCGTTGTTGGGTGTAATTGGCCAAACGGTTTCGGAGTTATACCCATCTTAAATTTGGTTGTTATTTCCTCAATAACTCAAAATATATAAATCCGATCCAATTAATACTAATTAATCGTAGAATGCCGACGCGCTAATTTTCGCGAAATTTTTTAATAGTTTCTTTTTTCCTAGGGTTGGTTCAGTCCAGGTCAAGTGTTTGTTTTGGATGAATACTGTGCGAGGTATGGAGTCCGTGGCTGTTATAGACACCTGTGTTACCTGTCAGATCTTCTGGACCGAGCTGAGAAAACTGTTATGATTGATCCAACGCTCATTCATTACAGTTTTGCATTCTGTGCGAGCCACGTACATGGAAATAGGTTCGTAAAAAAAATATAAATAGTCTAGAGTTATATAAAATACCGATTAATTGATAACAACAGTAATGACTTCAGACCTGATGGAGTTGGCAGTGTCACCTATGAGGAAAAGGAGAAGTTTCAGGACATAAAGGAACGACTAAGAATACTGCTGGAAAATCAGATAACCAATTTCAGGTAAATAATCCTCTTATTCCCATAACATATGACACAAAAGTACTTAGTTTATCCTTATTTCTATAGTCTAAGAGTTTATCATTAAAGGATAATTTGGGAGGTGAATTCATCACTAAATGGTTCCTTTCTAGATTTTCTTCCCAAAGTCCAAAATATCTGTAGAATAAAAAAAATTATTATTTTGAAATTGCTTCTGCGTTAGATATTTGCCACAAGCAATATACAGGGCGAGTCTTTGACCACTGCATTAATTTTAACCAAAGATTCCTCTCATCAAATGAAACACTTTTTTCATTTAACATTTTTCCAAATTCAGCTCAGGTAAAAAGATACAGGCTGTTGAAATTTTGAAAAAAAATCAGTTTTTATTTTGTAGCTTTGACATCCTTTTTTCGAATAAAATGAATGTTGGCGTAAAGTTTCCTATAACTATGATACATATTTTCCAAATATTAGTTATTTTCTACTTCTACTGGTTTTCTATTCCATCGTTTTAGAACATTATATTATTTTTCATCATTTCTCCTTAAACGCACCGTTTTCGAGATATTCTTCATTGAATGTTTTAAAATGGAAAACTCCAGAAATTTCACTACTTTTATGGATCCGTCCCTGAGCGTTGGAATCCCGAATCAAGCTGTAAACCACGTTACCATGCCTTATTCTCGTCCGCCAACAATGTCATAGATAATTTATATGCGGGAGTGTATTAGCACATTGTGAAATCTTTAAACGCTTGTAACTTTTTACCTGAGCCGAATCTGGAAAAATGGTTAATGAAAAAAGTGTTTCATTTGATGAGAGGAACCTTTGGTTAAAATTAATGCAGTGGTCAAAGACTCACCCTGTATATGTATATATCTGCGTTAGATATTTGCCACAAGCAATATATAGAACAATGATGCCTATTAAATAGTAACGAAACAACATCAACGATAAAATAACTATTTCGTAACGTTTCGGGTACCAAATCACCAAGCGAAAATCTTCAGAATCATTTTCTGCTGACAGTTACTCTGAATTTCAGAAGGTCTAGATTCGCAAGTTCAATCATAATAATGTGCGAGAGAAAGTTATACCATTGAGTGCGAAGTACCTATGTGCAGAATATTTGTTCCGAGATAAATTTGAATTGGAAACACATCAAGTTGTTTGAGCACGTAGGAGAGATAAAATGAGAAAGCAAAGAAATCTCCCAGAAAATGTGTCAATGATTTCCAAATACCGGAATTATGCACACCGAAGACATACTACATATACAGTGAGCGTCAAAAGTATGGAATAGTAGATTTATTTACTCCCCTTTCAGGAATAGCGAAAAATGGTTTGATAGGCCAAATTAATTTATTTTTGGCGCTCTTGTTCCTCGGAACAGAGTGCTTATCAATTTGCCCAAATGTCTGTAATTTCCAAATTTTTGGATGAAAATGGTCTTGAACGATTAACTTCGACTCACTGATCAAGAATCCGTGGTCAAAATCGATTCTGTCCAGCCGGCTGGCCCACCGTTAACACGATAACTCTCGAACGGAATGAGGTAGACAGTTGAAATTTCCAGAGTAGGTTAAGGAGATAGATATCTCGGTTAAGTTCGTTATTGGGCAAAATCGGACTGATGGTTTCGGAATAACGAAAACAATTTTTTTTATATTACAAACTTCGAATTCAATTTTTTATAAGATACAGTTTCACTATGAGAATCCACTGATATCATTTTCAACTCTAACAAGCTGATAGTGTCGGAGATATGGCTTTTCAAAATTTCAATAATACATCTTACTTCTATGTTTTCACAGAATGCTCTAATTATTTTATCTATGAATTATCGTACGATCTGTGCTCACACATGTCATCTTGGACTTGCGTCCAACTTTTACGTATGAGTTGGACAACATACCAATGTGAAGTTTGCCACATTCAAGAGAACTACTCATCTGTCAAATATTCTGTTACGTTGCGCGCCATTTCTGAGAGCGGATTTTCAGCGGGAGTTGGTTGCTTCCTAATAATTGAGAATTAAATATACAAAGGCGGTTTTCAGCAGGAGAGTTATTGATTTTCCTTGCCTTTTATGTGGTCGTCTCCAGTTTCATTTTGAAATATTCATTCGTAAACATAAAATTTTTGTTAAAATTCGTCAAAACGTATGAATATCGGGTAACTTTGAATTGTCCTTTTAAGGTGGAGAATGTCACGAAAATCGGAAAAAGCGACGCACGGTGTGAGAAAATATGGTACAAAAAGTGGGAAAGCCCTGTGGACAGGAGCTTTGGCGCTCTTGTTCAAACTTCGACAAACCATATTTCAGAAATTATTGGTTTCCCAGAGTTGGGAATGATATCAATGGATTCTTATGATTGAACTGCATCATAAAAAAATAATTTAAATGAGAATGTATTGATATCATTCCCAACTCTCAGAAACCGATATTTTCGATGTTATTTTTTAATAGTCACATTTTGGAGCTCTTGTTTTAATGTAGTTCATTTTATGATGCAGTTCTATTATGAGAATCCATTGATCATTCCCAACTCTGAGACACCAATAATTTCGGAGATATGATTTGTCAAAGTTTGAACAAAAGCGCCAAAGCTCCTGTCCACAGGGCTCTCCCTCTTTTTTTAAGAACATTTTCCTGTAATTCTTATTGTTCTACCATTTCCCGTTACCAAGCAGTGACGCCATCATCCTTTTTTCAGTTATGCACATTTAACGCCATTTGGGTCAGCAATTCAAGAGACATTAATTTTTTTAAGTTTGAAAGTAATGGGAAAATTTATTTACATTTATTTACAAACACTTTGAAATCCCCTGAAAATATGGATTTTTGTTTTACATACATTAATTAGTGAATACTAGTGCATTTCACTAGCGTTAGGTTTGCAACCAATGCAATCTCGTATTCAAATTTTAGTGTAGGATACCCAACGCTTATCATTCAATGGTCGAGCGCGCTATAGCTCCTGAAGCCACGTCAGTGTTTTAAATTTTTGTAATTTCCAGATACTGTTTTCCATTCGGAAGACCTGAGGGTGCTTTGAAAGCTACGCTCTCGTTGTTGGAGCGAGTTCTAATGAAAGACGTTGTGACACCAGTTCCTGCTGAAGAGGTGAGGGGTATGATCAAGAAATGTCTGGAAAGCGCAGCTCTTCTGAACTATACGCGGTTGTCTGCAGAAGCTAAAGTCGAAGGTAACTAGTACGACTATATTGAATTTTTTTCAAGTTGTTATGAGATTGATATTTCGCAGAAGATCTCAAAGGAGAAACGATGGTACCACCCAATAAAAAACTGGACGATTTGATTCGTTTAGCTGAACTTTGTGTTGATTTACTCCAACAGAACGAGGAACATTATGCAGAGGTAAGAGGACACACCCCTAATAACAACTTTCTAAATGCGATTATAAATATGTTACTCCTATTCAAAAGACTCGAAAAACTGAATAATTGTGTTTCTGTAACATTTCACTGTTTGGTACCAGATAGTATTACTTCTAAGACAAAAAAGCAGCAGGTCGAACCAAAGGATTGGGGTATTGAGTGTCGGAAAAATTGAAATGCGGCTTCATTTTAGGTTGGAAGTAGCTGCCATCATAGAGGAAGGTGAAATGATACCTTTATTTGATCTTAATATTACATTTATATTTAATGCCCCCTGCATAAGATTTGCGAGGAACCCTACGGAAATTGCTACCTTCAAAGGGAAGCAATCAGAGGATTTTGATCGTTATACTATACTTTATTCAGGTCGTCATGTTTCTCCATTGTTTTATAGGGCCTGAATATTGTTAATAGAGACTAACAACGTTCACCTCCGATTGCTTTATGAAGCTGACAAATTCTTTTAATAATTTCCCATATTGCCAGAGGGCAGTAACTGGTTGAGGAGACTGACGTCCAGGCTATGATGAATTCTCGTTGATAAGAGGCATTATGTGTGGCTGTAGCTCGACGCTACCCCCATTTGCTAGCCCAGCTGGCTTCTGGAGGGCCCCTTTTTTTCTTCTTCTCCTGCGGCTCTGATCTTGGGCTGCATATTTATATTCTTCTCAAATCTGAGAAATCAGATATTATATACGTAGTGCTATCTGGTATCAAAACTGAAATGAATTATTGCATCAAATAATAGGTGGAATCCATTTCTGTGTTGGAATTGAACCATGTACCCTTTTAAGATAGGAGAAGTTTCTTTATTTTTCTCGATTTCTTGTGAGAGGAAAAAACTGGCTAACCAAAGGGTGAGCACTTACCCGTTAAAAATATATCGTAATGTTGATAACATGTGCAGTTCGATACGAACATGTTGCGTTCTATTGTATCATATGAGTGTTTATCTTAAGGAATCACTGAGGATGCCAGTTGAAGTAATCACAGATATTCTTGATCATGTACGACATATGCTGAATCACAAATGTTCATGTCTTAATTGAAACAAACTATATCGACCACAGCAGATATGCTAAAAGTTGGTATGACCTTCGTTGCTTCCTGAGCAAAATAATATCAAGCAACCTTAATATAATTAGTAGGCAAGAACAACAGGGTCTCCTTGGTCTGGGTTCCTGGTCACGCGGGAATTAAAAGAAATGAGGGGGCCAATACACTTGTCAAGAAAGGCGCACAAACCCCCTTTGTTGGCCCGGACTGTGGGATTGGTAGATACACTTACAAAAGAAGAAACTGAAAGAGGTGTTTTCATGAAATCTCCATGTATCACTCCACAAAAATCCTCCGAAACTTTGACACTGTCAGACCCGAGAAATATATGGACCTCAGTAAGAACACGCTGCACCTCCTCACTGGTTTGCTCACAGTGGCACTGCGGCCTTAGGAAGCATGTGATGAGATTAGGGCTATCAGAAACTGACGAGTGAAGATTCTGTTGGGAGTAGCATGAAACTCCTAATCACCTGATAATGGAATGCCTCGTCAACTCAAACCAACGCAAGGAATGCTTTCGGCAAGAAATCTGCAGGAGCGAAGACGTAGCCTCCTTGACGCCATCTCAGATACTGGAGTTCATCAGAACTCTGGAACGGGAAGGCGAGCGTTGGATGGTGATGACATCGACAGCTCTGATGGGGGGCACAATAACCCTTAAGGTCGCAGTGCAACGTTACCCCCTACAACAATATGGAATATATATTATAATTAAGAATATTAGAAAGCAGATACCTACTCACCGCCATTCTATCCAACTTTGTAAATTCAGAATCTCTTCAAGGAGCTTATGATAGATCTGATTACCAGTGGCTCCGACAAAACATGATAAGAATATGATGTCTGTTATTCAGCTGATGTGTAAAGGAGAAAACAATCTTTCATATTACTGACGAATGGCCTAAATCAACTCTTTGAAGTTGTTAACACTCTGGCATATAGTAGGTATCCCCTACGACAGAACTTGATAAATTGTGCAGGTTGCAGTAATCCATCACATTTAAACATGTTAGCAACAGGTTTTGCTTGTCGCAGACTGAAAGATATTATATCGAGATGTATAGAGACACTTCTCTTTTCTTCTAATACTGTGTTAAATGAAGAATATCAATATGAACAAATAACACTAGGTTTACATAATAACGAGTAAGAGTAAGAAGTGAAAAATCTAGAAAGTTGTGTTCATATTGATATTGCAAACATTATAATGTATATACAAAGCCCATATTGACCATTCCTTACTGTGTATTAATGTTGTCTGTAATTTTGTGTGTATGTAGCAACTGCGAAAAACTGATCCGCCGCCACAAGGCGCTGGCGTCGCGACTGGCCCTAGCTCTAGTACTGCCGCCTCGGCCCCATCTAGTGGCCGGGACGCTAAGCACGAACAATCTGTGTACCGCTATTGCATGCCTCAGCATGCCACTTACACACCACCTGATCCTACGGCACGTACATCTTTATCTTATCTTTCTCTCTACCTTTAATTAAGTTCAAGTATCAGGATCACTTTAGCGAACAAGACGCGTTTATATCCCTTAAGAAGACTCGATACACTGTTCCGGTGTTGGATCTTGTTCACTAGGGCTATGTCCTATCATAGATGCTCCTTCAGACGGCGTGTACGTACTTGCTGATCTTTCAGCCTCAGATATACATAATTCCCCAGTTTAGGTGGTTCCCAAATTCCTCTTATTCTATAGAATGATTTGATGGGCAATTTTCAATAACTTCGAACGCTACATCGAGGTTTAATCACGTGAAAAGAAAGGGAAGAAATAAAATTGGTTCAAGCCCTGTGGGCAGGAGCTTTCTGGCGCTCTTGTTCAAACAGACAAATTATATCTCCGAAAGTATTGGTTTCTCGGAGTTAAGAATTATATCAATGTATTCTTATGATAGAACTGCATCATAAAGGAAATTCGATTCAAATAATAGTTTATTTATCAAGATTAAATGAGCAATCTGAGAATGAGAACCGCAACATGGAAGAAATCAAATTAAAATTGCTGAAATGAATTTGACTCTCTCTTATAGAACAGGATGACATGTACGAGTATGAACATAGATCATATAATAAATCATAGATAGAATAATTATAGCAATCTGTGAAAACATAGAAGTACGATTCATTATTGAAATTTCGAAAAATCATATATCCGAAAGTATTAGCTTGTTGGAGTTGAAAGTGATATCAATGGATTTTTATGGTGGAACTGCATCTTAAAAAAAATTTATTTTGAAATTTGTAAGTTGAAAAAAATTTTTTTCTTCGTTACTCCGAAACCATCTGGCCTATTTTGCCCAATAGCGAACTTAACCGAGTTATTTATATTCCTAACCTACTCTAAAAATTTCAACTGCGTAGCTCATTCAGTTATTGTAGAAACAAAGTTTAGAAATTTTCAAAATTTTTTTTCGACACTTTACGGTAACCTGATCAATACAAAACTTCACATGCGTCTAAAGGTTCTACAATTTGATGCTAAATTTCAGATGGATCGAGTAATCGGTTTCGGAAATATTCATACAAAATATTTTTACTAAAAACGACCATAACTCCGAAACCGCTTGATGGATTTCGCCCTTGAACGAACTCGTCCGAGATATTTATGCTCCAAACCTACCCTGCAAATTTCAATCCTCTAATTCCTTTCGTTCGAGAGTTATCGTGTTAATGGACGGACGGACGACCGGCAGGATAGAATCGATTTCGACCACGGATTCTTGATCAGTGAGTCGAACCAAATCGTTTGATACCATTTTCAGCCAAAAATTCGAAAATTACAGACATTTGGGCAAATTGATAATCACTCTGTTCCGAGGAACAAGAGCGCCAAAAACGGAATGATGAAATTCATTTGACATATTGTGACTTAATAATCGAGGAAAATACATTGGGAACCACTATTCTAGGGATAATATAATCGGTGACATGGAGTTCTTGGTGACCTCCCAGCGATATCGCAGAGAACCTCTCAAAATATTACCCAGGGGGAGCTGTTTGGAACCTCCCCATTCGATATCGCTGATATTTTACTGGGCTTATCCCATTTGGCAACCTCCCAGCGATATCGCAAGAGGCGTCTCAACATCCTGGAAAGATCCCTCCGAGATATCTTTGGGAGGTCTCTCTGTTGCCTGGGGAGTATGTTATCAATAGGGGAAACGAACTCATTATCGATAACATTTTTGTTTGGATTATTTTTTCAAAATTGTAATGAATTTCAATCCATTAGTGGTTGAACGTTTTCTCCAAGTTTGGTCAAAAACTTCATATTTTTCCTTGCTGTTGCAATGGCCATGTCACCGATGTATTTAAGCATTTCCGCTACTTGTACAACGCGAATTATTTTCGTCCACATACCAATAGTGTGAGTATGTGTACCTGTACGTATACAGTTTATATAAGCCCAAATGTCAGCCATCTGATCAGCTCAAGGTTCACGCACACTAGGGAAAACAGAAACAAGCCGTGGTCCGGCAGCTTTAGTGTCACCAGGTGTGCGTGAACCTTTCAGGTCAGCGCTGAAATTTTTATATACTTTGACGTCTGTTGGAGCTCTCTTCAATACAAATATGTTCAGTTAAAATTACCTTAAAACATACAGATCAACAGCTTTCTCTAGTTAGTTCGAGGTCCACTGTGAAAATTAATCAGCTGAGTTTATTAACATCCATAACGTCGGCAACACCGCAAAACCAAGTAACTGCAAAAACCATTATTTTCAGGAGGCACTAAAAACTTCATGTTGGATTGATGAATTAGATTCAATTCAAAATAGTTACAAACCACTTGGTATTGATTATCTCAGTGTCTGTATACTTTTTGAAAATAATTTGCACACGTCCCGACAAATACAATCATATAATTACCGCCGAAATCTCATTTTTGAATTTTTGTCAGTTACTTGGTTTTGCGCTGTCGCCGACGATATTTTGGCTTGAAAATATCGTTCGATTACATATTGACCACATCGATCGTGGCTAATTTGCATTCCCTTCCACTGAAACCACGTTACATACAACAGTTTCAAATCAATTTCGAAGAAAAATTGATACATTTCAGGTATCAACTTGGCGTTAAAGTTTATCGAGAGTATCTTCTTTTATATCAGCGAGAAACCTATTACTCTTATTTTATATCAGTTCATTCGATATTCTGAATATTTTCCCCATCTCCTCCTCCCCAATGACAATGACATTCTTGTTTAAAGTCCACAGCCATATCATGCCATAATTGTCAAACTATCTTGATCTTATTGATATTCAAAAGACAGTTGAGTCACAGCCCAGTATAGAGATAGCCTGGAACACAGTCTGACAACGCCGCAATTTATCGTCTCTTAGAGGCATACTTCTTCAATGCGGTAGCGCTGGATATCGTATATTTCCAATTTAAAACTCTACTGAACTCATTGAATAGATTTTCTTGCTTGGAATCCCTGGATGAATAAACAATATGAGACCCTACTTTTTCAATAAATTGAATATTGAACTATACATTTCATTCTGCACAATATTATTGTGATCAAGTTGAAATAGAAATCTTGGTAGTTGTTATTCAATTCATTGTTCAGCAAGAACCACGAAAAGGTGTAGGGTTAACTATTGGCAAAAAAATTTTAAACTTGATTGAAATTCTCAAAATAAAAATATATTCCCAAACATAACTATTATATAACACTAATAATGTAGGCTAATGAAAATTGTGATAATCGAGTTTGTCTTGTTTTGGTTCTTACTAGAATAGTGAGTTTCTGCTATCTACAAATGTTTCTGTTTATTTTCCATTCGGTGGATAATAACATTGTAATTCGAATATTCTACAAAATTTTTCAGAATTAAATTTTCGAAAACAGAACAAAGTGAATTTAGAATGATTTAGAAATGTAAACCACAACTAGTCTCTGTGAATTCAGAATATAATTTCAATGCTATGAAGAGTAAATTCACATAAAATTATGTTTTGATCTGAACTGTGTAAAAATGTTGATAAATTCCGAATCTGAATCCCCATTAATTATATTTCTGTAGCGAGAAAGCAGATTAGTAAGTTGGGACCATCTGCTCGGGGTAAGAATGAATGATGAATCCATTTCAAATCACTGCAGGACATCTGAACATTCTTAATGAATAATTTGAGATGGATAAGGTCCTTATTGTTTTCAACTGAAGCATCTACAGATGCAGACTCTTGGAAATTGAATACATATATAAAAATAAATAAATTAAAGGTCATCAAAATGTTTTATAAAATCGGAAGAAATGAAAGTTCTATTTCACTCATATTTCTAGTCCATCTTGTTGTCTATAGTCTCAACTGAAATGTACTCATCTCAAAGTAGAAATAAAATAATCCAAAGGAAAATTCACTATTTACACACTGCAGTTTAATCACAAAACATACAAATATCCGACCATATTTATCACTGCATTGCATTAATTCACATTTCACACCCGTTATACACAAAAATACCACGAAATGACCGCGAAAAACAATAGTAGTTAATTCCAGAACCAGAAGTAATCGTCCATTTACAATAAGAAACCTTCGACTGAATCGCCTGGCGTACGACTCAGAGCGGTGTTGCCATTTTATCATCTTCCAGGCTAGTAGATATAGGGGGCTGTGGTTGAGTATAATTCGAAGGGAGTCAAAATTTGATTTAGTGGTTTTTGAGTTGACGATTATCCAGAGCATTAACTATAATCTCAGCGATCCGAGGAATATTTCAATCAAATTTCTTCATTTTTGCGCGCGTGTTAAATATATTCATTGTTTTTGTACCTGAGTCAGGCTAGGAGTGGTTTTCTCCTCATTTATCTCTACTGAATTAGGTATCATTATTGAGGTATTTATTCTATTAAAAACGATCTTAAAACCTTTACAATAAAAATATGCAATAAACCCCGCTCGATAGAAATTTGTGAGATACCTTAGATGTACACCATTGAACTATAGGTACAAAATTACTAAAGAAAGCTGGCGATATTTTGTTTAATTTGTTTCCTAACAGGTGCCGACTGAAAAACACACACAAATATTAACCTTCTTGTTTGATTCTTCATTTTGTCATTCGCAACACTCTTCCAAATTTCAAGCAAAGCCAGTGAAACTCAATAGTGTCAAACTACGTGACAAAGAAATTCGAACATTCAGTAGAGAAACTGATTTTCGATATATTTGCTTGTTTATTCCGCTGAACTAATTAACAACAGCTTAACTTATTTTGGCAATCAAAGTCACCAAATTCAAAAGTTTCTTCAAAACCAACAAGTAAATATCTCATTCTGTTCCTACAAACAATAGCCTGGCAATAGAGAATAAATTCATAAAAGTGTTAGGAATTAATTATTTTAAATGTTTACAAAGTTCTATAGCAAAATAACATATATTAGCTAGTTTTAAATAAGTCGTAAGAGGAAGATCAGAAAGACTCCATGTCCAGGTCATCGATCATTGATTGTTAAGAATTTAATATGATGTGGTCTGAAGAAGTCGCTGTGTCGACGAAACGCGTCGCAATAGTAAATAATTAAGTGTAAATCATATATCGATGGCTTAAAGCACAGATATTGATTGTATGTCCACTTTTCGCCAATTTTAAGTTAACGGATATTATCAATAATAGGTTAACGGATTCCTTAGTATGAGTATAAACCATAGCACTAGAATTCTATGTTTCAATTTTTAAGTTTAGGGTTGAGTTAGAGTTACCGGCCAGTATAAACCAGCCCGAAGTAAGTCTTACTTCGTTATTCGGGGCATACAATATTTGCACAGACTCTATATCTGTCTTCTTGCGTTCAAAATATCACTTTACCCAAACATTGGCAAAAAGTGGACATACATATATTCATATATGTGCTTTAAACCATCGATATTATAATTTTTCATTTGAATTAATGTAATTTTCATAAGGTGTCCGGATTTCTTTGTCACATTGGTGTACTCTTCATTTGAAAATTGATCTCGAACAACTTCTAAACGAACAATATTCCTCGATAAACCTGTTTGTGTTGGCGCATTGATTGTTTTCCAAATATTTCATCTTTGCTTCTTGGAAACTTAGCTCTGTTATCCTCTGCTAATTGTTTGGTGTTAATCAGTCAGCGCCTCGAAGTGTGCATGCTTGTTGGACCTCAATGTTGGCGTCAATGTTTGAGGATATAAATGACCAATTTATCAAGAAAAGAAAAATCACTTGTTAAGAGATGGAAAAATTGAACATACATAGTCTATACTAGAGATGGAAACTCTCGAGTGAATATAATCAGTTGAGGTTGAGATGTAAATTTAACGATCGATAGAATATATGGGTGTTATCATTCACGAATTTATTCTTGGGAATTTTAAGTTCATACTTTTATACTACATTTCGCTGGAAATAAATATGGTATCGAACCGTTAATACTGTCAAAGCGAGCCAAAGCAAACCTATTGGATATAAGGGATAACGGAAACCGAGCGATTAATATCTCGAGTGATCATTCGCTTATTGAAATCATTCGATTATATCCAACTCTAGTCTATACAGAATGTTATGTTCACATCTCATCACCAACATATATCCTTCAAACTTGGGTAATGCTAGTTGAGGTTCCCATGGTACCTGGATATTTCTTGGATTTTGTGATAACTGATTCGTACTTTAACAGGCATTCGCGTGGTTTAGCGATCTTCTTGTGGAACACGCAGAAATATTCTGGTCCTTATTTGCTGTAGATATGGATAGAGTACTAGCAGAACAACCAGCTGATACGTGGGATTCCTTTCCGTTGTTCCAAGTGCTGAACGATTATCTAAGAACCGATGGTGAGTACTCTCTTAGAATATGAAACGAAGATAACAGGAAAAGTAAGGGTTATGTTACTGAAAATATTTTTATCTTTATGTTTGTTGATAATTATTAATAGATGATCTATTGAGTTCACCTTCGAAATGGAGAAAGATTGACTGATTCATTTGCTCCTAGGATAAATAAAACGGCCAGCTTATATAACCTCGTCAACCGGTTATTTAATATTCCGCTTAGCAATGTAAACTTGGAGAAAGAGAGAAACATGATTCTTCAAATTGCCGAAAGAAACGTATAGTCATCAATTAGTTCAGAAAATTATCAACAAACATAAAGTTGAAAATCGCTTCAGTATCTCAATTTAACGAAAGAAATAAAAACGGAAAAAGGTTTCCAAGCTTTCACGTTCCATCCGAAAACTAACAACAAACTCCAGAATATTTTTAAGAAGTTCAATACAACTTTTAAAGCTTTCAAAACACGAAAATTAAACAACTTCTAGGAAATACATTCGATGAAACTCCGGACATGTTAAAATTGGGTATATATGAAATTTAATGTTTAGATTGCAACAAGTGCTGCGTCGGGCAAACAACCAGAAACATTCTCACACGGTAAAAAGAACATACGGCAATTCGGAATAACAACATCGAGGAATCTGCTGTTGCATATCACGTTTCAACAATTTCAGAAATTATCATCATATTGTTGAAAATTTCTAATGAATTTGTACTTAGGAACACTTGAAGGTATTTGAAAAAACGTATATTTGCTCAATAATGATCTTACCCCTATTAACAACTCTTTGTTCTTCAACGCTTCGCCCCAGAAGATGGAAATATCGTTTCCGAAAGATATGTCGACAAAATTTGTAGTGGATAAGAGTGTAGGCAGTAATGTAGTCCTTGAACAAGTCGTTTTCTCACACAAGTAGTGACCTCCGAGGAGATACACGCCATCTTTTTTTGCTATTGTATTGTATAGATTGTAATATCAGATTCCACCTGCAACTTTCGCTAGTTTTCAGTTTATACGCTGGTCTATCCTATTACAGTCATCGTCTGTTTCAAAATTGTCGTCTAAAATTCAATTTAGGGAATATTCCCACATTCTTAAATTGCAACTTCAAAATATCTTACATTCTTTTCATAATAATAGTCGTATGTTTTTTTTTTAATTTTTGGAATAATTTTAAGCCCTAAGTTTAAGTTTAAGTTTGAAGTATGTCATACATGATAGGTAAACATGTAAGAATAACACTACCTCTTCTCGAAAAAGATGAAATATTCATTTGACTGGCATCATAAACATCACATTTCAGATAATTTAAAAAATGGTCGTTTCCATCAACATTTGAGGGATACATTCGCCCCGTTAGTGGTCCGCTATGTGGATTTGATGGAATCTTCCATAGCTCAATCAATTCATAAGGGATTCGAAAAAGAGAGGTGGGAAATAAAAGGGTAAGTATTTCTCTATATATTGATGAATTTCGCTGTTCGAACGATTCTGATATTTCAAAAGAAATAATAAAACTCAAAATTCATGGAAGTTGGTACATTGATAAATCTTTGCCAAATGATGATCATTCAAGCTTTTCAGTGGGATCAGTCCATTCTAGGCATTCTTGATTTGAAAAAATTATATTAATTTAAAAACTGTTTTTCAAATTCAAAAAATTAATATCTCGAGAATGTTATGAATTCAGAATGTTATGAAATATTCATGTCAAGAAAAAAAGGTAGCTTGCAATTCAAAAAGAATTATCAATCATGCCAAGCTTCCAGCTTGGTAACCGTAAATTGTAGAAAAATAAGAATTATTGGAATATGTTCTTTAAATAATAAATTACTTTGACCTATCAAATCATTTTCTCGAAATCGATATTCCTGAAAGGGGAGAAAATAAATCTATTATTCCATGTTATTGACGCTCAGGGTATATCAAGGTTGTAATGATTCAACCAAATTTTAAAATGTACCTTGAGATACTACCTTGAGATACCTTGAGATGGACCTCCTAGTTTCATCAAGATGGATTGACATTGAGGTTTGAAATGATGCAGCTATTCATATATATAAATTTCACCAAACTTAAACAGAAAATATTATCGCACTATTCTACGAGCAATTGCTCGCGAGTAATCGGAAGTGGTTGTAGAAACTTTGCTAACCTCTGACCCAGATGAATACCAACAAAAAAATTCATAAATACCCAAATGTCGTGTCACTTTGCCCTTTGTCGAATAAATCCATTGAGACACATAAGGGTATTTATTCTATTTTTTCACGAAAACTTTGTATTAAGGTTGGTTTATGCTGGCTGGTAACTTTAACTTAATCCTATATATATATATATATATATATAATATATAGACATAGATTTTTAGTGTTATGGCTTATAATCAGACTAAAGAATCCGTTAACTTATTATTATTATTATTATTATTATATGTTTATTATCAATCTTTAAATTACATAAGGTGTTAACATTTGATCTTAGTTTTAATATATAGGTAAACTTATAAAAATTTAAACAAAAAAAAAATAACAAACAAAAGTATTCATACCTCGAAGATAAATATTTGGATAAACGATTCTGTTCATCCAAAAGAACCTTGTGTGAGATATGCTAAGACTAAATACTAATATATAATAGTCAATTCAATTCTAGTTATATAAGACGTGTTTATTGCTATATATATATGTTCTTAAAAGCTGCTATATCCACATTCAGACTACACTAAACCAAACAGAGCCTCATTCCCAGAATTCGACACAATAAATGCTGCCACCATATTCCCCAGTATTGGTAATTGAAATATCATGAGTGTACATATGAGTTTTTAATATCTAGTAGATTAGTAATTGCGTGATCATCAAGCTGTTTTATCCATGACTTTAGCATTCTTTTGAAAATGCGGGGTGATTCAATATTTTTAATATTCCTTGGTTTGGAATTATATACTCTCGGGGCTAAAAAGTGATGAGAGCGTTGCCCGATGGTTTTTGATGTTTTAGGTATCACAAGAAATTGCCCTCTCCGTCGGGTTTCATGCGGGTGATTATTAATTTCTGAAGCCGATATATTTTTATTCTGGTGTATTGCAAGCACAGAAAGATGAAGTTGCCGCATGTTCATAATTGCGGATTCTGAGAACAATTGTGCACTTGGGAAGCGGAAAGGTTTACTGAATATAATTTTTAGCAACCATTTTTGGGTTATTTCCACTTTCTGTAAATAATATTTTACGACACCCCCCCACTTTAGCAGACCATAAATCAGTAGCGGCTGGACTAGAACAAGATATAATGTTCTCAATAGCTCAGAATCACAGAAACCTTTCAGGATCCTAAATTTTGGGATAAGTATACGAACTTTCGATACCACACTATCAATTTGATAATTCCACCGTAAGTGGGAGTCTATTATCACTCCCAAATATTTCATTTTGGTAGTTGAATTAATAATGAATTCATTTTCTATTTCTAGTTTTTTTAAATCTGGTAATGTTGATATGGTGCTAGCAAAAGGTAAGAATTTAGTTTTTTCAATATTGATTGTGAGTGTTTTATTATTGAAATAGTGAACTATATTTTTGAAATCTCTTTTTATGGTTTTCTGTAGTTCTACCCAGTCTTCCCCCTCATATAGCACCGCAGTATCGTCTGCAAATGCAAATACCTTTCCTTTCAGATCCAGAGCGAACATGGAATTGATATAAATAGTGAAGAGCACCGGCCCTAATATAGTGCCCTGTGGTACACCGTACTTATTATTAATTATTATTAATAAGTTGAACGGATTCTTTAGTCTCAGTATAAATAATATTCTTAGAAATCTAAGTTTCAATTTTTAAGTTAAGGGTTAAGTTAAAGTTACCAGCCAGCATAAACCAGTCTTTAAGGAAGATGAATGAAAACAATTTTCCAGGAATGGTTGTGCCACATCAGAAGATCTCTTCTGGAAATTAGACGCCCTGCAATCCTTCATAAGAGATCTTCACTGGCCAGACGCAGAATTTCGGCAACATTTAGAACAAAGACTGAAGCTGATGGCTTGCGATATGATAGAATCCTGCATACAGAGAACAGAGAGTGCATTCCAGCAGTGGTTAAAAAAATCTGTAACTTTTATATCGACAGATTATATTATACCATCGGAGATGTGTGCTATGGTCAACGTTATTCTGGATGCCAAAAATCAGTCCTTCAAACTTTGTGCGGTTGACGGAATAGATGTGGTGAGTATTCTAGATTAAAACTCTATATTTCTTTCAGTAATTCTCACTCCTGAAAATTTAGATACACCTCTTCATATCCTTAAATAATCATTAAAGGATACTGTGGGAGGTATATTCATTATTGAATGGTTTCTCTCCCAAACTTTGAAAAATATCTATTAAATAAAAATTCATTATTTTGTGAATTGTTTCTGCGCAAGAGAAACAAGATATTTGTCAGAAGCAATAAATCAAACAATGTTGCCTAACAAACAATAACGAAACAACATCAACGATGAGACAACTATTCGTAACTTTTCGGAGTCTAAATCAAACTCCTTCATCAGACACTTAGCGAAAATCTTCAGAATTATTTTTTGTTATATTTTTTTTATATATTTTTGTGATATAGCTATTCTGAAATTCGAGAATTGTCACATTGACAGTATTTGAAAATCATTGTAACATAGTTTTACTTAGGATAGAAATTTCCATGCTAAGTAAAATTATGTTACTATGATTTTCAAATACTGTCAATGTGACAATTCTCGAATTTCAGAATAGCAACAAAAAATTATTGTGAATATTTTCGCTTAAGAGAAGCTAACCACAAGGCCAATTTGTTTCTAAAACTATTTCTTCAATACCTGTGCTAATGCTTGAGATTTTTATGCCCATTGGAAGATATTTGGAAATAAAATTTGATTAATTTTCAGCATCAATACCACACAAAAATTGATGACCAAATCGATAAAACATTGGCGAGTATGAACCAAGGAATGATTAGTAAACTCTTAGCAGTTTTGGAAGGGACACTCAGCAAAATATCCCGTTATGATGAGGGGAGTTTTTTGGGTCATATAATTGCTTTCACAGTAAGTTGAAGTTGAATAGTAATTGCGAAGTTTTCAAGTTAGCCGGTATTGCAGAATATGCACGGTACTGGTAAAGATGTTGGTCAAGGATATGTGAATTTCACACTGAACTGTATGGATCAGATAAGAGGGAAAGTAACGGATGAGCTGTGGATTCTAAATTTTTTCGAACAATGGTATACCAGTCAGATAAATATGCTATGTAATTGGTTATCTGAGAGGTTGGATCATGCCCTGCATCCATTCCAATGTGCGTGCCTTGCTCATATTGTAAAGGTATGGATTATTTTTAAGTAATCATTAAAGGATACTTTTGGTGGTATATTCATTATTAAATGGCTCCTTTCTCTGCCAAACTCTGGAAAATCTATAAAATAATAAATAAATAACATTTTTTTTTATTTTATAGATAGAGTTTGGTATATAAAACCTAGAAAGGAACTATTTGATAATATATGTCAACAACAGAGTATTATCTTGTATTTTCTTTACTTAATTGATTCTTCAAAATGTTTCAACAATTGATTAGCAGGAACTCAATACTGAAAATATTGTCATTAGCCCAGGAAAATTAAACCTCTAGCCCCTAAAAATTGACCCAGAGCTGTAAATCATTTTAACCCCTTTTGGGTGTCCTGAAAAACAAGTATCTGAGTTTCCGAGGATTTCCAGGTTGTCCATCAGCTTTAATAGGCTGAAAACCGAGAGATTTTCTCACTTTTTTCAGTATTATGTTTATAACCCGAAAAGTACGCATCCTGAAGGAAAAAATTAGGAACATAATATTTAGCGTCTAATGGCGTTCAAAAGATCGAAATCGGCTTAGCAGTTCAGCCGCAATCACCAGTCAAAGATGAGCAATTTTTACAAACTTAGCTCAAAAGTTGATAACCCTCAACTTCTAACGCTTTTAGGTCGAAGAAACATTAAATTAAGTTAACTTATATAAGAATTCAAACTTAAGAAACCATTATATATAGCTTTGATTTCGAGGTAACCATCAATCATTACCAGAGGATCCCAGAAAATAGAACAGGGAAGAGAAAATCAGAGAGTTGCTCATTATATCGAAGTATATATTTCTAACTAATAAAAAAAAGTCTTTACAATTAACAGAGAGCTATTTACATGGGTCATACAATCATGAGGAAATTGTGGCCGCGGTCTTCTTCCTTTGGCCAGTACCTCGTCTCAGTAGATCATGTAGGCAGAACAAAAGTTTTATATTATACTGATTATCAGGAATTGCTATACTACAAATTATGAATTCTTAATTGCAATAATTTACCATATATGATGTCTAGCGGGTTCACCTTCTTTTAGAGGGTCCGGGTTGTTCAGGGAACTCTTCTTGATACTTCAGTTTGTCTTCGGAAGTACTCGGGAGTTCAGAGAAGTCGATACTTATGTCATGCTGCTCTCCGACTGATTTGAGGCATGCATGCCCTTTGCAGTGGGCGCAAATGGGTGAGCCCGATTTTTCGGCTGGAGCATGCATTTATGCATCCTGTTTAGCAGGCGCAGAAAATTGAGTTTAATAATGCCTCGGATGCTGGAGGCCCAAGTGGTTTGGACAGGCATCAAACCATCTGGGGCGGACTTCCAGGCCCATTGCTCTGCATTCATCTGTCGATCCCTCCACATCTGCACCTGCAAAAACGCTCTGAAGGAATGTGTGTGCATGAGCGGCCAGTTCAGCGGGGGGCAACGACGCTAAGTAGAAAGTGTCTTTAGAGGGGGTCCCCTGGAAGAGTTGCAATCTCAGTTGGTTGAGAGACTCCCCTCTATTGCCTGAGTAAACTGCTGCTGGGAATTTCGCCCAAGCATAAGCAACCTGGCCAGGAGTGGCTTTGTGGTCGAGGAAAATCGAGAAAAACACTTAGGATGTACGGAATTTTGAAGAATTTGACCTTGCCTTGTCGGAAAAACGAAGAGGTCGTATCACAGCCACTGAAGGCATGAATAAACAAGATGTGTCGTTTTTCATCTAAGGATAGCTTGTTATTGTTAAGACTATAGATCACGGTCTGCTCATTGCCCTTCCCGCGTTTCATTAGGAATATGTTGTCAATTATCTGTGACTGATCCTCGCTATTAAGTAATACTTGGTCAGTCAGCAAAACGATTAAATCTACGTACTCCCCCACATTGAACACATTCGCACCATGCATGAATCTTTGTCCCGCAGTAGCAACAATCATGGTATATGCATCCTCAATGGCCTGCACCTATTAACTTGTCCATGAACATCGAAGTTTGGCGTTTCTTGCTGTTTTCGTTGACAAGGAATATTTCTTTGGGTGTTTCTTCCAACCAATATTTCTATACTGTTTAGACACACTTTCTTTTTATAAAAGAGTAACAAACTTTTGTACTTTTTTTGTAGGATGCGTACTTCTCGAGTTATAAGCGAAATAGTGAAAAAATTGCGGAAATTTCATGGTTTTTAGGCTCTCAAATCTGAAGCACAACCTATAAACCGTCGCAAATTCAGATACCCGTTACTCAGGACACCCAAGAGGGGTTAAGACGATTTCCAGCTCTTGAGCAATTTTTTTGGGCTAGACCCTTTTTTGGCGGTCTTGTTACTGGTAACAGAGTGCTTATCAATTTGCCCAAATGACTGTAATTTTCGAATTTTTGGCTGAAAATGGTCTCAAACGATTTGGTTCGATTCACTGATCAAGAATCCATAATCGAAATCGATTCTTTACGATAACTCTCGGACGGAATGAGCTAGAGAGTTGAAATTCTCAGAGTAGGTTTGGGAGATAAATATCTAGGCTAAGTTCGTTATTGGGCAAAATCAGCCAGATGGTTTCGGAGTAACGGAAAAAAAATGTTTACACTACAAATTTCAAATTCAATTTTTTTTTAAGATGCAATTTCATCATAACAATCCATTGATATCAATTTCAACTCTAGCAAGCTGATACTTTCGGAGATATGGTTTTTCAAAATTTTAATAATACATTGTACTTCTATGTTAACACACGATGAGAATTCTATCTGTTTGTGTTCTATCTGTGTTCACTGTTCATACATATCTTATTTATATATTGATTTTTCTCCTAACAAAGTATGATTGAATGCAAAATGAACAATTATAGGATATTATAATTACTACTACCCTATATGCCCTTGGATAATCCATATGATGATGGAAATATATTCAGAATATCTTCAGTGAAAACAAATATATTGGAATATTGGCTAAGTTTCAATTGATATAGATAATATAATTTTCAGAGGAGATTTGAGGAATGAATATCTCTGATAAGTTCGTTATTTAATTTTACTTTAGTTTCGTTTATAATGCAGTTCTATTATAAGAATCCATTGATATCATTCCCAACTCTGAGAAACCCATAATTTCGGAGATGAATTGTCAAGGTTTGTACAAGAGCGCCAAAGCTCCTGTCCACAGGGCTTTCCCACTTTTTTTGCACAAACATTCCTGGGCTACATACCAAACAAGATCCTCTCTATTTCAGAATCACTTGAATTCAAATATTGGTCCATTAATGCTCCATATTTTTTCCGATTGTGGATTTTTGTACATTTAAATTTTTTTGATGAACATTATTATTGTTCATGCTATACTTTCAGAAAATATACTCTGACTTCGAACTTCAAGGAGTGATGGAAGATAAGCTGAATTCGAAAGCATACCAAACGATAGCCCAACGAATGCAAACTGAAGAAGCAACTTGTGCTCTCACGATGAGTCAAGTGGACGGGTTAGTTCTGGTTCACATGAATTTGTTGAAGATATTGATATTGTTGGGATTTCAGGGGTGATGTTTATAATGAGGAAGGAGATTCCAGGGCCAAACCGAAGGTAACAGTTCTAGAAAGTTTAAGCGGGGAGGACGGAAATTATGTATCAAATATAGGAAATATTTTGAGCAATCGAGTTGGTAATATCTTCGGCAAAGGCTTTGGAGGAATCAGCAACAAATTTGGTGGAAAGTAAAATGGTTCTAACAGAAAGCTTATATTTTCTCACGCTCCATTGTGATGGTTTTTTTTTTGTTAATGCTTATTAAATTTTGTTATAACAATATAATATTGAAGATGGTGACTGTAGCTAATTGGTAATTACTAAAAGACACACGACGAATATTTCGCCTTGTGTCTTTCAGTTATTAGCAATCAGGTACAGTAACCTTCTTCTATGTTCACTGGTTGGTAGTCTTCTCTAACCACACTAAGCCGAGCGTTTTAATGTCGCAATGGTGCCATATAGGAAGTCTGAATTGCAGTCCCTGACCCCATCTTGCGACAAAAAAATGAACGTCACTTAACATCGCTGAAGGTTTCCGCATTACGGAGGGTTGGAGTTCGTAAGGATTTCCCTAGGTGGCGCTGGTAAGATTTTCTTTCTAGCACTTCTCTACCATAGGGTTTAAGTTTCCTAGAGCTCCTTCGTTTGTCATTCACTGGCTCTGTTACGCTGATGATTAGTAACAATCATGAAACCGGTACGTATCTGCCCTGAATGACAATTTCCTCTTTGGGGGGGACACTGAGCGATGAGGTGGCTAGCCCGGATCACGAGGGAATTTTTGTTGATTGTTAAAATCGACGAATATTCCGCCGGTCTTTAAGATAATATTGTTAGCGACTTATGCGGAACTTTTTTATCAGCTGTTATGACGATGAATATCTTCAGTCCCTTTATTCAAAAATCCATAATATCCACTTCTTCGTTAATTCACCACAAATTGCACTTTCTGGAACTATGTATTCAGATTTCCAGATTATAATTTCGTTGTTCAAGTGCTAAGCCTTCAGAAACACATTTTCAGGTGGTACAATATAAATACTCACTCGGTATTGCACTGACATATGTTCAATAATTTCTTCACTTTTCTATATGTATACTTGCAATAATACTGGATAACAACATTGACTATAATTGTTCATAAATATTTTTCATTCATTTCAAATGATTCAAAACAAGAAACCCAGAAGATGAAAGGAACGAACAAGTTCATATCTTTTGCATGTTTCCATACCGATCATATGTTAAATTTGGTTATTTGAAAATCAATGTCTCAAGACAATAATTAAGATTGGGTTATCACCTCTTGTTCGTCTGATTTGAAACGAATAATGATATTCAGTAGGATAAACGCGAAAATTTTGCTGAAGATTTTGATAGTGTTTTTGTATTGACTTTAGATAGAGAAAAATATACTTTTTTATAAATAATAAAATATAATGGGTGTTAGTATGTATTATAATTAGATATATTTCTCTGATATGATAGCATAACAGTGCAATATCTAGTGTATATTATCGCATATTTTCAGTATCTCAAGCACATTTTTTTAAAGTAGAGTATAATGCTGGCATATCTCAATTATTGTACACATATTCAGATACTGAAAATGTCGATGAATCGAAGGAGAATGATTTGTGCGCCGTACGAAATACACACCAAATAATTGGACACATGTTGAACTGATTAATGAATAAATTAACATTGTCCACAGCCTTTAAAACATTACATATGAAGTTCACTCTTTAGCTTTATATCGCTGACATCAGGTATTTATTTTATCGGTGAATCTCGATACTGT
Organism: Halyzia sedecimguttata; assembly: GCA_937662695.2. NCBI lineage: Eukaryota > Metazoa > Arthropoda > Insecta > Coleoptera > Coccinellidae > Halyzia > Halyzia sedecimguttata. Next base: position 7,960,690 of record OW569420.2, read on the forward strand.
GATCTTTAACTACATTTTAGATAAAGTAACAACGATTCTTAAAAATTATTAATGTTATTCTGCATGCCTAACTGCTTATACTTTGAAAAATATCTGTAGCTATTTAACAGGAAATATTCAGATATTGAAGTACAAATTTATGAATAATTCTTATAATGTAGAATAGTCAAACAGTTTTCAAAAATGTAATTCTGATAAATGTGAATATTTAGGTCTAAATAATATGAATCAATAATATTCATCCTATGATATTCATTCTTAATTCATTATTAGATTGGCTTTGCAAATCATAAACTCTATTGATACACTATCTATATAAACCATCAAAGTTGTTCCAATTAATCGACAACGTTGGCCTGTCCTCCAAATTCCTGCCAACGGTAAAATTTATTGATCCAAATTCTGATTCGATTCTTACGTCAAAAATCTAAAAAATATCCCTCTTTTGTTGTCGCCGATACAGGCTTAGGGAAACTTAATTCAGTATTAATTTGATTGATTTTTTTTTTATTTCAAATATAATACCTTCTAACTTATTTTCAGAACTAAGTGAAAAAAAATGTTATATCTTCAATTCTCAAATCCCCAATCGACAGGTTCACATGAGATGTATTAATTCAATCGTAATGGTTTTTGAGTTAATTCTGAAAAATTTATTACATACCTAATCGAGAATTATCACACGTTTAAAGTATAATATATAAGAAATATTTCAAAAGTGCATTTGTGATTTTCAGGAACTTTTACGGTGTTCAGTCTCATATAAGTTACTGAACACGAAAAATTGAAAAAATTTTTCAGTGTCGAAAGGATATGTTTCAATTTTTGAATATCTTATATTGCCTTCCTGTCATACAAATCACTTATATCTTGTAGATAATTATTGAATTTGAATATAAGGTAGAAAAGATTGCAGTATCTTGAGAAATTTCAGGAAGAGCTCCTTTCACTTTGAACAAATGTTTAGTTGAATAACTCGTTAAGAATATCTAATAGACGAGAAGGAGGTTCGGTCTGTGATGTCAACAAAACAGCAGAATTTAATAAGCCTATATGAGAACACCTTTATAGGCAGAATATATTGTTATGTTTAACTTGTACTTTACTGGTGAATAAATTGTTTTAGAAGAATCAATATTTCTTATTCTACTTCCACTACTTCCAAAATTTCCACCCGTTCTTCCTATAAGTATTTAATTCATCTCTTTACTGTTTGTATTTCAAATGTTATAATTTAATAAATTATAACGTAATTAATTTCCAGCTCATATTTTCATTACTTCATACCATAGAAAGTGAAGCATATATCTATGGGAGATAGACATTAGGACCCTTTATAGCGCTCTTCGAACATTTGAAATTTTGAATAATCATCGCTTGGATTTGCCAAACCTGGTTTCAAAAAAACCCTCATGGTCTGACATTTAAATTCAAATATAGAAGAAATTTTTAAGAACAAGAGTGATTATATATATTTGAAAATTAGCGAAGGTGATCCTTCTTCAAGAGATCCATGCCGCTACAGAGGAGTAGGTATTGTATTTGTGACTGTGAGAAGGGAGTTTTGAAAGGTTTTTCTCTCCTCTTGTCTTTTAATTTTTCAGGTTGAGTTTCGGGAACCTTGGAGAAGCCTCTCCATATCCATATTGAAAAAAGAAACTGAAATATAAAATATTGATATTTTATATTTCAGCTAATTTTGTGAACAATTTCAATTTTTACAAATCACGACACTCACGGGGAGATAGGGTTCTCTTGCTGAAGTTTTTCCCCAAGTGAATTGTATGATAACCCTATTTACTAACCTCTGCTAACAATTCAACTGATAAACAACGGATTTATCTTCTTTATTGCTCTTTGATTATTATTCTTAATGAGTTTTGCCAGGCTGTCCAAAATGAGATATTTACCTACTGCTTATGGAAAAGCCTTTGTAATTTGGTGATTCGGTTAGCTAAAATATGTTAAGCTTCTGAATATTTTATTTTTATCCTTGATTTCTAGAAATAAACCAGTTTGTTTTTCTACATTGTTTTTTTTTCGATATTTTTCTGATTAACTCTGGATCATATGTAATTGGTAACCGCTCTTTGCTCGATCATTTCAAATCTTTACAATAATTTTCTTCGTATTAAGGTATATTAATTAGCCGGTGTAAACATACTTTAACCGCGTCTTTATGTTCGAATGAGTGACATAATGATCGATGAATAATTGTATCCGTATTTTTCATTATTTAACAAACCATCCCAGTTTTTTAAATATTGAAAAATCACGTTTTTTCCGCGTTATTGTTGAATCCAAATAATAGAATTGCATTTTATGTAATATCAGTTTTTATGAAGCTGTTAAATTGTTTCTTTCTGGGTTTTCTCTCCCAAAAACCCCAAAAAAATATATAAAATAAAAAAATTATTATTTTGTGAATTGCTCCCGCGTAAGAAACACAAGATATTTGTCAGAAGCAATCTATCGAACAATGTTGCCTAACAACCAATAATGAAACATCATTAACAATGAAACAATTATTTCGTAACCTTTCGAAAATATTCACAATTATTTTTCCTTGATATAGCTATTCTGGAATTCGAGAACTGTCACTTTGATAGTATTTGAAAATCATATTAACATAGTTTTTCTTAGCATAGAAATTTCCAAGTTCCAACTCCATTTTTATAAAATTCAGCCAAATATGGTCAATTTCAATTGAGCAATTTGCAAAATTGCATTCTCTGTTCAACAAAATACAAGTTGACTCCTTAAGTTTCCTTTTAATGTAATTAACATTCTGTCATCAGAACCATTGTATTACGCCAATCCATCATGTGATAGTGATCTCCTTGGATTGTACATACATACATGTTCTGCTAAATAAAAAATTAATTATTTTGTGATTTGCTTCTGCGTAAGAAACATAAGATATTTGTCAGAAGCAATCAATTGAAGTAATTGAACAATGTTGCCTAAAAAATAACAACGAAACAACATCAACGAAGAAACAACTATATCGTAGCGTTTGGGAGTCTATATCAGACTCCTTCTTCAGACGCTTAACGAAAAAATCTCCAGAACTATTTTGTTGATTGTTATTTTGAGATTCGAGAATTGTCCCATTGACAGTATTTGAAAATCATAGCTAACATAGTTTTACTTTGTATAGAAATTTCCAAGTTCCACCTCCTTTTTCAATAAATTCAGCCAAATATGGCCAATACCAATTGAGCAATTTGCAAAATTGCATTCTCTGTTCAATGAAATACAAGTTGATTCATTAAGTTTCCTTTTAAAATAATCAGTTTCTGTCATCAGAATCCTTGTATTACTCCAATCCATCATGTGATCTCCTTGGATTGTAGATACATGTTCTGCTATTTTTGATTTCTGAATTCTGATGTTATTTCTATTTCTCAAGTTATTCTTATGCTCTTACTTTCTTACTTCTAGTGGTCTTGATGTTTCTCCTGTGTACGATTTATCACAAATACGAGGAATATTATATACACAGTTTTTTGGTTTTCATTTACCTATGGGTTTTGTCTTTGTCGATAAAGACCTAATATAAGATCATTTTGTGCCTTGAAAACGGTTCTTATATTGAACTTAGAATCGATTCTTCTGATTGAAATAGGAATTAATTTCGGGGGGGGTTTTGGGGGTGTAAGGGTCACTTCCTGCAGCAAAAAAAAATTTTTTTAAGAGAAAAATAACATTTCAGGGGGGGGAGGGTTTGAACACCCAACCCCCCCCCCCCTGGCTACGCCCTTGCGTCAGCACGATATTACTTACGAACGCAATGAGTTGAAGTTTTCAGTCTATGTTTGGAGTCCAAATGCGCCGGTTAAGTTCGTTAATGGGTAGAATCCACCCAGCGGTTTCAGAGTTATAGGCATCTGAAATTCATTTTTTCAAATAACTCGAAAAATACTGATCTGATCGAATTAAAGCTCAGTAGTTAGGTGAAAAACACCAACACTCATGGAAATTTCGTGAGGATCACAACTAGAAAATTGTGAAAAAAATTATTCAAAAAAATTCTTCATGTCAGATGTCGCTAAAATTCTGCGAATCCTTCGAATCCTGCGATCCTTCGAATTCTGATATTACAGCAAATTTCTGGATTTAAACTCGAATGGATCTATATTTTTGGAGATATTGGCAAAATGTCGGAATATATCACAGCGGTTGGAGTGTATTCGCCCACCTTATAACACTCGAACAACAAAGTTATCGATGGTTTCTTATATTTGTTATAAAGTCGAATAAATTTCATTATGATATAATTAGTCATGTCTGTCTGTGGTCATGTCAGTTTTATCAGGTCAGTGAAATTTTTTTATGAGATGATTTTAAATCGATATTTAATATCTATATAAAACAACCATCAATGAAATGTCGTAATTATATTATAATCTACAAGAATTTTCTAGATTAACAACATTTTTGTCAATACGAAAGAATCATTGTCAGTTTCGAAGGAGGTTTGAAAACAATTATTCGTTGTTGGAAGATAGAATGAAATATGGTATTATGGATGCATTTTGATGAAGTGGAACACATATTTTTAGATCAGAGATGCTGAAGTAGATATTTGTGTTATATACTAAATGAAGATATTGATTGTAAAATTAATTTGGAATCGATATCTGAAAGCAATACTGGCTTGAGATGCGTAAAATATGGTATATTAGACGTATTCTAATGAACTGGAAATAATATCTTTGGAAGTCAGGATATGGAATAGGATAACATATAAGTTGAATTTCTAGAACAGTTGGTTTTAGTGGTAACACTGCATAATATATTAATGATTGAGATATTCATAGACTAGAGGCGACAGATTTTTCCGTCACGTGAACACAGATCATCACAGATGTCATGGATTTTTCTGAAATAATCGATCGGGACAGAACAGAATCACAGATTAACCTGTGATCACAGGTTAGTCTGTGACAGAATGCTGTTCATAGACGAGAACTGACTGGCGTTCATTTGGATGAGTTTTCATTGATTTCATTTGTAAGAAACGAAATTTCGGAATAATGATTAATGGGTCTGAGTAACTATACCGGGTGTCCCAGTATACATGTTCCAATGGATCATCTCAGCCATTTCAAAAGTTAAAAATTCGAACATTTTATGGTTTTCAATTCGTTCAAGGAACCTTCAATTGAGAAAAACAAAAATTGAAAGTCACTTTAGGTTTGACCGGAAGTGACTGACTTTTTTATCTCAAATAGCACCCTATATATTTTTTACAATTTTATATTTCTTTTCAAAATTACCTTTCCAACGATGAATCACACTTTGTATTTCACATTTGATTTGATGGAGAAAACTTCAAATGAAATTTCAAATTGAACGAATATTGCAGTAGGCTACTATATTTTGTGTAATCTTGATTTTGACTTCAATAATCGTCATTAATAAAAAAAACCTTCCTCAAGTTGAAATCAACTATGTGTTTTACCGAACGTTAAACAAATAATGAATAGTATCTAAAAGAAAAAAAAATACCTATAATAACTAAAGCATATGTTCGAAATGTTGGCCATCTGCTCGGTGGACTAATTCACGCGAAGTAAAACTTATCAGCACCTCAGCATTAACGGCTCTACATGCCTTCCTTATTTTGATTACACAAAATATCGTAGCCTACTGCAAATCTTTCAATTTGAAATTGCAATTGACGTTTTCTCCAACAAATCAAATGTAAAATACAGAGTGTGATACATCGTTGGAAAGGTAATTTTGAGAAGAAATAAAAAAATTCACAAAATATATAGGGGGCTATTTGAGATAAAAAAAAGTCAGAGTTACTTCCGGTCAACCCGAAAGTGACTTTTAATTTTTGTTCGTCCCAGTTGAAGGTTCATTGAACGAATCGAAAATCTTAAAATTTTCGGATTTGTATCTTTTGAAATGGCTGAGATAATCCATTGGAACATGTATACTGGGAAACCCGGTATATTATTAAGCCTTATAGATATGGTATTCATCAAAGACGATATGAAGAGAAAATTGCAGTATTGGGCATCGATCCTTATCTTTTGAAGCCTGAGGAATTGACATCAGAGATATCCAAAAATTATGTATACAGGCATTGTTAATTATTCAGTAAACACGAAGAGTGCTTTCACAATGACTGAAATGAAAGCGTAAAAGAGCTTGGAAGCCTATAATCTAGCATAATCTAGTCATGTGGCTCAATAGATGATGCAATTCGAAAACTAGAAGAACTTATGTCGACGAGGCGAAGAGCTATTTCGATGCTACAAAGTAATAAACCTCTGTGGAGCCTTGTAGAGTTTTAGATATAAGTCTATCAAATCCCAAGCAATTGAATATAGCCCAAGATACAACAGTTTTTGCCTACTGTTTGGTTCCTTTCAACGAAGGTTTTGGGAGAGGGAAAGCTGCAAGTCAAAGGACTTAGTTTTCAAAGTAAACTCTCCTGAAGGTCAGGGCAAATATTTCACAAAATCGAATCCAGGACACAGTACATCTACCCCAGTTCTGTATGGTCTATGTTAGTCCGGTCGTTTTGAAATTGAATTGGATATGTACCTTATTTCACAGCCAAGTTCTTGGTTTAAACTCGATCGGATCTATGTTGTTGGAAGTATTGTGAAAATATTTTTTGTTCCTGGAAGTGCTACTCCAACTTATTCAAGCTTATTTTTCGACAAAGTAAGGGGGCAATACATCTGAAAATTGAACTCAAAATCGAAACAAGGAATGTTTAACCTTTAATTCTTCGAGTGCAATAAAACGAAAAAAATCTCTTAGTTACAGTCTGTTACTTACAGACTCCAACTCCTCCGAATATTTTTAATTTTGTCTACATCTTTCCCGCGAAGCTCTGTGAACAAATTTTAGACTGGGGATTATCGAAAAGACACCACAGATCATTTTTTATTTTATTCGGAAACATACACTATTGTTTTGCAAATAATGAATAATGCTACAGAAAATTCACATTTTGTAAGATATTCCTATTTATTGTACATATATAACTAATTTCTACTTGCTTAGCAAAATAGGAGGATGATATATACATTTATACATATCTACATTTTTATTTATTCCTTCATTCTGAAATTGAGGAGGAACATGTAAGCAAAAACTCCTCTGTCATCGACTCAAACTTAACAGACACCGATTCTCTTCCATTTCCAATGAAAATTGTCATACATTTCCAATATCATCGTGTATAGTAGCCTTTATATATTTTCATTTCAATGATTTACTGATATGAAGCTTACTGTTACAACAATAATAATTACTATATATTTCAATGCAAGTTTCTTGGAAATCATTATTCTGTTTGAAAGGAAATAGATATTTTGTGTACTTATTCCACCAATATTAGAAGAGGTACATTCCTAGATTCAAGCTAATGAGAGTTGTTTTCTTTTGATGTTGCGGCTAATCGTAATGCTTCTGCATGTTTTTTCGCCTTCAGTCTCAAATCTGCAATACTTGAATTTTTGTGAGCTTCTGAGATGGCTGCAAATCCAAGGGAATATCTTGGATGGCAAAAGATTCTCGTGGAGGTTTCGTTCATAGCAACCGCTGTAGCATACTGAAAATCACAAAAGTAAATTTAAATAGGAAGTTTGATAATGAGGTTCAATAGCTTGCATTATTACTAGTCATTTATTATGCCACAATTTAATGCAACACATCATAGTTATACAGGGTCTTTTTAAATGATTGTAACATCGCAGTTGGCTTCGAATAATGTTTCAATTTTTCCGCTCTTCGCTAAGGATCCTGACTATTTTACCGACCTTTGAAATATTCAGCCTTGATAATTGTATTATCAGAAAATAAATTATGGATGGAATAGCGAATGTGAACAGTATATACAGGGTGATTCACGAATACCGTTCGTTAGAATATTTCAAAGAAAGGCTTGAGATAAACACATGACATTTTATAGGAAAGCTTGGTTAGGAGAGATGAATTCTTGGAAAAAATTTCAGATTCGTTCGACTTTCGGTTTCACCGGAAATGATACCAACTTTTGTTTTTTAAATGTAATACCCAGTTTTTTCATTGATAATCAGATTTCCTCATTGAATTCTACATTGTTTCCATGTGTCACTTACAAATTATTCTCAGAAAATTCGTGTGAAATCCGACAAAACCCTTTAAATTTTCTCAAATAGAGCTTCTTCCTAATTTTCTAGCTTCTATCAGAGGACATACCAATGCTTCTCCTTCGTTAATTAAAAATTCAATTGAATTAGAAACACCCTGTGTTAATATCGTTTAAATTTTAAACAAACCTAAATATATATGGGTCTAAATTCTTCAAAATTTTAGTAATAGTACCATAATATTCAACTCGTCTGGATAGTTATTAAATATCGATTTAAAATCTTTTAAACAAATTGCTCATCCATGATAAAAATGTCTTGACCACAGAAATAATAGATATTTCTACAACCCGAGTTAATAATACGTCTGTACCTTTATTTTTACCTGAAAAATATTCATATTAAAGTTTGATATTTTTAATTGTGAACGTACGTTCACGAATGTGTTGTCAGACGAGTGCTATTTATGTTGTTTACAAATACCTGAAACAATTGAATTAAATCGTAAAGATTTTCAAGCGATGTCATTCTATGACTTTCGACATGGATTAAACAATCATCGTAATGAATCAATCAAAATCTCGTGAATAAAATTATTCATCAGTTACTCACATGATGCGCGGCAGATAAAAAGGTAGAATCAAAAGACGTGAAGGCTGTAGCATCTGTGTATGAAAATAACTTCGAAGAAACACTTTCACAGTTCGTTAGGGAAACTGAATCTACTGGTAGGGCTAGACCTCTGAGGGCTGCTGATACGTTCATGAAAGGGACTATTCGGCACTGTTCCAAGCTCGAACTTGTTGACTCACATTGGCTGTTCATTATCATACCTGAAAAATATTTTTTTATATCAGATGTAATGGAATATTTTTGTTAGAATAAGTTGAACTGTAGTCGTGTTAGTTACACTATTTATAACTCAAGAACGGCTGAACCGATTTGGCTGAGAATTGGTGGGGAGGTAGTTTAGAACCAGGATACGGACATAGGATACTTTTTTGTCCGAGATCTTTATACAGGGTGTTTTTCTTTTAACTTCTATTACAATTTGCTGTTTTTCCTGCCATAATCGTACAATTTTAGTCATGTGTGTAAAAAAATTAACTTTCGAGGCATACATAATTGAAAATGAACCGTTACTATACAGGGTGCTCTTTTTCTCACGGCTCAATTGTACGTGATTTAAGTGATTTTTGTCACAAGCAAAGCATTAACTAAATAGATACCTTGGATGGATTCTCATAATGTATTTGTCCGAAATCTTCATACAGAGTGTTTTTCTTTTAACGACAATTGAAGCTTGCTGTCTTTCAGGCCATCATCGTACAATTTCACTCATTTGTGTTAAAAAAATATACTTCCGGGACCTACATCGTTGAAAATGAACCATTACTATACTGTTCGGAAAAACAATCGCCAGAGCCGGAATCAGGTCATCCCGCTGGACCAAGCCTCACGACCCCATTCTAAAAAAAAAATCTGAAAGTGAAGATATGAGGCCTTAACTAAGCAAGACTCTCGTCAAATTCAAGAAGAATTGGTTGGGATAATGGTAGTGGCTTGCTGATTATTCCAAACTCAAATGAAAAATGATTTATTGAATATTCTGACGCGTTTCGTCGGACAGTGACTTCTCCAGACTACATCATGCTAAATTCTTGATAAAAATCTCTCTATCGATCTACTATAATCGATGACCTGGATATGGAGTTCTTCTCTTCTTCTTCTTACTGCCTACTCAAAACCAGTTCTTGCAAAATATTGAACTAATTCATTCCTACCGTTTTTACAAACTAAGAATCTGTTTGAATAGGTTGAGTAACGGAGAAAAATTGTAGGTCTGATTGTTCGTTAATTTAATTACCCTTTTGTTTTTCTCTATTCATTTCCACCATTTCCTAATAATTTAGCAGCGCACCTTTATTCAATTTGTGGAGGATATTTTAATCCGGGTTGAAATTATGTCCTTCTGATAATAAATGATTCAAATAATTCGAATTAATTAGGTCGTGTTGGTAGCTGCGATAGTCTTTCTTAATTCTTGTTCCAAAATGTCTACCTGTTTTTCCTATATATAGTTTATAACTGCTACTGCAGTTTAACTGGATTTATCTTCTTTGTTGCTTTTTGATTTATTATTCTTAATTTTGCAAGGATATTGTTGTTCCGGAATGTGATTTTACCTGTTGGTTTTGAAGCAACCGCTTAATTTGGTGACTCGGTTTCCGGATGTTATGTTGTTGAATTTATTATTTTAATCCCTAATTTTGGGGAACATTAAACTCATTGTTTTTGGCCCTCTTGTTCCTCGGAACAGATTGCTTATCAACTCGCGCAAATGTCTGTAGTTTTCGATTTTTTGGATGAAAATTGTCTTAAACGAATTGGTTCGACTCACTACTCAATAATCCGTGGTAAAAATCGAATCTGTCCGGCCGGCCGTTAACACGATAACTCTTGAACGGAATGAGCTAGACAGTTGAAACTTTCAGAGTAGCTTTGGGAGATGAATATCTCGGCTAAGTTCGTTATACTTTTGTTAATACCTGTCATCTTATCTACCTATAAGAGACATGTCATATTTATTTCTGGTTCTTACTCATGATATAATAAGCCCCTCCAGTTCTAGAAAACAAAGTATGATTGAATGCAAAATGACCAATGAAACCTCAGCTATCGTAGAATTATGAGGATTATAGGATATTATAATTTTTGGGTGATAATATAATGCCCTTGGAAAATCCATATGATGATGGAAACATATACTTTGGTAAGTTAATCAGATTGGGCTCAGAATATCTCCAGTAAAAACAAAACTGGAATATTGGCTAAGTTTCAATTGATATAATATAATTTTCAGAGTAGATATGAGGAATGAAAATCTCGGATAAGTTCGTTATTGGGAAGAATCAGTCTGGTGGTTTCGGATTAATCATTTTTGGCACCCTTGTTTTTTTTTTTACTATACTTTTTGCATTTAATTTCTTCTTTGATGCAGTTCTATCATAAGAATCTATTGATATCATTCCCAACTCTGAGAAACCAATACTGTCAAAGTTTGAACAAGAGCGCCAAAGCTCCTGTACACATGGCTTTCCCGCTTTTTTCTTCAATATTTTCTTGATTAACTCTAGTTGGTGTCCCAAATAAAAGTCACTAAATCACATCAAAAATAGAAATATACTAACAGGTCAAGAAAATAAAGTTATTGCACATTTGTGCGCTATAGGTCTATATTTTGCCAGACTAGAGAAATTTGGATCCATAAGCAGCCCCTAATTTTACTAGGGTGAAATAAATAAATAGTTGTCAGTTCTATCCAAAAACTGACCAGTACATCAATCTGGTGAGACTGTGTAGTAATCGCAAAGTAATCTGCCAGATACAGCAAAGTGGTTTTCGGCTAACTGGGGTGTTGATATCCATGCGAGTCGGTAATTGTTATTTACAACCCCCAGGAGATGGACCTTGGACTGGACGAATCGTCTTAGACCCCTCAGCCAACCGATACAGAAATAACTGAGCGCAACGGAATCACCCTCCTGGGGAATTATTTTATTTGATTGAAAACCCACCCTTAACTACATTTTTTTTAAAGCTGTCTTGTATATAAATTCGATTATGTACCGCAGATTTGGCTAGGGAAACACGGAGACATGATAAATTCATGACCAGAGGAAATTATGGGGGTTAGTTCCACCCCCACCTCACCGACGGGGTGAACTGTTCGGTGGACTGGGAATGTTTTAATAAATTTAAGACATTCTCGGCCCCTCCTACGTGGCTATTACGCGATTTTTGGCGTAAATTATTGCGCTATTCCGAGCAAGAGAAAATATATTGCTTTATTTTCTTGGATGCTATACACGCTAAAACAAATTCGTATAAAATATTGCGATTTGTTCTTTGGAGAAATAGTTCTAGTCCTTTTCTTCGTTCGAATTGAGTGGATTCCATTCATGTTCAATATCATGGAGGATGCCACTTCTAGTTTCTGCGTTCATGGAAGGAATGCAACTTAAAGAAATCTTTCACTCACCAACAATAATATTTTCACAATAATTATGGAAAATCGTTATTCTTATTATGAGTGATATTATTGTCACAAAAGACTGGCTTCATTTATGAACCTTTAAATAAAAAAAATATATAATATGGACGAGTACCTCTACCAGTATACAAATAATATAAATACATATAAACAAATTGCAGAACTATAATTCCAAAAATTCTATTCTAGAGATTTCGTGGAGAGGGAGCGTGCAATTCCATGGGTATATTTCCTGAAGGTGCATGTGTGAAAAAATCGAAGAAATATAGTCTCCCAGAAAATCACGCTCATAGGAATATTCAGACTGCAGTGAAAAATTGGAAAAGTCATACGATCCTCATGAAATTTTGCATAAGTCTTCGTGTCGGCATTTTTCAACTAACACCAAGTTTCCATTCGATCAGATCAGTATTTTTCGCGTGTTTAGGAGACAAAATTTCAGATGGCTATAACTCCGAAACCACGCGGTGCATTTTGCCCATTTACGAACTTAGGCCGAATATGTATGTCCCAAACCTACCCTGCAAACTTTAACCCTCTTACTTATTTCGTCCAAGAGTCGTCGTGCCTACGGCCGGCTGGACGGACATAATTGAGTTTGATCTCGGATTATTCATCAGTGAGTTGAAACTAAAAGTCTAAGACCATTTTGGGCAAGAAATTCGAAAATTACAGAAATTTGGGCTCCGGGGATTAAGCACCCCAAAAAACGTCACCCTGAAAAACACACTGTATTTAAAATGAGAATTTTTAGATGACCTGATGACAAAATAATCGATTGATTCCAATGAAAACTACGATTATGAATAAGGTGCTAAAAAATAATTTAAATGTAAAAGACAGGACCGTATCAGAGCCTTTTTTTTGATGATCAGATATTAAAAACATCACTCTGTATTTGATTCTCATTAGCATACATATTCGTATGGAGACGAGAAAAAATGCTGTAGAAAACAATGTATTAAATTAGCAATATTTTCTTCTTGATGAAGAAAACATTTCGGAAAATTCATTACTCAATTTTTTAATAAATTAATCCGTATAATTTTAATCAAATAACTTTTATGTGAATTAAACTTCTAACAAACAAGAAAAAATGATTAATACTAATGAAATTTCATAGAAGCTGCTCGAAATGGCCTCCACCGACGGCTATGCATTTTTCGGCCCTCTTCGATAGATTAAAACTTATTTGAGGGTTATTCCAAATATCATCACCACCTCCATCAATTCTCTGAATTAATTGAGCTCTGGAATTGATGGTTTCTTGGTAGACTAAACTTTTCAAGTGACCACAGAAAAAATTGGGATAAGATGAGCAATCCTCTTTTCAAAAGTATTTTTTCTCCTCTTCACGAATATGTTATTGAGAAAAATGTGAATCATTTATATACAGAGTGATGTTTTTTATTTCTGATCATCAAAACAGATATCCAGCAACGGTCCTGTCAAACATTGAAATTATGTCTTAGGACCTTATTCATGATCATAGTTTTTATTGAAATCGATCGATTATTTTGTTTTTCAATGAAAAATCTAATATTTTGTTTTTCAAATGGCACCATTTCGTAGAAAAAATTTGTGCCATTCGAATTATTTATTTCCATAGCATTTTTCATTATCTTTACAAAACTGACAACAACTTTTTTTTCCATGTATGGTGTTTTGGTACCCGGACGGTCTTGTTTTTTTTATTTACGTTTTCAGATTCTTTTAAGTGTCTCAAAGACTATAATCTTGCAAAATATTATCAAAACGATTCAACAGTTTTAACCTTAAAAAGGGGTTTGAAGATTCTTTGATCTTCAGGAAGCACAATGTATTCCAGAAACTAACTCAAGAAACTCAAACATAAGAAATGTTTGAGTGTCCATTTCTGACTCCTCTTATGGTCCTCTATTACCCCCTGTCCGATAGGTTATTGGGCAGAAAGCACCATGTAGTACATATTACTTCAGAAAAACCCTAATGAATGATCAAAACTACACACAAAATTACAAAAACTCACCTTTATGGAGCTGACTTTCGTGTTTTCTACATTTTGCTCTGCGATTTTGGAACCAAACCTGAAAAAGGTTTTAAATTTGAAGAATACAATTATTATATCGAGTGAAATATTGGAATTATCGTGAATTCTTCTGCTATTGTCTGGACATTTGGGCCTGTATATTACGGAATAAATTGGACCTGAAGCCAATCTAATTCCCCGATACGTATACGAGAAAAGATTGAATATGTGACCCTTTGTGTCCCGAAAGGTGTTATTTCGTGGGTAAAGTAAAAAATAATTCAATTGGTCTTTGAATTTTAAAACGCTGAAAATTTCAGACAAAGGTCTCATTATTTCTAGTTCAAAATATAGCGATGCTTCATATTTGTGTCAAAATGTCCTAATTCTTTCAAATTTTAGGTATATTTTTCTTCATGACTAGCGAACTTCTAATCGAAGAATATTTCCGTAAATTTTTCAGATTGAGCCAATATAAATATACACATTTTGAATTTTATATAAATCCGTTGACCACTTTCCCACCAGTTTACCTTTCATGTGATGTGTGATTCGTGAAGATGAAGCTTATTCGATATCTTCAAAACCACAAAAATTTAAGCTTTATTGAATTGTTAATAGATAATAAAGTATCTATGGAATCAGAATTTCGAATTATCGAAAAGTTCAATAAAACCTTATAATAATAAATATGAATCATTTCAAATCAGAAATAACAAGAATATTCCCATAAAAAATTAAATATCGCATTATATAAATTGCAAACTACTGCTATCAGGGAATTGCGGTACTGAAATATTCAAAATTAAAACATTATTAAAAAATAACCGTGAAAACATATAACTGAAAAAATGTATAAAAATGATGATGAAGAGAATAACGAGCTTAACGTTAAACAGAATGTTGTGCGTGTAATGTGGAATGTACAATGAACTATTTTTCAGTTCAATACATATTAATGCAGACAATGAAATATGCTATAATATAAATATCATTAATACTTATCAGAAGTTTAGTATTGGCTTCCTTTGTCCCCGCCAGCAAAATTCAGTTTTTCATTAAGTTTGTTTCTCTTTATTCAATTCATTGTTTTTGGATCGATGTTCACTTGAACAGAGTGCCTATCAATTCGTCTGCAATTTTCGAATTTTTCGCCGAGAATGGTCTCAAACGATTACTCGAACGTAATGAGTTAGATAGTTGAAATTTGCATTGTATATTTGTAGTCCAAATGCGCCGGTTAAGTTCGTTAATGGACAGAATCCACCGAGTGAGATTCATAGCCATATGAAATTTTGTTTTCCAAATAACTCGAAAAATACTTAACTGATCGAATTAAAACTCGGTAGTTAGTTGGAAAGCACCAACACGAAGACTTATGGAAAATTTCGTGAGGATCATATGACTAAAAAATTTTGAAAAAATTATTCAAAAAATTCTTCATCTAAGAAATTATCCTTCAGATATTGCTGAAATTCTGCTAGAGTTTTCAAATCCTAATATTACAGCAAAGTTCTAGATTTGAACTCGAAAGGATCTATATTGTTGGAGATATTGGCAAAATATCGGAATATCACAACGGTTGGAGTGTACTGGTCCACTTTATTTACACGCGAACAACAAAGTTGTCGACGGTATTTGATATTTGATGTAAAGTCGTACTAATTTCATGATGATAGAATTAGAAATGTCATTTCTGTCTGTGATCATGTCATTTTTATCAGGTCAGTGCAATTTGGATGAAAAATGATTTTAAATCGATATTTAATACCTATTTAAAACAACAAACAATGAAATGAGCGTAAGTAACTTATAATCTACAAGAATTTATAGATTATCACAATTTCTTTCAATACGAAAGAAGTTTCAAAGGAAGTTGGAAAAGAGTTATTTAGATGCATTTATATCGATATTTAAAAACATTCGAGGGTCAAAGATAATCAAATATGGCACTATGAATGTATTTTTATGAAGTGAAATACATATTTTCAGATCAGAGGTGCTGAAGTAGATATTTTTGTTCTTTACAGAATGAAGGTATATACGCAATATTGGTTCAAAATGCGTAAAAAAGGGTGTATTAGACGTATTCTAATGAATTGTAAAGAATATTTTCGGAATTTAGTATCTGCAATATGATAACTTATTAGTTGAATATCTAAAACAGTTGGTATTAGTGGTAACACTGCATAATATATTAAGTCTATGATTGAGACAACCATAGACTGGAGGCGACGGATTTTTTCGCCACGTGAACACAGATCTCATGGATTTATCTGAAATAACCGAACGAGACAGACCGCCGTATTCACAAAGCATTAATTCTCCGATAAGTCATAACTGAGGTCCTCAGTTAAGGATAAATAAGAATCGCAACCTCAGTTAACGTGAAAATTAACATGAAACAAGCCTGTTTCACCACCGTTACATACGTTAACTGAGGTTGCGATTCTTATTTATCCTTAACTGAGAACCTCAGTTAGGAATTAACGAAGATTGCATGCTTTGTGAATACGGCGGAATACCTATCTCAGATGAATCTGTGATCACAAGTCAGTCTGTGGCAGAATGCTGTTCATAGACTAAAAAGGACTGATGTTTATTTCGAGTTTCTAATGATTTTATTTGTTAGGAGTGAAATTTCGTAATAATTATAAATTGATCTGATTTAACTATTATTCAACCTTATATGGTATTCATCAAAAACGATTGAAGAGAAAATTGTAGTATTGGGCATCGACTCTTATCTTTTGGAGCGTGAGACATCAGAGTATTCCAAAAGTTATGTATTATTCAGTAAACAAGAAGTGAGTACTTTCACAATGACTGAAATGAAAACTCACAATGGCTTGGAAGCCTATAATCTTGCAAGTTCTCATGTGGCTCAATAGATGATGCAATTCAAAAACTAGAAGAAATTATATCGACGGGGAGAAGAGCTATTTGGAAGCCACAAAGTAATAAACCTGTGGAGCCTTCTAGAGTTTAAGATTCAAATCTATCAAGTCTCAAGCAATTGAATATAGCTCAGGTTGCCTCAGATTTTGCCTTATGTTCGGTTCCTTTTAATGAAGGTTTTGGAGGAGAGAAAGCTGTTAGTCAAAGGATTTATTTTTCAAAGTAAACTTTCCTGAAGATCAGGGCAAATATTTCACAACATCCAATCCAGGATACAGTACATCTACCCCAGTTCTGTATTGCCTATGCTAACAGAAAGATAAAAATTAGTAATAACTCTGTCCGGTCATTATGAAATTGGGTATCACTTCAGCTGTGTAGGTTTATCGGAAATGCCAGATTCAGTGAGAATTGGATATCGCCATTGAAAGTGTTAACCTCCATTTATAGGTCTAAATGCGATTATTATGTGGTAAAAAGGGAAAAAAATATACTACCAGTAGGAAAAACAGCCATTTACTTCAGAATTTTAAATTACGCGGGATTTTGTGTCAATAATTCCTGCTTACTCCGCTTACCTTAAATTTGTCACCGAATATCAGCTATCTCCTGGTTTCTCAATTGCGAGTTAACTCGAGGTTGCGGGTAACCCGAGTGTTAATCGTTGAGGAATATCGCTAAATACATGCGTAACTCTCAACCTCGAGTTAACTCGCAATTGAGAAACCGGCCCTTAGGGACATCGACACAAAACATCGATGTTGACCATCGCTGTTAACTTCAAAAGCAAACATCGATGTCGTGAAAACATCGGCTGTGATCGATGTTTCGAGGTTAAAATGTAAACTTTAAATTTTTTTTTTAAATAAATCTTATCGAGCAAGAAAAAATAGAAATGTACCAATATTTGGCTTTTTATATTATGAAACTATTTAAAAAAAATCTTAAAAAGCACCAACGTGATGTCAGGAACATTTTGCGCACATGTTCTTTTGTCTTTTCGCGTCTCACATACCCTCACGTAATACTGCTTGAACCTTCAAGCCGTATTTTTTCAACCGAGTACTAGATTTCAATTTGATCGGAACAGTATTTGTGGAAATATTTGCTAAATAAAATGCGGCTTGATCGTTTATGCGGAATCTGACGGATAAGGAAATATAAAATATTTGAAGAAAAGATTTTATTAATCATTGAAGCATACTGTGAGAGGTATATTCTTTATTAAATGGTTTCCTTCTAGGTTTTTCCTCGCACACCCTGAAAAATATCTATAAAATAAAAAAGTATTATTTTGTGAATTGCTTCTGCGTAAGAAACACAAGATATTTGTCAGAAGCAATCAATCGAACAATGTTGCCTTACAAACAATAACGAAACATTATTATTATTTTCGTTAAGTGTCTGATATGACTCCGAAACGTTTCGAAATCCAGAACCTACCTGGGGGTTTCAATGCCCAGGCATAGTTGTTTTATCGTTGATGTTGACAAATATCTTGTGTTTCTTACGCAGAAGCAATTCATAAAATGATGAATTCTTTATTTTTCATTTTATAGATATTTTTCAGAGTTTGGGAGAGAAAACCCAGATGAAACCATTTAATAACAACAGTTTTTATGCTTTTTCAAAGAAATTTTTTTGTCTGCAGTTTATACAATTAATTACCAAGTTTCAATTCAATCGGAGCTGTATTTTTTGAGTTATTGCTAAAAATTTGGTTTCAATGAAAAGCTGAAAACTCTTTAAATTGGGGGCTTTGAAACTTCTTTTAAAAGCGAAAACCTGCTATTTTTTAGTGTAAAAATGCTAATATGACTTATTTTGTACATTTATTTATAGTTAAAAAGAACTAAAAAATGGTCATTTTAGCAGGTTAAAACTTTTCACTGATGATATGTACCTTATGCTACAGTCAAGTTCTCGATTTAAATTGGAGCGGATCTATAGAGTATTGTGAAAATCTTTTTTTTTTCCTAGTAGCCAAACTGCCTTGGGCGAGTTCAGTACCTGGAGGGGTGACTGCTCAGGGTATAATTTTGAAAAAGCTCGATAAAGCTCCTGACCTCAGTGTTCATCCAACTAATTACATAAACATTAAAGGATACTGTGGGAGGTATACTCATTATTGAAAGTTTTTTTTCTGGGTTTTCTCTCCCAAACTCTGAAAAATATCTATAAAATAAAAATTAATTATTTTGTGATTTGCTTCTGCGTAAGAAACACAAGATATTTGTCAGGAGCAATCAATTGAACAATGTTGCCTAACAAACAACAACGAAACAACATCAACGAAGAAACAACTATATCGTAACGTTTCGGAGTCTATATCAGACTCCTTCGTCAGACGCTTAATGAAAATCTTTAAAATTATTTTGTTGATAGTTATTGTGAAATTCAAGAATTGTCACATTGACAGTATTTAAAAATCATAGCTAACATAGTTTTACTTTGCACAGAAATTTCCAAGTTCCAACTCCTTTTTCAATAAATTTAGCCAAATATGGTCAATACCAATTGAGCAATTTGCAAAATTCCATTCTCTGTTCAATAAAACACAAGTTGACTCCTTAAGTAATAAATTTTTATTTTATAGATATTTTTCAAAGTTTGGGAGAGAAAACCCAGAAAAAAACCTTTCAATAACTAATTACATGTTTTCACAGTCGGGTTTTTTGTGTATTTTTGATTATATCATTGAACTATAATCGCTTGTGAATGGAACAGGTCCAACATAACCTTCTTTCCGAAGATTCGGGAACAAAATTAGAAGAAATGTGTCTACCCTTATGTCCCCCAATGCTGCTCTGAACGGGAAAGCGGCCTAAATTGAACGTCGATACATTCAGTCCAATGTAAGACCTAATAAATATTCATTAAGTCATTAACTGCTAATAAATATCGTTAAGAGGAGCAAATCGGGTGGAACTGCAAGACGACCCGGCTAAACGTTCCCGATTAGCTCTTTCTAATAGAATGCGCTACCCTTGTTTTTGCTGACCCTTTTTACATTAGGTTATTGGTTTCCTCTGATTCATTGGGAACTAATGGCTAAGCTACGGATTATATGGCATTTTCCGATGACCATAAAGATTTAGATGCTGTTATGCGAATTTACTTGGAACTGAAGTGATTACGATGATTTACAACCCCTATACAGAGCTCGGTGAAGTATTGGATATATGATTTAGATCCCAAGGAATAACTTTTCGCAAAATACTCTAACCATTCGAATTTTATTACAACTTAAGGGCCGGTTTCTCAATTGCGAGTTAACTCGAGGTTGAGAGTTACGCATGTATTTAGCGATATTCCTCAACCCGTAACACTCGGGTTACCCGCAACCTCGAGTTAACTCGCAATTGAGAAACCGGCCCATAAACATTTAAACGGCAGCGTAAGGTTAGTTCGATTTGGCAATTCATAGCCAGAGCGGTGATCCATCCAGGTAATGAACTCGCCCACGGCAGCTTGGCTTCTAGGAAAAAATAATATTTTTCCAATAAAGATTCGATCCAGTTTAGATTTGAAACTTGGCTATAAAATAAGATTTCGAAGAATCTTGCAAAATTTCAGCGATATCTCCTGATACTGAGATACAGAGTTTTCAAATAATTTATTTTTATTTTCTATTCATACGATCCTAACAAAATTCTTCAACTACTATATACCGGGTGTCTCAGTATACATGATCCAATGGATTATCTCAGCCATTTCAAAAGATAAAAAATTGAAAATTTTATGATTTTCAATTCCTTCAACTGAGAAAAACAAAAATTGAAAGTCACTTTCGGTTTGACCGGAACGGACTCTGACTTTTTTCATCTCGAATAGCACTCTGTATATTTTTTGCAATTTTGTATTTCTACTCAAAACTACCTTTCCAACGATGTATCACACTTTGTATTTTAGATTCGATTTGATGGAGAAAACGTCAATTTATATTTCGAATTTAAAGAATTGCAGTAGGCTACGATATTTTGTGTAATTTTGATTTTGACTCAATATTCGAGATCAATAAAAAAAAAACCTTCCTCAAGTTGAAATCACCTATCTATTTTACCGAACGTTGAACGAACAATGAATGGTAAAAAAATTGGTTCAAGCCCTGTGGACAGGAGCTATTGGGCGCATGTTCATCTTCCTTGTGGCCCGTACTGACCAGTAAAGAAAAAAAGCAGTATCATGTTGAATACCTTAATATTATTCTGGAACACAAATTTTCCATTACAATAATCTTCATCTAGCTTCTATTTAGTATCAATTCCTGTAGAACATCATAATAAGTGTTTTCCATATAATAAAATGTGTTTGAACTTGGTATGTAGGAAATCTGACATCAATTATTGGAATTAATTGATTTGACAAACAGCCGTCAAATGAGGTAAATAGATTTTTGTGACGATTTTCTGTGACCATAGAACGTCAAAACACGCTGGAATGTGAATTTTAAGCAATATCTTCTGGAATTGAGATCGTATCGAACTGAAATTTTGCACACTCGTGTAGAATGCTTGATTTAACGTCGGTACAAATTTTTTTATTAAAAAATTTTCCAACTGCCCGATCCCAACAATACCTACTTAGATAATATTATATCCATAAATTAAGCATTTCATTATTGCATTTCTTGAAATAGGTACCTTTTCAAGTCGATCAACATCGTCCTTCTTTCGACGTCTAAACTATGACTTGATTCTTTATGTTTATGTCTTTGAATTTGTTTTCGGTGGAATTCAAAGAGTTCATAGAATAATCGATGAAAATACTGAGAGAGACCCAGGAAATTTGACACATTTTGTCTTATATCTCCAGAAATTGAAATCGTATAGAGCCAAAATTTTTCACAATGTTGCAAAATACTACAATTGACGTTAGTACAAGTTCTTGTTGCAATCTGATGAATAGTTCACGAAAAAAAATTTTTTTTTTCGAAAAAATTAAAATAAATATTTTTTTAAAAATTACCAACATTTCGATCATAACAGAATTTTGCCAAAAGTTGCGCGTTTATATCCTCGAACTGACTACCAAGTTTCGATTCAACATCTTCTTTAGTTCCTGAAATATCAGGAAAATAACCTCAAAATTTTAAATGTCTATAACTCCTAAACCATCTGGCCGATTTTGCCCGTTAACGAACTTAACCGTCGCATTTTGATCAGAAACCTACCCTGAAAGTTTGAAGTTGATAGGACCTTCGGTGCTCCTGTTATCGTGCCTACGGCCGGAAGTACGGCCGGCCGGCCGGCCGGCCGGCCATACGGCACCCAAAAATCTGACACCGGATTCGTGATCAGGGAGTCCGAATTAGTCTATTAGCCAATTTTCAGCTCGAAATTCGAAAATTACAGACATTTGGACGAAATGATAGGACGATGTTCCCCTAGAACATGCGCCCAAAAAACAAAAAATTACCAAAGGGGACAAAAACATCCCTATAATAACTAATGCTGACCATCTTCTTCTACATATCTTCCAGCTCGGTGGACTAGTTCACGCTAAGTAACACTTCTCAACACCTCAGCATTATACTACATTATATACATTATATCTACATGCATTTCTTAATTTTTTTTTAGATCTTCCAATTCCATATGAGGAGTCTGGTATACAAGATCTTTCAAATATCCCCAAAGGAAGTAATCCAGCGGTGTTACATCTGGAGATCTTGCAGGTCTTATCGGTCCATTTGAAGACAGATGGATCGGCACACACGGACCGATAAGATGGCCTGCAAGATCTCCAGATTTAACACCGCTGGATTTCTTTCTTGGGGGATATTTGAAAGATCGTGTGTACCAGATTCCTCCAATTGATTTGGAAGATCTAAAAAACAAAATAAGGGATGCATGTAGTTGTAGAGCCCTTAATACTGAGGTGTTGAGAAGTGTTCTTTGCGTGAACTAGTCCACCGAGCTGAAGCAGATGGTCAACATTTCGAACATATGCTTTAGTTATTAAAGATATTTTTTTGTCCCCTTTTTTTGTAATTTTTTGTTTCTTTTCCATTCATTCTTTGTTTAACGT
Organism: Halyzia sedecimguttata; assembly: GCA_937662695.2. NCBI lineage: Eukaryota > Metazoa > Arthropoda > Insecta > Coleoptera > Coccinellidae > Halyzia > Halyzia sedecimguttata. The sequence goes on from OW569420.2 coordinate 7,983,782, forward strand.
TCGGTGAAATACATAGTTGATTTCAACTTGAGGAAGGGTTTTTTTATTGATCTCGATTATTGAAGTCAAAATCAAGATTATACAAAATATCGTAGCCTACTGCAATTCTTTTAATTTGAAATATCAATTGTATTTTTCTTCATCAAATCAAATGTAAATTATATAGTGTGATACATCGTTGGAAAGTTGATTTTGAGTAGGATTAAGAAATTTCAAAAAATATACAGGGTGCTATTTGAGATAAAAATGTCAGTCACTTCCGATCAAACTGAAAGTGACTTTCAATTTTTGTTTTTATCAGTTGAAGGTTCCTTAAATGAATTGAAAATCATATAATTTTCAAATTTTTATCGTCTGAAATGGCTGAGATAATCCATTGGAATATGTGTACTGAGACACCCGGTATATCCGTATGCATAATATAGAAGATCTTCTGAGTATGCCCAGTTAAAATTTCATTTACCTGAGGGATCTTTGATAACCATAAACCGTGAGCGTCAAAATTATGGAATAATGGATTTATTTATTTTATTTGATTTTTTCTTTAATTTGAAAAAAATTAGATTCAAATTAAGTCTTCATCAAATAAACATTTTATTATCACAAAAACGATAATAGTTTTGATACTGAAACTCACAAACAATATTTTAGACCATCTGGATGTCTTCTGTGTTCTCCTAGTACCTATACTTACATTAGACAGAATATAAATTCTGATTATTAGTGGTTGTGGAGATAGAACACGTACCCCTCAAGAAAATTGTGATTATTTCAACGAAAAATATCCTAATACTGAACCTGTAACTCTGGTTGCTGTTAGTGAAATAATCAGTAAGTATGAGGACTTCGGATAAGCGAAGGATCATCCACAAAGTAGTCGACCAGCAATTCAAGAGGAGATTGAATTGAACATTTATTAGAGTTGGATGAAAATCCTCATTTGTCTTCGAGAACTATAGTGGCAAATATCCTTATATCGAAGAAATCGGTTTTGAGAAAATTAAAATGTCATAAATAGCACCCATTCAAGATTAATTTAGTGCACGAACTTATTGGAGATGATTTTGACCGTAGAACTCAGTTTTGCGAACAAATTATGGACCTGCAGTGCCGATTAGGGGTTTCCAGCTCGAATTTTATTTAGATGGAACTGTCGCTGTTGGCCAGATCACAATCCAAATTGGATGATGGAGGCACATCCACAATTTCCTGAAAAAGTGAATATATCGGCTGAAACTGTTAGGAACAGTGCTATAGGGCTTCTTTGAAGCACCGTTAACCGTTCAAAATATTTGGATTAATTACGGGATGCCGGATGACCTGATTCCGGCTCTGGCGATTGTTTTTCCGAACGATGTAGATCCAGATCTGCCAAATCATACGCTATGGTTTCGGCGAGGTTTTATTGAATGTCCAGCTCGGTCTACAGATCTGACTCCGTTAGATCTTTTCTTAAGGGGTTATATCAATAGCAAAGTTTACATCAATCGGCCAAACAACATGGAGCAGTTGAAACAGAGGATTCGGCATGAAATGAAAGAAATACAGCCTGAAACTCTCCAAAATGTTTGTTTCGAGTTTCAAGGTCGATTGGCGTACTGTCAAGAAGTGAACGGCCATCAATTTGAACACTTTGATATTTTTGCAAGTTATGACAACTTCAAGTATCGTTTTTGGCGCTCTAGTTCCTCGGAACTGAGTGCTTATCAATTTGCCCAAATGTCTGTAATTTTCGAATTTTTGGCTGAAAATGGTCTCAAACGATTTGGTTCGACTCACTGATCAAGAATCCGAGGTCGAAATCGATTCTGTCCGTCCGGCCGTAGGCACGATAACTCTCGAACGAAAAGAGTTAGAGGATTGAAATTTGCAAGGAGGGTTTGGAGCGTAAATATGTCAGACAAGTTCGTTAATGGGCGAAATCCATCAAGCGGTTTCGGAGTTATGGCCGATTTTAGTAAAACACATTTTTTACGAATATTTCCGGAACCGATCACTCGATCTATCTGAAATTAAGCATCAAATTGTAGAATCATGGCCTTTATAAGCATGTGAAGTTTTGTATTGAGCAGGTTACCGCAAAGTGTAAAAAAAAACTTTTCAAAATTAAAAAAAAAAATTTCTACAATAACTCTCGAACGGAATGAGCTAGGCAGTTGAAATTTTCAGAGTAGGTTAGGGAGATAAATATCTCGGTTAAGTTCGTTATTGGGGAAAATAGGCCAGATGGTTTCGGAGTAACAAAAAAAAAATTTTTTTTAACCAACAAATTTCAAATTCAATTTTTATTTAAGATGAAGTTTCACCATTAAAATCCATCGATATTGTTTTCAACTCCAACAAGCTAATACTTTCAGAGATATGATTTTTCTAAATTTCAATAATGAATCGTACTTCTATGTTTTCACGTAATGCTATAATTATTCTATCTAAGCTTTATCATATGTTCTGTGTTCATACTCGTACATTTCATCCTGTTCTATAAGAGAGGGTCAAATTCAGTTCAGCTATTTTAATTTGATTTCTTCCATGGTGCAGTTCTCATTCTCAGATTGCTCATTTAATTTTGATAAATAAACTATTATTTGAATTGAATTTCCTTTATGATGCAGTTCTATCATATGAATACATTGATATAATTCCCAACTCTGAGAAACCAATACTTTCGGAGATATAATTTGTCTGTTTGAACTAGAGCGCCAGAAAGCTTCTGTTCACAGAGCTTGTACCCATTTTTTAAAATGAAATGTGTGTATTACGTGGATACTTCATTTCAAAATTTTCACATGTTTTTCAATTAAAAAAAAATAATATCTCGAGAATTATTGACCCAAATGGCGTTACATGTGCACTATTGAATTCAAAATTGTATGATGTATCGATGGCAAGAACCTAAGTACCTAATTTAAAAAAATATCGTAGAAAAACAAGAATTACGGGAGAATTTTCCTTAAAAAATAAATTAATTTGACTGATCAAACCAATTTTCGGTATTCCTGAAAGGGCAGAAAATAAATCTATTATTCCATACTTTTGGCGATAGTGGAATCTATTCATCATTCAATGAACGAGCACACCGAAGCCCCTGATGCCACTTCAGTGATTTTGTAATTTTCAAAGTGACACTTGGGAGTTAAGAGTAAGACACCTATTTATTCAGATCCATCTCCATTTATTCTTGTCATTCTCCTGTAAACGCAACTCTGCTGACTCCAAATATACTTATATTAGTAGTGTGAATCCACTCCAATTGCCGAGCCTTGTATGTGTGGATCCACTTAAGCTGAGGATTGAATCCATCATCTAAATGGATTCGATCAGACTGTTATTTGCAAGTCAGCAAACCATGTAATTGGTATGCAGAAAATCCGACAGCATGGATTTTCACTTTATTTAGTTACAGTATTTGGCATCCTCATTACGGTAATGGAATTAAATTAATTTAGACCCCATTTTGTTATGGGTTTATTATACCTAAGGGGCGCGATATTAAACTCGAGTGTTGTCTACGCTAATTTCTCCCTGGGGATGCTTTAAAGATGCCGTTGCCACCCTCTTTCTGCTCGGCGTGACGTGCAACACGCCCAATTTTGCACCTTCCTTGTTGTTCCGGCACCAGTCTCCACCTACACTAGTCTCAAATAGATGTGGACTTACCCCAACTGAACTTATTCAATCTCCAAGTGCTCTATCACACTTTTTTTCAATGATGTGAATTGGATTAGCTTTTCGATATTTGCCAGCAAGTTTTTAGAAAAAGAAGTTTTATTCAAAGATTTTACTATTGTGAACATATTTTTTTTTCAAACAAATTGTAGTCTCAGCTCAGTCCTAAATAATGGCCGACAGCTGAAAAAAATTGCGGGAAGTTTAAAATTTGCACAGTTGTTCATTGGAGTGCCCTGTACGAAATACCGAAAGTGGGGGTGTACGAGGGAAGGGGGAGCAATTTAAAGGCCTCTTTCTTCAGTTTTTCCTAAATGTCTCAAGAAATATTGAGTTCAAAGTCAAATTGGCTGTATACAAATCAAAATAGAGCAAATTCTCTAAAAAAGGTTCTGCTGAACGGTTTTTTTTTTCTGCTGTTATATATTGTATATTGTTGTAGGGGGTAGAACAATAAGAATTACGGGAAAAGTTTCCTCAATAAATAAAATAATTTGAGCTATTAAACCATTTGTCACTACTCCCGAAAGCAGAGAAAATAAATCCATTATTCCATACTTTTAACGCTCACTTTATAATAATGGCTGTTTTCCATCGCTGTATAGGCTGGCAGTGACTTACATCTTACATCCAATTGGAATTGTAACGTTGCACTGCGACCTTAAGGTCTATTGTGCCCCACCGTCAGAGCTCTCGAGGTCATCACCATCTACAACTCGCCTTCCAGTTCCAGAGTTCTGATGAACTCCAGTATCTGGGATGGCTTCAAGGAGGATACGTCTTCGCTCCTGCAGATTTCTTGCCCAAAGCATTCCTTACGTTGGTTTGAGATGGCGGGGCATTCCGTAATCAGGGATCAAAAGTTTCATCCTCCTACCAACAGAATCTGCACTCGTCAGTTTCTGCTAGTCCTAATCTCATCATATGCTTCTTAAGGCCGCAGTACCCTATGAAGAAACCAGTGAGGAGGTGCAGTGTGTTCTAACTGAGATCCATATCTTTCTTGCACCTGACAGTGTCCGTTCCGGAGTTCCGGAGGATTTTTTTGGAGTGATACATTCCGGAGAGATATCTCCAGAAAATACCTCTTTCAGTTTCTTCTTTAATCCGAAATTCACTTTTGTAGGTGTATCTACCAACCCCACAATATGGTTTCGGACCAATAAAGGGCGTTTGTGTTCCTTTCCTGGCAACTGTGTTGGCCTCCTCATTTCCTGTGATTCTCGCGAGAACAGGAACCCAGACCAAGGAGACCCTGTTGTTCTTGTCTACTTCATTGAATTTTCTTCGGCACTCCCATATTAGCTTGGACTCGATAACATGGGAGCTCAGAGCTTTAATAGCAGCTTGACTGTCAGAATGGATTGCTGTATCACACCTCTGATAGTTTCTTTCTAGGTTCATTTCCACGCATCTTTATATTGCAAGTACTTCTGCAATTGTTGGTAAAAAAAAATCATAGTACATACATGATATAGTGCATATGCAAATATTTCTCTTCCTTCTTCAAGGCTGTGTATAATTTACATTTGGAAGAAAAACAAGAAATACAAATGACCACATGTTTACTTACATCAATAAGAGAAAACCTCGTGGAACATTTAAAAACAAAATGCAAATGCAAAAAGATTAATTTCGTGCACGAACTGAATTGAGATGATTTTGACCGCAGAACTCAGTTTTGCGAACAAATGATGGATCTTTGCAATGCCGATGATTGGTTTCCAGCGCGAAATATATTTAGTAAAGAAGGAAAATTTTGATTGAATGAATCTGTCAATAGACAAAACTGTCGCTATTGGTCGGATCACAATCCAAACTGGATTATGGTGGCATGTACACAATTTCCTGAAAGAGTTATTGTATGAGCTCGAACTGTTAGGAACAGGGTTATAGGGCCTGCGTTTATTGAAGGAACGTTAACAGGTCCAAAATATTTGTATTCATTACGGAATGACTTGATTCCGGCGGTTCTTTTTTCGAACGATGCCAATTCAGATCTTCCAAATGAAACGCCATAGTTTCAACTTTCAACAGGATAGAGCTCCACCCCATTATTTTCAAGATCCGGCTTGGTCTCCTGATCTGACTCCGTTAGACTTTTTCTTTTTTTTAACTCTAATTTATTTGAAACTATCATAGGTACAACTACATAATTATTTAGAGTCTCTGAACAGTGTCTTCATTCAACACTGGTATTGAGATCAATATTGCAGAAAATACACCATTGTGTAGATCCAACAACAATCAATATTTCAAATTAATCACGAAGAACAAAACAAAAAATAACAACAACCCAAACAAAATCTACAATATCATGAGGAAATTTCTAACAAATCAACCTGACAAAATCCATAATAAGCAGCCATGTACAAAATAAAATATTACAGCAAACTTAAATAAGATTTTATCTCCTTAACAAATTTATCGTTTTTTTAATGTTCCTGACATGGAGGGGCATATATCAAAATATAGATGGGGTTATATCAAAAGCAAAGTTTACCTCAATCGGCCAAACAACATCAGACAGTTGAAACAGAGGATTTGGGACGAAACAAGAGCAATACAGCCTGAAACACTCCAGAATGTTTGTTCCGAGTTTCAAACTTCAAGTTCTAACACCTTCAAGTATCGTTCTTGCAATAGAAATATGTTTATTTGCTGAAGACTTCATTTCAAAATTTCCATATATTTTTCGAATTTAAAAAATGAAAATCTCGAGAATTAATGACTCAAATGGTGTTAAATGTTCATTACAGAATTCAAGATTTTATGATCTATCCATGGCTAGAAGAAAAATAGGGGCTTAAAAATAAATATCGATGACGTCAATGCTTGGTAACGGGAAATGGTAGGACAATAAGAATTACGAGAAAATGTTCCTTAAAAAATAGATTAATTTGACCTATCAAACCATTTTTCGCTATTCCTGCAAGGGGAGAAAATAAATCGATTATTCATTACGCTAACTGTATTGTCCATTACGCATAGCAACTAGCAGAGTAGCAGATCCAAAACTAATATCAGAAGAAGAAATACATTCCTACGTCCTCACATTACATAATGAACCTAATGAAATATTTGTATCGTTCTTAACCGAGAACAGTAACCCCTTCATAAACAATTTCAATTATAATCTCCCAAATTCATATTGGAGGCCATATTTTGTGTACGAGCAGTGTATGTTCAAGAGTACTCGCTCAGATTTCCGTAGGAGATTATTCGTCTTCCTTCCGGTTTATTAATTGAAATGTATTTTCTTGGAGTTCTGGGAAATAGGAGGAAATTAATGAAAGCAAATTGTTGATTGTTTTATCTGAGTATAGGAAATATGTTAGAACGTATATTGCACAAAAAACGTACCTGATAGCCTTCGAACTTTGTTACCCGAATAATAACAAATGATACGCAAATTATGCCCAGACTTGAGCCTAGAATTTTGAAGCGATATTTGAGGAGGACAGATAAGAAATATGTCCATTTTCATTGGAAACTTCATTGATTTGAAATTCTCGAAAGCTGCAAAGATTGAGCTGGAAGTTCATCATTACACACAATATGTTCATGTACTTGTGAGAAAACTGGTGATAATGTCGAAACAAAAATTGAATAAGGTAAACTGTAGCCAATAGCTGAAAATGAAAAGACAAACGGTTAAATATTTGTCGATTTTAACCATCAACAAATATTCCTCGTGATCCGGGCTTGCCATTTCATCACTCAGTGTTCCCTGGAAGAGCAAAGTGACATTCAGGGCAGATACGTACCGGTTCCATTGTTGTTACCAATCATCAGCGTATGTGTCTTTTAGTTGTTAGCAATTAGCTACAGTGGACTTACTCTATCGTGCTTAGGGCATGAGACGAGTGGTGTGTGTGTGTGTTTGTGTGTGACTTAAGAGAGTTATTGGAATACCTCGCTGAATAAAAAAAATCTCTCTTCACTAGAGATGTAACCTGCATTTCACTATCAATTGCACATTAATGTATAATACACAGTTTTCTAATACACAAAATATAATCAAAGCTTTATAGAGACGGGGAAAATCGAGGATGGTTTATATTCAGAATGCAGTACCACTGAAATATTTACTGCCCAGTACAACTGGAAATTTGGTCATATTCATACGCAAGGAGTGTCAAAGATTGGTTTGAATTGTTTCATCCCATTTCAAATTTTTTACAAATGCACTGTGTAAAAAAAATATTTTCCAGTGACAAGACCACATAAATCGTGTAACTTAAAATACTTTCAAACATGAGTATTTTTAATGAAGAGGTTGAACTTAACCAAATAAACCATAAAGCTTTCACTCGAAATGAGTCAACCTCCTTCTAAAGGGTTTTCCAATAAGAGGTGTTATTTTGATATTCAAAGAAAAATGCGCCATTTTTCAATATAAATGATCGGATGTTTATTTCATTATAAAGAAGAAGCTATGCCGTTAATAGTGGAGAATAACATCAGGCAAATGACCATCACGACCACGCTTACAGGACCATATTCTTTTAATGAAATTTTCCATAACCAAATCGCAAAGTGGCTGCCCTATGTCCTCGATAGCCTCACGAATTCCATCTTTGAGGTCTTGAATCGACGCGTGGCTATTGGCGTAGACCTTCTCTTTCACGTGGCCCCAAAGGAAGGTGTTAAATCACAAGATCTCGGTGGCCAATTGTGATCACCTCTTCGAGAGATAACAGGGTCCGAAAACTTTTGCCGCAAAAGATCAATGGTTTCGTTGCTTGTGTGGCACGTAGCGCCGTCTTGTTGAAAGTAAACGTTTTCCAGATCAATACCATCCAATTCCGGCCATAAAATCATTAATCATATCTCGATAGCGTAATCCATTCACCGTAACTGTTGCTCCAGCCTCATTTTCGAAAAAGTAAGGTCCAATGACTCCGCCGGACCATAAACCGCACCAAACAGTCACACGTTGAGGATAGAGAGGCTTTTCAACAATAACTCTTGGGTTTTCCGAGCCCCAGATGCGACAATTGTGCTTGTTGACGAAGCCACCGAGGTGGAAATGGGCCTCATCACTCAAGATGATTTTTCGATGGAATTCCGGATCATTTTCATGCATTTCAACGACTCAATCAGCAAAGACATGACGGTGTTGATGATCGGCCGGCTTGAGTTCTTGTGTTAACTGAACTTTATAAGCCTTAAGACCCAAATCTTTATGCAAAATACGGTGTAATGACGTTTGTGGGATGCCTAATTCCAAAGAACGACGAGGAATGGACAAACCTGGGTTTTCTTCAACACTTTCGGCTACAGCAGCAATATTCTCGGCTGTTCTTGAGCGACGTGCACGGGTTTTATTCTTCACATAACTAACTTGTCCCAACAGCTCGAATTTTTCCACCAATTTTTTTATTGCGGTCCGACAAGGTGCTTCACGACGACTCAAAAATGTTCGAGTTTTACGAACCGTCTCTGCCAAATTTTCCCCATTTTTATAGTGAATTTTAATAATTTCAATGCGTTCTTGAAGCGTGTATCGTTCCATTTTTATTAATGGCGTAGTTTCTACTTGTCAAATGTCAAAAAATGACAGCTTCAGAAGTGACATCTACCGAAATAGCGGGCTATTCAAAATGACACCTCTTATTGGAAAACCCTTTATGAACCAATATGAGTGTTACAGGGTGTTTCTCATTTTGATGTACATATTTCTAAGGGTAATAGGTAATATGTGGACAAGTTCGAAACTGACCGAAAAAAAATTATCAGCTAGCAATAATGAATTTATTTTCTCCCCTTTCAGCATTAGTGTAAAATGGTTTGATTAATTTGTCAAATTAATTTATTCTTTGAGGAACATTTTCCCTTCATTTTTATTGTTATACCATTTCCCGTTTCCGAGCAGTGATGTCATATTTTTTTTCATGCAATGGATAGATCATTAAATTATGAATTCAGTAATGCACATGTAACGCCATTTGGGTTAATAATTCTCGAGATATTTATTTTTTTCAAATTTGAAAAACGATATTTGAGGATGTCATAAGTTACAAAATTTACAAAAGTAAGTGTTTGAATTGATGGCCATTCACTTTTTGAGAATACACCAATCGAGCTTGAATCTCCGAACGAACGTTCTGGAGAGTTTCTGGCTGTATTGCTCTCATTTCGTCCCGAATCCTCTGTTTAAACTCCTCGATTTTATTTGGCCGATTGGGGTAGACTTTGCTTTTGATATAACCCCATAAAAAAGTTTTACGGAGTCAGATCTAGAGACCGAACCAGGTAACCACGTACATCTTGTAAATAATGGGAAGATCCCCCTCAATGTTGAACGCTGTTGGACAAATTTCAAAGCAGTTGGAAAAATTTCGAAGCAGTTGAAATTAAAATTTTAAATGGATGGAGTTTAAGTACATATTTCCTAGAGAGTTGTAAAATATGAGGCAACGATAACACGATAACTCTCGAACGAAAGGATTAAGAGGATTGAAATGTGCAGGATAGATTTAGAGCGTAAATATCTCGGACGAGTTCGTTAACGGGCGAAATCCATCAAGCGGTTTCGGAGTTATGGCCGTTTTTAGTAAAAATATTTTTTATGAATATTTCCGAAACCGATCACTCGATCTACCTGAAATTTAGCATCAAATTGTAGAATCATGACCTTTAGACGCATGTGAAGTTTTGTATTGACAAGGTTACCGTAAAGTGTAAAAAAAAAATTTTGAAAATTTGTTTCGACAATAACTCTCGAACGGAATGAGCTAGGCAGTTGAAATTTTGAGAGTAGATTAGGGAGATAAATATTTCGGTCAGGTTCGCTATTGGGCGAAAAAGGGCAGATGGTTTCGGAGTATCGAAAAAAAAAATTTTTTAACTCACAAATTTCAAAATATATCTTTTTTAAGATGCAGTTTCACCATAAAAATCCATTTATATCATTTTCAACTCCATCAAGCTAATACTTTCGGAGATATGATTTTTCGAAATTTCAATAATGAATCGTACTTCTATGTTTTCACAGAATGCTTTAATTATTCTATCTATGATTTATTATATGATCTGTGTTAATACTCGTACATGTCATCCTGTTCTATAAGAGAGAGTCAAATTTATTTCAGCTATTTTAATTCGATTTCTTCGATGGTGCACTTCTCATTCTCAGATTGCTCATTTAATCTTGATAAATAAACTATTATTTGAATTGAATTTCCTTTATGATGCAGTTCTATCATAAGAATACATTAATATAATTCTCCACTCTGAGAAACCAATGCTTTCGGAGATAAAATTTGTCTGTTTGAACAAGAGCGCCAGAAATCTCCTGTCCACAGGGCTTGAACCAATTTTTTCTTTAGTTGACAGTGACAGTAGGTGAATAAAAATTAACAAACTAATTCGATTTAAATTCTACCAATGGCTACTACCATTTCCAATAATTTGCAATATTCACTGTTGGCAAAGGTACTACGAGAACACACTGGACATCCAGATGGTCTAAAACATTTTTTGTGCATCAATACTAGTTTCGTTTTTGCAACTGTTGAATTTTCATATGTTTTTCAAATTTAAAAAATCTTATATCTCGAGAATTATAGTCCCAAGTGCCGTTTCACGTGCATTACTAAAATCAGAATTTTATGACCTATCCATGTCAAGTGGGCTCACAATTCGAAAAAATTTGCGATGTCTTCACTACTTGGTAACGGGAAATGGTAGAACAATAAGAATTACGGGAAAAGTTTCCTCAATAAATAAAATAATTTGAGCTATTAAACCATTTGTCACTATTCCCGAAAGCAGAGAAAATAAATCCATTATTCCATACTTTTAACGCTCACTTTATAATAATGGCTGTTTTCCATCGCTGTATAGCCTGGCAGTGACTTACATCTTACATCCAATTGGAATTGTAACGTTGCACTGCGACCTAAAGGTCTATTGTGTCCCTCCATCAGAGATTTCGATGTCATCACCATCTACAGCTCGCCTTTCAGTTCCAGAGTTCTGATGAACTCCAGTATCTGGGTTGGCTTCAAGGAGGCTACGTCTTCGCTCCTGCAGATTTCTTGCCCAAAGCATTCCGTTGTCAGGTGATCAGGAGTTTCATCCTCCTCCCAACAGAATCTGCACTCGTCAGTTTCTGCTATCCCTAATCTCATCATATGCTTCCTAAGGCCGCAGTGCCCTGCGAGGAAACCAGTCAAGAGGTGCAGCGTGTTCTTACTGGGGTCCAAGTATTTCTTGGATCTGACAGTATCAAAGTTCCGGAGGAATTTCTTGGAGTGATACATTCCGGGGAAAGATCTCCAGAAAATACCTCTTTCAGTTTCTTCTTTCAGAAGGCCAATAAAGGGGGTTTATGCTCCTTTCTTGGTAAGTGTGTTGGCCTCCTCATTTCCTGTGATTCCCGCGTGACCAGGAACCCAGACCAAGGAGACCCTGTTATCTGTTATTCTTGCCTGTACTCCATAACATGGAAGCTCAGAGCTTTAATAGTAGCTTGACTGTCAGAGTGGATTGCTATATCACATCTCTGATAGTTCCAATCGGAATATATATTAGTATAGAAAGTATTGTAGGACTATTTGTGTACAGATCGATTTAACATCGACATCGACATTTATACATCGATCTGAAATATTTGTGAAAAATTCGAACCGATATGAAGAGCACTTTGAGCATAATCATTCACGAAATCGCATACTAACATGGTGCTAACCTGAACTCTTGCTTCGCTAAGTCCGAGTTTTTGACTCAGCTCTTCCCTCATGAAAGCATCGGGATAGTGAGTTTCGTCGAATAATTTCTCCAGCTCGTTGAGTTGCTCTAGGGTGAAATTGGTCCTGGATCTCCTTTGTTTGGTGAGGATCTTTTGGTTCACTTCCGATCGGTTCTTGTCACTTAAATCTTCTATGTTTTCGCAATGGACGTCCTTCGTCGCTGCAACAAAAAAAGAAGAATGTTATTTTGGCATATTTTTCAATGTGAACATTTTTCGGCTATAAGTATAATAGAGAAGTCTAGGTACTGAATCTAGGTACTGAACTCGCCCCAGGCTGCTGCTGTTTTGTCGATAGCTCAAAAAATACAGATCTGATCGAATTTAAACTTGTAACTAGTTATAGAATACTGTCGCAAAGAACTCCTAGTTTTCGCAAAAATCCACATAATTGAGTTTTACTTCTTTTATAAATTCATTCTCTATTCATAAAGATTAGTTCACCGATAAAATTTGAAATCTAATTGTTCGGTAACTAAATGTTTTTCTCTATTGCTTTCCAGCATTTCCCAATTAATTGCGAACCTTCATTTGAATTGTATAAAATTTTGAAACCGGTTTAAACTTATGTCTTTCTTATGGTAAATGATTAGAATAATTCGAGTTAATTTTGTTGTGTTGGTAGCTGTTATGGTGCTCATTAATTAATGTAGTATAATTCACCTGTTTTTTCTATATATAATTTATCACAACTGCCGCAATTTAATAGAAAAACCCAAGATTTATTTCTCTTATTACATTTTCATATATTATTCTTACAAAATTGAGATATTAGCCTTGCGGTCTTTACACCATTTAAATGGAGGTCTGCAACTAAATAATTAGGAAATTGTGGAAATAAATAGAGAAAAACATATGGGTCAGATCTTAATTTTCAATAATCATCATTTCAATCCTTTTAATATTGAATAAATTTCAATCCTTTTAAATATTGAATAAATTTATAAAAGCGGTGGGCAAGAATTATTAAAATTTTGTATTACCAGAACAATTTTTAAAAACCTCGTATGAAGAAGACCCGAAAATTCTATATCCAGCCCATCGATTCTGATGTATATGAGATCACTTTGTTGGGCATTTTCATGGCGTATCAAAAATATGTTTCAATCTATAACAAGCGCGAAAGAACAGTAGGTAAATCGATTAACACCCCAGCAATATGAAAGTGAAATAAACCAAAAAATTAGAGGATTGAAGGTCTTTCCACTCGAACAGACAAATAACACAAACCCCAGTTGTACAATAATTCACAGGAATGACCACCCTCCTCCCTTTATAAAATCTCCTAATGAAGAACAAGGAATCTGTACCTATTTAAATTTCAGTTTCGACCCCCAATACAATATTGAATTAAATCTTTATTTGCAATTTGTTTGTGCGACCTTAACTAGATTACTCTTGAATCAATAGGGGATGTTACTCAATAGGGTGGTGTTTGTTCCTAGTTTATCTCGTTAGCATTGATTTTTGTGACAGCAATGTTATATATGCACACAAGACTTGATCTGATGAACGTTAATTATATGGGGATACAATCTGGCAACCGAATTGAAGGAGGAATTTCTGGATGTCATGACGTACTTTGGCAAATCGGGATAGTCTCCGCTATTTTGACACCTTGATATACAAAGTCAACAGAGCTGTCGTCATTACTTTTAGCGCACTTGTTCCACCAGGCGTGCCTGAGTTCCAATTGTCTGTATTTTTGAAATGTTTGGCCGAAAATGGTCTAAAACGGTTTGGTTCGATTCACTGATCAATAAACCAGGGTCAAATCCAATTCTCTCTAAAGAAAGAACAGTTGAAGGTTGGAGCACGAATATCTCGGTTAAGTTCGTTAATGGTCAAATCCGCCTGCGTTTCGTAGTTTTGGCTCGAACAAGCTCCTAGGAGCTTCTGAGGGGTAACCTTGGGGAAGACCTAGGAGGGTCAGTATAGCATATAATCATAATAATGTAAATATCAAGAGCGCCAAAGCAGAGAACCCTCAGAAGCTCCTAGGAATTGTGTGAGATATGAGAATCAGTTGTGTTATGCGTAGGGTGTGTTACTGTGTCATTTTGCCCACTTAGGCACATCACTGTTGATTTTACCCCATCAACTGAGCTAGAAGCACTCATCATTCAATTCAATGTTGTCGAAGCGCAAAAGAGTACTGACTTCACGACACTTTCGAGCGTACAGAGATAACGGCTTGAAATTTTCAGGGTAGGTTACACATCCGAATGCGTCTGTCATGTTAATAGGCATAATCGGCCAAACGGTTTCGGAGTTGAAATTTTGTTTTCACAATAACTCAAACAATACATATCCCATCGAATTGAAAGTTGGTGAGTAGTTGTAGACTGCCAACACAAATACTTGTAATTCCGTGAGGATTGTATCGCTAGAAAATAAAAAAAAATTATTAAAAACCATTCGGTATCTCGGAAACAATCAGTCCGATATCGCTGAAATTTTGCGTGAACCTTCAAAACCTAATTGCACATCCAAGTGCAGTTTGAACACGATGGGATCTATATTTTTGGAGATATTGGAAAAATGTTGAATGTCGGCAGCCTTGGGTAGCGCATCCAAATGCGGCAGTTGGGTTCATTAATGGGCATAATCGTTCAAATGGTTTGGGGGTTATACCCTTCAAAAAATATAAACCCGATCCAATTTAAACTGATTATAATTAGGGCAGTTAGCAGATAGGGCAATTTTGGGCAGTTGACTTTGTAACTCAGTGGTGAACACTTTTAATGTATTTATTTTTGTTTTTATTTATTTTTGTGAACACCTGAAGATGACAAGTTTACTTGTCGAAATGCATTGTGCATAATTTCTTTCAAGAAATACAAAAAGTTTAGTGGAGTAGACTTTCCCTTTTTCTACCTGTAAAATCAGACCTCCACCTCAATGGACTAATGTCAAAAAAAAGTAAAAAAATTTATAAAAATATTTCTTCAAATCTCCAAGCCTCAATTTCATTAATGACTTGATCAATGATTCATGATGATTAATGATTTGATTAAGGATAAACGATGATCAATGATTTGATTACCGATTAATGATTTGTTATATGATGATATAATTAATCGTTAATCATGATCCAAATCATGAATCGTTAATCATCTAATTAATCGTTGATCAAATCATTAATCTTCGATAATATCATTAATCGTTAATCATATCATTAATTACCTATTGATATGATGCTAAAATTCATTAAAATTTCGATGGGAATCCAAAAATGTGATAATATATTGGGCATGGCATTTGGAAGTTGACAGCTAATGCCAGTATAACCGGAAATGACAAAAACATGAAAATATTTTGAATTTTCTCGGTATCCTGGATCACATACAGAAAATGAATTTTATTAAAATATCTTGAGTAGTTCTTCCTATAATTTTGGGTGACGTTTAGAAATTATGACCCTGTATAGTGTACTTCATTCGAATAACAGATTAGGCTATTTTGTTCCTCATATCAAATCTAGTTTACTAAACAGTAGTTAATCAACAAACTGCTACTAAGAAATCCAATCCATAGATAAGCACGTATTTAATTATGTATCATTATAAATATATCTTTACTAAGACGGTCGTTCAATTCATAGTGATAGTTCTTGTATATTTTTCGTCTTTTATTTTTAGCGTAAGGTTTGCAGTAGATACCCCTGAGGCCACTTCATAACACGGTAATGTAATAAAGTCGAATGAACGTTTACCACTCTAGGAAGGGTGCTGCTTTCCATTAATCTTATTGAAATCCGTTCTTGTAACTGACAACTTTGCGTTTCATTGATCTATTACTTGATTTCATATTCAGTTCTATCTTCCTGGATTCGATCCTGGCTTCAATCGCACTGAATCCAGTGTCAGGATAGAGGAGATTTGTAGTGGATACATGAAAAAACACATACTAAATGAATTGAAAGGTATTTGAACTCCCAGAAGAAAGGACTATTAATTTTACACTGACGTCAATAATGTCCTCAACGGAATATATAATTTGTTTCTGATTTTCGTCTAACCACATATTATAGAGGTAGGATGGTTAAAGAATAGATTATATTCTTTATACCCTTATTACACTATGCCTTTTTTGGGCGCATGTTCTAGGGGAACATCGTCCTATCATTTCGTCCAAATGTCTGTAATTTTCGAATTTCGAGCTGAAAATTGGCTAATAGACTAATTTGGACTCCCTGATCACGAATCCGGTGTCAGATTTTTGGGTGCCGTCCGGCCGTCCGGCCGGCCGGCCGTACTTCCGGCCGTAGGCACGATAACAGGAGCACCGAAGGTCCTATCGACTTCAAACTTTCAGGGTAGGTTTCTGATCAAAATGCGACGGTTAAGTTCGTTAACGGGCAAAATCGGCCGGACGGTTTAGGAGTTATAGACATTTAAAATTTTGAGGTTATTTCCCTGATATTTCAGGAACTAAAGAAGATGTTGAATCGAAACTTGGTAGTCAGTTCGAGGATATAAACGCGCAACTTTTGGCAAAACTCTGTTATGATCGAAATGTTGATAATTTTTAAAAAAATATTTCTTTTAATTTTTTCGAAAAAAAAATTTTTTTTTCGTGAACTATTCATCAGATTGCAACAAAAACTTGTACTAACGTCAATTGTAGTATTTTGCAACATTGTGCAAAATTTTGGCTCTATACGATTTCAATTTCTGGAGATATAAGACAAAATGTGTCAAATTTCCTGGGTCTCTCTCAGTATTTTCATCGATTATTCTATGAACTCTTTGAATTCCACCGAAAACAAATTCAAAGACATAAACATAAAGAATCAAGTCATAGTTTAGACGTCGAAAGAAGGACGATGTTGATCGACTTGAAAAGGTACCTATTTCAAGAAATGCAATAATGAAATGCTTAAATAAAGCATTCTACACGAGTGTGCATAATTTCAGTTCGATACGATCTCAATTCCAGAAGATATTGCTTAAAATTCACATTCCAGCGTGTTTTGACGTTCTATGGTCACAGAAAATCGTCACAAAAATCTATTTACCTCATTTGACGGCTGTTTGTCAAATCAATTAATTCCAATAATTGATGTCAGATTTCCTACATACAAAGTTCAAACACATTTTATTATATGGAAAACACTTATTATGATCACGTTCTACAGGAATTGATACTAAATAGAAGCTAGATGAAGATTATTGTAATGGAAAATTTGTGTTCCAGAATAATATTAAGGTATTCAACATGATACTGCTTTTTTTCTTTACTGGTCAGTACGGGCCACAAGGAAGATGAACATGCGCCCAATATTCATGTCTATATTTGCGCCTATTTTCATGGCTATTTGTTGGGTGAATTTCCCCCCAAATGAGTGGAACTATTACACCGCGCTTGTTTCAGGCAGTAATTTCAGAGCTGCAAACATTGAAGAAATGGACATATTTACCTTAAGTTCTTGTTTTGTTCGTATATTTTTAAAACAATACCATAGTGTTTTAGGAATGTCTGAAGAAACGTTTAATATGCTACTACATAGAGTGCAAATTCACATACAGAAAAAAGACACTGTAATTCCAGAAAGCATTTCTCCAAAAACGAAATTAATAATTACTTTGTGATATTAGGCTACTGGTGAAAACATCAAATCACTCGGGCATAGCCATCACAGATTATCTGGTCTTCATAAGTTCAGTTAGTTTACGTCCTCAGAGTAATAAACATAAATTTATTATTGAATTTACGAAGTCTGCGATTCAAAGGATAGAATAAACAGATAAATATTGTGTTGGTAGACATGACATTTCGACAAAAAGGCTTGAAATCCCCACGATTCAGCGGGAACAAATAGAACCAGTTCTATTTATTTTCAAGCCTGAAAAAGTCTACAAAATAGTCCCGGGCGCATGCGTATTTCTTCAAAATTTCAGGCGCAGTCAATCAGGCTGACAAATAGGCACGAAAAAGGTATAGTGTAATAAGGGTATTATACAATGGTAGTTAGTAACCCTCCCAGGCAACATAGACTTCGCAGAGAGATTTTTGACAGGATGTACAATGAGGATGTAATGCGAGCTCCTATTGTGAGATCCTCAAGAGATCGTAAGTGCAACGATCATAGAAAATTCCTATTGCGGAGTTTTTCAGGATATCGCACATGAATGCAGAATAAGACATTCCAAATGCGCGCGAGCTCCTCGAGTCATCGCAAGTATAACAACAATGAAAAAGTCCTATAGTGAGATCCTACAGATTCGCAAGTGTAACGAGAACAGGATATTCCTTTTTTGAAGTTCCTCAAGATATCGCATACGAAACCAGAATAAGACATTCTTATTGCGAGCTCCTGAAGTCATCTCAAGTATAAGGAATATGTTTCTATTGCGGAGTTCCTCAAGGTATCACACATGTAACCAGAATAAGGCATGCCTTCTGCGAGCTCACAAGTCATCGCAATTATAACAAGAATGGGATATTTCTATTGCGCAGTTCCTCAAGATATCGCATATGTAACCAAAATGAGACAATGTTATTACGAGCTCTTCAAGTAATCGTGATTATAACGAGAATAAGAAATTCCTATTGCGGAGTTTCTGAAGATATCACAATATGTTTAAAGATAATATGGTATTCCTATAGCGAGCTCCTCTAGTCAATACCAGTTCAACGAGAATAAGAAATTAGGGGGGGTGTTTTAGGGATCTAATTCATACCTAGCCACTTCTCGTTTTCACTGGTAGATGGCGTAATCGTCTACGCCGTACCCGGAAGAACAGACTCATCGTTATAGTAACCCGCGTCGTTTGAGAACTTCCCTCCTTCCCCGTGGGATATCTCTTGGATGACTGGGCTTATACCCTGTGCCGGACACTTGGAGGAGATTTAAAGCTCTTGATGATATCCCAGCGATATCGCAGCGAACTCCTCAAAATGTTTGCCATGCAGGGTTATCCATTTGGGTACTACCCCAAGTAATATCTCTGAGGTTTTACTGGTGTCAAACCCTGTGCCGGACATTTGGAGGCGATATAGAGCTCTTTGATTATCTCTCAGCGATATCACAGCGAATTTCTCAAAATATTCCCCAGGGTGAGTAGTTTGAGAAATGTCTCATGTGATATCACTGAAAGGTTACTGGGCATATCCCCTATGGCGGATATTCGAAGGAGATATCAAGCTCTTTGCGAACTCCCAGCGATATTCCAGCGAACCTCTCTTACCTCTCAAACTATTCCCCAGTGTGAGCTGTTTGGTATCTTCCTCATATGATATCTCTGAGATGTTACTGGGCTCATCCCACAGATCAATAAGTATACTTTACTGCTCGATTTGAGGCTCAACCCATGTGGCGGACTTTTGGAGGTGATAATAGAGCTCTTGGCGATCTCCCAGCGATTTCGCAAAAGGCGCAACAATATCCTGGAAAGAGCTCGACCAGATATATTTGGGAGGTCTTTGTGCTGCCTCTAGGTTAGACCATTAACTATAATCTAAGGTTGTAACTATATTAAAATTGGAATCCTATATCCTCTAGATATAATTTATTGCGTTTTCCACAACACGCAGACTTCTGACCCTAAAACATAGCGATAAACAAAAATTGGATCGTATGTTTTAGGTTTTGGAGAAATATTATTTTTAAATCATCAAATTCTTCATTTCGTCTTCCAGTCACAAGCAAAAACAAAAAGCATACAGATACTTTTTCAAAATTTTTAATTTCTTTCCAATTCCAAAATAACAAATTCAAGAAAAGTTATCATTCATAAATATACAAATTCAATTGATGATTCCAGATTTTGGAGAGGAAATCATGAATTCCAACTCCCAATTTTCACCTAATAGTGAAACGATCCGGAGAAAACGTTTAAAAAAGAATTCTTTATTAAGATGAACAAGCTACAAATTTGTACCCCAAATTTACTATTTAACTTGCATGAATGTGGGTTATCCTAATTAACTCCGAGTTAAATATTACCACAGGTTTGAATTGATAATTTGTCTTACACCTTCAAGAGTTATAGCCTAATCCTGATATAAACTATAAAAATTTAACCCCCAAATTGGCAGGGTTAAATCGCAAACTCCGGGTTAGTAGTGTCAAAATTGACTTTTCCAATATAAATAGTTTTGATGTGTACTGAATTTCTGGTAAATAATAAATATAGGCACTTTAAAGTGTACGAGAATAACCAGTGGCGAGAGCATTGAGTTATTTCAACACTTCCTGACTGAAACGGGATATCTTAAGGCTGGTTTATGCTGGCTGGTAACTTTAACTCAATCATATATATATAATATATATAGACATTTATTTTTAGTGTTATGGCTTATAATCAGACTAAATAATCCGTTAACTTATTAATTATTATTATTAATGATAAGTAAACGGATTATTCAGTCTCAGTATCAACCATAGCGTTAGAAATCTATGTTTCAATTTTTAAGTTAGGGGATAAGTTAAAGTTACCAGCCAGTATAACCCAACCTTTACTCGCAGCAGAGTTAAAAATGTAACAATTTAACTCCGATTAACTTAACTCTGTGCTTAATATTTTAACCCCGTATTCCACCAAAGGGGTCCTTACTAAATGTTTCGTGATAATAGCATGAAAATAGACTAATCTTCATGGGGTGAAAAAAGGAGGGGCTATAGAAGTTCGAAAGAAAGTGATATAAGTAGATGTCACTATTAAGGATACTGAGAATATAGAAAATACAATTTCTTTTATCCTTAATGATATTTTTGACCTCCTTCGATAGATAATCGATGGAAAAAAACTTGAAAATTTTTACCTGGGTATTTCGTCATAGTGAGATGTAAAAGGCTATTTTTTAACTCATTGAACTATTCTTCAAGATCCACAGTGTGATGGACATGGGACAAATTTAATAGGAATATTCAAAACAAGTTAGAGTCAATTTGTCTAATTTTCCCATGAGCGGAGATTTTCTCAACACCTTTTATTGTCATTATAGATCTCCATAATATATACAGGGTGAGTCTTTGACCACTGCATTAATTTTAACCAAAGATTCCTCTCATCAAATGAAACACTTTTTTCATTTAACATTTTTCCAAATTCAGCTCAGGTAAAAAGATACAGGCTGTTGAAATCTTGAAAAAAAATCAGTTTTTATTTTGTAGCTTTGACATCCTTTTTTCGAATAAAATGAATGTTGGCGTAAAGTTTCCTATAACTATGATACATATTTTCCAAATATTAGTTATTTTCTACTTCTACTGGTTTTCTAGTTATGGACTCGTGGATTCATAAAACTAAACGAAATTAGCATAAAGAAAGCATATAAAGTTTTTCTTGAGTCATTTCAAGAATATCCCATCGTTTTAGAACATTATATTATTCTTCATCATTTCTCCTTAAACGCACCGTTTTCGAGATATTCTTCATTGAATGTTTTAAAATGGAAAACTCCAGAAATTTCACTACTTTTATGGATCCGTCCCTGAGCGTTGGAATCCCGAATCAAGCTGTAAACCACGCTACCATGCCTTATTCTCGTCCGCCAACAATGTCATAGATAATTTATATGCGGGAGTGTATTAGCACATTGTGAAATCTTTAAACGCTTGTAACTTTTTACCTAAGCCGAATATGGAAAAATGGTAAATGAAGAAGGTGTTTCATTTGATGAGAGGAATCTTTGGTTAAAATTAATGCAGTGGTCAAAGTCTCACCCTGTATAGGTACAGGGTGATTTCTGACCAATGACCCATCAGGCCGGGGTTAATAGAGGACCATATGAGGAGTCAGAAATGAGCACTCGCCTACTAGTTTCTGAGATACAGGGTGTTTCCTGAAAATCATAGAATTTAAAAACCCATATAAGTTCAAAACTGTTGAATTGATTTTGCAAGCTTATTGTCTTTGAGACACTTAAAAGAATCTAAAAGCGAAATTGAAAAAAAAAACAGGACCATACTAGAATTTAATATTTTACGTCCGGGTACCAAAACATCACTCTGTACATTGAAGAAACATTTTTTGTAGTCAGTTTCGTGAATAGAAAGCAAAATTGATTTCAATAATTTTTTGCAATCTTATTGTCTTTGAGACACTTAAAAGAATCCGAAAGTGAAACTGAAAAAGAAAACAGGACCGTACAAGAACATTAATTTTTACGTCCGGGTACCAAAACATCACTTTGTACATGAAAGAAAAAAATGATGTAGTCAATTGCGTGAAGAGAAGATAAATTCTATTTAAATAAATGATCAATTTGAATGGCACTTATTTTTTCTACGGATTAGAGCGTTCTGAAAAACAAAATAATCCCTATAATTCTCGAAATAATCGACTGATTTCAATGAAAACTATGAGTATGAATAAGGTGCTAAAAAATAATTTCAATGTTAAAGACAGGATTAAAGACAGGACCGTATCTGAGCGTTTGTTTTGATGATCAGATATCAAAAACATCACTCTGTATATGATTGACATTTTTTTCATTAAGACACATATTCTTGAAGAGGAGAAAAATGGTGTCGATGACAATGTATTCAATTAGCATTTTGTTTTTCGAGAGGACGAAATCGTTTTGGAAAATTCATTACTCGTTTTTTCAATAAATTAATACGTATAAATTTAATCAAAAGTTTGTATGTGAATTAAATTTCCAACAAAAACAAATTATGGGTAATTAATAATGAAATTTCATAGACACTGCTCGAAATGATCCTCTTCTATAGGTTTAAAACTGATTTTCGTAAGATTTGAGAGTTATTTCGAATATCAGCATAATCCATCCTCCATCGGTTCTCTGAATTAATTAAGCTCTGGTATTAATAGTTTCCAGACAGACTTAACTTTTCGAATGACCCCATAAAAATAGCCCAGTAAGATCAGGATATCGTATTATTTTATTAAAAAATCGAGTAATGAATTTTCCGAAACCCTATCGTCATCTCAAAAAAATATTGCTAATTGAATACATTGTATTAAATAGAATTTTTTTCTCCTATTCATAAATATGTATCTTAATGAGAAAAATATGAACATGTGGTCCTGTCTTTTACATAAAAATTATTTTTTAGCACCTTAATCATAATCAAAGTTTTCATTGAAATCAGTCGAGTATTTCAAAAATTATAGGGATTATTTTGTTTTCGGCGCTTTTGTTCCTCGGAACAGGCTGCTTATCAATTTGCCCAAATATCTGTAATTTTCGAATTTTCCGATGAAAATGGTCTTAAACGAAGAATCCAGAATCACAATCGATTATGTCCGGCCGGCACGATAACTCTCGAACGGAATGAGCTAGACAGTTGAAATTTTCAGAGTAGGTGTGGGAGATAAATATCTCGGTTGAGTTCGTTATTGGGCAAAATCGTCCTGATGGTTTCGGAGTGACGAAAAAACAATGTTTTGAATTACAACTTTTGAATTAAATTTTGTTTAAGATGCAGTTTCATCGTAAGAATCCATTGGTATAATTTTAAACTCTAACAAATTAATACTTCCGGAGATATGATTTTTCAAAATTTCAATATTAAATCGTAACTTCATGATTTCACAGAATGCTATATCGAAAGTTAACGTCCGTATCTATGAATGTCATCTCTGTTCATACATTTCATCATTGTCATCTCATCTACAGATATGAGATATTATGTCAAACAAAGTATGATTGAATGCAAAATGACCAACGGAATAACCTAGTATAATATACAATAATATACATATGATGATGGATCATAGGTAATTTGAGGAATGAATACCTCGGATAAGTTCGTTATTCGGCAGAATTGGTCTGTTGGTTTTGGATTAATAATTTTTGGCACTCTTGTTGAATGTAAATTATTTTGTGATGTTGGAATTTCTTCAATGATGAAGTTCTATCATTAGAATCCATTGATACTTTCAGAGATATGATTTGTCGAAGTTTGAATAAGAGTGCCGTAGCTCCTAACCACAGGGCTTTTCCACTTTTTTTTATGAAAAAATCGAGACATTTTGTTTTTCAGAAGGCTCTACTCGTAAAAAAAATTTGTACCAATCGAATTGATTATTGATCTAAATAGCATTTTGTTTTCTCTTCACGAAACTGACAACAAAAAATGTTTCTTCAATGTACAGTGTGTATGGTCCTGTTTCTTTTTTCAATTTCGCTCCTAGATTCTTTCAAGTGTCTCAAAGACAATAAGCTTGCAAAAAATTATCAAAATCAATTCAACAGATTTGAACTTATATGGGTTTTAAAATTCTAAGATTTTCAGGAAACACCCTGTATCTCAGTAACTAGTAGGCATAAGAGATGTTTAAGTATCCATTTCTGACTGCTCATAAGGTCCTCTATTACCCCCTCTCTGATGGGTCATTGGTCAGGAATCACCCTGTATATCTCTATCTTTAGATACTCGTCACTGCAGGACAATAGTTTCTTGATCTGGTATTTTTCCAACACTATAGGGAAATGTTATATGTTCCAACTAGACACGGAGTTTATGTAAACCTTGTCAAAACAAATATGCCGTGGAATTAGACAACAATAAACAAACCTACTCAATCTTTGGATATTTGGTAAAATTTTGAAGAAAAGATAAGTGCGCTATGTTGAACAACGACAGCAGAAACTGTCCCAAATTAATTATACACACCTGAATGGTTACTAATATTTTTGAAAACTCACCATTGTTGTCCTCATTCATCATCACCTTGAGCATGTTCTCATTGGATAATTTCTTCTCACTTTCATTTTTCGAATCACTTTTTTTAACATCAAAAGACGATGGCGATATATACCCGTTTTTGGATACGATCTTCAAATTGAAATTATTCTTGAAACAAACTACATTTCCTGAATCGCTATCTGAACTGTTCTCAGAAGACGGCGTTCTGGAAATATCACTTATGAGCCAATTTTTAGGTCTTTTTTGGTTCAGATCGCTAGTTTGGCTCTGAGTTTCATCCGGCATTGAAGAATTTTCCATCTTCACCGGATTGGTTAAGTTAAGACAACCGTTCGTTGTTTTATTGTCATTGAGCTTACTTTCGAACGTTTGTGAGACGAAATTTGTTAATTTTTCCATTTTGGTATAATGTTGAGAGTTCCGAAAACACATATAAACTGAATAAAACATCCAGTTATCCGAGGAATCCGGGTGCCATGGTAACACATCACATGTTGGATCGAGTAGGGGGTTGAACCCGTCCCAAGCCCAGCCCCTAAAAGATTTAAGGGTGTTCTCATCGACCAATCGAATCCTCTGGAACGGAAGTTCGGAAGTGAAAATTACATCGGGCTTAATGGGAATTTCTGTTTATGGGGGAGAAATATAAGTCAATAAAGTTACACTAAGTAGCTGACATTTTTACCAGGCCGGGCATCCCTTAATAAAGTTATGTAGATTTATAATAATCATTAATGAATTTACGAGCCACAGAACTCACTTAGGGGTTTCCCTAATGTTTGTTTTTATGACGACTAAGCCGTAGAAAATAAAAAGTTTGGATTTTTTATTTTCACCAAATGATGATTTAATTCGGCTGAAGGAATGCGTGTTCATTATTCTAGGAAAATAACTTCTTCACTTTCTAGGTCGTGCCATAATTCACATTTATTTATTTGTTCATATAAGTAGAATGAGTATGAATTATACCTACTCATTTGGATTATTATCTTTCCACATAGATCGTCATCGCAGTGTTCAACTGAACAGAGTGCCTTTCAATTCGTCCAAATGTCTGTAATTTTCGAATCTTGGCCGAGAATGGTCTCAAACGATTAAAGAATCAGAGGTCAAATTTTATTCTCTCTGGCCGGCCGGCCGCAGCACGATTACAGGATTACACTCGAACACAATGAGTTAGAGAGTAGTTTCGGAATAAGTTAAGAGTTGAAATTTTCAGAGTAGGTTTGGGGTCCAAATAGCAAAGTTTGTCAAATGGACAAAATCCACAGAGTAGTTTCAGAGTTACAGCCATTTGAAATGATGTTTTTCCAATAACTCGAAAAATACCTATCTGATCAAATTAAAGCACGGTAGTTAGCTGAAAAATACCGACACGAAGACCCACGCAATATTTTGTGAGGATCGCATGTCTATAGAATATTTAAACAAAATTCTGTATGACAGAAAATAACCGTTGAATTTTTTCAAGAACCTTCAAATTCTTATTTTACAGTACCTAATGTTCCAGATTTGAACTCGATGGGATCTATATTGTAGAAGATATCAGGGAAATACAGAAAAATCAAAAAAATGTGGACCAGTTTTTTTTTTTAATATAAAGAAATAAGCTAGGCTGGATGTTTAATTTTGTTCAACAAATATAGGACATTTTCTCATATCAAAGGCGTTTTCTCTCAGGGAATGGTTATGATTGGTACCTACGTTCTCCAATTCTTATCATAATAATCGGGCGTTATATATTCAATGATCTCTTCATCATCATCAGGAATAAGTATATCTCTTATCTCTTATCTCTTTATATTTATAAAAATGAATTCCTGTTCGTTAGTCTCGCTAAAACTCGAGAACGGCTGGACCGATTTGGCTAATTTTGGTCTTGAATTATTTGTGAAAGTCCAGGGAAGGTTTGAAAGTTAAATTAACATCTTTTAACATCGTATTTGTCCGAAATTTTCATACAGGGTGTTTTTTATAACGTCAATTGCAACTTGCTGTTTTTCGCGCCAATCGTACAATTTCATTCAATTGTGTTAAAAATTATACTTTCAAGGCATACATCATTGAAAATAAACCATTACTATATAGGGTGTTCTTTATATCACGGTACAATTGTACGCAGTTGAAGTGATTTGTGCCACAAACAAAGCATTAACTAAATAGGTACCTTGGATGGATTCTCATAATGTATTTGGTATTTGGTCAAGTCTTCTTTTAATGTCGTATTTGTCCGAAATTTTTATACAGGGTGTTTTTCTTTTAACGTCAATTGCAACTTGCTGTTTTTTCAAGCCAATTGTACAATTTCAATCGATTGTGTTAAAAAATATACTTTCGAGGCATACATCATTGAAAATAAACCATTACTTTACAGGCTGTTCTTTATATCACTGCACAATTGTACGCGATTGAAGTGGTTCGTGCCACAAACAAATCATTATCTAAATAGGCACCTTGAATGGAATCCCATAATGTATTTGTCCGAAATTGTCATACAGGGTGTTTTTCTTTTAACGTCAATTGCAACTTGCTGTTTTTTGCGCCAATCGTACAATTTCATTCAATTGAGTTAAAAAATATACTTTCGAGGCATACATCATTGAAAATAAACCATTTCTAGACAGGGTGTTCTTTTTCTCACGGCACAATTGTACGCGATTGAAATGGTTTGTGCCACAAACAAAGCATTAACTAAATAGGCACCTTGGATGGATTCTCATAATGTATTTGGCCGAAATTGTCATACAGGGTGTTTTTCTTTTAACGTCAAATGCAACTTGCTGTTTTTCACGCCAATCGTACAATTTCATTCAATTGAGTTAAAAATTATACTTTCGGGACATACACCAATGAAAATAAACCATTACCATACAGACTGTTCTTTATATCACGGACAATTGTACGCGATTGAAGTGATCCGTGTCACAAACAAAGCATTAACTAAATAGGTACCTTGGATGGATTCTCATAATGTAACCATTTCGTTTTTCCTTCGATGTGTGGACATGGCGCATGAACAATTATACGTCGCGTGTTCGCACGTCGGAAAACCGTTATCTTCGTTTATTTACGCACCACAAAACAATACGAAAAATATAGTTTATCAGAAAGTTTTGAATTGATTAATAGACTGTATCATAAATGTGCGTCTGTCAATATCAAATTGAAACCTTATAAATAGCCAGTATTTCAGGAAAACTCTGTTTTGTAAGTATAAGCAACATCATGTGCAATTAATAGAAAATAATAATAAAACTTCATTCATACCGAGCATTTTTTTTATAAGGTTAGGCGGTACGAAGTTCGCTGGGCCCGCTATAATAATTAGCATTAATACTTGTCTGAAAAACACCACACAATCAGTACATCAAGTTTTTTTAGCAGATCTTCAACACACGTCAGAACCATTTATATAGGAAACGTCAAATTCAACATTACTAACCCGGAGTTAATGCCAGAGGGCATCATGTTTAACTCGGAGTTAATTAAGTGACCCCACATTCATGCCCTTACGTCGTTCGCTAAAGTATTTGAGCAAATTATAGAGAAGAGGCTGCAGAAATACTTGGACAAATATAAGATCCTATCCGGAATTTGGATTTTGATCTACTTCTGATGCTTTATCTTACATATGTAATTCAGTGTGCAGAGTACTTGTTGCTGTTGAGGATTCTCAACCTCTCCAAGGCCTTTTACAATTTACACTGTTAAACCCGAGTTATTGTTGGATGTCTTGGAAGATGTTGCAGTGCGACCTGTATCGCTCGAACTATTCGGAAGTGGCAGAACCCAGATGGTGCATATCTCAATGAACCATTAAGAATATGATGTGGCGTGCCGCATGGTACGGTTTTGGGTCCGGTTCTTTTCACGAACTATACAGTGTGGAAAAGCCAAATGGAATAAATTCATTCTCTTGGTTACTGTACATATCTATGGAAAATCCCGAAACACAGCAAATTTAAATTTTAAATTGTCATTCTTTTTCGTAAAAATGGGAACCCTACCTTCAACCCCCTTCGAAAGACAGGTACAACCCCCAATTTTTCAAATAGGAAGTATAGGCTTGTGATACATCGTTTGAAAGATCTCGTCATTCTCTTTTCGGAAATGTTATCACTTTCATGGTCATAGCAAAAATCAAATTAGAAAAAAATAAAATAAAGTGATAAGCGAAATTTGGTACAATATCAAAAACTAAAATGTAATCCAAAAGGTAGCAAAAAAAAAATGAATTTTAATGAAGTAGATGTTCAAAGTGTTCACCGCGAACGCCTTGGTAACATCCTAACCACAAATAAAAATTTCTTTCAACATTATTCAACATTTCAGGAGGGATCGACCTAATCGCAAGTGTTATTCGATCTTTTGGGTCAATCAAATCTACAGATTTAGTTTCGTACACAATGCTCTTCACATAGTGCTACATAATTATCGCCATTCAAATTGCCCTGCATGGAATAAGGGACAATGATAATATGCTTTCGAATATTTCCTGCCCAAAACATGAACCTTTTGAGGTTGAAGGAATTGCGTGTGTTCTGATAATTGGATAATATTGTTATTCAACATATCCATCATTTGTTCATAAAATCAAGCTCTCCTGGGTAGGTATGCATTTTATTTTGTTTTAATATGTTCATCAGAATCGATGTTTGGCTGACATCGAATATTGTGGAGGCATATCTACTCGATGTGGATTTTCTTCAAAGTCAAACAACACATCTAATTTCACATCCTCACACAGAGTAGTAGCAGCTGCTTTTTTAATGTGTCTTACATGCCCAAACTCGCGAAACTGCTTCTCTATTTTACTTATTGTCCCTAAGGTCATAGGTGGAAAATTCGGAAATTTCTCATGAAATGAGCAACTTACTTCTTTTGGTGTTCGAGTGTTATCTCGGTAACCAATCATTTGTAAAATTGTAATTTTGTGCATTTCCGTTAATCGAACCATTATTCAAAATTGAAGTTAATGAAATTCAAACACAAATTAGACAATTTATAAACTACAACTTATCAGCCCAAAACAATTTGCTAGGGCTTTCTAAAGAAACTAACATTGCCACAGAAATTGTTTTACGTCGTTTGCATGGTACCAAATGGAAAACACAATGTTATGTTTTTTTTTCATTTTCTTTCTGTCCCATCTTGAAGGCAAATAAGTTTGGTATTATTGTAATAAGATTTGGAAATATTCAAGGGAATGAATTTCGATAATCACATGATTTTTTTTTTTCTATTTTGAGTTTTGCAAAAAACATGAAAGTGATAACATTTCCGAATAGAGAATGACGTGACCTTTCAAATAATCTATCACAAGCCCATACTTCCTATTTGAAAAATTGGGGGCTCTACATGTCTTTCGAAGGGGGTTGAAGGTATGGTTCGCATTTTTACGAAGAAGAATGATAATTTAAAATTCGAATTTAATGTGTTTCGGGATTTTCCATAAAAATATAGAGTAACCAAGATAATGAATTTATTCATTTGGCTTTTCCACACTGTATGAACGCTATAATGGATGTAAGCCTCCGTAGAAACCCGAAATATATATCACTCTATAATCAATTAGACCACTAAACATGCAATTTTAAGCCCATTACCCATGGATACGTACTCTTGCATCAATTCCTACCTGTAGCCTGATATCTTCTTTATCACTTGAAAGGAACTTAACAGTCGAAACCAGAAGTGTTGAATGAAGTTTTTAGTGGAAATTAGACACAAGTGTTTTCTCTCAATTCATAATTTATTTCTATGAAATAGAAAAATCATCAATTTTACCTATCAACACTATTATTATAAAGTTCGAGACTGGTTGGGAATTCCCCTAACTTCTTTCGAATAAGTTTTATTTAGACTGGGTGGGAGAATTTTCCGCTAGTTAAATTTGAGGTTTGCTCCAATAGCTACGCCCCTGATGCTTATACCACATGTTTCCAATTCTTTACCACCTGAATAGAAGAGTATATCATCTTATACACCGAATTCTTACAGCTTTTTCGATAAAAATATAAAAGATTTTTTAAAGATTGAATTCGTATTTTTCTGCAATGAAATTTGTATAATCATTGCGCGCATGTTCCATGAAATGTTTTTGGTGGGATGTCCTTTCTTTTTGTGAGAAGCCTTAGTTCTTTTTATTATATCGGTGTGTATTTCTTGTAACTCAAAAACTATCTGTCCGATTACGCTGAAATTGCGAGAGCCTTCAAAATCTAACTTTACAGCCATGTTCAAAATTTGAACATGATCAGATCTATTTTGTTGGAGATCCGAGCAGTCTTGGTAGAGTTCAGTAGCTGGGAAGGATGATCGTTGCCACGATAACTTTCGAACGGAAAGGGATAGCTACTTGCAATTTTCAGGGTGGGTTGCGCATCCGAATGGGACAGTTAAGTTTGTTGTTGGGCATAATCTTTCTAACGGTTTGGGAGTTGTGCCCATCCTAAATTTTGTTGATATTTCCTCGATAACTCGAAATATACCAATCCGACCCAATTAAAGCTTTTTTATCTTCAACAATTTTATATTTCAGAAACTATTCGTCAGAATCCGCTGGAATTCGTCACATACCTTCGAGCAACCATTTTACAATCGAGTACCGAATTTCAGCTCAATTGACTTCATATGAGGCGTGAATAGACAATGGAACATGCGCTCAAAAGTTCCTGACTTCAAGTCAAAATTTTATTTTTATCTTATAATCTTACGGGATGGAGTGAACCTCCGCACAACCATGCAGTTTTTGGAGGTTACTTTGTTCATTCGTTCAGTTCCCCCTGAACTGGTGGGGCCTTAGCAAAATGCACATAAATTTTCATAAAAATATGGTTCGTATGCAAACCACCTGACCGTTCTGACGCGGTGAATACAAAACTTATTTAATCAATCCAATTAAGGATATTTTGGGAAGCCAGAAGGTCCCCTTCTGGGTTTTCTCTCCAAAACTCTGAAAAATATCTATAAAATAAAACATTACCATTGATTTCAATTTTTTTTTCCGTTAGAAACACTAGATATTTGTCAGAAGCAATATATTTAGAACAATGTTGCTAATAAACAGTAACGAAACAACAACAACGATTAAACAATAACATGTTTATAACGTTCCAGAGCCTAAATCAGACACTAAGGCGAAAATTTTCAGAATTATTTGTCTTCGCAAGAATATAGTAAGACAATTTCAGATTACATAGAAATTTCCAATTTCTTCAAAAAATTTAGCCAAATATGGCGAAACTACTCATTCCATCAAAATAAGTACGACCTGACTATGTATGCGGAGTTTGTAATGATCGGATGGCCAGGAACAGGAAAAAAAATGAAAATGTTGTTTTCCAATAACTCGAGAAATGCCGATCTGATCCATTTGAAACTCGGTTGTTAGTTAAAAATTGCCATCACGAAGACTTTCGTGAGGATCGTATGACTACAAAATTTCAGAAGAGTTTAAAAAAAAATCTCTATCTCAGAAACTTTCCGTCAGATATCACTGAAATTTTGCGAGAACCTTAAAAAACTCATTCTACTGGCAAGTTTTAGATTTGTACTCAATCGGATGTATATTGTTGAAA
This sequence comes from Halyzia sedecimguttata, assembly GCA_937662695.2. NCBI lineage: Eukaryota > Metazoa > Arthropoda > Insecta > Coleoptera > Coccinellidae > Halyzia > Halyzia sedecimguttata. The sequence continues at coordinate 8,016,411 of OW569420.2, forward strand.
ATATTAGAAAAATATAATTTTTTTTCTGGGAGTCAAGCATCCTTGACTAAGTTCAGTAACTGGATGGGTGACCACTCTGGCTATTAAGTGCAAAATAGAAGAGGATCGAATTTCTTGGAACGCTACTTACCGTCTTGCAAATATTAAGTAATCATTGAAGGATACTTTGGGAGGTATATTCATTACTAAATGCTTCCTTTCTGGGTTTTTCCCAAACTCTGAAAAATATATATAAAACAAAAAATGTATTATTTTGTAAATTGCTTCTGCGTTAGATACACAAGATATTTGTCAGAAGCAATGTATAAAACAATGTTGCCTAACAAACAATAATGAAACATGAAACAACTACATATTTCGTAAGGGTTTAGAAGACTAGATCAGACTCCTTCGTCCAGAGACGGGCCAAAGCCAAATTTGGGGGGGGGGGGTAGTTTGAAGGATTAATTAGACAAAAGCGAGGGTGGGGGGTCCAACTGGTTAGAGAAATTTTTCCAACTGCAACTTTTTTAAGCTCCAGGAAATAAAAATATCCCCAATATTTTCAAGAATATAAATCCAAGTGTAAACACAAGCGTGCAAAACAACTGGTGCACTTTTTTATGATTTTTCTGTATTTCCCTAATATCTTCTACAATATAGATCCGACCGAGTTAAATCTAGTTATTTACGGTAATAGTAATTTTCGTAACAAGTCCGGAAAATAGGGTCTTTTTGGACGAATAGACAAAATTCTAGGAAGAACCCTAGGGGAGTCCTGGAAGTCTGTGAGTCCAAAAAAACTATTTTCGGGCATGTTGCGTTTTTGGCGCTCTTGTTCCTCGGAACAGAGTGCTTATCAATTTGCCCAAACGTCTGTAATTTTCGAATTTTTGGCTGAAAATGGTCTTAAACGATTTGGTTCGACTCACTGATAACTCTCGAACAAAAGGAGTTAGAGGATTGAAATTCGCAGGATAGGTTTGGAGCATAAATATCTCGGACAAGTTCGTTAACGAGCCAAATCCATCAAGCGGTTTCGGAGTTATGGCCGTTTTTAGTAAAAACAATTTTTACGAATATTTCCGAAACCGATCACTCGATCTATCTGAAATTTAGCATCAAATTGTAGAATAATGAGCTTTATATGCGTGCGAAGTTTTGTATTGATCGGGCTTTCGTAAAGTGTAAAAAAAAAAAATTAAATTTTCAAAATTTGTTTCTACTCTCGAACAGAATAAGCTAGGCAGTTGAAATTTTCAGAGTAGGTTTGGGATAAATATCTTGGTTATGTTCGTTATTGGGCGAAAGTGGCCTGATGGTTTCAGAGTAACGAAAAAATAAATTTTTTTATATTACAAATTTCAAATTAATTTTTTTTTATGATGCAGTTTCACCATAAAAATCCATTGATATCATTTTCAACTCTAACAAGCTAATACTTTCGGAGAAATGATTTTTTGAAATTTCAATAATGGATCTTACTTCTGTGTTTTCACAGAATGCTGTACTTAATTTTTCTATCTATGAATTATTATATGATCTGTGTTCTTACATGTCATCTTAGTTTCTCATGAGAGATAAATGTCAAAATTATTTCTGGTTCGTTATTCTTGATATGAAATACCCTTCCTGTTCTATAAAACAAAGTACCTATGATTGAATGCAAAATGACCAATGAAATAACCTCAGCTATCTTACTTTTGTGGTGATAATAGGTTTGTTCCTACAACGGCCGAAACCGTACAATGTACGGTACTGTATGGCCGGTGTAGGGACAATGAATGAATGAATGAATGAAAAGTTTATTCAATATTCGATATACAACTATCATAATATAATTAACTTCAAATAACTGTGAGTTATTTCCTAGGCTTAGGGAATAACTGTTTACAGTTTTTACAAATTAAAATTTTATTCTAACGGCAATCAACTTAAATGTACTTTCTCGATGTTGAGTACCCAAAATGAACCCCAAATACAGGTTCATTTGGAGAAACACACAATTCCCCCATGATTAATCGGTCTTTGTCTTGAATTGTTTTTTTTTTGTCTTGATCAGGAATGTTTCTCAATAGGAATCTCAGTCTATTTCAGGAATTTCGTCTTGGTCTGGTATTTTGTCTTCGTCGGGGTTACGTCTTTCACTTATCTCTCTCCTGAAGTATTTTCACTTTTATGAAGAATTGATTATTTTATGTATCATTCCTCGGTCTTCATTAATGATCCATTCGATAAGGTCTTTTTTAAATTTTCGTAGATGCTTAACTTTTCGTATGGCTGTTGGTACCATCGGATATAACCGTGGTGCTAGGTAGGTACAACACCTTTGGCCAATTCTCTTCTCTGCTCTCGGTCTCTCATAGTCGTTTCCTCTTGCTCTCGTTGAATAATTATGCTCCCTTGATACTATTGGTATTTTAAGTTGTTTTATGTGCATTATTATTTTACATGCATATATTTGTCTTATATCGAGTACTCCGGATATTTCGTACAAACTCTTACTAGAAAAAGTCATCTTTTTTCAATACCCGTGGCGTGCCCGTGGATAATCCATAAGAGGATGGAAATATATTCTTCGGTAAGATACCTAATCAAATTGGGTTCAGAATATCTCCAGTAAAAACAAAACTGCAATGTTGTCTAAGTTTTAATTGATATAATTTAATTTTCAGAGTAGATTTGAGGAATGAATATCTCGGATAAGTTCGTTATTGGGGAGAATCGGTCTGTTTGAATTCAATTTCTTTCATGATGCAGTTCTATCGTAAGAATCCATTCATATCATTCCCAGAGACCAATTATTTCGGAGATATGATTTGTCAAAGTTTGAACAAGAGCGCCAAAGCTCCTATCCACAGGGCTGGAACCAATTTTTTTTAATTTTCCAGTCATGCAATCCTCACAAAATGTTGCATAAGTCTGCGTGTCGGTATTTTTCAACTAACTACCGCGCCTTAATTCGATCAGATTAGTATTTTTCGAGTTATTGGGAGAACAAAATTCCAGATGGCTATAACTCTGAAACCACTCGGTGGATTATGTCCATTAACGAACTTACTAATGAGTGCCATTCTGAAATACCTATATAAGAGAAAAATTAGTTTTATATATTTAAGTATTGAGCTTTCGGTCTAATAAGATCACAATATTCACAGCCAAAACATAAACGCAGTTGTTCTAGCAGTGGTATGTAATTTCCGAATTTCCGATCCGATGGCGGGAATTTGAACAATACTTTACTCTGTTTCTATGACATTCTTTCGATACAGGATACAGGAATGATGATCATAGATTATAGATTATGATGATGATTTCCCAATCTGGCAACAACAACACTCCCGGAATGACATCTTCGGCGCATCCGCATGCGCACGTCGTGTTTTGAAATCCATTTGACTAAACTGCATGTTTACCGAAAACATCATTCATCATCATTTTATTATTACTTAAATTCTAGTTATTCAACGTCTTGAACGATATTGCCTGGTAATGAAGTATGGATATTTTTTTATTTTTAAAGACTACTTTCTATGAGAACGTATGACGTGTATCGAAAGTCAGGAGTGTCAGGATCTGAGGATTTCTGTAATTTTATTCATCTATCATCTATGGTTCTAAATTGACAGCTGTTATTGTATATTATCCTATAAGTGTCGTGGATTATTACGTATTTGTCAGGTAAATTAAAAATTTGACCTTATTTTTATCATTGAATGCTGTTCATGAATTTTAAGATCGCCATGAAGTAATTTATGTTGTCGCTATTGTGCAACACGTTCTGAACTTGAATTTTACTAGTCATTCCTATTACAGGCAAAGATGGCCGACGAGGATCCGGTGAAATCGCCTAATTCCGAGGAAAAAAAGGAAGATAATGAGCCTAGAGAGGAAGTTAAGAAAATTACAGTTACTATTAAAACACCAAAAGAAAAGGAAGTAGTGGAAGTTGCTGAGAATGCTTCTGTAAAGGAGGTAGGAGCAAACAAGAATGATAACCTCATTCTGTAATCATTTGTTTGACAATTTGTGCGTTGTTTTTTACAGTTTAAGGATATTATTGCACCAAAGTTCAATTCAGAACCCGATCAGTTGTGCCTCATCTTCGCGGGTAAAATTATGAAAGATGGTGATACTTTGACCCAACACAACATTAAAGATGGACTAACAATTCACTTGGTCATTAGAGCCAAACCCAAGACTTCAGAGTCTGGCCCATCTAGACCACCAGGCAAGTAAATAAATCATATAATCAAACGTTCAGTACTTGCTCCAAAACAAAACCCATAATTTTACGTCTGATGCACATTGGATCCAGTTATCAAAATTTATATTTGCCCTTTCCTAGTATCACAAATCGTATAAGTCTATGCCAGCTGATCTAAATATGGGTCTACTAACTTTCAGTGTCAAATTACAGCAGTGCAAGTTTAACAATACTAAATCACTCCAGGGTAGACTCACACTGCTTGTCAAATTATATTAATAATAAATTATAACTATATATTTCCCAGTAGGTCACTATATACTCGAATTTCAGCTGATGTAAATGCCACTCCTTTCGGCCTTGGACCTCTTGGGGGTCTTATTGGATTAGAATCAATGGGAGTTAATTCAAATAACTTCATGGAACTTCAAAATAGGATGCAAACTGAATTATTTAGTAATCCAGACATGCTCAGGCAGATGTTAGATAATCCTCTTGTACAAACTTTGATGAATGATCCCGAAAATATGAGGTCCTTGATTACAAGCAATCCCCAAATGCAAGAGCTGATGGAACGCAATCCGGAAATCAATCACATGATGAACAATCCTGAGTTATTACGTCAAACTATGGAATTGGCAAGAAACCCTTCAATGCTACAGGAGTTAATGCGAAGTCATGATCGGGCGATCAGTAACTTGGAAAGTATTCCAGGAGGATACAGTGCCCTGCAAAGGATGTATAGGGATATTCAGGAACCCATGCTCAATGCTACAGCTGAGCAGTTTAGCAGAAATCCATTCTCAGGTCTGGTAGACAATAATGCTACTGGTGCAAACCCTCAGCAAGGTAAATTATTGCCATTTAGGATGAATTTTTTTAATTGAATTTGGGTATTGTAGAAAAAATAATTTCCAATGCAACTTAAAATTCTGGTTAGATACTAAGTAATCATTTTCATTCCTATATACCCTATTTGTGTAACATATTGGAATGAAATTGCTAATCAGAAATAAATATAGAAGTATTTAGGAAATTTTGAAAATAATTCTCAAAAAGAATAAATATATTAACCTATAAACATTTGGTTTTGATTTCGTATTTGGCCGAATAAAAAAAATAGTACTCTGCGATTAATTATTTGATGATTATAGGTGAATATGAACTAATCGATGTGGAGAGATGAAGTTACAAATATACGAAGTAACGACATACAAAATATTTAATTAGATATACAGGGTCTTAATATTTATTTATTTATTTTGTTAACATTATTAACTACTATAACATAGTTCTTTTCCATTGTTATTAATTTTCCAGTTGTTGGATATGGAACATTTGACATTATCCATGCATTTACATTGATTATTTTTGTACTCAGAAATTAATTCTCTTACAATAAATTGTGAAGAAGGTTCTATCACATGACATATTGCAGGGGCTGAAAATCGAGAACCTCTGCCCAATCCTTGGGGAGATGTCGGTGGTGGAGGAAGAAGTCCAACTTCCACATCGCCAACAACCCCTAGACCAGGGGTACTCAATACACCTCAGATGTCCAGTTTGCTACAACAAATGTCGGAAAATCCTCAGTTAGTTCAAAGTATGTTCAATGCTCCACACACTCGGTCCATCATTGAAGCGATGCAAGCAGATCCCAACATGGCTAGCAGTTTCCTTGCTGATAACCCTCTGATATCTAGGAATCCTGCACTCCAAGAACAAATGAGACAATACATGCCTCAGTTTTTACAGCAATTGCAAAATCCAGAAATGCAGAATCTAATGACTAATCCACAGGTAAGAATAATGAAAAATAATTTCATATATACCTGATTTTGACATGTCGAGAGTTTCATTGAAAGTATTTCCTAGATGTTTAATTTTTGTGAAAGTTTTTAAAGCCAGTTTTATGTTAACCTTGATATCCTTGAGTTTGTTGTTTGTTTTTGGATGAAACGTGAAAGTTTGGGAACCTTTTTCCGTTTTCATTACTTTCTTTAGGGTTATGTTACCTAAGAGATATTTATTTTCATGTTTGTTGACGGTTGACAGGAAAGAATAAGCTGGCCGTTTTATGTGACCGAGGAGCAACAGTAAATACAGAATTGGAAGTGGTTTTCTAAAAATGTCAAAACTGATCCAATATGAGATATCTCAATATAATAATACAGGGTGTCCCAAGTTCGAGTGCCTATTAGATGTTTCTGGAGAACTGGACATATTTTAAATCTGAAAATTGGGATTATGATATTGCTTAAAATTCTCTACAGAGCTAAAATATTTTCGAAGCCCAAGCACTTCCAGTTATACAGGGAGTGAAAATAAAGAACGAAATTGTGATGAAAAATTGGCCATAACTTCTGTTTTTCAAATTAGAACCCTATTTTTTTATGATTGTGTTGGATTCTGCGGTGAAAAATAATGATAATTTTCTAACATGATTATGCTCCTAAATTCAATAATTTCACAGTTTTTTTTCTTTTTTAATTTAGGAGCATAATCATGTTAGGAAACTATTGCTATTTTTCACCGCAGAATCCAACGCAATCATAAAAAAATAGTGTTCTAATTTGAAAAACAGAAGTTATGGCCAATTTTTGATCACAATTTTCGACACAAAATTTTAAACACCTTGTTATCATATTTCTGAAATTCAAAAGATGCATGACCTTTCCACATTCTTTCTCTTCGATGTTGTAAAAACGGTTTACGTTCAGGATGTTTAAAACAAGAAAAATGAACATAATACTGACTAAACATATTTGACTTTTTTTCCGGTTTTTTTATCGATATTTTGAAAACTATTCGAATGAATACAATGGTTTTAACATAAATGTATTCAGCATTGAATACTCGATCATACCAGGAATGCAAAACTTGAAATTACATTTTTCATCAAATGTATTTTCACTCCCTGTATAACCGGAAGTGCTTGGACTTTGAAAATATTTTAGCTCTTTAGAGAATTTCAAGCAATATCATAATCCCAATTTTCAGATTTCAAATATGTCCAGTTCTCCAGAAACGTCTAATAGGCACTCGAACTTGGGACACCCTGTGTAATAAATAAGTTCAAATCTAAGAATGGCAAGTAGCTTTCCTTTTCCATTTCGAAGGTGAACTGATAGATCGGTATTTAGTATTTGAGGTGGTAGATTTGTTAATATCAAAATTTTCATCCACAATTGCAAACATGTCATTGAGGTATCTAGCCCAAATTTTGGAAAATATTTGTGTTCGTCCTTTATTTCAAGTTCTAATTTGCTGAGGAATAGATTAGCTATAAAGGGGGAAAGGAGGTACCCATGTCCGTAACGAATGTTTGTTTATAATATTTATCATTAAATTTAAATTTCAATAAATTATACGTAGGAACACTTGAAGGTATTGAAATGTATACAAGAAAAGATGTTTTACTCAATAATGATCTAACCCCTGTTAACTCATTGTTCTCACTAATCGGCTTATGAATAAGGGTATAATGTCTACCCATACTGGAGAATAGTAATTGATAGCATGCGTTAGTAATGCTTCGTCTCAGAAGATGGAAACATCGTTCCCAAAACATATGTCAGACGACTAAATTTGTAGTGGACGAGATCATAGTGTCCATCATCAGTCCACAGAATATGAAACACATCTTTCTATGGCACATGTTTTATTGTAGATGCCACACAACATTTTTGTAAAATATGTACCTACTATTATAGATCATCGACCTATTTGTGTCCAAATAAATAAATACTAAAGAGAACGTCAATTGTCCTTCAGCACGCAGTTCTGACAATGCCATCTATTCAAAAATAGTGGAACATCTGAGAGGTCGTACACTGTATGGATAACAATTGTAAACTTATTAATGATTCGTTAAGAACAAAGATTATTTGATATCGTAATGAGAACTTGGTCTTAAATTAAAATTTTTGCAGGCAATTAACGCAATCATGCAGATTCAGCAAGGTATGGAGTCACTGAGACAAGCCGCACCAAGCCTAGTCAACACTTTCGGCATTCCACAACCAGCAAGTTCTTCTACTACTACAGCAACTGACACCACTGGATCTACTACCACAGCTACAACCGCTCCTACTCCTTCTACAAACACGACTACCACTACTTCTCAACCTACAGATACATTTTCTGAGGTATAATAAATAAAATTGATTATTACAAGTCGTTCTTCGGGTGTTATAGAATATGTGAATGCCACATCTTTCTTTGGCAATTTGGTCTTCAGCTTTCCAAGTAGCATATGAAATATTTCTTGCTCCGTACTTGTAATCATATCTTCGCAATTCTTTGGACAAATATTTGAATACTCCATGTCAAGGTCTTGAAATGTTAATTTCAGGTAACATTTTGAATAGTTTTGAATTTAAGCTTTGAGTTTACAAACATAAATTTTCTTAGCTGTGGGAATGACATATTTGTTTTGTTCTCATCAACAGACAACATCATATCAAATTTTATTTACCATGAGTTCAAGAGTAACATTTTTTAGGATACATACTACATAGACATAGAAGTGAATTATGTGTCACCAAGCTAGAAGTCTTGAATGTGGTAACTCTGTCCCTTGTACACAATACACAAGCATATCCACTTCTGGATGTGTTTCTATTTTTAAAATAAGACTACAGCGTTTTCTCCAGAAAAATACTTACTATATTGTTGATGAGTGCTGAACTTTTGAACTATGTATCATGTGTCTTCCTGACTTTTTTCTATATTAATGCTTATATTTCACTATACATGTAAGTAAGTATTTCAACATTATTATGGTGTTATACATGAGCGGAATCTATTGATCAATTAATGAACGAGTCAATACTTTAATCATTTCTTTTGTATAGTTCATGGCGAGAATGGTGGCAGGCATGTCTGCTGGAAATAATCCAAATTTACCCCCTGAACAGCGATATCAGCAACAACTTGAACAGCTGACCTCGATGGGTTTCCTCAACCGGGAGGCAAATCTTCAGGCTTTGCAAGCTACATTTGGAGACATCAATGCAGCTGTTGAACGGCTGCTGGCCTTGGGACAGTTATCAATGAGCTAACCTATTTGAAGCAATTGTTTGTATGCGTGTATTATTTGACTTCTATTTCTTGTAAGTTATTCATTCTGAAAAGTTTTGGGTTAATACGAGATGATATAAACTCAGTTTTTAGCTATGGGCACTGAATTCTCAAATAATGACCAGAAATAAATTTTGTCATATGGTTTCAACTTCTGTTGACATGGTATATAATTGTTGTTTCTTCAACTGAGGAGAGCATTATAGACTGTGTGGTGAGAGTTCAAAGCCCTATAGCTAAAAACTTGATTAGAACTCTATTTGTAAGTTTTAAATGTTCTGAGAAATAAATATAAAAGGATGAAGTTTTAGTTTTGATTTTGCATGTTTGAGTTCTTACATGTTTCTGCGGACTATTGATATATTCCAAAAAGCAATTGTATGGATATTATTATGGTGAAAGGCACACGAGATGCCTAGAATTAAGTTTGGTAATTTATGCTGAATGAGCTTACATAAGTTATGATTGTCAGTGGGGATGATATACAACTAATAAACGATAAATTCTGTTTGTATGTTTTGTTATATCTGATTTAATAAACAGTTTTGAAAATCTCTCTCAACTAATTTTTCTATCTCCAGATCATTTATCTACAAATAGATTAGATAAGATTGTGAACCCCGGTCCAGAAATACGACCATTCTGGTCTTTTTTTCTGTTACCCTACTCATTGTCTAGAAAAATGTTGTCCACAGCTTCTGTAAACCCGACAACACCACTGGGAGCCCTGTTCATCACTTTGTCAGGATCAAGGATCAGGTATGTTAACACCATTTACAATATCATTAGGATTGAACTCTAATAGCACACGTTGTTCCCGTAATGTTCAATTCATGTTCTATACAAGTTGCAATGTCCCGGTCTTCTATGGGATGTTCCGGCAACATATTTTGACACAGATTGTATATTTGTTGTTTGATAATCCGAAATCATATATTATACAGACAACAAAAAATATATATTGTACACTTAAAATATTCACACTGGGAAAAATCTTGGATTTAATTTTTTCCTTAAAAAGAGCAGTCAGCTGACGTCACAACATGACTGCCAAGAAGTTAGGGGTTCGAACAAACCAATCTATAGTATTTGGATATATGCAAAAGTGTGAGCCTTTTGGTATTTTTCCAAATCAGTGCTCACAAGAATTTGGATGCTTTTGCACAGGTGGCATGCGAATGGATTGAATCTCTTTACCAAGAAATTGAAATATAATTATGGCATTCATAATGTGTTAGTATTAGAAATGTCATGATAAACATTTGACGTCAACATGTTCTTGCTTCAAGCGTAAGATGAGAGAATTACTTTTTACGAATGCCCTGTGATGTAAGTCCAATTGCTAGTTCTGTTAACATGATATGTATTAGATGAAGGATGTTTATTAGGCAGAAATTATCTTGGGTTTTTTTTAGGTCGAGTGGAAAAAAGCATTAATTATGTCCTCACATTATATAACATGAGCTTACTCTGCTGTTTGATGAATTGGGATACCTACTGTTTGGTTATGTACTCATTATTTCCTTTGGAATTTATTTTTGTATCCTAATATCAATAAAAGCATGGATTGTTATAAGTAGGTATAATGTGAAATATCAGTTATACGACACAATATGAACTATAGAAACAGATCTAATCATTGGATATCTGCCAGTCCCCGATTGAATTCCATAGATGCTCTTCAGCGTTTCAAATTTAAATATGTTTGTAATGTTCATTGGGGCAATTTTTCTCTATCTCGATTAGCATTCCCGGAAGGAAATCGCAATTTAATCTCTATTTGACCTATGTCCACATCCTACAAGTACACAATTCTTAACCATATTAGCTGAATTTGATCTGACAAATTAATCCCATCAAGTAATGTGCGAGTGTAGGACAGTATATTCAAACTGGAAATATTCTATTCACAACAAATCTGAAGATTATTCAGCTACTCCACAGAATTCACAATGAACCAATACTCAAAATTGTTTCAAAAAACGAGACCTAAAACAATAATTTTAGTTAATAATCGACCAAAGATACACCAAAATGAACGTTACCTTAGCACTTTATAAAATTGTTTACCTGTGCCCCCGGCGCACAGAATTATTAATGAATTATAATAATAATTCTGTGAGTGAGGTTTGTCCTTTTCTGTGGTCCCAACAACCCAAAAGGATGGCGGTTTCTCAGAGTGGAGAAATAGTTCTCAGAGAAATATTTCTCTGCGGTTTCTTTATATGTTCTGTGGTTTCGACATGAACCGATCACAGATTATTATTTCTTTAATCTGTGAAACCGATGCATCTTATCATTGAACTCAGGGGGGTGAAGCCATATACCACAGAATACAAATATATAAGAAATGCTAACTGCCTACTAATCGCTGGAAACAATTCAGTGGCCATGTACTGGTGAGGCAGGAGCACGGTATAAGAAATAATCGTATACTGTGGTGTGATCACAGCGCCAACGACATCAGTGATATGAATTGGAACTACGTATTTCCTATGGCGGGAACATTTGAAATATATGGTGAGTTATTATTTTAATCGAAATGTCTAATTAATCGTAAATCGGTGTTTTTATTTTCGTAAACTGAATATTCACTTGAAAATAAAAATACACCGATTCATTTACGATTAATTAATTAGACATTTCGATTAAAATAAAAACGCACCCATACTATTCAATTTCTGTTTTATATATGGAAACTACAGCGCTTCCCAATTTTCGTTTCAAGATGCAATTTAACGAAAATTTCAACTTGAAAGTTCTGACTTAAATGCATTCTATAACTTAAAATTAATTTCTTTGCTTGTCAATTTATTTCATCATTGGATACACATACTTAATTTGAAAAATTTATTTATTCAATAATGGAAACCGTTTTTCAAGTCCTCATTTAAATTAAAAATATTGAATGGGAGTATCATCATTTTGAATTTTAATTTAAACCATATTAATATAACATAGTGTTCTATGTATAATATTTAACTTTAGTAAATGTGAGAAATCTGATGGAAAAATCACGGGCAACATCGAGATACTTATTTATATTTAATTACATTAGAGATTACTAATTAACAACAGATTGGCAGATATTATCTATAGATTATTAACATTATATTATTCATTCATAAGCATTCTAATGCACAGAGAAAATTTCGGACCTCTCTTGATGATTGATAAAATTCATTATTTTTTCCAGTTGAAGAATCATACATCAAGGATTTGATTGCTTGCGGTGGGTTTCACAAAGCTTTGACAGCTCTATGTCGATTCCCCGTTCAATTTAGATGCAACCATCGAATTAAATCCACAATTAAACTAACCGAAGCTTCGTGAAACCCACCAGTGTTGTAAGTTGTGAGCGGACACATCAAATAGAAGTATGATTCTTTAATTTCGTTTAGATAATTAAACATGCTGTTGCAATTGTCAAATTCGTACCAATACAGTAGAAATCGGTTATAGCAACATCGAAGGTACTGCATATTTAGAACGCTATTATATCCGATAGTCGTTTAGAGCAATTAACAATGTTTATGTAGAATCTGGCCAGGAGTTTACCATTTAGTCGTTATAATCGATCCATTGTTATAAACGATGTCGATGTCGTTATAACCGGTCTACTGTATTTGAAATTTAATTTAATTTCATAATTATTTTTCCTTATCTCGACATCTACCTTCACTAACAACATTAATTTTTCTTGAGCATATAAGGTGGTAGTAAGAACTGCCAATGTCTTCTGTCTGCTTCTGATGGTCTTGACTTTGTTCCCATTTCACAGTATCCTGTGAAAGAATTTCAATAGAATAACTAAAAGATTAGGCTCAGGTTTCAAACATACAATAAATATAAGAGGATTAAAATAAGATAGATAGATAATAGATAGATAATAGATAGATAATATAATTTTACTCAAAGTACTGAATTTTTTCATCTGACGAAAATTCAGGCGGCAAATCTATCTGATTTCTGTAGCCCAATTTTAGTCCATTTTGGAACAAGAATATTCAATCAACAGGTTTGAGTATTCATATTGTAACAATTAGTTATGAGCTGCCAGTGCCACATGGCCATTCATTTCTATCTAATTGAAATGATTCTTTCGTTTTGTTAAGACAAATGAACATACATTTGCAAATGTCAAATTAATAAGTTTACACTTATGGCGATTTCTATTGACACGCTCGGAGTCATATTTGGCAGATATTTTCGGTTCAATTGGACAGATGCATGACAGATGAGATCGATTTTGAGTGCTCCGAGCGTGTCAATGGAAATCGCCATAATATTCCCTATTTTTCTTTACCTATATCTACCAGATTGTCAATTACAACAGACATTTTTATTGAACCTGTAAGGTCGTAATAAGAACTGCAATATCTACATATCTTCTATCTACTTCTTGTCTTGGGGGTTTCCAATTTCATGAGTTAACTAGGCACATCCCTGTGAAAAAAAACTAGGATAAATTTTTTTGTTGGTGTAAAATCATAACATCAACTGCCTTCAGGGCATGACCGAAAAGATTTAGATTTATATGCATAATTATGATTACTTGGCAGACAATTTATTTGATAGCTAGGAATAGCATCAATACGAAAGGCTTGTACGATTATTTGGGTTGTTGAATTCCGAAAATGAAAAATGGTCCCGACAGGAATATGGAAAATTGTACAATAGAAGAATCAATATTAGGTACATGCTCTTTGCCATCAAATCAAAGGTTATTTTGTGAAACAGAAGAATTGAATTACCTTTTAGATTTCTCTTGTAATGAATTATTGCAAGAAGGTTAACAACTAAGATTATACTTCAACGAAGAATGATGACTTTGTCGTTAACATTTTAATTAGTAAATTCCAAAAAATGACGATGGGATAGAAATGGATAATTCACCATAAAAATATGATAAAAAGAAATACCTAGAAAGATGAATATCTATATCCAACGATAATACAACTGGACTGGACTGGAAACGGTATATTAATAAAAAATAACACTTAAAAATATCCAAAAATCAAAATTAATAACATTTCAACTCACCTCACCACAAACACAAATCTCGAATTACCTCCATTATTTCGTCGAGACAGGATATCTCCCTCTATCTACGGTGACATTAACTCTGCGCAGTCTCCGTATGAAAAATAGGAGACTCCGTATTCTTGACTATCGTCGAACTCTCTTGTCGATTGAAAGTTTTTCTCATGAAGTAAATAGTAGTAGAGAAGACTGAGATAGCCATCTCTGGCGCACTACTTTAGTTCCAAAACAGGCAAATGGCAACGCTGGCATTGCTGATTTTTCGTTTGTTTTGAAATTTTGCGAGGTTATGCAAAATTTCAAAACAAACGCATAAACAAGATATACTAATACTAAACCTCTTTCTAATTTCTATTCGTATTGAATGTTGATCCGGAGAACGAAGTGATCCACGTTTTTCGTTACAGATTAGTGTTTTAATCATTCTGTTTTATTTTCATATTGTGATGATTTGAAAATATGTTGAAAATATTTTAGGATCCAACAAATGCTGTGTTCCTAATTGTTAAGATAAATGTAGTTTTCCGAGAGCAGATACCCAGCTAACCATTTTCAAACTTGAACGGAAAAAGTGAACAATCCATTGTTGAGAAGCAAAATTAATGAACAAATACGCAAGAGTTGTTTTGTTGGTGATAGGCATTTCCCAGATGAAGTAAAATTAGATAGAGGTCTTTGGAAGACTGCTATCCCCGTTTTATAATTTTATATGTCTGGTAAGTTACATTTGTCGATATTAAGCGAGTCACCGGAACAGAGTGGAACATAACCGATGTTGGTTATGATAGCAAGGGATTGGTCTTAACCACTCTGTTCCAGTTACTCGCTTCAATTCGTCTATTGTCAGTTATGTATTTTCAATAGTTTGGAAACAAAACCATATCGCTTTATTAAGTTCTCAGCAACAAATAAATATATACACAAGGAATTGTATATATATATATATTTCATTGGTGCAATGGATTGAATGAACGAATTAGTACTGAGAACTTGTATTCATTTTCTATTTAACCGATTTCTTTAACTTGTTATTATATAATTATAATTTGCAGAATATTCAGATGGAAATGGAGAAGACATTGAAACTAAAATAGACACCAATGATGTTCACGAAGTCCAAGGATTCTCTGTCCTAACTCTCCCAGCTGATGGTGTTCAGAGACAAGCATCGAGGCTAGAAGATATACAGAAAATTCAAGAATGATATTACCAGGCAGTGTTTTTTATTACTTAGTTACTCAGTGCTTTTTACATTATATCATTATGCCACATGGAAAATATAGTGTGTGCTGAAACTAATTTTACAGGAAAAAGTAGATTTCAGGCTAGTTAACTGTGTGTTGTTTGTGGACTCAGTAACTACTGCCTGTGAATTATTTGTGAAGAAGTGCTATTTATATTTTTGGAGTAAGAGAGTATTCATGCAATTGTGAGGCGTACTGATTGTGAATTCAGAATTGTTTTGGATCAAAACTTTCAAAGTATGGACCCAATCAAAAACATCACGAAAACAAAATATATCAAACATTGTGAAAAACCCATGAGAAAATAAAATTATTTTACTATCTACATTTGTGAATTTCCTGAAATTTAGGTCCAAATGAAAAAATATGACATGATATGAAACAACCCCTATTGGAATAATACGTTTTGTTTCATTTGCAGTGTCAGAATCCGAATGAAAGTATTCAATTTCAATATGAAGCATTTCAAATTTTCGCGCTTATTTGTTATAAATATCCGCCAGAAAACTTCCAAAACCAGCCGCGTGAGGTCGCTGAAAGCAGTAACCACATCAAAGCATAGGAGATTTCATAATATATATATGTGTTCTTTCTCTACTACTAATAGGCGGTAGAGATTGTTAATTTCGGGAGACTCGTCTTGACCATTAACATTATTAGTATTCTGTGTTCTTTACCTCGTCCATAGACAACTTTCGTTCTCGAGTTGTTTTGTATCATAGAGACATATTATTCTATGTCTACGTTTTTCATCTTGCTGAAAGTTTGGTTATAAGTATAAGTGTATTTTGTTGGTTTCGCTTTTATTGTTTTCTTGTCTATGATACTGTTTTATATACTTTCATTGGAAAATGGATGACGACGAAGTTTATTTAATAGGCATATTATTAGATGATTTAGAAGACGCAGAAAATCAAGCACTTGAAAGACCCAGGTTGTTTTTCCGAACGGAGGATCCCCATCGCTGTTTAAACAATCAACAGTTCATGAAGCATTTTCGTTTGGATAAAAATACATTCAATAATCTACTTGCACAATTAACAGAGCTCCTGGAACCTCCAAATCCTAGAGTTTCAGCAATTAGTTTACGAACAAAAGTAGGTATTAAAATTCATGATGGCAGAAGATATAATATTAATTAACTTTCAGTTACTAGTGGCATTGATGTTCTATGGACAGGGCAGCTACCAAGCTGTGACAGGATCAAACACATTCACTGGTATGAGTCAAGCAAGTGTGAGTAGGTGTATAGAGGAAATAACCAACGGATTAAATACAGATGTAATGTTACGAAGATGGATACAGTTTCCTCAGAATATTGAAGAGCTTACTCAAAGGAGAGCAAGGTGCACACATATACTAAAGAACATAAAATAGCATGTTATGATATATCCTATACATTTTTGACATTTTATATCCACAAAAAAGCAATTATGTTATTTATTTTAGGTTCTACAACAGTACTCATTTGGCAGGGGGCATAGGTGTGGTAGACTGTACACATGTTGCTATCGTTATGCCAAGAGAAGATGAACATATTTATGTGAATAGAAAAAATTATCATTCTATAAATGTGCAATTGGTAGGTGAAGCAATACTGTAAATACTTATATTGAAGTCCATGTTTGTAGGTATGTGATGAAAATTTGAAGATAATGCATGTTAATGCCCGATTTCCAGGCAGCACACATGATGCATATATATGGCAGCAATCCAATGTGTCAAGGATTATGGAGAATATATATCGCCATGACAATAATAATAACTTTTACATTTTGGGAGACTCAGGTAATGGTTTATTCTGAATGTTAAGTTTGAAAAGTCCATATTTTTTACATCTGACATGAAAGTCGTTCGTTTAGTCACATCTTTCACATCTGTCGAAAATTTGCCATTTATAAGTCCAGATGTGACGTAATAGATTAGATTTTTCCCATCGCGATATGAAAAACGAGAATTCTCAAACGTCGGAAGTGGGGAAAATTGTTTTTGTATTCTACTCACTACTGTCACGGTTTTTGAAATCTCATTAAAATAAAAAAATTACTAATATTCAGAACGGTGAGAGGGACCCTGTTAGAAATCAAGATGTGAGAAATAAATATTGGCTAATAATCCATACAAAGCTTCATAACATCTCATCAAAAGTCGAATCACTGAAATTCTTAGTAATTTCATTAAACATTCTCCGTTTTGACCAGTTCAGGTATTATGGCTTCGGTAACACTAACAAATGCTGCTATTACTGCTTCCTTGATATCTGTACTTTTCACGTCTTTTCTAATAAATATCATATGTCATGATGACATCCTACTTCATGATGTAACCCAACCTAACGTTTACTCTGGACCATTCCTTTATTCGAGATGTCGAAAATGTAATTTTTGGTCACGTGATAAACATTTATCGCATCTGCGATGTGGACTTACGAACTTAGCATAATTAGGTACAGAAAACTGTTCTGACATGACGACAAAATTCAAAAGTAGGCAATATCGCCAATTTCCAAATGTCAGGGTATGTCTTCTGAGTAGTTATATAAGATTGATGAAACGACAAGTATCTGTGTGTTACCCTTACATTGTGACATTCTTTTATAGGATACCCATTGAGACCATGGTTGATTACCCCTTTAAGGGATACTCTACCTGATACACCAGAAGAACGTTTCAATAATCATTTTAAAAGTGTGAGGAGCATAATTGAACGTTGTAATGGTGTATTGAAAAACAGATTCCGGTGCCTCTTAAAGCATAGGGTGCTTCATTATGAGCCTGAAAAAGCTGCTAAGATAATTATGGCCTGTGCGGTTCTGCACAATATATGTACAGCAAACCGAATTCCTGAGCCCCATAGAGATGATGCATTTTTGAATGAAGACCTGGGCATGATCGATGATAATGGTGCATTGCCATTACATAATACATCTGGAAATGATGACTTAATTGCAGGCAGGCAACTAAGGCATCGTATAGCATATGAACATTTTAATTGAACTTTTAGAATAAAGGAAAAAATTGTCGTAGAATGGTATAATTTTTTTATTCACCAAAATATTCAACTAGAAAATGATTGAAAAATGTTGGAAACCTCTGTGGACTGGGGCTTTGGCACTTGTCAAACTACTAGCGAGTAATTATGCAAACTTTGACAAGTCATATCTCCAAAATTATTCGTTCTCAGAGTTGGGAATGGTCAATAGATTCTTATTATAGAACTGCATCATAAAAAATCAAATTCATCAGCAAATTATAATTAGAGCATTGTATGAAATCATGACGTCACCTTTTAAGAAACATATATTTGGGTTTCTCAAGAAAGAAGGACACTTGTAAAACCTAAATATCTGCCCCTTGGGATAACTGGGTTTTAGTTTGCCATGTGGGGTCTGACCCTTGAAAATAACTTTGCTTTGTCCAAGAGTGCCATCTCTTGTAAAACGTAGATCACTCTTCAGCGATTTATGGCCTATCTTCTGGAAAAGACTTCAGAACAAATGCTAAAATGCATTCAAAAAGTGGAGTGTAAAGAAATTTATCGTTTCTTATGGACCTTCACCATCATGCTATTCATTTTAGGTAAATCAAGTTAAGTCAGCATAATTATCCTCTTCATGTCTTTCAATTGAATAGGAATAATTGCTTCTCAAATACTTTGACCACTTCCTATCTTCGTAATTTAAATCTTATTGCTGCTTATAACTGCTGGGTGCTCAAAGTTAAGTATACCCCTTACAACTCATCCTTCCTGATAAAACAATCAGGGTACAAACATTCTGGTCCTTCGAGCCATATTATCATTAGAAAACAATTAGGATACAACATAAATTATTGAAATTTATGAAAAATCATATCCCCAAAAGTATTAGTTTGTTGGAGTTGAGAATGATATAAATAGATTCTTATGATGAAACTGCATCTTAATAAAAATTGGATTTGAAATTTGTAATGTAAATGTTTCCGTTTATCCGAAAACACCCAAAAACGGACAGAGATATTTATATGTCAAAACAACTCTGAAAATTTCAACTGTTATCGTACAGACGGCCGGGCAGAATCAATTTTGACCACGGATTCCTGATCAGTGAGTTCAATCAAAACATTTAAGACCATTTTCAGCCAAAGTTTCGAAAATTACGGACATTTGGGCAAATTGATAAGCACTCTATTCCGAGGAACGAGAGCGCCAAAAAGTATTTTATTTGAACAGAGGAATCTATTATTGAAATTCGTGAACAACATAACATGAAAAAAGGAACTGAATACATCACAACATAAACTAAATCTAACTAATCTAATATTAACTATAATCAAAAATAAAGTCTTTTCTCTATCATAAACTAATTTTTTAGGTTCTCATTATCACAGAAAAGGTTTAATGCAAACATAAATATATATAACAAAAGAATAAAAAAAAATAATAATACTAAATACTACATAAAAGGTTTCCTTAATACTAAATAAAACATATTCACATTTTCAGATATCGCCACCAGACATTATTTCGTTTCGCTATGTTTAAGTTTATCCTAATTTTTCTAAATTCATTATATGACTCTCTTTTATAATGATTTTCTAGTATCATGTTCCTCTCATTCATTGCTTTCAAATAATTTTGTGTTAACTTCAGAGAAGATTGCAATCTCGTGGTTTTAGTCACTCTTTTTGGGGCTTGTCTGGATGTAGTTGGAAAATTTAGATTGTAGTTATGGTCCTCATTCTCTGAAACCTATGGATGTTTATAAATATTCAATTCTATTTGACCTACTACTCTTTTACCTGCGGTTGCTCAGGTGTAGATCTACTACTTTGTGCTAATATATCATCTGTTTTATTAAATATCTGAAAATATATAGCTTTTAGTGAAATATCATCCGGGCCCCTATTCACGAAATATAGAGATCTCTCCTGCGTCAGTTGCCAAGTGATTAAAGTAGCAGTGACTCTGCGCAAACTCTGTATGAAAATGGTCGGTTGAAATGTGTTTATCTACTACTAAATAGCGAGCATCTCTAAGTCGACTATAAGGGGCCAAGAACAGTAAAATTAAACTTACATCTTTAAATGCTCCAACTTGGCAATCTGTTTCGTATTCCGAAACAGATGAACTGTCAGGAGCAAGGTTCTGAAATAAACATATCTTGAGCACTAAATCTGAAATACTGTATTCAGTATTCACCTCTTTTATTTCTGCATTTACATGCATTATTGGAGAATATGAAAATTCAATTGGAGTTTCCTCTACATCCATACCCTCCGTTTGTTTTATATTTAGCATGCCAATGATTTCAGAATCTAATTCTGATAGGACTTTAGAAGGACCACCTCCAGTTCCTCTTGAATACCTATTCAACAAGGCATTTTTTGCCTTTGCGTTCTTTTTCATATCCTGCCATGTCTATATTGAACAGAAATGTAAACTGCAAATTTCATTTTATAATTATTTCTTACTTACTTTCCGCCACTTTGGCCATTGCTTCACCGCTCCATTGGGTACAGAGTTTAAAAGATTTGTTACTTGTTGCCAAAGAATTTGCCCTTTTTTATGTGTGAAATCTTTTGTGAACTTTCCCGATTTCAGTTCTGGGTGTTCATTTAAAAATTGGACCAGAAGTTTTTTTTGCGCTTCGCAAATATATGCCATATCGGTGTTCAATAAAATACTTAAAAATCTAGAAACAGTAGAAAGAAGAAACAAAACAATGAAACAAAAAGATGGCCGTCACAGAAAACTGAGAAAACATATGTTTATTGTTTACTTATGATAGCCGTAAACATTACGTCAGAAACTTACGTTTGGCAACAGCGGACAACATATCTCTTTCGGGTCTTCAGTCAAGAATACGGAATTAATATTATGTGTGAGATGGGATTTCTCGTATGAGTTCTCGCATGAGAATACTCATCTCTACGAAAGTCGAGTATACGGGCCCTGATGTTATCACGACAGCTTGACTAACAAGTCACAGTATAAGAATATATTATACCGTGCATAACTGGTGGGGCTCAGATCACAGAGATAAATTTGTTTCCAGTTTTTCCACTAGAGTCTCACCCCCCTGCCATATACCTAATAGACATATACTGCGTACGTCAGAACATTCCGTCCTTAAAATTGAAGCTCGAGCAATTCAAGGTCATGTCCCTACAACGCTACTGCGCATGCGCACAGTATGTCAAAATGATTTGAAAACATAACCAACAAATCTTATTCGAATATTTGAAAAAGTCAAAACGAGATATGTAATGTGTTTTCGAAATGTGAGAAATCTGGTTCCAAAATTGTGTTCTCTCGCTAATTTCACAAAATAGTGACCTAGATCGAATAAAAATCTTCCTGACAGTCAATTTGGAAGTGCATACCTGTTTATCGGTAGTAGTCCGAATGGATTCTACATTACCTTGACTTTGGCTCTCTGAAACTCGAGAAGGAATTTTCACATAAGGCTTATATATAAATGAGTTTTTTATCTAACTATGCATCAAACAATTGGATAGAAATACAAAATATCCGAGAAGTCTGGAAAATTTTATGTAAACACACTTTCTTGCTATTGAACATATAAAACTTTTGGTACGTATTGTGAACACTTTCGTGTGACAGTAAATCATTCATTATTCCTTTTTGCCAATACATTATGATTTGCATTCATTTTGAACTACTTGTTTTGGATATAATTAGCATGTTTCAAGCAACATGAATGTTTTACTGAATACTCAAACTTTTTTTACTTGTAGATTAAAAACTATAAGCCTGGATAATTACTCTCCTATGCCACTTGGGAAAATTCTAATGAAGATTCTACATCAAAAAGTTAACATATATAAGGGCTGGTCAGTACCTTAATCTAGGAAATGGAAATACTTAATATTATTTTTATGAGTTTATTCTTATTGTTCGAAGCAGACGAAGAAAGATATTGGAAAATAGACTATTAAAAACTATATAAAAGACCGGTGTCCTTAAAAGCACTGACGTGAAGTCTTTTTGCTTTGGAAAGCTTGTTCATGTTGAATGTAGACCGATACAACTACGTAATAAACCATTCTGAATAAAATGACATGGACTTGAAGTTAGTTTATTTATTTTTTCAGATACATACAGCATATGCTACACGGGAAACCCTCTTTAAACTTATAACTAAGCAAAAGAAAGTTATGACAGTAAAATTTCCAGAGATACAAGAGAACATGGCTTTTCTGAAGGTGTCCATTGTTTGTGAAAAGATATCCATAGAACGATTTACGATTGTTGGTCATAGTAAGGGAACGTGTAGAATAAAATTAGAGCCATAGTTACTTCTATGTAACTATGTACGAAAAGTGGTTAAGTGTCTGGTGAATCGACTTGGTACGTTAAAGAAAATAATGCTCAACAAGTTCCCACAATGCAAGTGACCATTCAGCAGTTTGCGCAAAAAACAGGTCAGCATTGAAGAAAGTTCTCCATTTTTTTTCTTGCTCAGCAATGTTTTGTAGAAAATAATGGGAGAATGATGTAGAATTTATACTCGAACTAATCTTCCAATCCGTTGTGCCAACAGGCGGATAGAATTTTTTGCATGAGGAAGATATATGTACTTATATGTGGTTAGTAATTAAAAACATTCTGAATTTTGATGCACTAGTTATGGCTTTGGATATATGAATATTTTCGTCTGACATTTGGTGTCTAGTCAGTGAAACGCACTATATACATGCGGTACTCTAGTAATAGAAATACCAATGAGAATAAACAAGATAGCATTATCACATGTTGAATCAACATAACAACAACGGGTAAATAAAATTCCATTTCACTACATTCTTAGCAAAATGAGTAGAAATATGGTCTGTCCGTGGCCATTTACAGTTCCAAGTTCAGTAAGAGTTATATTATTCATAGTATCAGTATCAATCATTGATTGAACAATCTTTTGGGAGGTTTATTCATTCCCCAAAGACAGCTTTTTCATGGGTTTTCTCAAGACTTGTATCCAAATTCATTCTATGGATTTCAAAAATATCTTGATTAGTTATATGGTTGAATTGAAAAGAACCGTTAAGTTAACAGCTCTGAAAACAGGATTAATTAAAGAATTGACTATATTTGATTTGGTTAATTAGATTCCTTTATTTGTTCGAATAACTCTCTGTTATTTGGCATTTATGTATCCCGTCTGAAGGTGGAAACAAATATGGCCCTCTATTTTTCAATACAGATGATTTTGTATGGTTTCCAATATTTATTGATATTAAATTATCAATGCAAGTCTGACATGTAACATGTCTTAATTAAATTTGCCACGAGGAAGCCTACGATATTATGCACAATATTTTCAACTCTGCCTATGTTAGGAGCTGGTGGATCGAGTAGCTCAGTGACTTCATAGCCGGTCCCAAGCCTTGATAAAAGAGGAAGGTTCCAAGTGAGGCCAGCGACCTGCTTGGGTAAAAAACAAAGTGCTCCTAGAACCAATGATACAGCCTTGGATTTGGCAGGATTAAGAGATGACCAAACACACCTCGACCACCTGGACAACCTTCCATCAGATGGTATGAAAGCAGTTCTTTTTGATGATTTTCAACAAAAGCTGCTAATGACCACATTGTTCTCAAATAATCGTGCTGAAATTCACTAACAAGTATATCTTCCTCATCCTCAATAGATTCTTGACTTTTTATCCATCGTAAAGAAGCTTGCAAAATTTCAAGGAATCTTGAGATCTCCCTTTCTATGGAATCTTGAGCTAGAACTTTTTTTGTTGTAAAATTTCAAATATCATATTTTGCAGATCTATAATTATACCCAATAGGCCAGTTTTCCATATAGACTTCATGTATCCCTGACTTCATTCTACATTGTAGGGGCAGACGATACTGGTTTCTTGTAAATTTATTTTTTACATTCAAAATATCGAATGCATCATGCAAAATTCTATAGCTGCCTCACTTCCTTCATACTTTTGCAAACAAAATTAGAATGCATTTGCAACGCTGTTGCTCAATATCTGAGCTGCTAATTCCACTGACATCTTATTCTGAGTGAAATTGATATTCTTGATCCCAATTTTATTTGCAACATGCAAACCTTCCCTCTTCTGGATGCTTACCAAGCGACCAAAATAAGCCCAATTGATGATTCTATTATTTTGGGACAGAATTTTACAGGCCCCTAGAATATTCCTTATCAATTCGACCATGAGGCAAGCATATAAAAATATAGAATTTTTTCTTTGGAAAATGGGCTGATTATATGTGGTTTAAAATTGTATGAAAATGAATCAAAATTGCCAACAGGGCGTGAACACATTGCCAATTTCGATTCAGCTGCTTCAAATGTGACGAAGTTGATGTGAGCTTTCGTTTCATAAAGTAGTTGAAACATTTCAACAACAACTTTGCCCATTGATTAGCACCAAGACTTTTTATTAGAAAATAACTCAAGGGAAGTTTCCAACTGCCATTAAAACCTAGCTTTCCAGAGACTACATTATACCATGAGCGTAACGTCAATGGATGAGACCATTTTTCCATGTTCTTCGTAGATAGTTGTATGGTTTAGACTTTAGAGGAATAAAATTGGAGGGTCAACGGGAATTTTACCATTTCTTCTGAAAATTGCTTCTCCTTCTTTGAAGATTTGTTCTTTATTTTTTTATAAGCTCTTGGATAGGGACACAATCCCGAAGAAATAAAAAATATAGTTATTCATATAAATTTATACTTCCAGTGATCTGCCAGTAGAAGATTCTCTAGGCTTTAATAATATGAAATGTAAAACTCCATTTTTTGGAATACCATTTATTGATTTCAATTTGTATATAATTATGTATTATGTTAATAATCATACATTAATATACATTGAAATATATTATTTTTGTTTCTTTATTTACTCCAGTATAATATTCTTTTGATTGAGAGCTTTATAAGTGTGTGCAGAGGTTCGTGTAACGGGAAACCATACAAATCGACGCATGATACAAGAGCTTAGGGAAAAACCCTGTCACCCCATGAGTGTTGTGATTTGTAAATATTGAATTTGTTTACAAAATTAGCTGAAATTTAAAATATTGATGGGCATTTCTTGCTTCAATATGGATTCCTTTAACAAAAAACGAAGTGGTTACTCCAATGATTATTCATGTAGTTAATTGCTGACAAAACAATATCAGTTACAAAAGATATAACTGATACTACTTTGTCAGAAGCCCATAATTATTATACTGATCCTCCTAGGTCTTTCCCAGGGAGACCCCTCATAAGCTCTCGAAGAGCATGAGCGAGTTAATTATCTAC
Source organism: Halyzia sedecimguttata (assembly GCA_937662695.2). Taxonomy (NCBI): domain Eukaryota; kingdom Metazoa; phylum Arthropoda; class Insecta; order Coleoptera; family Coccinellidae; genus Halyzia; species Halyzia sedecimguttata. Next base: position 8,042,243 of record OW569420.2, read on the forward strand.
TTATAAATATATATAATATTTGGTTTCTTTGGATTGAGGTTCGTTTTTGAATAAAAGAAGAAGAAAGAAGTCGCTTCAATACGAATACCTATAATACCAATTGTGTGAATTGCTTCTGCGTAAGAAACACAAGATAATTGTCAGAAGCAATCTGAATCTATCGAACAATGTTGCCTAAAAAACAATAACGAAATGACATTAAAGATGAAACAACTATTTTGTAACGTTTCAGAGTTTATATCAGACACTTAACAAAAATCTTCAGAATTATTTTTTGTTGATAGCTATTCTGAAATTCGAGAATTGTCTGACGAAGGAGTCTGATATAGACTCTGATACATTATGAAATAGTTGTTTCATCATTGGAGCAATTCACAAAATCATAATATTTTTATTTTATAGATATTTTTCAGAGTTCGGGAGAGAAAACCCAGAAAGAAACCATTTAATAGATTAATTTCAGTTTTAATGAACAACAAGATACTAACACACAAAAAATTAATTTCAATTTCATAATACCTTTATAGTCTAAAAATAAAATAGAAAAGAAAGATAGAACATCTATCAGTCAATAAAATTTAAATATATATTTTTTTCAAAACAAATTTGTCTACAATAGAGCTAATTGATTTAATTACTACATTTGTATCTTATCCATAATGTAACTTTTTTAACTTACTAAAATTAGAGGATGAAGTTGCTTCTTCCACAAGTTAATTGAAAAAACTATCAATAAATAAGTGAATCGCAAAGCTCCTAATAATGATAATTGGCTTGAAACAAATTTGTCTTCAATAAAGCTAAAAAGCATTTGCTTTAGCTTCACAACTATTTCAACTCAACCAAATTAGAATATGAAGTTGATGCTTCAACAGTAAAATTGCAAGTAGCTATTTTGGTTTAATTTTTTAGGGAATTGGTACAAAAACAAAATATTGTTTCAATATTAAAATAGTATTTAAAATATATTGAAATGAACTTTACCATTCTATTGTGCCTTTTCTACACTGTCATCTTCATCAATTCAGGAGAATTTACTTATCTTCTCTTAAATGCCATTTTCATATATAATATTATTATAATTTCACAAATAAACAAATATGAATTGTATAATTCATGTTAAAAAAACTATTATTCGGAAATCACTGGAATAGTATTCTGTTTCAAGCGATTAGGAGACTAAACAATTATTTCCGTAGTTCAAAGTGAAATTGTACGTGAATTATAAAGATTATGCGAATAGCCAAGTGCTAAATAAGCCTATATTATTATAGTCCTCCTCCACAAATAACAACTCCTACAATTGTCCTCTCAGGTGTAAATTCAAAACACAACCCGAGACTATTTCGTTCCTAAAATTGCTCAACAATCGATCGATGTCGCTTCGTAAATTTAATGAAGATCTAAATTGAAAAACTTTTCATATTAAAAACATCCATGTTCATATCAAACTGCTCTTGCTGTACTGCAAATTCATCATAAAGGCTGTTACAGTATGTTTCTTCACGAAATATTTATTCGCTTCTGTAACAATACATCCTTTGAGCCCTTTCCAGAAGCGAAAGATCTTCTTTCTCTCATTATATGGTCCAAACTACCAGTAAAACTTCACAAACCACATTAAAAATTCACAAAAACTAAACAAAACAGGAAGACATCAATGAATCAATCAAATAATGGGATTCAAATATGACAACAATTAACGTTAACCTATAAATTTCGGCCAACGACTTTCGCGCATGCGCAGAAGTAGTTTAGGGACATGATTTCGGAATTTCATGGCTATCTGAGGAAGCCTCAACTTTTATTCGACATACGCGGTATATATCTAATACGTATATGGGTGAAGCGACAGTGGGAAAAGCAGCAACAAGCAAGACTAGTGTTGTGAGTGTGGAAAATGTCTTAAATACTCCTCTGATAAATACTGAAAAATGTCCGAAAATTATCATTACATCTAAAAACAGTCGACATTTAGAGTTTTTTAGTATTTATCGACATTTTCTAAAATGTCTGGATAAATATCATAAATTTCTTTTCTACTAAAGAATTGTTTGACAATTTTCATTTTTGTCCGATATTTATTCTTCTTTTCTACTTGCTTTAACGATCTGAGATGCCAATTATACTAAAATTTTTAAAGAAGTTCATTTTTTTCTACTTGGATCAAAGATTCTTAACGATCTCTGAACCAATTGGGAAATTATACAATGTTTTTTTGAACAAGTTTATTTTTATTATTTAACAATCCAATTAAATCGATTTTTCTAATATTATTAATTATTAATTCAGAACCTTGCTCCTGTCCTTTATCTCTGATACTGAATAAAATAACACGATACTATCTCATTCAATGATAAGTTATTTGTTATTTCCAATTGACCATGAAAAATTTCTTTAAATGCTTCAAATTGTCCTGATATTTTAAGTTAACATGTGACGATTCTCATATTTTTCCGCAATGTCCGTAAATACTTAAATACTCAAAATGCTCGACCTTGGGGGAAAGTTTCGGACATTTTTCCAGGACATTTGTCCCTTACTTAAAAACTCGAGTATTTCACATCACAAGACATACGTTTCCACTTATTTTGACATTTATTTTGAAGTATGTCGTATGTCGTAGATAGGTTCAAATGGATGAATGACATGACAATTGACAAAAAGAAATAAAAGTGGAAAGCTGTTTGTTGACAAGATGTACGTGAGATTTTCTAGTTTGTGCGTTTGTTTTTGTTGCAAATGGCAATAATTTTCGTTTTAGCAGAACACGAATGTATTGTTATACTAAGAATAAATATAACGCCCATGTGAAGATAAGTTTCAGTTTCAGCTGCTCATTGTTCCGTAAAGATGGTAAGTATTCTTGTTAATATCTTTCTTGCAAAAATTCATAGATCAGCAATTGAGCTCCTGTTTGCAAAAAATCTTCCACAAAGACCTCTCCATCCAGAAAACTTGGAATGATATTCGTAAAATATTTCCTAGCCAACATATTACTATTTTCGCTTATGTGTTGATCATTTTTCAGTATCGGATTTCAAATATAACGCTCTCTGTCTATAGGATCATCTGAACAAAAAGGCAGTGCCTCAATCATCTCAAGTGATTCATTCATACAATGAGCATGACTATGTCAGGAAATTCCAGCTTTAATATCAACCATCACCATCTAATAATTCTCAGATGATGAACTCACACAATGACGATGTCTGGCGATTCCAGCCTAAAATTCACTGTGATATTAATTATAGCACACAATAGTCGAATTTAAGCGAGCAATTGGAACAGAGCGTGTAGGACCAATCCCTTGCTATTATAACCGATCGGTTATGTTTAGGAAGAGATATGTCTTAACCGCTCTGCTCCAGTTACTCGCTTAAATTCGACTATTGTAAATAACGTGAATAGTTTACTGAGGAGCATTTTTTTAGGAACGATAAGGGATATACCAGGATTATACATTAACTTAATTCTGATAGAACCAACCTATTAAGATCTTCCTGACCAAATTGATCAGAAATATTTATATTTCAAAACTCATCTTCTATTACTTGATATGTAAAAATGATACTTGGTTCTTTTTTCAGTAAAGTGTGATATTGACGGTCATATCCTGCATTGATGGATTCTACCTGATTTTGACTGTCTATTGTGACCGTGGATGCCTCTTCCCCTCCTTAGATGAATCAGTGTTATTGTGATTTAGTGAAGTGACAATTCTGATCATAATGATATTTGAAAGACCGTTGTGAATGAGTGTTGACACACAAATATTTTTTTATCTTTAATTCATAAACATCAAACTGAAATAGACATTTGATTCAGATAATTGTTGGGGAATTTGGTAGTTATATCTCCAAGAACTTGAAATAACGTAAATCAAATTCCAATTTGTATTCTAATTTTGGAATAATCTAAAAGACTTGTGGTTGGTCAAAAATTTTGTTTGTTTCATTGCATTGTGTCATGGATTTTAGTTTCTCTATAAGCAAATTGTACTTACAGTAGAAACCAGTTATAACGACTAAAGGGTAAGGTCCAGGTGAGATCCCTACACCTACATAGTACATTGCTTATAACGACTATCGGATATAGCGTCCTAAACATGCAGTACTTTCGATGTCGCTATAACTGATTTCTACTGAATTTGTTCTAGAAAACTGCTACCTAAATTATATTCACATTCGAAAAGGTTTAAGGCATTTATGTACTTGTTTTATTCTTTAATGGAATATTTAATACATATGCAATTGTAAAAATTATTTTAATAAAGAAATTATTGTGAATAAAGTTACTATTTGCGAATGATTAAGAAGGGACTCAGTTGATTAGAATTTCTGGAGTCCATAGGAGCTTCAACTTCTAATTCTAGAGTCCTTGTAGAAGGAGAAGAGGTTCTAAATGTAGATCATGTAATCGTGTGTGACAAAACAAATTGTGGTCCCAGTTTAATAGACATTTGTTCTTTATGTTTACAAAGTAGTGCCCTTAACTCAGTACCACATAAAATTGATGGCCCATTAATGTGGAGAATGGTAAACTTAAAATAGAAGGTATGCATGATGTTCTAGTTTATTTATGAGAATATAGTGTCAAATTGAACCAGATAAAGCTTTTGTAAAACAGTTACCAATAATTGAAATGATTTTTTCAAAATATGATACATATATTATGTGAAAAGAATTATTAACAATAAGTGTAATGTTTGAGGTATAATAAAGATTATCTGGATGTAGTTCCAGGTTAAGTACTCTTCGGTCTATTAGTTATCCTTCTAACGCATTTCCAATATTTATATTTGGTTTTCCGGAGGTAAGAAGTGAAAACTCAAACCTATTCATTTTGGCATTTTTTTCGCCCATGAATTGCATTGAGGCACACAACAATAGTCGTTTCTGGTCGAAGACATATTAGGCAGGATAATATTCACTATTTCAACTTGAATTTTTCTTTCAAACAAAAGTTTATTGACGAATACTGAACAATTAAACTCGAGCACGTGGCTCATTACTAGCTTGGTTAGTTGCCGAATCTCGCTACCAGAGTTTTGGAAGTTCCCAATATATAAACAACATATAACACATTGTTAGAATAACAATGTTCAATGCATCTTATAAATAATCTAGGAACCGATGGAATCCGGTGAAATAATCTATGCATATATACAATAAACACTCCGCCATTTTGCAAATTCAAATTGGTACAAAAGAATATTCATGAGAAGATTCGGAGAAAATAATCTGCTATCATTAAAAATCTAAAGGTGGGTTTGTTGATATAGGTATATTCATTTGATTCTTGTGTTATGCTTTGCTACTTTTTAATTGCTTCTTTAAGTGATGTTTTTAATTAGTAAAATAATTTTCAGTTCAGTTTCAAGGTGCCATGAGAGTCCACTAGATAAGAAAAATGTATATTGCTATTGTTTCATGTGATTGGGTGAGTACAACCATTATTGCTTTTTTTTCTTATTCTATTTTAAATTTAAAATGTCATAAACTATAGTTGTATCTCCATGTTCTGATTATATCCTATTCTGGCAAGTTCCCCTCATGTGAGAATGCTTATCATGGTGTAGGTGTATTTACCACAGTATTATAGCCATATGCACATAACTTTGTAAGATTCTGAATAACCACCCTCGTCAAAGATATCTATATTAATATCACCTGTATATATAACGGGCGCGTTCCACTAAGGTCTCACAACGATCACGCGCACGTTCGCAGAACTGCGCAGACGACTCTACGAACGTTGCGATCGCCTAGTGGAACTTGGCCAACATCAAATTTACCATCACCGCTACATGACCATAGACAAGAGATATATATAGATGGGCCACTCTCGCCTTATTTTGGTTCGTGGAACACTAGCGGTACGTCGCGGGCACCTCAAGAAATACATCCGAGCGGGAAATTCAAATGTACTTCGCATTATAATATCCTATATTCTATTTTAACATATTGTTCCAAAACACTGCCAAACACCAAATAGACGATAATTCGTCTAACACCTGGCTTTTGACAATGTTTTTGGAACCATGGTTTTAGTTCTAATGGAAAGGAAATAAATGAAATCCCAAAACTTTTAATAAAAGTATTTATTCAGATTCATGAATTGAAGTTGTTCATTTGATGTGAACTAATTATTAGAAGAATTATTAAATAATATATATAAAAATTAAAAATACATCTCGAATCATTTAGAAGAAAAGAGAAAATTAAATGTGAAATATAATATAAAAAATGGATAGCAGTAAGTATATTATGTACAACGCAATGTGGAAGATATTCTCTTCATGAAATCTTCTCTAATCTATAGCTTTGAATATGAAAGAGCTATCAAATAAATGATTGCAAAATTTTTAGTATGCATTTACAAGGACAAAATCAAATGTGAAATAAAGTATAAACAAGAGCACCAAAAATGGATATCATTACGCAAGTACAACGAAATGTGGAAATATATTATACATTAAAATAATCCATTATCTTGAATATGAAGGAGCTAATGAATTATCACAATATTTCCAATATACATTTAGAAGGACAAAACCAAATGTGAATTATAATATGAAAAATGGATAATGTGGAAAACATTTCGTACATGAAAATGCAGTCACAAATTTATACATTTCCATAGCCTCTGGGAAAAAATCAAATATGAAATATAGTAGATATAGATATTGAATCAATTCTAATATTATGTATTGAATCCATAATATTAGAATTGATACCTGTACTGAAATTTACTGAATGCAATAATTTTGACAAAGTTTTGCTGGATGGAACCGCAAAAATGTTGCTGAGTAGTTTGTATCCCTTAGGGCTATTTTTAAATGATGTCAAAAAAAGAATTTTCTCATCTAAAGTACAGCACCTTCCTCTGGGTTTCAGGTTTTTACACCTTATTTGAGACAAGAGAAAATTAAAGGTTGGTGTGTTCATCGAGTGGCTGAGCGGTTCATGAGAATGGCAAGCATTCTGTAGCTCTTTCACTACAAATTTCAGGCCTTTATTCTTTTCAGCAATCCTTCCCACTTTACGTGCAGATCAGTGGCAATTTTGTAGTATACCCTAGCGTCTGGCGATACCTTAGAGAATCGTGTCCTTCTGGTTTTTCCTGAAGAGAAAATTATAACAATTCAATTTTATATAATCAAAAATCATTCAAGATTAGTAAATAAAATAAGTTATTTGGGGTAGCATGAATTACAGGTTCAACTTCAGACTCATATTCTACCTCAAGCACATCTTGGACATCTAGGAATAGATATTCAAATAAGAAAAATCATCAAGCATTTTATATCATGCATAATATTAACATATCACATTGAAATTTATAACTTTAAATGAAATAGTATCAATAAATGGAAATCTTACATGAACATGAAGGTCCTGCTTGCACTGGTGTGGAACCATTTCCGATAATATAATCTGGATCTATTAAAAGAAATTCAAATATCAATGAATTGCTTTAATTTTACAAGAAAGCATGGTTAGTAAGTATTTCAGATAGGTCGAGAAAACAAGTTTTTGAATCTACACATTCTAATGAGGTAGTGTGCAAGCTCCTGCAACTATAATCATTCAAGATATGAACAATAAAATGGAAAAAATTCATTTACCTTGTACTCCAACATCCATCGTCAAGCCTCGAGTAGGAAAGGCAACAGGTCGTACAATGAATTGCTTCTTAATATTTATTACAATGTTGGATGGATCAAAATGACTGGAACAAATTCGATGATGTCCGGTACACTAAAATTGCAGCCCTAGTCAGCATCAAGGCGTCCTATTCTTTCCAGCCATATTTTCCAAACCTGAAAATGATGACATAAAAGTTTTTTGGATATATCAAAGTATCAATAAATTAATCACAATTAAGTACTTCATTGCTCATACATGTATACAAATAAGATCCTTCAGCCTTAAACAATCATATGCAAGGAAACAAAAGAGATTAAATATGGATGTTCCATTTTCTATTCGTATTTTGTTCTGTTAGTGTTTGTATAAGTGCTTTTAGTGGGTATTTTCTGGCCCTTTGGTAACTATCTTTTTGATGAAACACATTCAAAGTGTCTTGTAAGTCCTTGAGTCGTTTGAAACAGTTTTTATTCAGTACGCAATAAAGTATTAAAAATACATAAAAACGAACTTACCTCATCATCTTTAGGAAGCCTGTGCAACCTACTCCTGTTCAAACAGTCTTTCCTGTCTTTCACTATACAGCTAACCATCTTTAAAAACAAAACCAAAACTACGCAAAACAGAACACTTTATAATTTCAACAACAAGCAATATCTCTTATCTATGCAAGCAATCTCCAAATTGAAAATGAATTGAAACAAGTCGGCAGCGAACAGCTGTTAAACCATCACGTGACCCACAAAACGCGGAGGAAGAGACATCTACAAAATTTCACGGGCACCTCGCGAACTATATTACTCTGCCCAGACTTTAGTGAGAGAGTTTCCACCCCATAGGAACCGATGGAATCCGGTGAAATAATCTATGCATATATACAATAAACACTCCGCCATTTTGCAAATTCAAATTGGTACAAAAGAATATTCATGAGAAGATTCGGAGAAAATAATCTGCTATCATTAAAAATCTAAAGGTGGGTTTGTTGATATAGGTATATTCATTTGATTCTTGTGTTATGCTTTGCTACTTTTTAATTGCTTCTTTAAGTGATGTTTTTAATTAGTAAAATAATTTTCAGTTCAGTTTCAAGGTGCCATGAGAGTCCACTAGATAAGAAAAATGTATATTGCTATTGTTTCATGTGATTGGGTGAGTACAACCATTATTGCTTTTTTTTCTTATTCTATTTTAAATTTAAAATGTCATAAACTATAGTTGTATCTCCATGTTCTGATTATATCCTATTCTGGCAAGTTCCCCTCATGTGAGAATGTATTATGAAAGTTTATTGTTTCAATCGACATCTTTACTAAGAAAAATAACTTGGACATCGTTCTGGTAAGACTCCTTTTATAAAATTCTATAACCTTCCACCTGAAAAATATTCACACTATACAATCTCCAAGTTTCAGACAATTATACAATCGACATCAAATTTCAATTGAGACAAAATGGTACAGAATTCATCCAAATTTTTTTGCATGCTTCTTATGTTATAATACCACAGCATTAACGAATTTGGCTGTTTCTCCAACTGAGATTCTATTTCTTCTATAATATTTACATTAATACAATAAATTCAAAACACTTACAAACTGATCCATTCATTGAATAACAACATGACTATTACTAGCATTTACTTACAATTACTCATTATTTACTTTCCACTTGATGCACATCTTACAGAAGAATAACCTTTGTTGATTGCCCAATTCTACAGAAAACTTTTCCCTCCTTTGCCCAAACAATTTTAACCGCTTCCCTAGCCCTTCTTAGGAGTTGACGAATTTCCATGGGAAGATTTTCATTGATACAAACATTTCTCGTCTCACCCAGTAGCTACATATTTGATGAGTATATATGTCCCTTTGTTGTGCAATATTGAGTTCTTGATGTCTTCATTAGGTAAAGTCACCACAGATGGTTTCATTGATTTATTCGAAGGAAGAGCTCTGACTTTGATATCATCATTCTGAATATTTACCCCAAGTTTGACAATATCATTTTTATTCTGGACACCCATCATTACTAAGTTATGTTTTCAGGTTTGGAGGTCTCTTTCAAGGACAAAATTCTTTTGTACTTCTCAAATTGACTTAATCGCTTCCTTTAACTGCTTTAAGAATTCGTTATCCTTCCGAAGAGATTTTTCCTCTAGAGTTCTTCAAAACATTTACCTATATCCTCCATCCTCTCTCCATTGAATGTGACCCCTTGTTCCAAATCCGTTATATTTCCTTAAACATTCTTTCCACATTGGTAGAGCCTTCCTGTTTCCTCAGCAACCTTTCCTTTATTTGTAAACTCCCGGAGTTCCTGATGATTTTTTATCAGAAACCTCATCTTCAGAATGGCAACATGAAGTACACTGCCATAGGAGATGCTTATTTTCAACCAGATCTTCCTCCTTTAGGCTACTCTACTGCAATGCTACGGCCGGCGAGTAGAACCATTTGCTCTGCTTGCTATTCTTTAGATTTCATCTACCAAGAAGACTCATCTAAAGTATCCTATAAACAAATACTAGAAGCTTGCAAAGCTATCGCCGTTTACTTGTCATATTATATAATTATATTGTTGCAACTGAGAAGGCCACTAGGGACCAATTGAATAATGGCTAATGCTTCAAATACAAATGTGGGAGGATCACAACTTCAACATTCACCCCCGGTTTCTGAAAGGCTGATCAACACAAATGTTAACTAATCAGTGATCAATCTCTTGTTAACCCCCATCTGAGTTGCGCAAAGCGCAAAAACTCGGACTGATTTGACATTAACAGTTCTGTTAACTTTGACCAGCCTTTCAGAAACCGAGGGTTAGGGGGTCAAATAGACCAAACATTGAAAAGCCTTCATTACCACTCACAAAAAGTATTTGGTATCCTCCGAAGATGGGATCATTCAAATGTAAATATTTTAGGTATTGATTTATTTATTGTTGAAATGTGATAATTTAATAAAAATTATTAATGTTCCAATCTTGTTTTCTTTATTTTATTGAGTATTTTCTGAAGCCCTGATCTCAAAATAGTGATACTTTGTGATTCTATTTTACGTATTATGTATTATAACATTTCATTTTGGCAGTTAGTGAAGTATTTTATCGTTACAGAATTTCAAATCACTGAACAGATGTTTTAAATCATCTGCAGTTAGTTCTGTTTGTGTAGAAACACTTGGATAATTAGTTGTGAAACACCCTTCCATAGGGTCATCTTCCAATTTATATCATCTTTCAAAATTGTGGCCACACTACTACTTGATGCAGAAGAAAGTCGAAATAATTTTAATATTTTTTACTATTTCATCTAAATAAAAAAAACTGCTGAATAAGTTCACTATTTTATTTATTTTAAAATTTGACTCTTGATGCCTAATGCATTTTTTCACATGTTAACGATAAAGGCGGCATGAAGGTACTTTCAGTATTTCGTGAGGGTATGTGAGGTGTGAATATACAATAGCGCAAAAGCTCCTGACTTCAAGTCAGTGCTTTTCTCGAATTGTTTTCCCATCCATGTGACTAGTGGGTTTTTATATTTTTTGAAGTCTAGTAAAAGTCCTCAAAGTTCCACATTGAATTTTTATTAATAAACTGCAATAAATTGACAAAACATACTGATATGATTATAATTGATTCTTTTGATTATTAGTTACTTCACATAAGGACTTAGATAATGATTCTCCAAACAAAAAAATAACACAAAATATGGAGGAAATTTAATGACATAATATTTAAATTGATATGATTTGCTTTACAACATTTTTCATTGTTTTTAATTATAGTTAGTATATGACTAGACAAAATAATATATCAAAAACTTATTTGTCGAAACTTGCACACTAACCACAATTCACAACATTTATGGAAGAGCGAAAAAGTTTGATATGAATAAATATTTTACCTAGTGAGGACATACACACTGCAGACGAAATCTGAAATTTCGAAACTTCAAGAATAATATTTCAACAATCTTCGTCTTCAGTGTCTTCGTCTAGTGCCTATTAACGCATTTTTAGAATTTGTCAAGCCACAATGATATATATATATATTGTCATTCACTATAAATATGTTGATTTATTTGAGCTAATTATACTATATTTGCCACTTTGTGGCAAAATAGTGTAAACGATATTTTAAAAAAACATTCTGAAGTAGATTTGAATAAATTACACAAAAATGAACCTAGTTTATAATAATGGATCATTCATAAATTAATAATCCATCTATTTTCAGTCCAGTGAAATTAGGCCGTGAATACACGGAAATTTATTTCGATCAATATAAGACAAAAACGCTTTGTGACTAGTTTTTTAAATCATTTTGATATAATGTATACCTAATAAACTATTCAATAGATATTATATAGGGAAGCCCATATTTTTCTAATTTAAAAATCTGAGAGTTCAATACACTTTACATTGAAGCCACAAGTATATAATTTCACACCACATCGAATAGTTTAAATATTTAGCAACATTTATGACAATTTTCACTTGAACACTTCATATATCCTCATTTGATTTTAAGAACGCCTGACTTAATCTTATGCAGTCTTCGCGAGAACAATGTGATGTAAACTATGTTTCCTCTACAACATTATTTTCCACATTCGTAGAAATTTACTTCTAAGTTTTTACTGATACTTGTAAAATAATCCATATTTTGTGCAGATGTTAGGTTGGTCTGTTATTTTTTGGTCCTCAAGTTTCAATTTAGTTTAAATTTAGATAATCAAATGAGGTGTTTGTAGTGAAAAAGGTCTGGAAGACATTCATATTGATATTGATAATATTTGAAACGAAGAACATTAAAATGTGAATTTAAAATATAATCAAACTATCAAAGAATTACCTAATTCATCAAAATAGATCTTAAATGGAAAACTATACAATATATTTGAACATAAATTCAACAATTTAATCTAAAATAAATTATTTTGATCATTTAAATGCTTATATAATAAAACTCAACTGAGTTACGTTTAACGGAACTTCGGCACCTATAAAAATCAAAAGTTCGAGAATTTAAACGGCAGATGCTTGCATTTTAGCTCTCAACGTCTTCACATCATCGTCTATCCTGACAAGCAATCGCATTTTCTGAAAAATAAAGTATACATATAGTGAGTTCTTTTCATAAAACTAGGTATACTAACAAAAACAGGTATATTCTGGAGGTGTGCTGGCAGAATTGGTCGCCTTTACCTTGTCACTTGAACACTCGAAGCCGTTCAAAGTAACGGCACCAGAACCACATGCCCAGCATGGCTACCTCACCTTGTGGGAGATTAAATTTGAACACTAATGGTCTGTACCTAGTACATAGCTTTGACTGCCCTAGCGTTGATGTGTAACTCTTAGGTCTGACCTGGAGAGTTTGGACCATTGTTTAGATGGACCAATCATTATTGAGCCAGATATGGTGCTCCAGAGTTCTTGGATCTTTTGGTCCAACCATCTGTTGTTCTCTCACCTTGCTGCCCCGAGAGAGATGCCACAGGCCGGATTAGGTCCAATGAGTGAAAGCCTTCCGAGCCCCCAATGAGTCCGCCACCTCATTGCCTGAGTGGCCCGAAAACCAGATGAGCTGTAGCTCATCTGGTTTTCAACTGTAGTCTGCTGTGCTCTCCCAGTTCAGCAAGTGTGTTCCGGCATTCCTGCACAAGCAGGAAGCCAAGGCCCTCACGGTGGCTGTCCAGAATTTCAGTTTGTAGCGTTGTTATAGATCTACTTAATTGTAGTGATTCTCCCTGCTGGTAGCTATTCCCTTTACTCTCTTCAAAGGTTACACACCATATTGTAATGTAGATATATTTGATTTTGTTACTTACAGTTTCTCTGCTTCCTGGAGTTTTCATCCAGATATAAATCATATAACCAGGTATACAGAGCATGGAAGTCAATGCGGTGAACCACCCAAAGAGATGTGCCCAAAGAGGAAACTCATAGTTGAGGTATTTGACCGGAGTCCACTGCACTATGTTGAAGATGAATACTCCCTGGAAATCGAAATTTGTATAAGATTCGGTACTCAGGAGTTCCCCAGCTAACGTAAATTAAGTACTTCAAAAATTCTGAATAGGGATATTGCTCCAGTTGATGGAAATTGGTCTTACAAAGCAAATGGCTGGTGTTGTTATAGTCCAACAGAATTTCCACCATTTCATGGGATAGTAGCCGATCATTTCCTTGATACCATCGTAGAATCTGTCGCATCCGAAAGCCCAGGAAATTGCGATACATTCGAAGAATATCAAAAAGAGAAGACAGAATCCACTGACTGCATAAGAGTCCAATATTTGGAAGACGTACATTCCTCCCTGAAAAGTTGCAGACATATTTCACCATTTAATCATTCCTGGAATATATTAATAATTACCTGTGATATACAAGTTAGACCAACTAAGTAGGAAAGAGCGCAAACAATAGCAATGAATATTTCCTTTCTCCTCCGGAGAAGCACAGGCCATTCATCGATGATTGCAGTAACAAATCCTTCCATTGTACAAAATTGGGAATCCAAACCGATCAACAGAATCATCAGGAAGAAGAGACAAGCCCACAATGGAGAACCTGGAAGCTGAAGAACAGCCGAAGGGTAAGCCAGGAAGGCCAGACCAGGTCCTAACAAAAAACAATTCATTATAGTGTGCAAAGTATTTTTGTGGGAAAAATAGTTCACAGTTCTATTATTTTATAGTTCTCACAAAATTATTTTACCTGAAGCAGCGACTTCTGCGACTGGCTTCTGCTGCTCATGCGCCATGAAGCCAACTACAGAAAATATGACGAATCCAGCGAACATACTGGTACTCGAGTTAACTGAACATACAATCAAAGCGTCTCTGGAATAAGGAAAAAAGTAGTGAAGAGGTTAGTTCCAATGACATCAGGCTTACTTATAAACGTTGTTGCTGAATTTATTGTAGCTTCCAAGAGCAACAAGTGTGCCCAGACCTAACCCATAGGAGAAAAATATTTGGGTTACAGCATCAATCCAGACCTGCGACTCTTTCAGTTTGGACATGTTGGGCATCACATAGAATTTGATGCCTTCCATCGCACCAGGCAGGGTGATACCTCTGATAAGTAAAACTGTCAAAAGTACATAAGGGAAAAGAGCGGTGAAGTAGACAATTTTTCCAGTCCATTTGACACCTTTCCATATGCAGAAATAGCACAGGATCCACACCAATAGAAGGGTACCGGCTAGTTCCCAACGGATTGATCCAACATGTTCAATTCCAGGGGAAATTTGCAGTGTTCTACGCCTGCGAAGAATATTATTGTTAGTTCGAAAAATGATCAAATCAAAGGAAATTTTCTATTATTACAGGGTGTCCCTGAAGTCGACGTCAATCCGGGAGGGAGTGATAGGCCAAGTCATAATAGTTATGGCGTTTTAACTCCTGCTACTACAAATCGTTATCAATCAATTGTATTTTAATTATGTATCCTGAATATTGCTTTACGCTAGCTTGGTAAGTAACTCTAAAAATTGGCGCGTTCAATGAGGATTTCAAAATGGTATAACACTTGCTAGTAATTAAGCAAGTTTCTTGGATATTTTTTATTGTAAAGAAACCCAGTTTTGAGCAATTTTTGGCGCTTTTGTTCCTCGGAACAGAGTGCTTATCAATTTGCCCAAATGTCTGTAATTTTCGAATTTTTGGCTGAAAATGGTCCCAAACGATTTGGTTCTACTCACTGATCAAGAATCCGTGGTCGAAATCAATTTTGTCCGGCCGGCTGTCCGTCTGTTAACACGATAACTCTCGAACGAAAAGAGTTAGAGAATTGTAATTTTCAGGGTAGGTTTGGAGCGTAAATATCTCGGACGAGTTCGTTAACCGGTGAAATCCACCAAGCGGTTTCGGAGTTATGGTCGTTTTTAGTAAACATATTTTTTATGAATATTTCCGAAACCGATCACTCGATCTATCTGAAATTTAGCATCAAATTGTAGAATAATGACCTTTATACGCATGCGAAGTTTTTTTTTGATCGGGTTGCCGCAAAGGGTAATTTTTTTTTTAATTTGAAATTTTGCTTCTGCAATAACTCTCGAACAAAAGGAGCTAGGCAGTTGAAATTTACAGAGTAGGTTTGGGAGATAAATTTCTCGGTCAAGGTCGTTATTGGGCAAAATAGGCCAGATGGTTACGGAGTAACGAAAAAAAAAAATGTTTAACTTACAAATTTCAAATTCAATTTATTTTAAGATGCAATTTCACCATAAATATCCATTGATATCATTTTCTACTCTAACAAGTTAACACTTTCGGAGATATGTTTTTTCGAAATTTCAATAATGAATCGTTGTTTTTGCAGAATGCTATAATTATTCTATCTATGAATTATTATATGATCTGTGTTCATACTCGTACATGTCATCCTGTTCTATAAGAGAGAGTCAAAATCATTTCAGCAATTTCAATTTGATTTCTTCCATGGTGCAGTTCTCATTCTCAGATTGCTCATTTAATCTTGATAAACAAACTATTATTTGAATTGAATTTCCTTTATGATGCAGTTCTATCAGAAGAATACATTTATATCATTCCCAAGTCTGAGAAACCAATACTTTCGCAGATATGATGTGCCAAAGTTTGAACAAGAGCGCCAAAGCTCCTGTCCACAGGGCTTGAACCAATTTTCTCACTTACTCTAACTTCTTAGAGTCACTGTAACTTATTCTACAGTGACTATATTATATATAGTCACCAAGCTGAGGCAGTTGGCCTAAAATATTAGGCACCAATTTGGAGAAGCAATATTCCGGATAAGTACATAATGAAAATAAAATTGAAATTGAAATAAATATTCGTAGTAGGGAGAGTTGTTAAAGCACTATAACAGGGTGAAGATTTTCTCGATTTTTTTTAAAGGGCTATATTAGGATACTACGTAACTTAGATTTTTTTAAATATTTTCCTTATAACTATCACCCCGCTTCCCGGCTTGACGTCGACTTCTGTGACACCCCGTAATGAACATTTTTATAATAATATATATATTAATATATTGTTAATATTGAATTATCTGTTTTCCTCTCTGTTTTATTTTATTTGTTATGAAGTTTTTTGAATTCACAAAGAGACGAAAATTTCTATAAAAATATAATTTTATATCCAAAATTTGTTGTCGATATTGAATACATTGGGAACTTTATAAAAGCTTCCAGATAAATTATATGTTTTTTAAGTACATTGAACAATAATGTTTAATCAATTACTGCAATATGTCGACAAGGCGAAACTTTTTGAAAATCTGGTTAATTAATAAAAGCTAAGTAAGTTTGACATTTCAGTACCTATGTGTTTCCCACTACCCAACACATACCCACTTACTGCAAGCTAGTTCTAAAATAATTAAAGATCTTACTCCCAGAATTCCTTGACTGGATCTGTCAGTTCTGCTATTGATACGTTGAGGTTCTTGATTGAACAAATTTTGCTAAAACTATTATTGGGGTTAAATTGCTCCCAGCAGGTAAGTGCTCCTCTGTCATATGGATTAACGCAGTATTCGGTGTTCCAGTAATTGTGGCAAGTCCTCCACGGTACATCTAGAAAATAATCACCATTTATACCCACTGAAATATACATTTGGTACGTAGCTCGGTATGCTGAGATACTGAATGATTACAAGATTTATGGACCTCTTCATACCAGCGATGCCTTTACCTTCGGTAATTTCAGCTAAAGCAAATTATTGTGATGAGCCTGGAGCTTTTTACTTGGGGAAGCAATTGATACTGTATAATCATGTCGAAGAACTACATTGCACAACTGTTCAAAGAAGAGAGACGACAAACTAATCCTGAAAATATAGCGGTAGAGTTAGACCCGGACATAAGGAAAGGATCGCACAGTGAACTAACATGGTTCACGGACGGTTCAGTGATGGGCGGACGCTTTGGAGCTGGAGTGTATGGGGATGCACCCAATGGGAGCATTTCGATGACGCTTGGGCAATTCCTCTCTTCGGCCATAGCCGGGATTAGAGGTGACCAAGTCGGCCGTGGAAGGCGCCATTGAAAAATGGATCCTTGCGCAGCACACTCAGCACTGGAACAAAACTGAGGGGTCAGCGGCATAGTAAGTTAAGGATGGGGCAGCCCTGTCCTTCACTAACTAAATAAGTTTGAGTAGGAGTAAGCTTAGGGGAGTAACTGGCCTACTAACAGGACACTGTACCCTGAGAAAGCACCTGAACAACATGAGGATTCTCCGAGAAAACCCTGTTTATAGGAAATGTGGGGAGGCAGACGAAACTGCATAGCATGTCATATTTAACTCTCCAGACCACACACAATGGAGACTTCACTATGGGGGCGGTTACACGACCTTGAGTGCCAGAAACCGTGCGAGGAACCTAGTCAAGGGTCTAATCCTACTTGCTAAGAAAATGGACCTTATGTAGTTAATACATCGACAAGGCAGTGGGGATGAGACCCATATATAAGCAGGTGCAGGACTTAGCTCGGTTAAGTAAACCTGAGCTGCAGGGAGACCCTATGAAGGCTAGCAACCCGAGCTGAGGGGGATCAACCATGAGACCCTGTCAGCTAAATAGGAGACCAACCGAGGTGCAATAAGCCTCTCTAGGTTGCAGCACGGGCTACTCGCCCAAACGGTATTAGTCTAACACAAACGATAGCAGCTTGACACTTTCTTGGCCATTGGACATTTTCATGTAAAGTGAAACTATGTTACTATGTTTTTTCAAAGACTATCATTGTGACAAATGTCAGAGTAATATTAAACTTTATAAAAAAGTTTTTTTTTCGTTGGTATTATTTCGGTACTATATATTAGGCAACATTCTCCAATATATATTGCTTCTGACAAATAAACTGCTCCACAAGAGTTTAGGGATAATCGTTTCAACTAAAATAACTGACATTCTGAAACCTATGTTTGCGCTGAAAACGTAATTTAATATAGTTTTAGGTTCAAAACTATAAATGCACGTAAGTTTTGTGGTCTGCAACATAAACAGGGTGATTAACAGAATAGGGTCGAATTTAACGACTTTTATTTCCGGACATTTTATTGTTTTTTCTGTCTTTTTATGCCTTCCATACAAGGTACCTCGGGCCACCACGGGCATCAATGACCGCCTGACATCTTCGTTGCATACTGTCAACGAGGGTGTTGAGCATATCTTGACGAATTTCATTCCATAAACGAGGCAGTAGTGCTTTGAGGTCATTCAATGTTTCTGGTGGAGGTTGGTGATCATCTAGTCTTCTTTGTAGCATATCCCATGCATGTTCAATGCAGTTTAAGTCTGGCGAATGCGGAGGTATTGGTAAATGTGGAATACCATGCTCGTCTCGCGCATTTTCTACTATTGCTGCTGCACGATGTGGTCTTGCGTTATCGTCAAGAAATTGGAAAGCTTCACCAATGGCAGCATGAAAATTTGGCACTACGTTGCCAATGACATGTTCCTCATAATGTAAAGCAGTCATATTGACAGGACAAATGTGAAGGTCTGTGCGCCCGTTGTAACATATCCCAGCCCATACCATAACAGAGCCTCCTCGAAATGGATGAACCTCTTGCACATGACGGTGATTTCGTGGTATACGCGGCATTGTCCATACCCTTATTCTTCGAGAATCTGAAAATCGACCGTATCTGGATTCATCTGTGAAAAGTACACTACGCCATTGGACGTTCAGATTAACATGCTGCCTGGCCCATTCTAATCTTTGCCGTTTATGCTCACGTGTTAACGGAACACCCCTCAATGGACGTCTAGAAGCCAGGTTAATCTCCCCCAAACGACGTCGGATGGTTTCAATGGAAATTTCAGGACCATTGGCATTCAAAAGTCGATTTCTCAGCATCCTACATGAAGAAAGAGGATATCTCGTTGCCGAAATGGTGACAAAACGGTCTTGTGCGGGTGTTGTTTTTCTTGGTCCACCAACCCTATGTCTTTCCTGCACCGAACCTGTCTCATTGAACCTATTCCAGAGTCGCGATATTACACTTTGCGATACTTGAAATGTTTCTGCCACAGCGACTTGAGTGTGCCCACCCTGTAGCATACCGATAGCCCTATTAGCCTCGGCGTTTGTTAATTTACGTCTTGGCATCTTAAGAAGCTTGTGAAATTTACTTTTTAAGTTCGATATCGCTAAGAGACTGGCAATAAATTAACTGCATATTGAAATGCTAAATCTTACGAATAATGTGAAAAACTGCCAAACTCAAGAAAAAAGACGACCAGATGGTGAAAATATGCATTCAAATCGAATTAATAAGTTTTTATTGGCAGTTGATCATGTTCTTGATATTATCTTCAAAATGTTACGCCCCTCAGAACAACTTGATATGATATCCCCAACTCTTGTGGAGCAGTTCATCTATAGTGCTTATATAACGCATAAGCCATTTCAAAACAATTGAAATTTTTTATTTTGTGTATATTTTTCAGAGATTGGGAGAGAAAACATTGAATGATTTAATATCATTCGAATTCAATAGTATCATTATTAATTAAAGAAAGAATAATAGTATTTGATATTCAGGGTTTAATATTATTCAAAATACAATTGTAATTGGCGACGTTTCGGGCAGTGCCCTTTTTCTAGCCTGTAAAAAACAATATATTAGATCTCTATCCAACAAAGCGTTCAGAATTTTAGAATACTTATAAATTGGTTGTTTGTTCTTATTGTTTTTTACATTGTGTATATTGTTTTTTACAGGCTAGAAAAAGGGCACTGCCCGAAACGTCGCCAATTACAATTGTATTTTGAATAATATTAAACCCTGAATATCAAATACTATTATTCTTTCATAAATCACACAGGGTAAATACTTTCCATTCGATTATTAATTAATTTACTAAATTCTATGATGAGAGGAATATTCCATGTGCATCCTAGTGAGGCAGTATAAATAGAATTGGAAAGTAGGCATGTATGTGCCACCACAATTGCCTATTGTTAACGTCCAACCTACTCT
Organism: Halyzia sedecimguttata; assembly: GCA_937662695.2. NCBI lineage: Eukaryota > Metazoa > Arthropoda > Insecta > Coleoptera > Coccinellidae > Halyzia > Halyzia sedecimguttata. The sequence goes on from OW569420.2 coordinate 8,062,889, forward strand.
ATATTTATTCAACAATTGATAAGAACGTTCATGAGTATTCTTAGTCATTCTGATCACGGATATTTGAATGACCATTTCAATAACTAAGAATTGCGCGGAGATGTTTACTATGTCATTGAATATAACTATGAATTGTTTACTCTGCTGGTGGTTTCAGATGGATCATAATTTGTTTCCTTTTGGCTTTGTCTCCTCGAGTATTTAATTTTCACAACAGTGCTCCGACATAATAATGCTAATCTATCCCTAAAATTAGCATTCGCATGGGATTTCGACAGATGTTGTGTCGGGTTCAAATCTCGGTTCGTCAATAGGTTATATTTTTGGAGGTTTGGCATATTTTCCCAAATGGTGGACCGAAAGAAAATGAGAACTTTTACAATTTCGAATCATACAACATTTTATGAGTTATTCGTTAATCGATTGCACAAAAAGTCATCCATTTGGTACACGGTTAGATGAAAAGCAAAGGAGGGTACTGGTATTGGAGTATATCGGCTGAAACTGAGGGTCTCTGTATCCCTGGTACATGAGCCCTCTATCTTACAGGCAGAGACACTAACTATCTATATTTGTGCTCAAGACTGCCTGAAAAGAAACTTCAAGAGGGAGCACATCTACGTTATAACGGACAGTATGGTTACATTGAGAGACCTGGAATCACTCATCTAAGGTTCCCTACTGTCCTGGGAATGTCGGAATATCATGAATCAATTGGCTAGAGGCAATAAAGTAACTCTTCTATGGCTGCCAGGACACTGTGGTAATGAAGGAAATGAGAAGGCCAATGAACTTGCGAAATAGACCTCCAGAGTAACACCTGCTGGGCCAGAACCCTTCTGTGGGCTTGGAAAAAACCACAACAGGGCAGCGATCCAACAATGGGAACTGAATGTGACCCATGATTGTGAGACCCATAATCACGTATGGGGCAGTAGTCTGGTACACAATAACAATCCAGAAGAGCACGAGGAAAACCGTCGTTAAAGTACAAAGGCTGGCCTGTGTGTGCATGTATCACTGGAACTATGGGAACCTGTTCTACCGGGGCACTTGAGTCAGAAATCTCATACCACTTCATCTAATGATAGACAAAATGGCCTACGAAGTAAATCTCAGAATATCTAGGAAATTAACAAGTAATGTGAGTATTAAAAAACAGAAAGCCTGGTCTTCTCTTACCAGGTACATCTCACCAGCCAATCTTCCTATAGTGACGAAATGTTTAAGAAAGTAAGCATCGAAATGAACTTCACTACGATGCTCGGTAGGAAAAAAGTCTGGGAATGGGAATCCACCACCCAAGTTCTTAAAGAAAATGCCATTAATTGGTACACACACGATTCAAAAAACACTACAGGAGCTGGCGCTGGAGTATATGGGAAAGGAACCAAATGCTCACTATCGCTAGGCTCCTATCCGAGCATATTTCAGGCAGAAGTACTTGCAATAGAAAGATGCGTGGAAATGAACCTAGAAAGAAACTATCAGAGTTGTGACCTAGCAATCCACTCTGATAGTCAAGCTGCTATTAAAGCTCTGAGCTCCCATGTTATCGAGTCCAAGCTAATATGGGAGTGCCGAATAAAACTCAGTGAAATAGGCAAGAACAACAGGATCTCCTTGGTCTGGGTTCCTGGTCACGGCGGGCATTTAATGAAATGAGGACGCCAACTTGCCAAGAAAGGAGCACAAACCCCCTTTATTGGCCCGGAACCCTAGTGTGGGGTTCGTAGATACACCTACAAAAGTGATTTTCGGATGAAAGAAGAAACTGAAAGAGGTATTTTCTCTCTCCGGAATGTATCACTCCAAAAAAATCCTCCGGAACTCTGACACTGTCAGATCCAAGAAATATATGGACCTCAGTTCGAACAGGCTGCACCTCCTCACTGGTTTCCTCACAGGGCACTGCGGCCTTAGGAAGCATATGATGACATTAGGGCTAGCAGAAACAGACGAGTGCAGATTCTGCTGGGAGGAGGATGAAACTCCTGATCACCTGCTTACGGAATGCCTCGCCATCTCAAACCAACGCAAGGAACACTTTGAGTTATAAAACTGCAGAAGCGAAGATGTAGCCTCTTTGAAGCCATCCCAGATACTGGAGTTCATCAAAACTCTGGAACAGGAAGGCGAGCTGAAGATAGTGATGACATCGACAGCTCCTGAAGCCACCACGAGCTGAGCTTTGGGTAACGGTGTGACTGTTGACAGGGCATTGCCGCTACAAATACCACTTGTTCAACATGGTAAATGAGGAGAAGAAAAATGCAGACTTTTTGGATCGGAAAAGGAAACAGCCGAACATATAGTTTGCAAATGTCCAGAGCTGGCCAGCCTAAAACTTTAGCATATGGGTCACTTCTAAATCCTCACGACGTGATAACAAAGGCTCCTAAGGACGTCATCAGGTATGTTCATAATTGGCAATGTCCTTAGGATTGAATAAGTAGAGTAATAGAACAAAATATCGCATCGGTTGCAGTTCTGAAGCAAGCCACACGACCCCTTTCTAATAATAATAATAAGAAGATAAGAGTAATAAGTTATGCTAGAGATGCTCAAAGTCTACCCTAACATCGTCCATGCGATGGAAAACATCATGGCGGTATGGAGGACTAAGTTTGCCGTTCGATCTGAAGGTCGGACCACTTATACCGGATGTTTGAGATACAGGCGAGGCGTATTTCAAGGAAACTCGCTAAGCCCATTATTGTTCTGCATAACACTTCTACCATTAACAACTGAGTTGAGGGCGAGCAGAATAGGGTACAAGGCCGGGCCACCAGGTAGAAGAGAACATCTGATCTCACATCTCCTCTACATGGACGACTTAAAACTGTACGCTTCTTCCAAGGCAGCACTACAACAGCTACTGAATATGGTTGCCGAATACACCTCAGCAATAGGAATGTCATTCGGTCTGGACAAGTGTGCTGTTTTTCATCTAAGCAGAGGAAGAACTGAAGAAACAGGAGAAGACATCGACCTAGAAGAGGGAATAAGCATTCGACACCTTGAAGAAAAGGAAACATACAAATTCCTTGGGATGAAACAACGAGGTGCACTGGAGACAACCCAAATCAAGGGTACCTTAACAGCTAGCTACAGAAAGAAGATCCGAGATATATGGAAGTCACAGCTGTCCGGGAAAAATGAAGTATAAGCTACGAACAGCTTGACAGTCCCGATAATCACCTACTCATTCGGGATAGTTAACTGTCAGTGAATGAAATTGTCGAGCTAGACAGAACCACTCGAAAGGTGATGAACATGAATCGTAGCCCGTATCCCAACAGCTCGATTCAAAGGATATAGGTACCTTCCACGAACGCAGGGAGGCAGAGGTTTGCAAAGTTTGGAATACCAACACCATCAACGACCGTTGGAAATGGCAATAAGGATATTGCGAAGCGAAGACTCGCTTCTGAAAATGGTGGCTAATCATGAAATAAGGAACCAAGGAGCTTTCCTATTTAGGGCTGGTCAGAGAGCTTTGGAGAAGCTCAGTATAATTGGTATATCCATCGATCATTTGCTAGACAGAACACCTATCACGCCAACAGACCAAAGAAGAGAGATAAGACAGGCACAACTGAAGACACTACTCGAAGATCACATGAGTAAACACCTACACTCCATATTATTCAGGAGTTTGAAAGATCAGGGCCTGTCGGAAGAATTATACTTCGCCTTTTTGAAGTCCGCTGGACTCAGGTCGGAAACGGAGGGATTTGTTATAGCTTGTCAAGATGGGGTGATAAATACAAGATGGAATAAAAAGAACATCATGGAAGTGGACACGCCCACAACGTGCAGAGCATGCCACAGCCAGCAAGAAACTATTATGCACATTCTGTCTGCTTGCAGAGTCCATACTCCATCAGGATATGTGGAAAGACATAATGCGGCACTCCGAATTCTCTACTTCCATCTGAGAGAGGTTTATGGTATAGACAAGGAACCAGTGCTACCATATGTGCCTCTGGAGATTGAAGCAGTTGTTGAAAATGGCAGGGCTCGCATCTACTGGAACTATGCGATTCCAACAACTCGGCAGATCCACGCCATAAAGCCAGATATACTTCTGCTGGACAAAGAACTCAAGGAATTGTTTGTCGTCGAATTTTCCTCCCCCGCAGAAAATAATGTGGTGATGAAAGAAGAGGGAGAAATACAAGGATTTAATGTTCGAACTTGGGGATCCTGTATCCAAGGCATAAGGTTAGGATGGTCGTACTAATCATAGGATGCCTAGGCGGAATGAGAGCAAACTACGTGACCGAATTGAAGATTATTCCTGCCTGCAAATCTCTGGCCGAGGATTTAGCGCACAGAATGCAGAAGGCGGTGTTGCTCGGATCACTTCGAGTCATCAGGTCCCATCAACTATGAAGGCCGCTTGCAGCTCATCTCTTTTGTTAGGAGACGCTGTAAGGGCAGGACGAAGAACTACTCCAAGGAACGTGCGAGAGGTTATTTAGTGAGTAACCAATCAACATCTAGAGTCTCACACTCCTGAGAGAAGCGGACCCTCTCAGGGCGGGCCTATAATAGGTTTTTCCTCTCGAGCGGATTAAAAAAAAAAGTTCCTTCCACGAAGTCACAATATATCTTCGGAGGATAATTCATAAATATTGATGTGAAAATGAATTAGGATTACTTCGATCATTTCATCCAGATCTATTCGCTACAAGGGCTGAAAATTGCAGGTTTGAATGTGGAAAATATTTCCCTAAAACTGACGGATTCATTTGAATGCAGGAATGTCAACGTTGTATTTCATGTTGTCATATTTCAGATATAATGAATATTTTTAAAATAAAATAAAATAATGGGCCTGCATACCATTTGCATCATCGAACATAACATGTAATCACCTATATCCTAAGAACGATTTGAACCTGCCACCACCGGCGTAATAGGACAGTCTTCAGTTCAGCACCGAGATCGTCATTCATAATAGCACATTTTATCTTCTTTATATTCAAATATTCCTACTCACCTGACCGTAACGACATAAAGAAGTAGAAAATTGCCCATGCCAATATTACGATATAGTAAATATTCATCCAACATGACATGACAGCCGCTGCGTACCCAATACCTGGAAAAAGAAAAAAAAAATATGAATTGTGATTTACTTCAAATACTATCAATTCAGAGCAAAATTCTCACAATTTCATTGTCAACAAATAGAAGTGTCCGAAAAGTAAATTAGACCTCTGAAATTGTCGGCCTTGATAATTGTATTATCAGAAAATAAATTATGTGGATGGAATTGCGAATGTGAACAGTATATACAGGGTGATTCACAAAACCGTTCGTTAGAATATTTCAAAGAAGGAAACTTTTTTATAGTTAAGCTTTGTTAGGAAAGATGAATTCTTGGAAAAAAATTCAGATTCGTTCGACTTCCGATCTGACCGGAAATGATACCAACTTTCATTTTTTCAATGTAATATCCAGTTTTTTCATTGATAATCAGATTACCCATTGTTTCGATGTACCACTTACATATTATTTTTTAATTAAATTTTTATTTTTTTTCTCATATAGGGCTTCATTCAATTGTGCAATGATGGTATTTAATCTGAGAGTTCCGCCAATAGGTTCTCGGGGAATGGGTTAGTTAATCTATATTTATGCATAGAGTTCACAATTCGAATTAAAAGAGCAGACGACTTCAGGCTTCTTGGTTGTTTTTATTCAAATTGAGAAAACAGTTGGACCATTAGGTTCAAGCGACTTCAAAATGAGAATCTTATTGTCTGGAATATAGGGGAAAATTGGAAATGAATTCGGAAAATAATGAAGTTTATTCCAAGAATTCAAAACAACACGCCTGCGAATATGGGGCGGGACATTTACGAAAGAACTGTTGACCAATGAATAGTTGTTAATCTAGTAGTTCCAGTCATACATTAATTCAGATGGGCAACTATATGAATTTGTGATACCTACTCAACATTAGTTGTGATCTATAAATGTTTAATCCGATTTTATGATTCCAGCAAATCTATGGTTGTCAGAAATTAAGATACATATAATACACATTCACAGAAAACACATATTATCCTACACATCTTGTGAAAAATACACAAAGTACTCCGAATATTTGTGTTTTGAATCCGATTCCGTTCAAATTTTATATTTAGATGTAGAATCATATTGTTAAGGTATATACAATATTTTGCGAGGGGAAGTCCTGGTATTTATCACGAAATTAAAAGTCGAAGACTATCTTGGAGGTACGATAATTCGTTCAATTACAGCCTGATTCCAAAATTCTTACGTGAGTAAGAGCACATCATCAATTGGTATTCAGCTTCACGATCAGACGGTGCCGCAGCGGAAGTCTATTTCCGCAGCGGAAGTAGCTTTTTTCCAATTTTTTGCGTATATTGTCCCCCTGAATCTGCTGCCCAAATGTCTGTATTTTGGGAATTTTTGGTTTCGACTGACTAATGAAGAAGCCGAGGCCAAACTTAATTCTGTCCGTTTGGCCGGTAGCACGATAACTCTCGAACGAGATGACTAAGGGAGTTGATATTTTCAGAGTTTGAGGTATAGATATGTCGGTTAAGTTTGTTAATGGGCAAAATAATTTCGGTTGAAAATTCACCAAAGAGGCGCGCAAAAACTAAATTTTACCATTGACCGTACTCTTCCCCCTTCGCCATTTTGCAACCACAATAATATCAAGATTTCATTGTATGTGATGCTTTTATAGGGGTTATAAATAATTCGAAACGAACAATTAGTTCAGTATGTCCAGAAAGTAAGGATATAAATAAAATATTCAACATATTTTTGCGAACCGAGTCATCAAATTAAAAGGTTTATTCAAAACCAACAGATAAATATCTCATTCCGGGCAAATGAAAGTCTGGCAAAACCCATCAAGAATAATAAATCAAATTGCAATAATGAAGATAAATCTGGTATTTATCTGTTAAATTGTGGTAGTTATTTATAGGAAAAACAGTTAGAAATTTTCGAACAAAAATCAAGGAATACCCGGATTTCAAAATTCTACACAATTTTAATGAAGGTGCGCCACTATTATTGGGAAATGGTGGAAATTAATGGAGAAAAATATACAGGCCACTTAGTTAATGAACAAATAGATCTCAATTTTCTCCGTTAATTTATAAATTTATAGAAGCGGAAGGAATGAATTATTTTAAATTTTTACAAAGGACTAGCAGCGTAAGATGATGTAGTTTTGAAGTCGTAAGAAGAAGCAGAATAACAGAAAGCATCTGTCATCGATTGTCATGTATAGGGAGATTAGTTGTTAATAATTTAGTATGATCTTGTCTGAAGAAGATGCTGTGTCGACGAAACGCGCTACAATATTTAATAAATTGGTGTAAATCATATCTAATTTTTTAGCGCTTTCGCCATTTTGTAACTGTATTGAAATTGTATCATTCTTACACAAATTGATTGAATAATTCGCTCGAAATAATAATTAAGAATGACTATTTCAGTGAAATATTGTAAAGCACCATAATTTGAGTTAATATGGATTTGTTTGTATCAAGTAAAAGCCACCAGTATTCACTTTTTGAAGGAAATAATATTGATATTTTCTAGATTCTACTTGACTGTTTTGAATAACCTTACCATTTTACACGACAATTTTTTAATATAATATGAATAAACTTGATTCAAGCACTGACGTGAAGTCAGTAGCTTTTGCGCGTATGTTCTGTTGTCCATTCTCCTGCATTGGACACCCTTTATCGAATTTACCATGGTAAATTATGTTGTCCATTCTCCTGTATTGGACACTTAATTCGAATTTACCATGGTAAATTCGAATTAAGAGTGCAAAAGCTCCTGACTTCACGTCAGTGCTTGAACCAATTTTTTTTTTCGTTATTTTTTTCCAATTTTCTAGGGGTAGGTACGGTCCTAACAAAATTTTTTTTTCGTCATTTTTTTAAATTTTCCAGGGGTACGGTTCTTACAAAACTTCAAACACGTCTTTATGTTGATTTTCTACTATACTAGTTACCAAGCTTCAATTCGATCGAATCTTTATTTTTTAAGTTATCGAGGAAATAATATTCCAGGTGGGTATAACTCAGAAACCGTTAGACCGATTATGCCCAAAAACGAATTCAACTCTCCAATTCGGATACGCAACCTACCCTGAAAATTGCAAGTCCCTATCTTCTTTCGTTCGAAAATTATCGAGGCAACGGTCACCCATCTACTGAACTCGCACAAGGGTGCTCGAATCTCCCACAATATTTAACCGATCGTGTTAAAACTTGAAACTTGGCAGTATAGTTAGGTTTTGAAGGCTCTTGCAAAATTTCAGCAATTTCGAAAGAATAGTTACTGATATATAGATTTTTTTTTCCAATTTTCAATGATTTCTTAAAAATTTTTTACGAATACTATCCTCACGAAATTTTGCAAGAATTTTCGCGTTGGCATTCTACAACTAAAAACCATGTTTGAATTCAATCGGTTTTGTATTTTTCGAGTTGATGAGGAACAAAAAACAACCAAATTTCAGATGGCTATAACTCTAAAACAGTTTGGCCGATTATGCTTGTAAACAAACTGAAATGTCGCATTCAGATGCACAACCTAACCTGAAAACTTCGAGCCGCTATCTCTTTCTGTTCTCAGGTTATCGTGACAACAAAAATATTTTTTAATAATTTTCTAGCGATACGATTCTCACAAAATTTCAAAAACGTGCTTAGGTTTATATTCTACAACTATTCACCAAATTTCAGTTCGATCGGATTTATATTGGTTGAAAACAAAATGATTACTCGGAAACCATTGGGCCGATTACGCCCATTAACGAACTTGTCCGTCGTATTGGGATGCGCCACCTACCCTGAAAATTTCAAGTCGTTAGCTCTTTCCGTTCTCCAGTTACCAAAATCGTTCGTGACCATTTTCGTCAAAAAATTTGAAAGTTACAGACATTTGGGCAAAATGATAACGCGATGTTCCCCAGAACATACGCGCAATAAGGTTATTCAAAACAGTCAAATAGAATCGACGGCTTGGTATTTTCCGAGTGGAAAGTCTGGTTCGTAATGCACATTTCTGGGCAATAACCTTACTATTACACGCCAGTGCAAGTAATTTAAGAAGGGGGTCCATTGAGGCGACTAGACTTCTGAAAATTCATGCTGTCTGCCGATATTGAAGATCCGGTTTCTTAAAGAAAATCATGTGGACAGATGAGTCGAAATTTGATAAAGACGGCATCACAAATTATCATAACGCCTATCATTGGGCTCCCTTCAATATTTAATATTTCAGCATATTTTGTTAACAATTTCAATTTTCATAAATCACAACACTAACGGGGAGATAGGGTTTTTTTGCTGAGGTTTTTTCCCTAAGCTCTAGTATCATATATCAAATTATATGGTACCCCGTTACACTAACCTCTGCTAACACTTTTTTCATACACATGCTTTATTGTTAGATGAAAAATTAATTGTAATGCTCAAGTTCAAAAGAATATATATATATTGGGCTCCCAAAGCGCGTGGTAACCCAAAGAAAAAAAGAACAAAAGGGTCACAAAGGAGATTCAGTCTAAACGTGGGGATGACCATCATGACAAATTACTTGATAGGGCCATATTTCCTGCCCGATAATTTGGATGACGAAACATATGAAAACTTTTTGAGGCATTACCCTGTTTGTTGGAAGATTTGCCTGTTACAGTGGGACGAGACATGTTCTTTCAACATATGGCTTCCCAGCGCACTACAGAAGGAGTGTTGGAGCTTGGTTGGACGTGAAGTACCCAAATGAATGGATTGGGAGAACCGGACCTATAGTATGGCCGGCGAGGAGCCCCGATTTAACGCCTATGGATTTTTATGTGTGGAGTCATATGAAAAGCCTAGTGTACGACCAAATGACGCCGATTGCAAATGTCGATATTCTGAAACAGAGGAGTTTTGATGCAGCTGAGGAAATGAGGCGGAGCCTGCTAACTTCTGTCATGAAAAGTAATTTAACGAAACAAATGAGAATTTGTGTGAGAAATGACGGCGGCCATATCGAACAAGAGTTATAAAAATATTGTTTTGTTTCTTTTTTTATGTACGTATTATTAGCTTCTTTTACCTATAAAACTAAAAATGTACCCTCTACTACCTTAACTGTATAATTTGGTCAATGTTTTGACTATTTAATAGCAACTGTTATACCTTTTTGAACAGCTGAAGAAACGAAGAAGTTTTTAAAAACATTTGCAGAATAACTTCCATACATTGTTTTTTAAGAAAAGCGCTTCAAAGTTAAAAACATTCAGTGAAAATTCTTCAATTCTAACCTTTGTCAAGCAGTCTTTTTAAACTGTTAGTAGTTCAGTTTTTGTTGATAATTTTCTAACTAGATGCATCAAAAAAACGGACCCTAGGAGCTCTAATTCTGGAAAAATTCGATAAAAAAGCCAAAAAATGAGGGATTCAAAAGAAATCTTTAAAATTCAATATCTCAATAACAGTGAAATTTGGGAGAACATATTATAGGACCAAATTCATCAGAAATTACCTAAATAATAATGTCCTTCAATATTCAGTGCGACTTACTCTGTAACCCTGTATATACGATCGTGTTCAAATTTTGAACTTGGTTGTAGGTTTTGCAAAATTTCAGTGATATCGGACGGATAGTTTCTGAGATATATAATTTTCTTCAATGATTTTTTTAAAAGTTTCTAGAAATACGGTCCGCTCTTAATTTCGCGAAAATTTGCGCGTCGGCATTCTACAACTAATTACCATGTTTGAATTGGGTCGGAATGGTATTTTTTGAGGTATTGGGGAAATAACAACAAAATTTCAGACGGGTATAACTCCCAAACCGTTAGGCCTATTAACAAACTCAAATGTTGCATTCGGATGCGCAACCTACCCTAAAAATTGCAAGTCGCTATCTCTTTTCGTTCTCAAGTTATCGTGAGATAAATAATATCTCTTACTATTTTTTTTAAATTTTCTAGTGACACGATCCTCACAAAATTTGACATACGTCTTTGTGTCGCTATTCTACAACTATTTATGGCGTTTCAATTCGATCGGATCCGTATTGGTTGAAAAAAATGACTACGAAGTAGGTACTACTAGAAAACCGTTAGGTCGATTATGCCCATTAAAGAACTTGTCCGTCACATTTAGACGCATCAAGTTGCTATATCTTTCCGTTCGAAAGTTATCGTGGCAACGGCCAGCCGGCCAAACAGAATCAAATTTGACCTCGAATTCTTCATCAGTGAGTCAAACATAATCATTTGAGACCATCTTCGGGAAAAAAATCGGACATTACAAACGTTTGGGCAAAAGGTATTTGCCTGCATTATAAAAGTGGGAAAGTCCTGTGGACAGGAGCTTTGGCGCTGTTGTTCAAACTTGGACAAATCATAGCTCCGACAGTATTGGTTTCTCAGAGTTGGGAATGATATCAATGGATTCTCATGATCGAACCGCGTTACAGAAGGAATTGAATTTAAATAATAGTTTATTTATCAAGATTAAATGAGCAACCTGCAATGATTTAACCTCGTGGAATGGGTTGTTGCAACTTACACTCGGTGCATAGTTTTCACAACTCGAAATACCTAAGGAAAGTATCATCGAAATGTCTAGAGTAAGGCTGGAGACAATCATAGAAGATTTCCCATTTATTCTTGATATTTGAATAGGTATAGGCTGACGAAAAAATTATTTTAATAGTTAATTTCATTTGTTTGAAAGATTAAATATGTATTTTATATTCTTGCTTTTCTTTATTTGAAAACTTATCTCATTATACGACAAAATATATTAATAAAATACAATCCTCTTTTCATAATTTAATAGTTCATACCACTAACACATTCACCTTAACTCAAGAAAAAATATTTGATACACACATTTAGATGCATATTTCAGCATTTTTTTGCTAGCAACATTATGAAAATACTGTACATAGAAGTATGTCTCACTACTTAAGGGAGTAAAAGGTAATATTGACCTCAGTGGTCAACGAACAGTAATTCATTTTGATGATTCCATTATGTTGTTCTTTCCTATTGCCTTCATAAACTACATCATTAATAAAATGATCCAATTCTAAATCTTCTGAAACATCATCCCCAATATTTATACATAAATTATTCAATATTATCTTTGGTATCAAAACAGTCTTGTATATTTTCACAAATTCAAGATTCGGAACCTTGTTTTCCAACAGAAAACAGTACGAATCATAAACAAACTAGAATTTGGCATGTCTCTCATAGCTTGAGAAGATGACACTTATGAACAGTGAGTACAGATAGAACACAGACAGAGAGAATTCGCATTCTGTGAAAACATAGAAGTTCGATATATTATTGAAAATCATATATCCGAAAGTATTAGCTTGTTAGAGTTGAAAATGATATCAATGGATTCTTATGGTGGAACTGCATCTTGAAATTTTTAATGTAAAAATTTTTTTTTTTGTTACTCCGAAACCATCAGACCGGTTTTGCCTGATAACGAACTTAACCGAGATATTTACCTCTCAAATCTACTCTGAAAACTTCAACTGTCCAGCTCATTGCGTTCGATAGTTATCGTGCTCACAGCCGGACCGGCCGGAGGGAGTCGATTTTGACCACGAATTATTGATCTGTGAGTCGAACTAAATCGTTTAAGTTTTCATAAAAAACTTCAAAAATTACAGACATTTGGGCAAATTGATAAGCACTGTTCCGAGTAACAAGAGCGCCAAAAGAAAATAAAAAACTCGCACCCAGGCATACAGGCGAAGCTGGCACACAATAACAATACAATATTCGTTTTATGGTGCCTATTCCACATAATACAGATGAAATCCCTCTATTGCGTTCAGCGTGTGATGAAACGGGAATGAAACAGTAAATTCATGTATTTCAACGACCCACAGTTACCCCTATCCGCCCTGCCAAAGATCCCCTTGTAATTCGGGGCTCGAATGTACTTCTCCCCTAAGGTTTCACTTTTCAGCACTGAAAGTAAAATTTGGAGCAGCCAATAGGCGGAAATATGTTGCTTGGGGTGACAAAATCGATGACACATTCCAACACTAGCTGAATCCTCCTGCTGGAGCGGAACTTCGCTAAAGTTGCGATGCTAACCGGCAACGTATAGTTGAGATGATGTTAAATGGAGAAGAAAATGGTCCTGCTTGTACTACAAAATTCTGCCGAGCTCAGGAATGTATTCGCCCTAGAATCATCCTGGAGTCCAGCTCGTTTTAATTCGGTGGTTTAACGGAACAAGAATTCTTGGATTGAGCATAATCTTTCTCATTTTGGTTTAGAATTTCCCAACATAATGAGCCATAAACGTACATTTTTCCGGCTCATGTTTCCATTTTTTTACACAATACAAAGTAAAGCATATATCTATGGGAGATGATAGCCCTACATAAGGGCCCTGTAGCGGTCTTCGAACATCTGAAGTTCTGAATAATCATCGCTTGGACTGGTCAGACCTGGTTTTGAAAGAGACCCTCCTGGCCTTAGGAGCAGCATTTTCCTTTTTGAATTCACATATTGAAGGGATTTCTAAGAACAAGAAGGAATATCTTTGAAAACTAGCGGAGGCGATTCTTCTCCAAGAGATCTCATGCGCCCCAGAGAAGTAGATTTGTAAGAGGAGACTTTAGAAAGTTTATGTATTATTTTTAATTCGTTCGTTCTTCTCCTCTTGTCTTTTCATTTTTCAGGTTGAGTTTCGGGTACCTTGGAGAAACCTCTCCGTTTTTTGACGAAGGAATCCATATTGAAGAAATAAATGCCTATCAATATTTTTAAATGTCAGCAAATTGTAAACAATAGTTACAAATCACAACACTCACGGGGAGACAGGGTTTTTTTGCTGAGATTTTTCCCTAAACTCTTGTATCATACGTCGAATTGTATGGTACCCCGTTACACCAACCTCTGCTTACATATATAAAGCTCTTCGTCAAAAGAATATATATATATATATATATATATATATATATATATAAACATAATTTACAACTTTTAGAATGAAAAAAATTGTGAACTTATATCAACGGAGATTCGAACCCGGATCTCCTGCGTGGCTGGAAACGACGCTACCATCTCGGCTGTACAGGATTTATTGCAATTCTGAGATTTACATGGTTTGAAATTTCAGAAGTAGATATCAGGTCGAAATTTTATTTTCACGATCATTGCTAGATTACATATCCGATAGAGCTGGAATCTTGTAGGTACTCAATTATGGCGGTTTTGACGTTTGTGCGGAATTTCAGCGGAATATGACATATACTTTCTGAAATATAACATATACACATACAGGGTGAGTCTTTGACCACTGCATTAATTTTAACCAAAGATTCCTCTCATCAAATGAAACACTTTTTTCATTTACCATTTTTCCAGATTCGTTCAGGTAAAAAGTTACAAGCGTTTAAAGATTTCATAATGTGCTAATACACTCCCGCATATAAATTATCTATGACATTGTTGGCGGACGAGAATAAGGCATGGTAACGTGGTTTACAGCTTGATTCGGGATTCCAACGCTCAGGGACGGATCCATAAAAGTAGTGAAATTTCTGGAGTTTTCCATTTTAAAACATTCAATGAAGAATATCTCGAAAACGGTGCGTTTAAGGAGAAATGATGAAGAATAATATATAATGTTCTAAAACGATGGAATATTCTTGAAATGACTCAAGAAAAACTTTCTATGCTTTCTTTATGCTAATTTCGTTTAGTTTTATGAATCTACGAGTCCATAACTAGAAAACCAGTAGAAGTAGAAAATAACTAATATTTGGAAAATATGTATCATAGTTATAGGAAACTTTACGCCAACATTCATTTTATTCGAAAAAAGGATGTCAAAGCTACAAAATAAAAACTGATTTGTTTTCAAAATTTCAACAGCCTGTATCTTTTTACCTGAGCTGAATTTGGAAAAATGTTAAAGGAAAAAAGTGTTTCATTTGATGAGAGGAATCTTTGGTTAAAATTAATGCAGTGGTCAAAGAATCACCCTGTATACATTATACGATCCCCACGAAATTCAGCTGAAATTTGGTCGCTTTGGAATGCTTACACCTGCCTCAGCTGATGACCGCATTTACTCTGGAGCATAATGGTGTCTTCAGGTTTGAACCATGGTCTTATACCGAGGCAAAAAGTCGCTCTATTATGGTTAAAAAGCTTCAGACAGTCGATTCGCTGTTGTTTTACTTCCGGTGGTTTCTAGTTATACGATCCTCACAAAATTACACATACGTCTCTGTGTCGGTATTCTACAACTAATTACCAAGTTTCAATCCGATCGGATCCGAATTTTTTGAGTCATTGATGAAACTATATTTCAGATTGGTATAACTCCGAAACCGTATGACCGATTATGCCTATTTACGAACTTAACAGATGCATTAATCTACCTTGTAAATTGCAAGTCGATTTCTCTTTCCGTTCGGAAGTTATCGTGGCAACGGACGGCCGGCCAGACATAATCAAATCTCACTTCGAATGCAAATTTTACCTCGAACCATTTTCGGCAAAAAAATCGAAAATTACCGACATTCGGGCAAAATGATAGAACGCTGTTCCCTAGAACAAAAAAAGCGCAAAATTGTTCATCATTTATAGGAAAAATAGGATACATATTCTTCTGATATAATCCAGGTAAATATAGCGGTACACATGCAAATCTGTACATTTGCAATCCAATTAAAGGGTGTCTCAGCACGAACTTGAATTTCGAATTGCGCGCCATTTTTGACTGTCAATTGCTGAGTCAGCCATATTTGTTGTTTGTTTAATTAAAACATAGACATTTACGAAAATAGTGCGTTATAGCTTGGAAGGACGTTTGTTAATAGTGAAAACCCATTATAAAAATTTTACTGTGACCATTCCCAAGTTACGTGATCATTTCGGCGTGCATAATCGACCGTCGCGGCCTACTATTGAGAATTTGATCAGAAAATTTGAGCGGACGTTTTCATTGAAAGATGACAGAGACCTTACCCGTCATCGGCCGAAAAGATCGGCGGAAAATGTCGCAGCTGTGAGGGAAGGTGTGGCAGCACGACCAAGCACCTCCATTCGACATCGTAGCCAGGAACTAAACATTCATCGCAGCACTCTTCAACAGATTTTGAAGAAAGATTTACACCTTCATGCTTACAACAGTTGCAGCCTAACGGTCATAAACAGCGCAGAAACTTTACCAGCTGGATATTGGGAACAACTTCAAACTGACGATGAATTTCAAAATCATCTTTAGTGACGAGACTCATTTTCACCTCAACGGCTTCGTTAACAAACAGAATTCTCGTATCTGGGGAGTTGAAAATCCACATGTCATTCAAGAACTACTGTTACATCCTCAAAAGTGACAGTTTGGTGTGCCATGTGGGCAGGAGGGATAATTGGACCGTACTTTTTTTAAAATGATGAAGGTGCCGCCGTGACTTTCGACGGTTTTTTTGGCAAAAATTAGACGGAATGGACTAAAATGAGATGTGGTTTCAACAGGACGGCGCTACTTGTCACACCTAAAGGGAAACAATGACTTTGATACAAACCAAGTTTTCAGGTGGAGTAATTTCTCGTTTCGGAGATCAAAACTATGGCCGCCAAGAAGTTGTGATTTGTTTTGTTTGGACTATTTTCTTTGGGGTTTTTTGAAAAGTAAGGTCTATGCGAACCATCCTGAGACAACTGAGGAACTCAAAGAAGAAATTGCTCAAATTCGTCAAATCCAGCAGCTCTTACTGCAAAATTTTATCGAAAGAGTGCCAACAGAGCAACGGTGGCCATTTAACCGATGTTTTTTTTCATGTGTAAATGTCATCACTACCTCCATACATATGTAGAAAAAAATGTTGATAAAATATTAAATAAATATATATTTTTAAAATTTTAAAATTCAAGTTCTTGCTGAGACACCCTTTATAAGGATCTGTTAAGTTCTTCTATAGATATTGTTTTGGAATGGATAAAACTTCGAGCAAAATGTTCATCCAGAACATCTCAGAAGAATAATGAGTAAGTGAAATACGGTTCGTTTTAGAAACGTAAAATGCGGAGTATTGATCGACACTTTCTCATTGATTTTCCACCATAATTGATTATCAAATTAGAAAAACGCCAATCTTCTTTGTAACTCATTTGAGACGGGCTCATTTTTCAATTTCCAGTTTTTAATCATTTTTCATTTCATTATTCACTCCGGTTCTGAATTGAAGGATTCGGGTTCGCGTATATATAGAGTTGAGGTTACTGCTTTTCCTTCTTCGTGCATTCGAAATGAAAAACTTATAATGCACTTGATGGATCAGGGCTTTGATCTCTTCATAGACCTACTCAATATTAGTGAAGGTCATATCACAACAAAATTGATTGGAATTATTTAATCAATTAGGACCGGATTTAAATGTATAAGGAGATAATTAATTGATTTAAATGTTAACGGCAAAGCGTCTTGATTATTTATAATACCGACATCCATTGCCTGAGTTTTATACAGATATATCTAAAAATAAAAAATAAAAAAAAGCACTGACGTGAAGTCAGTACTCTTTGGCGCGCGTGTTCACGGTGGCTAATTTGAATTGAATGATGAGTACTTCAAGCTCAGTGGATAGAGCGAGCCGAAGATCTACCCAAAGGATAGTGGACACAGTTCACTGTCGTTTCAAAAATTAACAGTGCTGTATCTAACCTGCCTTCAGGATAGAGTAATAAAGTTGGAAGAGAACACAACTGACTCTCCTTAGTCGCACAAGCTGCTAGAAGATTTGGGAGGGTCAGTATAATTCTAATCATGTTTATAGCACGCGCGCCAAAGCAGATTGACTTTTTACACTTTTTCTTTCATTGTTAAGTCAATTTGCTTTTGCGCGCGTGCTATAAACATGATTAGAATTATACTGACCCTCCCAAATCTTCTAGCAGCTTGTGCGACTAAGGAGAGTCAGTTGTGTTCTCTTCCAACTTTATTACTCTATCCTGATGGCAGGTTAGATACAGCACTGTTAATTTTTGAAACGACAGTGAACTGTGTCCACTATCCTTTGGGTAGATCTTCGGCTCGCTCTATCCACTGAGCTTGAAGTACTCATCATTCAATTCAAATTAGCCACCGTGAACACGCGCGCCAAAGAGTACTGACTTCACGTCAGTGCTTTTTTTAATTTTTTCAAGTTCCTTTAACAAATATAGCTATCAATACAGTTTGACTGTTAGCTTTACCGTAGATCGAAAAAAATTGCGGTTGTGGGACCTCTGTTAGGAACGCAATTGCCTCTTCTCCGAATCCGAACGTATTTTAATATAGATCTACCGAATACAGTTATAGATAAATTCGCCTCAGGGCCACCATACAGACATTTCAACTCGGAAACAACGCCGTTTACCCCAAACTACCTTGTGTCCGTGCACTGAATTGACATGAATATTTTTTTAAAACCTCACAATATCGGCTCATTACTCCCAACATAACCCAAACAACCCAAAACCATACACTTCTCGTCTGCGCAAGCGCAATATACTCGTGGCTGCAAGTCCTCCCGAAATTACACACCTCACAAAAAACTCCGATTCTCCAACACTAGTGGTTCAGGAGATATCGCTTCTTGAATCCACGCATGCGCAGACCCTCACCAGGGGATTCTATAGAGGAATAGCATCCACCACCCCAAAACCCCAATCCTCTCTGACGAAAGCACCAGCAGTTAAATCACTGATGGTCTGCTCATGCGCGTAACGAAAAATGCCCCTAAGGGGTAACATCAATTTCGAAATTAGCCCCAGGGCCACGGTACGGACACTTTAACTCGGAAACAACGCTACATCCCCCAAACTGACTTGTCCTTGCACTGAATTGCCATGAATATTCTTTTGAAACCTCACAATATCGGCTCAGCACTCCCAACATAACCCATAAAACCAAACAACAGTCACCTCTCTTCTGCACATGCGCAATCTACTTGCGACTAAAAGTCCTCTCAAAATCACACACCTTACAAAAAACTCCGATTCTCCAACACTAGTGGTTCAGGAGATATCACATCTTTAATCCACGCATGCGCAGACCCTCAACAGGGGATTCTATGGAGGAATAGCATCCGCCACCCCAAAACCCTAATCCTCTCTGACGAAAACACCACCAGTTAAATCACTGATGGTCTGCTCATGCGCATAACGAAAAATGCCTATAAGGGGTAACATCAATTTCAAAATTAGCCCCAGGGCCACGGTACGGACACTTTAACTCGGAAACAACGCTACATCCCCCAAACTGACTTGTCCTTGCACTGAATTGCTATGAATATTCTTTTAAAACCTCATAATATCGACTCAGCACTCCCAACATAACCCATCCAACCCAAAAACAGTCACTTCTCTTCTGCGCATGCGCAATCTACTCGCGGCTAAAAGTCCTCTCAAAATAACACACCTTACAAAAAACTCCGATTCTCCAACACTAGTGGTTCAGGAGATATCACATCTTTAATCCACGCATGCGCAGACCCTCAACAGGGGATTCTATGGAGGTAAAGCATCCGCCACCCCAAAACCCTAATCCTCACTGACGAAAACACCACCAGTTAAATCACTGATGGTCTGCTCATGCGCATAACGAAAAATGCCTGTAAGGGGTAACATCAATTTCAAAATTAGCCCCAGGGCCACGGTACGGACACTTTAACTCGGAAACAACGCTACATCCCCCAAACTGACTTGTCCTTGCACTGAATTGCTATGAATATTCTTTTAAAACCTCATAATATCGACTCAGCAATCCCAACATAACCCATCCAACTCAAAAACAGTCACTTCTCTTCTGCGCATGCGCAATCTACTGGCGGCTAAAAGTCCTCTCAAAATAACACACCTTACAAAAAACTCCGATTCTCCAACACTAGTGGTTCGGAAGATATCGCATCTTCAATCTACGCATGCGCAGACCCTCTTCAGGGATCTGAAATCTATGGAGGAATAGCATCCGCCACCCCAAAACCCCAATCCTCTCTGACGAAAACTACAACAGTTAAAGGACTTCTCATCTGCGCATGCGCAATACGGAAAATGCCCGGAAAGGGCAGCATGAACCTCAAAAACATATGTTTCAGCATTAAAAGCAAAGTATTCCGCAAAATAGTAGTAATTTTTTTATTTTTTTCATGTCACGTGATCTTCACGAAATTTTGCATAAGTGTTTGCTTTGGTCTTTTGCATCTAACTACTGAGTTTCAATTTAATCAGATCAGTATTTTTCGAGTTATCATGAAAACAAAATTTTCAAATTTTCAAAATTTTTTTTTGCCACTTTAGGGCCGTCCGTTCAACACAAAACTTCGCAGGCATATAAAGGCCATTATTCTACAATCTGATGCCAAATTTCAAAAAGATCGAGTGATCGGTTCCGGAAATATTCATATTGAATTCATATTGAATTTGACCTCGAATTCTTCATCAGGGAGTCGAACCCAATCATTTGAGACCATTTTCGAAAAAAAATTCGTAAAATACAGACATTGTGACGAAATGATAGCACGCTGTTCCTTGCGGAACACGCGCGCAAAAAGGAAAAAATGTAAAAAAATATGCTTATACAGAAACAATTATTATGGATTGAATCTGAAACCAGAAATATTGAGGAAAATTAAAATGGTTAAATATTGAGGTAATTTCTGTGATAGAAATTGTCAATTAAAATAATAATGATAATATCATAATAATTTTTTTGTACTGCACGACTTATTTCCAAGTGGATAGACTGAGTACCTACTCAGTAACATTTATTATTATGTGTAATTATTTTAATTGTTTGATCATTTTTATCACAGGAAACACCGTAATATTTTACCATTTTGTTTCTCCTAAATGTTTCTGGTTTCAGATTCAATCCATAATAATTGTTTTTATATCAGAATATTGTTTTTACATTTTTTCCTTTTTTTATTTGTGTATAAACATCAGGTAATGAATGTAAGAAATCTTAAGGGATCATTAATTGTTAAGAATTCAGTATGATGTACTCTGAAGAAGTCACTGTTTAGACAAAACGCGTCACATACAATTTTTCATGAGACAATTTTTTGATAAAAATTAGGAGAGATCAGGACAAAATTTCATTTGAAAATTTTCTTCGAAAATGATGTGAGTAATCACTGCATCTAGTTTTGTAATGCACTAGAAAATCCCCCTGTATAATGATTTCGAAATAGCCCATCGTATTTTCTATTGAAATCTTCTATTAAATCGATGGTTATATGGTTAATGTTGCTTTTCTACTGATTTGTAGTCCAACGCGCTTTCGCCATTTTGCAACTCTATATTTTATTTTCAATTTTGAATATTTTGAGAACCATTAGATAACTTTACTCAAATGTAGAAGTGTAAAAACCGCGGTTAAATTCCTGAGACTTTTGTCGATTATGTGAACAAGATTTCGACAGTATATTTGTTTAAACAGCTTCAGAAACTTCAACATAATAGTACCTAACGCCAATTATATGATAGTCCTACTGATTTCAAAAGGAAAACATTTGTTTCATATATACCTTGGCTTCTTTATTATAACTCATCAAAGCTGCTCAACCCTGTATAATACAAATCACGTGGAGGAGACATGACGCTTTATGAACATTTGTTCCAAATATGCGGATATTTTTGGGGGTCGCTATACCGAGCATGGACATTGGTGTTGATATGATTTTTCAGTCACATGAAAATCACTGAATGATAACAGTTTTGTAAATAATATTTGTGAGTGTGAGTAGTCTAGACATATTCTTAAAATATGTCGTAATAAGCGACAGTAATTCTTTTACCTAAAACAGGTACCTATTCCTATGAATTAATCCTGGTAGTTGTGAATGGATAAGATTCCTACAATTATGCAAATTTATTTTTGGAAAAGTTTGATCAACCCCATGTTTCCACAAATCCGTGATTTGTTTTGTTTTTGCTGGGAGCAATTCCCTATCATATTCCATTGAATATGAAAGGGAATTAGGTATACCTACTCCAAATTATATTCACGCTTAAACATTGAGCTCAATGCAATGCAGTCTGATAATATGTGTACCTACAGGAATGCATGCCACAAATGATCTTCCTGTCCAAATCAGAATAGGTATACATTCGTCATTATGCGTGGCTTTTGTTCAATATCATGCCGGAAATGTATTGTAATGAACATGCATATCCATTATGGAGTTACTTTGCAGATCTAACTTATACAGGGTGAGTCTTTGACCACTGCATTAATTTTAACCAAAGATTCCTCTCATCAAATGAAACAGTTTTTTCATTAACCATTTTTCCAGATTCGGCTCAGGTAAAAAGTTACAAGCGTTTAAAGATTTCACAATGTGCTAATACACTCCCGCATATAAATTATCTATGACATTGTTGGCGGACCAGAATAAGGCATGGTAACGTGGTTTACAGCTTGATTCGGGATTCCAACGCTCAGGGACGGATCCATAAAAGTAGTGAAATTTCTGGAGTTTTCCATTTTAAAACATTCAATGAAGAATATCTCTAAAACGGTGCGTTTAACGAGAAATGATGAAGAATAATATAATGTTCTAAAACGATGGAATATTCTTGAAATGACTTAAGAAAAACTTTATATGCTTTCTTTATGCTAATTTCGTTTAGTTTTATGAATCCACGAGTCCATAACTAGAAAACCAGTAGAAGTAGAAAATAACTAATATTTGGAAAATATGTATCATAATTATAGGAAACTTTACGCCAACATTCATTTTATTCGAAAAAAGGATGTCAAAGCTACAAAATAAAAACTGATTTTTTTTCAAAATTTCAACAGCCTGTATCTTTTTACCTGCTCTGAATTTGGAAAAATGTTAAATGAAAAAAGTGTTTCATTTGATGAGAGGAATCATTGGTTAAAATAAATGCAGTGGTCAAAGACTCATCCTGTATAAGGTTTGGATTATGTGAATGGCACCAACCCTTTTGCCTGTATACACTTTATTTTTATAATTTCGTAGTTTTTGGTCGTCATTTGTCTAAAAATTACAGCTGCTAATAACTATGACTCTGCCAAAATGGCGTGCTATTCAAAATGTCGGGAAAACACTCAGCAATATTAAATTTTGGAGATGTTGAATGATAGGGGTTTATTCATTACTCATAGAAAGGTTCGGTGAAACCGAATTATAATATTACAAAGCTTTGTGTGGAATTTGCAGCATTTTTGTGAATATTCGTAGTTCTAAACCAACAAATACAGCTGATTTCATAAATTCCATCGGATATAGCGACATAACTCACAGAGATGCCATATTTGCAGTCATAAACATAAATCCATAAATTGTATTTCCCCAACACACATATATCAACTGACATAATGTCAGGACATCTGCAGGATACTGCTCGGAGTTGGATTTTGATGAACCCATAGTTGCATGAGGATATATACCGCAAAATGAAAGAATTTTCCTTTTATTTTGGGGTTAATCAACTACACCTTTGACAATCATAATATTCACCAAATTTTATTCTGCATGAAGATCATTCTGATATAATAGTCTTCAGGTTTCATTTTAGTAAACGTAATAATTAATTAATATCATAATTTTTATTTAGGTTGACAAGTTTTTGTTTCGAAGGCAAAACTAATAAACGGTAAGAAAAATTAGAAGATTAGATCTAATTTCGAAGAATCATAGTAAACAAAAACATCAGAGAACCGGGTTTTCAATATCAAACTACGAATATATTCACGACAAATATTTGTTTGAGGAAAATCTTTAAGGCGTTTTTGTTGATTCAAATGTTCAGCTTATAGCGAATTCCATTGGTAGAACTCGTGCGCACTGAGTGCATGAATCGTATTCCATTGGAGAATTTCGTCGAGCATTTTGACGTCCATCGGAAAACCAGTGCAACATTTATTGCACTCAGTGCACCACTGGTTTTGCTAATGGAATTCCCTATTAGTTGCCTAGGATGAACGTGGGCTAATGCATTCATTTATTCAAGCTTATTAACATCCAGTAGGCGGTTGGAACCTTACTCGACATAGTGGGGTCGTTTAACAACACCACTTATCATGCCATGCTTAAGGCGGCGGAGAAGCATGGAGTAGACGAAATCTGTTCCAGATGGATCGTCTCCACACTGCATGGCCGACAGGCACAGGTGTCTTTGTGCGGGTAAACCTTAAGAGTGACTGCGACTAGGGGCACGTGTCAGGGGGGAGTAATCTTCCCGCTGCTATGGAACACGGTGGTAGACGGGAATAATAGCGGATTCTACACCGAGGGTTATACGGATGATATCTGCATATTAATCCGTGGAAAGATTCCAAGGGTAGTCTCGGAGTTAACTCTCCAGGCTATGAAAGTGTTAGAAAGCTGGTGCGAGTGTGTCAGCCCCTCAAAAACAGTTATTATACCGTTCACACTCAAAAGGAATTTGGAGGGAACTAAAGACCCAAACTCATGGGTGTGTAACTAAACCTGACTGAAGAGGTACGCTACCTGGGCGTTATGCTTGATACCAAGCTAACCTGGAACGCACAACTCTCAGCAACAGTTGCCAATGGAAAGAAAACCCTCATGATTGCTCGCAGGGTAATTGGCAAAACATGAGGCTTGCGCCCGGGAATGACGAGGTATATTTACACTACTATAGTGAGGCACCCCCTGACATATGCTAGTGCTGTGTGGTGGAACAAAAATGAATCAAGGAAGAGCCGTCATCGAGCTGGAGAAAGTTAGGAGACTGGCCTTGCTCTGTGTTACTGGAGCAATGAAAATTACTCCCACTGCGGCTATGAAGGTTCTCGTGGAACTCCCTCCCCTTCACCTTCTGGTGAGGGCCGAGGCGAGGCTGGGGGCCTACAGGCTGCAGTTAAACAGTGCCTGGAGACAACGGTCATACGGACACGCTGGGATTGGGGGACTTCCTTCAAGCTGAGGGGGAGAAAAGACCGCACACTGAACTAACATGGTTCACGGACGGTTCAGTGATGGGTGGATGCTCTAGAGCTAGGGTGTATGGGGCTGCACCAAATGTGAACATTCCGATGTCGCTTGGGCGATGCACCACTATATTCCAGGCGGAAGTGGTAGCCATCACGACATGTGTCCTGGAGAATATTCGTATGGGCTATTCCAATAGGAACATACGAATTCTCTCGGATAGTAAGGAACACTTAAGGCAATAGCCAGCTGGAGAATTCGCTCCAGGCTTGTGCTGGAATGCCGACAGCACCTGGAAACCTTGGCTGGCAGAAACCGAGTTGAGCTCGGGTGGGTGTCGGGGCATACTGGGGTTGAAGGGAAAGAAAGAGCTGACGCACTCGCTAGAGTGGGCTCGGCTTATCCCCTCTTCGGGCCGGAACCTGCAGTAGGGGTGACCAAATTGGCTGTGAAAGGCGTCATTGAAAAATAGATCCTTGCACAGCACATTCGGCACTGGAAGAAAACTTCGGCATAGTAAGTTAATTATGAGGCAGGCCTGCCCCTTACTAACTAAAGAAGTCTTACTACTGAGTAGAAGTAAACTGGCCTACTAACCGGACACTGTACCCTGAGAAAGCACCGGAACAACATGGGGATTCTCCAAGAAAACCCTGTTTGTAGGAAATGTGGGGGGCAGTCGGAACTGCCTCACATGACATGTTTGACTGTCGAGCGCACATACAATAGAGACTTCACTATGGGGCAACGACTCAACCCTAAGTGACAGAAACCATGCGAAATATCTAGTCAGGAACCTAATCCTACTTGCTAGGAAAATGGACCTTGTGTAGGTAATACCGACAAGGCAGTGGGGATGTTACATGAGACCCATGTAATGTCGGCGGTGCAGAACTTAGCTCGGTTAAGTAAACCTGAGCTGCAGAGGATCGACTTAGAGACCCTATGCCTCCATAGGGCAACCCGAGCTGATCCCTCTCAACCATGAGACACTGTCAGCTAATAAGAGACATACCGAGGTGCAATAAGCCTCTCTAGGCTGCAGCACGGGCTACTCGCTCGATCGGAATCGGTCTAACACAAAAATAATAAAAAAATCAACAAATGAAAGAAACCAAATTGCCATCGGTTGAGCTAAAGGCATCAGTTATACAGTGCGCGTCAAAATTATGGAACAAATTCATTTTCTCAGAAGAAAAATATTTGGCAACAAAATCCTGAAACAGGTGAATTTTTGTTTCACTTTTACCAAATTCTTATGCATTTTTGAAGGATTTTTGTTGCACCCTGTGCCATCCCCATCAACTCACTAAATTTTTTGAATAGGAAAGTGGGTCATGTGGTACTTTTTTGGCAAGGTCTTTGTATCTTCTTTACAGGCGTGCAGAAATTTTCAAGAAAAAATTTTTCTTTTTTCAAAAATAGTTAGTTCAAAGAGGTTTTCAGTATGCGCACTTTGTCATGACTCATTTACTTTGAGACGATGGTACCTGATGAAATTTGTCACCGAATGAAAGTCGACCATTACAGTTTTGTTCATGCACAACTTTCAACCCCTACGAACCCTTTAATGGAGAAAGAACTAGAGCGCCAAAAAAAAGAATGTCATTGGAAATTTATTTCGGCATTGAAGTACTACCCGAAGAATTATTGTGTATTACAAGATAAGTTAAATTAAATGTTCAAAATGACCACCATCGTTCTGGATGCAATAATCAAAGCGCTTGACATATTCTTCCTGTACCTTCTGGAGAGTTTCTGGAATTATTCTACCTCTTTGAACTAACTATTTTTCAAAAGAGAAAAATGTTTTCTTGAAAATTTCTGCACGCCTGTAAAGAAGATACAAAGACCTTGCCAAAAAAGTACCACATGACCCACTTTCCCTATTCAAAAAATTTAGGGGGTTGATGGGGATGGCACAGGGTGCAACAAAAATCCTTCAAAAATGCATAAAAATTTTAGTGAAAGTGAAACAAAAATTGACCTGTTTCAGGATTTTGTTGCCAAATATTTTTCTTCTGAGAAAATGAATTTGTTCCATGCTTTTGACGCGCACTGTATATCAAAGAATACAATTGGTGTCGAACTGGTCAATGGACAGAAAAAAAAATATCTACAGAAGGTACATTACTTAAGCTTCCACACATTAATGGGATTAGACTATGGAAATGATGCTGTCAACTTGGTAGGTTAAACGTAAACATTAAAATTGAAATCAAAATCCTAACTGATCGACATTTTCCATATATTATTGGTAAAATATCAAAAAGTTTTGGATTTCTGAATGCATCATGTTAAGACATCCACCCTTGAATCCTATAAAACCACAAAAGTGTTGATAGCATTAAGTTTTATACTTGGTACTTACCCTTGAAGATTGGTGCAATTTTGAACACTCCAAGTCCACCAATGGTCAGCATCTGGCCAAGCGCAAGTTCCATGAAAAACATAGGGATTCCCGCCAATATGAGCGTAATGAAGTACGGTATGAGGAAGGCGCCACCCCCATTCTTATAACACAGATAGGGAAACCGCCAAACGTTTCCTAAACCTATGGCAAGCCCCACGACCGATAATATAAATTCTATTTTACTACCCCATGTCCCTCTCTCCGGTAAACTGTTATTTTTCGATATAGGTAATTGATTTGAAGAGTTTGGCGCGTTTGTAAGTGTTGGTAGTTCGATTTCTTCATGTCGGTTTAGACGGAGGGTGTTGTCCAGGCAGTCTTGCATTTCTTCGTTCTCTTCCACCATATTTATACCGAAGACTGTTTTATTGATCCAAAATGTCAGCTCATTGATTCACCTAAAAATAAAAACATCAGTGTAAACCGAGAATTCTATTCCTTTCAATTATCTATGAATGTTATGATATAACAGTTTTCTCTCTTATATTTCTAAGAGTGTTTGGATACATCAAGTATGAATCTAATTATAAGTTCCGCAACAATAGTCGGTATTTTGGTCTTCACGCAGTGGGAAGTTGTATAATGAAAAAGAGTAGGTCAAGTATAGATCCCTGAGGTATCCCTATTTCATCAGACACACACCTCTTCATTGTTCACCATAATCAACCATCTGTTTACGGTTTGAAAGATGAGACTCAAACAAAGAGAGTGCCACACCTCTCAAGCCATAACGCTGTATCTTTACCAGAAAATTTTCGTGGGTCATACAGTCAAAAGCTTTGGATATATTACAAACCAGTGTTGAGGTGAAAAGGTTTTATTCAAAACTCTTCTTCGAATCCGATGAAGACTGGTTCATAATAAGTCCACAGTGAACTCAAAATAGAATATACAAGAGTGTAGTTACTTTTGTAGTGAAAACTGGTTTGTCATGGTGATTTCCAGAGTTTCAGAAAAAGTCGGAAGGATATAATATCGGCCGATAATTGTTTGGTTGTGTTGGGCCGCTGATTTCTCAAATGCTCAACACTTATTCGAGAAACAGATCTCAGAAATTTAAACTTTTTGGAGGGGAGGAGTACATCTCAAAGGAATGAATATGGACAACAATCTTTCGATGCGAATATGGAGTTCGTGAATTAAACCTGGCTAAAATATTTAATGTTTGCTAATGATTGTACTCAAGAGAGGAGTTGTGGAAATCTACAAAGTATAAGAAAACTTGATCATTAAAGGATACTTTGGAAGGTGAATAATAAAATTGATGTTTCGAATCTGTTGATAGTAAGTAATAATAATAACAGATATTTATTGCTATCGCAAATGGCCATCGACCTTGGGTCCTTCTGCCTATTACATTTTACAGTGATTATCTTTCTATAATTATCATGATATATTTTGTTTAACTTAACTTCATTGTGTAAAAAAAAAAGCTATATATTTTCGAGTATCTCGAATAATGTCTTTGTTGGGTATTTTCTATTTGAGGTGTAGATATTATCAACGTGATAATAGTAGTATGTCATCCATTTCCTTGAGCTTGTTGAAAAATCTGCTGTTGAGAGTATTTAATCTCGTTCTTATTGGTTCCACGTTAGTTCTTGAATATAGTAGTTGGTTGGGTGGGTTGTGTAGTCTGTTATTGGGGTGCCTCATTCTTGTAATTATTCTCAGCGCTGTTGTCTCTGGCACTTCTAAATTTTTGATTGCTGGTTCCCTACAGTTGGCGTAGATTGGGTGGGCATACTCTAACAGAGGTCCGCAAATGCTTTTATAAAATTTGGCTGCATTTTTAATACTCAGTCCTTGCTTTTTATGAGTCAATTTGCAAAAGTGTCTTGCTCTTGAGATGGTCTTCTTCTTCATAGTCTTGGTGTGGAGATTGAAGTTCAGTTTATTATCAATGTTTGATAGTAAGTAAATGATCAAAAGAGGGCAAATATTGAATAATTTATTATGTAATTTGCTGAGATTTTTAGGGTCGGGGGTGCCGACCCTGACGAGCCTCCAGTGGGCCCAACCCCCACCCGCTGAAATAACCCTACCAGCCTCAATCCCCATTCAAAACCATAAACTTGACTGTTCTTGCCAACATGTTCGACGAGTAATGGCATCGGTATATGGAAAGTAAATTGTCATCGGCAATTTTTGCTATATTTCATGACGGTTGAGAGCATTTTTGTTGTCGAGAGTTTCCTGGGAATCGTTCAGATTCTACGTTCAGAAAATTCATGAGCTTCAGGAGGGAATATGAGCAAGAATTGTGGAACTTGCTGGGAAAGGAAGGGAAAATCATGCTTGAGTAGAAATGAATCGTTGTTAATCGGAAAATGTATAAGTATAGACAATTTTGTTCGGTCCCAGCAATTATATCCGAACTCAAGGTTATTTTTAATAGCTCTATCATCTATATTAACATTGGTCACATCCGAAAAATGGTGTGGTAAAAAACATACTTCTGCTGGGTGGTATTTCAAGAATAATATGTAGATGGTCATGTAACACATATTAGGTTTGAAATAAAATATTATAAAAGCACTGATGTGGCGTTATGTGCTCAAGTGCGCTCGTTGATTCAATATATTACACTTTAGAGAATTATGGTTATTAGACCTCCGTTATATCAAGAGAAAAAAATTGTTCAAAATATACATTCAAATAAACACGCAAATTCATTGGCCATTCGAAGAACGCCATGCATCGATCCAAATCTATATATATGTAATCCAGTTCGACGTCGACAATTAATATTTTTCAGTGTCTCAAAATCAATAGTAAATTAAATTCGTAGGAATCGTTTAATTAAAAACCAATCCTTGAAGGATACTTTGGCAGTTGCAATCATCATTTAATGTTTTTTCTGGACTATCTCTCCCAAACTCTGATAAATATATATAAAATAAACAATTTTTAATTGTTTTGAAATTGCTTCTGCGTTAGAGACAAAAGATATTTGTCGGAAGCAGCATATAGAACAGTGTTGCTTAATATACAGTAACGGAACAACAACAACCATAAAACAACTTTTTTGTAACGTTTGAAAATCTTCAGAATTATTTGTTGTTGAATATTATTCTGAAATTTGTCACAATGACAGTCTTCTTTGTTCGATAGATATCTTTCAGAGTTTGGGGGAGAAAACTGAGAAAAAACTATTAAATAAATTTTGCGCGCATGTTTCAGGGAATAGCATGCTGTCATTTTGCCCAAATGTCTGTAATTTTCGAATTTTTTGTCGAAAATAGTCTCAAGAAGAATTCGAGGTCAAATTCGTGTCTTCAAAACCTAACGTATATCAAGTTCCAAATTTGAACACGATTGGATCCATATTTTTGGCGATCCGAACTGCCTTGGGTGAATTCAGTTGCTGGATGGGTGACCGTTGTCACGATAACTCTCGAACGGAAAGAAATAGCGACTTGAAACTTTCAGGGTAGGTTGCGTTCATTATTGGCCGAACGTTTTCGGAGTTATACCCATCTGTATTTTTGTTGTTACTTCCCCAATAACTCAAAAAATACAATTTGATCGAATTTAAATTTGGTAATTATTTACTTGCTTCATTTAATTTTATATTTCACAAACTGTCTGTCAGATTTGGCTGAAATTCAGCACAAACCTTCAATAGGCCATTTTACAATAGATTACCGGATTTCAGCTTGATCAGCTTCGTATTCTGGGCTTATTTCATTTTAAAATTTGAATTCAGTTGATTTCCAATAAAATTTTTTACGTGTTAACACGTCCTTCATTCATACTGAAATATTTGTTGAGGGTGTATGAGTCCCTAATAGACAATAAAAACATGCGTGCAAAAGACTTTACGCCACTGCTTTTTAAGATTGTTTTTCTGCTTCTTGATTCTTATGAAATATAATACACCCTGAGGATCTTATTTCACACCTAAATTCCAAATTTCAACTCAATCAGATCTGTAGTTTTGGAAATATTGCGAAAATAAAATTTACCCAAAAGGGATCTACCCCTAACTCAAATGAATACATATTTATGTGTGAATAATGAAAAATTACAGAAGTAGAGGAATGCAAAGATCACACGAATGAAAATGAACAATAGACTTTCTCAACTAGAGTTGGAAACGTATACCTTAAACACTTTTTTGAAATTATTTTCATTATATTGTTTGAATTCATTAAGAACTGAGTTGTAGAGTTGTATATTGTACCTTATGCGTATTTGAGAACTAGATGCTCTGAAACCAATCCCATACCTCAATTTGATGAAGAAAAAAGGATTATTTTTTTCGAATTTACTATCTTCTTGATGTGGTTACATTCTTCTTTTACAAAAAAAAATGGCTCCACTGTCCGTTCGAAAAGCTTTACATTCGCTACTTCAGAACAGGACAATTAGGTTTCACCACTCGTAAAGTCATCGTAACATATCCCCAGGACTGTACATTTTTGATGGTCGATATAGTTATTCTGCCATCTTGCAATAATAACGATCTAACCTCAAAATGCGTTACAATTTCTATATTCAATTCATTAAATTTTTTGATATTTTTAAATGAATTTTATTTTCGAATAAAAAACACTTTGCGTGAGAAAATAAAACATCAATGAGATAATTAACCATTAATCTGGAGAGGTAGTCAAATTCACATCCTGTGATGAAGCTTATTCTAGGAAGTATTATTGAAACATTTAAAAGTTGTTAACGTTTTGATTACATCCCAACGATATCCTAGGACCTATGACATAGAGACGAGTAGCATCACTATTTAAACCTCAGTCCCTATACTACGCTATCATTTTCATTTTAAATTTGTTATCATATAAAGGGTACTGGCAGTCAGACGATATATCTAACTTGTAGACGGATATGCCCTGTTATACAATTTTGAATGGACTAGATTCAATATATGCATAGTGTCGGGCCCACGCTTCATTCGGAGATGATTCGAAATCGTTTATGACCAACAGAAATGGTTCACAGCCAATAAATACCTGGATACCCCCTCATGGACCTACTCCGTGCCATTTTAACGCTGAAGCATGAATATTCAGAAGGAAATTCTCAGATATCACCCACTGTATAACATCACGTAATAATGTCTTTTTGATTTCGTTCTGCAGATTCTCCATCTACCAGTCATATCATCAAACTCGCATTTTGTCCGGAAAATTACTAAATTGCAAAAGCAGAGCGGAAAGAAAACTCTTCGAAACAGGAAATGAGAATTCTGTGTGTGCTTAGCGTAGCAATATATACCGATGTGGGAGCCGAATTAAAACTTTTCCTCTGATCATTTGCTGCAAGTATACAGAAAGAGCCTTTTTTTGAATGTATCCTTCTTCGTTCTCTATATCTTCATTCCTATCTCATTCCCTTCTAATAAACACTTCACCTAAAACTGAAGCATCTTCAATTTGTGTGATGGAAATAGGGATTCCAATCCAATGAATTAATGAATATATAATTGATGTGCTTTCACGCTTCAGGATAGTTACCATAATCTGAACTGAGGTGGATTTTGCGGGATAGACAAACATTTGGACGAGTTTATGTTGAAAGCTTGAGTGACACCGCAAACAGAAATATGGGTATATTTCCATAAAAAAGAGTTAATGTGTCACAATGACATATTAAATTATCCAGCTCATTTTTTCAGCGATCTTGGCACATCTTAAGTTCCGAATAATTATCGCTTGGATGGCCGAAACTGGTATTATTTTTGATTTGTTCGTTATTCTCCTCTTGTCTTTTCGTGTTTCAGGTAGAGTTTCGGGTACTTTAAACAAACTTCTCCGTTTTTTGGCTGTATGTAGATCTACCGGAAAAAATGTAGATCTACCGGAAAAATGTAAATCTACCGGAAAAATGTAAATCTACCGGAAAATGTAAATCTACCGGAAAAATGTAGATCTACCAGAAAAATGTAGATCTACTGGAAAAATGTCGATCTACTGGCTAGGTAGATCTGCTGGCCACTAGTTTTTCCTAAGCTCTTGTATTGTACCAACGTCAAATTATATGGTACCCGGTTACACTAACCGTTGCTAACACTTTTAAAGCTCTCAATTCAAAAGAATAATATCGCTATAGTATCACTCCATGGAAGTTGATATTAATATCCGGTCTATCATTATACCTATATCTATTCATTAAATATATTAGGATTATAAGTGATTAGTTAAGGCTACGAACATTAAAATTTCTGTCTCTATGATACGTGATATGAATAACTAATACCTACTGGACTTATGTGTCATAAAATATATATGATATATATAAAATACATCAATATATTATTGAAATAAATATTACTTATTAAAGGAAAAGTACTCCTCATAGAATAGACCAACCCCCAGGTTGTTACTTGTTCAATAAATATTGTTGAATCTTGGACATGTTCAAGTTGACTTTATTTACATTCAAGATACATAATTCAATTATGTACCTTATTGTTTCTTTCTCTTATTTATCTTTCTCTTATTTATCATATACCTACTATTGTAGGATTTTATATGAATTATATAAATTCTGAATATACACCAATACTCCCGATAAAATCATACATATTTCCAAATTAATTAAGAACAATTCAATTGTTTCTATTGAGGCAAAGAAAATTATTGAATATAGGATCTAAACTTTCCCTAAAAATAAAAAGAATGTAAGACACTAATATTTTTTCCTGGAAGAAAATATTTCCGCATAATTTTCCTCGAACTTGAATGTACCGTGCACTCTTTGCCATTGTATATCTACAGGACCAACAAAAGTACAGTTCTCATTGAACTGACCCACTTTCCAACACGACGCTCTGTTGTTTTCAACAAAGGATCTAAGTGATAAATTTTCCTGGTTTTGTGAGAAATTGCGTTGGGTGGCGCTATCATCGCGATGGACAATCGATGTTTGAGAGAGGGCTGAGGCTTTCAGATTTGGAGGGAATAAATTGAACGGTAATATCTTCCCTAGAAAATTAGGAAATAATCTGAGTTTGAAGTTTTCATTCGTTTCTACTAGATTTTTTAATAATGCATGTGGTGCAAAGGATTCGATTTGAACAACAAAGTATCAACTCTAGAAGAGCGTTGTGAACTAAATGAATTTGTGTTCTGGAATTTCTATTGGATTATTGTATAATGGGATTCTTCAATCTATTCCATGTGAAAGTGAATTTGAATTTTGTTCAGGAAATTCATGGGAAGATACGCAGAATTCCAAATTTACAACGGAAGTTTTTCTTCATTCACGAATTGAAATAAAGATTTCGTTACATACGTATATAGATATCCTGGAAGTGAATGTAACGTGTTTATCAATTGATTGAATTGTAAATAACCAGCATCCTTTAATATCCTGCATAGATGAAATGGCAAGCTCTAAAAACTTTCAAAGAGGCGGGAAATTTTCAAAATCGATAGTATGCAACACCTCTAAACTTTTCCCTTCGTTTTCGGGGAATCAACAGTGGTATGAATATTTTTCATTTTATTCTCATTAATGAAGAAGTATTAACGAAGATTATTTACCCAAAAAAATAATCCACGTGCTCCACTCACAATCACAAACACTCGCGAGCACCCCAGTGTGAACTCGGCTTGATCAGATGACGCTGAACCACTGTTTCAACTGCTTCTGGCTGGAGATGATTGCCTCCTCTTCGTATCCCCTTTTCTACCAATCTTCTCCAAACGGGAGAGGGGGCTTGATATCTTGTGTTGCAATGTACAGAATGATATGGCCAAAAGTGCCAACAAATGAAAAACCGAGGGTCAAATCATTTTGGAGGTGACTCACATCTTCAGTCACCCAATATTAACACGATCCCAGATTGTGTGTACAGAAACTTCCCCCTCACTCTACGTGATGGAAAGTTATGCCTTCCAATAGAGCAAATTGTAGAAAAGTTTGTCATAGGGGTGTATTTTCCAACGAAAACAATAGTCCTGGTCAGATATTCAAGAATTGCTGTGTGAAAAATTGGAGAGAAGAGAGAGAGTTAAGAAGATAAATTTTTCCAGATTGTTACTAAAGATGCCCCCTCATTTCTCTGTGATGAAAATATGTGCCTACCGATAGAGCAAAATCATAGAAGAGTATGTTGTTGGCATGTATTTCCCGAAGAAAACAATTGTTCTGTTCAGATACGTGCATTTTGTTATGTGGAGAATAGAAGAGCTTACTTATCTACGTGATCAAAATGTGTGGGTTCCGACAGAAGCAAAATCGTAGAGAAACATGATATAGGTATGGAGGTACCTATATCCCAACGAAAACAACAGTTCACGTACGATCTGTGCGTTTTTATTTTGTGAAAATAATATGAGAGGAAATAAAACAGAAAAATATTACCACAATCCCAGATTGTGTTCACTGATGTTTCCCCCTGTATACGTAATGACGTAAATCAGGTATGTGAGTATTGTTCTGAAAAATTGGAGATATATAGTGAAAAATTGGTTCAAGCCCTGTGGACAGGAGCATTTTGACGATCTTATTCAAACAGACGAATTAAATCTCCGGAAGTATTGGTTTCTCAGAGTTGGGAATTATACCAATGGATTCCTATGATAGAACTGCATCATGAAAGAAATTAAATTTAAAAAAAGGGTCGTTAAAAAAAATTATTAAAAAATTATCTTTAAATAAATGAGCAATCTACCATGCTTCAATGCTTCAAAAATTTTCGTTAAATTTATTTATCAAGATTAAATGAGCAATCTGCAATGATTCAACCTCGTGGAATGGGTTATTGCAACTTACACTCGGTGCATAGTTTTCACAACGCGAAATACCTAAGGAAAGTATCATCGAAATGTCTAGAGCAAGGCTAGAGACAATCATAGCAGATTGTCCATTTATTCCTAATATTTGAGTAGGTAGAGGATTAAGAACAAATTATTTTAATAGTTCAAAATATATTAATAAAATACTATCCTCTTTTCATAATTTAAAATTTAATAGTTCATACCACTAAGACATTCTTTTCTGTATTATGAACCTTAACTCAAGAAAAAATGTTTGATACACAAATGAAGATCCATATTTCAGTATTTTTTTGCTAGCAACATTATGAAAATACTGTATATAGGAACATGTCTCACTACTTAAGGAAGTAAAAGGTGATATTAACCTCAGTGGTCAACGAACAGTAATTTCTTTTGATGATTCCATTATGTTCTTCTTTCCTATTGCCTTCATAAACTACATCATTAGAATGATCGAATTCTAAATCTTCTGAAACATCATCCCCAATATTTATACCTATATAAATTATTCGATATGTAATCAGTCAATATTATTTTCGGTTTCAAAACAGTCTTGTATAAATTCACAAATTCAAGAATCGGATAATTGTTTTCCAAAAGAAAATATTTTCAAACTACGAATTGACAATCTCTAATAGCTAGAAAAGATGACATTTAGGAACAGTGAACACAGACAGATTCTGTGCTCACATTCTGTGAATACATAGAACGATGTACTATTGAAATTTTGAAACAACATATCTCCGAAAGTATAAGCTTGTTAGAGTTGAAAATGATAACAATGCATTCTTATGATGAAACTGCATCTTAAAAAAATTTGAATTCAAAAGCTGTAATGTTAAAAAAAAAATATTTTTGTTCGTTACTCCGAAACTATCAGACCGATTTTGCCCAATAACGAACTTAACCGAGATATTTATCCCTCAAACCTACTCTGAAAATTTCAACTGTCATTCCGTTCGTGAGTTATCATGTTAACGGCCGGCCGAACATAATCGATTTCGTGATCAGTGAGTCAAACCATTTCGTTCAAGACCATTTTCAGACAAAAATTCGAAAATTACAGACATTTGGGCAAATTAATATGCACTCTGTTCCGAGGAACAAGAGCGCCAAAAAAGCAATCTTACCTATTATTGACGTAATCCCAGATTGTCAAAATTCTCGATTTGGTTGTTGTTTGCATGCATATCCTAGTCTACATACCAAATATAGGCTTTCTAGGGAAAAGTATCATAGTTTCAAACACAAATCTGCAACCCTTTCACGGGCGTTGGAGGGGGAAATTTGAGGATTTCTGAAGTTTTTAAGCGTATGTTCTGGGGAACATAATAATAATAATAATAGTGTCTTTATTAGCATACCAGAATAAAAATACACTTGGGGCGAAGTCTAGCGTTATCATTTTGCCCAAATGTCTGTAATTTTCGAATTTTTCGCCAAAAATGGTCTCAAACGATTGGGTTCGACTCCCTGATCAAGAATTCGAGGTCAAATTTGATTCTGTCCGGCTGGCCTTTCCCACGATAGCCAGTGTAGGTGGCGCATCCCAATAGGACGGACAAGTTCGTTAATGGGCATAATCGGCCCAATGGTTTCCGAGTAATAATTTTGTCTACTACCAATACTGATCCGATCGAGTTGAAACTTGGTGAGTAGTTTTAGAATGTAAACCTAAGGATGTTTGTGAAGTTTTGTGAACATTGTATCGCTAAAAATTTTTTAAAAAATTATTAAAAAATATTATTTACGTCACGATAACCTAAGAACGGAAAGAGTTAACAACTTGAAATTTTCAGGTGAGGTTGAGAATCTGAATGCGCCATTTGAGTTCGTTTATAGGCATAATCGGCAAAATGGTTTTGGAGTTTTACCCATCTGAAATTTGGTTGTTATTTCCTAAATAACTCGAAAAATACAGAACCGATCCAATTCAAACATGGTTATTAGTTGTAGAATGGCAACAAGAAAATTCTTGCAAAATTTTGTGAGGATCGTATAACTAGAAAATTTTTAAAAAATCATAGAAAATGATTGAAAAAATCCTATATATCAGAAACCATTCGTCCGATATCGCTGAAATTTTGAAAGAGCCTTCAGAACATAACTCTACTTCCAAGCTCCAAGTTTGAACATGATCGGAACTATATTGTTGGAGATCCGCGCAGCCTTGTGTGAGTTCAGTAGCTGGATGGGTGAGTGTTGCCTCGACAACTGCCGAACTTGCAATTTTCAGGATAGGTTGCACATCTTAATGGGAGAGTTATGTTCGCTGTTGGTCATAATCGGCCCAACAGCTTCGGAGTTATACCCATCTGGAATATTTTTCCCTCGATAACTCAAAAAATTAACACTCGATCGAATTGAAGCTTGGTAACTAGTTGTAGAACTAATTCAAATATGGTTATTAGTTGTAGAATGCCAACGCGAAAATTCTTGCAAAATTTCGTGAGGATCGTAGCTCTAGAAAATTTTTAAAAAATCATTGAAAAAAAAATTGGCTCAAGCACTGACGTGAAGACATACGCTTTTGCGCGTATGTTCTCTCGTCCATTTTCCTTTATTGGACACTCTTAATCAAATTGACCATGGTGAATTATATTGTCTGTTCTCATGTATTGGACACTCCGAATTTACCATGATAAATTTGATTGAGAGTGTCCAATACAGGAGAACAGACAATATAATTCACCATGGTAAATTCGATTAAAAGTGTCCAATACAGGAGACAATATGGACAATAGAACATACGCGTATATTCTATTGTCCATTCTCGTGTATTCGACACTCTCAATCGAATTTACCATGGTAAATTCGGAGTGTCCAATACAGGAGAACAGACAATAGATTTCACCATGGTAAATTCGATTAAGAGTGTCCAATAAAGGAGAATGGACAAGAGAACATACGCGCAAAAGCTTCTGACGTCAGTGCTTGAACCAATTATTTGTTTTGTGTTTGTATAAATCTTAACCTGCATACGCAATTTCAGCTCCCGAGGACTTCAGGAAGTATCCTGGTTTTATTAGTTTAATATACAAACCTGCAGCCCCCCTTTATGGGGGTTGGAAGGTGAAAGTTACAGATTCCTTAATTTTTCTGTTGCTTTTGTGTCAATTCTAGTTTGTAAAGTGAATTTCAGCTTTCTAGGACTTCGAGGAGTACCCTAGTTTAATTAGTTGAGTATACAGACCAGCAACCCTCTTCATGAGGGTTTGAGGGTGGAAGTTAAGGATTCCTTAATTTTTATGCTGTTTGTGCGCCAATTTATAGGCTTCATAACAAATCTAAGCTTCCTAGGACGCTAGAGGTTTTGATGAGTGAGTGTTTCAATTTCAGAGCACTCGTCTACCCTCCTTTTTGGTAGAGTAATATACAGGGTGATCTCGACAGGTTTTGGCAAGCGTAAAATAATTCATCAGAGTAAGTTTTGGAACAGTGAGAGTAGACTCTTGGTAAGAGAGGAAGGTTTTGGAACAGATCCCTTAATTGTATCAACCTGTCAATTATTTCGGAATAATTTACTAAAAGTATCTTCCTCGCAGAAATATCTTATAAATGAATGTTTGGCAATTTGAAAAACTTCCGCAGCAGGGATGTCCAATTCAAAATAAGTTCAAAACTACAAAGATAAATACCGAACTATAATTTCCATCATTCATTATTAGTTCAGATCTTCTCGTAATTGGTAATATCCTCGATACTAGAACTCAATGTGCTTGATGGATATGATGTGGGATAGTTTGTTTGAGTTAATTGAATAAACCATTTATTTCCAGGGCGTTGGTGAATGGTAAACTACATCCCGAGATATACTCAATATTTTCTTTTTTTTCGTCTTCCAAAAACTGAAAAGTGGAAACCTTTTAACTCATTCATTAGAATTTCAGCTCTGCTGATAGCTGCGACAGGCATTATTCAACGAACTGTTTTTGGCGTTCTTCTTCCTCGGAACAGAGTGCCTATCAATTTGCCCAAATCTCTGTAATTTTCGAATGTTTGGAGAAAATGGTCTTAAAATTCTATCCGGCCGGCCGGTCCGGCCGTTGACACGATAACTCTAGAACGGAATCAGCTAGATAGTTGAAATTTTCAGAGTTGGTTTGGGACATAAATATCTCGGTTAAGTTCATTCTTGGGCTAAATCCGGTTGGATGGTTTCGGAGTAACGAAAACAAAATTTTTTTTTACATTACAAATTTTGAATTCAATTTTTTTTAAGATGCAGTTCCACCATAAGAATCCATTGATATCATTTTCAACTCCAACAAGCTAATGCTTTTGGAGATATGACTTTTCAAAATTTCACAGAATGCGAATTCTATTTGTCCGTGTTCACTGTTCATTCATGTCATCTTATCTACCTATAAGAGACATGACAATTTATTTATGTTCTAGTTTGTTTATATAATTCATACTTTGAAAATATTTTTGGTTGGAAAACAAGGTTCCGAATCTTGAATTTGTGAATATATACAAGACTGTTTTGATACCAAAAATAATATTGACATGTTTCATATTGAATAATTTATGTATACATATTGGGGATGATGTTTCAGAAGATTTAGAATTCGATCATTTTAATGATGTAGTTTATGAAGGCAATAGGAAAGAACAACATTATGGAATCATCAAGAGAAATTACTGTTCGTTGACCACCGAGGTTAATATTACGTTTTACTCCCTTAAGTAGTGAGGCATGTTCCTATATATAGTATTTTCATAATGTTGCTAGCAAAAAAATGCAGAAATATTGATGTACATTTGTGTATCAAATATTTTTCTTGAGTTGAGGTTCATAATACAGAATGATGTGTTAGTGGTATGAGCTATTAAATTATGAGGATTGTATTTTACTAATATATTTCGTCGTATAATGAGATGAGTTATCAAATGAAGAAAAACAAGAATATAAAGTAGGTACTTACTTAATTTTTCAAACAAATGAAATGAGCTATTGAGATAATTTGTTCTTCAGCCTATACCTATTCAAATATCAGGAATAAATGGACAATTTGCTATGATTGTCTCCAGCCTTGCTCTAGACATTTCGATGATACTTTCGTTAGGTACTTCGGGTTGTGAAAACTATGCACCGAGTGTTGCAACAACCCATTCCACGAGGTTAAATCATTGCAGATTGCTCATTTAATCTTGATAAATAAACTATTATTTGAATTTATTTTATGATGCAGTTCTATCATAATAATCCATTTATATAATTCCCAACTCTGAGAAACCAATACTTTCGGAGATATGACTTGTCAAAGTTTGAACAAGAGCGCCAAAGCTCTTGCCCACATGGCTTTCCCAATTTTTTTAGCATAGTGGTAAAAATAATTCTAATTCAACTTGATGAGTATAGCGGGTATTTCATTAATAAGTTTGTCATGGCATGGTCCATTTGAGACGAAAATTTCAAAATTCTTCTTTGTTAGGTGGTGCATATACAGGGTGTAAATAAAAAGTTATGAATCAATTTAAGAGGTGATTCCTCTTCAAAAAATAGGGTGGGTTTTTGGCGCTCTAGTTCCTCGGAACTGAGTGCTTATCAATTTGCCCCAATGTCTGTAATTTTGAAATTGTTGATGATGTTGATGATGTGATTGAAATTTGCAGGGTAGGTTTATAGCGTAAATATCTCGGACGAGTTCGTTAACGGGCGAAATCCACCAAGTGGTTTCGGAGTTATGGCCCTTTTTAGTAAAAACATTTTTTATGAATATTTCCGAAACCGATCCATCTGAAATTTAGCATCAAATTGTAGAATAATGACTTCTATATGCATGCAAAGTTTTGATTTGATCGGGTTGCAAAAAGGTATCAAAAAAACATTTTTTTCATTTTTAAATTTCGTTTCTACAATAACTCTCGAACAGAATGAGCTAGGCAAAAAAGCCAAAAAGCTCCTGTCCACAGGGCTTGAACCAATTTTTAATTTTGGAGTAAGAATACCACTGCCTTCTGCAATTTAGAATATAATATTATCCTTCAATGGACTAGCATTTTGAAGCTTCCTACTGGTCTAAAATCAGAAGAACAAAATTTTTGAATAATTTTTTTAATTTTTAGTGTTTTTGTCTTGTTTAGTTATATATTTTCAATTATTTACCGCATATACATTATTCTATTTTGAGTTCACTGTGGACTTATTATGAACACTATAAAATTAACTACACTCTTGTCCACTGCAGTGGACAAGAGTATATTTACTTTTATAGTGCTCTTATACATTACTCTTCCCTGGGGAAGACCTAGGAGG
Source organism: Halyzia sedecimguttata (assembly GCA_937662695.2). Lineage (NCBI taxonomy): Eukaryota > Metazoa > Arthropoda > Insecta > Coleoptera > Coccinellidae > Halyzia > Halyzia sedecimguttata. The sequence continues at coordinate 8,105,292 of OW569420.2, forward strand.
ATCAGTATAATAATATACAATACAATACAATATTTTATCTGCAATAAAATCTATGATATCAAGATACGAAAATATCTGTCAAAGTAATGTATTATTGGTCATTTTTTCTTAGCCTAAATGAAAAAACTAGAGCCATGAACATATTTTGAGAGGCAAACCATTTGTATTTCTATGACGCTTAATAAAAAAAAGTTTCATATGGTAAACGGATCCCTCACCATAATTTGATTATTGAAATATTGAAATCAATACATCAATTATTTACATTATTGAATTGAATATATTACAATTATGTTGTACTTACGTTATTACACTTATATTGTACTTCAAAAGGTGAGTGGAGAAAATTTCACATTTTTGGCGCCCTGTTCAGGTGAATAGAGTACCTATCAATTCGTCCAAATTTCTGTACTTTTAGAATTTCTGGAATTGTCTCAAACGATTAGTTTCGACTCACTGATGAAGAATCCGAGGTCAAAATTAATTCCGTCCGGCCCTCAGCACGATTACGCTGAAATTTCTACAATATGTTTGGAGTCCAAATGCGACGGCTAAGTTCGTTAATGGGCAAAAGCCACCGAGTGATTTCAGAGTTAAAGCCATCGTTGTTTTCCCAATAATTCGAAAAATACTGATCTGATCGAATTAAAGCGCGGTAGTTATAGTTGAAACATGCTGACACGAAGACTTATGCAAAATTTTGTTAGGATCGCATGGACAATTAAAAAATATATATTTAAAAAACTCTGTATCTCAGAAACTATCCGTGAGATTGAAATTCTGCGAGAGCCTTCCAAACGTTATTTTACAGTCAAGTTCTAGATTTGAATTCGATCGAATCTATATTGGTGAAGATATTGCCGAAATATTACAACGATCGCGATGTATGTATTTTGCCCACCCATTAGGTGTATGGTAAAAATCATCTAAAATGAATTAATTAGCGGGTGAAAAATCTCCTAGATCATTTTCTACAGAAGAAGAAGGAAGGCTGATCGCTAGAAATCCCTCGTGGATAGTTCACATAGATATCCGGTCATGTGACATGTATCCTGCCATTGCTACTTCCTTTCCCGTCACCCTAAAGGATGTATCTAACCGAGCAATCATTTCTACACTGTTCTCTATGAGGCACATACATATATATTACAGTTTTAATTGTCTGACACTAACTTACAGCTGCAATTATTATAAAATATCGAGCAGAATCGAGGGGCCAAACTGCCTATAGTGCTTCAACTTTGGAAAACGGGAATCTCTGAATCGTCAATGTAGGTCACGCGGATGCGGAAATTACACATTTTAATGGTTGCACAATTTCGAAGATCTATTGAGATAATAATTCCAATCAGTCCTTCCGCCATATTATAATGATGAATATGATATGATTACGTTTTACACGGCGAAGAAATTCATGAATTTCTTCGCGAAGTTCTTCATGAAGTTACTCCATGAAGAAATTCTCCGTGTAAAACATCAACTTTACGTGAAGTTACGTAAAACTTCATGAAGAACTTCACGAAATTAGAACATGTTCTATTTTATCAACAAGTTTCGCGTGAAGTCAGGGGTGCCAACATTTGTTTCATCCAATAAATTATCGGAAAAGCTTTAAAACATGAACTAGTGGTCGTTGAGGTTGTTTTTTTGGAAGTTCTAGTTGTGCTTTGTGGTAGAAAACGAGTGAAGTTTAGAATCGAGCCGCAGCTGCTTTTGTTGTCGTCTGGATATTTGCTAGGTTAGAAGTTTACAGTTGGTATCAGTGTTATTTGACATTCCTAGCTTTCTATTTGACTGATTTATTTCCGAATTTCTTCACTTCGAACTGATGTGAATTTGACAAATAGAAGGACTTTTTCGGATTACTTGACCAATGACACTGAGTCCACCAGGAGCAACATCAGTTGGAAGTGATGCGCATCAGTTCAAAATCACAACATACCTAGCTTTCTATTTGATGATTAATTTCCGAATTTCTTCACTTCGAACTGATGTGAATTTTACAAATAGAAAGACTTTTTCAAATCAAGGTTATATTAAACTGATTCCACTAGAGAGCAACATCAGTTGGAAGGGATGCGCATCAGTTCAAAATCACAACATGTCAAATAGAACACAGATCAACTGATTTTGCGTCAGTTTGGAAGTGATACAGCGTCAAATAGAAAGCTACTATTGTCAAATAGAACACAGATCCACTGATTTCGCATCACTTTGGAAGTGATACAGCGTCAAATAGAAAGCTACTATTTATCTTCATGAATTTCGTCGCCTGTGTAAAACGACACACTTCATGAAGAAATTCGCGAATAAATTCATGAAAAACTTTGCGAAGAAATTCATGAATTTCTTCGCCGTGTAAAACTAACTTTATGCATTGGAATGTGCTACATACAGTGCGAGTCTCTAACTTAGAATAAATTCTGTAAATCAAAGACAGTTTTTTTGTTGTAAAACATAAGGCTGGTTTATGCTGGCTGGTAACTTTAACTTAATCAAATATATATATACATATATATATATATATATATATATATATATATATATATATATATATATATATATATATATATATATATATATATTTATAGCCCTCCTGTAATTCTGCGTCCATACATTAAGTTTTTTACATGTAATTCTGCGTCCACCGCATTGCTGCGTCTGTATACGGACGCAGAAATGCAAGTCAATGCTAAACGCTTTATTATAACGTCCTCGTTCGTTTCATTGTAATACGGCGATGACGTCCCAATGGCGGTATCGTGTACTTTTTTTGAATACCGTAGTTCGTGTTGTCTCCACTCGTGGCGCTGCAGTCGGGAAGTGTATATTCGAAATGTATATTACTATTACACCATCCCGACATTCATGCGTCAATAAAACCGGCAACACTGTTCCGTATATCGATAACCATCAAACCGATATTTCTGCGTCCTTCAATGATTTCCAGATGTGAGTTGTTTACGTTTTTCATGTTGAAGCAGTATTCGAAGCTTCAAGGTCACAAAAATTCGACTTCCTACGATTCAGGTACCTTAGCATTTATAATGGAGCCTAATGATAATTTCAAATTCTCACATAACGTAGCTTCAGTACACTTTAAGATCGAATAATTATTTTCAGATTCATCATGTTATGTTCTGAATCATCAAACAACATTTATTATGTTGAGGATTTTTATAAATAAGTTAGCTTAATTGTGAAAAATTCACGGGAATACTTGTTTCAACATGACTGAATAAATTAAAACCAAGCAAAATTGATAATCATGAATTATTACAATGTGAATTAGTCAGTAAGCTGCATAATAGCACTCTTTCGTTGGGTTTCACGAAGGTTTGACAGCTCTTAATTGCCAAATTAGTGCGATTCTATGTCGATATTCAGTTCATTTTTGATACAACCATCGAAATAAATCCACGATTAAGCTAATCGAAGCTTCGTGAAACCCAACATAAGTCAGTCAAAACCGTCACAAAAATTACTAACTCAGCAAAAGTGCAAGTAAATCTGAATTTTTGTAAGTGGCACTTGAAGAGCAATAACTAAATTTTCTGTGCTTTTTGTGGAATTAACGAAAAAAGTTTTGCACTCCATTCAATATACATAAACAATGGTCATTTGAAAAAAGTCCAAATGATAATAACAGAAGGTATTTGCTATTTGGCTGATTTCTTCCAAAAGCTTTAGCTTTTATCGTCGTGATTCACTTTCGAATATCAACGCAGTCGGCTCCAATATGAGTACTAATTCAGGCAGAAAGCACATGAGGTTTCTCAAAAATACCAACTTTATGCAAAACTGCTATTTTTATTTTTAAGAACCAACCCAAACTATTCTCTCATATTTTTCCTTATAAGTTAAGCCTTCTTACGATCATGAGAGAACCAAATGTACTATTTGCTTAAATTGGTACTCCAAATGAAGCTAAATGAATATGGAGCAATGAAAAACGACGAGAAAAAAATTCTTTCAGGAAAAGATCAGCTTAACGGTGAGTGCCATATCTCATCATCATCTATTCGACTCATAGAATTCTAATTAAACCCAAATTATTGCAAATTCAATGATAAATAAGGAGTATTTTCCTTAAATAGAATTTTGAGAGTAACAATGTGAAAACTAAATAGAGTGAATAAGTGCAAAAATTTCGTCCTTCTTCGTGAATTACCACTAGTAGCATAAATTTTCTAATGTGCCAAATATATCCTGTAAAAATCTTTTATCGACTTCGACTATTGTATTAAATTAAATTTTCTGGAATATACTATGAAAACATACATATAATTTTCAAAACAAATAAATAGAAAATCACTTCTGCATCTTTTCATTGACTTATCACTGCTGGTATTACACCTATCCCTGTCCATTAAAAAATAGAGTTCTTAGAGAGAAACAAAGGAGTTTTACTTTTAATGCCTGATAGTGTCAATGCTGGCTGTAAGCGCAGTATAATTCGTCCTCAATGGTGAAAAGAAGAAAAATAGTATGTTAATTAAAGGGATATTTCCTCGAGCTTACTAGGCCTAAACAGAGTTAGTTAGTTATCTTTCTTCCACCAATGGCAGGAACTCTGTAAGACTTGGAACGGTTCCTATTGGTCTTAATGAATAAAATAATCGAATCACAAATATTCAAAAAACATAAGCGTACCATAATTCCCACAACAGGAATTTTGAGTTATACAATTTCTGTCTGACCTGAGAGGAGAAAGTCAATTCGCACGCTGTAGCTATTGATTTTCTCGGAATATTTTCTGTCAATGTACATCGATACAGTCCCATAAGTCTACATGAATCTGTTTAGTTCTTTCGTCCCTTGTTATACTTCGAACCAAAATATATTTGGCAGATTGAATCAAAGTCTTCGATCCGTTTTACCATTCAATAGAAAGTAGCAAGTAGAGCAATCCCAGAAGGGTTGACTGATGAGCATTTTTGAGAAAAATGTTTCAAACCCTAGTTTCCATAGAGGAGATCAATTTAATATTCACCTTGATATCGGGCTCGAAGATAAGGTGAAATATGTTTGTTTACATTACATGCCATATTTTTCATACCAGAAATGAATAGAGCGAAAAATTTAAGTTGATGTTGGGACCTGCAAGGCAACTCCTAGAAAGAGCACCTGGCACTTGTTTTACAAAATTTCTCCATTGCATAAATTACAGTTATTCATCTCTTGCATCTATCCCTGATCAGTGTTTGTTCATAAAGAATACACGAATATCCTGTCATTTGTCACCATACTGACTATCTACTCAAGGTATGGTGTGATTTATGAAGGTGAAATATTGCAATTTTTTCTGAGGTTTTTAGTTCAATAAATAATAGGATTTCAGTTTCAAATATTCTTGCATTGCTCTAAAAATTCGGTAATAATATTACTTCGTAATTCTTGTTATGTATTATCTTGCCATCTACACGCTTTGTAGTTGCAGGATCTTGTTCTTCAAAATTGCCAAGGCGGTTTCGGGAAAAATTGAAATAACAAGTTCTCAGTTTTAAAATCTTTATCAAATCAGGTTTAAACAAGAAATTGAAAATAGATATAATTTTTATAGAATAATCTTCTGCTGTGTAGAAAGATGGTTAAGCACCTAAACTGTATACGCTTTTGAAGTGTGGAAAGATGAATCGTCTTTCGAAAAATATTTTGCCGGATAGAAGACATCGTGTTTTTGTTGATGATGATAATAATTATAACTTTAGAATTTCGAATAATGAACCCCATCCCTCAAGGATCTGTTTTAGCACTCCTTCATTTCATACTCTTATGTGAATAACTCTTAGTTATTCTTCCGTTCCGGTACTTTACTAGAACCTCTTTCATCTCAATACTAACACTCCACTGAATCAGAATTTATATTTCCACTAATATGCAGTTTTTCATACATAAATAATGTGTGGTTAGAAACGAGGGCATTTTCATAAGTAGCTCGATTCGAACATAAAATAAATATTAGGAATAATGAATTTCATTTCAACGAAATTTAAATTATGGCTATGCATTATAGACACTTTGAAATCAACCGTTTTTTAACTAATTGAAAAAGTTGCATAACTTAGAGTGATGTTTGAAAGTGAAACTAATTGTAAATTCCATTTTTGGCATTCATAAAATATAGGGTGCCATTTAAAAAAAATCATATCTGTTATTGAAATAGTATAACCTTAAGTTAAAAAGTTAAAGTCGAATTAAAAGTCACCAACTGCTAAACAGAAAATTTTTATGCAATCTTATTCAAATAATTAGTCATTCTGCTGAATCGGTCTTTTGCTAGAGAATAATAATATTACGAATAATAAGCAATGCATTATATTATTATTGATTATTGCTATTCATTATCAACTCTCTGCAATCAAGTACTTCTCAGAACAACAGAATAATCCATCTAAAATTAGTCCAAGGAAACTAAGTATCTTAACACAAAGGGAAGACGTTACATTTAATTATTGTGCTATCACAAGATTAAAATATCATATTACAATTTGTTCAACCAAATTTTTTTTTAGGTCTCATCTTATTCTATTAATTCATCTATTCGATATAATTAAGGCAACGAACACGCAGAAGAAATTCCTATCGAAAATTCCCGTACTCAATATGTTTTCTTCCTTATCAAGAGGGGCGAAAATCCGTTGAATGTAACATCTGTGTGGGTCAGGTCTGCGTTCACATCGAATGGAATGTCAAGGCCAATCAGTCTATTCCTTCATAAAAAAAACCCTCATACATTTGGCAACACAGCCTGTGCAGCAATGTCCGAATGGTTGACGTGTATATAAAACGAATGACGCAGAAATGATCGAAATATCGGCAAATAAATATACGGACGCAGAAACTACGGTATTTTTTAAGGACGCAAGGTTCATTGTACCGTTGACAAGAAAATTTTCTCCCCCAGTTTTCAAGTATATTGAGATCTGAGACTCGCAAAATGATCGTGAGGTGTATACGGAGATAGTCTACCTAACATACGTCGATATACACTTCGATTTCAAGGGGACGCAAAGATGTCAGTATCATGTAATGACGCTGAAATGATGTCGGGATATATATATATATATATATATATATATATATATATATATATATATATATATATATATATATATATATATATATATATATATATAGTTATATATATAATATACATAGACATTTATTTTTAGTGTTATGGTTTATATTCAGACTAAATAATCCGTTAACCTATTAATTATTATTATTAATAATAAGTAAACGGATTATTCAGTCTCAGTATCAACCATAGAGTTAGAAATCTATGTTTCAATTTTTAAGTTAGGGGATAAGTTAAAGTTACCAGCCAGATATCAACTCAGATAAGTTTCTTCAATAAATGCTCAAAATTTTGTACATAAACAAACTGACAATATCCTAAAAGGAACTGATACTCGTTTTGGACATTTCCAATTATGTACTTGGGTGGAAGTTAACCTACACTCCTGTGTTATTCGTTCTTGTAACTGCACAATCAGCTGAATGGAGTCATCCAGAGAACTCTGGAGAAGGAAGAAATCGCAATGTGTGCATTCCTGAATATATCTGGGGCCTTTGACAACACAACACATGTGTCTGTTAAAGAAACACTTGAAAAGCGAGGAATGAATAAAACCATTATAAAATGGATGTATGAGCTGTTGTCCACGAGGATAGCCGAGGCACAGGTGGGCAATGAGACCACTACTCTCGTCTCAAAGCCACTCGTGAAACACCTCAAGGGGGAGTAACGGCTCCCCTTCTTTGGAGCCTAGTAGTGGACGAGCTCCTCCATAGACTAACGGAGCTGGGAAATTCTGGCAATTGACTTTATAAGTGCAGGGGTGTAAGGGATTTCTTCGGCAACAAAAAATAACTCTGAAACATTTCGGGGGTTGAACCCCCAAAACCCCCCCCCCTGGCTACGCCCTTGGACCTCAGTAAGTAACGGAATGCCTCACCATCTCAAAGCAACGCAAGGAATGCTTTGGGCAAGAAATCTGCAGGAACATAGCCTCCTTGAAGCCATCCCACATATTGGAGTTCATCAGAACTCTGGAACTGGAAGATGAGCTGTATATGGTGATGACATCGACAGCTCTGACGGGGGCACAATAGACGCTGTGCAACCACAGATTAACATCTGTGGTGCAACGTTACCCCCGAAAAACTATATACAAAATATACATATATATAAATATATAATTTAGGATAAGGGATGTCTACCATATATTAAAAGAATTAGATGTTTTACTCTGTATTCATAGCCAAGCTTTCTAAACTGTATGTTTCTTCTTCAGGGCAAATGTAATTACAAACAACAATATAAGTTTAATGTTAGAATCATAGACATAGAATTCTATGTCTATGGTTAGAATGGGCCCCTTTTACTATTTTGAGGTTAAAATAGATATAAGATATAAACAAAATATAAACAATTAAGTAAGTAATCATTAAAGGATACCTACTGTGGGAGGTATTCATCATAGAATGGTTTCTTTCGTTGATGTTGTTTCGTTGTTCTTTGTTAGACAACATTGTTCGATTGATTGCTTCTGACAAATATCTTGTGTTTCTTACGTAAAAGCAAATCACAAAATAATAAATTTTTTATTTTATAGATATTTTTCAGAGTTTGGGAGAGAAAACCCAGAAAGAAACCATTCAATTAAGTATTTGAATGACAAATGTCTTCCATAAATCAATCAGAAAACTGGTGTCATACTGTCATGTCAAAATTCAGTAAGTAAAAGGGATCCATTCTAACCATAGACAAAGAATTCTATGTCTATGATTCTAACATTTACAGTTGCCCAGAAGAAGAAACAGAAAGTTTCGAAAGCTTGGCTATGAATACAGAGTAAAACATTTAATTCTTTTAATATATGATCGACATCCCTTATCCTAAATTCTACATACATACGACGACCGTTAACTACAAATTATATATACATACAACTGCTCAATTTCCCGGTTTGGTCTTAAAAACCTCCAAATAAATAGTTCATAGGTGTTAAATCTGGAGACCATTCAAAAGGTCCTCTTTTACCAATCCGTCATCCAGATACTCGCGGGCAAAATGGAGAGGCGTCTGGTTGAAACCAGTTGTTTATATTTGGACATCGGCTTCATCCGGATCAAGAAACAGAGTAGCCAAACTCGGAACTACTACTTCTTGCAAGAATTACCTCAAAACACAACTAGAACTTCCAAACAACAACCTCAACGACCACCAGTTTATGTTTTACAGCTTTTTCGATAATTTATGGCATGAAACAGATGTTGGTACCCCTGACTTCACGCGAAACTTGTTGATAAAATATAACAAGTTCTAATTTCGTGAAGAAACTTCACGTCAAGTTTATGTTTTACACGGAGAATTTCTTCATGAAGAACTAAGCGAAGAAATTCATGAATTTCTTCGCCGTGTAAAACTAGCTTTAAGAATAGTTCATTAGTTATACAAAAATTATGATTGCCATTTAAAAAAAATATCGATGACGTCATATCTCAAATTTGGGATACACTATATACAATTCTTACATACAAAAAAGAGCTCAATTTAAAATACTAATCGACCTGCCCGAGCATATAAACAACAAAAAAACTGTCTTTGATTTATACTGAATTTATTCAAAGTTAGAGACTCGCACTGTATATACACAAGAACTTGGGCAGGTTCTCAGCCAATAGAACTTTCCATACATTCAATAGTAGCAGCAAAAAAACCAACTTACAATCCCATGTCGGAAGTACACACAACAAGGGCTGATGGGGCCCTAAAATCTACAATTGGAACATAATGAAGGTGGACACCCCAACAATTTACAGAGCATGCCATAGCCAGCAGGAAACTGCTATGCACATCTTGTCTGATTGCGGAGCTCATGCTCCATAAGGGTGTGTACTTCCATCTGACGGAAGTGCTGCCATATGTACATCTCGATGTTGAAGCGGTTGTTGAACATGATAGAGCTCGCATATACTCGAATTATGCTATTCCAAATTCCAACAACTCGGCAGATCTACGCAATAATGCCAGAATCTTGAATACCTTGCGACAGTTTTCCCATGCTCATTTCACTGTTGTACAGATTATACATGCGCACATTCTCATTCTTATGGTTGAGTAGATCAGAGTCTCTCTGCACGCTCACCTAGACTTCGCCGTTTTTCTGTTAAATTGCTATATTTCATTGATATTGTATGATTTAAATAGAAAATAAAGACATTATTATTATGATATAGTCGTGCTGGACAAAGAGCTCAAGGAATTATTCGTTGTAGAATTTTCCTCCACTGCCGAAAATAATGTGGGAAGAAATACAAGGATTTACTATTCGAACTGAGGACTCTATGTCAAGGGTATAAAGTTATGATGGTACACTGAGAAAAAAGTTACAAGTAACTTTTTTCACTTGACTACGTTTTACTTGAGATAAATAAATTTTTATCAGCGATAAGCGAACATCTATTTGCTGCAGATAATCATATATTTATCGTTAACAGACACGTTCACCTAGAAATTGACAATTGTTAGAAGTAACTGTTTTACTTAATACCACTTAAAAAGTTATTGAATCCGAATAGCGCTGTTATTTAAATTTTGTTTGCTAATCATAAATAATCTGCGTTTACAAGCCAAGCTTTCAATTCACTTATCACAAGTTACTTTTTCGCTTACGCATTTTCATTAGCTGCGAATAACAAAGTTATTTGACATATTCAAACATCGACTTGGGGAAGGTACGTGTGTTTATTATAATAAGTGTAAAAAATATTCGTAAAGTAACCGATTTGAGCCGAAGAGCACCCGATCTCGTTGATCCTTTGAAGATAGCCGTTAGATGTTACATCTGGTCAGAATTCAGAGCGTTAAGGCTGGTTTATGCTGGCTGGTAACTTTAACTTAATCATATATATATAATTATATATAGACATTTATTTTTAGTGTTATGCTTTATAATCAGACTAAATAATCCGTTAACTTATTAATTATTATTATTCATAATAAGTAAACGGATTGTTCAGTCTCAGTATCAACCATAGCGTTAGAAATCTATGTTTCAATTTTTAAGTTAGGGAAGGAAGGAAGGAAGGAATGGGATTTATGTGGCCTACCCGTCCTAAGACCTATGGCCACAGCCCCCATGGGCAAGGGATTGGGATACGCCCAGTCAGCGCGCAGCATCATAAGATGCTACTTCCAGTATGGCTTTGGTTTCCAAGACCTACACCCTCACTGGCAGGAGGAGGCACTATCCAACCTCTACTAACTCTGCAGGTTAGTTCCCGAGTTGTGGGTACGCAACTCACACGCCGAAGAGACAGAACCCTTCTAGCCCAGCTTGCGGGCTTTCAACCACTGCCACCACGAAACCTATCCCGATAGGGCGGGCAGGGATTCCCCTGCGGGCACCGCCCTCCCGTGGTAGCAATCATAGCGTCATTGCTGGGACATGCTTCGGGAACGTATTCCCTTGCAAATTTTGGACCTTGGAGTCCAGGCCTTGCTGAAGCCAGCTAGGGTAATGCGGGTTAGCCATTCCCGTCGGCACTTCTAGAATTGGTACACGTCAGGAATACCCAGGCAGTGCTCCGACCCACCACACAAAGGCATCCTGAACGTGCCCCTTTCAACCAGATGTTACCGCCCTGCATATCCGACCCCTCCCAGAAGACAACACCCCCCCCCCCCCCACCCCCAACCGAAAGATCGCCGGGGGAGGGACAGCTCTACGAGTCTATTTCTCCTTAAGGAGATGAGCTTCTACCTTACTCTGCCTCTCCCCCCGCGCGAGCCATCCCAGGCCTTAAGCCAAAGATCGCCGCGGGAGGGGACAACTCCACAAGTCTATTCATTCTTCTCTTAGAGAAGACCGCCCTGGAGTAGCTCTCCATCCACTCACACCTTTCACTCGTTTCAATCAACCAACTAACATCATACACTCCTAAGTCCATCCCCTCAATAATACCCTCCAAGAACGTACCACGCTCGTTCCGGTAGACCTCACACTCAAACAGAACATGCTTCCAGTCTTCCACTTCACCACATATGCACCTGTCACTCTCACTGAGACCTCTTCTAAACAGGAACTCATTCAAACTGCCATGACCCGTAAGTAGAAAACCCAAATACAGGCCAGGCGAAAACCACTCATTCTTGCTGACAAAGTCAACCCTTGGAATGAACCTATGGGTGACTCTGCCAGTCGTACTACCATCCCATCTTATCTGCCACTCTGTCTCTGTCTCTGTCTTTAAGTTAGGGAATAAGTTAAAGTTACCAGCCAGCATAAACCAGCCTTAAAGGTCAAAGGAATCATCATCTATAAAGAATGGTTTAATTCGCACCCCGCCGGTATCGTCGAGTTGTGTTTCACTGATTACGAGAGTTAATCGAGATATTCTTTCGAACAGAGTCTGCGGTTATATTTATACGTTTAGTGTAAAATTTCTCCACTTTTACTTGTGCATGTTTATTGTATTTTCCTGAAATGGATTACGAAGATATCTTCCAGCAATGGGGGTTCGAATATTACGTGGAAAATTTAGAGGTAAGTCAAACCTTTCAGTGTTTTAGTACAATGTTCAATTATATATGCAAATTAAATGGTTTTTTTCTGGGATTTCTCTCCCAAACTCTGAAAAATATCTGTTAAATAAAAATGTATTATTTTGTGAATTGCTTCTGCGTAATAAACACAAGATATTTGTCAGAAGCAATAAATCGAACAATGTTGCCTAACAAACAATTATGACACAACATCAACGATAAAACAACTAAATTTCGTAACGTTTCGGAGTCTAAATCATACTCTTTCGTCAGACGTACTTAACGAAAATCTTCAGAATTATTTTTTGTTCATGTAGCTATTCTGAAATTCGAGAATTGTCCAAGTAAATTTCGTAACGTTTCGAAGTCTAAATCAGAGTTCTTCGTCTCGAATTTCAGAATTGCTACATCAACAAAAAATAATTCTGAAGGTTTTCGTTAAGTGTCTGACGAAGGACTCTGATTTGACTCCGAAACGTTAGGAAATTTAGTTGTTTAATCGTTGATGTTGTGTCGTTATTGTTTGTTAGGCAACATTGTCCGATTTATTGCTTCTGACAAATATCTTGTCTTTATTTCGCAGAAGCAATTCACAAAATAATAAATTTTTATTTAACAGATATTATTCAGAGTTTGGGAGAGAAAACCCAGAAATAAACCATTCAATATGCATTTATATATGAACATTGTACTAAAAAACTGAAAGGTTTGACTTACCTCTAAATTTTTGACAATGTGTACTTGCGCTAAGTAAAAGTGTCTCTTGAACGTAAACAAAATATGTAATTGCCAACACAAACTTTTTATTTGATCTAAGTGAAAAAGTTACTTGTAACAGAGACAGAGGTTCTTACTAACAGCAGTAACAAAAATACTTGCGATATGAAAACATTATGATAAGGGTACGTTCAAACGTTACTTTTACACCGAATAACATTTTTAGTTCTGGTGTTTAGCTGGATTTTCTATCAAGTTACACATGCTACTTGGATCAAGTCAATAAAGTCAGTTATTCTGAATAAAAATGAAATACTTACTACAATCAACTTTGCTAGCTTGTGATAGGCTACTTTTTGCGCGTATGTTCTGGGGAACATACGCGTTATAGTTTTGCCCAATGAAATTTAATTCTGTGGTGCCGTCCGGCCGGCCGTCCGTTGCCACGATAATTTGAGAACGAAAAGAGCTAGCGACTTGAAATTTTCAGGGTGGGTGGCGCATCGTAATACGACGGATAAGTTCGTTAATGGGCATAATCGGCCCAGTGGTTTCCGAGTAATAATTTTGTTTTCAACCAAAATAAATCCGATCGAATTTAAACTTGGTGAATAGTTGTAGAATATAGACCTAAGCACGTTTGTGAAATTTTGTGAGAATCGTATTGCTAGAAAATTATTAAAAAATTATTAAAAAATATTTTTGTTGTCACGATAACCTGAGAACGGAAGGAGATAGCGGCTTGAAAATTTCAGGTTAGGTTGTGCATCTGAATGCGACATTTGAGTTTGTTTATGAGCATAATCGTCCAAACGGTTTTAGAGTTATAGCCATCTAAAATTTTCTGAAATTTGGTAGTTTTTTGTTCCTCATTAACTCGAAGAATACAAAACCGATTGAATTCAAACATTACTAATAGTTGAAGAATACCAACGCGAAAATTCTCGCAGAATTTCGTGAGGATGGTATAACTAGAAAATTTAAAAAAAAATAGTTGAAAATTATTGAAAACAAATCTATATATCATAAACTATTCGTCCGGCATGGCTGAAATTTTGGAACAGCCTTCAGAACCTAACTCTACTGCAGAATTCCAAGTTTGAACACGATCGGATCTATATTGTTGGAGAACCGCGCAGCCTTTTGTGAGTTCGGTAGGAGATGCGAATCGTCGTATGATATGTTGTCTATGGTCGTATTTTTGCGAGAACCATATGAATGTCATGATGACATATCTTTTACGCGTATGTTATGGGAAAATCGTATTATGTATTTCATCACAAATCTATGGGAGATGATAGCCCTACATCGCATGCGCCCCGTTTTAACCTCAACATCGAATCTGATCTGAATGTGATCAAAACACAAATACAAAACGTAAACAAAATATTCTCAATCCACGAAGTACGAACGAGTATTCCTTCTGTTGAAAATAATCGAGATTACCTTGTATTTGAAGATTGGAGGAATCTAGAAATATTGTTTACGTATGTGAAAGAAATTCCAAATTATGGAGAACTGTGGAAAAGTTGTTCAGAAAGAAGATATCTGGTATATGTCCTTCAGGATTTCTGGCTAAAAATCAGCAGTAAGTAATAGAAGTGAATTGAATGAATTACTTTACTCAGAGAAATCCAAGTCTTAATATTTTCTTTCAGGTTGAAATGAATTAAGGTCCAGTTGACGTAGAGCAAAAAAGTAATGCTTTTCGACAAATAGAATGCATGAGTTACTCTTGGAGTTACTGCAGATAGAATTCTTAAAAACAAGGTATATGGAACTTAGTCGATTGAAAATTTGTGAAGATTAAGTATACCTCATGAGAAAATTTAATATTGATAAGAGGCAACCAAGATGACATGAACACTAATGGCGTATTCCATTGGTAGAACTCGTGCGCACTGAGTGCATGAATCGTATTCCATTGGGGAATTTCGTCAAGCATTTTGACGTCCAGTGCAACATTTTTTGCACTCAGTGCGTGCTCAGTGCAGCACTGGTGCTGCCAATGGAATACGCCATAAAATTTCTGCACCTACCCTATTATTCAGATTTGGCCCTTAGCTACTTTTACCTGTTTACACATAACATTTGCATAATACTATTGCACAAAAAAAAACAGTTGAATTACGCTTAGACCAGTGAATTTTGAACACTTTTCTGTTTTCCTGATATCATGGGTCTCTTACGATCCATCATCAGGGTGTGTGGATGCCAGCGTGTACCTATATAATAGGAATCTTAACAAAACATTTTAATTTTTCTAATTGCAGAATATTTTAAAATATGGGAGTAGAAGGTGATGCAATATAACATGTGTGTAGGTATGTGCGATTGGCTCAGTGGTAGAGTAATTGACTTGGGAGCGGAAGCCCCAAGTTCAATTCAGAGGCTAGGAAAGAAATTTTCTAGTCACGGTAATCGCCACCATTCGAATTCACCATGATGAATTCTATTGTCCATTCTCCTGTATTGGAGACTCTTCTTAATCGAATTTACCAAGATGAATTCTATTGTCCAGAATGGACAATAGAATTCATCTTGGTAAATTCGATTAAGAAGAGTCTCCAATACAGGAGAATAGACAATAAAAATCATCATGGTGAATTCGATTGAGAAGAGTGTCCAATACAGGAGAATAGACAATAGAATTCATCATGGTAAATTCGATTAAGAAGAGTGTTCATTACAGGAGTATGGACAATAGAACATACGCGCAAAAGCTCCTGACTTCACGTCAGTGCTTGAACCAATTTTTTTTGACTAGACTCGATTCTATAATGCTTAATTACCTTCAAAAATCACCCATGAAGTAAATACATATTGAAGTAGTGTTCACACATTGAATAGATATTTTTTTATACAGAAATAGCTGTTTTCACGTGAGAATAGGGTGATACACTTTGATGCAACTTTCTAGTAGATAGATGGTCATATGGGCGATATATAACAAAACCCATACAGAAATCAATATATTTATTCTATTTGAAGTGATAAATAAGATCATTTAGTATTAGTATATTAATTTTCTTCTTAATTCCTTGATAATGTAAATTTTCTTTCTTCGTTAATTATCTTTAAGAATAAAGATAAATAATATGAATGCCTCGTAAGCCTATACTCATTCAACTTACTATTCATCAGTCATCAAATGTTTTATGGACAATCCTATCAATAAGTAGATGATAAAATGCACTTTTATTGTATTATCTTCGGTTTTTCGATCATTATTAACCTAATTATTTGCAAACAATATCGAAATATCTATCAGCTTCCCATTAAAATGTTTAAATCCTACTTGATAGTTTGTTTTTCAGTAGAAATGCATCGTTTTCATTATGATTTAGTTCCCTATTTTTCTGCTGGACCCTGTAACTAAGCTATTATCTTTTTGTTCAACCCTCGTCGAAGAGTAGACAATGGCGGACCCACTTTTTAGCCACTTCGCGCAGGTTGTCAGCCGTTCTCTATCCCTCTACTATGTCTCTGGTGTACACATTCTGATCTTCTGTGGTTTTGGGATGGTAACTTTTCATCTTAAAATCAACTGTAGTCATCTGTTCAAATTGTTCTATATAGTTAATTATCACACTGTATAGTAATAACCAACTTTCTTAATGATTTGATTTTAGTTCAGTAAACTTACCTCTCCAACAGTATCATCTCTATTCAGAACGAACCATAGAGCTCGACAAACATCTTCTACATGGATTGTATTCAATTTCACATTTGCATTCCACAATAGTTTCATTGTTTCACCCAACTTCCTATAGATACCTGCTACCATTATTCTTTGTACTACTGACCCTCTATCACCGGAACCGTAGACTATAGGAATTCTAAGTACAGTAAATTTCAAATCTGGGATCTCTTTAAGTTCATTTTCAACCTAAAATTGCCTCACAGTAATGTTTATATTATTTCAACAAGAATGCCTTCTCAAAAGACTGATCAAAAACAGAGATAGTATGCTTGATAAGAACAGCAGTGTTACCTGTGCTTTAAATTTTGCCACATTTGTCCAGGGCTCCATAGATCCATCTTCTTTATGAGGCATCTTCTCCGAAGAATTCATATTACCACAAGACAATTCCACGTAACGCTTAACCTTTCCTTGAGCCGCTTCCTTAGCACAGTTCAGGCTCAATTTGAGTATACCTTCGTTGTATATCGGATCAGTCTGTGATCCTTTGGTTTCTCCCGCACAGTTAACAACGAAATCCCAAGCTCCATCACATGAGAATGCATTGTTACAAGAATCTAAAAATAGAACGTTAGTAAATTCGTTTTGATTTCAAGGATATATCGAACCTGGATTAATTAAATTAGCGCTCTTGAATTCAACAATGGGATTGTTGAGGTAATCCTGGTGTATCTTGTTTAGCCATGCAACTTGTGGAGGAACTTTATCAACGATTCTTATTGCACTAGTCAGTTCTTCTTTCACCAAATACGATACCAAATTTCGTCCGATGAAACCACATCCTGCCATTGTTCACGTAAGAATTCGGGGTTTTCTGTTATGAAATCTTACCTCCAAGGATTAGAACTCTTGGCTTCTGCATTTCTGATTAAATCAATTTTTAATGAATTAATTTCGGGGTGGGGTTTTGGGAGCAAAAATTTTTTTTAAGAGAAAAATTACATTTCGGGGGGGGTTTGAACCCCCAAAACCCCCCTCCCTGGCTACGCCCTTGCAACAGCGACTGTTATTGAATTTTTATAGCATGTCCAAAGAATCTTTCACTAAGATTGTGGAGACTCTCGCAACCAGCACATGGATTAATGTATGGATTGAAGAACGTTTACTCATTACATTAACGTTGCTTTTTATTATAATGTAAATCAATATGAACAAGGAGATCTTAACAACTAATTTACACCAATAACGAACATTGGCCAACAATTGATTCAGTAGGAGGATAGAATATGATGTGGTCAAAATTTCTTGTGAACGAGGAACTACTAATCCGTGGAACCTGTCATTGACTCATTGTTGACAGTCTGACATTATGGAGATCCTCATGGAGAGAGCTGAATTTGTTACCAGACCAGGGAAGAATATAAGGACCTATGAACCAAAAATGCCTACTTTGCAACAATTTTATCATCCTCTGTAATCTAATCTGTGCCTTCGAATTCGATTTGGGGATTCTCACGAGTGAAAGATGTTGGACTTATATGGGAGGGTGAGGGAGTGGCTAGAATATCATCTATGAGACGCAATGTTTCCATTTTGAACCTTCTCAATTGATAATCGCTCATACTCATCAAATCTGGAATTAGACTGGTTACAAAATGCTTAATTCCCGCTTCCTTTATATCATTATGAGACGGATTTGAGAGTTTGGTAGCCTTTGCCGAAAAATAGGCGGAGAATGCTTTGTCGACATCACTTTGGGTATTTGATAATAGTTTCCGCTTCCTAAAAGGATTTGGACCTATTGCTCCATCAACTGATAGATCTCTGGCTGCCTGGGTTATGGAAGCCGGGTCTTGCAAAGCAGGTGTAGTGACAGTTCCGAGTTGGTCTGTAGGTGAGGGTTGTTCGTTTCCAACGATATCTGAAGGTTCCGACCCAGGCACAGTTTGCTTTACCGGAAGTACATCCTCAATATCAGAATCATCTGCTGTGGATATGGAACTAGGGCTTGGTTTATTTTCTTGCGTTAAATTTCCGGTGGACATTCCAGATATTTTCATGAAGGGAATAGCAAACTGCATCGCTTGAGTCAGGTAGTATGGTTTTTTTTTCGAGGTCCCACAGCCACTTGCTTTGGGTCTGAGATTTCTTCCTAAAGTACTTCTTAAATTCCTCCATCTTTCTTTAGATTCAGCCACTATAAGACAAAATCAAACAAAAATTAGATGCTCTCATTGTAGTTTGAAAAGTAATTCTGTTCAGAATTATTTTGAAAATTTCTTTAGTATGATTGTCAAAAAATTCGCTCATCAAGTCATGCAGCTTGACTAGAACTTTTCTTATTATAATTGGTTTTGAAGAGATTGATATGTTTATCATTCTAATCTAGCAGATTAGATGATGATAATTATACAGATAATGGCCCAACTACATTGTAGAGGCAGAGAGATTATGAGCATAAATTCTCTAAAACACATCTAATAACATGTTGTGTAGAAATTTCTTTCAATATTGAATTTGACTTATTTGTTCGTATTTTTCAATTTATTTTTATTCGCTTTACCAATATTACAGGAGCATTCAATAAATTTCAATAGACGCATCAAAGTAATGATGAATAGATACTGAAAACAAACTTATTGTATCAACAGAATAAAATGATATTTTACCTGATAAGTTTACTTCTTTTCCAACCAGGATCCATGCTGCTTCTGTTACGTCCTTCCTTGAATAATCTTGTAGATTGAAATCGTATAACACCGGATGCTTTTCAACTTCTTCGACAAATTTGATGTTGAAAGGCTAAAACCAGAAATACGTGTTATGACGAGAATAGTGACACTAATAATCTACACAATTGTTTCGATACAATTTAGATTAGCATACATAGTTATCAGGAATATTCAAAGTGTACAAAGCATTCAAAATATTCCAGAACTAAAGAAACTTACCTCTATGCTTGTACAATCCCATAAATTACACTGATTTTGATTCTGTTTTGTATGAACAGAAGTCATGATCAAATGATCGAAATGTAAATTAACAGAATCCATATGGGTAATTGTCTGTGAAGAAGTTTTTGGC
Organism: Halyzia sedecimguttata; assembly: GCA_937662695.2. Lineage (NCBI taxonomy): Eukaryota > Metazoa > Arthropoda > Insecta > Coleoptera > Coccinellidae > Halyzia > Halyzia sedecimguttata. Next base: position 8,125,292 of record OW569420.2, read on the forward strand.
TTGGATAAAGTTGTCTGGTCATATTATCTTTTTTTAGAAAAAAAAAACCTAACAAAGGTTAGAAAATTAACAGTTTAGCGAAGAGGAATAGAAAGCCAATTGGATTTCAAGCTACTTCTCGAGATATGAGAATTTTTTATGAGAATATTCCCAGGGGACTGTTCGATATTGAAGGTAGGATTCATATTTTTATAATTTTAAAATAAAACAAACTAAAGAGGCATCATCCAAATAACAGTTTTTAACTTTTTAATATTAGCTCAGTACTTTTTGGTAAGTAATTATTAATAGCAGCGTACTAAGCACATAATCATGTTTTAAATATATATAAATCCTTAACTAAATGGGTAAACTTTTTATCTTAAATGTAAATAAGGCACATAAAATCACAGTAAGCAGGCACATAATAATAAAACGTTTCTTATTAAAAATGATCTTTTAAAACAAGAGAACTAACACTCAAAAACACTCCATTTAGGTTTTGGATCATAGTTAATATTGCCTATTTTGAAATCCTCATCGTTAAAATCAAACTGCTGGTTGGATCAGGACTAGACTTAGATAATATCATTCAATTCCATATCATTAATATCACCACTAGCGTTGGTGTTGTTTCAATACGGTAGGGGCACCGATATGGAGTAATACTAACTTATTGATCCATTTAGATAGATAACTACTGTATCTTGGCTTAGCTGAGCTCACAATCCAATGAAATTAATTCTTTGTGTGACTTATTTCTCCCTTTGTTTTTTGATATGTTTCTTCGCTGCATATTTGTACTCGTGTCTGTGGGACTTGGAGCTAAATTATGCTGTATTGAAACTGGTTTACTGTGTCCTGAAGATGATAGGACATACCCTGGAGCTAGAGCGAGAAATTCTGAAGCTGATGTGAGGCGTTCAGAATCTGAGACTGGTGTGTTGTCACATATGACAGTATTATCACTATTTAGTTGCTTTTTTTATTCCGGTAAACAGTACAGTATTTTTTCCAATTCTGGAGGATAGCTCGGTGCTCATATTGCGTCATGTCTTTGACAAGTTTTCGCTGACCATTTTCTTTTTTTTTCTGGTATTTTAACCTCTCTTTTTCTTTCATTTCTTCCGCCTTTTGAGGGTCGTTTTTCATACGTTGATATCTTAGACGTTCTGCATCTCTCTTTTTTCGCAATAATTTCTCTTTGGACGACTTTTTCAATTTAGGAGGCATGTCTACTTGACGATAACTAACCTCTAATAAATTATTCTCCTTATGAGGATATCAATAACTAAACCAATCACAAAAGAATGACTATCAAATCTACAGTCCCAATTCTACCAATAAATTATTACCACAGAATACAAATATATTATATATATTATTACAGAATTAATTGATCGATCAAACGAACTTGTGAAGTTCGATCGAAATTATACTAGGCGCCTCGCCGAAGAGATCACTGTTAACTAGGTAGTACGGTTTTCTGTGTCACACATTTTTAAAGGAAGAAGAAGAAGGGGTCCATTGTCTATAACACATGTACCCGGGGATTCCATTATTATTTTATAGTGTCGCCGCAATATTTTCTTATAGGGAGGGTTTATTCAATTTATTGGGTGGGAGTGATCTCTTCGGCGAGGCGCCTAGTATAATTTCGATCGAACTTCACAAGTTCTTTTGATCGATCAATTATACTACGGCGCCTCGCCTTCAAGATCACTGTTAACTAGGTAGGATGTTTAAAGTTAAAAATATTGCGGTATTCTCGTTTTTGATGAAATCAGTTCAATAAATGATTCCTGCATAAATGAACGAAAATACATTTCTCTTACTAATAATCTTGTAACATTCCAATTGTTACTGAAGACAGATTTCATGAGATTATCAGGACTTTTTAATAAAGGTCGAATATACTAATTTCCAAAAGTTTTGATTTGTTTGCTCAACCAGCTGCTTGGCTGATTACATTTGACCACAGCCTCTCTATAGATATAGTGGGCTGTGCTTTCACAATACATTTTTCCTCCTTGCAGTTGAAGTTGCTGCATGTCTAATTGAAAGAGCGAAGAATATACCTATATTTATCCCTGCAGAACTTTTATCCATTTCGATTTTGCTGTTTTGGTTACTTAGCTATATATAGATTATATATTTGTTTTGTATTCTTGTGGTTGATAGTAAGGTGGTCTTGAAGAAATAAACATATTTTCTGAGTCTTCTCATCTCAAATTAGCTGTATGCACTATATAGACTAATGATGATTATGCAAAGAAAGGTAGATTCAAATAAGGTTGATAAGAATTTACTTTTGATGTTTTAATAAAAGCTGGTAGGTAGGTACACCTACATTTTCACTCCATCTTCTTCAAGATTATATTTTGAGTTTTCATTGCATGTAATGTTTGCACCCTTCGTCCTGTGACAATAGGGCTAATAATGTTGCTACTTTACCAGTAAGATCTGTTAGTGACAAATCTTTGTTTTTCCCTCGAGTATTCAGAAAGGTCAACACTTTTTGAGGAGCTCTAGCCCCTGCATATTTAGGTCTGGCTGGTCTAAGTAACCAAAACAGCAAAATCGAAATGGATAAAAGTTCTGCAGGGATAAATATAGGTATATTCTTCGCTCTTTCAATTAGACATGCAGCAACTTCAACTGCAAGGAGGAAAAATGTATTGTGAAAGCACAGCCCACTATATCTATAGAGAGGCTGTGGTCAAATGTAATCAGCCAAGCAGCTGGTTGAGCAAACAAATCAAAACTTTTGGAAATTAGTATATTCGACCTTTATTATTATTATTATTGTCTCATTGCATCTTCCAGACTATCTTAAAGTTTTGAAGCTATTCTATACTGATTTTCTATTTTAAAATAATCGATGCCATTATAGGTTCCATTTCTTTTGGACGGTTTCGTCTTCTGTTTATAGAACTTTTGAGCCATATATAGGGATAAGGAATTTAGGATTTTTGGTACAAAATGCATTTCAAAAACTGGTCTATTAATGACGAACACGATAAAGGTGTGAAAACATAATCCGTTATTTTTACTAAAACTTCTAAATTCTGTTCCATTTTATGAAATTAAAATAGTATGAAATTACCTTATACAGAAAATTGTGAAATGAGGTAACAAAAACTATGTCATGATTGATTTGTACTTTTTTGAAATAATATTGAATTAAATTTGAAAATAAGCATGTTTGATTTTTGACCACAGATGTTTGACTTTGACTTTCTTTCACGTTTGTCGAGTTTGTCTCGTAGAGAAAAGGAAGGAATTCTATTGTCTCTGGTTTGTCTTTGTCGTCACGTTCACAGAACACATAATATATCACAGAATATACCTTAGGATATATATTAGTGTTCTGTGGGTATATTCAGAGACATTTCTATTTCTCTGGCTATATCACAGAACATATAATATATATATATATATATATATATATATATATATATATATATATATATATATATATATATCTTGATACAGCGGGAGATAACAGAACCGATTCGGATATCTAGGGGTACAAACGGGGATCTTTGGTACTTATTGGACCGGTCCCCATATGTTTCTAGATGCAGCGGGTATTGTCAGTACCGGTCCCAATAAGTCTTCGGATATGTTGTGGGACATTTCGGTACCATTTCAGAAATATATGGAGCGGTACTTATTGGGATCAGTGTATATAAGTTGAAATTTTCCATTTCAGTATAAGTCCTCCTTTGTGATAATATTTTCCTTCCATATGAAATTCCGCTGAATAATTGCAACATATTACACGGCTCTACGAAAAAATTTTTGTTCTTCGTCCTAAAGTTCATTTTATAATTTTCTGGATTATTATAAACAAAAACGAGAAGAAAATACCTTTTAGCGCGTATGTTCTGGGGAACATCGCGTTATAATTTGCCCAAATATCTGTAACTTTCGAATTTTTCGCCGAAAATGGTCTCAAACGATTGAGTTCGACTCCCTGATCAAGAAATTATATTATTGTCCGGCCAGCCGTTGCCACGATATCTTGAGAACGGAAAGAGATAGCGACTTAAAATTTTCAGGGTAGGTGGCGCATCCCTATAGGACGGACAAGTTCGTTAATTTCAGCAATATTTTGTTCCTTCCTCTAGCCATCTTTATTTTTTGGGAGAATGTTCTGTTTTGATAGTAAAAGAAGATGTTATATTCGGGTGATAATTTCCGGCATTGGGGGCGACTTTGGAGGTGGTATACCACACAATATTTTTATTAAAAATCCGGCCACCTTAAAAGTTTTCAAATATTATGTTCTGTATGGATAGTAAAGAATTTATAATACTCGGTTTCAAATTTCCGGCCGTCAGGGCGGCGTTTGGGGTAGCATTTTTTCTGCAATATTTTTATTATCGTCCGTTAAAACTTTGGAAATATGCTCGGAAATAGGTTCTGCATCATTTAAAAAGAATTTATAATACTCGGTTTCAAATATCCAGCCGTCAGAGCGTCTTTAGAGGTGGCGCTTCTTCTGCAATATATTTATTGAGAATCCTGCCGCCTTGAAAATATTTGACATCGGATATTACAATGTTTTTACTGTCTATACAGAACATATTTTTCAATTTTCAAGGTGGCAGGATTCTCAATAAAAATATTACTGAAAAAGTGCCACCCCCAACGTGCTCTGACGGCTGTATATTTGAAACCGAGTATTATAAAATCCTTTTCTATCCATACAGAACATATTTCCAAAGTTTCAACGTGGCAGGATGTTTAATAAAAATATTGCAGAAAAAACGCCACCCCAACGCCGCCCTGACGGTCTGTTTTTTGAAACCGAGTATTACAAATTCTTTTACTGTCCATATAGATCATATTTTCAAACTTTTAAGGTGGCAGGATTCTTAATAAAAATATTGCTCAAACAGTGCCACCCCTAACGCCGCTGCCATTCTGACTTGAAACCAAGTATTACAATTTTTTATTTTTGAAAATATGTTCATGAAGAACATATTTTCATAATTTCAATTTGGCAGGATTCTCAATAAAATATTACTGAAAATATTTTCTTGCGCGTACGTTCTGGGGAACATCGCGTTATAATTTTGCCCAAATGTCTGTAATTTTCGAATTTTTCGCCGAATATGATCTCAAACGATTGGGTTCCACTCCCTGATGAAGAATTCGAGGTCAAATTTGATTCTGTCCGTCCGGCCGGCCGTCCGGCCGTTGTCACGTCAACTTGAGAATGGAAAGAGGTAGCGACTTGAAATTTTCAGGGTAGGTGGCGCATCCCAATACGAAGGACAAGTTCGTTAATGGGCATAATCGGCCCAATGGTTTCTGAGTAATAATTTTGTTTTTAATCAATATAAATCCGATCGATTTGAAACTTGATGAATAGTTGTAGAACCTAAGCAAGTTTGTCAAATGTTGTGAAAATCGTATCACTAGAAAATTTTTAAAAAATTCTTAAGATCCAATACAGGAAAACGGACAATAGAATTTGACATGGTAAATTCGATTAAGAGTGTCCAATACATGAGAACGGACAATATAATTCACCATGGTGAATTCGATTAAGAGTGTCCAACACAGGAGAATGGACAATAGAACATACGCGCAAAAGCTCCTGACTTCACGTCAGTGATTGAACCAATTCTTTTTGCGCGTATGTCCTGGGGAACATCGCGTTATAGTTTTGCCCAAATATCTGTAACTTTCGAATTTTTTGACGAAAATGGTCTCAAACGATTAAGTTCGACTCCCCAATGAAGAATTCAAGGTCAAATTTGATTCTGTCCGGCCGGCCATCCGGCCGTTGCCACGATAACTTGAGAACGAAAAGAGCTAGCGACTTGAAATTTTCAGGGTAGGTGGCGCATCCCAATACGACGGACAAGTTCGGTAATGGGCATAATCGGCCCAGTGGTTTCCGAGTAATAATTTTGTTTTCAACCAATATAAATCCGATCGATTTGAAACTTGGTGGGTAGTTGTAGAATATGAACCTAAGCACGTTTTGTGCGAATCCTATGGCTAGAAAATTTTAAAAAAATTATTAAAAAATATTTTTGTTATCACGATAAATTGAGAACGGAATGAGATAGCGGCGTGACGTTTTCAGGTTAGGATGTGCACCAGAACGCGACATTTCAGTTTGTTTATGAGCATAATCGGCCAAACGGTTTTAGAGTTATAGCCATCTGAAATTTTCTGAAATTTGGTGGTTTTTTGTTCCTCATTAACTCGAAAAATACTGTACCGATTGAATTCAAACATGGTTATTAGTTGTAGAATGCCAACGCGAAAATGTTTGCAAAATTTGGTGAGGATAGCATTTGTAGAAAAATTTTAATAAATCATTGAAAATCGAATTTACCATGGTAAATTCGAATTAAGAGTGTCCAATACAGGAGAATGGACAACATAATTTACCATGGTAAATTCGATTAAGGGTGTCCAATACAGAAGAATGGACAATAGAACATACGCGCAAAAGCTTCTGACTTCACGTCAGTGCTTGAACCAATTTTTTTTTACAATCAAAACAAAACATTTTCCCCAATAATCAAGGTGGCAGGAGGAAGGAATAAAATATTGCTGAAATTGATTGCTAAAGGTACTAGCGTTCTTCAAGAAGGAGAATATTGTGCAATAATCAATATGCGAATGATATATGCTACTTTTGGCCATATTCATATCTTATATCTTATCAGACTTTTTAAAATTGAGTCGGCATTTATCTGTAGAAAACAACAGACTTCTGAAAATTCTGAGACCAAAGTTCATTATTCAGTTCATAGTTGGCACTGTTGTACAATAAATGACGCATATATTTCACCCTATAGTATTCATTGAGAAATATTCACCGACTTCCTTACAATCGCCACAAACAGAACTATATTTTTGGCGCTCTTGTTCCTCGGAACAGAGTGCTTATCACTTTGCCCAAATGTCTGTAATTTTCAAATTTTTGGCTGAAAATGGTCTTAAACGATTTGGTTCGACTCACTGACCAAGAATCCGTGGTAGAAATCGATTCTGTTCGGCCGTCCGGCCATTAACACGACAGCTCTCGAACAAAAGGAGTTAAAGCATTGAAGTTCGCAGGGTAGGTTTAGAGTATAAATATCTCGGACAAGTTCGTTAACGGGCGAAATCCATAAAGCGGTTGCGCAGTTATGGCCGTTTTTAGTAAAAATATTTTTTATGAATCTTTCCGAAACCGATCACCTATCTGAAATTTCGCACCAAATTGCAGAATAATGACCTTTATATGCATGCGAAGTTTTGTATTGATAGGGTTGCCGTGAAACCTCAATACAATAACTCTCGAACAGAATGAGCTAGGCAGTTGAAATTTTCAGAGTAGGTTTTGGAGATGAGTATCTTGGTTGAGTTTATTATTGGGTAACATTGAGTAACGAAAAAAAAATTTTTTTTTACATTACAAATTTCAAATTCTATTTTTTTTTAAGATGCAGTTTTATCATAAAAATCCACTGATATCATTCTCAACTCTAACAAACTAATAGTTTCAGAGATTTGATTTTTCGAAATTGAATAATGAATCGTACTTCTAGGTTTTCACAGTGCTGTACTTAATTTTTCTATCTATGAATTATTATATGATCTGATTTTTCCATGAGCGATAAATGTCAAAATTATTTCTGGTTCATTATTCTTCATATAAAATAAACCTCCTCTTCTATAAAACAAAGTATTATTGAATGCAAAATAACCAATGAAATAACCTCAGCTATCGTAGAATTATGAGAATGATATGATATTATACTTTTAAGGTGATAATATAATGCCCGTGGATAGTCCACATGATGATGGAAATATATTCTTCTTGGTAAGATACATAATCAAATTGGGTTCAGAATATCTCCAGTAAAAACAGAACTGCACTATTGTCTAAGTTTGAATTTATATAATATAATTTTCAGAGCAGATTTGAGGAATGAATATCTCGGATAAGTTTGTTATTGGGGAGAATCGGTCTGTTTGAATTTAATTTCTTTTGTGATGCAGTTATACCTTAAGAATCCATTTACATCATTTCCAGAGACCAATAATTAATAATATATATATAAATAAGGTTTGAACAAAAGTTGTGAATTATATCAATGAATTTTTATGATAGAACTGCATCATGAAAGAAATTAAATTTAACAAGAGTGCCAAAAATTATTAATCCAAAACCACCAGACCGATTGTACCCAATAACGAACTTATCCGAGAATTTCATTCCTCAAATCTACTCTGAAAATTATATAATATCAATTGAATTCTAGCCAATATTTCAGTTTTGCTTTTACAGGATATTCTGAACCCAATTTGATTAACCTACCCAAGTATATATATTTCCATCATCATATGGATTATCCAAGAGTGATATAACATATCACCCAAAAATATACAAATCCGATCCAATTAAAATTCGGTAATTAATTGTACAATGGTAATTTTCACGAAGTTTCGAGTATATCGTATCCGGCAATTACTTGATGCGTAAGTTTTTTCGTATATTATCGGATATTTAATGAATTCCAATTCCTATAGAATACATGTGCCAGAATAAAAAATTCTGTGATCTTAGACGATTCTCTCATTACTCAATCAAAATGGTATGAAATGTATTTGTGCCGTATAAAAACTGAGAAAACGGTCTATATCGATGGTAAATTCGACTAAGGGCCGGTTTCTGAGAAATATAACATATGGTTTATCTTCCGTTTATCTGTTCAATTCAATAGAATTCAGTACATAAACGGGTGATAAACTCCATTCAAATGCGTCAGGTATCGGCCCTAGTTTCAAATAGCGGTGAATAGATAATAGAACATGCGCGCAAAAGCTCATAACCTCACGTCAGTGTTTGAACCAATTTCTTATATCTGTTAAAACAGGAGAAAATGCAACATCGAATTGAAGTTGTTTCGCGCCAAGGGTTTCACACGTGCTCCGCACATGGCCAGCCTGGTAAGAAATGGGTCAACGGGTCGAGGAACAAAGGTGTACTGATACTGAATTGGAGACAGGAATGCATTCCAGCGCCAAAACCAAACTGAAAGTTTTCAAAATTAACTAACACAAATCTCAGAGAAATAGTCCGGTATTGTAATGCGTGTTGTATCTCAACAAGATCAATTTTGATACATTTCTAATTAATCAATATTGATAGGGTGTCCGGTGAGTGCTTGTATGTACATGGTTCAACCACAAATAGGCTTTGCTACGAGGAATTCAATTCTGCAGAACTTGTGGAAGCATTTCGCTACTTATATAAAGGCTGGTGTTTTAATTTTAAAAGAAATTTGTCGAACTCATAGCTTAAAAACTTGTGAATCAATTTACATTCGGTAGGAGGTTTTGTTAGAGGAAGACAAATTATAGCCCAAACAATTTTTTAAAACACCCTATCTGCCCGCACTTAGGTCCGTCCGTGAGTACGGACTCTCGAATGAAATGAGTAAGAGAATTTAGTTTTGCAGGGTTGGTTTGTGGCATAAATATCTCAGTTAGGTTTATTACCAGGCAAAAATGTTTATAATCAATGTTAGTATTGTTAATAGTTGACTTATTATGATATTTACAGTTTCTCAGGGGACACTTCGTAGTTATATCTTTTTTTTTTGTTTTTTCAATACTGACAATAATCCTTCCAATAAGCTTCTATAGAATTCATTTGAAAAAATATTACACTGAATATTTCGGACGAATGTTTTATGATTCAACAAAAAAATCCAAAAAAATTGCCTGACACTTTCATACAGATGGATCAAGAAATTTTATTGTTGAAAAAATAGATTTTCAATCCATTTCTTCTCCTAACCAAGTCGATATTTCAACCTGTTTGATAATAATTCTTATGTTCTATAGCTATTCAAACAAAACATAAAACAACTTTGAGCAATTTCTTAAGTAAAAAATTCATTTTCTAACATTATTTTTGTTTATGATCGTAAAATCGGTTTTCCGTAATCCGAAATAATTGTTGTGCAATTCTTTGTCTGAATAGGTGAAGAATTTAATAATTGGTATATCAATTTCATATAATGTGAAATATCAATCAACCTAGCGGGCAAAATGAAGTGATAAAACATTTTTATTCGACATTAGAATTTATTATTACCCCTTTTGTATGATAGAGCCAAGCAATTTTTTTTTTATATTTATGTAGAATTGCTCATGAAAGTGGAAGAAATCTTTAGTGTTTGAGTACAGAGTGAACTTTTATCAACAAAACGTTGGAGACCATTTTCAGGCAAAACTTCGAAAATTACAGACATCTGGGCAAATTGATGAGCACTCTGTTCCGAGGAACAAGAAAGCCAAAAAAGATAGGTAATGTTCAAAATTATCCGACTTTAATCCTGATTTTTATGGTGAGCGAAGTGGATCTCTCTCTTTCGCGGCCGAAATCAGTGATATTAGTAATAATATAATTGCAATTTTTGAAATCTGTCCGTTAATTGGTTCTAGATCTATTGAACTTTTACATTTCAGTCAATATCTGCAAATCACACTATATCCAATACCAACGTCCTCAGGCGATTACAATTTTTTGATGTGTCCACTTAGATGAACTCATTGTATGGTTTTCCTTTGTCGCATAACCACGGTGACTAATAATAATATGGAGTTTATTGGTTCGGAAACTACAATTAACGAAATCTTCGATTTTCAACCATGATATTTAAGAGGTTAGCTGTACTCCAAAACGCCGGTCCTGATCTTCGTAATTGGTGTGAAAAGGAACTAAGACTCAATACTTCAACTACCCACCGCTAGATGCTATAGGGTGAAACATATCCGTTACAGTGACTATATTCGCATATCTATGTATAGCATATATACTCACTGTAGTATCCGTCATTTTTATTGTACCACAGCGCCGCGCCAACTGTGAACCGAAGAATGAATCGAAAATTATAGACATTTGGGCTAAATGATAGCAAGATGATAATGCGCACAAAAATGGAGTTTTTAACGGAATGCTGAAAAGTACCTTGGCAGTCAATGTGTTGAGGATCGTTCCTCCAAAGTCTCTGTGTTGCCATAAATTATTTACTGAAAATCATGTGTTTATATGTTAGGCCACAGATGTTTGATAATTTTAGGGTTTATTGGATTTACTGACTCACTGATGAATAATCCGAGGTCAAATTCAATTCTGTCCGTCCGACCGTTAGCACGATAACTCTCGAACGAAAGGAGTTAGAGGAATTAACTTTACAGGGTAGGTTTGGAGCGTACCTAAATATCTCTAAAGAATTCGTTAACGTGCGTAATGCACCAAGCGTTTTCGGAGTTATGGCCGTTTTTATTAAAAACATTTTTATGGATATTTCCGAATCCGGTTACTCGATCTATCTGAAATTTTGCATGAAATTCTAGAATCATGACCTATATATGCATGCGAAGTTTTGTACTGATCGGATTGTCATAAAATGGCATACAAAATTTTCAAAAATTATAAAATTTTGCTTCCACAATATATCGAAAAAAAATTGCTCTGATTGAATTGAGACTTTGTAAAATTTCCTGAGGATCATATGACAAAAATTCAAAAAATTGTTACTATTTTGCGGAATATTTTGCTTGAAATTTCGGAACCTATTTCTTGCGCGTTTGTTCTGGGGAACATCGCGTTATAATTTCGCCCAAATATCTGTAATTTTCGAATTCTTTGACGAAAATGAACTTAAACGATTGGGTTCGACTCCCCGATGAAGAATTCGAGGTCAAATTAAATTATGTCAGGCAGGCCGTTGCCGCCATAACTTGAGAACGGAGAGATCTAGCGACTTGACATTTTCAGGGTAGTAGGTGCATCCCAATACGACGGACAAGTTCGTTAATGGGCATAATCGGCCCAATGGTTTCCGAGTAATAATTTCGTTTTCAACCAATATAAATCCGATCGAATTGAAACTTGGTGGATAGTTGCAGAATATAAACCTTAGCACTTTTGTTAAGTTTTGTGAGAATCGTATCACCCGAAAAATTTTAAAAAATTATTTTTTATGTAATGATAACGGAAAGAGATAGGGACTGGAAATTTTCAGGTTAGGTTGTGTATCTGAATGAGACATTTGAGTTTGTTTAGAAGCAGAATCGGCCAAACGGTTTTGGAGTTATACCCTCGGTGATACCATCTGAAATTTGGTTGTTATTTCCTCAATAACTCGAAAAATACAAAACCGATCCAAAACAAACAGGGTTATTAGTTGTAGAAAGCCAACGCGAAAATTCTCGCAATATTTCGTGAGGATCGTATGTCTAGGAATCTTTGAAAAAATCATTGCAAAAAATTTTATACATCAGAAACTATTCATCTGACATGGCTGAACATGTTTCGTTTACTTTCCATCCATCTTTCCCTTGGTTCCTTGGTTGCCTTGCCCTGAGGAAGCCAATAATTAGCAGAAACACATGTTTTCAAGTACTGACAACATCTTATTTTCCTGCTCTTTTTGTGAAATATCATGATAATCCTTCTCTATTAAACCTACATTTCCGTGATACTCGATTTTATAACTAACAGATATCCATTCGCATATTGATCATTGAACAATATTATCCTTGTTCAAGAGACACAAATAAAGTTTTAGATCTTCTGGAAGTAATATCATAAAGAGGACCCAGTAAGTATCCTTGCGGCAATGTATGTTTCGAAATATCAATCATCACAAAGCGGTCCTCCTATGTACCGCTGTATGAATTTTTGCCGGTCCTGCTAAGTACCGGTGGATAATAAAAATAAAAAATGCAATATATTTCTGTTTTTACCATATACATAGGAAAATTAATAGGAATGTACACCTGCAAACAGTAAATTTTATCAACATATACGTTCCGTGCGATATGTACATTCGGTCCCGGTTTGTCCCGCGGTATCAAGATATATATATATATTTATATATATATATATATATATATATATATATATATATATATATATATATATATATATATATATATATATATATATATATATATATATATACTGTGTAATATATAGTCACGTTGATAGACATAGACCAGAGAAATAGACACAGACACAGATCCAGGGGAACGTTATTTGTTCTGTGCGTTATTCTATGTTTTTTTTTTGTTGTTGCGGTTACTAACTACTAACTACTTTTCCGTTCCGTAAATATTAAATGTTCGGGTGGTTCCTGAAATATAGGTTGTTTCCGGAACTTGGTTCCTGTGAAAGCGGTAGATTTTCAGTCACCAGAACAACCGACGAATTTCTTTGGTAACATCGGTTTGTTATTGTTTGGATGTCAAAAGTATTATGTGGTCTTATGTTTCAAATGGTTTTTTGATAATATAAAATATAAAAATGGGTTCAAGCCCTGTGGACAGGAGCTTTCTGGCGCTCTAGTTCAAACAGACAAATTATATCTGGTATTGGTTTCTCAGAGTTGGGAATTATATCAATGTATTCATATGATATCACTGCATCATAAAGGAAATTCAATTCAAATAATAGTTTATTAGATAAGTAATAATAAATTACCTTGTAATCGATCAAAAATTTCCTGATCTACGTTCACCAAATTTTCTCCTCTCTCGAACTACAGAATTATGCTTTCAATATTTACGTAATATTTTCAAACATTTTCGGGTGAGGTCCCCGTTGCATCGCTAAAATACGAGTATTTCAACCCCAATATTCTTGAAGTTACAATATTCCCTTCTGTCAAGTTGACTTTATGACAATTCATACATATAATATACATAGAATAATTATATCAATCTGTGAAATACGATTTACATTGAAATTTTGAAAAATCATATGTCCGAAAGTATTAGCTTGTTAGAGTTAAAAATGATATGAATGGATTCTTATGATAAAACTGCGTATTAAAAAAAATTTAATTTGGAATTTGTTAAAAAAAAAATTTTTTTTTTTATTACTCCGAAACCTTCTGTCCGATTTTGCCCAGTAACGAACTTAGCCGAGATATTTATCCCCCAAACCTACTCTGAAAATTTCAACTCTCTAGCTCATTCCGTTCGAGAGTTATCGTGCCTACGGCCGGACGGCCGGCCGGCCGGACCGGCTGGACCGGCCGGACAGAATGAATTTCGACCACGGATTCTTGATCAGTGAGTCGAACCAAATCGTTTAAGACCATTTTCATGGAAATATTCGAAAATTACAGACATCTGGGCAAATTGATAAGCACTCAGTTCCGAGGAACTAGAGCGCCAAAAAAGTTGGTTCAAGCCCTGTGGACAGGAGCTTTTTTTTATATCTCCGAAAGTATTGGTTTCTCAGAGTTGGGAATTATATCAATGGATTACCATGCATCATGAAAGAAATTAAATTAAAAAAAAAAAGCACTGACGTGAAGTCAGTACTCTTTGGCGCGCGTGTTCACGGTGGCAAATTGGAATTGAATGATGAGTACTTCAAGCTCAGTGGATAGAGCGAGCCGCTACCCAAAGGATAGTGGACACCATTCACTGTCGGTTCAAAAATTAACAGTGCTGTATCTAAGCTGCCATCAGGATAGAGTAACAAAGTGAAACGAACACAACTGACTCTCCTTAGTCGCACAAGCTCCTAGAAGATTTGGGAGGGTCAGTATAATCCTAATCACGTTTATAGCACGCGCGCCAAAGCAGATTGACTTTTTACACTATTTATTACATTGTTAAGTCAATCTGCTTTGGCGCGCGTGCTATAAACGTGATTAGGATTATACTGACCCTCCCAAATCTTCTAGGAGCTTGTGCGACTAAGGAGAGTCAGTTGTGTTCGTTTCCAACTTTGTTACTCTATCCTGATGGCAGCTTAGATACAGCACTGTTAATTTTTGAACCGACAGTGAATGGTGTCCACTATCCTTTGGGTAGATCTTCGGCTCGCTCAATCCACTGAGCTTGAAGTACTCATCATTCAATTCAAATTAGCCACCGTGAACACGCGCGCCAAAGAGTACTGACTTCACGTCAGTGCTTTTTTTTTTCAAGTTCCTTTAAAAAATACAGCTATCAATACAGTTTGGCTGTTAGCTTTACCGTAGATCGAAAACATTGCGGTTGTGGGACCTCCGTTAGGAACGCAATTGCCTCTTCTCCAAATCCAAACGTATTTTAATATAGATCTACCGAATATAGTTATTTATAAATTTGCCTCAGGGCCACCATACAGACATTTCGACTCGGAAACAACGCTATTTCCCCAAAAATGACTTGTGTCCGTGCACTGAATTGACATTAATATTCTTTTAAAACCTCACAATATCGGATCATTACTCCCAACATATCCCGAACAACCCAAAAATAGACACTTCTCTTCTGCGCATGCGCAATCTACTCGCGGCTGCAAGTCCTCCCAAAATTACACACCTCACAAAAAACTCTGATTCTCCATCACTAGTGGTTCAGGAGATATCACTTCTTGAATCCACGCATGCGCAGACCCTCACCAGGGGATTCTATAGAGGAATAGCATCCGCCACCCCAAAACCCCAATCCTCTCGCTACATGCTAAATGCACTAAATTGCCAAGAATATCCTTTTAAAACCTCACAATATTGGCTCAGCATTCCCAACATAACCCGTACAACCCAAAAACAGTCACTTCTCTCCTGCGCATGCGCAATCTACTTGCGGCTGAAAGTCCTCCCAAAATCACACACCTTACAAAAAACTCCGATTCTCCAACACTAGTGGTCCAGGAGATGTCGCATATTGAATCCACGCATGCGCAGAACCTCACCAGGGGATTCTATAGAGGAATAGCATCCGTCACCCCAAAACCCCAATCCTCTCTGACGAAAACACCAGCAGTTAAATCACTGATGGTCTGCTCATGCGCATAACGAAAAATGCCCGTAAGGGGTAACATAAATATCAAAATAAGCCCCAAGGCCTCGGTACGGAAACTTCAACTCGGAAACAACTCGCTGCATCCGCCAAACTGACTTGTCCTTGCACTGAATTGCCATGAATATTCTTTTAAAACATCACAATATCGACTGAGCCACTGAGCACTCCCAACATAACCCATCCAACCTAAAAACAGTCACTTCTCTTCTGCGCATGCGCAATCTACTCGCGGCTAAAAGTCCTTTCAAAATCACACTCCTTGCAAAAAACTCCGATTCTCCAACACTAGTGGTTCGGGAGATATCGCATCTTCAATCCACGCATACGCAGACCCTCATCAAGGATCTGGATTCTATGGAGGAATAGCATCCGCCACCCCAAAACCCCAATCCTCTCTGACGAAAACTACAGCAGTTAAATGACTTCTCATCTGCGCATGCGCATAACGAAAAATGCCCGGAAAGAGCAGCATGAACCTCAAAAAAAAAAAAAAGCACTGACTTGTAGTCAGTACTCTTTGGCGCGCGTGTTCACAGTGGCTAATTTGAATTGAATGATGAGTACTTCAAGCTCAGTGGATAGAGCGAGCCGAAGATCTACCCAAAGGATAGTGGACACCATTCACTGGTCGGTTCAAAAATTAACAGTGCTGTATCTAAGCAGCCATCAGGATAGATTAACAAAGTTGGAAAAGAACACAAGTGACAAGAACTGCATTCTGTTCGAGAGTTAAGGTAGAAAAGAAATTTAAAACTTAAAATTTTTTTTTTATACCTTACTGCGACCCGATCAAAACAAAACTTCGCATGTATATAGAAGCCATTATTCTACAATTTGATGCTAAATTTCAGATAGATCGAGTGGTCGGTTTCAGAAATATTCATAAAAAATGTTTTTACTAAAAAGTACCATAAATCCGAAGCCGCTCGGTGGATTTCGCCCGTTAACGAACTCGTCCGAGATATTTACGCTACAAAACCTACTCTGCAAATTTCAATCCTCTAACTCCTTTCGTTCGAGAGTTATCGTGCCTACGGCTGGCGGGACAGAATTGATTTCGACCACGGATTCTTGATCGGTGAGTCGAACCAAGACCATTTTCAGCCAAATATTCGAAAATTACAGACATTTGGGCAAATTAAAAAATTAACAGTGCTGTGCCTGAGGTGGCGTAAGGACACAGTAACAAAGCCTACACAGAACACAACTGGTTCTCCTCACTCGCTCAAGCTCTTCGAGAGCTTATGAGGGGTCTCCTTCGGGAAGACCTAGGAGGATCAGTATAATAATATACAATACAATAATATACAATACAATACTCTGTTCCGAGGAACAACAAAAATCAACAAAAATTAACCTTTAATTTAAACTTCAACAACTGACAACTGACAGATGACAGTCTCCCAACAAACTATTCTGTTATCTTGTTTTCTGTATTACAGGAAACTCAGTTATTTTAATGTTTGAAATCTTCGTATTAGCTATATCCAATACAATTTAATTCCACTTTCCACTTGAGTACAATATTTTGACGATCCTGTTAATAAAGAGAAGTCTCCAGACAATAGCACAAAATACTGATTTCCCTTATAATGGAACAAAAACCGAAGGAAGTTGTTGATCAGGATCTTCAGGAGGAAGGGCAATTCGTTGTTGATGATGTTAGTAAAATAATAAAGGACGCCATAGAAAATGTTATAGGGGGCAACGGTTACCAGAAAACTAAATTGAACAATTGGACAACAGCTGTAGGCGAAGCTTGTACTTCAGAATTGACCAAATTAATGAAACCTTACAAATACATCGTCACTTGTACAATAATGCAGAAGAATGGAGCAGGCCTGCATACAGCAAGCTCGTGTAATTGGGACAATAACACAGATGGAAGCTGTACTGTACGTTGGGAAAATAAAACGATGTTTTGTATTGTATATGTTTATGGTCTAGCTATATAATTGTAGGTAAAATAATATTAACCATAAAATGCACTTATATTAATAGAAAAGTCACTATGCTAATTGTTAGGTCGTGAATTATTCCTTTGATATTTATTTGTTCTTTCAATTATTTATTGCAGTAGTCTCAGTTTTTGGCTCCATTCAAGTTGAATTTATAAAATTAAGACGAATTATTTTATACCTATTTCATCAGCTATTAAGTTTAAATTTCATAAATTATGTTAATTAAATAAGGAACTATGATAGTAGTTTGTATTTTGCTTAAGGAGTAATGTACACAAATTTAACTCCCTTCCTATTCTAGTATTTCTTTGAAATTTAACTCTTGTATTTAATCACTTTGACACTGTTAAAGGAAAGTGAGAAATTTCACTACAAACTACTTAAAGCCCAATATTCGAACAAAGTTCCAATGCCTTCTATCCTTAATTCTAGAATGACCTGAATTATAGTCAAATTTAAAATTTTTGGAAATAATGAAATCTAGGGTTGTATGATATGCATGATTTAGCATGGTCAGATCAAATTCATAGTATTCGCTTGAAGGCACATCTGTTGCGTTACCTTTTTGAAAGAACTTTTAGAGAATGCAATATTAATACTTGCTTCACTCTTTGCAACACATACGTCTGGTCAATATTAGAACATGGAGGTCCTGTCTGGTGTACAGCTCTAAATGGCAATGACAACCTACTCAAATCCATCCAATGCCGATCAACTAGAATTCTATGTTGCCATGTACGACCAACATATAATTATTTGCTCGACCATATCTTCAGTGATGACCTGTATTGTGGAAATTCTAACACTTTACATCAAATTAATAGTGTTTGGAGAACTCGCTCTTTAGGATAAGAAAACGTCAGATGACACGTCTTTATTTAACTGATTTGTCTATCAATCAAGTGTGAACAAATGGAGGATTTCAATTTTGAACTAGTACTAGTTGTTAAATATATTAATTTGATACTTGCAAGTCAAAATAATCAGTAAGAGGGGTAGTGTAAATGAAGTCAACAATCAATACAAAATATTTGTTATTTATTTAAACCAATAGATAATGTTTTCATCACACAGTGCTAATGGTAATTCTACTCAGAACAAAATTCATACTGACGCTATGCATTTTTTAGGTTTCATGAAGTAAATCAACACTTTTCACATTGTCATTAATATCTTTTGAATGTATTGTTATGACATCCTTCAGTTAGTTTTTGATGTTTTTATAATCACAGTCAGGGCAAACTTATAATGAGACTTTGGATATAAACATATTTTTCCTGTGTATTTTTGCGCGTATGTTCTGGGGAACATCGCGTTATAGTTTTGCCCAAATGTCTGTAACTTTCGAATTTTTTGACGAAAATGGTCTCAAACGATTAAGTTCGACTCCCCAATGAAGAATTCGAGGTCAAATTTGATTCTGTCCGTCCGGCCGTACGGCCGTCCGGCCGTTGCCACGATAACTTGAGAACGAGAAGAGCTAGCAACTTGAAATTTTCAGGGTAGGTGGCGCATCTCAATACGACGGACAAGTTCGTTAATGGGCATAATCGGCCCAGTGGTTTCCGAGTAATAATTTTGTTTTCAACCAATATAAATCCGATCGAATTGAAACTTGGTGGGTAGTTGTAGAATATGATCTTAAGCACGTTTGTGGAATTTTGTGCGAATCGTATGGCTAGAAAATTTTTAAAAAATTATTGAAAAATATTTTTGTTGTCACGATAACTTGAGAACGGAAGGAGATAGCGGCTTGAAATTTTCAGGTTAGGATGAACACCAGAACGCGACATTTCAGTTTGTTTATGAGCATAATCGGCCAAACGGTTTCAGAGTTATAGCCATCTGAAATTTCGTGGTTTTTGTTCCTCATTAACTCAAAAAGTACTGAACCGATTGAATTCAAACATGGTTATTAGTTGTAGAATGCCAACGCGGAAATGTTTGCAAAATTTGGTGAGGATAGCATTTGTAGAAAATTTTTAATAAATCATTGAAAATAAAAAAAAAATCTATTTATCAGTAACTATTCGTTTGAAATTGCTGAAATTTTGCAAGAGCCTTCATAACCTAACTCTACTGCCAAGTTTCAAGTTTTAATACGATCGGTTAAATATTGTTGGAGATTCGAGCATTCTTGTGCGAGTTCAGTAGATGGGTGACCGTTGCCTCGATAACTTTCGAACTAAAGGAGATAGGGACTTGCAATTTTCAGGGTAGGTTGCGCATCCGAAAGAGAGTGTTGAGTTCGTTTTTGGGCATAATCGGTCTAACGGTTTCCGAGTTATACCCACCTGGAATATTATTTCCTTGATAACTCAAAAAATAAATATTCGATCGAATTGGTGCTTGGTAACTAGTAGTAGAAAATCAACATAAAGACGTGTTTAAAATTTTGTAAGAATCGTATCCCTAGAAAATTTGAAAAAAATGACGAAAAAAAAAATTTCAAGAACCGTACCCCTAGAAAATTTTTAAAAAGTCACGAAAAAAAAATTGGTTCAAGCACTGACGTGAAGTCAGAAGCTTTTGCGCGTATGTTCTATTGTCCATACTTCTGTATTGGACACCCTTAATCGAATTTACCATGGTAAATTATGTTGTCCATTCTCCTGTATTGGACACTTAATTCGAATTTACCATGGTAAATTCGAATTGAGAGTGTCCAATACAGGAGAATGGACAACATAATTTACCATGGTAAATTCGATTAAGGGTGTCCAATACAGAAGTATGGACAATAGAACATACGCGCAAAAGCTTCTGACTTCACGTCAGTGCTTGAACCAATTTTTATTATATTCTTCTGTAACAAACTTTCAATATTTCTCAGTGAATTAGCTTTATTTATAACATACTACAAGAACACATAAGGGCATATGAAATTTATAAGATTAATTTCCTGGATTAAACATATTTTGTTACATCAGAATGGGTGCGTTTTTATTTTAATCGAAATTTCTAATCGATTAATCGTAAAAGAATCGGTGTGTTTTTATTTTCGTGAAGTGAATGAATACTTGAAAATAAAAACAAACCGATTGATTTACGATTAATCGATTAGATATTTCGATTAAAATAAAAACGCACCCAATGTTTAAATGTGGTACAGACCATAATATGCGGGAGCAAAAAATTGAAAGGATTCGGAAAGCTATTACTTATACGAGCTTCAAACAAAAAATATCTCAGAGAATGGATCAATACTTTTGAGGTGGTACTGTATAGTTTCAGTAAAATGTTCAAGTCTTTCAATTTCAACAACAGAAGATCAATAAGGAGATTACTGATGCTTGAAATAAACATTTATTGGCACAGCCGATCTTGTTATAAGCTGACCCAACTGTATTTCAGATTTGTTTGTTGTTTTGACAGTAGATATTCACCAAACTCTAAAAAGCTTTTTAATTATTTCTTTAGAAGTAACTTGCTTAATAATCCATTTCCTTTTTCAATTGCATTTATAAGTCTTTCTCTTTGCTCCATCTTCCTTTCTTCTGTTTTCTCTCTCTTAGCTGTCTCTGTTTCTATTGCTTTCACAATACGGCAAAGAGTATTATTTATTTCTCCAGTGTTTGAATTCAAATTTGTGCCATTAGATATAATTTCTTCATTATTTGATTGGAATTGTTTCCTGCCAGATGGGCTAAAAATTAGGAACTTTAGAAAATCAAGCAAGTACCTACTTTACTTTTGCATAAACTCACCCAGAAGGATCATCTATACTGTCTGCATCTTTTCCAGGTAAAGTCATTCCGTATTTTCTTTTAGATAATATCTCCCCTAATTCTCTAAAAATATTAGTTATGAACAGTATTTCATTATTCTTGATAATATATAAAGGATTCAAAGAAAGAAGATGTTGAATGAATGTAGCACAAGAATACTAGAGTCTGTATTACATGCAAAAAGCACATAATAGGTTTGTTTTAGCATGAAATACAAACAGTCCAGAAGACGCATGCTCAGTTGTGTATTTATGATGAAAATCCTGAACTAAGCATGTTCTGTAGGGTTCGGAACTGGGTTTCGACAATACTTCGATAAACTTTTTATACGAAATAGAAAGTTCACATAATATTCAAATTATGAAAAAATTACTTTTCCAAGGGTTCTCCTAGGTAGTTTGGTTTGCGTTTTGATCCCTGTAGATTTCCCGTCCCATATGATCCCACTAAACTTTGCCATTTAGTCTCAACCTGCTGGATATCATAGTTGTATCCATTTTTCTTTAAACTGTCACTTATTTTTTCCCACAACTGTTTCATACTTCTGATTTCCGCGTTATGGAATTGAATGATGAGTACTTCAAGCTCAGTGGATAGAGCGAGCCTCTACCCAAAGGATAGTGGACACCATTCACTGTCGGTTCAAAAATTAACAGTGCTGTATCTAAGCTGCCATCAGGATAGAGTAACAAAGTGAAACGAACACAACTGACTCTCCTTAGTCGCACAAGCTCCTAGAAGATTTGGGAGGGTCAGTATAATCCTAATCACGTTTATAGCACGCGCGCCAAAGCAGATTGACTTTTTACACTATTTATTACATTGTTAAGTCAATCTGCTTTGGCGCGCGTGCTATAAACGTGATTAGGATTATACTGACCCTCCCAAATCTTCTAGGAGCTTGTGCGACTAAGGAGAGTCAGTTGTGTTCGTTTCCAACTTTGTTACTCTATCCTGATGGCAGCTTAGATACAGCACTGTTAATTTTTGAACCGACAGTGAATGGTGTCCACTATCCTTTGGGTAGATCTTCGGCTCGCTCAATCCACTGAGCTTGAAGTACTCATCATTCAATTCAAATTAGCCACCGTGAACACGCGCGCCAAAGAGTACTGACTTCACGTCAGTGCTTTTTTTTTTCAAGTTCCTTTAAAAAATACAGCTATCAATACAGTTTGGCTGTTAGCTTTACCGTAGATCGAAAACATTGCGGTTGTGGGACCTCCGTTAGGAACGCAATTGCCTCTTCTCCAAATCCAAACGTATTTTAATATAGATCTACCGAATATAGTTATTTATAAATTTGCCTCAGGGCCACCATACAGACATTTCGACTCGGAAACAACGCTATTTCCCCAAAAATGACTTGTGTCCGTGCACTGAATTGACATTAATATTCTTTTAAAACCTCACAATATCGGATCATTACTCCCAACATATCCCGAACAACCCAAAAATAGACACTTCTCTTCTGCGCATGCGCAATCTACTCGCGGCTGCAAGTCCTCCCAAAATTACACACCTCACAAAAAACTCCGATTCTCCATCACTAGTGGTTCAGGAGATATCACTTCTTGAATCCACGCATGCGCAGACCCTCACCAGGGGATTCTATAGAGGAATAGCATCCGCCACCCCAAAACCCCAATCCTCTCGCTACATGCTAAATGCACTAAATTGCCAAGAATATCCTTTTAAAACCTCACAATATTGGCTCAGCATTCCCAACATAACCCGTACAACCCAAAAACAGTCACTTCTCTCCTGCGCATGCGCAATCTACTTGCGGCTGAAAGTCCTCCCAAAATCACACACCTTACAAAAAACTCCGATTCTCCAACACTAGTGGTCCAGGAGATGTCGCATATTGAATCCACGCATGCGCAGAACCTCACCAGGGGATTCTATAGAGGAATAGCATCCGTCACCCCAAAACCCCAATCCTCTCTGACGAAAACACCAGCAGTTAAATCACTGATGGTCTGCTCATGCGCATAACGAAAAATGCCCGTAAGGGGTAACATAAATATCAAAATAAGCCCCAAGGCCTCGGTACGGAAACTTCAACTCGGAAACAACGCGCTGCATCCGCCAAACTGACTTGTCCTTGCACTGAATTGCCATGAATATTCTTTTAAAACATCACAATATCGACTGAGCCACTGAGCACTCCCAACATAACCCATCCAACCTAAAAACAGTCACTTCTCTTCTGCGCATGCGCAATCTACTCGCGGCTAAAAGTCCTTTCAAAATCACACTCCTTGCAAAAAACTCCGATTCTCCAACACTAGTGGTTCGGGAGATATCGCATCTTCAATCCACGCATACGCAGACCCTCATCAAGGATCTGGATTCTATGGAGGAATAGCATCCGCCACCCCAAAACCCCAATTCTCTCTGACGAAAACTACAGCAGTTAAATGACTTCTCATCTGCGCATGCGCATAACGAAAAATGCCCGGAAAGAGCAGCATGAACCTCAAAAAAAAAAAAAAGCACTGACTTGTAGTCAGTACTCTTTGGCGCGCGTGTTCACAGTGGCTAATTTGAATTGAATGATGAGTACTTCAAGCTCAGTGGATAGAGCGAGCCGAAGATCTACCCAAAGGATAATGGACACCATTCACTGGTCGGTTCAAAAATTAACAGTGCTGTATCTAAGCAGCCATCAGGATAGATTAACAAAGTTGGAAAAGAACACAAGTGACAAGAACTGCATTCTGTTCGAGAGTTAAGGTAGAAAAGAAATTTAAAACTTAAAATTTTTTTTTTATACCTTACTGCGACCCGATCAAAACAAAACTTCGCATGTATATAGAAGCCATTATTCTACAATTTGATGCTAAATTTCAGATAGATCGAGTGGTCGGTTTCAGAAATATTCATAAAAAATGTTTTTACTCTAAAGTACCATAAATCCGAAGCCGCTCGGTGGATTTCGCCCGTTAACGAACTCGTCCGAGATATTTACGCTACAAAACCTACTCTGCAAATTTCAATCCTCTAACTCCTTTCGTTCGAGAGTTATCGTGCCTACGGCTGGCGGGACAGAATTGATTTCGACCACGGATTCTTGATCGGTGAGTCGAACCAAGACCATTTTCAGCCAAATATTCGAAAATTACAGACATTTGGGCAAATTAAAAAATTAACAGTGCTGTGCCTGAGGTGGCGTAAGGACACAGTAACAAAGCCTACACAGAACACAACTGGTTCTCCTCACTCGCTCAAGCTCTTCGAGAGCTTATGAGGGGTCTCCTTCGGGAAGACCTAGGAGGATCAGTATAATAATATACAATACAATAATATACAATACAATACTCTGTTCCGAGGAACAACAAAAATCAACAAAAATTAACCTTTAATTTAAACTTCAACAACTGACAACTGACAGATGACAGTCTCCCAACAAACTATTCTGTTATCTTGTTTTCTGTATTACAGGAAACTCAGTTATTTTAATGTTTGAAATCTTCGTATTAGCTATATCCAATACAATTTAATTCCACTTTCCACTTGAGTACAATATTTTGACGATCCTGTTAATAAAGAGAAGTCTCCAGACAATAGCACAAAATACTGATTTCCCTTATAATGGAACAAAAACCGAAGGAAGTTGTTGATCAGGATCTTCAGGAGGAAGGGCAATTCGTTGTTGATGATGTTAGTAAAATAATAAAGGACGCCATAGAAAATGTTATAGGGGGCAACGGTTACCAGCAAACTAAATTGAACAATTGGACAACAGCTGTAGGCGAAGCTTGTACTTCAGAATTGACCAAATTAATGAAACCTTACAAATACATCGTCACTTGTACAATAATGCAGAAGAATGGAGCAGGCCTGCATACAGCAAGCTCGTGTAATTGGGACAATAACACAGATGGAAGCTGTACTGTACGTTGGGAAAATAAAACGATGTTTTGTATTGTATATGTTTATGGTCTAGCTATATAATTGTAGGTAAAATAATATTAACCATAAAATGCACTTATATTATATTAATAGAAAAGTCACTATGCTAATTGTTAGGTCGTGAATTATTCCTTTGATATTTATTTGTTCTTTCAATTATTTATTGCAGTAGTCTCAGTTTTTGGCTCCATTCAAGTTGAATTTATAAAATTAAGACGAATTATTTTATACCTATTTCATCAGCTATTAAGTTTAAATTTGATAAATTATGTTAATTAAATAAGGAACTATGATAGTAGTTTGTATTTTGCTTAAGGAGTAAAGTACACAAATTTAACTCCCTTCCTATTCTAGTATTTCTTTGAAATTTAACTCTTGTATTTAATCACTTTGACACTGTTAAAGGAAAGTGAGAAATTTCACTACAAACTACTTAAAGCCCAATATTCGAACAAAGTTCCAATGCCTTCTATCCTTAATTCTAGAATGACCTGAATTATAGTCAAATTTAAAATTTTTGGAAATAATGAAATCTAGGGTTGTATGATATGCATGATTTAGCATGGTCAGATCAAATTCATAGTATTCGCTTGAAGGCACATCTGTTGCGTTACCTTTTTGAAAGAACTTTTAGAGAATGCAATATTAATACTTGCTTCACTCTTTGCAACACATACGTCTGGTCAATATTAGAACATGGAGGTCCTGTCTGGTGTACAGCTCTAAATGGCAATGACAACCTACTCAAATCCATCCAATGCCGATCAACTAGAATTCTATGTTGCCATGTACGACCAACATATAATTATTTGCTCGACCATATCTTCAGTGATGACCTGTATTGTGGAAATTCTAACACTTTACATCAAATTAATAGTGTTTGGAGAACTCGCTCTTTAGGATAAGAAAACGTCAGATGACACGTCTTTATTTAACTGATTTGTCTATCAATCAAGTGTGAACAAATGGAGGATTTCAATTTTGAACTAGTACTAGTTGTTAAATATATTAATTTGATACTTGCAAGTCAAAATAATCAGTAAGAGGGGTAGTGTAAATGAAGTCAACAATCAATACAAAATATATGTTATTTATTTAAACCAATAGATAATGTTTTCATCACACAGTGCTAATGGTAATTCTACTCAGAACAAAATTCATACTGACGCTATGCATTTTTTAGGTTTCATGAAGTAAATCAACACTTTTCACATTGTCATTAATATCTTTTGAATGTATTGTTATGACATCCTTCAGTTAGTTTTTGATGTTTTTATAATCACAGTCAGGGCAAACTTATAATGAGACTTTGGATATAAACATATTTTTCCTGTGTATTTTTGCGCGTATGTTCTGGGGAACATCGCGTTATAGTTTTGCCCAAATGTCTGTAACTTTCGAATTTTTTGACGAAAATGGTCTCAAACGATTAAGTTCGACTCCCCAATGAAGAATTCGAGGTCAAATTTGATTCTGTCCGTCCGGCCGTCCGGCCGTTGCCACGATAACTTGAGAACGAGAAGAGCTAGCAACTTGAAATTTTCAGGGTAGGTGGCGTATCTCAATACGACGGACAAGTTCGTTAATGGGCATAATCGGCCCAGTGGTTTCCGAGTAATAATTTTGTTTTCATCCAATATAAATCCGATCGAATTGAAACTTGGTGGGTAGTTGTAGAATATGATCTTAAGCACGTTTGTGGAATTTTGTGCGAATCGTATGGCTAGAAAATTTTTAAAAAATTATTGAAAAATATTTTTGTTGTCACGATAACTTGAGAACGGAATGAGATAGCGGCTTGAAATTTTCAGGTTAGGATGAACACCAGAACGCGACATTTCAGTTTGTTTATGAGCATAATCGGCCAAACGGTTTCAGAGTTATAGCCATCTGAAATTTTCTGAAATTTCGTGGTTTTTGTTCCTCATTAACTCAAAAAGTACTGAACCGATTGAATTCAAACATGGTTATTAGTTGTAGAATGCCAACGCGGAAATGTTTGCAAAATTTGGTGAGGATAGCATTTGTAGAAAATTTTTAATAAATCATTGAAAATAAAAAAAAAAAATTCTATTTATCAGTAACTATTCGTTTGAAATTGCTGAAATTTTGCAAGAGCCTTCATAACCTAACTCTACTGCCAAGTTTCAAGTTTTAATACGATCGGTTAAATATTGTTGGAGATTCGAGCATTCTTGTGCGAGTTCAGTAGATGGGTGACCGTTGCCTCGATAACTTTCGAACTAAAGGAGATAGGGACTTGCAATTTTCAGGGTAGGTTGCGCATCCGAAAGAGGGTGTTGAGTTCGTTTTTGGGCATAATCGGTCAAACGGTTTCCGAGTTATACCCACCTGGAATATTATTTCCTTGATAACTCAAAAAATAAATATTCGATCGAATTGGTGCTTGGTAACTAGTAGTAGAAAATCAACATAAAGACGTGTTTAAAATTTTGTAAGAATCGTATCCCTAGAAAATTTGAAAGAAATGACGAAAAAAAAAATTTCAAGAACCGTACCCCTAGAAAATTTTTAAAAAGTCACGAAAAAAAAATTGGTTCAAGCACTGACGTGAAGTCAGAAGCTTTTGCGCGTATGTTCTATTGTCCATACTTCTGTATTGGACACCCTTAATCGAATTTACCATGGTAAATTATGTTGTCCATTCTCCTGTATTGGACACTTAATTCGAATTTACCATGGTAAATTCGAATTGAGAGTGTCCAATACAGGAGAATGGACAACATAATTTACCATGGTAAATTCGATTAAGGGTGTCCAATACAGAAGTATGGACAATAGAACATACGCGCAAAAGCTTCTGACTTCACGTCAGTGCTTGAACCAATTTTTATTATATTCTTCTGTAACAAACTTTCAATATTTCTCAGTGAATTAGCTTTATTTATAACATACTACAAGAACACATAAGGGCATATGAAATTTATAAGATTAATTTCCTGGATTAAACATATTTTGTTACATCAGAATGGGTGCGTTTTTATTTTAATCGAAATTTCTAATCGATTAATCGTAAAAGAATCGGTGTGTTTTTATTTTCGTGAAGTGAATGAATACTTGAAAATAAAAACAAACCGATTGATTTACGATTAATCGATTAGATATTTCGATTAAAATAAAAACGCACCCAATGTTTAAATGTGGTACAGACCATAATATGCGGGAGCAAAAAATTGAAAGGATTCGGAAAGCTATTACTTATACGAGCTTCAAACAAAAAATATCTCAGAGAATGGATCAATACTTTTGAGGTGGTACTGTATAGTTTCAGTAAAATGTTCAAGTCTTTCAATTTCAACAACAGAAGATCAATAAGGAGATTACTGATGCTTGAAATAAACATTTATTGGCACAGCCGATCTTGTTATAAGCTGACCCAACTGTATTTCAGATTTGTTTGTTGTTTTGACAGTAGATATTCACCAAACTCTAAAAAGCTTTTTAATTATTTCTTTAGAAGTAACTTGCTTAATAATCCATTTCCTTTTTCAATTGCATTTATAAGTCTTTCTCTTTGCTCCATCTTCCTTTCTTCTGTTTTCTCTCTCTTAGCTGTCTCTGTTTCTATTGCTTTCACAATACGGCAAAGAGTATTATTTATTTCTCCAGTGTTTGAATTCAAATTTGTGCCATTAGATATAATTTCTTCATTATTTGATTGGAATTGTTTCCTGCCAGATGGGCTAAAAATTAAGAACTTTAGAAAATCAAGCAAGTACCTACTTTACTTTTGCATAAACTCACCCAGAAGGATCATCTATTCTTGATAATATATAAAGGATTCAAAGAAAGAAGATGTTGAATGAATGTAGCACAAGAATACTAGAGTCTGTATTACATGCAAAAGCACATAATAGGTTTGTTTTAGCATGAAATACAAACAGTCCAGAAGACGCATGCTCAGTTGTGTATTTATGATGAAAATCCTGAACTAAGCATGTTCTGTAGGGTTCGGAACTGGGTTTCGACAATACTTCGATAAACTTTTTATACGAAATAGAAAGTTCACATAATATTCAAATTATGAAAAAATTACTTTTCCAAGGGTTCTCCTAGGTAGTTTGGTTTGCGTTTTGATCCCTGTAGATTTCCCGTCCCATATGATCCCACTAAACTTTGCCATTTAGTCTCAACCTGCTGGATATCATAGTTGTATCCATTTTTCTTTAAACTGTCACTTATTTTTTCCCACAACTGTTTCATACTTCTGATTTCCGCGTTATGGAATTGAATGATGAGTACTTCAAGCTCAGTGGATAGAGCGAGCCTCTACCCAAAGGATAGTGGACACCATTCACTGTCGGTTCAAAAATTAACAGTGCTGTATCTAAGCTGCCATCAGGATAGAGTAACAAAGTGAAACGAACACAACTGACTCTCCTTAGTCGCACAAGCTCCTAGAAGATTTGGGAGGGTCAGTATAATCCTAATCACGTTTATAGCACGCGCGCCAAAGCAGATTGACTTTTTACACTATTTATTACATTGTTAAGTCAATCTGCTTTGGCGCGCGTGCTATAAACGTGATTAGGATTATACTGACCCTCCCAAATCTTCTAGGAGCTTGTGCGACTAAGGAGAGTCAGTTGTGTTCGTTTCCAACTTTGTTACTCTATCCTGATGGCAGCTTAGATACAGCACTGTTAATTTTTGAACCGACAGTGAATGGTGTCCACTATCCTTTGGGTAGATCTTCGGCTCGCTCAATCCACTGAGCTTGAAGTACTCATCATTCAATTCAAATTAGCCACCGTGAACACGCGCGCCAAAGAGTACTGACTTCACGTCAGTGCTTTTTTTTTCAAGTTCCTTTAAAAAATACAGCTATCAATACAGTTTGGCTGTTAGATTTACCGTAGATCGAAAACATTGCATTTGTGGGACCTCCGTTAGGAACGCAATTGCCTCTTCTCCAAATCCAAACGTATTTTAATATAGATCTACCGAATATAGTTATTTATAAATTTGCCTCAGGGCCACCATACAGACATTTCGACTCGGAAACAACGCTATTTCCCCAAAAATGACTTGTGTCCGTGCACTGAATTGACATTAATATTCTTTTAAAACCTCACAATATCGGATCATTACTCCCAACATATCCCGAACAACCCAAAAATAGACACTTCTCTTCTGCGCATGCGCAATCTACTCGCGGCTGCAAGTCCTCCCAAAATTACACACCTCACAAAAAACTCCGATTCTCCATCACTAGTGGTTCAGGAGATATCACTTCTTGAATCCACGCATGCGCAGACCCTCACCAGGGGATTCTATAGAGGAATAGCATCCGCCACCCCAAAACCCCAATCCTCTCGCTACATGCTAAATGCACTAAATTGCCAAGAATATCCTTTTAAAACCTCACAATATTGGCTCAGCATTCCCAACATAACCCGTACAACCCAAAAACAGTCACTTCTCTCCTGCGCATGCGCAATCTACTTGCGGCTGAAAGTCCTCCCAAAATCACACACCTTACAAAAAACTCCGATTCTCCAACACTAGTGGTCCAGGAGATGTCGCATATTGAATCCACGCATGCGCAGAACCTCACCAGGGGATTCTATAGAGGAATAGCATCCGTCACCCCAAAACCCCAATCCTCTCTGACGAAAACACCAGCAGTTAAATCACTGATGGTCTGCTCATGCGCATAACGAAAAATGCCCGTAAGGGGTAACATAAATATCAAAATAAGCCCCAAGGCCTCGGTACGGAAACTTCAACTCGGAAACAACGCGCTGCATCCGCCAAACTGACTTGTCCTTGCACTGAATTGCCATGAATATTCTTTTAAAACATCACAATATCGACTGAGCCACTGAGCACTCCCAACATAACCCATCCAACCTAAAAACAGTCACTTCTCTTCTGCGCATGCGCAATCTACTCGCGGCTAAAAGTCCTTTCAAAATCACACTCCTTGCAAAAAACTCCGATTCTCCAACACTAGTGGTTCGGGAGATATCGCATCTTCAATCCACGCATACGCAGACCCTCATCAAGGATCTGGATTCTATGGAGGAATAGCATCCGCCACCCCAAAACCCCAATCCTCTCTGACGAAAACTACAGCAGTTAAATGACTTCTCATCTGCGCATGCGCATAACGAAAAATGCCCGGAAAGAGCAGCATGAACCTCAAAAAAAAAAAAAAGCACTGACGTGTAGTCAGTACTCTTTGGCGCGCGTGTTCACAGTGGCTAATTTGAATTGAATGATGAGTACTTCAAGCTCAGTGGATAGAGCGAGCCGAAGATCTACCCAAAGGATAGTGGACACCATTCACTGGTCGGTTCAAAAATTAACAGTGCTGTATCTAAGCAGCCATCAGGATAGATTAACAAAGTTGGAAAAGAACACAAGTGACAAGAACTGCATTCTGTTCGAGAGTTAAGGTAGAAAAGAAATTTAAAACTTAAAATTTTTTTTTTATACCTTACTGCGACCCGATCAAAACAAAACTTCGCATGTATATAGAAGCCATTATTCTACAATTTGATGCTAAATTTCAGATAGATCGAGTGGTCGGTTTCAGAAATATTCATAAAAAATGTTTTTACTAAAAAGTACCATAAATCCTAAGCCGCTCGGTGGATTTCGCCCGTTAACGAACTCGTCCGAGATATTTACGCTACAAAACCTACTCTGCAAATTTCAATCCTCTAACTCCTTTCGTTCGAGAGTTATCGTGCCTACGGCTGGCGGGACAGAATTGATTTCGACCACGGATTCTTGATCGGTGAGTCGAACCAAGACCATTTTCAGCCAAATATTCGAAAATTACAGACATTTGGGCAAATTAAAAAATTAACAGTGCTGTGCCTGAGGTGTCGTAAGGACACAGTAACAAAGCCTACACAGAACGCAACTGGTTCTCCTCACTCGCTCAAGCTCTTCGAGAGCTTATGAGGGGTCTCCTTCGGGAAGACCTAGGAGGATCAGTATAATAATATACAATACAATAATATACAATACAATACTCTGTTCCGAGGAACAACAAAAATCAACAAAAATTAACCTTTAATTTAAACTTCAACAACTGACAACTGACAGATGACAGTCTCCCAACAAACTATTCTGTTATCTTGTTTTCTGTATTACAGGAAACTCAGTTATTTTAATGTTTGAAATCTTCGTATTAGCTATATCCAATACAATTTAATTCCACTTTCCACTTGAGTACAATATTTTGACGATCCTGTTAATAAAGAGAAGTCTCCAGACAATAGCACAAAATACTGATTTCCCTTATAATGGAACAAAAACCGAAGGAAGTTGTTGATCAGGATCTTCAGGAGGAAGGGCAATTCGTTGTTGATGATGTTAGTAAAATAATAAAGGACGCCATAGAAAATGTTATAGGGGGCAACGGTTACCAGCAAACTAAATTGAACAATTGGACAACAGCTGTAGTCGAAGCTTGTACTTCAGAATTGACCAAATTAATGAAACCTTACAAATACATCGTCACTTGTACAATAATGCAGAAGAATGGAGCAGGCCTGCATACAGCAAGCTCGTGTTATTGGGACAATAACACAGATGGAAGCTGTACTGTACGTTGGGAAAATAAAACGATGTTTTGTATTGTATATGTTTATGGTCTAGCTATATAATTGTAGGTAAAATAATATTAACCATAAAATGCACTTATATTAATAGAAAAGTCACTATGCTAATTGTTAGGTCGTGAATTATTCCTTTGATATTTATTTGTTCTTTCAATTATTTATTGCAGTAGTCTCAGTTTTTGGCTCCATTCAAGTTGAATTTATAAAATTAAGACGAATTATTTTATACCTATTTCATCAGCTATTAAGTTTAAATTTGATAAATTATGTTAATTAAATAAGGAACTATGATAGTAGTTTGTATTTTGCTTAAGGAGTAATGTACACAAATTTAACTCCCTTCCTATTCTAGTATTTCTTTGAAATTTAACTCTTGTATTTAATCACTTTGACACTGTTAAAGGAAAGTGAGAAATTTCACTACAAACTACTTAAAGCCCAATATTCGAACAAAGTTCCAATGCCTTCTATCCTTAATTCTAGAATGACCTGAATTATAGTCAAATTTAAAATTTTTGGAAATAATGAAATCTAGGGTTGTATGATATGCATGATTTAGCATGGTCAGATCAAATTCATAGTATTCGCTTGAAGGCACATCTGTTGCGTTACCTTTTTGAAAGAACTTTTAGAGAATGCAATATTAATACTTGCTTCACTCTTTGCAACACATACGTCTGGTCAATATTAGAACATGGAGGTCCTGTCTGGTGTACAGCTCTAAATGGCAATGACAACCTACTCAAATCCATCCAATGCCGATCAACTAGAATTCTATGTTGCCATGTACGACCAACATATAATTATTTGCTCGACCATATCTTCAGTGATGACCTGTATTGTGGAAATTCTAACACTTTACATCAAATTAATAGTGTTTGGAGAACTCGCTCTTTAGGATAAGAAAACGTCAGATGACACGTCTTTATTTAACTGATTTGTCTATCAATCAAGTGTGAACAAATGGAGGATTTCAATTTTGAACTAGTACTAGTTGTTAAATATATTAATTTGATACTTGCAAGTCAAAATAATCAGTAAGAGGGGTAGTGTAAATGAAGTCAACAATCAATACAAAATATATGTTATTTATTTAAACCAATAGATAATGTTTTCATCACACAGTGCTAATGGTAATTCTACTCAGAACAAAATTCATACTGACGCTATGCATTTTTTAGGTTTCATGAAGTAAATCAACACTTTTCACATTGTCATTAATATCTTTTGAATGTATTGTTATGACATCCTTCAGTTAGTTTTTGATGTTTTTATAATCACAGTCAGGGCAAACTTATAATGAGACTTTGGATATAAACATATTTTTCCTGTGTATTTTTGCGCGTATGTTCTGGGGAACATCGCGTTATAGTTTTGCACAAATGTCTGTAACTTTCGAATTTTTTGACGAAAATGGTCTCAAACGATTAAGTTCGACTCCCCAATGAAGAATTCGAGGTCAAATTTGATTCTGTCCGTCCGGCCGTACGGCCGTCCGGCCGTTGCCACGATAACTTGAGAACGAGAAGAGCTAGCAACTTGAAATTTTCAGGGTAGGTGGCGCATCTCAATACGACGGACAAGTTCGTTAATGGGCATAATCGGCCCAGTGGTTTCCGAGTAATAATTTTGTTTTCAACCAATATAAATCCGATCGAATTGAAACTTGGTGGGTAGTTGTAGAATATGATCTTAAGCACGTTTGTGGAACTTTGTGCGAATCGTATGGCTAGAAAATTTTTAAAAATTTATTGAAAAATATTTTTGTTGTCACGATAACTTGAGAACGGAATGAGATAGCGGCTTGAAATTTTCAGGTTAGGATGAACACCAGAACGCGACATTTCAGTTTGTTTATGAGCATAATCGGCCAAACGGTTTCAGAGTTATAGCCATCTGAAATTTTCTGAAATTTCGTGGTTTTTGTTCCTCATTAACTCAAAAAGTACTGAACCGATTGAATTCAAACATGGTTATTAGTTGTAGAATGCCAACGCGGAAATGTTTGCAAAATTTGGTGAGGATAGCATTTGTAGAAAATTTTTAATAAATCATTGAAAATAAAAAAAAAAAATTCTATTTATCAGTAACTATTCGTTTGAAATTGCTGAAATTTTGCAAGAGCCTTCATAACCTAACTCTACTGCCAAGTTTCAAGTTTTAATACGATCGGTTAAATATTGTTGGAGATTCGAGCATTCTTGTGCGAGTTCAGTAGATGGGTGACCGTTGCCTCGATAACTTTCGAACTAAAGGAGATAGGGACTTGCAATTTTCAGGGTAGGTTGCGCATCCGAAAGAGAGTGTTGAGTTCGTTTTTGGGCATAATCGGTCTAACGGTTTCCGAGTTATACCCACCTGGAATATTATTTCCTTGATAACTCAAAAAATAAATATTCGATCGAATTGGTGCTTGGTAACTAGTAGTAGAAAATCAACATAAAGACGTGTTTAAAATTTTGTAAGAATCGTATCCCTGGAAAATTTGAAAAAAATGACGAAAAAAAAAATTTCAAGAACCGTACCCCTAGAAAATTTTTAAAAAGTCACGAAAAAAAAATTGGTTCAAGCACTGACGTGAAGTCAGAAGCTTTTGCGCGTATGTTCTATTGTCCATACTTCTGTATTGGACACCCTTAATCGAATTTACCTTGGTAAATTATGTTGTCCATTCTCCTGTATTGGACACTTAATTCGAATTTACCATGGTAAATTCGAATTGAGAGTGTCCAATACAGGAGAATGGACAACATAATTTACCATGGTAAATTCGATTAAGGGTGTCCAATACAGAAGTATGGACAATAGAACATACGCGCAAAAGCTTCTGACTTCACGTCAGTGCTTGAACCAATTTTTATTATATTCTTCTGTAACAAACTTTCAATATTTCTCAGTGAATTAGCTTTATTTATAACATACTACAAGAACACATAAGGGCATATGAAATTTATAAGATTAATTTCCTGGATTAAACATATTTTGTTACATCAGAATGGGTGCGTTTTTATTTAAATCGAAATTTCTAATCGATTAATCGTAAAAGAATCGGTGTGTTTTTATTTTCGTGAAGTGAATGAATACTTGAAAATAAAAACAAACCGATTGATTTACGATTAATCGATTAGATATTTCGATTAAAATAAAAACGCACCCAATGTTTAAATGTGGTACAGACCATAATATGCGGGAGCAAAAAATTGAAAGGATTCGGAAAGCTATTACTTATACGAGCTTCAAACAAAAAATATCTCAGAGAATGGATCAATACTTTTGAGGTGGTACTGTATAGTTTCAGTAAAATGTTCAAGTCTTTCAATTTCAACAACAGAAGATCAATAAGGAGATTACTGATGCTTGAAATAAACATTTATTGGCACAGCCGATCTTGTTATAAGCTGACCCAACTGTATTTCAGATTTGTTTGTTGTTTTGACAGTAGATATTCACCAAACTCTAAAAAGCTTTTTAATTATTTCTTTAGAAGTAACTTGCTTAATAATCCATTTCCTTTTTCAATTGCATTTATAAGTCTTTCTCTTTGCTCCATCTTCCTTTCTTCTGTTTTCTCTCTCTTAGCTGTCTCTGTTTCTATTGCTTTCACAATACGGCAAAGAGTATTATTTATTTCTCCAGTGTTTGAATTCAAATTTGTGCCATTAGATATAATTTCTTCATTATTTGATTGGAATTGTTTCCTGCCAGATGGGCTAAAAATTAGGAACTTTAGAAAATCAAGCAAGTACCTACTTTACTTTTGCATAAACTCACCCAGAAGGATCATCTATACTGTCTGCATCTTTTCCAGGTAAAGTCATTCCGTATTTTCTTTTAGATAATATCTCCCCTAATTCTCTAAAAATATTAGTTATGAACAGTATTTCATTATTCTTGATAATATATAAAGGATTCAAAGAAAGAAGATGTTGAATGAATGTAGCACAAGAATACTAGAGTCTGTATTACATGCAAAAAGCACATAATAGGTTTGTTTTAGCATGAAATACAAACAGTCCAGAAGACGCATGCTCAGTTGTGTATTTATGATGAAAATCCTGAACTAAGCATGTTCTGTAGGGTTCGGAACTGGGTTTCGACAATACTTCGATAAACTTTTTATACGAAATAGAAAGTTCACATAATATTCAAATTATGAAAAAATTACTTTTCCAAGGGTTCTCCTAGGTAGTTTGGTTTGCGTTTTGATCCCTGTAGATTTCCCGTCCCATATGATCCCACTAAACTTTGCCATTTAGTCTCAACCTGCTGGATATCATAGTTGTATCCATTTTTCTTTAAACTGTCACTTATTTTTTCCCACAACTGTTTCATACTTCTGATTTCCGCGTTATGGAATTGAATGATGAGTACTTCAAGCTCAGTGGATAGAGCGAGCCTCTACCCAAAGGATAGTGGACACCATTCACTGTCGGTTCAAAAATTAACAGTGCTGTATCTAAGCTGCCATCAGGATAGAGTAACAAAGTGAAACGAACACAACTGACTCTCCTTAGTCGCACAAGCTCCTAGAAGATTTGGGAGGGTCAGTATAATCCTAATCACGTTTATAGCACGCGCGCCAAAGCAGATTGACTTTTTACACTATTTATTACATTGTTAAGTCAATCTGCTTTGGCGCGCGTGCTATAAACGTGATTAGGATTATACTGACCCTCCCAAATCTTCTAGGAGCTTGTGCGACTAAGGAGAGTCAGTTGTCTTCGTTTCCAACTTTGTTACTCTATCCTGATGGCAGCTTAGATACAGCACTGTTAATTTTTGAACCGACAGTGAATGGTGTCCACTATCCTTTGGGTAGATCTTCGGCTCGCTCAATCCACTGAGCTTGAAGTACTCATCATTCAATTCAAATTAGCCACCGTGAACACGCGCGCCAAAGAGTACTGACTTCACGTCAGTGCTTTTTTTTTTCAATTTCCTTTAAAAATACAGCTATCAATACAGTTTGGCTGTTAGCTTTACCGTAGATCGAAAACATTGCGGTTGTGGGACCTCCGTTATAGGAACGCAATTGCCTCTTCTCCAAATCCAAACGTATTTTAATATAGATCTACCGAATATAGTTATTTATAAATTTGCCTCAGGGCCACCATACAGACATTTCGACTCGGAAACAACGCTATTTCCCCAAAAATGACTTGTGTCCGTGCACTGAATTGACATTAATATTCTTTTAAAACCTCACAATATCGGATCATTACTCCCAACATATCCCGAACAACCCAAAAATAGACACTTCTCTTCTGCGCATGCGCAATCTACTCGCGGCTGCAAGTCCTCCCAAAATTACACACCTCACAAAAAACTCCGATTCTCCATCACTAGTGGTTCAGGAGATATCACTTCTTGAATCCACGCATGCGCAGACCCTCACCAGCGGATTCTATAGAGGAATAGCATCCGCCACCCCAAAACCCCAATCCTCTCGCTACATGCTAAATGCACTAAATTGCCAAGAATATCCTTTTAAAACCTCACAATATTGGCTCAGCATTCCCAACATAACCCGTACAACCCAAAAACAGTCACTTCTCTCCTGCGCATGCGCAATCTACTTGCGGCTGAAAGTCCTCCCAAAATCACACACCTTACAAAAAACTCCGATTCTCCAACACTAGTGGTCCAGGAGATGTCGCATATTGAATCCACGC
The DNA here is from genome assembly GCA_937662695.2 of Halyzia sedecimguttata. Lineage (NCBI taxonomy): Eukaryota > Metazoa > Arthropoda > Insecta > Coleoptera > Coccinellidae > Halyzia > Halyzia sedecimguttata. Next base: position 8,163,991 of record OW569420.2, read on the forward strand.
ATGCGCAGAACCTCACCAGGGGATTCTATAGAGGAATAGCATCCGTCACCCCAAAACCCCAATCCTCTCTGACGAAAACACCAGCAGTTAAATCACTGATGGTCTGCTCATGCGCATAACGAAAAATGCCCGTAAGGGGTAACATAAATATCAAAATAAGCCCCAAGGCCTCGGTACGGAAACTTCAACTCGGAAACAACTCGCTGCATCCGCCAAACTGACTTGTCCTTGCACTGAATTGCCATGAATATTCTTTTAAAACATCACAATATCGACTGAGCCACTGAGCACTCCCAACATAACCCATCCAACCTAAAAACAGTCACTTCTCTTCTGCGCATGCGCAATCTACTCGCGGCTAAAAGTCCTTTCAAAATCACACTCCTTGCAAAAAACTCCGATTCTCCAACACTAGTGGTTCGGGAGATATCGCATCTTCAATCCACGCATACGCAGACCCTCATCAAGGATCTGGATTCTATGGAGGAATAGCATCCGCCACCCCAAAACCCCAATCCTCTCTGACGAAAACTACAGCAGTTAAATGACTTCTCATCTGCGCATGCGCATAACGAAAAATGCCCGGAAAGAGCAGCATGAACCTCAAAAAAAAAAAAAAAGCACTGACGTGTAGTCAGTACTCTTTGGCGCGCGTGTTCACAGTGGCTAATTTGAATTGAATGATGAGTACTTCAAGCTCAGTGGATAGAGCGAGCCGAAGATCTACCCAAAGGATAGTGGACACCATTCACTGGTCGGTTCAAAAATTAACAGTGCTGTATCTAAGCAGCCATCAGGATAGATTAACAAAGTTGGAAAAGAACACAAGTGACAAGAACTGCATTCTGTTCGAGAGTTAAGGTAGAAAAGAAATTTAAAACTTAAAATTTTTTTTTTATACCTTACTGCGACCCGATCAAAACAAAACTTCGCATGTATATAGAAGCCATTATTCTACAATTTGATGCTAAATTTCAGATAGATCGAGTGGTCGGTTTCAGAAATATTCATAAAAAATGTTTTTACTAAAAAGTACCATAAATCCGAAGCCGCTCGGTGGATTTCGCCCGTTAACGAACTCGTCCGAGATATTTACGCTACAAAACCTACTCTGCAAATTTCAATCCTCTAACTCCTTTCGTTCGAGAGTTATCGTGCCTACGGCTGGCGGGACAGAATTGATTTCGACCACGGATTCTTGATCGGTGAGTCGAACCAAGACCATTTTCAGCCAAATATTCGAAAATTACAGACATTTGGGCAAATTAAAAAATTAACAGTGCTGTGCCTGAGGTGGCGTAAGGACACAGTAACAAAGCCTACACAGAACACAACTGGTTCTCCTCACTCGCTCAAGCTCTTCGAGAGCTTATGAGGGGTCTCCTTCGGGAAGACCTAGGAGGATCAGTATAATAATATACAATACAATAATATACAATACAATACTCTGTTCCGAGGAACAACAAAAATCAACAAAAATTAACCTTTAATATAAACTTCAACAACTGACAACTGACAGATGACAGTCTCCCAACAAACTATTCTGTTATCTTGTTTTCTGTATTACAGGAAACTCAGTTATTTTAATGTTTGAAATCTTCGTATTAGCTATATCCAATACAATTTAATTCCACTTTCCACTTGAGTACAATATTTTGACGATCCTGTTAATAAAGAGAAGTCTCCAGACAATAGCACAAAATACTGATTTCCCTTATAATGGAACAAAAACCGAAGGAAGTTGTTGATCAGGATCTTCAGGAGGAAGGGCAATTCGTTGTTGATGATGTTAGTAAAATAATAAAGGACGCCATAGAAAATGTTATAGGGGGCAACGGTTACCAGCAAACTAAATTGAACAATTGGACAACAGCTGTAGGCGAAGCTTGTACTTCAGAATTGACCAAATTAATGAAACCTTACAAATACATCGTCACTTGTACAATAATGCAGAAGAATGGAGCAGGCCTGCATACAGCAAGCTCGTGTAATTGGGACAATAACACAGATGGAAGCTGTACTGTACGTTGGGAAAATAAAACGATGTTTTGTATTGTATATGTTTATGGTCTAGCTATATAATTGTAGGTAAAATAATATTAACCATAAAATGCACTTATATTAATAGAAAAGTCACTATGCTAATTGTTAGGTCGTGAATTATTCCTTTGATATTTATTTGTTCTTTCAATTATTTATTGCAGTAGTCTCAGTTTTTGGCTCCATTCAAGTTGAATTTATAAAATTAAGACGAATTATTTTATACCTATTTCATCAGCTATTAAGTTTAAATTTGATAAATTATGTTAATTAAATAAGGAACTATGATAGTAGTTTGAATTTTGCTTAAGGAGTAATGTACACAAATTTAACTCCCTTCCTATTCTAGTATTTCTTTGAAATTTAACTCTTGTATTTAATCACTTTGACACTGTTAAAGGAAAGTGAGAAATTTCACTACAAACTACTTAAAGCCCAATATTCGAACAAAGTTCGAATGCCTTCTATCCTTAATTCTAGAATGACCTGAATTATAGTCAAATTTAAAATTTTTGGAAATAATGAAATCTAGGGTTGTATGATATGCATGATTTAGCATGGTCAGATCAAATTCATAGTATTCGCTTGAAGGCACATCTGTTGCGTTACCTTTTTGAAAGAACTTTTAGAGAATGCAATATTAATACTTGCTTCACTCTTTGCAACACATACGTCTGGTCAATATTAGAACATGGAGGTCCTGTCTGGTGTACAGCTCTAAATGGCAATGACAACCTACTCAAATCCATCCAATGCCGATCAACTAGAATTCTATGTTGCCATGTACGACCAACATATAATTATTTGCTCGACCATATCTTCAGTGATGACCTGTATTGTGGAAATTCTAACACTTTACATCAAATTAATAGTGTTTGGAGAACTCGCTCTTTAGGATAAGAAAACGTCAGATGACACGTCTTTATTTAACTGATTTGTCTATCAATCAAGTGTGAACAAATGGAGGATTTCAATTTTGAACTAGTACTAGTTGTTAAATATATTAATTTGATACTTGCAAGTCAAAATAATCAGTAAGAGGGGTAGTGTAAATGAAGTCAACAATCAATACAAAATATATGTTATTTATTTAAACCAATAGATAATGTTTTCATCACACAGTGCTAATGGTAATTCTACTCAGAACAAAATTCATACTGACGCTATGCATTTTTTAGGTTTCATGAAGTAAATCAACACTTTTCACATTGTCATTAATATCTTTTGAATGTATTGTTATGACATCCTTCAGTTAGTTTTTGATGTTTTTATAATCACAGTCAGGGCAAACTTATAATGAGACTTTGGATATAAACATATTTTTCCTGTGTATTTTTGCGCGTATGTTCTGGGGAACATCGCGTTATAGTTTTGCACAAATGTCTGTAACTTTCGAATTTTTTGACGAAAATGGTCTCAAACGATTAAGTTCGACTCCCCAATGAAGAATTCGAGGTCAAATTTGATTCTGTCCGTCCGGCCGTACGGCCGTCCGGCCGTTGCCACGATAACTTGAGAACGAGAAGAGCTAGCAACTTGAAATTTTCAGGGTAGGTGGCGCATCTCAATACGACGGACAAGTTCGTTAATGGGCATAATCGGCCCAGTGGTTTCCGAGTAATAATTTTGTTTTCAACCAATATTAATCCGATCGAATTGAAACTTGGTGGGTAGTTGTAGAATATGATCTTAAGCACGTTTGTGAAATTTTGTGCGAATCGTATGGCTAGAAAATTTTTAAAAAATTATTGAAAAATATTTTTGTTGTCACGATAACTTGAGAACGGAATGAGATAGCGGCTTGAAATTTTCAGGTTAGGATGAACACCAGAACGCGACATTTCAGTTTGTTTATGAGCATAATCGGCCAAACGGTTTCAGAGTTATAGCCATCTGAAATTTTCTGAAATTTCGTGGTTTTTGTTCCTCATTAACTCAAAAAGTACTGAACCGATTGAATTCAAACATGGTTATTAGTTGTAGAATGCCAACGCGGAAATGTTTGCAAAATTTGGTGAGGATAGCATTTGTAGAAAATTTTTAATAAATCATTGAAAATAAAAAAAAAAAATTCTATTTATCAGTAACTATTCGTTTGAAATTGCTGAAATTTTGCAAGAGCCTTCATAACCTAACTCTACTGCCAAGTTTCAAGTTTTAATACGATCGGTTAAATATTGTTGGAGATTCGAGCATTCTTGTGCGAGTTCAGTAGATGGGTGACCGTTGCCTCGATAACTTTCGAACTAAAGGAGATAGGGACTTGCAATTTTCAGGGTAGGTTGCGCATCCGAAAGAGAGTGTTGAGTTCGTTTTTGGGCATAATCGGTCTAACGGTTTCCGAGTTATACCCACCTGGAATATTATTTCCTTGATAACTCAAAAAATAAATATTCGATCGAATTGGTGCTTGGTAACTAGTAGTAGAAAATCAACATAAAGACGTGTTTAAAATTTTGTAAGAATCGTATCCCTAGAAAATTTGAAAAAAATGACGAAAAAAAAAATTTCAAGAACCGTACCCCTAGAAAATTTTTAAAAAGTCACGAAAAAAAAATTGGTTCAAGCACTGACGTGAAGTCAGAAGCTTTTGCTCGTATGTTCTATTGTCCATACTTCTGTATTGGACACCCTTAATCGAATTTACCATGGTAAATTATGTTGTCCATTCTCCTGTATTGGACACTTAATTCGAATTTACCATGGTAAATTCGAATTGAGAGTGTCCAATACAGGAGAATGGACAACATAATTTACCATGGTAAATTCGATTAAGGGTGTCCAATACAGAAGTATGGACAATAGAACATACGCGCAAAAGCTTCTGACTTCACGTCAGTGCTTGAACCAATTTTTATTATATTCTTCTGTAACAAACTTTCAATATTTCTCAGTGAATTAGCTTTATTTATAACATACTACAAGAACACATAAGGGCATATGAAATTTATAAGATTAATTTCCTTGATTAAACATATTTTGTTACATCAGAATGGGTGCGTTTTTATTTTAATCGAAATTTCTAATCGATTAATCGTAAAAGAATCGGTGTGTTTTTATTTTCGTGAAGTGAATGAATACTTGAAAATAAAAACAAACCGATTGATTTACGATTAATCGATTAGATATTTCGATTAAAATAAAAACGCACCCAATGTTTAAATGTGGTACAGACCATAATATGCGGCAGCAAAAAATTGAAAGGATTCGGAAAGCTATTACTTATACGAGCTTCAAACAAAAAATATCTCAGAGAATGGATCAATACTTTTGAGGTGGTACTGTATAGTTTCAGTAAAATGTTCAAGTCTTTCAATTTCAACAACAGAAGATCAATAAGGAGATTACTGATGCTTGAAATAAACATTTATTGGCACAGCCGATCTTGTTATAAGCTGACCCAACTGTATTTCAGATTTGTTTGTTGTTTTGACAGTAGATATTCACCAAACTCTAAAAAGCTTTTTAATTATTTCTTTAGAAGTAACTTGCTTAATAATCCATTTCCTTTTTCAATTGCATTTATAAGTCTTTCTCTTTGCTCCATCTTCCTTTCTTCTGTTTTCTCTCTCTTAGCTGTCTCTGTTTCTATTCCTTTCACAATACGGCAAAGAGTATTATTTATTTCTCCAGTGTTTGAATTCAAATTTGTGCCATTAGATATAATTTCTTCATTATTTGATTGGAATTGTTTCCTGCCAGATGGGCTAAAAATTAGGAACTTTAGAAAATCAAGCAAGTACCTACTTTACTTTTGCATAAACTCACCCAGAAGGATCATCTATACTGTCTGCATCTTTTCCAGGTAAAGTCATTCCGTATTTTCTTTTAGATAATATCTCCCCTAATTCTCTAAAAATATTAGTTATGAACAGTATTTCATTATTCTTGATAATATATAAAGGATTCAAAGAAAGAAGATGTTGAATGAATGTAGCACAAGAATACTAGAGTCTGTATTACATGCAAAAGCACATAATAGGTTTGTTTTAGCATGAAATACAAACAGTCCAGAAGACGCATGCTCAGTTGTGTATTTATGATGAAAATCCTGAACTAAGCATGTTCTGTAGGGTTCGGAACTGGGTTTCGACAATACTTCGATAAACTTTTTATACGAAATAGAAAGTTCACATAATATTCAAATTATGAAAAAATTACTTTTCCAAGGGTTCTCCTAGGTAGTTTGGTTTGCGTTTTGATCCCTGTAGATTTCCCGTCCCATATGATCCCACTAAACTTTGCCATTTAGTCTCAACCTGCTGGATATCATAGTTGTATCCATTTTTCTTTAAACTGTCACTTATTTTTTCCCACAACTGTTTCATACTTCTGATTTCCGCGTTATGGAATTGAATGATGAGTACTTCAAGCTCAGTGGATAGAGCGAGCCTCTACCCAAAGGATAGTGGACATCATTCACTGTCGGTTCAAAAATTAACAGTGCTGTATCTAAGCTGCCATCAGGATAGAGTAACAAAGTGAAACGAACACAACTGACTCTCCTTAGTCGCACAAGCTCCTAGAAGATTTGGGAGGGTCAGTATAATCCTAATCACGTTTATAGCACGCGCGCCAAAGCAGATTGACTTTTTACACTATTTATTACATTGTTAAGTCAATCTGCTTTGGCGCGCGTGCTATAAACGTGATTAGGATTATACTGACCCTCCCAAATCTTCTAGGAGCTTGTGCGACTAAGGAGAGTCAGTTGTGTTCGTTTCCAACTTTGTTACTCTATCCTGATGGCAGCTTAGATACAGCACTGTTAATTTTTGAACCGACAGTGAATGGTGTCCACTATCCTTTGGGTAGATCTTCGGCTCGCTCAATCCACTGAGCTTGAAGTACTCATCATTCAATTCAAATTAGCCACCGTGAACACGCGCGCCAAAGAGTACTGACTTCACGTCAGTGCTTTTTTTTTTCAAGTTCCTTTAAAAAATACAGCTATCAATACAGTTTGGCTGTTAGCTTCACCGTAGATCGAAAACATTGCGGTTGTGGGACCTCCGTTAGGAACGCAATTGCCTCTTCTCCAAATCCAAAAGTATTTTAATATAGATCTACCGAATATAGTTATTTATAAATTTGCCTCAGGGCCACCATACAGACATTTCGACTCGGAAACAACGCTATTTCCCCAAAAATGACTTGTGTCCGTGCACTGAATTGACATTAATATTCTTTTAAAACCTCACAATATCGGATCATTACTCCCAACATATCCCGAACAACCCAAAAATAGACACTTCTCTTCTGCGCATGCGCAATCTACTAGCGGCTGCAAGTCCTCCCAAAATTACACACCTCACAAAAAACTCCGATTCTCCATCACTAGTGGTTCAGGAGATATCACTTCTTGAATCCACGCATGCGCAGACCCTCACCAGGGGATTCTATAGAGGAATAGCATCCGCCACCCCAAAACCCCAATCCTCTCGCTACATGCTAAATGCACTAAATTGCCAAGAATATCCTTTTAAAACCTCACAATATTGGCTCAGCATTCCCAACATAACCCGTACAACCCAAAAACAGTCACTTCTCTCCTGCGCATGCGCAATCTACTTGCGGCTGAAAGTCCTCCCAAAATCACACACCTTACAAAAAACTCCGATTCTCCAACACTAGTGGTCCAGGAGATGTCGCATATTGAATCCACGCATGCGCAGAACTTCACCAGGGGATTCTATAGAGGAATAGCATCCGTCACCCCAAAACCCCAATCCTCTCTGACGAAAACACCAGCAGTTAAATCACTGATGGTCTGCTCATGCGCATAACGAAAAATGCCCGTAAGGGGTAACATAAATATCAAAATAAGCCCCAAGGCCTCGGTACGGAAACTTCAACTCGGAAACAACGCGCTGCATCCGCCAAACTGACTTGTCCTTGCACTGAATTGCCATGAATATTCTTTTAAAACATCACAATATCGACTGAGCCACTGAGCACTCCCAACATAACCCATCCAACCTAAAAACAGTCACTTCTCTTCTGCGCATGCGCAATCTACTCGCGGCTAAAGTCCTTTCAAAATCACACTCCTTGCAAAAAACTCCGATTCTCCAACACTAGTGGTTCGGGAGATATCGCATCTTCAATCCACGCATACGCAGACCCTCATCAAGGATCTGGATTCTATGGAGGAATAGCATCCGCCACCCCAAAACCCCAATCCTCTCTGACGAAAACTACAGCAGTTAAATGACTTCTCATCTGCGCATGCGCATAACGAAAAATGCCCGGAAAGAGCAGCATGAACCTCAAAAAAAAAAAAAAGCACTGACGTGTAGTCAGTACTCTTTGGCGCGCGTGTTCACAGTGGCTAATTTGAATTGAATGATGAGTACTTCAAGCTCAGTGGATAGAGCGAGCCGAAGATCTACCCAAAGGATAGTGGACACCATTCACTGGTCGGTTCAAAAATTAACAGTGCTGTATCTAAGCAGCCATCAGGATAGATTAACAAAGTTGGAAAAGAACACAAGTGACAAGAACTGCATTCTGTTCGAGAGTTAAGGTAGAAAAGAAATTTAAAACTTAAATTTTTTTTTTTATACCTTACTGCGACCCGATCAAAACAAAACTTCGCATGTATATAGAAGCCATTATTCTACAATTTGATGCTAAATTTCAGATAGATCGAGTGGTCGGTTTCAGAAATATTCATAAAAAATGTTTTTACTAAAAAGTACCATAAATCCGAAGCCGCTCGGTGGATTTCGCCCGTTAACGAACTCGTCCGAGATATTTACGCTACAAAACCTACTCTGCAAATTTCAATCCTCTAACTCCTTTCGTTCGAGAGTTATCGTGCCTACGGCTGGCGGGACAGAATTGATTTCGACCACGGATTCTTGATCGGTGAGTCGAACCAAGACCATTTTCAGCCAAATATTCGAAAATTACAGACATTTGGGCAAATTAAAAAATTAACAGTGCTGTGCCTGAGGTGGCGTAAGGACACAGTAACAAAGCCTACACAGAACACAACTGGTTCTCCTCACTCGCTCAAGCTCTTCGAGAGCTTATGAGGGGTCTCCTTCGGGAAGACCTAGGAGGATCAGTATAATAATATACAATACAATAATATACAATACAATACTCTGTTCCGAGGAACAACAAAAATCAACAAAAGCCGGCTACGGTGGCATAGTTGGGTAGACCACCTGACTGTGGTGCCGGAGGCCGCGGGTTCGAATCCCGCTCAGGGCATGGATGTGGTGTTGGGTTGTGTGAATGTCCAAAAATAAATTGAAAGAGTTTGCGATTGGGAACTTCCAAAACTCTGGTGGCGGGATTCGGCAACTAACCACGCTAGTAATAAATGTAAACAATCTCGTGTTGGACAGGTCACTCGACGAAGTTTGGCCGAAATTTTCATGGAAAATTTAAATTATAATTGACTTGAGATCATTGTTGGATTACTTTGTGATATATATTCAAATATTGATCATTATATAACTAATTTTATGGCACTTGATTGATATAAAGACTACAACCAGTAAGTATATTCATATATGTTTGTCAAACTTACATTATATTTAAAAGTTCTTTCAGTTACTATTTGCGAATGATTAAGAAGGGACTCAGTTGATTAGAATTTCTGGAGTACATAGGAGCTTCTACTTCTAATTCTAGAGTCCTTGTAGAAGGAGAAGAGGTTCTAAATGTAGATCATGTAATCGTGTGTGACAAAACAAATTGTGGTCCCAGTTTTATAGACATTTGTTCTTTATGTTTACAAAGTAGTGCCCTTAATTCAGTAGCACATAAAATTGATGGCCCATTAATGTGGAGAATGGTAAACTTAAAATAGAAGGTATGGCATAGTCTTGTAAAGTCAGAGCACGGAGGAGGTGTAAACATATTACTGATGTATTAATTAAAGTTCAGGTGCATGATGTTCTAGTTTATTTATGAGAATATAGTGTCACATTGAACCAGATAAAGCTTTTGTAAAACAGTTACCAATAATTGAAATGATTTTTTCAAAATATGATACATATATTATGTGAAAAGAATTATTAACAATAAGTGTAATGTTTGAGGTATAATAAAGATTATCTGGATGTAGTTCCAGGTTAAGTACTCTTCGGTCTATTAGTTATCCTTCTAACGCATTTCCAATATTTATATTTGGTTTTCCGGAGGTAAGAAGTGAAAACTCAAACCTATACATTTTGGAATTTTTTTCGCCCATGAATTGCATTGAGGCACACAACAATAGTCGTTTCTGGTCGAAGACATATTAGGCAGGATAATATTCACTATTTCAACTTGAATTTTTCTTTCAAACAAAAGTTTATTGACGAATACTGAACAATTAAACTCGAACACGTGGATCATTACTAGCTTGGTTAGTTGCCGAATCCCGCCACCAGAGTCTTGGAAGTTCCCAATAAAGATTGTTACTGTGTAGATGGCCTACAGTTGCCTAGCACATAAAAAGGATAGAAAAAAAAAAAAAAAAAAATCAACAAAAATTAACCTTTAATTTAAACTTCAACAACTGACAACTGACAGTCTCCCAACAAACTATTCTGTTATCTTGTTTTCTGTATTACAGGAAACTCAGTTATTTTAATGTTTGAAATCTTCGTATTAGCTATATCCAATACAATTTAATTCCACTTTCCACTTGAGTACAATATTTTGACGATCCTGTTAATAAAGAGAAGTCTCCAGACAATAGCACAAAATACTGGTTTCCCTTATAATGGAACAAAAACCGAAGGAAGTTGTTGATCAGGATCTTCAGGAGGAAGGGCAATTCGTTGTTGATGATGTTAGTAAAATAATAAAGGACGCCATAGAAAATGTTATAGGGGGCAACGGTTACCAGCAAACTAAATTGAACAATTGGACAACAGCTGTAGGCGAAGCTTGTACTTCAGAATTGACCAAATTAATGAAACCTTACAAATACATCGTCACTTGTACAATAATGCAGAAGAATGGAGCAGGCCTGCATACAGCAAGCTCGTGTAATTGGGACAATAACACAGATGGAAGCTGTACTGTACGTTGGGAAAATAAAACGATGTTTTGTATTGTATATGTTTATGGTCTAGCTATATAATTGTAGGTAAAATAATATTAACCATAAAATGCACTTATATTAATAGAAAAGTCACCATGCTAATTGTTAGGTCGTGAATTATTCCTTTGATATTTATTTGTTCTTTCAATTATTTATTGCAGTAGTCTCAGTTTTTGGCTCCATTCAAGTTGAATTTATAAAATTAAGACGAATTATTTTATACCTATTTCATCAGCTATTAAGTTTAAATTTGATAAATTATGTTAATTAAATAAGGAACTATGATAGTAGTTTGTATTTTGCTTAAGGAGTAATGTACACAAATTTAACTCCCTTCCTATTCTAGTATTTCTTTGAAATTTAACTCTTGTATTTAATCACTTTGACACTGTTAAAGGAAAGTGAGAAATTTCACTACAAACTACTTAAAGCCCAATATTCGAACAAAGTTCCAATGCCTTCTATCCTTAATTCTAGAATGACCTGAATTATAGTCAAATTTAAAATTTTTGGAAATAATGAAATCTAGGGTTGTATGATATGCATGATTTAGCATGGTCAGATCAAATTCATAGTATTCGCTTGAAGGCACATCTGTTGCGTTACCTTTTTGAAAGAACTTTTAGAGAATGCAATATTAATACTTGCTTCACTCTTTGCAACACATACGTCTGGTCAATATTAGAACATGGAGGTCCTGTCTGGTGTACAGCTCTAAATGGCAATGACAACCTACTCAAATCCATCCAATGCCGATCAACTAGAATTCTATGTTGCCATGTACGACCAACATATAATTATTTGCTCGACCATATCTTCAGTGATGACCTGTATTGTGGAAATTCTAACACTTTACATCAAATTAATAGTGTTTGGAGAACTCGCTCTTTAGGATAAGAAAACGTCAGATGACACGTCTTTATTTAACTGATTTGTCTATCAATCAAGTGTGAACAAATGGAGGATTTCAATTTTGAACTAGTACTAGTTGTTAAATATATTAATTTGATACTTGCAAGTCAAAATAATCAGTAAGAGGGGTAGTGTAAATGAAGTCAACAATCAATACAAAATATATGTTATTTATTTAAACCAATAGATAATGTTTTCATCACACAGTGCTAATGGTAATTCTACTCAGAACAAAATTCATACTGACGCTATGCATTTTTTAGGTTTCATGAAGTAAATCAACACTTTTCACATTGTCATTAATATCTTTTGAATGTATTGTTATGACATCCTTCAGTTAGTTTTTGATGTTTTTATAATCACAGTCAGGGCAAACTTATAATGAGACTTTGGATATAAACATATTTTTCCTGTGTATTTTTGCGCGTATGTTCTGGGGAACATCGCGTTATAGTTTTGCCCAAATGTCTGTAACTTTCGAATTTTTTGACGAAAATGGTCTCAAACGATTAAGTTCGACTCCCCAATGAAGAATTCGAGGTCAAATTTGATTCTGTCCGTCCGGCCGTTGCCACGATAACTTGAGAACGAGAAGAGCTAGCAACTTGAAATTTTCAGGGTAGGTGGCGCATCTCAATACGACGGACAAGTTCGTTAATGGGCATAATCGGCCCAGTGGTTTCCGAGTAATAATTTTGTTTTCAACCAATATAAATCCGATCGAATTGAAACTTGGTGGGTAGTTGTAGAATATGATCTTAAGCACGTTTGTGGAACTTTGTGCGAATCGTATGGCTAGAAAATTTTTAAAAATTTATTGAAAAATATTTTTGTTGTCACGATAACTTGAGAACGGAATGAGATAGCGGCTTGAAATTTTCAGGTTAGGATGAACACCAGAACGCGACATTTCAGTTTGTTTATGAGCATAATCGGCCAAACGGTTTCAGAGTTATAGCCATCTGAAATTTTCTGAAATTTCGTGGTTTTTGTTCCTCATTAACTCAAAAAGTACTGAACCGATTGAATTCAAACATGGTTATTAGTTGTAGAATGCCAACGCGGAAATGTTTGCAAAATTTGGTGAGGATAGCATTTGTAGAAAATTTTTAATAAATCATTGAAAATAAAAAAAAAAAATTCTATTTATCAGTAACTATTCGTTTGAAATTGCTGAAATTTTGCAAGAGCCTTCATAACCTAACTCTACTGCCAAGTTTCAAGTTTTAATACGATCGGTTAAATATTGTTGGAGATTCGAGCATTCTTGTGCGAGTTCAGTAGATGGGTGACCGTTGCCTCGATAACTTTCGAACTAAAGGAGATAGGGACTTGCAATTTTCAGGGTAGGTTGCGCATCCGAAAGAGAGTGTTGAGTTCGTTTTTGGGCATAATCGGTCTAACGGTTTCCGAGTTATACCCACCTGGAATATTATTTCCTTGATAACTCAAAAAATAAATATTCGATCGAATTGGTGCTTGGTAACTAGTAGTAGAAAATCAACATAAAGACGTGTTTAAAATTTTGTAAGAATCGTATCCCTGGAAAATTTGAAAAAAATGACGAAAAAAAAAATTTCAAGAACCGTACCCCTAGAAAATTTTTAAAAAGTCACGAAAAAAAAATTGGTTCAAGCACTGACGTGAAGTCAGAAGCTTTTGCGCGTATGTTCTATTGTCCATACTTCTGTATTGGACACCCTTAATCGAATTTACCTTGGTAAATTATGTTGTCCATTCTCCTGTATTGGACACTTAATTCGAATTTACCATGGTAAATTCGAATTGAGAGTGTCCAATACAGGAGAATGGACAACATAATTTACCATGGTAAATTCGATTAAGGGTGTCCAATACAGAAGTATGGACAATAGAACATACGCGCAAAAGCTTCTGACTTCACGTCAGTGCTTGAACCAATTTTTATTATATTCTTCTGTAACAAACTTTCAATATTTCTCAGTGAATTAGCTTTATTTATAACATACTACAAGAACACATAAGGGCATATGAAATTTATAAGATTAATTTCCTGGATTAAACATATTTTGTTACATCAGAATGGGTGCGTTTTTATTTAAATCGAAATTTCTAATCGATTAATCGTAAAAGAATCGGTGTGTTTTTATTTTCGTGAAGTGAATGAATACTTGAAAATAAAAACAAACCGATTGATTTACGATTAATCGATTAGATATTTCGATTAAAATAAAAACGCACCCAATGTTTAAATGTGGTACAGACCATAATATGCGGGAGCAAAAAATTGAAAGGATTCGGAAAGCTATTACTTATACGAGCTTCAAACAAAAAATATCTCAGAGAATGGATCAATACTTTTGAGGTGGTACTGTATAGTTTCAGTAAAATGTTCAAGTCTTTCAATTTCAACAACAGAAGATCAATAAGGAGATTACTGATGCTTGAAATAAACATTTATTGGCACAGCCGATCTTGTTATAAGCTGACCCAACTGTATTTCAGATTTGTTTGTTGTTTTGACAGTAGATATTCACCAAACTCTAAAAAGCTTTTTAATTATTTCTTTAGAAGTAACTTGCTTAATAATCCATTTCCTTTTTCAATTGCATTTATAAGTCTTTCTCTTTGCTCCATCTTCCTTTCTTCTGTTTTCTCTCTCTTAGCTGTCTCTGTTTCTATTGCTTTCACAATACGGCAAAGAGTATTATTTATTTCTCCAGTGTTTGAATTCAAATTTGTGCCATTAGATATAATTTCTTCATTATTTGATTGGAATTGTTTCCTGCCAGATGGGCTAAAAATTAGGAACTTTAGAAAATCAAGCAAGTACCTACTTTACTTTTGCATAAACTCACCCAGAAGGATCATCTATACTGTCTGCATCTTTTCCAGGTAAAGTCATTCCGTATTTTCTTTTAGATAATATCTCCCCTAATTCTCTAAAAATATTAGTTATGAACAGTATTTCATTATTCTTGATAATATATAAAGGATTCAAAGAAAGAAGATGTTGAATGAATGTAGCACAAGAATACTAGAGTCTGTATTACATGCAAAAAGCACATAATAGGTTTGTTTTAGCATGAAATACAAACAGTCCAGAAGACGCATGCTCAGTTGTGTATTTATGATGAAAATCCTGAACTAAGCATGTTCTGTAGGGTTCGGAACTGGGTTTCGACAATACTTCGATAAACTTTTTATACGAAATAGAAAGTTCACATAATATTCAAATTATGAAAAAATTACTTTTCCAAGGGTTCTCCTAGGTAGTTTGGTTTGCGTTTTGATCCCTGTAGATTTCCCGTCCCATATGATCCCACTAAACTTTGCCATTTAGTCTCAACCTGCTGGATATCATAGTTGTATCCATTTTTCTTTAAACTGTCACTTATTTTTTCCCACAACTGTTTCATACTTCTGATTTCCGCGTTATGGAATTGAATGATGAGTACTTCAAGCTCAGTGGATAGAGCGAGCCTCTACCCAAAGGATAGTGGACACCATTCACTGTCGGTTCAAAAATTAACAGTGCTGTATCTAAGCTGCCATCAGGATAGAGTAACAAAGTGAAACGAACACAACTGACTCTCCTTAGTCGCACAAGCTCCTAGAAGATTTGGGAGGGTCAGTATAATCCTAATCACGTTTATAGCACGCGCGCCAAAGCAGATTGACTTTTTACACTATTTATTACATTGTTAAGTCAATCTGCTTTGGCGCGCGTGCTATAAACGTGATTAGGATTATACTGACCCTCCCAAATCTTCTAGGAGCTTGTGCGACTAAGGAGAGTCAGTTGTCTTCGTTTCCAACTTTGTTACTCTATCCTGATGGCAGCTTAGATACAGCACTGTTAATTTTTGAACCGACAGTGAATGGTGTCCACTATCCTTTGGGTAGATCTTCGGCTCGCTCAATCCACTGAGCTTGAAGTACTCATCATTCAATTCAAATTAGCCACCGTGAACACGCGCGCCAAAGAGTACTGACTTCACGTCAGTGCTTTTTTTTTTCAATTTCCTTTAAAAATACAGCTATCAATACAGTTTGGCTGTTAGCTTTACCGTAGATCGAAAACATTGCGGTTGTGGGACCTCCGTTACCCAGATAGCACACACACGTTATATGGATGTTCTCAGAAGATACCGCCAGAATGTTCAAATATTCATAGAATATCCTCACAAGAGACCCCACACATTCTTAGAACATTCCATGCACTATTAAGTGAGAGAGGAACTCTGGTTCTATAAAGGTTCTATGAATGTTCTCCCGAATATTCTAGAACCTTCTATGAATGTTCTTGATAATATTTCAGGCATATTCTTGAGAATATTCCAGGTACGTTTCAAAAAATCTCCTATTAATATTACTCCAAATATTCTATGGAGATTCCCACTCATTCTATAAATATTCCCAGAATATACTTTAATTCCGAAAATATTTGGTTGAATTTATAAATTCATTGGTATTATTAATTCCTGCCGCATTCCCTGCGGGAATTAATAATACCGAACCCCAACTGAAAAACTAAAAAAAAATTGTGTTCAACGATAAATTAACGGTATTGAATGCTTTTTTGTTATAATTCAATTTAAAATTAAAATGTTTTTTAAATTTAGTTAAACTTTGAGATTTCATAAACTCATCACATTGAATGGTTATGAAATTCTTATTTATTTTTCGTAATCCCATAAAAAATCATCAGAATGCTGATTCTGAGCATAAGCCTAGTTTTTTCACAAATAATATAATAATATTATTCGAGGTCAAACAACACTAATCCATTTTATAATAATACATCATTCAAGTCATCAGTTTTATTTTTAGGAAGACATTTCCTGAAATAAATTCAAAAGAATAATAACAAAATATTTTGTTTATAAAAAAAATAATATTCGCGAGATTATCTTCTCCATCATTTTTGGCTACCAACCAGCCTTTTGGTTTCAAAATCAGAGATTCTGGAAGAGAAGAAATGAAATATTACTAGGCACCTTGAATAATTTAATAGTTTTCAGTGTAAACCCAGATCAGAATGAAATACAAGGCAACAAAGCAAATTTTAGCTAGTAGAATAATCAAAAAATATTGCTTCATGGTATGAATGATATTGAGTACAACTAATATTCCTACCTTCACTAGATTATAGTTTTGGGGTCTAATTTCTGAAACTTTTCCTCCTTCTCTTTCGCCTTAACCAATCAGTCTTTAATTACCAATTCCGCATCAGACTCTGTAATCTTTCGATGAATGTTCATCACAGATTCTGTAAAATATGAGAGATAATTCAAATATGGAGTATTAATGTATTTTAGTTATCGCAATAATTCCAAGTAAAGCGATTTCGGTAAAATATCTTGACTAGTTATTCCTTCAAACATTGCTTCTTCATAGAAATATATTTCTTATCTTATCTATCTTATAGAACATAGTAAATTCTTCGAAAATTCTTACCTTTCACTATTTCGGAAAAAATCAATGACGAAAAATTATCCTTCTTCTTAAATCCTAACCAGCTAGAGTTCATAGCAAGAGCATTTGTCATCAACCTTTCCTTTTGTTATCACTTTGTGTTTAGGCCCCCAATTTTTGACAACTCGTAAACCTAAAACAACAACCAAAATGTAACATAAATAATAATATGTATGCTGTGGACTTATCTAATCCTATATGTTAGATAGGAGTATACATTATTAATTTCCAGGAGAATTTCATACAATAATATCGAGGATTTTTATATGTGAACAAATTTGAATAATTTGATAACCAGTAATGTGGTAGTATCAATGAATTTTCTAGAGAACAAAAATCTATGTGAATTTAACATTTGGATACATCACACAAATCAAAATCGTGAAACTTACCACTTTTGTTTTAATTTCCTCAAGGTCTAAATTACTATTTCTCCAATTTTTGTAATACGTTGTAATATTTAATAGGAAAATCAAACTTTTCTTCAAAATTGATTGATTCTTCAGTTGGTTCATGATCATTATTATTAAGATCATTTCTCGATAATCTGCAGCAACCTCTACAGATGTGAAATATTTCGCCATCAGCCCTGGCATAATAACTTCTGAATGAAATTTCTTAGCAGTTCTTTTCCCATATTTCCAGATCTTATAGGATTCGTACTTCGAAACAACTATTTGGAAATCATATAATGAAATCACAATAATGCGACTGTGAGGTGAACAATTGAATTTGTATTTTTTGGTAGTAATAACCGTTTGTTTTCAAAGTAATTATCCCAGCATTGTGCTATTAGATATGAACTCTTTATTAGCAAAAATGCATGAATGTCTTGGATAGGTTGTGGTATATAATAATCCAAATACATTGCAATATCCATATATGTGATTGGAGGAAACACCATCAATTGAATTATCCACTATCCAGATCAGAAACATTCAATGTTGAAGGATCTAAGCCGTTAATTAATCCCAACTTTATTATATGTATATCTGTAATAAAATGAAATGTAAACACATGATGAAGGTACTTTTTTTCGAACCTACCGTTCAGCAAAGTCTCCGTTGTTCAACAGTAGTCTTTTCAGATATTCATTCTCCATTTCAATATAGTTTAAACAGCAGGAAAGCTCCGGAATAAGTCAATGAACATATAAAATAACCCTCGACCTCAACACGTAACCATAGACAATTTGTTGTTTATGTACAATTTGTACAAAGAACCATCAAAGATTAAAGAACCGCCATATTGGTTCACGTCACGTCACGTGATGATTCCAGGATGCGAATTGTGAAATTAATAAATATCTGTAGGCTGGGCTGGTAACAAGAGCCAGGAGCGTGTTCTGATACCCGAAGTAATCGGTCAGGGTTGGAAGATTAGGGAAAAATATTCAGCTTGAAAAGCTGTTCATCTATTTGAATCAGAACTTTACTGATTAACTTTCACTAGTGAAAATATACCGAGCCAACACCTCCTAAAAGGATGTAGGAGGTGTTGACCGAGCTTATGAACAATCGATATAAAAATTTCTATAGCATCGAAAAGCCTCTGAGGTGAAGTAGTAAAGTCACATATTACACTACACTATTAAATTAACCATAAATCTCAAAATGATCCCACGCGACGCAATGATCAAAGAACATTCTGAGGAGGTTCTCATTATATTCCACAAGGATCTTATACCAAATAATGAAATAAACTACAACTCCTATGAATATTCTCTAAGGATATTCTAGTAATGTTCTTCATATAATATGATATGGATATCATTTTTGAAATGTGATCAGAACGTTTACTGAAGGACATTCCTTGAATATTCTAGATGTTCTACGACGATGCATGGAACGTTCTATTAGAATATTCTAAAGTATGAACGTTCAGAAGCTAGATATCACATTCTCAGAATGTTGTGTGCTATCTGGGTAGGAACGCAATTGCCTCTTCTCCAAATCCAAACGTATTTTAATATAGATCTACCGAATATAGTTATTTATAAATTTGCCTCAGGGCCACCATACAGACATTTCGACTCGGAAACAACGCTATTTCCCCAAAAATGACTTGTGTCCGTGCACTGAATTGACATTAATATTCTTTTAAAACCTCACAATATCGGATCATTACTCCCAACATATCCCGAACAACCCAAAAATAGACACTTCTCTTCTGCGCATGCGCAATCTACTCGCGGCTGCAAGTCCTCCCAAAATTACACACCTCACAAAAAACTCCGATTCTCCATCACTAGTGGTTCAGGAGATATCACTTCTTGAATCCACGCATGCGCAGACCCTCACCAGCGGATTCTATAGAGGAATAGCATCCGCCACCCCAAAACCCCAATCCTCTCGCTACATGCTAAATGCACTAAATTGCCAAGAATATCCTTTTAAAACCTCACAATATTGGCTCAGCATTCCCAACATAACCCGTACAACCCAAAAACAGTCACTTCTCTCCTGCGCATGCGCAATCTACTTGCGGCTGAAAGTCCTCCCAAAATCACACACCTTACAAAAAACTCCGATTCTCCAACACTAGTGGTCCAGGAGATGTCGCATATTGAATCCACGCATGCGCAGAACCTCACCAGGGGATTCTATAGAGGAATAGCATCCGTCACCCCAAAACCCCAATCCTCTCTGACGAAAACACCAGCAGTTAAATCACTGATGGTCTGCTCATGCGCATAACGAAAAATGCCCGTAAGGGGTAACA
This sequence comes from Halyzia sedecimguttata, assembly GCA_937662695.2. Lineage (NCBI taxonomy): Eukaryota > Metazoa > Arthropoda > Insecta > Coleoptera > Coccinellidae > Halyzia > Halyzia sedecimguttata. Next base: position 8,184,170 of record OW569420.2, read on the forward strand.
TAAATATCAAAATAAGCCCCAAGGCCTCGGTACGGAAACTTCAACTCGGAAACAACTCGCTGCATCCGCCAAACTGACTTGTCCTTGCACTGAATTGCCATGAATATTCTTTTAAAACATCACAATATTGACTGAGCCACTGAGCACTCCCAACATAACCCATCCAACCTAAAAACAGTCACTTCTCTTCTGCGCATGCGCAATCTACTCGCGGCTAAAAGTCCTTTCAAAATCACACTCCTTGCAAAAAACTCCGATTCTCCAACACTAGTGGTTCGGGAGATATCGCATCTTCAATCCACGCATACGCAGACCCTCATCAAGGATCTGGATTCTATGGAGGAATAGCATCCGCCACCCCAAAACCCCAATCCTCTCTGACGAAAACTACAGCAGTTAAATGACTTCTCATCTGCGCATGCGCATAACGAAAAATGCCCGGAAAGAGCAGCATGAACCTCAAAAAAAAAAAAAAAGCACTGACGTGTAGTCAGTACTCTTTGGCGCGCGTGTTCACAGTGGCTAATTTGAATTGAATGATGAGTACTTCAAGCTCAGTGGATAGAGCGAGCCGAAGATCTACCCAAAGGATAGTGGACACCATTCACTGGTCGGTTCAAAAATTAACAGTGCTGTATCTAAGCAGCCATCAGGATAGATTAACAAAGTTGGAAAAGAACACAAGTGACAAGAACTGCATTCTGTTCGAGAGTTAAGGTAGAAAAGAAATTTAAAACTTAAAATTTTTTTTTTATACCTTACTGCGACCCGATCAAAACAAAACTTCGCATGTATATAGAAGCCATTATTCTACAATTTGATGCTAAATTTCAGATAGATCGAGTGGTCGGTTTCAGAAATATTCATAAAAAATGTTTTTACTAAAAAGTACCATAAATCCGAAGCCGCTCGGTGGATTTCGCCCGTTAACGAACTCGTCCGAGATATTTACGCTACAAAACCTACTCTGCAAATTTCAATCCTCTAACTCCTTTCGTTCGAGAGTTATCGTGCCTACGGCTGGCGGGACAGAATTGATTTCGACCACGGATTCTTGATCGGTGAGTCGAACCAAGACCATTTTCAGCCAAATATTCGAAAATTACAGACATTTGGGCAAATTAAAAAATTAACAGTGCTGTGCCTGAGGTGGCGTAAGGACACAGTAACAAAGCCTACACAGAACACAACTGGTTCTCCTCACTCGCTCAAGCTCTTCGAGAGCTTATGAGGGGTCTCCTTCGGGAAGACCTAGGAGGATCAGTATAATAATATACAATACAATAATATACAATACAATACTCTGTTCCGAGGAACAACAAAAATCAACAAAAATTAACCTTTAATATAAACTTCAACAACTGACAACTGACAGATGACAGTCTCCCAACAAACTATTCTGTTATCTTGTTTTCTGTATTACAGGAAACTCAGTTATTTTAATGTTTGAAATCTTCGTATTAGCTATATCCAATACAATTTAATTCCACTTTCCACTTGAGTACAATATTTTGACGATCCTGTTAATAAAGAGAAGTCTCCAGACAATAGCACAAAATACTGATTTCCCTTATAATGGAACAAAAACCGAAGGAAGTTGTTGATCAGGATCTTCAGGAGGAAGGGCAATTCGTTGTTGATGATGTTAGTAAAATAATAAAGGACGCCATAGAAAATGTTATAGGGGGCAACGGTTACCAGCAAACTAAATTGAACAATTGGACAACAGCTGTAGGCGAAGCTTGTACTTCAGAATTGACCAAATTAATGAAACCTTACAAATACATCGTCACTTGTACAATAATGCAGAAGAATGGAGCAGGCCTGCATACAGCAAGCTCGTGTAATTGGGACAATAACACAGATGGAAGCTGTACTGTACGTTGGGAAAATAAAACGATGTTTTGTATTGTATATGTTTATGGTCTAGCTATATAATTGTAGGTAAAATAATATTAACCATAAAATGCACTTATATTAATAGAAAAGTCACTATGCTAATTGTTAGGTCGTGAATTATTCCTTTGATATTTATTTGTTCTTTCAATTATTTATTGCAGTAGTCTCAGTTTTTGGCTCCATTCAAGTTGAATTTATAAAATTAAGACGAATTATTTTATACCTATTTCATCAGCTATTAAGTTTAAATTTGATAAATTATGTTAATTAAATAAGGAACTATGATAGTAGTTTGAATTTTGCTTAAGGAGTAATGTACACAAATTTAACTCCCTTCCTATTCTAGTATTTCTTTGAAATTTAACTCTTGTATTTAATCACTTTGACACTGTTAAAGGAAAGTGAGAAATTTCACTACAAACTACTTAAAGCCCAATATTCGAACAAAGTTCGAATGCCTTCTATCCTTAATTCTAGAATGACCTGAATTATAGTCAAATTTAAAATTTTTGGAAATAATGAAATCTAGGGTTGTATGATATGCATGATTTAGCATGGTCAGATCAAATTCATAGTATTCGCTTGAAGGCACATCTGTTGCGTTACCTTTTTGAAAGAACTTTTAGAGAATGCAATATTAATACTTGCTTCACTCTTTGCAACACATACGTCTGGTCAATATTAGAACATGGAGGTCCTGTCTGGTGTACAGCTCTAAATGGCAATGACAACCTACTCAAATCCATCCAATGCCGATCAACTAGAATTCTATGTTGCCATGTACGACCAACATATAATTATTTGCTCGACCATATCTTCAGTGATGACCTGTATTGTGGAAATTCTAACACTTTACATCAAATTAATAGTGTTTGGAGAACTCGCTCTTTAGGATAAGAAAACGTCAGATGACACGTCTTTATTTAACTGATTTGTCTATCAATCAAGTGTGAACAAATGGAGGATTTCAATTTTGAACTAGTACTAGTTGTTAAATATATTAATTTGATACTTGCAAGTCAAAATAATCAGTAAGAGGGGTAGTGTAAATGAAGTCAACAATCAATACAAAATATATGTTATTTATTTAAACCAATAGATAATGTTTTCATCACACAGTGCTAATGGTAATTCTACTCAGAACAAAATTCATACTGACGCTATGCATTTTTTAGGTTTCATGAAGTAAATCAACACTTTTCACATTGTCATTAATATCTTTTGAATGTATTGTTATGACATCCTTCAGTTAGTTTTTGATGTTTTTATAATCACAGTCAGGGCAAACTTATAATGAGACTTTGGATATAAACATATTTTTCCTGTGTATTTTTGCGCGTATGTTCTGGGGAACATCGCGTTATAGTTTTGCACAAATGTCTGTAACTTTCGAATTTTTTGACGAAAATGGTCTCAAACGATTAAGTTCGACTCCCCAATGAAGAATTCGAGGTCAAATTTGATTCTGTCCGTCCGGCCGTACGGCCGTCCGGCCGTTGCCACGATAACTTGAGAACGAGAAGAGCTAGCAACTTGAAATTTTCAGGGTAGGTGGCGCATCTCAATACGACGGACAAGTTCGTTAATGGGCATAATCGGCCCAGTGGTTTCCGAGTAATAATTTTGTTTTCAACCAATATTAATCCGATCGAATTGAAACTTGGTGGGTAGTTGTAGAATATGATCTTAAGCACGTTTGTGGAATTTTGTGCGAATCGTATGGCTAGAAAATTTTTAAAAAATTATTGAAAAATATTTTTGTTGTCACGATAACTTGAGAACGGAATGAGATAGCGGCTTGAAATTTTCAGGTTAGGATGAACACCAGAACGCGACATTTCAGTTTGTTTATGAGCATAATCGGCCAAACGGTTTCAGAGTTATAGCCATCTGAAATTTTCTGAAATTTCGTGGTTTTTGTTCCTCATTAACTCAAAAAGTACTGAACCGATTGAATTCAAACATGGTTATTAGTTGTAGAATGCCAACGCGGAAATGTTTGCAAAATTTGGTGAGGATAGCATTTGTAGAAAATTTTTAATAAATCATTGAAAATAAAAAAAAAAAATTCTATTTATCAGTAACTATTCGTTTGAAATTGCTGAAATTTTGCAAGAGCCTTCATAACCTAACTCTACTGCCAAGTTTCAAGTTTTAATACGATCGGTTAAATATTGTTGGAGATTCGAGCATTCTTGTGCGAGTTCAGTAGATGGGTGACCGTTGCCTCGATAACTTTCGAACTAAAGGAGATAGGGACTTGCAATTTTCAGGGTAGGTTGCGCATCCGAAAGAGAGTGTTGAGTTCGTTTTTGGGCATAATCGGTCTAACGGTTTCCGAGTTATACCCACCTGGAATATTATTTCCTTGATAACTCAAAAAATAAATATTCGATCGAATTGGTGCTTGGTAACTAGTAGTAGAAAATCAACATAAAGACGTGTTTAAAATTTTGTGAGAATCGTATCCCTAGAAAATTTGAAAAAAATGACGAAAAAAAAAATTTCAAGAACCGTACCCCTAGAAAATTTTTAAAAAGTCACGAAAAAAAAATTGGTTCAAGCACTGACGTGAAGTCAGAAGCTTTTGCTCGTATGTTCTATTGTCCATACTTCTGTATTGGACACCCTTAATCGAATTTACCATGGTAAATTATGTTGTCCATTCTCCTGTATTGGACACTTAATTCGAATTTACCATGGTAAATTCGAATTGAGAGTGTCCAATACAGGAGAATGGACAACATAATTTACCATGGTAAATTCGATTAAGGGTGTCCAATACAGAAGTATGGACAATAGAACATACGCGCAAAAGCTTCTGACTTCACGTCAGTGCTTGAACCAATTTTTATTATATTCTTCTGTAACAAACTTTCAATATTTCTCAGTGAATTAGCTTTATTTATAACATACTACAAGAACACATAAGGGCATATGAAATTTATAAGATTAATTTCCTTGATTAAACATATTTTGTTACATCAGAATGGGTGCGTTTTTATTTTAATCGAAATTTCTAATCGATTAATCGTAAAAGAATCGGTGTGTTTTTATTTTCGTGAAGTGAATGAATACTTGAAAATAAAAACAAACCGATTGATTTACGATTAATCGATTAGATATTTCGATTAAAATAAAAACGCACCCAATGTTTAAATGTGGTACAGACCATAATATGCGGCAGCAAAAAATTGAAAGGATTCGGAAAGCTATTACTTATACGAGCTTCAAACAAAAAATATCTCAGAGAATGGATCAATACTTTTGAGGTGGTACTGTATAGTTTCAGTAAAATGTTCAAGTCTTTCAATTTCAACAACAGAAGATCAATAAGGAGATTACTGATGCTTGAAATAAACATTTATTGGCACAGCCGATCTTGTTATAAGCTGACCCAACTGTATTTCAGATTTGTTTGTTGTTTTGACAGTAGATATTCACCAAACTCTAAAAAGCTTTTTAATTATTTCTTTAGAAGTAACTTGCTTAATAATCCATTTCCTTTTTCAATTGCATTTATAAGTCTTTCTCTTTGCTCCATCTTCCTTTCTTCTGTTTTCTCTCTCTTAGCTGTCTCTGTTTCTATTCCTTTCACAATACGGCAAAGAGTATTATTTATTTCTCCAGTGTTTGAATTCAAATTTGTGCCATTAGATATAATTTCTTCATTATTTGATTGGAATTGTTTCCTGCCAGATGGGCTAAAAATTAGGAACTTTAGAAAATCAAGCAAGTACCTACTTTACTTTTGCATAAACTCACCCAGAAGGATCATCTATACTGTCTGCATCTTTTCCAGGTAAAGTCATTCCGTATTTTCTTTTAGATAATATCTCCCCTAATTCTCTAAAAATATTAGTTATGAACAGTATTTCATTATTCTTGATAATATATAAAGGATTCAAAGAAAGAAGATGTTGAATGAATGTAGCACAAGAATACTAGAGTCTGTATTACATGCAAAAGCACATAATAGGTTTGTTTTAGCATGAAATACAAACAGTCCAGAAGACGCATGCTCAGTTGTGTATTTATGATGAAAATCCTGAACTAAGCATGTTCTGTAGGGTTCGGAACTGGGTTTCGACAATACTTCGATAAACTTTTTATACGAAATAGAAAGTTCACATAATATTCAAATTATGAAAAAATTACTTTTCCAAGGGTTCTCCTAGGTAGTTTGGTTTGCGTTTTGATCCCTGTAGATTTCCCGTCCCATATGATCCCACTAAACTTTGCCATTTAGTCTCAACCTGCTGGATATCATAGTTGTATCCATTTTTCTTTAAACTGTCACTTATTTTTTCCCACAACTGTTTCATACTTCTGATTTCCGCGTTATGGAATTGAATGATGAGTACTTCAAGCTCAGTGGATAGAGCGAGCCTCTACCCAAAGGATAGTGGACATCATTCACTGTCGGTTCAAAAATTAACAGTGCTGTATCTAAGCTGCCATCAGGATAGAGTAACAAAGTGAAACGAACACAACTGACTCTCCTTAGTCGCACAAGCTCCTAGAAGATTTGGGAGGGTCAGTATAATCCTAATCACGTTTATAGCACGCGCGCCAAAGCAGATTGACTTTTTACACTATTTATTACATTGTTAAGTCAATCTGCTTTGGCGCGCGTGCTATAAACGTGATTAGGATTATACTGACCCTCCCAAATCTTCTAGGAGCTTGTGCGACTAAGGAGAGTCAGTTGTGTTCGTTTCCAACTTTGTTACTCTATCCTGATGGCAGCTTAGATACAGCACTGTTAATTTTTGAACCGACAGTGAATGGTGTCCACTATCCTTTGGGTAGATCTTCGGCTCGCTCAATCCACTGAGCTTGAAGTACTCATCATTCAATTCAAATTAGCCACCGTGAACACGCGCGCCAAAGAGTACTGACTTCACGTCAGTGCTTTTTTTTTTCAAGTTCCTTTAAAAAATACAGCTATCAATACAGTTTGGCTGTTAGCTTCACCGTAGATCGAAAACATTGCGGTTGTGGGACCTCCGTTAGGAACGCAATTGCCTCTTCTCCAAATCCAAAAGTATTTTAATATAGATCTACCGAATATAGTTATTTATAAATTTGCCTCAGGGCCACCATACAGACATTTCGACTCGGAAACAACGCTATTTCCCCAAAAATGACTTGTGTCCGTGCACTGAATTGACATTAATATTCTTTTAAAACCTCACAATATCGGATCATTACTCCCAACATATCCCGAACAACCCAAAAATAGACACTTCTCTTCTGCGCATGCGCAATCTACTAGCGGCTGCAAGTCCTCCCAAAATTACACACCTCACAAAAAACTCCGATTCTCCATCACTAGTGGTTCAGGAGATATCACTTCTTGAATCCACGCATGCGCAGACCCTCACCAGGGGATTCTATAGAGGAATAGCATCCGCCACCCCAAAACCCCAATCCTCTCGCTACATGCTAAATGCACTAAATTGCCAAGAATATCCTTTTAAAACCTCACAATATTGGCTCAGCATTCCCAACATAACCCGTACAACCCAAAAACAGTCACTTCTCTCCTGCGCATGCGCAATCTACTTGCGGCTGAAAGTCCTCCCAAAATCACACACCTTACAAAAAACTCCGATTCTCCAACACTAGTGGTCCAGGAGATGTCGCATATTGAATCCACGCATGCGCAGAACTTCACCAGGGGATTCTATAGAGGAATAGCATCCGTCACCCCAAAACCCCAATCCTCTCTGACGAAAACACCAGCAGTTAAATCACTGATGGTCTGCTCATGCGCATAACGAAAAATGCCCGTAAGGGGTAACATAAATATCAAAATAAGCCCCAAGGCCTCGGTACGGAAACTTCAACTCGGAAACAACGCGCTGCATCCGCCAAACTGACTTGTCCTTGCACTGAATTGCCATGAATATTCTTTTAAAACATCACAATATCGACTGAGCCACTGAGCACTCCCAACATAACCCATCCAACCTAAAAACAGTCACTTCTCTTCTGCGCATGCGCAATCTACTCGCGGCTAAAGTCCTTTCAAAATCACACTCCTTGCAAAAAACTCCGATTCTCCAACACTAGTGGTTCGGGAGATATCGCATCTTCAATCCACGCATACGCAGACCCTCATCAAGGATCTGGATTCTATGGAGGAATAGCATCCGCCACCCCAAAACCCCAATCCTCTCTGACGAAAACTACAGCAGTTAAATGACTTCTCATCTGCGCATGCGCATAACGAAAAATGCCCGGAAAGAGCAGCATGAACCTCAAAAAAAAAAAAAAAGCACTGACGTGTAGTCAGTACTCTTTGGCGCGCGTGTTCACAGTGGCTAATTTGAATTGAATGATGAGTACTTCAAGCTCAGTGGATAGAGCGAGCCGAAGATCTACCCAAAGGATAGTGGACACCATTCACTGGTCGGTTCAAAAATTAACAGTGCTGTATCTAAGCAGCCATCAGGATAGATTAACAAAGTTGGAAAAGAACACAAGTGACAAGAACTGCATTCTGTTCGAGAGTTAAGGTAGAAAAGAAATTTAAAACTTAAATTTTTTTTTTTATACCTTACTGCGACCCGATCAAAACAAAACTTCGCATGTATATAGAAGCCATTATTCTACAATTTGATGCTAAATTTCAGATAGATCGAGTGGTCGGTTTCAGAAATATTCATAAAAAATGTTTTTACTAAAAAGTACCATAAATCCGAAGCCGCTCGGTGGATTTCGCCCGTTAACGAACTCGTCCGAGATATTTACGCTACAAAACCTACTCTGCAAATTTCAATCCTCTAACTCCTTTCGTTCGAGAGTTATCGTGCCTACGGCTGGCGGGACAGAATTGATTTCGACCACGGATTCTTGATCGGTGAGTCGAACCAAGACCATTTTCAGCCAAATATTCGAAAATTACAGACATTTGGGCAAATTAAAAAATTAACAGTGCTGTGCCTGAGGTGGCGTAAGGACACAGTAACAAAGCCTACACAGAACACAACTGGTTCTCCTCACTCGCTCAAGCTCTTCGAGAGCTTATGAGGGGTCTCCTTCGGGAAGACCTAGGAGGATCAGTATAATAATATACAATACAATAATATACAATACAATACTCTGTTCCGAGGAACAACAAAAATCAACAAAAGCCGGCTACGGTGGCATAGTTGGGTAGACCACCTGACTGTGGTGCCGGAGGCCGCGGGTTCGAATCCCGCTCAGGGCATGGATGTGGTGTTGGGTTGTGTGAATGTCCAAAAATAAATTGAAAGAGTTTGCGATAAAGATTGTTACTGTGTAGATGGCCTACAGTTGCCTAGCACATAAAAAGGATAGAAAAAAAAAAAAAAAAAAAATCAACAAAAATTAACCTTTAATTTAAACTTCAACAACTGACAACTGACAGTCTCCCAACAAACTATTCTGTTATCTTGTTTTCTGTATTACAGGAAACTCAGTTATTTTAATGTTTGAAATCTTCGTATTAGCTATATCCAATACAATTTAATTCCACTTTCCACTTGAGTACAATATTTTGACGATCCTGTTAATAAAGAGAAGTCTCCAGACAATAGCACAAAATACTGGTTTCCCTTATAATGGAACAAAAACCGAAGGAAGTTGTTGATCAGGATCTTCAGGAGGAAGGGCAATTCGTTGTTGATGATGTTAGTAAAATAATAAAGGACGCCATAGAAAATGTTATAGGGGGCAACGGTTACCAGCAAACTAAATTGAACAATTGGACAACAGCTGTAGGCGAAGCTTGTACTTCAGAATTGACCAAATTAATGAAACCTTACAAATACATCGTCACTTGTACAATAATGCAGAAGAATGGAGCAGGCCTGCATACAGCAAGCTCGTGTAATTGGGACAATAACACAGATGGAAGCTGTACTGTACGTTGGGAAAATAAAACGATGTTTTGTATTGTATATGTTTATGGTCTAGCTATATAATTGTAGGTAAAATAATATTAACCATAAAATGCACTTATATTAATAGAAAAGTCACCATGCTAATTGTTAGGTCGTGAATTATTCCTTTGATATTTATTTGTTCTTTCAATTATTTATTGCAGTAGTCTCAGTTTTTGGCTCCATTCAAGTTGAATTTATAAAATTAAGACGAATTATTTTATACCTATTTCATCAGCTATTAAGTTTAAATTTGATAAATTATGTTAATTAAATAAGGAACTATGATAGTAGTTTGTATTTTGCTTAAGGAGTAATGTACACAAATTTAACTCCCTTCCTATTCTAGTATTTCTTTGAAATTTAACTCTTGTATTTAATCACTTTGACACTGTTAAAGGAAAGTGAGAAATTTCACTACAAACTACTTAAAGCCCAATATTCGAACAAAGTTCGAATGCCTTCTATCCTTAATTCTAGAATGACCTGAATTATAGTCAAATTTAAAATTTTTGGAAATAATGAAATCTAGGGTTGTATGATATGCATGATTTAGCATGGTCAGATCAAATTCATAGTATTCGCTTGAAGGCACATCTGTTGCGTTACCTTTTTGAAAGAACTTTTAGAGAATGCAATATTAATACTTGCTTCACTCTTTGCAACACATACGTCTGGTCAATATTAGAACATGGAGGTCCTGTCTGGTGTACAGCTCTAAATGGCAATGACAACCTACTCAAATCCATCCAATGCCGATCAACTAGAATTCTATGTTGCCATGTACGACCAACATATAATTATTTGCTCGACCATATCTTCAGTGATGACCTGTATTGTGGAAATTCTAACACTTTACATCAAATTAATAGTGTTTGGAGAACTCGCTCTTTAGGATAAGAAAACGTCAGATGACACGTCTTTATTTAACTGATTTGTCTATCAATCAAGTGTGAACAAATGGAGGATTTCAATTTTGAACTAGTACTAGTTGTTAAATATATTAATTTGATACTTGCAAGTCAAAATAATCAGTAAGAGGGGTAGTGTAAATGAAGTCAACAATCAATACAAAATATATGTTATTTATTTAAACCAATAGATAATGTTTTCATCACACAGTGCTAATGGTAATTCTACTCAGAACAAAATTCATACTGACGCTATGCATTTTTTAGGTTTCATGAAGTAAATCAACACTTTTCACATTGTCATTAATATCTTTTGAATGTATTGTTATGACATCCTTCAGTTAGTTTTTGATGTTTTTATAATCACAGTCAGGGCAAACTTATAATGAGACTTTGGATATAAACATATTTTTCCTGTGTATTTTTGCGCGTATGTTCTGGGGAACATCGCGTTATAGTTTTGCCCAAATGTCTGTAACTTTCGAATTTTTTGACGAAAATGGTCTCAAACGATTAAGTTCGACTCCCCAATGAAGAATTCGAGGTCAAATTTGATTCTGTCCGTCCGGCCGTTGCCACGATAACTTGAGAACGAGAAGAGCTAGCAACTTGAAATTTTCAGGGTAGGTGGCGCATCTCAATACGACGGACAAGTTCGTTAATGGGCATAATCGGCCCAGTGGTTTCCGAGTAATAATTTTGTTTTCAACCAATATAAATCCGATCGAATTGAAACTTGGTGGGTAGTTGTAGAATATGATCTTAAGCACGTTTGTGGAACTTTGTGCGAATCGTATGGCTAGAAAATTTTTAAAAATTTATTGAAAAATATTTTTGTTGTCACGATAACTTGAGAACGGAATGAGATAGCGGCTTGAAATTTTCAGGTTAGGATGAACACCAGAACGCGACATTTCAGTTTGTTTATGAGCATAATCGGCCAAACGGTTTCAGAGTTATAGCCATCTGAAATTTTCTGAAATTTCGTGGTTTTTGTTCCTCATTAACTCAAAAAGTACTGAACCGATTGAATTCAAACATGGTTATTAGTTGTAGAATGCCAACGCGGAAATGTTTGCAAAATTTGGTGAGGATAGCATTTGTAGAAAATTTTTAATAAATCATTGAAAATAAAAAAAAAAAATTCTATTTATCAGTAACTATTCGTTTGAAATTGCTGAAATTTTGCAAGAGCCTTCATAACCTAACTCTACTGCCAAGTTTCAAGTTTTAATACGATCGGTTAAATATTGTTGGAGATTCGAGCATTCTTGTGCGAGTTCAGTAGATGGGTGACCGTTGCCTCGATAACTTTCGAACTAAAGGAGATAGGGACTTGCAATTTTCAGGGTAGGTTGCGCATCCGAAAGAGAGTGTTGAGTTCGTTTTTGGGCATAATCGGTCTAACGGTTTCCGAGTTATACCCACCTGGAATATTATTTCCTTGATAACTCAAAAAATAAATATTCGATCGAATTGGTGCTTGGTAACTAGTAGTAGAAAATCAACATAAAGACGTGTTTAAAATTTTGTAAGAATCGTATCCCTGGAAAATTTGAAAAAAATGACGAAAAAAAAAATTTCAAGAACCGTACCCCTAGAAAATTTTTAAAAAGTCACGAAAAAAAAATTGGTTCAAGCACTGACGTGAAGTCAGAAGCTTTTGCGCGTATGTTCTATTGTCCATACTTCTGTATTGGACACCCTTAATCGAATTTACCTTGGTAAATTATGTTGTCCATTCTCCTGTATTGGACACTTAATTCGAATTTACCATGGTAAATTCGAATTGAGAGTGTCCAATACAGGAGAATGGACAACATAATTTACCATGGTAAATTCGATTAAGGGTGTCCAATACAGAAGTATGGACAATAGAACATACGCGCAAAAGCTTCTGACTTCACGTCAGTGCTTGAACCAATTTTTATTATATTCTTCTGTAACAAACTTTCAATATTTCTCAGTGAATTAGCTTTATTTATAACATACTACAAGAACACATAAGGGCATATGAAATTTATAAGATTAATTTCCTGGATTAAACATATTTTGTTACATCAGAATGGGTGCGTTTTTATTTAAATCGAAATTTCTAATCGATTAATCGTAAAAGAATCGGTGTGTTTTTATTTTCGTGAAGTGAATGAATACTTGAAAATAAAAACAAACCGATTGATTTACGATTAATCGATTAGATATTTCGATTAAAATAAAAACGCACCCAATGTTTAAATGTGGTACAGACCATAATATGCGGGAGCAAAAAATTGAAAGGATTCGGAAAGCTATTACTTATACGAGCTTCAAACAAAAAATATCTCAGAGAATGGATCAATACTTTTGAGGTGGTACTGTATAGTTTCAGTAAAATGTTCAAGTCTTTCAATTTCAACAACAGAAGATCAATAAGGAGATTACTGATGCTTGAAATAAACATTTATTGGCACAGCCGATCTTGTTATAAGCTGACCCAACTGTATTTCAGATTTGTTTGTTGTTTTGACAGTAGATATTCACCAAACTCTAAAAAGCTTTTTAATTATTTCTTTAGAAGTAACTTGCTTAATAATCCATTTCCTTTTTCAATTGCATTTATAAGTCTTTCTCTTTGCTCCATCTTCCTTTCTTCTGTTTTCTCTCTCTTAGCTGTCTCTGTTTCTATTGCTTTCACAATACGGCAAAGAGTATTATTTATTTCTCCAGTGTTTGAATTCAAATTTGTGCCATTAGATATAATTTCTTCATTATTTGATTGGAATTGTTTCCTGCCAGATGGGCTAAAAATTAGGAACTTTAGAAAATCAAGCAAGTACCTACTTTACTTTTGCATAAACTCACCCAGAAGGATCATCTATACTGTCTGCATCTTTTCCAGGTAAAGTCATTCCGTATTTTCTTTTAGATAATATCTCCCCTAATTCTCTAAAAATATTAGTTATGAACAGTATTTCATTATTCTTGATAATATATAAAGGATTCAAAGAAAGAAGATGTTGAATGAATGTAGCACAAGAATACTAGAGTCTGTATTACATGCAAAAAGCACATAATAGGTTTGTTTTAGCATGAAATACAAACAGTCCAGAAGACGCATGCTCAGTTGTGTATTTATGATGAAAATCCTGAACTAAGCATGTTCTGTAGGGTTCGGAACTGGGTTTCGACAATACTTCGATAAACTTTTTATACGAAATAGAAAGTTCACATAATATTCAAATTATGAAAAAATTACTTTTCCAAGGGTTCTCCTAGGTAGTTTGGTTTGCGTTTTGATCCCTGTAGATTTCCCGTCCCATATGATCCCACTAAACTTTGCCATTTAGTCTCAACCTGCTGGATATCATAGTTGTATCCATTTTTCTTTAAACTGTCACTTATTTTTTCCCACAACTGTTTCATACTTCTGATTTCCGCGTTATGGAATTGAATGATGAGTACTTCAAGCTCAGTGGATAGAGCGAGCCTCTACCCAAAGGATAGTGGACACCATTCACTGTCGGTTCAAAAATTAACAGTGCTGTATCTAAGCTGCCATCAGGATAGAGTAACAAAGTGAAACGAACACAACTGACTCTCCTTAGTCGCACAAGCTCCTAGAAGATTTGGGAGGGTCAGTATAATCCTAATCACGTTTATAGCACGCGCGCCAAAGCAGATTGACTTTTTACACTATTTATTACATTGTTAAGTCAATCTGCTTTGGCGCGCGTGCTATAAACGTGATTAGGATTATACTGACCCTCCCAAATCTTCTAGGAGCTTGTGCGACTAAGGAGAGTCAGTTGTCTTCGTTTCCAACTTTGTTACTCTATCCTGATGGCAGCTTAGATACAGCACTGTTAATTTTTGAACCGACAGTGAATGGTGTCCACTATCCTTTGGGTAGATCTTCGGCTCGCTCAATCCACTGAGCTTGAAGTACTCATCATTCAATTCAAATTAGCCACCGTGAACACGCGCGCCAAAGAGTACTGACTTCACGTCAGTGCTTTTTTTTTTCAATTTCCTTTAAAAATACAGCTATCAATACAGTTTGGCTGTTAGCTTTACCGTAGATCGAAAACATTGCGGTTGTGGGACCTCCGTTATAGGAACGCAATTGCCTCTTCTCCAAATCCAAACGTATTTTAATATAGATCTACCGAATATAGTTATTTATAAATTTGCCTCAGGGCCACCATACAGACATTTCGACTCGGAAACAACGCTATTTCCCCAAAAATGACTTGTGTCCGTGCACTGAATTGACATTAATATTCTTTTAAAACCTCACAATATCGGATCATTACTCCCAACATATCCCGAACAACCCAAAAATAGACACTTCTCTTCTGCGCATGCGCAATCTACTCGCGGCTGCAAGTCCTCCCAAAATTACACACCTCACAAAAAACTCCGATTCTCCATCACTAGTGGTTCAGGAGATATCACTTCTTGAATCCACGCATGCGCAGACCCTCACCAGCGGATTCTATAGAGGAATAGCATCCGCCACCCCAAAACCCCAATCCTCTCGCTACATGCTAAATGCACTAAATTGCCAAGAATATCCTTTTAAAACCTCACAATATTGGCTCAGCATTCCCAACATAACCCGTACAACCCAAAAACAGTCACTTCTCTCCTGCGCATGCGCAATCTACTTGCGGCTGAAAGTCCTCCCAAAATCACACACCTTACAAAAAACTCCGATTCTCCAACACTAGTGGTCCAGGAGATGTCGCATATTGAATCCACGCATGCGCAGAACCTCACCAGGGGATTCTATAGAGGAATAGCATCCGTCACCCCAAAACCCCAATCCTCTCTGACGAAAACACCAGCAGTTAAATCACTGATGGTCTGCTCATGCGCATAACGAAAAATGCCCGTAAGGGGTAACATAAATATCAAAATAAGCCCCAAGGCCTCGGTACGGAAACTTCAACTCGGAAACAACTCGCTGCATCCGCCAAACTGACTTGTCCTTGCACTGAATTGCCATGAATATTCTTTTAAAACATCACAATATCGACTGAGCCACTGAGCACTCCCAACATAACCCATCCAACCTAAAAACAGTCACTTCTCTTCTGCGCATGCGCAATCTACTCGCGGCTAAAAGTCCTTTCAAAATCACACTCCTTGCAAAAAACTCCGATTCTCCAACACTAGTGGTTCGGGAGATATCGCATCTTCAATCCACGCATACGCAGACCCTCATCAAGGATCTGGATTCTATGGAGGAATAGCATCCGCCACCCCAAAACCCCAATCCTCTCTGACGAAAACTACAGCAGTTAAATGACTTCTCATCTGCGCATGCGCATAACGAAAAATGCCCGGAAAGAGCAGCATGAACCTCAAAAAAAAAAAAAAAGCACTGACGTGTAGTCAGTACTCTTTGGCGCGCGTGTTCACAGTGGCTAATTTGAATTGAATGATGAGTACTTCAAGCTCAGTGGATAGAGCGAGCCGAAGATCTACCCAAAGGATAGTGGACACCATTCACTGGTCGGTTCAAAAATTAACAGTGCTGTATCTAAGCAGCCATCAGGATAGATTAACAAAGTTGGAAAAGAACACAAGTGACAAGAACTGCATTCTGTTCAAGAGTTAAGGTAGAAAAGAAATTTAAAACTTAAAATTTTTTTTTTATACCTTACTGCGACCCGATCAAAACAAAACTTCGCATGTATATAGAAGCCATTATTCTACAATTTGATGCTAAATTTCAGATAGATCGAGTGGTCGGTTTCAGAAATATTCATAAAAAATGTTTTTACTAAAAAGTACCATAAATCCGAAGCCGCTCGGTGGATTTCGCCCGTTAACGAACTCGTCCGAGATATTTACGCTACAAAACCTACTCTGCAAATTTCAATCCTCTAACTCCTTTCGTTCGAGAGTTATCGTGCCTACGGCTGGCGGGACAGAATTGATTTCGACCACGGATTCTTGATCGGTGAGTCGAACCAAGACCATTTTCAGCCAAATATTCGAAAATTACAGACATTTGGGCAAATTAAAAAATTAACAGTGCTGTGCCTGAGGTGGCGTAAGGACACAGTAACAAAGCCTACACAGAACACAACTGGTTCTCCTCACTCGCTCAAGCTCTTCGAGAGCTTATGAGGGGTCTCCTTCGGGAAGACCTAGGAGGATCAGTATAATAATATACAATACAATAATATACAATACAATACTCTGTTCCGAGGAACAACAAAAATCAACAAAAATTAACCTTTAATATAAACTTCAACAACTGACAACTGACAGATGACAGTCTCCCAACAAACTATTCTGTTATCTTGTTTTCTGTATTACAGGAAACTCAGTTATTTTAATGTTTGAAATCTTCGTATTAGCTATATCCAATACAATTTAATTCCACTTTCCACTTGAGTACAATATTTTGACGATCCTGTTAATAAAGAGAAGTCTCCAGACAATAGCACAAAATACTGATTTCCCTTATAATGGAACAAAAACCGAAGGAAGTTGTTGATCAGGATCTTCAGGAGGAAGGGCAATTCGTTGTTGATGATGTTAGTAAAATAATAAAGGACGCCATAGAAAATGTTATAGGGGGCAACGGTTACCAGCAAACTAAATTGAACAATTGGACAACAGCTGTAGGCGAAGCTTGTACTTCAGAATTGACCAAATTAATGAAACCTTACAAATACATCGTCACTTGTACAATAATGCAGAAGAATGGAGCAGGCCTGCATACAGCAAGCTCGTGTAATTGGGACAATAACACAGATGGAAGCTGTACTGTACGTTGGGAAAATAAAACGATGTTTTGTATTGTATATGTTTATGGTCTAGCTATATAATTGTAGGTAAAATAATATTAACCATAAAATGCACTTATATTAATAGAAAAGTCACTATGCTAATTGTTAGGTCGTGAATTATTCCTTTGATATTTATTTGTTCTTTCAATTATTTATTGCAGTAGTCTCAGTTTTTGGCTCCATTCAAGTTGAATTTATAAAATTAAGACGAATTATTTTATACCTATTTCATCAGCTATTAAGTTTAAATTTGATAAATTATGTTAATTAAATAAGGAACTATGATAGTAGTTTGAATTTTGCTTAAGGAGTAATGTACACAAATTTAACTCCCTTCCTATTCTAGTATTTCTTTGAAATTTAACTCTTGTATTTAATCACTTTGACACTGTTAAAGGAAAGTGAGAAATTTCACTACAAACTACTTAAAGCCCAATATTCGAACAAAGTTCGAATGCCTTCTATCCTTAATTCTAGAATGACCTGAATTATAGTCAAATTTAAAATTTTTGGAAATAATGAAATCTAGGGTTGTATGATATGCATGATTTAGCATGGTCAGATCAAATTCATAGTATTCGCTTGAAGGCACATCTGTTGCGTTACCTTTTTGAAAGAACTTTTAGAGAATGCAATATTAATACTTGCTTCACTCTTTGCAACACATACGTCTGGTCAATATTAGAACATGGAGGTCCTGTCTGGTGTACAGCTCTAAATGGCAATGACAACCTACTCAAATCCATCCAATGCCGATCAACTAGAATTCTATGTTGCCATGTACGACCAACATATAATTATTTGCTCGACCATATCTTCAGTGATGACCTGTATTGTGGAAATTCTAACACTTTACATCAAATTAATAGTGTTTGGAGAACTCGCTCTTTAGGATAAGAAAACGTCAGATGACACGTCTTTATTTAACTGATTTGTCTATCAATCAAGTGTGAACAAATGGAGGATTTCAATTTTGAACTAGTACTAGTTGTTAAATATATTAATTTGATACTTGCAAGTCAAAATAATCAGTAAGAGGGGTAGTGTAAATGAAGTCAACAATCAATACAAAATATATGTTATTTATTTAAACCAATAGATAATGTTTTCATCACACAGTGCTAATGGTAATTCTACTCAGAACAAAATTCATACTGACGCTATGCATTTTTTAGGTTTCATGAAGTAATTCAACACTTTTCACATTGTCATTAATATCTTTTGAATGTATTGTTATGACATCCTTCAGTTAGTTTTTGATGTTTTTATAATCACAGTCAGGGCAAACTTATAATGAGACTTTGGATATAAACATATTTTTCCTGTGTATTTTTGCGCGTATGTTCTGGGGAACATCGCGTTATAGTTTTGCACAAATGTCTGTAACTTTCGAATTTTTTGACGAAAATGGTCTCAAACGATTAAGTTCGACTCCCCAATGAAGAATTCGAGGTCAAATTTGATTCTGTCCGTCCGGCCGTACGGCCGTCCGGCCGTTGCCACGATAACTTGAGAACGAGAAGAGCTAGCAACTTGAAATTTTCAGGGTAGGTGGCGCATCTCAATACGACGGACAAGTTCGTTAATGGGCATAATCGGCCCAGTGGTTTCCGAGTAATAATTTTGTTTTCAACCAATATTAATCCGATCGAATTGAAACTTGGTGGGTAGTTGTAGAATATGATCTTAAGCACGTTTGTGGAATTTTGTGCGAATCGTATGGCTAGAAAATTTTTAAAAAATTATTGAAAAATATTTTTGTTGTCACGATAACTTGAGAACGGAATGAGATAGCGGCTTGAAATTTTCAGGTTAGGATGAACACCAGAACGCGACATTTCAGTTTGTTTATGAGCATAATCGGCCAAACGGTTTCAGAGTTATAGCCATCTGAAATTTTCTGAAATTTCGTGGTTTTTGTTCCTCATTAACTCAAAAAGTACTGAACCGATTGAATTCAAACATGGTTATTAGTTGTAGAATGCCAACGCGGAAATGTTTGCAAAATTTGGTGAGGATAGCATTTGTAGAAAATTTTTAATAAATCATTGAAAATAAAAAAAAAAAATTCTATTTATCAGTAACTATTCGTTTGAAATTGCTGAAATTTTGCAAGAGCCTTCATAACCTAACTCTACTGCCAAGTTTCAAGTTTTAATACGATCGGTTAAATATTGTTGGAGATTCGAGCATTCTTGTGCGAGTTCAGTAGATGGGTGACCGTTGCCTCGATAACTTTCGAACTAAAGGAGATAGGGACTTGCAATTTTCAGGGTAGGTTGCGCATCCGAAAGAGAGTGTTGAGTTCGTTTTTGGGCATAATCGGTCTAACGGTTTCCGAGTTATACCCACCTGGAATATTATTTCCTTGATAACTCAAAAAATAAATATTCGATCGAATTGGTGCTTGGTAACTAGTAGTAGAAAATCAACATAAAGACGTGTTTAAAATTTTGTAAGAATCGTATCCCTAGAAAATTTGAAAAAAATGACGAAAAAAAAAATTTCAAGAACCGTACCCCTAGAAAATTTTTAAAAAGTCACGAAAAAAAAATTGGTTCAAGCACTGACGTGAAGTCAGAAGCTTTTGCTCGTATGTTCTATTGTCCATACTTCTGTATTGGACACCCTTAATCGAATTTACCATGGTAAATTATGTTGTCCATTCTCCTGTATTGGACACTTAATTCGAATTTACCATGGTAAATTCGAATTGAGAGTGTCCAATACAGGAGAATGGACAACATAATTTACCATGGTAAATTCGATTAAGGGTGTCCAATACAGAAGTATGGACAATAGAACATACGCGCAAAAGCTTCTGACTTCACGTCAGTGCTTGAACCAATTTTTATTATATTCTTCTGTAACAAACTTTCAATATTTCTCAGTGAATTAGCTTTATTTATAACATACTACAAGAACACATAAGGGCATATGAAATTTATAAGATTAATTTCCTTGATTAAACATATTTTGTTACATCAGAATGGGTGCGTTTTTATTTTAATCGAAATTTCTAATCGATTAATCGTAAAAGAATCGGTGTGTTTTTATTTTCGTGAAGTGAATGAATACTTGAAAATAAAAACAAACCGATTGATTTACGATTAATCGATTAGATATTTCGATTAAAATAAAAACGCACCCAATGTTTAAATGTGGTACAGACCATAATATGCGGCAGCAAAAAATTGAAAGGATTCGGAAAGCTATTACTTATACGAGCTTCAAACAAAAAATATCTCAGAGAATGGATCAATATACTTTTGAGGTGGTACTGTATAGTTTCAGTAAAATGTTCAAGTCTTTCAATTTCAACAACAGAAGATCAATAAGGAGATTACTGATGCTTGAAATAAACATTTATTGGCACAGCCGATCTTGTTATAAGCTGACCCAACTGTATTTCAGATTTGTTTGTTGTTTTGACAGTAGATATTCACCAAACTCTAAAAAGCTTTTTAATTATTTCTTTAGAAGTAACTTGCTTAATAATCCATTTCCTTTTTCAATTGCATTTATAAGTCTTTCTCTTTGCTCCATCTTCCTTTCTTCTGTTTTCTCTCTCTTAGCTGTCTCTGTTTCTATTCCTTTCACAATACGGCAAAGAGTATTATTTATTTCTCCAGTGTTTGAATTCAAATTTGTGCCATTAGATATAATTTCTTCATTATTTGATTGGAATTGTTTCCTGCCAGATGGGCTAAAAATTAGGAACTTTAGAAAATCAAGCAAGTACCTACTTTACTTTTGCATAAACTCACCCAGAAGGATCATCTATACTGTCTGCATCTTTTCCAGGTAAAGTCATTCCGTATTTTCTTTTAGATAATATCTCCCCTAATTCTCTAAAAATATTAGTTATGAACAGTATTTCATTATTCTTGATAATATATAAAGGATTCAAAGAAAGAAGATGTTGAATGAATGTAGCACAAGAATACTAGAGTCTGTATTACATGCAAAAGCACATAATAGGTTTGTTTTAGCATGAAATACAAACAGTCCAGAAGACGCATGCTCAGTTGTGTATTTATGATGAAAATCCTGAACTAAGCATGTTCTGTAGGGTTCGGAACTGGGTTTCGACAATACTTCGATAAACTTTTTATACGAAATAGAAAGTTCACATAATATTCAAATTATGAAAAAATTACTTTTCCAAGGGTTCTCCTAGGTAGTTTGGTTTGCGTTTTGATCCCTGTAGATTTCCCGTCCCATATGATCCCACTAAACTTTGCCATTTAGTCTCAACCTGCTGGATATCATAGTTGTATCCATTTTTCTTTAAACTGTCACTTATTTTTTCCCACAACTGTTTCATACTTCTGATTTCCGCGTTATGGAATTGAATGATGAGTACTTCAAGCTCAGTGGATAGAGCGAGCCTCTACCCAAAGGATAGTGGACATCATTCACTGTCGGTTCAAAAATTAACAGTGCTGTATCTAAGCTGCCATCAGGATAGAGTAACAAAGTGAAACGAACACAACTGACTCTCCTTAGTCGCACAAGCTCCTAGAAGATTTGGGAGGGTCAGTATAATCCTAATCACGTTTATAGCACGCGCGCCAAAGCAGATTGACTTTTTACACTATTTATTACATTGTTAAGTCAATCTGCTTTGGCGCGCGTGCTATAAACGTGATTAGGATTATACTGACCCTCCCAAATCTTCTAGGAGCTTGTGCGACTATAAGGAGAGTCAGTTGTGTTCGTTTCCAACTTTGTTACTCTATCCTGATGGCAGCTTAGATACAGCACTGTTAATTTTTGAACCGACAGTGAATGGTGTCCACTATCCTTTGGGTAGATCTTCGGCTCGCTCAATCCACTGAGCTTGAAGTACTCATCATTCAATTCAAATTAGCCACCGTGAACACGCGCGCCAAAGAGTACTGACTTCACGTCAGTGCTTTTTTTTTTCAAGTTCCTTTAAAAAATACAGCTATCAATACAGTTTGGCTGTTAGCTTCACCGTAGATCGAAAACATTGCGGTTGTGGGACCTCCGTTAGGAACGCAATTGCCTCTTCTCCAAATCCAAAAGTATTTTAATATAGATCTACCGAATATAGTTATTTATAAATTTGCCTCAGGGCCACCATACAGACATTTCGACTCGGAAACAACGCTATTTCCCCAAAAATGACTTGTGTCCGTGCACTGAATTGACATTAATATTCTTTTAAAACCTCACAATCAGACCTATTCTGTTCGCGCATAGCAATATTGCTAAGAAAAAGATATTGCTACCACAGCAAGATCCGAAATATTGCTATTCTGATCATCGTTTTTGAGCAATATGATCTGTCATTTTGATAAACATATTGCTATCCACATTGCTATCTCAGCAACCTCAAAATAGTACTTGCTAAGAGCATAACAAGATTTGGAATATGACTGAGAACCACTTTTTTCTTCCAAGAAATCGAAAATATTGAAAATAGGTAGGTACTTTGATAAATATAGGTATATACATAATCGTATATATTTATTAAAGGTACTTTAAAATACTTAATTTCAAGGGAATTTCTAAGACTTAGGTTTAACACTAACAACCCCTTCTATTCGTAAACAGAAAAGTTCATAAACTATTCAACATCAATAAGAGGCTGAGAGAATTTTATTCATATATTTATTAGTTCATGAGCAAACTAGGATAGATACTGTTTCTTTTATGTTAGAGGCATTTGAAGACTGATCGACTGGATGAAATAAATAAAATAAACTATTAATGCAGCCTTAGTAAAAAGATGACTGCCTTTGATTTCATTGAAGAGACGAGGGTATTTTATTTATTTATTTATGTGTTCATCAGCAATCTATGAGATTTACTGCTTCTTTTAAGTTAGATATGCATTCGAAGACTGACCGACTGGATGAAATAAATTAGATAAACTATTAATTCAGCCTTAGTAAAAATATGACTGCCTTTGATTTCATTGCAGAGCCGAGGGTATTTTATTCATTTATTTATTTGTTCATGAGCAAACTATAAGATATACTGCTTCTTTTAAGTTAGATATGCATTCGAAGACTGACTGACTGGATGAACACGCGCGCCAAAGAGTACTGACTTCACGTCAGTGCTTTTTTTTTTCAAGTTCCTTTAAAAAATACAGCTATCAATACAGTTTGGCTGTTAGCTTCACCGTAGATCGAAAACATTGCGGTTGTGGGACCTCCGTTAGGAACGCAATTGCCTCTTCTCCAAATCCAAAAGTATTTTAATATAGATCTACCGAATATAGTTATTTATAAATTTGCCTCAGGGCCACCATACAGACATTTCGACTCGGAAACAACGCTATTTCCCCAAAAATGACTTGTGTCCGTGCACTGAATTGACATTAATATTCTTTTAAAACCTCACAATATCGGATCATTACTCCCAACATATCCCGAACAACCCAAAAATAGACACTTCTCTTCTGCGCATGCGCAATCTACTAGCGGCTGCAAGTCCTCCCAAAATTACACACCTCACAAAAAACTCCGATTCTCCATCACTAGTGGTTCAGGAGATATCACTTCTTGAATCCACGCATGCGCAGACCCTCACCAGGGGATTCTATAGAGGAATAGCATCCGCCACCCCAAAACCCCAATCCTCTCGCTACATGCTAAATGCACTAAATTGCCAAGAATATCCTTTTAAAACCTCACAATATTGGCTCAGCATTCCCAACATAACCCGTACAACCCAAAAACAGTCACTTCTCTCCTGCGCATGCGCAATCTACTTGCGGCTGAAAGTCCTCCCAAAATCACACACCTTACAAAAAACTCCGATTCTCCAACACTAGTGGTCCAGGAGATGTCGCATATTGAATCCACGCATGCGCAGAACTTCACCAGGGGATTCTATAGAGGAATAGCATCCGTCACCCCAAAACCCCAATCCTCTCTGACGAAAACACCAGCAGTTAAATCACTGATGGTCTGCTCATGCGCATAACGAAAAATGCCCGTAAGGGGTAACATAAATATCAAAATAAGCCCCAAGGCCTCGGTACGGAAACTTCAACTCGGAAACAACGCGCTGCATCCGCCAAACTGACTTGTCCTTGCACTGAATTGCCATGAATATTCTTTTAAAACATCACAATATCGACTGAGCCACTGAGCACTCCCAACATAACCCATCCAACCTAAAAACAGTCACTTCTCTTCTGCGCATGCGCAATCTACTCGCGGCTAAAGTCCTTTCAAAATCACACTCCTTGCAAAAAACTCCGATTCTCCAACACTAGTGGTTCGGGAGATATCGCATCTTCAATCCACGCATACGCAGACCCTCATCAAGGATCTGGATTCTATGGAGGAATAGCATCCGCCACCCCAAAACCCCAATCCTCTCTGACGAAAACTACAGCAGTTAAATGACTTCTCATCTGCGCATGCGCATAACGAAAAATGCCCGGAAAGAGCAGCATGAACCTCAAAAAAAAAAAAAAAGCACTGACGTGTAGTCAGTACTCTTTGGCGCGCGTGTTCACAGTGGCTAATTTGAATTGAATGATGAGTACTTCAAGCTCAGTGGATAGAGCGAGCCGAAGATCTACCCAAAGGATAGTGGACACCATTCACTGGTCGGTTCAAAAATTAACAGTGCTGTATCTAAGCAGCCATCAGGATAGATTAACAAAGTTGGAAAAGAACACAAGTGACAAGAACTGCATTCTGTTCGAGAGTTAAGGTAGAAAAGAAATTTAAAACTTAAATTTTTTTTTTTATACCTTACTGCGACCCGATCAAAACAAAACTTCGCATGTATATAGAAGCCATTATTCTACAATTTGATGCTAAATTTCAGATAGATCGAGTGGTCGGTTTCAGAAATATTCATAAAAAATGTTTTTACTAAAAAGTACCATAAATCCGAAGCCGCTCGGTGGATTTCGCCCGTTAACGAACTCGTCCGAGATATTTACGCTACAAAACCTACTCTGCAAATTTCAATCCTCTAACTCCTTTCGTTCGAGAGTTATCGTGCCTACGGCTGGCGGGACAGAATTGATTTCGACCACGGATTCTTGATCGGTGAGTCGAACCAAGACCATTTTCAGCCAAATATTCGAAAATTACAGACATTTGGGCAAATTAAAAAATTAACAGTGCTGTGCCTGAGGTGGCGTAAGGACACAGTAACAAAGCCTACACAGAACACAACTGGTTCTCCTCACTCGCTCAAGCTCTTCGAGAGCTTATGAGGGGTCTCCTTCGGGAAGACCTAGGAGGATCAGTATAATAATATACAATACAATAATATACAATACAATACTCTGTTCCGAGGAACAACAAAAATCAACAAAAGCCGGCTACGGTGGCATAGTTGGGTAGACCACCTGACTGTGGTGCCGGAGGCCGCGGGTTCGAATCCCGCTCAGGGCATGGATGTGGTGTTGGGTTGTGTGAATGTCCAAAAATAAATTGAAAGAGTTTGCGATAAAGATTGTTACTGTGTAGATGGCCTACAGTTGCCTAGCACATAAAAAGGATAGAAAAAAAAAAAAAAAAAAAATCAACAAAAATTAACCTTTAATTTAAACTTCAACAACTGACAACTGACAGTCTCCCAACAAACTATTCTGTTATCTTGTTTTCTGTATTACAGGAAACTCAGTTATTTTAATGTTTGAAATCTTCGTATTAGCTATATCCAATACAATTTAATTCCACTTTCCACTTGAGTACAATATTTTGACGATCCTGTTAATAAAGAGAAGTCTCCAGACAATAGCACAAAATACTGGTTTCCCTTATAATGGAACAAAAACCGAAGGAAGTTGTTGATCAGGATCTTCAGGAGGAAGGGCAATTCGTTGTTGATGATGTTAGTAAAATAATAAAGGACGCCATAGAAAATGTTATAGGGGGCAACGGTTACCAGCAAACTAAATTGAACAATTGGACAACAGCTGTAGGCGAAGCTTGTACTTCAGAATTGACCAAATTAATGAAACCTTACAAATACATCGTCACTTGTACAATAATGCAGAAGAATGGAGCAGGCCTGCATACAGCAAGCTCGTGTAATTGGGACAATAACACAGATGGAAGCTGTACTGTACGTTGGGAAAATAAAACGATGTTTTGTATTGTATATGTTTATGGTCTAGCTATATAATTGTAGGTAAAATAATATTAACCATAAAATGCACTTATATTAATAGAAAAGTCACCATGCTAATTGTTAGGTCGTGAATTATTCCTTTGATATTTATTTGTTCTTTCAATTATTTATTGCAGTAGTCTCAGTTTTTGGCTCCATTCAAGTTGAATTTATAAAATTAAGACGAATTATTTTATACCTATTTCATCAGCTATTAAGTTTAAATTTGATAAATTATGTTAATTAAATAAGGAACTATGATAGTAGTTTGTATTTTGCTTAAGGAGTAATGTACACAAATTTAACTCCCTTCCTATTCTAGTATTTCTTTGAAATTTAACTCTTGTATTTAATCACTTTGACACTGTTAAAGGAAAGTGAGAAATTTCACTACAAACTACTTAAAGCCCAATATTCGAACAAAGTTCCAATGCCTTCTATCCTTAATTCTAGAATGACCTGAATTATAGTCAAATTTAAAATTTTTGGAAATAATGAAATCTAGGGTTGTATGATATGCATGATTTAGCATGGTCAGATCAAATTCATAGTATTCGCTTGAAGGCACATCTGTTGCGTTACCTTTTTGAAAGAACTTTTAGAGAATGCAATATTAATACTTGCTTCACTCTTTGCAACACATACGTCTGGTCAATATTAGAACATGGAGGTCCTGTCTGGTGTACAGCTCTAAATGGCAATGACAACCTACTCAAATCCATCCAATGCCGATCAACTAGAATTCTATGTTGCCATGTACGACCAACATATAATTATTTGCTCGACCATATCTTCAGTGATGACCTGTATTGTGGAAATTCTAACACTTTACATCAAATTAATAGTGTTTGGAGAACTCGCTCTTTAGGATAAGAAAACGTCAGATGACACGTCTTTATTTAACTGATTTGTCTATCAATCAAGTGTGAACAAATGGAGGATTTCAATTTTGAACTAGTACTAGTTGTTAAATATATTAATTTGATACTTGCAAGTCAAAATAATCAGTAAGAGGGGTAGTGTAAATGAAGTCAACAATCAATACAAAATATATGTTATTTATTTAAACCAATAGATAATGTTTTCATCACACAGTGCTAATGGTAATTCTACTCAGAACAAAATTCATACTGACGCTATGCATTTTTTAGGTTTCATGAAGTAAATCAACACTTTTCACATTGTCATTAATATCTTTTGAATGTATTGTTATGACATCCTTCAGTTAGTTTTTGATGTTTTTATAATCACAGTCAGGGCAAACTTATAATGAGACTTTGGATATAAACATATTTTTCCTGTGTATTTTTGCGCGTATGTTCTGGGGAACATCGCGTTATAGTTTTGCCCAAATGTCTGTAACTTTCGAATTTTTTGACGAAAATGGTCTCAAACGATTAAGTTCGACTCCCCAATGAAGAATTCGAGGTCAAATTTGATTCTGTCCGTCCGGCCGTTGCCACGATAACTTGAGAACGAGAAGAGCTAGCAACTTGAAATTTTCAGGGTAGGTGGCGCATCTCAATACGACGGACAAGTTCGTTAATGGGCATAATCGGCCCAGTGGTTTCCGAGTAATAATTTTGTTTTCAACCAATATAAATCCGATCGAATTGAAACTTGGTGGGTAGTTGTAGAATATGATCTTAAGCACGTTTGTGGAATTTTGTGCGAATCGTATGGCTAGAAAATTTTTAAAAAATTATTGAAAAATATTTTTGTTGTCACGATAACTTGAGAACGGAATGAGATAGCGGCTTGAAATTTTCAGGTTAGGATGAACACCAGAACGCGACATTTCAGTTTGTTTATGAGCATAATCGGCCAAACGGTTTCAGAGTTATAGCCATCTGAAATTTTCTGAAATTTCGTGGTTTTTGTTCCTCATTAACTCAAAAAGTACTGAACCGATTGAATTCAAACATGGTTATTAGTTGTAGAATGCCAACGCGGAAATGTTTGCAAAATTTGGTGAGGATAGCATTTGTAGAAAATTTTTAATAAATCATTGAAAATAAAAAAAAAAAATTCTATTTATCAGTAACTATTCGTTTGAAATTGCTGAAATTTTGCAAGAGCCTTCATAACCTAACTCTACTGCCAAGTTTCAAGTTTTAATACGATCGGTTAAATATTGTTGGAGATTCGAGCATTCTTGTGCGAGTTCAGTAGATGGGTGACCGTTGCCTCGATAACTTTCGAACTAAAGGAGATAGGGACTTGCAATTTTCAGGGTAGGTTGCGCATCCGAAAGAGAGTGTTGAGTTCGTTTTAGGGCATAATCGGTCTAACGGTTTCCGAGTTATACCCACCTGGAATATTATTTCCTTGATAACTCAAAAAATAAATATTCGATCGAATTGGTGCTTGGTAACTAGTAGTAGAAAATCAACATAAAGACGTGTTTAAAATTTTGTAAGAATCGTATCCCTAGAAAATTTGAAAAAAATTACGAAAAAAAAAATTTCAAGAACCGTACCCCTAGAAAATTTTTAAAAAGTCACGAAAAATAAATTGGTTCAAGCACTGACGTGAAGTCAGAAGCTTTTGCGCGTATGTTCTATTGTCCATACTTCTGTATTGGACACCCTTAATCGAATTTACCATGGTAAATTATGTTGTCCATTCTCCTGTATTGGACACTTAATTCGAATTTACCATGGTAAATTCGAATTGAGAGTGTCCAATACAGGAGAATGGACAACATAATTTACCATGGTAAATTCGATTAAGGGTGTCCAATACAGAAGTATGGACAATAGAACATACGCGCAAAAGCTTCTGACTTCACGTCAGTGCTTGAACCAATTTTTATTATATTCTTCTGTAACAAACTTTCAATATTTCTCAGTGAATTAGCTTTATTTATAACATACTACAAGAACACATAAGGGCATATGAAATTTATAAGATTAATTTCCTGGATTAAACATATTTTGTTACATCAGAATGGGTGCGTTTTTATTTTAATCGAAATTTCTAATCGATTAATCGTAAAAGAATAGGTGTGTTTTTATTTTCGTGAAGTGAATGAATACTTGAAAATAAAAACAAACCGATTGATTTACGATTAATCGATTAGATATTTCGATTAAAATAAAAACGCACCCAATGTTTAAATGTGGTACAGACCATAATATGCGGGAGCAAAAAATTGAAAGGATTCGGAAAGCTATTACTTATACGAGCTTCAAACAAAAAATATCTCAGAGAATGGATCAATACTTTTGAGGTGGTACTGTATAGTTTCAGTAAAATGTTCAAGTCTTTCAATTTCAACAACAGAAGATCAATAAGGAGATTACTGATGCTTGAAATAAACATTTATTGGCACAGCCGATCTTGTTATAAGCTGACCCAACTGTATTTCAGATTTGTTTGTTGTTTTGACAGTAGATATTCACCAAACTCTAAAAAGCTTTTTAATTATTTCTTTAGAAGTAACTTGCTTAATAATCCATTTCCTTTTTCAATTGCATTTATAAGTCTTTCTCTTTGCTCCATCTTCCTTTCTTCTGTTTTCTCTCTCTTAGCTGTCTCTGTTTCTATTGCTTTCACAATACGGCAAAGAGTATTATTTATTTCTCCAGTGTTTGAATTCAAATTTGTGCCATTAGATATAATTTCTTCATTATTTGATTGGAATTGTTTCCTGCCAGATGGGCTAAAAATTAGGAACTTTAGAAAATCAAGCAAGTACCTACTTTACTTTTGCATAAACTCACCCAGAAGGATCATCTATACTGTCTGCATCTTTTCCAGGTAAAGTCATTCCGTATTTTCTTTTAGATAATATCTCCCCTAATTCTCTAAAAATATTAGTTATGAACAGTATTTCATTATTCTTGATAATATATAAAGGATTCAAAGAAAGAAGATGTTGAATGAATGTAGCACAAGAATACTAGAGTCTGTATTACATGCAAAAGCACATAATAGGTTTGTTTTAGCATGAAATACAAACAGTCCAGAAGACGCATGCTCAGTTGTGTATTTATGATGAAAATCCTGAACTAAGCATGTTCTGTAGGGTTCGGAACTGGGTTTCGACAATACTTCGATAAACTTTTTATACGAAATAGAAAGTTCACATAATATTCAAATTATGAAAAAATTACTTTTCCAAGGGTTCTCCTAGGTAGTTTGGTTTGCGTTTTGATCCCTGTAGATTTCCCGTCCCATATGATCCCACTAAACTTTGCCATTTAGTCTCAACCTGCTGGATATCATAGTTGTATCCATTTTTCTTTAAACTGTCACTTATTTTTTCCCACAACTGTTTCATACTTCTGATTTCCGCGTTATCTGCTAGAGGTTTCAGTAATTTATACATCTGAATAAGAATTCTTGTTGGTTCTTCTGTCCAAATTGCAGGTTCTTTTTCTTTAGAAATAGATAGATTTAAGTCCCCATATTGCTTTATATCTGTGTCATCATCCTCTTCCTCATTCAGTATAACTATTTCCTCAAGATCGTCTTCTTCTGTAATATCATTCATCAGCCTCAAAAACGTATTTTTATCAAGACGAATCAAGTTTCCTCTTTTGGTAGGAAAATTTCCACCAGTTAACTTGTACTGCTCTCCATCTAAAGAAATGAGATATAATTAGTTCGAATTCCATCTATCAATACTACTATATATTTACCAGGTGAATTTAAAACATAGGCACCATCTACAATCTCATCAAATTCCACGGGAATTATTTTGTAAACTTTTTTTCTATCCATATCCTACAATATCAAATCTATTAAAATCAATGATGAATTAAATAGACTTTTGTAATAATTTTTATTGCCATTATTGAGAATTATTTGGCACACGTCTCCGACATCAAAGTATTTCAAATACAGCAGTGGGACTCTGTAACAACAAAGCAAAAGCATAAGCGGATGTAGCCGATTGCTATATACAGTTTTGTACTCCCTATCACGATTCGGATTAGATCGGTAGCACCGTGTGTTCTGTGGGTAGCACCGAACATGTATTCGGAAGCAAAGCAAAAGCGGCGCTATGCTTTCGCTTTGGAATGCAAGTTACAGAGTCCCACCACTGAAGACTAGAGCTGTAGCAAACCGTATGTATTCGTTACTGAGTAACGGGTGCGACGTCTAGTACCGAGTAACGAAACGTTACTCACAAATCCATTTCGTTACTCGCATTATTCCGTATTCGTAGTATAGGTACCTATAACTGTTCCGATCACGAAAGTAACGTTGATGCGTGTCTTGAAACGTTTACTGAACGTATGTTTTACTCATACGCGTATAACTTATAATCGATGTAGAATAGATTGCTTTGTTATTGTGATATAACATAAGCACACGGTTAATAGTTTTACAATCTTACTTTCACTATTAAATAAACTAAACTTAGAATAACTTAAAAAAAGGTCTGTTTAAAAATACGGAACAGTGAAAAAATTCACCTTACGCAGCTTGGTATATAATGTATAAGTATGTTTATTACAAATTACGAATTTTGCGTACTCGATACGATTCGATTCGCAATGCGACTCGATTCGTTACTCTAACATAACATGATATATTATGAGGTATCAAAAGTAACGAGTAACGTAACGATACGAAAGTAACGAGTACTAATTGCTAAAGTAACGAATACATACGGGTACGCTTTATTTCGTTACTTTTACACCTCTACAGAAGACTAATGTTCAAATTCAAATTTCAACTCACATAGGGCGCGTTCCACTAAGGTCTCACAACGATCACGCGCACGTTCGCAGAACTGCGCAGACGACTCTACGAACGTTGCGATCGCCTAGTGGAACTTGGCCATAGTCACATGTAACATGTAACTTCCAACACAGGTCACAGAATACTAAAATTTACTCCGATTTATATCATTCGACTCCGGAGCCATAAACGAAACGTAGTATTTCTTGAAAAGTTGAGAACTACTTTCCGTAATGATTTTCTCACGCCAATCCAAAACAGCAGACTCAATTATAATAGGCACACTAACTTTTGAATTAGGAACGATATTTTGACGAAAATTTACTATAGACATAGACCACATTAGTTAGGTTAGAATCATTCTCTTGGCGGGAGATCCATATTCAATTTTTTTAACAAGGAATTTCAACTTTGAGATGAAACCACCCTATTTAAAAGAGAATGTTAGTACAGAGACATCAAGTATTGGGTACCTTCATCATTAGTGCATGTTTTCATGTTATTTCCACATTAAAATCTACTTCAATTTATTCTTAAATCAAAATTGAAACTAGTGTAGTTCGAAAGATTTCCGTATGTCGTAGATGACTTCTGTTGTACGTCATTACAAGGCCGATGTAGGGTATTGTCAGAGACAAGAAGAGACGGGTAACTTCCTACTAATGGCGATTTCCATTGACCCGCTCGGAGCACTCGAAATCGATCTCATCTGTCATGCATCTGTCCAATTGAACCGAAAAATATCTGTCAAATATGACTCCGAGTGATCCGAGCGTGTCAATGGAAATCGCCATTAATTCTTTCCGATATTTCATCCTTGTTTGGTCTTGTCTCAGTCTAACCTGGTGGCAGGCAAGGGAGATGTCGCCACCGTCGAACATTTACGTAGCAGCGCGGGAATTTCAAATTATACGTAAATGAGTCATTTTTCCTCGAACTTAACCACGCAAACCAGGTTAACTTTCCTATGACGTCACGGTATACTTCGGTTTACTTTTGAATGTTGACAGATGTTCGTATGAAGTGTTTGAAACATTTGAATATCGCGCTTATTATCTTCTTAGCTATTTCTAGTGTTGTGAGTGTGGAAAATGTCTTAAATACTCCTCTGATAAATACTGAAAAATGTCCGAAAATTATCATTACTTCTAAAAACAGTCGACATTTAGAGTTTTTTAGTATTTTTGGAAATTATCGAAAATGTCTGGATAAATATCATAAATTTCTTTTCTACTTAAACATTTTTTGAAAATTTTCATTTTGACCGAAATTTATTCTTCGTTTCTACTTGGATCGAAGATGCTCAACGATCTGAGATGCGAATTTTACAAAAATTTTTAAAGAAGTTTGTTTTTTTCTACTTGGATCGACGATGCTTAACGATTTGTTTTGCCATTATACAGAGTTTTTTCTTAAGCAGTTTATTCTTTTCTACTTGGATCGAAGGTTCTTAACGATCTGTGAACCAATTGGAAAATTATACAAAGTTTTTTTTAAACAAGTTTATTTTTATTATTTAACAGTCTAATTAAATCGATTTTTCTAATACTAATTCTTAATTCAGAACCTGGCTCCGGTCCTTTATCACTGATACTCAATAAAATAACACGATAATAACTCATTCAATGATAAGATATTTGTTATTTCCAATTGACCATGAAAAATTTCTTAAAATGCCTCAAATTGTCCTGATATTTTAACTTAACATGTGAAAATTGTCATATTTTTCCCGATTTTTCCGCAATGTCCATAAATACTTAAATACTCAAAATGCTCGTCCTTGGGGGAAAGATTCGGACATTTTTCCAGGATATTTGTCCTTAACTTAAAAACTCGAGTATTTCACATCACTAGTTAAGACCAATCCCTTGCTAAACATAACCGATCGGTTATAATAGCAAGGGATTGGTCTTAAACGCACTGTTCCGGTTATTCGCTTAAATTCGACTATTGTAGAATATGGCGGACCCAGTAGTGTCCCCCAAAATTTGGATGCGCAGTGGTCGAAGCTCATTCTCTTTCCCTCTATATCTCTGAGTGTCCCCCAAAATTTGGATGCGCAGTGGTCGAAGCTCATTCTCTTTCCCTCTATATCTCTGTCCCGAACAAGCCTATTATGGGTTATAGGTTATAGGATAGGGGTCTTCCAATCGTTATCTGTGGCG
Source organism: Halyzia sedecimguttata (assembly GCA_937662695.2). Taxonomy (NCBI): domain Eukaryota; kingdom Metazoa; phylum Arthropoda; class Insecta; order Coleoptera; family Coccinellidae; genus Halyzia; species Halyzia sedecimguttata. Next base: position 8,218,657 of record OW569420.2, read on the forward strand.
CCCCCGGTGCTTACCGGGAGTGCAACACCCTTAATTCTGATCTGAATTTAAGACCATAGACTTCCAAACTGTGGTCAGCTCTCAGATGACAGATGACATGGCCCAACCAGAGAAAATTATTTGCTATGGCGAACGCAGCTATTTTTGTGCCCACAGAACAATTAATGATTTCTGCGTTATCATCACAGAACATTTTTCTTACTCTGCAATATTTTACCAGGCCATATTAGCGATTTTTTTTATTTCATAAGAGTTCAGTAATTTGTAAAATTAAGAAACTATACTATACTCCTACTTGAATATATTTTAGGCATTACAATATCCATTATTGTATGAATTATTATAAAGTATATGTTTTGTAAATTTTGCTGAGGCTAAACGATGTAATGAAGATGTAAATTAAAATCAGAGAAATATTTCTCTGATGAAAATGAAATATGCTGAATTCGTTAAACGAAGCATACATTAAATTTCACGGATCCAGGCCAATCACAAGCGAGGTGCATTCGTTCGTAATCGGGTGAAGTCGTGACTCGGTCGGCTCCAGTTCGAAATTCCAGGCGCGAATGGTTTAATATATTATTCTCGCTCGTTTGAGACGGGGCCGTAGCTAGGGGGGGGCATAATGGGGCAATGCCCTACCTTTAATTTCCAATGCCCTACCTTAAAAAATGGGTTCAAGCCCTGTGGACAGGAGCTTTCTGGCGCTCTAGTTCAAACAGACAAATTATATCTCCGAAAGTATTGGTATCTCAGAGTTGGGAATTATATCAATGTATTCCTATGATATAACCGCATCATAAAGGAAATTCAATTCAAATAATAGTTTATTTATCAAGATTAAATGAGCAATCATGAGAATGAGAACTGCACCATGGAAGAAATCAAATTTAATCTGGCCAATTTTGCCCAATAACGAACTTAATCGAGATATTCATCTCCCTAATCTACTCTGAAAATTTCAACTACCTACCTCATTCCGTTCGAGAGTTATATCTATGTCTATGGATGAAAAGCAGTCTCACTACTCTCAGATCTCTTACTAATGTAAGACTTTTCTGAGAAAAACTAATTTCGGAGCAAACAACTGAGATTTTTCTCACTTCGCTCACAATTATTCGATTGATTAGATAATGTCATGTCACAGGAACATAAGTTGACATTAGGACAATTCATACATAGAATTATATCATTCTGTGACAACGTTGAAATACGATTTATTATTGAAATTTTGAAAAATCATATCTCCGAAAGTATTAGCTTGTTAGAGTTAAAAATGATATGAATGGATTCTTATGATGAAACTGCTTATTAAAAAAAATTTAATTTGGAATTTGTTTTGTAGAAAAAAAATTTTTTTTTGTTACTCCGAAACCATCTGTCCGATTTTGCCCAATAACGAACTTAGCCGAGATATCTATCCCCCAAACCTACTCTGAAAATTTCAACTCTCTAGCTCATTCCGTTCGAGTGTTATCGTGCCTACGGCCGGCCGGACAGAATGAATTTCGACCACGGATTCTTGATCAGTGAGTCGAACCAAATCGTTTAAGACCATTTTCATCGAAAAATTCGAAAATTACATTCATTTGGGCCAATTGATAAGCACTCAGTTCCGAGGAACTAGAGCGCCAAAAATAGTAACAATTTAAATAATATGCTTAGGAAAATGTGTTTCCATAATGTGACGTGAGGAAAAAAATTATTACTCGCAAAGCAATTCCGAATTAACCACAAGCTACATTTTCAGAAGCACCTCATGTACTAATTCCTACCCTGAAAAATGCCCTATCTCCCTATCTCCTCTCGTTCGAATGTTATCGAGGCAACGGTCACCCATCCAGCTACTGAACTCACACAAGGGTGCTCGGATCTCCAACAATATAGATCCGATCACGTTCAAACTTGGAACTTTGCAGTAGAGCTAGGTTCTGAGGCTGTCGAAAAATTTCAGCGATGTCGGACGAATAGTTTTTGATATATAGAATTGTTTTCAATGATTTTTTAAAAATGTTGTTGTGATACGATCCTCACGAAATTTCGCAAGAATTTTTGCGCTGGCATTCTACAACTGAGAACCATGTGTGAATTGGATCGCTTTTGTATAGATGGGTATGACTCCAAAACCGTTTGGCCAATTATGCTTATGAACAAACCTCAAATGTACCATTTAGATGCACAACCTAACCCGAAAGTTTCAAGTCGCTATCTCTTTCTGTTCTCAGTTTATCCTGACATAAATAATATTTTTTAATATATTTCTTTAAATTTTTTAGTGATACGATTCTCACAAAATTTCACAAGCGTCCGTAGGTTTGTATTCTAATACTACTCACCAAGTTTCAATTCGATCGGATTTATATTGGTTGAAAACCAAATTATTACTCGGAAACCATTGGGCCGATTATGCCCATTAACGAACTTGTCCGTCGTATTGGGATGCGCCACCTATACTGAAAATTTCAAGTCGCTATCTCTTTCCGTTCTCAAGTTACCAACGGACGGCCAGCCGGCCGGACAGAATCAAATTTGAACTTGAATTCTTCATCAGGAAGTCGAACCCAATCATTTCAGACCATTTTCAGCAAAAAATTCGAAAATTACAGACATTTGGGCAAAATGATAACGCGATGTTCCCCGGAACATACCTACGCGCAAAAATAAGATTATCGTTAAGTGTCTGACGAAAGAGTCTGATATAGACTCCGAAACGTTACGAAATAGTTGTTTCATCGTTGTTGTTTTCGTTATTGTTTGTTTGGCAACCTGGTTCAATTGATTGGTTCTGACAAATATCTTGTGTTTCTTACGCAGAAGCATTTCACAAAATTATTTTTTTTTTTTATTTTATGGATAGGTATTTTCCGAGTTTGGGAGAGAAAACCCAGAAAGAAACCATTTAATAATGAATTTGAATATACCTCCCACAGTCTCATTTAATTATTATGGTATTTCTGGCCTTTGAAAAGAGAAGAACTGATTCAGTTGATCTGAATGAAGTCCTTCGCATATTTAATAATATGGCAAATCGAAGGATTCAGGGGTTTTGAGGAAGATTTTTATCAACGTTATAATAATCACAATATGTTAAAAGGAATAAAATAAACCTGAAGAAATAAGTATTTTAATATTAACTACCTATTTCACTCAAAAGTAGGTACGATGAAAATTGATTCTTCAGATCACATCAAGTAATTTTTTTTACTTCTGCCCTACCTGTAACCTCCATTGCCCTACCTTAAATTCATCTCTAGCTACGGCCCTGGTTTGAGAACTAAGAATTAATCACATTGGGAAAAATGTAGTTCATATTTTGATAGGCAGATTAATGGCCGTTTGCACCGTTTTGTTAGATAGTGATTATATTCTTAATCAACATTTTCATGAAGGTTTAAACGTTGTGTAAGAATTACTCACTATTTAAAGAAGCGCCCATTATTCATTTTGCTGTGGGTGGCAGGATGGGAATTTTCTTTCAGCATTGAATATACAACGTTCATTGATTTGTATGTAACAGTGCAAACAAAGAGGTACATTTTGTGAATTATATATAGTTTGTGTCACGAAAACATTGACACTGGAATATATTTCAGAATTACAAATTTCTATTCACATGGTTGCAGTAAGAATAAGAACCCCCGCAGACTACATGATTTTTATCGGCCGATAGTTTGATCGGGTTGGGCTTCAAGCTTATTTCTCGACTGATACCAAATCGGTGTAATGTGCGCACTTTCATACATGTTCATGCTTATTAAGAGACCAATTAAACAATCGGCCGACAAAAAGTCTGTAGTGTGTGGGGGCTCTTAAGCTGCACCAAACACGCTTACTATTAGAAAAACAAGGATTTAATGATACAGAAATTAATGATTTTTGATTTCAAATGAAGACCATCTTTTTCTATCAATCAAAATTAATAATTTGAGATGTATTCTTGTTATTTGGTGTAAGAATCTATTGTGAAACTTAGTCATAGAATGATAGAGAATGAATATTCAATCCAACATATTTGTCAAAGTGGAAATGTGTTTTCAAAACAGGGGAGTTTGAAATATTATTATCATTCCCTATAGGTTCATTAAATAATTCCATGTTAATGTAATTTTGGAAGGAATAAAACAATGAATTATATGTACTATTGAAGGAATCAGGAAAATAAATACGAGAAGCTCATATTTTATAATATATTTCACACTTTAAGCCAATGAACATAATGAATACTACTTGTAAATTGGATATTTTTAGATTTATTGATATGAAATTAGAGCATTTTTTATTTTTATAAGTGTCAGGCTCCCAACTCCCCTACACCTGAACCAAAATGGAATATTTGTATAAATACAGTGCCTATTTCATTCAACAACATTGAACTTCATAATAAACAAGAGCTTACCAAGAGTTAACTAGAAGCTATAACAATTATAGATATCACTTCAGAACTGTATCTATACATACATTACATTAATCCTCACCTTCTAAACTACACTACATACATACAGTTCATGCAACTATAAAAACATAAAAATATACTATTTCAACTGTGAAACACTTATTTGACACTTATCTCTACTAAAAAAAACACTTCTAAGTATGTACATGCATCTCATAGACTACAAAAATTATTTGTTTGGAAAATATGATTGTCTTTCCACTTTCCTCTTTTTAGAGAGTTATATCAAGGTCAGATTTTAATTTTGTTATTCCTGCAATCAATCTATCGAAGGTATTACCATCCAAGCTTCTAAGGTTTCTTATAAAGCTGATATGTTCCATTAAAGCAATCTACAAACCATTATGTCTTAAATAATACAAACCAAAACACATTGTATTTGATAAGTACATCTCGCCTTTCTTCAATGTCAGAGGGTAAATCCGTAGTGTGTCTACTTGTAGTCTCCTGAATAAAATGGGCCACGTCATCTTGGTAGGACAATTTTGTAGCTGTTGGCTCGTGAATATATAGTTGATCATCAGAAGAACATATGGAACCTGCAAAAGACTCGCTTCTCCCCTCAAGCAAGGATACAGCATGTATATGTTTACAAAGTACTTTTTTTATTGTATACTCTGGGCACTGGCAGTCATATGTATGTATACATATTTTACAAATATTGCAATATCCTGCTCTGCAATCGGTATCACAAAATTCTTTGCAGTTTACAATATAAAATTTCCCACTCACCGAACAAGATGATACTTTGAATTTTCCAAATTCACATATTTCTACTGTGCCAAGCATTTCCTCAGCTTTTTTGTGTGCATTCAAAGTTATTTTATGATGATAACTATTTGCATTGGGTCTCTCAACATTTATTATTCTAGTCCACATTTTCTCCTCAACTAGTTCATCTAGTAAATCCAATAATTTTTCAACCCTATAAATGAGGAAATGATTGGTTTCAAGTAATAATAATAATACTATCTATAGTATCTATGTACCTAAGATTACGTTGTCCTTTCATTTTGTTGTATTTTAATACTTTATTTAGACTTTCTATGGCCATATTAGTATTAATTCCAGCATTGATTCTATAACAGTGAGCCCACATCGTTATTCTCTCATGATTTTGGAAATAATAGCTGATAACAAATAAACATTTTAAATTTAAATTTCAAGAATATTGATATTTCTGACTTACTTCTGCAAATACTTGAGAAAATCGTTCTCGCTTTCCTTCTCTAAAAATCTGAAATAGTTTTCCTTTAGCTGCATAAACTTTGTGGGATCAGTTTCTTTCAAAATTTCTCTCATTTTCATCTTCATTTCGTTTCTATTGTGTTCCTTCTTAATTTTTGATCTGCCCTGGATGTTCCAATTTTTTACCACATGCCATGTACATAGAAGGCGTTGAGGTTTTTGACCAGTAGTCATGACTTTGGTCCAAGCATTAAAGTACTTTGGGTCATCGTCACTCATGAAGAAATCTGCTTGAATCATTTCTCCTAGCCTAGATTTGAGACCTGAAAAAAAAATTTCTTGAATTGCCTGATCTAATCTATTAGAAAGCAGAAAGGCAACAGGGAAACCCATGTTTTTCTCATCCTTCACTAGAACTATTGTAAGATCCCAATTATTTCTATTGGTTCCGTGGGTTCCATCAACGCATATGATCCGTTTAAAATCTCGCAGCTTTTTTTCCATTATCCCATTCATGTACGCTACTGCGAAATCTCCATCTCTTAAGCCAGGGTAACTTTCACCTATAAATATATATTATTATAATATTTGATGGCATCTTGCATCATAATTATGAATAATTTTATGTATTTCTCACCAATTTTTTTGTAAAAAAATGCAAAATTTGTTCCATGTTTGTTCCACTCTGCAACTTTCAATCCAGTTGCGATCATATCATCAGCATCCCTTCTTTGGTCAATGTTGAATTTCCTTATCAAATATGCTAGATCCCCTCTAGTTATTAGATTCATTCTTTGTAATTTATTATCATCTTGAATTTTCCTTGCATCCTGAATTATTCTTTCTTTCGATACTCCTGTATTCAATTTCACAACTAACATGTCCTGTACAGACTTCGATAGTCGTTTCGCTCTTAATTCGTCCTCATGCCCAACATGTGTTGAAATATATTGTACTTCTACTTGTCCTGATAAAAGAAAATAACATTCAACATTTTTTTATATTCATCAATCTTAATTTACCTTCACGTAATATTTTGACTATAATCCTTGACGGACATACTCCCTGAATATGGATACTACCACCAGACTTCATTTGACGTTTATGCTGACCAACACTTTGGAATGCTATAATTGAACATAGTCAATATTTCATAGTTCTGTGTATTAGATATTACCTCTATAATGACTCCTGTTACAAAGGTAGTTCACTGCTGTGTCTCCATTCGGAATTTTGTATCTCCTTACACAAACATAATCTACATCTCTATTTTCTTTTATACGCCATGCTTCAAACTCTTCGACATTTCTGAACGTAAAATTAATTCCTTTCATCAGAATGCCATGCAAATTTGATAAATGCTCATCCAGTTTATTATAGAACGAAAATTGCTCTTCATTGTCCTCCGTTGTACAAATAGGACATCTAATATGTTTTATCCTATCCACTTTAGTAGAACCTTCACCATGAAATTTCCTCTGATGTTTGTTTTTATTGGAAACACTGGAAAACTCCCTCTGGCATGCTTCGCAAACTAATGGATTCGATCTGTAAAACCGACAATCTGTATATTTTAAGTATACAATCATATAAAATCTTACCTCACAGAATCCATAATAAAAGTTCAATCCTGTTGCAACACTTGGATTCAGCCAGATTCAGCAAAAAGAATTAAGTATCTTGACTTGAAACTCTCAATCAATCGTTGAAACTATTCAGTGTCCATGCAGCCACCAAACAAAGAAATGAAGAAACAGTAAACAGTACAACGGTCTATAACCCATAATAGGCTTGTTCGGGACAGAGATATAGAGGGAAAGAGAATGAGCTTCGACCACTGCGCATCCAAATTTTGGGGGACACTACTGGGTCCGCCATATTCTACAATAGTCGAATTTAAGCGAATAACCGGAACAGTGCGTTTAAGACCAATCCCTTGCTATTATAACCGATCGGTTATGTTTAGCAAGGGATTGGTCTTCTTAACCGCACTGTTCCGGTTATTCGCTTAAATTCGACTCTTGTGACGTCATTTTCGTCTATTCTGTGGTCCTTTTGATTTAAATTTCGAGCGTTTGCGAATTCAGTTGCTTGTGTCTCATGAATTTTGATGTTGATTTGAGATATTTCTAGTGTTCCAATCCAACTTCCAACAGGATCAATCGATCAATAATTAGTTTTCATAGGTTATGGTTGCTTCATTCACTTAAACATTTCAGTTTTATTCATTGTTATGTGTTCTTGAAAGTTTCCTAAAGGAGAACTACAAAAAGTATGGTTGAATGTGCTTGGAATTAATGAAAATACTTGGAATTGGTCTACCAATAAAGTAGTTTGCTCTGAGCATTTTTTGCAGATCGATTTCAATAAATCGCATTCTAAAAGAAGATGCCAATACCTACCATCTCACTAGTTGGATGATTCAATGAATAACGAAGGTACATTATCAAAATCGTACTTTCCATCAGAATAATCAACAAATAAAGATCAGTTAAATACCTTATCACCTCCTGAATCATCCATTAATATGAAGAATATCAAAGAGGAAAAAAAAATTAAGTTATCGTCAAGGTGAAAATAATTTCTAATTTCTTTTAGTAAAATATGTCATTAGTTTTTGGTTTGTATAGTGTTAGCAATACTTCTATCATCTATCCACACTCTCTTACTTCTTGCAAGCTATTATAAACTCAAATTGTTTCAGAAATAAAGGTGACAAAAGTACCTCTTCAACAAGTACGAGCAGTAGTTCAAGAAGATGAAAAATCCAATTCATCAAGTCTATACATAGTTATAAGTAGTTAAATGTCTATGTCTTTGTTGTGTTACTTTGAAAAATAGGACCTCTGATGGAACAATATTACATTATTTACAGTATCCCGCCATCAAAACTTAAAAGCCAGACATCCTGCATGCCGAAAGAGATTGTATAAGGCTAATAAAAAAACATTGCTGCATTGAAAAAGAAAGTAACAGTGATATGGAAGCTGTTATGAATTTCTTGAATAAAAACCAGCAGCACTCTAATAATGCAGTTGACTATTTACAAAGCACTTACGATAGTGTACCTCATATACTAATGAGGCGATATTTAAAAATATTGAAAGAGAAACCATATCTTACGAGGCTTGTCCACCTGTACTTCAACAATTTGCTGCTACTTTGCAATTTTATTCTGCAAAAGCATATGAGACAGTATAAGGAAAGAATTTGCCATGTCATTACCACACCAAGCCACAATACGAAAGTGGTTCCAGAATATTAATTGTTAACAAGGGTTCATTTTAGTAGCATTTAATGGACTGCAAGCTAACATTCAGGAATATTATATGTTCAATAGGGAAGTAGTTTGTTCACTTATCGTTGATGAAGTTTCTATGAAAACGCAACTAGATTTTGATGGACAACAATCAATTGAAACCTACTTCTGAAGCTTTTATACTTATGGTTGTTTGTCATAATGAACACTGCAAAATTCCTTCTTCATTATATCCCTCACTGCAAGAGAAAAAGCAAATATTGTGGAAGAAAGTCTCATACGATTATATGAAATATATGTCCAAATAACATTGGTGACCTGCGATGCTCAAATTATAAAGAATTATTGCGTTTAGTATTTTAGGCTGTATTGCCACTAGTAACCAGGTGCACTGTGAGTTAGAAACAAAGATGATTTAATCATTTGAAGAATTGATTGATTTTCTTTTGTAAAGCTACTATCCATTTATCTCTAAATATTTGTTATGACTCTCATTGAACATTTCATTTTGAGCTAAAACAACATGCAACACATGTTACTGAGTAGGTAATGATTGAAGGATACTGATTGACTTCATGTTTTTTTAAGAGTGATATACCTGAAAATATAATCAATATCAATATGAATTTGTTTTATTTATCAAAATATTCCTGTAAAATCGACAGCTCGACAAGAAGTATATGTTGGAGTTTTTGCGCGTATGTTCTGGGGAACATACGCGTTAGGCCGCTCGTACACCAGCACGACGCGACCGCAACGCTACCGCGACGATACTTTTTAACGAGGAAAATGCGTCGCGTCGCCGTATCCTTGGTGTGGGCGCTTCTATGAATTACCACGTACCGCTACTGCGAAGCGACACGAAGTCGCGGTCGCGTCGTGCTGGTGTACGAGCGGCCTTATAGTTTTGCCCAATGAAATTTAATTCTGTGGTGCCGTCCGGCCGGCCGTCCGTTGCCACGATAATTTGAGAACGAAAAGAGCTAGCGACTTGAAATTTTCAGGGTGGGTGGCGCATCGTAATACGACGGATAAGTTCGTTAATGGGCATAATCGGCCCAGTGGTTTCCGAGTAATAATTTTGTTTTCAACCAAAATAAATCCGATCGAATTTAAACTTGGTGAATAGTTGTAGAATATAGACCTAAGCACGTTTGTGAAATTTTGTGAGAATCGTATTGCTAGAAAATTATTAAAAAATATTTTTGTTGTCACGATAACCTGAGAACGGAAGGAGATAGCGGCTTGAAAATTTCAGGTTAGGTTGTGCATCTGAATGCGACATTTGAGTTTGTTTATGAGCATAATCGTCCAAACGGTTTTAGAGTTATAGCCATCTAAAATTTTCTGAAATTTGGTAGTTTTTTGTTCCTCATTAACTCGAAGAATACAAAACCGATTGAATTCAAACATTACTATTAGTTGAAGAATACCAACGCGAAAATTCTCGCAGAATTTCGTGAGGATGGTATAACTAGAAAATTTAAAAAAAAATAGTTGAAAATTATTGAAAACAAATCTATATATCATAAACTATTCGTCCGGCATGGCTGAAATTTTGGAACAGCCTTCAGAACCTAACTCTACTGCAGAATTCCAAGTTTGAACACGATCGGATCTATATTGTTGGAGAACCGCGCAGCCTTTTGTGAGTTCGGTAGGAGATGCGAATCGTCGTATGTATGATATGTTGTCTATGGTCGTATTTTTGCGAGAACCTTCAGTTCAAAAATAAAAATATGAATGTCATGATGACATATCTTTTACGCGTATGTTATGGGAAAATCGTATTATGTATTTCATCACAAATCTATGGGAGATGATAGCCCTACATCGCATGCGCCCCGTTTTAACCTCAACATCGAATCTGATCTGAATGCTGAATGTGATCAAAACACAAATGGAGTTCCAAAATGGTTGTCACAGCGGGATGGGTACAGTTCCCCGCGTCCTGGTTTGGAACTCAAATTATACTATAAGTTTTAAAAAATAGTTATTAAGGAAGACGCAAGACTCTCAAATTATATTAGTGTAATGTTTTTGGGCTCTAGTTTTGAAGGATTACCTGGATAAATTAGAGTCAGTGTTGTGACTGTTAAGTGCACGTGCCAATCCTTGGTGATCGGTTCATCCGAGACTCCCGCAGGTCCCAGGGACACCAAGGATTACTTGAGACCTCACACATGCAAATATTGGATACTGGATTTTGGGCACATAGCATAACTGCTGAGCCTAAGCCTCCACAACGGTAATGTGTCGGGGGTCTGCCGATGCTCGTTGTGGAGAATGAGAATTGAATGAATGAATGAAAAAACACAAATACAAAACGTAAACAAAATATTCTCAATCCACGAAGTACGAACGAGTATTCCTTCTGTTGAAAATAATCGAGATTACCTTGTATTTGAAGATTGGAGGAATCTAGAAATATTGTTTACGTATGTGAAAGAAATTCCAAATTATGGAGAACTGTGGAAAAGTTGTTCAGAAAGAAGATATCTGGTATATGTCCTTCAGGATTTCTGGCTAAAAATCAGCAGTAAGTAATAGAAGTGAATTGAATGAATTACTTTACTCAGAGAAATCCAAGTCTTAATATTTTCTTTCAGGTTGAAATGAATTAAGGTCCAGTTGACGTAGAGCAAAAAAGTAATGCTTTTCGACAAATAGAATGCATGAGTTACTCTTGGAGTTACTGCAGATAGAATTCTTAAAAACAAGGTATATGGAACTTAGTCGATTGAATATTTGTGAAGATTAAGTATACCTCATGAGAAAATTTAATATTGATAAGAGGCAACCAAGATGACATGAACACTAATAGCGTATTCCATTGGTAGAACTCGTGCGCACTGAGTGCATGAATCGTATTCCATTGGGGAATTTCGTCAAGCATTTTGACACATTTTGACGTCCAGTGCAACATTTTTTGCACTCAGTGCGTGCTCAGTGCAGCACTGGTGCTGCCAATGGAATACGCCATAAAATTTCTGCACCTACCCTATTATTCAGATTTGGCCCTTAGCTACTTGTACCTGTTTACACATAACATTTGCATAATACTATTGCACAAAAAAAAACAGTTGAATTACGCTTAGACCAGTGAATTTTGAACACTTTTCTGTTTTCCTGATATCATGGGTCTCTTACGATCCATCATCAGGGTGTGTGGATGCCAGCGTGTACCTATATAATAGGAATCTTAACAAAACATTTTAATTTTTCTAATTGCAGAATATTTTAAAATATGGGAGTAGAAGGTGATGCAATATAACATGTGTGTAGGTATGTGCGATTGGCTCAGTGGTAGAGTAATTGACTTGGGAGCGGAAGCCCCAAGTTCAATTCAGAGGCTAGGAAAGAAATTTTCTAGTCACGGTAATCGCCACCATTCGCTGTTGGGTCAAAAATTAACAGTGCTGTGCCTAAGGTGGCGTAAGGACACAGTGACAAAGCCTACACAGAACACAACTGCTTCTCCTAACTCAGGGCAAGCTCTTAGAGCTTATGAGGGGTCTCCTTGTGGAAGACCCAGGAGGATCAGTATAATAATAATAATATATTATGTATATTGTTTTCCTGTGGAACTTCAGGTATATGTTTCTTAAATGCTTGTTGCTTAGCATGCTTAACAATGAATACCTCTGAAGAACAGATTTTACTAATATTATAATAGAATGGCTTGATAATTCAACGCTAACTTTGAAAATGATGTATCCTAGTGTTGCGGAGGAAAATCCAAGTATATTTTACAACGAGAAGTAGTATATAAGGAAATGGAGAAAGTCAGTTATCATATTTTAATAATAATCTATATACAAGTATTTATCCTCCCTGCAATGTTTCACGAATCCTCCATGATTATGTGGGCAGCAGTGGTCCAAACTCGAAAAAATGCATTGCATGCTGCTTGATGTAGAATTGAATTTTCAAAATGAATGTTATTCTTGATCTCTCTTGAAGTAAATAATCGAATATGTTAATAGAGTTTTATTCGAAATTATTTCCTTTGTTTGTATTACGGCTTCAGTGAGGTATACAATTTTTTTGTTCACTGAGGGCTGATATATTTTACGACCTGTAAACTGTCAAGTAGCCTTACCGAAAGGAAAGTAATCTGTAAATGTTCACTTTAAAGGGGATCAGTAAATTCAACGAGCACATAGTTGACGAATACTTTACGGAGAGGTTGAATAAATCGGCCCTTAGTAGATAGTATAAAACAATATATAGATTGGTATCTAAATAAATGACTCTTATTTTCACAATAACTCTTTTCCCCTAACCCATGAAAACAAATTTTCACAGACAATTTACATGAATCATTAGCTTCAAACGTTTATTATCTTGAAATACAAATGAATAAGTGGAAATTTAATTTTAATATTTCAATATTGAATGGAATATTTAGAGTTTATCTATAATTTCAGATATCTCATCTCATCAACGATTGACAAAAGTATTGAAATTGATTATGCATTAAACGATGTGTTCAAATGTCAAATTATTACCATATTCCATATCGACAGACAATTAAAAAGGTTTTTTTATTAAATATTTAAAACTGTAATTAGTTCTTTGAAATACCATTGAATGAAGAAATTCTTGTAAGTTAACAAAATATCTTTATTTGAACAGTAAAAATGCATCATTTTATTAAAATGATAGTTTGACTATCCAATAATTGCTTATTTTCTTTATAATATTTTTGCTGTAAGTCAGTATAGCTTAGAACTTTCAAAGTAACGTCCAACAAGAACAGAATGGACAATAGAATTCATCTTGGTAAATTCGATTAAGAAGAGTCTCCAATACAGGAGAATAGACAATAAAAATCATCATGGTGAATTCGATTGAGAAGAGTGTCCAATACAGGAGAATAGACAATAGAATTCATCATGGTAAATTCGATTAAGAAGAGTGTTCATTACAGGAGTATGGACAATAGAACATACGCGCAAAAGCTCCTGACTTCACGTCAGTGCTTGAACCAATTTTTATTGGATAACACGCGAACTTGTTGCAACTAAAAAAAGTTATTTGTGTCTCTATAGCAAGTCACAATTTTCATTTGTTGTAATTAAAGTTTTTTCTCAGTGTAGTAGTTAGTATTAAGGTTGGTTTATGCTGGCTGGTAACTTTAACTTAATCCTATATATACAGGGTTAGTCTTTGACCACTGCATTAATTTCAACCAAAGATTGAATCAAATGAAACACTTTTTTCATTTACCATTTTTCCAGATTCGGCTCAGGCAAAAAGTTACAAGCGTTTAAAGATTTCACAATGTGCTAATACACTCCCGCATATAAATTATCTATGACATTGTTGGCGGACGAGAATAAGGCATGGTAATAACGTGGTTTACAGCTTGATTCTGGATTCCAACGCTCATGGACGGATCCATAAAAGTAGTGAAATTTCTGGAGTTTTCCATTTTAAAACATTCAATGAAGAAATTCTCGAATACGGTGCGTTTAAGGAGAAATTATGAAGAATAATTTAATGTTCTAAAACGATGGAATATTCTTGAAATGACTCAAGAAAAACTTTATATGCTTTCTTTATGCTGATTTCGTTTAGTTTTATGAATCCACGAGTCCATAACTAGAAAACCAGTAGAAGTAGAAAATAACTAACAGTTGGAAAATATGTATCATAGTTATAGGGAACTTTACGCCAACATTCATTTTATTCGAAAAAAGGATGTCAAAGCTACAAAATAAAAAGTGATTTTTTTTTCAAAATTTCAACAGCCTGTATCTTTTTACCTGAGCTGAATTTGGAAAAATGTTAAATGAAAAAAGTGTTTCATTTGATGAGAGGAATCTTTGGTTAAAATTAATGCAGTGGTCAAAGACTCACCCTGTATAATATATATAGACATAGATTTTTAGTGTTATGGCTTATAATCAGACTAAAGAACCCGTTAACTTATTAATTATTATTATTAATAAGCAAATGGATTCTTTAGTTTCAATATAAACAATATTCCTAGAAATATATGTTTCAATTTTTAAGTTAAGGGTTAAGTTAAAGTTACCAGCCAGCATAAACCGGCCTTTAATCATAGTATGTCTAGGCGTAATGAGAGCGAACTGCGTGACAGAATTGAAGATTATTCCGAGCTATAAATCTCTAGCCCAGGTATTGGCGATGACTTCGAGTCGTCAGGTTCCATCAACTGCGAAGGTCTCTTTTGTTGAGGGACGCTGTAAGGGCAGGACGAAGAACTACCCTAAGGAATTGTGAGAAGTTTTTCAGTGAGTAACTAACAAGAACTGAAATCTCACACTCCTGAGAGTGCGGGAGTGTGTTCTGTGGTGCGGGCCCTCTCAGGGTAGTCTGCAGAAGATTGTTTTCCACACAGGGACGCAAAACAAGAGGACGGCCAAAAACCATTGCTCACCAAATTTACCGCCCCAGGCTTAAGCCGTAGACGTATTAAATAGGATAATACCTCTATGGCTTATGCCTACTCAGCCTGCCTCTAAATTCGTCACTATTTGAGGGGGTACAGATGTTTGAAACGGATGGAGATTGCCTGCTTTAAGGCCGATTTCTCAATTGCCAGTTAACTCGAGATTGCGAGTTACGCATGTATTTAGCGATATTCATGAACGCGTAACACTCGGGTTACCCGCAACCTCGAGTTAACTCGCAATTGAGAAACCGGCCCTAATACTGACTATACCCTAATTAACAGTCCATTATCCCCAATTTTGAAGTGGAATAATGGTTGCCCGGATATAAGTGAACAAATCTTTAATAGTCAATAACGTCCCTTGCGTGAAATAAACATTTTTTTAAACGTGCGTCAGCGCCAGTAGTGTCCAGAGTATAGTATGGAGTAGTGCACGGTGGTAGAAGAAAGGGGAGGAAGCTTATCCTATATTCCCCTAGCAATCAACCTGTCACATAAAATCCGCCATATTGGAATAGGCAAATCCTTTGTTAAAGACATTAATTGGTGTTTTCTATAGTTGGAATTCTGGATTCCAATAGAACATTGCACACAACAATATGTTTTTTACGTGAGAAGTTTCGATCTTTATGCCCCTTCCACTTCCTTCTACCTCCATGGAGTAGAGTAGACCATGGGCCTGTCTCGCAATTGAGAAATAGTAGTGGTATACTAACTAAAATGTTTTGCCTAGCAGTTGGCTATTGACGGGCTTTTCACCAATTTCCATTGTACTTACTTATGGGACTATAGGTACTCATTAAAAAAAAACAATTTAATTATTGCAAAAACACCTGCACTAATGCATTAATAATCATATCCAGTATCTGCAAAGGTTAATAAAACATTTATTTGATAAAATACAGATCACTTTATTATAAACAGGTATTAATCATAACTAAAACATGAAGAAAATTCCTGAATATTGGTACTAAAATAAGGAGAAATATATATCGAGAAGATGAATTAAACATAGCAACTCAATAATTTGGAGGATACGAATTGTTCAAACTAATACCAGACAAAATAATAGATTTGTTCCAAAATCGTTCAAAACAAACAACATCGTATTTGCTTAGTTTTAGGCAATGTTAGAACAAATCTAATATCAATCAATGACTACTTCATATTTCTCCTTCTTCATATATAGATATTTCAAAATTAAAACTCCCACACAACTTCTTTACTAACAATATCTGAAATATTGAGCAAATAAATTCAATAAATAGTCATAAACTGACACATAATTGGAAATTATATGACAAATCACCTGATATATTTCAATCTCGCATGAAGTAATTTGAATCAGGTATCCCATAAAATGTAATCATTATTTCAGTATTCGTAGGTAGAGGTAGTGATGATTCACTTAGCAATATTTCATCTCAACTGAAATAATTTTCGGAGAGATATATTATCACAATTGAATGAACAGTATTACATATTTTCAGATATTCTTAGACTGTATGACAAAACTCAATAAACTTTGTTCTTAATTATGCAAAAAATAACGTTGTAGATATAGTGCGTCTACGTTATGTATTATATTCACATAGCTAAGCCATTTTATTAATGATTGATGAATGTAATGTATTCAATTGATTTGTCCATCTATCTAAAGCACTATATCTTGCCGAATTCACGCTAGTACGGTCTAGAAGTAACACCGAGTTCACTTGATCCATTCTCCCCTGAATTGTACTGAAAAAAAAACAGAGTTATATTGGATTTATACGCTGGACACGTCACTACACAGCATATAAAAATAATTCAATGGGTATTAGTGGTAAATCGTGAACAGGAGAAACATCGAGACCAATACAGGTAAGAAAGTCGGAACATATGAACAACTTAAAAAATAGACAAACAAAAATAAAAAATAGCAGAACATGTATGTACAATCCATGGACATCACATGATAGATTGGAGGAAAACAAAGATTCTGATTGAAAGGAAACTTAAGGAGTCGACCTTATTTGGCTTGATTTGTTAAAAGAGTTAGAACTTGGGAATTTGTCTGTGAAGTGGAACCATGTTTTTTTTTTTTTTTAATACTGCCAGTGTGACAAATTTCAGAATATGTGTTCATTCAACACCAAATAATTCCGATGATTTTGGTTAAGTATCTGATGAAGGAATATGATTTAGGCTCTGAAACATTGCTAAAAAGATATTTTATCGTTGGTGTTGTTTTGTTACTGTTTATTAGGCAACATTGCTTCTGACAAATATCTTGTTTGTAATGCAGAATCAATTCCAAAAGAATACATTCTTTTTAATATAGCGATTTCTACAGAGTTAGGGAGAAACCAAGAAAAAAACATTGAATTATTACTATGCGTTAAATGTGGCCAATTTGATTCTGCCTGTCTGTTTATAAACACTACTATACTATAATTTACAGGTTAAATTAAAAGCTCGAATGATTTGAAGCTTCACTGGTACTTCAGCCAATCACATTACAAGAAGACAATTGCTTCACAACTAATGGCGTATTCCATTGGCAGCACCAGTGCTGCACTGAGTGCAAAAAATGTTGCACTGGACGTCAAAATGTGTCAAAATGCTTGACGAAATACGATTCATGCACTCAGTGCGCACGAGTTCTACCAATGGAATACGCTATTAATGTGTTTGAATCAACATGTATTGAAATCCCGTTTACAATATTGAATGAAAAAACAGTTTTTCGAAATTTGGAGAAAGTGAATGGAATTGTAATGAATATACTACCTTTATAACCTCTCACACAAACGAAAACAACTGGCATATATGTTTAAAGAATAATCATCATAGATTAATTAATATGACTTATTATCCTTCGAAAAGCACTTACTTATCCAATATACAGGATACTAAAAGGTTCTCCACTTCGGTAACATCGATGTTCAATTCTCTGGATATAAAAGGTATCCTTATCCTAGTATAGGGTTTGATTAGCTTTATAAGTACTTGTGTTCTTATATTACGTAAAAGATCTGAAAAAAAAGTCATTTTGGAATTATTTAAACAACAAGTTAATCAACTCACCTTCAATATGTTCCCTAATAAATGGATCATCCATTATGTTTTGTCGGTTTAATTTCAATATGCTCTCAAAGTCATTTATATCGTTTGTTTGGTAAGCATTGACCAAATTCGTCATTGCTAAAATTTCTGGGTCGTTTTTGTATGGTTTAGCTTCTTGGGAATCGAATGGATTGATTCCAGATTTCATCAACCTACAAAAAAACATTTCTAGAGTTACCAAGAACAGTAAGAACATTGCGATTGACATTTTTTAGATTAAACATCACAACATTTCACCACTCTGTTAAGTTTCTGAGATATTCTTTAGAATTTCAACCGCCAACATCCAACCCCTAAATCAGGTGTTCCCAAACTTTTCTGTACCATGAGCCCCTTCCTGTTGAAATATCGATCTCCCACACCCAAGTGAGAATTTGATCCAAATGAAAACTTCACAGTATCGTTTCGGAGTAATACTAGATTTTTGTACCAAGTAATTTTTTTTATTTTTGGGTGAACTATGAAAATTACTTGGGAGGGGTGTTTCAAAGACTTGTATTTAAGAAAATAATGAAATGGGACAACCTATTATAAACTATTTCTAATGAGTATTCCGCAAAAACTGCACCATAATTCAATAAAATGAACAGAAAATATTCCACTATTTTGATAAAATTTTGATTGGATCTTCAAATTCTGCTGAATTTAAAAAACCCAAACTTCAGACAAAATATCAGGACAGAGTTTGAATGGTAAAACAGATAATCATAAAAGGCTACTTACATATTTGCTAATACTAAATACTTGAGACAAGTGGTGCGTCTTGGACTTCCTGATTCATCATAATTTTTGAAGGCCTCAAAGAAATCTGTGTGAGCTTTTTCGAACTCCTGTTCACGCAAGTGCATTTTACCTCCACATTCTAGTTAATAACACGATCATCAGTAAAGAAATGAAATATGTAAAAAGAAAGGGTCTGAATCTAAACTACACACATTGATAATGTCAAGGTATATTCTTTCAAATAGACTCTATTTTCTAAGTCATGAAAAAAGTGCTCTTCATAACTCATATGGAAAGACTGAAACCTACAACTTCAGGTAGAAAAGACAGCATTGTTACTAACTACTCTGCCAAAGTGAGGAAGAAACTCAAATCATATTCATAACAACATTGGTTGGTTAAAAATCTTGCAAATAAGCAAACTGGAAAGTAGGACTTACCACGGATAACACCCATAATCAGCGGATGAGGAATAGCAGACTTAATGTGCAAGGATTGTTCATATAAAGCTTTCAACTTCTTGTTATTTTTCTGGGCAGTATACATCTGAATTTCTAGAGCATATATTTCCAATAATTGTGTACCCTTTTTCAAATCATCTTCACCATCATCAGTTTGACAAGACTGGTGTAATTGCTTCAATATTTTCGCTAACTTAGTGAAATCGCCTCTATCGTAGTATAATTTTCCTAATTTGGTATTTGTTTTGAACCACAGTCTATCATTTTTGGCATCTTTCAATGCTTCTAAGGTGGTCTCATAAAAATCCTGCAGCAGCTCCATCTGCGACATAAAAAATTATATAAAAGCTATAATCTTGCCTTTACTGAAACCTTTACATTTTTTGAGGTCGATATATAGTCGAGAATGGAATTTATTGATTTCTCACTATGGTTCCTTGTTACAGCACTTTTGATGTAAGTTAAAAGTTGTTTATATCGAGCCATCATTTGCTCAAAATTTCCCTGAAAAATATTGAATTAGAAATGAAGTGTTAATAAAAACACCATCAATTACTAATTTAAAATTAATTTTAATCATTTGTTTGAGTGCTTTGAAACCCCATTCGCCCTTTTCTCCACTTTCTAGATCCAAAACTTTTTGAAACGAGAGAAGAGCAGCCTTGGGTTCTTCTTCTTTCAAAGATTTACTATTATAATATTGGTTTTCTAAATCTACATCTGGTTCGGAGTTACTGTCTTCTGAGTATTCCTGTAAAAAATAGTTGTTTTAGAAAAACAATATATCTACTAAGAATGTACTGTTAATAACAATTTAGTTCACAAAATGGAACATAATATTAGTTCTTCAACACTTGAGGTCAACTGTAAAAGTATTTATCGTATAGAATGAGACAATCAATAATGAAATCATTTTATGCTTTCAGATTAAGGAATGTCCTAGATCACCACTATTCTTGTAAGACCCAAGTTGGAACTTAGGTAAGTCAGAAGTTCAAATCAAAAAGTTCATAAAAACAGGGGTTGACTATGGGTTTCAAGAATAATCGGTTGAAAATAGGCTCTAATTTTTATTCAGTAGAAAGATAACTTGGGCTTTAATGAACAAAATAAACAATATTTGAGTATGTTGTTATCGACATGTTATAGAAATTTGAAATTCATATTAGGTTAAACTTGCCAATCCATAATCCTCTTCATCTTCACACATAAAATCGTCCTCAGGATCAGACATTATGATTATTTCTAAGCTTTTCTTTAAATAATTACTAAAAAAATCACAGGCTTTGAGGTGTTAGGCTAAGAAACTTGCATAAAAATGTACACAGAGTATCATTCCAATAAAACAGAAAAATACTTATGCCTGTCAAACTTTTCTGTGATTATATGTTTTCTGTATTTTTGGTCTCGTAATAATCAACGATTTCTAATTCATCGATTTATGTGTTAACGAGTGGATTCAGATCTATCAAAACTTATTTGTTGAATATTTGTATTGTATATATCATTTAAATATTTGTTCAGTTCAGAATTATAATCAAGGATATAAATCAGGAATATGCCTCCACCAGATCCGTATAATTTTCTTTGCTTTTGCTATTTGGTGGATACGCTTTTGAATTTTTACCATGACCTCTTACCTATAATATTATTAATTTTACAAAGATTCCGATTGGATAAGGTATAAATCCAAATAAGTATGTAATGCATCAATTCATGTGTATGGATATAGTAATTCTGCTACAACACAAGTGGTAAGTTTCCAATAAGATATCGAGGATTTAAGGTTTAACAAAATACAAATAACTGAGTAGTCAATTCTAAAACTGAAAAATTTCGCTGATTAGCTTTGTCACATTTTTCATATTTCCAGATAATCAATGCTGTGTTTTAATGAATATTTTAGAAGAAATTATATTGCTTATCAATGTTGATCAATCAGAGGAAAATATAAGTGGTACTTTACTGATGACCAGCTTGAAAAAAAGAAATTGCAATATTTTGATATTATTTATTATTGATGTTTTAATTTACCTCCCTCCCCCTCAATTACCCAACACTGACTAGGTCATTGATGAATTTCCTACCTATATTAACAAAATGAAGATCTTGATATCAAAATTTATTAACGAATTAATACAAGGTCTGAAATATGTAATTTTACTAATTGCATCGGAACAATTTGTCAATGAATTTTTTTCTTGATGAGAAAACAATATGGAACATTTAAAACCTATTTACTGTACAGAAGGAAATAATATCAACATTGAAATTCAAAATCCCCATCATCATAATCGTCACCAATCGGGTCTCTCACTGTATCTGAAAAAAATATGATTATATGAAAGCAGTCCCTAAAAAACACAATTGAAAACTTTTACAATATTATTCTTTTTTAGATTCTATACATCCATTGCTATGTAGTTAGATATTGAACAAAAACGATCGAAATTTGAACATAGAGATGTTCTTAGGAATTCAAGTAATAAATTATCATATTCCATATACTGAATTCCGAGAACATCCCCTCCAATTCATTAAACCACATCCAATATACCCTATTTTACACATTTCGTGCGATTATTGCGTTTATACTCACTACAAAAGTAACTACACTCTTGTCCACTACAGTTTTTGTCGTCTGACATGTTTTAGAAACAAAGTTTCCATCTTCAAAGTCGAAGCGTTACTAAAGCATAGGTGCTATCAATTTCTGCATTTAAGAATGGGTTGACATTATACCCTTAGTCATAAACCGATTAGTGAGAATAATGAGTTGTTAATAGATCATAGATCATTATTCAGTAAAATATCTTAATAATTAAATGTTTAGATTGCAACAAGTGCTACCTCGGGCAAACAACCAGAAACATTCTCACTCGGTATAAAGAACATACGGGACACATTCGGAACAACAACATCGATAAATCTGCTGTTGCAAATCACGTTTTAACAACTGGCCACTCAATTTCAATTTGTTGAAAAATTCCAATAAAGTTCTACTTAGGAACACTTGAAGGGATCGAAATGTATAAGAGAAAATATATTCTCAATAATGATCTAACCCCCCTATTAACAACTCATTATTCTCACTAATCGGCTTGTGACTAAGGGTATAATGTCAACCCATTCTTGAATGTAGAAATTGATAGCATGCTTGAGTAACGCTTCGTCTCTGAAGATGGACACTTTTTGTAGTGTTTATAATAAGTCCACAGTCAACTCAAACTATATTGCGTTTATATATAGATTTCAAAAAGTAGTAGGGTTTTTTAAATAGCAACCTTAACTTTTTGTGCCAGAAATGGCACAAGCTGAGGATGATTTGGTCAGTGACAGGTTTTTTCATCAAATCTTTTTTATTATAGGAACAGAATGTTTAAACTTATTGAATTCGAATTTTTCCGAATTTATCTTAAATAAAATGAAGTATTTGATCTTTATAATAATAAATTGGCAATACCAAATCATTCTCAGCAACTAAACATTCATCCATTTCTGGCACATGAAGTTAGGCTTGCCATTTAAAACATTCTACTACCCTCCATTCCTCGTAAAGGGTTCATGAGAAACTCCTTAGTTTTACAGGGTGCGGCAAATCAAACAGTGCGCATTTGAAAGTCTATTAAAAAAAAACGAAGCAGCTTACAAAAATGAAGTTTAATTTATTTTCTTCAGTACATCATACCATTTTATGTATTAAGTTTAAAAAATTACATTAGAAAGATGATGGCTGCCAGTAGCGATACATTGATCTAGCCGATTTCTGAAGTTTACTGTCGCATTTTGGCACATTTCGACTGATACGGAGGCCTGATTCACTCTTTGAGATTTAACAAGGTGTGAGTCCAATTTTTGAACATGCTTCAGGTAGCCCCACAAGATGAAGACGTAAATGTTCAAATCAGGAGAGCAGACAGATGTTGCGTCTCTCTGTGGGGTGGCCCGAGCGCTCACAGGTATTGAGCTTATTCGACTTCTTCTTGTGTCACTACCTGAAGCAAAAGGTTCTCAAAAATCGGCCTCACACCTTGGAAGAACTCAAAGAGCGAATTTCTTAGGAAATCGGCGCAATAGAATATGTCGAAATGCGTCAAAATGCGGACGAAAACGCCTTCATCCATATATCGCTGCTGGAGGCCATAGAATTTTTAATGTAATTTTCAAAACTTGATGCATAAAACGGTATGATGTATTGAAGAAAATAAAATGAACTCCTTTTCTGTAAGTACCGTCGTTTTTTCTAAATAGACTTTCAAAACTGCACTGTTTGATTTGCCGCACCCTATACATGCAAAGTTGCGTAATTCAGAATTAAATTTAACCTGTTCTAGCATTTTCATACAAAATGGTAAATACCGAAGGTATGAATTTTGTGCATTATTTTGTACTCGCTCGGTATATAGACCAGGATCGATAATTTGTGAAACCGAAAAAAATTATAGTAGAATGAAACCCGCTGTAAAAGGAAGAGAATATAACAAAAATGATAGGAATAATAATTTACGGGCTATCTGAGGTCGAGAAGGGGAAGGGGGTGAGTTTTTAAGGGTAAAAAACGGTTTATCTCGATTTCCGGCAAAACTACAAGTCCTATGGAAAAAAGTTAAATGACAAAGTGGTAGGTAATAAAAAGATCTACAACTTTTTTCAAATAACCTCAAAATTTATGTGAAAAATCAAATAACCACGTTTTTGGTTTTCAATATTTATCTTTCACAAAAAAAAAATTTCCACCAAATATGGTAAAAACTTACCTTTTTATGTCCCAGATACACTGTAATTTTTTTGAATTAGAATTTTTTTTTCAACTTAATTTGATTTAATATCGAAAAAGCATCCTAATTTTCAATAAAAAATTCTCACGTCAAAATATCTGCTTTTTTAAAAAAGTAGGTGGGCTTTATGTTCCTTGAAATCTCTACTTTCTGATGGTCTGAAATATACATTACTATGGTGAATTCTCTCAGAAAATGCTACGAAGTAACAGGCAGTAAGGCCCAGACCCTCAAGCCCCTTCCCCATTTCTCTATGAAATACGTTTTGATGGGCTAAAATTATCCGTAGGCCACTCAGGTATACAAGTTATCTTAAAATACCAATAAATAGGCATCTACACATATAATTTAGAGAAGATTCTACAACTTTCTCAAAACATTGTGGATGTCTTATTAAATATTAACTTTATTAACTTAGCATTTTCCGGGAAATTTACCATAGTAATGTATATTTTTTTTACACCATCAGAAAGTAGACTCCAATGAACAAAAAGCCCACCTACTTTTTTAAAAAAGCAGACATTTTGACGTGAGAATTTTTTATTGAAAATTTGGGTGCTTTTTCGATATTAAGTCAAATTAAGGTGAAAAAAAATATTTGAAATCCAAAAAATTACAGTGTATTTGGAACATAAAAAGGTAAGTTTTTACCAAATTTGGTGAAAAAATGTGTAAAAGATTAATTAAAAACCAAAAACGTGGATATTTGAATTTTTCACATAAATTAAATGAATATTATTTGAAAAAAGTGCATATACAAAAGTTGTAGATCTTTTCATTACCTACAACTTTGCCATTTAGCTTTTTTTCCATAGGACTTGTAGTTTTCCCGTAAATAGAGATAAACCGTTTTTTACCCTTAAAAACTCACCCCCTTCCCCTTTCCGAACTCAGATCGCCCGTAAATTATTTTTCCTATCATTTTTGTTATATTCTCTTCCTTTTCCAATGGGTTTCATTCTACTATAATTTTTTTTCACTTTTTACCATTTCTAAAGGCTTCGACCCTGGTCTAATATGAAAATGAGTTGGATAAAGTTAACCCATAATAGTGCACTTACCATTTTCGTGAGGACAGGGCCTAAAAGTAAAATGAAAAATAGTATTTTCATCCAATCTATCGACTGAAACTCTACAATAATCTTTAGGTGTTTCCACAATTCTAGCACCCAATGGAAATACACTGATGTTCTCTCGATTCGTATCCAAGCCTGACAGCGGTTTGTATTCAACCTTACAACGATAATTTATTTCAGGATGCCCAATCTTATTTGATCTGCATCTGAAAATGATGCATTTTCTCTCTTCGTCATTTTCAGTTGTAATCGAGATAATTTTCCTGTTATTCAGTATAACGATGTTGATGCGTTTCTTGATTATGCTGAATTTTATGTCGCTGTAGTGAATTTGAAATGGACTCGGTAGAATGTATTCGTTATGGTTTTCCCTCACATGTGCCACCATTGACTTTCCATCGTCATCTTGCCAATCACAATTTTCCCCTTTTTTCAAAAACCATCTATTTACTGTTGATATTGGACAAGCGAAAATTCTCTTGGAACATTGAACCTCGTGTATTGAGGCTGGAATGTTGAAAGTAGTGAAATACTCGCAATACTTACAAGGAAATCTTACAAATGTCACGATATCCTCGTATAATCTTTGTGGCAGGAGGAGTCTATCATCTTTTATAAAATGTTTTCTGTCTTGGTAACAAAATCCACAGAGAAATCCACGCGCTGGATTCAAGAAAACTGGTGGCATTACAATGAACCAATCGCAAATGTAGCACATGCATTTTTTTTCATTAGGGGTTAATATCACCTTTTCTGCATTGAGATCTTTGAAAGTAAACATATTTTATATGCAGCTTGAACACAAACACAGTAGCAATATATTATATTTTTACACGAATGTCAAAAAGGATAATGAACTAGCATATTTATTTAAGTCACATGAATGCTAAGAAACCTGAGATAAGACAGTTTGAAAAAAAAATGTAATTTGATTATGATGATATGTGCTGCCATACTTGCTAGATGAATATCCGGAAATACTCGATACTGCACGAACTCTTATACATGCTGTTTCCTAAGAGCGTATTCTGCCTCTAAAATGAAGGTAACTTTGCTATATAAAATCAAGGCTGCTTCCTTACAGAAATACAGCCTGTAAAATTTTCTTCAAAAAATTAGAAAAGTCATTTAATTTTGTATTTACGCTGGAGCTATTCTTCTTTCAAATGGAACAGATATTTAAAAAACAATTTGAGAAAGAACAAGGACAGTGGCGTACCATATTTTTCTCTCGAAATGTGCATCGATTATAATACCTCCACGCCACTGCAAGCCATCGTTTTTAGCGTAAAACACACTGCTTTATTTAAAATCCTGCAAAGTGGTTATGCCAATATTAAAAGAATTGTAATTTTTTGGGAAATTTCTCACACCCTATATTTCAGGAAACGAGCATCCTCGAGACACCCGAGGTTATATACCGTACTTAGGAAACATCCTGTACAGGTACTATACCGTCTTTTTAGCGTTAATGCGTAAAAAATGCATTAGACACCTAAAATCAAATTTTGAAATAAATAAAATAGTTAACTTAGCGGGGATTCGAATCTGGATCTCCTGCGCGGCTATCGCAATATTCTTAGTAAACTGAGATTTACACAATACGGAATTTCAGAAGCAGATACCAGAATTTCATTTTCACAATAATTGCTCAAATACAATTACTCGAATGTAAAATGGCGGTTTGAATTTTTGTGCGGAATTTCAGAGGTATCTGACATAAATGTTTCTGAATTATTTTTTCTAGTGATACGATCCACGAAATTCCAGAAATTTGAGCCTTGGCATTCTACAACTAATTTTTTGAGTCATTAACGAACTTGTCCGTCGCATTGGGATGCGCAACCTACCCTGAAAATATTTCTTTCCCATCGAAAGTTATCGTGGCAGCGTCTGGCCGGACAGAATCGAATTTGTCCTCGAATTCCTCATCAGTGAGTCGAACCAAAACGTTTGAGACCATTTTCGGCAAGAAATTACAGACATTTGGGCAAAATGCTAGCACGCTGTTCCCTAGAAAATGCGCGCAAAAAGGTTGTAATAAATTTATTATTACTGGATGTTCTTCTTTCTACATCACTTTATTAATATTTGTTGATTTGCGGGAATTCAGTATCAGTATATTTGAATAAAATCATTTTTCAATCGACTCCGATTTTTGGCGCTCTTGTTCCTCGGAACAGAGTGCTTATCAATTTGCCCAAATGTATGTAAATTTCGAATTTTTGGATTAAAATGGTCTTAAACGATTTGGTTCGACTGACTTCTAATGCCTTTTCACAGATAAAGTTTATCTTATTTTTTTTTCATTTGCGTTCATATTTCGGCAATTGTCGATTAAGGGGCAATGACAATTTCAAAGATTTTAATTTTTTTTTAGCAGTAAATTATACTTATTATTTTATAAAAGTAGAAATATAGCATCATTGAATAAGGTTTGGACCCGATTTGAAAGAAATTTCAAGAAAAAAAATTAATTATTTTGAAAGTAATGGCTGTTTGTGTTGATCCAGTTTAAACCGAAGCTCCTTGCGGTGACCATCACTTATCCTTGGAGATTCATCAAAAATCAATCGGACAAAAAAAATAAGTTCTATTAATAGATAATCTAGTGCCTGATCGAACCTTTTAAATAAACAAAATGGCAGCCTCAGGAAAATTTTAGTCATTGTGGTAGCTTCCAAAATATCTATTGGATGTTCGTCTACGTAGCATTCTACCTTCTGGAGTGTTGTCGTTTGCGCGCCAGCTGCTAGCTACCTGCTCACAGAGCCCTTTGCTAATTATCGAATAAGTCGAAAAGTATTTGTCGGATTTAATTCAAATTTTCGGAGAATATTTCTGAGATATACCTAATGTTTCAAGAAAATGCAAAAAAAATGTTTTTGAAAAAGCTGACTGCACCTAACCCCTTAACACCCAAGGAGGTAAAGTCAAGTGACATGCCTACCTCGCAGATGCGCCACTGAGAGCCAACTCTCAGTTGTGGATGGTAATATCTTTTTCTTATCTCTTCACGGTTACATGTGTACAGAATATTCGATTGATCACAAATTCCATCATTAAAATTTTTTTCAGTCCCTTGTATTGTTCTGTATTTGTCGTGTTGTTCTTCCTGTGAATTCTACTATTCGTTATAATGGCCAGAAAGGCCCTAACGATGGACAATATGTATAGTGATGATTGTCTATGTGGTGTTTGTAGAGGATACTTATCTATTCCTCCAATTCTTTATTGTACTACAATGAAAGAATACGTATGTGGTCGATGCTACGACGAGGCAATGTATGAAGATGATATTATCGTTCGACAGACGAAGTTCGAAAAAGACGCTTCAGATTATATGTTCCCCTGTTCCAACGAAGGCTGTCAGTGGACACTCGAATTTGGCGAAGATGCAAAACAACACGAACAGATCTGCGAATTCGGCGAAATCAAATGTCCGATATCCAACTTTTTTCGGGGCTTCTTGAGGCCAACAGAAACGCCATGCTTCTTTTCCTGTATGGAAGAAGCTACGATGATCGAGCACCTCAAGCACAATCACAGCGACTATATCCTGCCTGCGCCACTTATGATCCGGTCCTTGGACGTGAAATTAGACTTCGAATTTCGACGTATGTACATCCTGATTTACCTCGAGGAATATATGTACAAGATGGCTGTTTTGACGACAGAACGGGATTCCAAAAAATTCAGGTTGAGATGCAGGACAATTACTGAATGCCCCGTAGTTCCCGAATATTGTGTTTTGGAAATAAATCCTCCATTAAACGATAGAATACAGTGTTTTACGTGTGTTCCTTTGGAGAGGCCCCGATATGAAAAGGAACAAGCCGATGAAGTTTTTGAGATAAAACTGGCCAGTTTTGAGGAAGAAAGAACTATACGTTTTAGCATAGAAGATACTGATGAATCTTTCGGAAGAGACGAGGAAGAAGTCATTATCGATGCTATCAAAAGTTTAGCTATCCGATGAAGAATTCTAACAATATAATTTCCACCTGTAAATACTGATCATTGTTAGACAGGAAACAGAAAAAGTTTAGGCAGTAAGTATTTCTCTTTTGTCTCCATTCGAAAACAGACATTTGTCCTTCATTTGTGTTTATTGGATAACTTCTCACTATGCTACTTGAATGATAAATTCATACACTACCAAAGAACACAGTTGCTTGCGAAGAATATTTCAAAACATAGTTTCAAATGTTGTTTTCAGATGTTGTCAGATGTTGTCACATCTTAACTGAAATATCAATTGATTCTCATTAAATGATAATGGGTTTCCTTTCAAAAGTTCTCTGAATAACTAATGAGTATTTCTTCATTTCAGAGAGGATATATAGCAAAATCAACGAAAAAAATGATTCGAAAACTCAAGCCAATAGTAGACTACAAAATATTAATCAATATTTGGAAGATTCAAGAGGTTGCACACAAAAAATATTATTTATATGTAAATTTGGTACAATACGACGTTGAATATTGTAGTTCATCTTCAATTCCTCGAGCAGAATCTTGACAATAAAATATTTTATATTTTCACACATTTTTTTTACGTTTACGAATAAAAGAAGTATTTTTTTCTCTTTATTCGATTGATATAATTTATTTTCATTCATTAGAGCGCTGGTGAGGCTTGGTGCAACCCTTCAGAACTGCGTATATATCTTTATTCAATATTCACATTCGAATCGAATATTGAAACTCAGACATTTCCAATGAAACTGACTGAAACGGCAAACTTGTAACATCGAAGATTTAAAAAAAGTCTAGTCATATATACCGGCGAATTCACCATTTTGTTGCACGGATCTGGCAGTAGAGCCTATACAACTACATTGATCAATTTTACTCCATCACACTGTTATTTTCTGTTTATCAAAATATATTGGTTAGCAACAATATAATGTATTTAACCACATATTCGAAGAAAATTTGATTTTGGGTTTAATGATGAGTTGGAAAAAGCACTGAATCAATTGAGCCTATTGCAGTACGTTACACAGTTTAGAGTCCACTTGGGATAAACCCAACATAAACTTGGGCGTTGAGAATCAACATATTTGATTTTAAAACAATGAAATCGCGAATCATAGTAGGAGATATATGAATATCAAATATACTTCAATGAAGGATAAGAACCGCAGTTTATAAAATAAACTTTCAAATATATAAGTGACAAAACACATCAGCAACTGTTTAAGTTGTATTCTTAAAAACAAGTTGAAATAGCACTGACGTTAGATCAGGTATTTAAAAATGACTGATATAAAATTCAACTGATTTCTAACGTCCTCTGAACCTGATTTTTGAGAATTTTCAGAATGAACTATTCCGTAGTGAATCTATAAAATAATTGTAATAATCTGGAAAATTCTTAAAGAGCATTAGTTACTGTGTTACTGTTCATTGTTTGTTGTTTCATATTATATAAAAAAAAATGTTTCAAATATCGGCAATACCTTCAATCTTGGCTATCCTATTATATATCTGTATAAAAATATCGTCTCACTTTCAATCAAGCATAAGTATATGGGTCACACTTCTTGAAAATAAATCCATAAGTACCATATTTGACTCGTCTCGACCCGCGATATGTATTAAATATTGATTTAAAATAATTTTTAAACAAATTGCTATTCCTTAATAAAATTGACATTACCATATAGACATGTTATTTCTAATTATATCAATTCATAATGTATTTTATCCATTACTGTACCGAATTTTATAACCTTCATTATTATCATATTTGACTTCTATTGTCCTATCAATATATGAGTCGGTGGTTGATTATTGGCTTCAGGACTGGGCAAATAAAACGATCAATTCGATCTTGGTCTTGGTTAAGATCTTTCTCAAGACTTGAGACAGATCTTAACCAAGATCGACACGTCGACTTCCTGGAATTGATCGTTTTATTTGCCCAGTCCTGAAGCCAATATTCGACCACCTACTCTTCATTATTATGTTATCACTCTTTGTACCTGAAAATACATAAAACCTTGTATCGCGTGTTGAGTATTTGAAGATAAATGAAAGTTCGAAACTGCAGTAGCAAAATGTAAACGTTGCATAATGTGAACATCAACAAGTTTGTTGGTAGTGGATCATAGTAATTCACAAAAACTAGTTTTAATTATTCCGAATAGTCAGTTGAATTATCATTCAAACAACTATTCGGAACTTCATGAATGATTAATTAATCTAATCGATCAACTGGCTACTCATCACCAGTCATGAATATTCCCAAATATGTACATCAATATTTATGAATATTCATGAATAGTCATGAATATTCATAAATATTCATGTACATATTCAGGAATATCTCTGACTGGAGATAAGTAGTTAGTCGAAGAATCAATGAATGAATAGTCATGAATAATGCAAACGCGAAATATTCGATTAAATATTCAATGAATATCCGAATATTCAAATCATTCATTCATGATTACCAGCCCTACCCATATATGAAGCCCGTGAAAAGCTAAAATTCGTTATTCGATAACGATAAGGCAAGTTGCGTTATTTCGAAGATGTGATGTAACTAGAACTAGTTTATCTCTGATCGAGAAATTTTTTGCAGTCGCAGACCTACTTCGTCTTGATCGAATCTTTATTTTTTGAAATATTGAGAAAACAAAACTTGACACGTACTTTTTCTAACTATCCATATTTAAAATGGGCAATCTTGGGCGTTGAGAAAATTATATGAGATATGCAGATGATTCCTTCTTCGGTTCCTATATAATAGAAGAATTGATAGTTGTATATTAGAGAAAGATATTCTTCTTATCTAATCTTAATTATTCACGAATTAATATATGTCATTCAACGGAAGTTGGAATTAGTAAATACATCATTCCTTGAGTATTAGATGTTTGTTTTCCTCAATTGCAGTAATCATAATATCAGTATTACGTGTTAAGTAAAGGGATCAAATCAAATCTATTCTGAAAAATTCATGTGTCCTGAAAAATCACAGAATATAACAGGATTTCACATTTTATATTTCCCATCATTTTAGAACTGGTTTGGTCTCACCTTGTCGCCGAAATTTTGAGTACCACTAATAAAATTGGTTCAAGCACTGACGTGAAGTCAGAAGCTTTTGCGCGTATGTTCTATTGTCCATTCTTCTGTATTGGACACCCTTAATCGAATTTACCATGGTAAATTATGTTGTCCATTCTCCTGTATTGGACGCGCAAAAGCTTCTGACTTCACGTCAGTGCTTGAACCAATTTTTTTTTTCGTAATTTTTTTAAAATTTTCTAGGGGTGCGGTTCTTAACATTTTTTTTCGTCATTTTTTTCAAATTTTCTAGGGGTACGATTCTTACAAAATTTGAAACACGTCTTTATGTTGATTTTCTACTACTAGTTACCAAGCTTCAATTCAATCGAATATTTATTTTTTGAGTTATCAAGGAAATAATATTCCAGGTGGATATAACTCGGAAACCGTTAGACCGATTATGCCCAAAAATGAACTCAACTCTCCCTTTCAGATACGCAACCTACCCTGAAAATTGCAAGTCCCTATCTCCTTTCGTTCGAAAGTTATCGAGGCAACGGTCACCCATCTACTGAACTAACACAAGAATGCTCGAATCTCCAACAATATTCAACCGATCGTATTAAAACTTGAAACTTGGCAGTAGAGTTAGGTTATGAACGCTCTTGCAAAATTTCAGCAATTTCAAATGAATAGTTACTGATATATAGATTTTTTTTTTATTTTCAATGATTTATTAAAAATTTTCTACAAATGCTATCCTCACCAAATTTTGCAAACATTTTCGCGTTGGCATTCTACAACAAATAACCATGTTTGAATTCA
Organism: Halyzia sedecimguttata; assembly: GCA_937662695.2. Lineage (NCBI taxonomy): Eukaryota > Metazoa > Arthropoda > Insecta > Coleoptera > Coccinellidae > Halyzia > Halyzia sedecimguttata. The sequence continues at coordinate 8,251,975 of OW569420.2, forward strand.
ATCGGTTCAGTATTTTTTGAGTTAATGAGGAACAAAAAACCACCAAATTTCAGAAAATTTCAGATGGCTATAACTCTGAAACCGTTTGGCCGATTATGCTCATAAACAAACTCAAATGGCGTATTCAGATGCACAACCTAACCTGAAATTTTCAAGCCGCTATCTCTTTCCGTTCTCAGGTTATCGTGACAACAAAAATATGTTTTAATAATTTTTTAAAAATTTTCTAGCAATACGATTCTCACAAAATTTCACAAACGTGCTTAGGTTTATATTCTTCAACTATTTACCAAGTTTCAATTCGATCAGATCTATATTGGTTGAAAACAAAATTATTACTCGGAAACCATTGGGCCGAGTATGCCCATTAACGAACTTGTCCGTCGTATTGAGATGCGCCACCTACCCTGAAAATTTCAAGTCGCTAGCTCTTTCCGTTCTCAAGTTATCGTGGCATACGGCCGGACGGCCGGCCGGACAGAATCAAATTTGACCTCGAATTCTTCATTGGGGAGTCGAACCAAATCGTTTGAGACCATTTTCGTAAAAAAATTCGAAAGTTACAGACATTTGGGCAAAATGATAACGCGATGTTCTCCAGAACATACGCGCAAAAAGCGCTATTGCAAGCAACCGATTAGCTCAGTGGAGTGTCTATTGTATTTTCGGAGATATGGTCCTGGGTTCGTCTGGTCTAAATATTTTTTAATTTTTTTTTGTCTTTCATAAGACAATATTTCTCAGATTTATGTTTCTGGGCTATCGTTCACAGGCTGATATTCCGATGTATCAGTAGACAATTATTTCGAAGGTCTCAAAGTATTTGTGAAATTTTACTATGGGATTATTAGCTTCTCGACGAATTTTCAATAAGTGTATTCTTGAAATTTCCGCATGTGTTTGAATTCAACACCGCAAGAGGTAAATTAATCTGTAAATATTTTTTAGCATCCAATCAAGGAAATAAGTTGTGGTCAGATATTTACAATAATAATAAACCAAAACCAACAAGACTCATGTCTCCCCATATGTACCTAAAGGGCTAAAAAACTTTTTTAAAATAACAAAAATCGGGATTTTTCTTGGAACTATGTAACTTAAAGTTGATATCTAAGCAACCGAATCAGTCGTTGCTAAAAAATTGATTTACTATATTAATATTATTTATGGGCTACTTGGAAAATATCAATAGGCTTTGACAGATTCACAAAACTGGATCAAAAATCTATGAATTTATATGTTGGTTGAATGTTTAACGGAATTGCGTATTCATTCGAATATTTTAAAAAATTTCCAGAATATGCCGATTTTGTTTTCTTTGAATAGTGCTCCTGACATCACGTGAGTTATTCGAATTTTTGCCCCCTAAATATAGGTTCCTCTAATGGAATTCAGCGAGGAATGAAATTCTTAAGAATTTCAGTCGTTTCAAATAGAATACAAAAGGAAGGTGTATAAATGATCAGTAACTAACAGACAAGTCAGATGAAAAAGTCGAATACTTAAATTAAAAATAATTTTAGTTGACGTGAAAGAGGATAGAATGATAGATGAATGCACCCAGTTGACGATGGAATAGCATTCCTCTGCTAAATATTTATCACCTCTAGAAATACGCGACCCATTTCCTCATACCAACGATCTCAGTGTAATTTGTAGGTATGATAGAATCGATTTTTACACTGATTGAAAAGAAACATCAAATGGCAACACCTCTGCATCAGGCATCATAGACACAATAGTGACAGAATCGATTGAATTTAGCCGCTCATTTCTATTATTAGAGGTTGAAAAAACATTGTCCAATTTCTGGGTGTATATTTTGGCCAGGACCGGTTTAGCGAATTCATATTTCGAAAATCATTAAAAACTTTACACGAAGTATTATCATTTCGTATTTAGAATTTACCGATTTAATCTGGTTGCCCCAATATAGTTTTTTATTGTTTATTGAATATTTCCTCCGTGGAACAATATAGGAAAATTAAATTTGGCAGATTGCTAACCCTAATTAATTTAATGTCACCTTTGACAGTTTTCATAATTTTGAAATGATATCACAAAGAGGTGAGAAAATCAACAACTACAATATTTTGCATCAGAACTTTTTGATGCTTCAACATTTTGCAGAATTCAGTACGCAAATTTTTCTCCTTAAATTATTAGTTTGATTACAAAAAGATACAATATTAGTCAGACTCTTTTCACATGAATTCACAAAGACGTTATAATTTGTTGAAAATATTGTGTGTGGTCAAATGTACTTATATTAACTATCACGTAGATTGGTGTTAAATAAAGTCTTATCTTCTTGAACAATTTTTTTCATTTGAAAAATGTTGAAGCAACTAAAAGTTCTGATGCAAAATATTGAAGGGGTGGATTTTTCCATCCCCTTGTGAATAAATTTCATCAATTGAATGCTATTTAGATATGACTACCAATTCCAACGCAATATTCACTATAGGCAAGTAGGTAAGACATCCAGATGCTCTGAAATATTTTTTTTGAGTTTCAGTATCAAAACTAGTAACGTTTTTGAAAAAAAAATGGCTTTTTTGATGAAGACTTAATTTAAAAATGTTCATATGTTTTTCAAATTCAAAATATTAATATCTCGAGAATTATGTAACCCAAATGGCGTTGTGTGCATTGCCGAATTCAGAATTTTATGATATATCGATGACAAGAAAAATTAGGGGATTAAATTTCGTAACGTTTCGGAGTCTATATCAGACTCTTTCGTCCGACACTTAACGAAAATCTTCAGAATTATTTTTTGTTGGTTGCTATTCTGAAACCATTTTACCATTTTAATTATCCTCAATATTTCTCGTTTCAGATCCAATCCATAATAATTATTTCTGTATCAGAATATTAATTTTCCATATTTTCTCACATTTTTTTCTTTTTAATTTTTTGATATTTGTGTAAAAAAATGGGTTCAAGCCCTGTGGACAGGAGCTTTCTGGCGCTCTAGTTCAAACAGATAAATTATATCTCCGAAAGTATTGGATTCTCAGAGTTGGGAATTATATCAATGTATTCTTATGATAGAACTGGATCATAAAGGAAATTCAATTCAAATAATAGTTTATTTATCAAGATTAAATCAGCAATCTGAGAATGAGAACTGCACCATGGAAGAAATCAAATTAAAATAGCTGAAATGAATTTGACGCTCTCTTATAGAACATGATGAAATGTACGAGTATGAACACAGATCATATAATAAAGCTTAGATAGAATAATTATAGCATTCTGTGAAAACATAGAAGTACGATTCATTATTGAAATTTAGAAAAACCATATCTCCGCAAGTATTAGCTTGTTGGAGTTGAAAATGATATCGATGGATTTTAATGGTGAAACTGCATCTTAAATAAAAATTGAATTTGAAATTTGTTGCTTGAAAAAAAAATTTTTTTTTGTTACTCTGAAACCATCTGGCCTATTTTGCCCAATAATGAACTTAACTGAGATATTCATCTCCCTAACCTACTCTGAAAATTTTAACTGCCTAGCTCATTCCGTTCGAGAGTAATTGTAGAAAAGTTTTGAAATTTGTTTTGACACTTTGCGGTAACCTGGTCAATACAAAACTTCACATGCGTATAAAGGTCATGATTCTACAATTTGATGCTGAATTTCAGATAGATCGAGTGATCGGTTTCGGAAATATTCATAAAAAATGTGTTTTACTAAAATCGGCCATAACTCCGAAACCGCTTGATGGATTTCGCCCATTAATGAACTTGTCCGAGATATTCACGCTCCAAACCCACCTTGCAAATTTCAGTCCTCTAACTCCTTTCGTTCGAGAGTTAACGTGCCTACGGCCGGCCGGCCGGACAGAATCGATTTCGACCTCGGATTCTTGATCAGTGAGTCGAACCAAATCGTTCGATGCCATTTTCAGCCAAAAATTCGAAAATTACAGACATTTGGGCAAATTGACAAGCACTCAGTTCCGAGGAACTAGAGCGCCAAAAAATCAGGCAATGGATGTCCGAAATCTAAATAATTAAAATAGTGAATATTGGGCGAATACATAACTGTCCTGGCTTGTATCAATGGTTATAAATAAAAATAAGTACCATCGGAAAATGCAACACTTACTTAACGCTAAATCATTCAGTCTGACATGCGCTTTTGGTTATGTTTGGTAGTGAGTAGTACTCAAACAGTCATGTTTGTGTACAGATTACAAAGTCCTAAGACAATGCTAGACTTCATACCTACCTTGGCGCGTCATTTTATTGCTTAGTGGGGGCTATAGGAGAAGCAATTCCATTTACTCCAAATAAAGTTCAGGTTATGTGTTGAGTGCGAATAAATATAGCGTATAATATGAGTGAATATCCCGATCATTTAAATCCATTCAAAGAAAGTGAGAAGAAAAAATTGGGAAAAACTTTAACAAGGTCCTTCAGGGAACTCAAGGGATTTTTGTAAGTATACCCATCCAGAATTCGCAACAATTTAAAAATAAAAAAAAAATCCGATGAAAATGATCGTGAAAAAATATTCGAGAAGTTTATCTGAATAAGATATGTTAATACTTTTGAACTCGTTTGGCTGATTGGTTTATTTGATCAACTATGATTTATTAATAACAATTTACTCTGATATTATCCATTTGAAAATCGCGCTTTTCAGCAGTAAATTTTTATTCAGTTCAGAAATAATATGAACGAAAATCGGATATACTGCTCCGTAGGGGAAGATTTGCATAATCAAAGAAAATAAATTAATTTAATAGGGAAAAATTCATAAATTGCGCTTTCAATGTCGAATATATTCGTTCATTGGGCCAATTTATCCTTATGCGATTCCGTTCGTGTTGAGATATATACATAAAGTTTTGTTCAAAAATACTGAACATCATTGGAGTGAATTAATATCGATAAATAAATCAGCTGTCATTTCTAAATGAACATAAACTTAAATTCGCATTTTCAGATAGTATAATAAAAAAAATTAATATTCGTAGGTTTAGATGGTAAAATAATCGTCAAGCAAGTTAGAGGAAATCCCTGGTTTGTTTTCCTATATTTAAATGAATAAAAGCATTGAAAACTAAATTACTTAAACCAGGAGAAGTGTTTATACTGAACGCACAAACTGCTATTTTTTCGGTCATGTAAAATACTATAATTATTATTCACAATTCATGGAATCGAGGACAGCTGTGAATTCATGGAACGTTAAAATAAACAATTATTCTGCACCAATGAATTTTGCGTTATCATTCAATGAATAATAAGGAATAATATCAGAAACTTTATCTTTTAAAATCTGAATCAGTGATATAATTTACGATGAGCCACTGGTAAATAAGAAAATAATACCATCAAATCAAACATACATGAAAACCCACAAACCCAGCAAATTTCACACAATGTTTTATTATTTTCCGGTAAAATTCATCAATTCCCCTATTCTTCATGAAAATATATATTTTTTTTCATATTCCAAACTCCACTGTTCTATATCTCTTTTAACAACTGATCGTAGAACATTCACATATTTTTCAAATTTTATCCAAAAGGCCAACACGCTAATTGGTTCTGGAGAAGTGTATCCTATACCGGGTGTCCCGGGAGGAACGCAAGAAACGGATGCATAAACTGAGGTCATCTAGGTAGACTCATATCGGGAGATTTTAATCTCCTGAGGGCCTTGGTTATGGATATACAGGGTGATTTTCGTATATTGAGTGAAATTTCAATGTTGAATACTTGAACTAAACAATTGACAGATTCCAAAGTTTGCAGTTATATCTTTCGACGGCTTTCGTTAACCATTTCTCATATTAATTATATCAGTTCACTCTGTAAGGGAACACTGAAAATGTATTCCTCCTTCATGAGCGTAGAAGAGTAATTCAACAAAAAATTCAAAAAATGTTGCTTGGCACTATTATACAGGGTGATTTATAAATTTTATCGTCTCCAACCTAGATTGAGATTTCTTATATCCTAATAATTATTCGGACAAAATATGACACGACTTTGAGCATTTTTATAACTAAAAATTATTTTGATTTCTGACATTATTTTTGTTCATTTTATTCATTTTTGTACATTGCGGATAATGGGCAAATATGATTCTTTACATGTTGATAATTTTAATCAATAAGTAAAATTTTTACTACAATTCAGTACTATGAAAACAGATTTGGACTACTTATTCTCAACCCAATAAAAAGTCAACCTACCAACATTAATGTTGAATGTAAAATAATGTAACATAAATATTGAATCATTGAATTTTATGTCACATTATATTTCTACTAAATTAACACCAATCTTGGTTTGTATCTGTTTTTATGAAGAATCGAGATTAACTTGTATTTGGAATGTCAGAAAAATGAAACTCAATCATAAACATGATTAATATGTCAAACATTTTATTAGTATAAAATAAATTGTGGTGGCATACTTTGTCTGAATAGTTATAGGACATAAGAATTTGTATATCGACAATAAAATTTATTAACCGTATGATAACACCGAAAAATGTAAGGGGTGATTCTGTGATGAAAATTGAGGTGGGTATTTGGTATGCATTTTTTGACAAACCTCCCCCTGGAAAAGTTGCATCCCTCCGAAGATTAAAAAAAAAGTTTCTCTTTTTTATTTTCCCTGTACATCAAAGTCTTCAAGAAAGGTAATAGAATGGGCGATGAAAAAAATAAAGCAAAACTTGTAAAATATACGAACTATAAACAAATAAATTAGGTTAGGGAAATTCCACCTCGGTGCCTTTTGAAAATGCATTGCATTTCTTTCTCGTAAATGCTTAAGTTTTCGAAAAAACTTGTTGGGGTAAAAAAGTTAGTAAATGAATTGGGATTTTCAGCCATGTTTTTTTAAAAAGAAAATGTTTATCCAAAAAAAGTTGTAAGAAAATATATCTTAGGGATTGACTATTTCAACTCCTTCTAAGCATACTTCAGGGTTGAAAAAATTCCAAAATGTGTAGTTTTATTGACAGATAATATTTACTAAAGAAAAATAGGATATAGCGGAATCTCCCGTTATACTTTTCCATTTAGATAATAATTACTTTTTTTTCGTGTCTTCAGATTAATATACAGGGAAAATAAAAAAGTGGAACATTTTTGTTTTAATCTTCGGAGAGGTGTAACTTTTTCAGGTGGAGGTTTTTCAAAAAATTTTACATCAAATACCCACCTTAATTTTCATCACAGAATCACCCCTTACATTTTTTCGGTGTTCTTCAGATACACCCTGTATATAGGTAGATATTTATTATACATATTACATATATTTTGGATTTTTTTGTTTAATTTTCTACGATCGTTCAAGTGGAAGAAATTTTCAGTGTTCTCGTACTCTCATTTCAAAGAATTGGGAACAATATATTTAAGTTTGATCGAAAGTTGAACGATACTTTCATCCGGATATAGGAGGGTACCGAAGATTCGAGGATTTGCTGAAATCGGAAATTTCCTGTATAATATAAAACATCAAGCAATGAATTTTCTTGGAAGCCTTGGGCGAGATCGTAACAGAATGTACGTACATATCTTCCGAATTTTATGCCAACGAGAAAAGATTTTTAAATTTCCACCCCTTATTTCAATGAAATATAGTATTCGATTAATTTACTCAGATATTTTCAGAGTAGATGAAACAAGTTGAAATCCATAATTTTCGTATCTGTCGTAAATTCTTATTATATCTAACTTTGAGCGTCCTTTACGTAATTGTTTGGCTAGCAGAAAAAGTTACCAGACTAAATTCATGTTCATGAACCTATTTTTATAATCCATAATTTGTATTTTAATGTTTATCTTATATTATCAAGAAATCTCATTCAATTTTCATGGATACCCTTAACGAACTCAAATTTAGCTAATTCTTCTGGACTTAGAGATTACGCAAAACCTAAGGATTCAAGATATTTTACTGAAACATTTAAAGTTTCTGTACACCAGATAATCCTATTTCAATCGAATACATATTAATTCGATGCGACTCCAACCAGAGATATCTTCGATTCAATCTGTTAATTTTTATACTTTGAAAGAAATCCGGAAAACAAATACAGTGATCTTAGTTTCATATTTTATATCAATTTAGAATATGAGTTCATATCATCTTATCGATTATCAGTGATTAGATAACCCAACGCTAAAGCAAACAAATTTCTATAAATTGCCATGTGAGAAAAGTTTCAAAGATAAATACATCGATACCATTTGGTTGAATTATTCAATTATACGATTATTACTTTAGCTTTTCCGCAGTTGCAGATTATAAGTTTCATTATCGTATAATATGTTTCAACTGCAATTAGGGATAAAATACAATGTGTGTCTACTGTTACTGGTTTCAATTATACCGTGCGATTCATAAACGCCTCATCTCTTTTAACATTTGAGATGGCGGATGCTGCTCACTTTCTGATTGAGCTACCACTAGGAGAATCCTAAATAATGTTAGCATGTGTATGTATCACCAGGTCACTAGAGATGACAGGTCTCACTAGATTTCGATCGGGTCTGTATTTTTGAAAATTTGTAAAAATAAAATGAGGCTTGAACGTTTCTGCGGAATTTCAACTGAATCTGACGAAATGTTTCTGAAATATATAATTTTTGAAAGGATTTTTTTTAAGAAATATTTAAATTTTTTTTTCTAGCGATACGATGCTCACGAAATTTCTCAAAAATTTGCGAATCAGCATCCTACAACTAATTGCCAAAATTCAATTCGATGGGATACGTATTTTTTGAGTTATTGAGGAAATAACAGAAACATTTTAGATAAGTAATACACTGAAACCATTTGGCTGATTATACCCATTAACGTACTTAACTGTCGCATTCGTATGCGTAACATACACTGAAAATTGCAAGTCCCTATCTCTTTCCGTCCTAAAGTTATCGTAGCATCCGACGGCCGGCTGGACAGAAATGAATTTGACTACGAATTCTTCAACAGTGAGTTGAACTTAATCGTTCGAGAACATTGAAGTCTCATTGAAGAAATCATTCTATGGTAAGATGAAATTATCCCATTCATTTCGTCCAGATGCATCAGTTTAAGAATCCAGGGTTCCTAATTGAATTACTTTAATTTTCCAGGCGCCAATCCTTCAGAAAAAAGAAGACCAAAAGCAGCCACAATCCCGATTCCGAGGATGTTGTAATAAGAAAGCTCAATGGTATGTTTCAGAATTTACTCGTATATACTAATGCGTCTACAAAGCGCAGTAACTGAATTTTAGAAATGTTTTAAAAACCGCTTCAATTGTTGAATACTTTTGTTGGTTATTATTATATGGGTTGTCCTGGGCAGACGAAACCCGTCCCTCCACTGCGACCAATCGATCTATTGTGACACACCTATAGTATATAATCTATACTTCACCCACAAGCTCAAGTCTCTTGATGAGGGATATGAGTCTGGTGGATGAGAACTTATCCAGTTCCCTCAGTGACAGCTTGTGGACTCCTGATTCCTCCAATCTGATCCTGTGCCCAGCGGGGCAGTCACACATGATGTGTTCGATAGACTCGGCGTCCTCCAGGCAAAGTCTGCACTTGGAGTCCTCAGTCAACCCCAGCGTATTGAGGTGTTTCCTGAGGCCACAATGGCCCGTGTATACAGCTGTAAGGAATCTCAGGTCTACCCTAGAGAATTTGAGCCATTGTCTGGCTCTTTCAGCTGATGGGCCAGTAATTGTTGAGCGAGCATGTCTGTGTCCTGCTCCAGATTTCTTGGACCCTTTGGTCCACCCATCTGTTGTTTTCCTTCGCCGCTGCTCTGAGAGAGATACCACAGGCCGGTTCAGGTCCAATGAGCCCCATGGAAGCCCCCCCTGCTGCCAATGAGTCCGCCATCTCATTACCCTTTATGTCCGAGTGGCTCGAAACCCACAAGAGCTGCAGCCTGCAGCGCCCTCCAAGTTCAGCCAGTGTGGCCCGGCAATCCTGCACAAGCAGGGATTTGCAGTTGTATGAAGTCAAGGCCTTAAAGACAGCTTGTCTATCCGATAGGATCTTGATCCGTGACCCCAACCTTACTCAAGTATGAGCTTCGCACAGCGATCAATGGCGAGAATTTCTGCTTGAAAGACAGTCGCAAAACTACCCAGGCTGATGGATTCACCCATAGCAATTCTGCAAACCCTGACTCCCGCTCCCACCCCTTGGGTGGTAGCGGTGAACATTTGTTGGTTAGTTTTGAACTATTATTATTAGAACCGGGGTCGTGTGGCTTAGTTCGGTCCTTTAGAACTGTGACCGATACGGTCTTTTGTTCTATTACCCTACTTATTCGGCCCTAAGGACATTGTGAACGGGGTTAACATACCTGATGAGGTCCTTAGGAGCCTTGGCTGTCACGTCGTGAGGGTTTAGAGCAGTCTCAACCATATGTAAAATTCTTAGGCTGGTCAGCTGTGGAAATTTGCAAACTATATGATCAGCTGTTTCCTTTTCCGATTCATAGAGCCTGCATGCTTCGTCTGCTGACTTGCACATGCTTTACGAGTGGTATTTGTACCGACAGCGCCCTGTCAGCTGTCACACCATTACCCGAAACTCATGTCGTGACAGTTGCAGGAGCTTTCTGGTATTGGATGATGAGATATCCATTGATCTTTTTACCTGTACAAGTCGTGGAGTTTTTGTCCAAAGAGCTGTTCTGTTATTTATTTCCCATTGTTGGACATCTGACCTGTAGTGGTATTTTCCAAGCACACAGAAGGATTCACCAATACAGGCAAGCCTACGTGTGGTGTGTAATCATTAAAGGATACTATGGGAGGTATACTTATTATTAAAAGTTTTTTTACTGATATAGACTCCGAAAAGTTACGATATAGTTGTTTCTTCGTTGATGTCGTTTCGTTGTTGTTTGTTAGGCAACATTGTTCGATTGATTTTGCTGCTGACAAATATGGCCTGATCATTTTTTGTGCACCATGCTAAGGATGCGTAGGTCACAACGGAGCGTACTAATGTGTATAACCGTATTACCATTTCCCTTCATATCTTCCCAAATAGCCTTCTGCAGGCCCACATAGCCGGTGCGGTTTTGGAAACAATTTTGTCTATGTGTTTTCTCCAGTTGAATTTACTATCTGGTATTACTCCTAGATATTTGCACTCACTGGAGAAGTTCACAGTCTGGCCATTTAGCACTAGAGCTCTGAGATTCAGATTCCTCCTTCCTATGAAGGTAATCAAGGTAGACTCAGAAGGATTGACGTTAAGCTCTTCTTCCTCACACCACTTTTCGGTGATACTGAGGTCAGTTTGCATTTGTCATCAGCTTTTGCCTGGGCATTGAAACTCCCGCCGAAAGCCTCCCCAGGCTTCACAGTCAGTTCAGTTACTATTTTGTATATTTTTCATTCTACCATTATCGATGAAGCGATTGAAGATTATATCATTTCATAATAAGTATTTTTCCAGATGTCCAGTCTTATAATACCCTTCGTAACAATGTCATGTCACTGCCTTCTCCACCAACCTATAGCGCCTACACTTCACCAGCTTTACCAAGATCAAGGTTCAAAGAACGACTTTCAAGATCATCATTGAATGAAGCAACACTATATGATGAAAGATGTAATCCATTCGCTGAGGAGGATGGTTTAAATCCTTTCGAGGATCCTCCGATCCCGTACAGGAGGAGGAGGTCGAAGAAGAAGGCCCCTACAGTACCCAGTAGCTCCAATCCAGATGTAAGTTATCATTTCGAAGTTTTTAGATCTTCAAATTAACGCATAAAATACGTAAAAGCCACAAGCATCCAATTGTTGCCAAAAAACAGGTAGAAGAAATTATTCCTTCTTAGTATATCTTCAGCAATGCGGTATGAATATGGGTTACTAAAGCTATTTTTGAAGCTTCAGAAGTATTAGCAGATCCCTTTGGCTTATCTGTGACTTTTGACTTTGACTTTTGACTTCGAGCATTACATTTTTTTTATCTAACAATAAAGCCTGTGTATGAAGAAAGCGTTAGCAGTGGTTACTGTAATGGGGTATCATAGAATTCGATGTATGATACTAGAGCTTAGGGAAAAAACCTCAGCGAAAAACCCTATCTCCCTGTTAGTGTTGTAATTTATGAAAATTGAAATTGTTAACGATATATGCTGAAATATTAAATATTGAAGGGCATTTTTTCCTTCAATATCGATTCTTCCTTCAACAGGCAGAGAGGTTTCTCCAAGTTGGACCATAAAGGATTACGTGACTTCAATCTGGGATTCTTATTGCCTGGAATATAGGAGAGAATCGGAAAAGAATGAAATGTATCCCAATGATTTGAAACAGCAGTCTGCCTTGCGAATGTGAGGTGGGACAATGTTTGAAATAACTGGCAACCAATGAATAGGTGTAAATCGTCAAAGATGAATTCAGCTGTGCATCCATTTTTTGAGTTTGAGCACTATTAAACCAGACAGGGAAACAATATTCAGCGGCAGAAAAAACCAAGGCTAAGGCAGCCGTTTGAAGTGTAGCTGCATCAGCACCCCATGAAGTACCAGCTAATTTCTGCAGAATATAATTTTTTGTTTTCAACTTCAGACGCAAGTCATTGAAATGGGCTTTGAAATTCAAAGAGGAATCTATTTTCACTCCTAGGTATTTAGGATTAAAATTATGTCTCAAGAAAGAATCACCGAAAGTTACACTAAATGTTCTATATTTTTGATGATTGTTCAAATGGAAGCAAGAAATCTCTTTTTTTTGGGATTCGGACACAAACACCACTGAAATGGGTAATTTTTCAGGATTTCTAAATATGCAGATAGAGTATTTTCTTTACTTTGGAAATAAAAATAACGGAATGCAAGGGCAATGTCATCAGCGTATCAGAGGAAGTAGCAGGAATCTCACACATATATACATTGAAAAGAAGAGGTGTTAAAACTGAACTTTGTGGCAGACCATTATTGAAATTACAACTATTATTATCAACAAAAACACGAAACCTTCTATCTGTCAGCATATTTTCGAGTAAACGAACAATTTTTAAACACTTCAAATGAGTATAACGTTTTAAATTCAAACCATCTTTCCATACCGCGTCATATGCTGCGGGCAAATCCACATATGCTATTCCTGTTTCGATAAAAGTAGTTAGACTAAGAACCTGGTCACAACAATTCCTATTTTTCCTGAAGCCCCCCTGGAAATTCTGTAGAACGTCTTCTACATACGACTCATTCCTAAAAAGAATCAATCTTTCTGAAATTTTAAAAGGAACACTCAACAGAATAATGGGTCGATAACTGCTAGGATCAGAAGAGAAGCGTAGGTTATGATAGGTCTGAAAGATACCTCTCCACAAAGCTGAGCAAAAAGGACGACACCTTGCTCAAGTATCACTTCCAGGAGAGTTCCATGTAACGTACGTAGCTATCTAAATCTGGTTATACTGCTATTATCCTGATATTTGGGCAAGCTGCTCCCACAACGTAGGCCTCTTTAAATCAGCATTTGAGATGCAAGAGATGCACAGCTAATTTAATAATGTAATTCATTTTATGAGGATTAATATCATACTGGGCAATTTCCTCATCTAACAATAATAGCTCGTTTGAATATGGCGAACTTGAAAACAAATTATAATTATAGTCCGCAAAATCGTTATAGCTATAGTATAAAATTTGGTTCACGCCCTGTAGACAGGAGCTTTCTGGCGCTCTTGTTCAAACAGACAAATTATATCTCCGAAAGTATTTTTTTCTCAGAGTTGCGAATTATATCAATGGATTCCTATGATAGATTCCATCATGAAAGAAATTAGATTAAAAAAATTATATCTCCGAAAGTATTGGTTTCTCAGAGTTGGGAATTATATCAATGGATTCTTATGATAGAACTGCATCATAAAGGAAATTCAATTCAAATAATAGTTTATCAAAATGGGCAATCTAAGAATGAGGACTGCACCATGGAAGAAATCAAATTGAAATAGCTGAAATGAATTTGACTCTCTCTTATACCTTGTGTTCCGAAATTGCTGGCACTACTGGCCGCAGTAAGTAATTTCGGAACGCTCTTAAGTAACAGTAAGCATCGCCAGTGAATTTCAGTAATATCTGACGTTTCAATTTACTGCTCAGTACTGTTCAGGAATATCTAACACGGCAATAGAACAGGATGACATGTACGAGCATGAACATAGATCATATAATAATTCATAGATAGAATAATTATTGCACAAGTCAGCTGGTTACTCTGTCATATGACAGAGTAACCAGCTGACTTGTGCGATCGTTTATTCAATGAATTTTCAGTTCGCTAATCTTGAATGGAAAATTGATGGACGTTTGCCGCTTCCGAGAGCTTTGAGGAAGCAACAATAAAGTTGTGAAACGTCGCTTGAAGGAATGACTTAACGTCTTTTTTCCAAATTTATTCCACTCTCACGAACATTTATATATATTGACATATATATGTCAAAAATTGTTCTGGGGAACATCATTTTGCCCCAATGTCCATAATTTTCAAATTTTTTGCTGAAAATAACTCCAACCGATTAGATGAATTCGAGGTCAAAATCAATTCTGTCCGACCAGCCGTCCGTTGCTACGATAACTTTCGAACGGAGGAGATAGCGACTTGCAATTTTCTAGTTAAGTTTCGTTTCAGAAACAGAATACGACCTTTCAGTTCATTAATGGGCTCAATCGAGGGGTTCGTATCACTGGAAAAAAAATTCTCCAAAAATTTTATATTTCAGAAACTATCCGTCAGATTCCGCTGAAATTCTGAACAAACCTTCAAGTCGCCATTTTACAATTGAGTACCGGATTTCAGCTCGATCGGCTTTGTATTTTAGGAATTGTGGTGAATGTAAAATTTCGAACTGGTATCAACTCTACTCAAAATTTAAAATCATGTAAATCTCAGAATTGTATCAACACCTACATGGCCAAGATGTTAGCTTGCTCACTTGCCCCGTAAGAGATCCGGGTTCGAACCCCCCTGAGTATTTATTATGTATTTCAAAATCTGAATTTAGTTGAAGCCCAATGCATGTGTTAATGCTAAAAAAATGGTTCAAGCACTGACGTGAAGTCAGGAGCTTTTGCGCGTATGTTCTCTTGTTCATTATTCTGTATTGGACACCCTTAATCGAATTCACCATGGAAAATTCGACATACGCGCAAAAGCTCCTGACTTCACGTCAGTGCTTGAAGCAATTTTTTTTTCGTGATTTTTTTGAAATTTTCTAGGGGTATGGTTTTTACAACATTTTTTTTTCGTAATTTTTTTCAAATTTTTTAGGGGTACGGTTCTTACAAAATTTTAAACACTTCTTTATGTTGATTTTCTACTGCTAGTTACCAAGCTTCAATTCGATCGAATCTTTATTTTTTGAGTTATCAAGGAAATAATATTCTAGGTGGGTATAACTCGGAAGCCGTTCGACCGATTATGCCCAAAAATGAACTTAAATCTCCCATTCGGATACGCAACCTACCCTAAAATTGCAAGTCCTTATCTCCTTTCGTTCGAAAGTTATCGAGGCAACGGTCACCCATCTACTGAACTCGAACAAGGCTGCTCGAATCTCCAACAATATTTAACCGATCGTGTTAAAACTTAAAACTTGGCAGTAGAGTTAGGTTCTAAAGGCTCTTGCAAAATTTCAGCAATTTCAGACGAGTAGTTACTGATTTATAGAATTTTTTTTTTCACTTTTCAATGATTTTTTAAAAATTTTCTACAAATACTATCCTCACGAATTTTTTCAAGAATGTTTGCGTTGTAAGCACTAATAAGCATGTTTGAATTCAATCGGTTTTGTATGTTTCGAGTTAATGAGGAACAAAAAACAACCAAATTCCAGATGGCTATAACTCTTAAACCGTTTGGCCGATTATGCTTATAAACAAACTCAAATGTCGCATTCAGATGCACTACCTAACCTGAAATCTTCAAGCCGCTATCTCTTTCCGTTCTCAGGTTGTCGTGACAACAAAAATGTTTTTCAATAATTTTTTAATAATTTTCTAGCGATACGATTCTCACAAAATTTCACAAACGTGCTTAGGTTTATATTCTACAACTATTCACTAAGTTTCAATTCGTTGAAAACAAAATTATTACTC
The DNA here is from genome assembly GCA_937662695.2 of Halyzia sedecimguttata. Classification (NCBI taxonomy): domain Eukaryota; kingdom Metazoa; phylum Arthropoda; class Insecta; order Coleoptera; family Coccinellidae; genus Halyzia; species Halyzia sedecimguttata. The sequence continues at coordinate 8,268,093 of OW569420.2, forward strand.
GGAAACCATTGGGCTGATATTATGCCCATTAACGAACTTGTCCGTCGTATTGAGATGTGCCACTTACTGTGAAAATTTCAAGTCACTAGCTCTTTCCGTTCTCAAGTTATCGTGGCAACGGCCGGACGGACAGAATCAAATTTGACCTCTAATTCTTCATTTTGGTGTCGAACCGAATCATTCGAGACCAATTTCGTAAAAAAATTCGAATGTTACAGACATTTGGGCAAAATGATAACGCTATGTTCCCCAGAACATAAGCGCAAAAACGGCTTGAAGATTATGCGGTATTTCGTGAGGGTATGTAAGGCATCGAAAGGCAAAGAAAATGCACGCAAAAGCTCCTGACTTTTCTCGATTTTTTTCATCTGATCCCACCACAATGGATTTTGAGATCATCCAGTGAGTCGAACCCATTCATTAGAGTCCACTTTAGGCCGAAAATTCCAATAATATGCTGATTTGGACTAAATCAAGGGAACAAATGCGCAAAAAATACAACACTATGAATAAAAAAATTTTGTATTTCTTATTTTGGTTCTACACAGAAAAGAAATTCAATTTTATGGTATTGATTTCCATTAGTATTGCTTGATGGTTGCTTCTTAGTGTTCTTATTCTAGGTGCGACATCATTTTTCAGAAAATCTCATGCAGTTCCAGTAGAGGAAGTAAATATTTTGCACTTTTAATGTGAACGCAAGTAGAAATTATACTACTAAAAGTAATCTAATGACAACAGTAAGGTATGAACTCAAATGAACCAAATGTTCATCTCAAAAGAATATCTTCACCTATTTTTCTCAAAAAAAAAAAAGAAGTGGAAATACTTTCAATTCACTCCTCTTTAAACATAAATAACTGTTTCATTATCTCATTGTTCTACAAATAGATTTAATCCGAAAATACTGCATGAAATTCACCTCTCAACTCAAGTTAATTGCGGTCTAGAAAAGTACCAGCGAAAAATTTGCGCAAGTTCTCCTCTTTACTGTATATAAACTGTTGAATTTTGCAGTGAATTTTTTGATTCGCAACTGTCAAAACTGATATTTTTTAAAATTTTCACCTCTTAGAGTAAATCTATTCTGATGAAAAGCTAGTCAGATTTCCATTTTAAAATAGATTAGCGGATATTTCATTTCGATCGATTATTTTATTTTAAAATTTGAATTCGCGCAGTATCCCCATAATGCATTTTTTCACGTGTTTGCGCTTCCTTTAATCATACTCAACTTCATGCAGATTGAACTTCGTGAGGGTGTGTGAGGTGTGAATAGACAATAAAACATGCGCGCAAAAAGCTCTTGACCTCAAATTAGTGCACTTCAAGAATTTTTTATTTTTATTTGAGAAAGCACATCTAATACACATAAATGTTGATTTATGTGCGGACAAATTATTAATTCGGTTGGTTCCATTTGACGTAGGTACTTGGTGTGTACTTGTTTCAACTAGTTCAAATTTCCGTCTGAATTATGCATAGGTACATATTCGTAATATGATAATTATTTTTGAGACGACATATATAACACTATAATTTATTTGGGATCATTATCATTAAATAATATTTTCGAATGAATATCAACTAAATAATTGAATTGAACTGCAGAATTTTTCCTTGTGCACACAATTCTGTTTAAAATTAAGCATTGTGATGGAATGCCGATAGCACCTGGAAACCTTGGCTGCCAGAAACCGAGTTGAGCTCGGGTGGGTGCCGGGGCACACAGGGGTTGAAGGGAATTAATTTTCAGTTCATCATTTTTGTATCAGGGTTTTTCAGTTACTTATGTTTTCTTAGTTTGGTCTTTTGTTTCTTTCTTTTGATAATATGTTTACAATATCGAGTTTTTTTAACATTTCTTTTAGCAGTTTATTTTCCGGTTTTTATATTAGTTTGATATCTAAAGAACAACATATAAATAAATCACTATGCTAAAAAAAATGTACTCGTAAAATATTTTTTTTGTAATCAAAAATTTTTTTCGCACGTTATTTGCGCTAATTAGCACTAATAACGTGCTATACGATGCCTAGTTCAACAAAAAGTATTTTTCAATTTGCAAATACAAGATATGTCCTGTAGGTATTTCAAATAAAATACAAAATGCTCTTTTAAAGGAAGAACAGGTGTACTTGAACACAAAATTAAAATAAGTATTTTGTATTTAAGATACTAGTATTTTGAAAATGTCACATGACATCTCTATTATTACTAGAATATGCATTAAATGTTCATGCTGATTCAATTAACAAATCTCATTTGCAGGTGAACTTTGGCTACAAAACTAGAGGATCCTCAAAATGGAGTCTGACTTCCTCAGAAACTGACTATACAATAGACGATAAAAGCGAATATAGTGGCGATGTAACTTATTCACATTCCTTACGCGAATGTCTGGACAATTTCAACAAGGAAATGGATACCTTGAATAAAGGCTCCTTAGAAATGGGAGGAAGTTCCCCGAATATACCCCGAATGGCAGGAGCGAGAACAAAGATTTTAGAAGAGACTGAATATACCACAAAATCGGCGGATTATTTAGGTGCAACGCACAGCGGGGAAATAAATAATAACGTAAGCGAGGAACATAATGGATACAAGAATGATTCAGACAGAGAAGAAGCAGGGCTTCCAAGAATATCAGATTCTGGGGAATATTGTGAAGAAGAAACTAGAAGTAAATCGAGCCATCATGATTTGGAAGAGCCCAAACAAGGTGATATCAATGATGAACAAACAGATAATCAAAAAAATTCCAATGATGTAGAACAAACTGTTGGAGAAATAGTCGAAGAACAAGTAGAAAGAGAAGAACTGGAAACAGATCGAGAAGAAGTGATTGTATATTCTGAAACAAAAAACATAGATGACAAGGAACAATCCTGTTTGAATAAAGTTAAAATTTATATAGACCACGAAAATGGTGCATCAGAAAACGATGAAACAGAAAGCTCGGAAGATTCCAAAGAACCTAGTCCTATTCCAAAGCTAAGAAAAATTAAGTTAGAGAATGATGTGCTCATTGCAGATCCATTACCAAAATAATATTTTGCCATTTTTATTGTTAGTGTTAATTTATTAGCAGAGTATATATTTATACATACCAATATCTTAAAATTTATGTGATATATCTAGATATACTTTCGGCAATATATACTTGTTACAATTATATTATATATTTATCTCATTACGACTTCAAAGTCGACTTATTTTCGATATTTATGGATTTACTTTGAATCTTCAAATCCTCTAATAGCGAACTCGTTTCTGGAACCTACAAGAGAAAATTCAGCAAAATCTGATATATCTCATTTTTTTTTATTCTTCTACTCTACTGATACGATCACAGGATCGGATCAGTTGCTTTGGAAATGTTGGAAGAAGAAAAGTTTTGCTTAGCGGGGTACCATAAAATCTGAGGTATGATACAAGAGCTTGGGGGAAAAACCACAGCAAAAAAACCCTATCTCCCTGTGAGTGTTGTGATTTATAAAAAATGGAATTGTGTACAAAAAAGCTGGAATATTAAAGGGCATCTGTTTCTTCAATATATATTTTCTCGTCATAAAGCAGAGAAGATTCTCCAAGGTACCCGAAACTCAACCTAAAAAATGTGGAAAAGATGAGATGACAATGATAAAATGTATGAACACAGATGAAATTCATAGATACGGACGTTAATTTTCGCTACAGCATTCTGTGAAATCATAGAGTTACGATTTAATATTGAAAAATCATATCTCCGAAAGTATACATTTTTTAGAGTTTGAAAATGATATCAATGAATCCTTATGATGAAACTGCATCTTAAAAAAAATGAATTGGCAATTTCCAATATAAAAAAAAATTTTTTTTTCGTTAATCCGAAACCAACCGACCGATTTGGCCCAATAACGAACTTAACCGAGATTTTTATCTTCCAAATCTACTCTGAAAATTTCAACTGTCTAGCTCATACCGTTCGACAGTTATCGTGTCTACGGGCGGCCAGCCGGATCGAGTCGATTTTGACCACGAATTATTGATCAGTGACGCGAACCAAATCGTTAAAGACTATTTTCATCAAAAAATTCGAAAATTACAGACATTTAGGCAAAATGATAAGCACTCTGTTCCGAAGAACAAGAGCGTCAAAAAGACAAATGCAGAAAAACGAACAATTTAAAATACTCTACGGTTTATCAAATTGATTTCAAATTTACTGCTAACATATTATAGATAATCGATTATTGGGTGATGCGACTATTTGGATACTTAAAGTTTTAAAAATTTCGAACCTTACTTTTACAATTCACATTTAATCACGTTGATAGCGTTAATCCCATTAATCGCTCGAATCGCGTTAATCCCATTAATCGCTCGAATCGCGTTAATCGCACTGATTCATACATCAATTCGCAAAAAAAAATCATTTTAGTCTTACTTAAGTCTTAGGGGTTAGTTCGGAAATCTTAGTAGTTTTAGAATGCTCATACTCAATCAACATAGATGATAGAAATTTCAGTGAAGGTACTTGTTAGCTGAAGCTACCTTATTCAAAGGAATGGCGCAAGCTGAAAAAATAAGTTTGAATCAGTGTTCACATTCTTATTACAGTATATGTATTTCAGAACCATACAACAGATCAGTTACAGATTAGGACAAGCCTAGATTTTCGAAAATTATTTCCTATTACTAAGAAATAAAAGCACAATTTTTCCAATAGGCTAAATCATTTAATAGAAAATTTGCATAATAATAATCAATTTATACATTATTAAAAGTCTTATTACATATATGCCATTATTGAATTGAAATTCTATGTGGAAATTGATGCCACACGAAAAAGTGCAATTTGCAAATAAAGTTTACACATATTAGCATAAAAACTTCAACGAAGGCAGAGGCTACTTTTTGGTTTTACAACTAATCTGTGTCAACCAAATTCCTGTATGTTGTTCAGCACATACATCCTCCTTCAGAGTCTTGTTGGTCATGTTGTAGTTGAGGCTGAGTTTGCAAGTCCACAGCTGGTTTGGGGGTTAAGGAGACCACCTATATAATTTGGGTTTCGTCGCTGTGGACTTCCACATATTTCAGCAATATAACATGCTACAATGCGTCTACAATAATGTTACATGCGGCGTGATTTCAGGTGAACAGTTTATTTCATGTAAAAAATTTGTCATTCAAGTACACAGTAAGATTTACAAAAATTTTCATTCACAATAATGGTTATTTTAGTTAGAAAATATATTAAGAGTATTCATAATTTTTTGAAATATACTGTTCTTGCTTCATTTGATGCAACTGCAATCAAGAACAAAGGCACATATTTTTCCACAATAGTGAAAAAGACATGCTAGGAAAAGCAACTTCGAGTTTGAAAAGTATTCACAACCAGAATAGAGAAGTGCCAGAGACATTATATGAATTTCAGAGAGGAAATTATTTCACGAATACATCATCAATTATTAAAGCTTATCATGCCTTTGAGCACCTCTTAACAATTCTATGGCATAATAATAAAAGAAAAAAAAATATGTATACATAGCCTATTTTATCCGAGATTTTCAACAAAAATAGTTTTTGGCAATATTTATTGAATAAATAAATCTTATGAAACAAGTAATAAAATCTTAATTTTATACAAATTGAGGAGTTAAATATATTAATACCAAAAGAAGAAAGTTCGTTCAAAACATTCACAAGCAATTATTGCCTACATCTTGGTAGATAATATTGCCAATCAACAAGCGCAACCACCATCTGGGTCTTTCACTTCGTTGGGCGTATCTTTCAACACAACTTCTTGCACTAAAAATCAAATTAAGGAAAATAAAGAACTTAAGAATTGAGGACATGCTGGAACAGCAATGATAAAGAGGCATATTCATGCAACACTAATAATTTTTTATCAAAAAGGATACTGTCTTCTGGTGGTTTGTTTTCTGTGGAATCCATTCCAGGGAGAGCCGCCGCAACTCTTCTAAATAACTGAAAAAAAACAAATTACCATCTTGAACATCATTTACTGCATGCACCACAAAATTTACACTATCGATTATGTGGAACCAATTCAAATTGACAGATCGCTAGTACAAAGTTTGCTAGAAGGAACTTATAGTACATAAATTGTCACCGAGAATTCCTAACCTAAACCCTATCGAACATTTATGAGAAAACCGACATGATCAACCCGCAGTTACTTTCAAGGAGCTGAGATGGGGAAATTTTAATTTCGAATTTCTTTTGTCTGTGCACATTGTATTTATGCCCTCAGTTCTTGGATGTTTGCAAGAATGTTATCCTACTCTGTTCAATGGACACCCTTCGAAATTCATTTACAAAAAGTTCTCTGCTATATTTATTAATATGAATTAATATTGCAGCGAACTGTATTTCTTTGATGTTACCTGTTTGACATTGTAGCCTGCCTTTGCACTGGTTTCAATAAACATCACATTCAATTCCTTAGCTTTTCTCTCTCCTTCCTCAGTACTAACTTGTCTTTTATCCGACAGATCTGTTTTATTGCCCACAAGCATTATTATTACATCACTACCCCTTTCCGTTCTCACATCATCAATCCACTTGGATGTCTGGTGAAAAGAATTTGCATCTGCAATGGAAAAAATATTCAGTTCAGTTCTGAGAAAAAGCCTTCAGATTATTATTATTGGGTACTGAGGTAGTCTTACTGACTGACAGAAATGAGAACATCCAATTAATTATTTTATTCCACTATATACTTTTTTCTTATGGATGTGTACGTGATTTTATAAAAATGGACAAAATAGAGATCAGAGGTGCGATAAAGTACCTCTGTAAAAAGAGGTTATCACCGCATGAAATTTATTAGGACATGGCAGAAGTAATGAGTACCTTCTTGATTTTATTTTAAAAAAAAATTGAATATTTTATTATTTATTCCTTATTTTATTTCTTTAATACTTTCGTTATATATGTTATAATATGTTGGTAGATATTCTACATTAAATGTCTTGCATATATCGGTAATTCAATAACTACATATTGAATCTTCATATTTAGTCATGTATAGGCTCACGCCTAGTGATTATTCTTTATACATCTAACTTCACAGAATAAACTATATTATTATTATAATATTATTATATGGGAACCATGAAGCAATTGATTAAATGAGATAATTTCGATCTTAATATTTAATTGAGAGAAGAAACAATAACAACCAGATACAATGATTTAAACTACGTAAAACGAAATATTCTAACAATTGGCATTTCCTCCTTCAGCTCTAACGACAGCTTGCATGCTGCTAGGCATTCTACACAGAATATTTTTTATGGTTTCTTGCGGAACTTCATTCTTTTTACAGGGATTCTGCAATACTAAGGACCTGTATTTTGTACTTATATACGTTTTTTTCTTTCAGAAAGCACAGTTCCTCTCGTAACGAAAAGATTCCATGTCAGTTGAGTTTGCTTCGGCGCCAATCGTCAAGAGGTAAGTGGTCATCGATGACCAGCAAGAAAGCATAAACAGGCTAGCTCATTTGCAAGAAAAACACTTAAGGGATATTTCCTCGAGCTTACCATAAACTACACAAATGTCTTCGCCGAGTGGTTAGAACTATGACGTCAAAGTTAACCACACTACCATAACATTAATTTAATATAGTAACCTGCATAGGAAAGTGTTGGTATGCCTGTTATACGTCATATCACACATACCACATACGTCATCAAGTTAACCAACCAAATATCCCTTTAAAGTGATATAGACCACATTAGTTAAGTTAGAATCATTCTCGTACGTCGTAGATGATTTCTATTGTGCGTTAATACATGCCCGATTTGGGGTTATGTTATTATATGTAACTGATGTGGGGCGAGGCAATCGTCCATGGAATTTGCCCACCGATTTCACTTTCATTAATTCTTTTAGGGCCGGTTTCGGAGGAATATATCATGTGGTTTATCTTCCGTTTATCTGTCCAATTCAATAGAATTCGGTAGATAAACTGAAGAGAAATTCCATTCAAATGCGTCAGAAACCGGCCCTTATACCCTTATTACATTATGCCTTTTTCACGTCTATATTTGCGCCTATTTTCATGGCTATTTGTTGGTTGAATTTCCCCCCAAATGAGTGGCACTATTACACCATGCTTTTTTCGCGCTTGTTTCAGGCAGTAATTTCAGAGCTGCAAACATTGAAGAAATTGACATATTTACCTTAAGTTCTTGTTTTATATTTTTAAAACAATATCATAGTGTTTTAGGAATGTCTGAAGAAACGTTTAATATGCTACTACATAGAGTGCAAATTCACATACAGAAAAAAGACACTGTAATTCCAGAAAGCATTTCTCCAAAAACGAAATTAATAATTACTTTGGGATACTAGGCTACTGGTGAAAACTTCATATCACTCAGGGATAACCATCACAGATTATCAGGCCTTCGTAAGTTTAGTTAGAGTCTCAGAGTTATAAACATAAATTTATTATTGAATTTACAAGGCTGCGATTCAAAGGATAGAATAGACTAGGTTATGTTAAGACGTCAAGTCAGACAGATAAATATTGTGTTGGTAGACATGACATTTTGACAAAAAGGCTTGAAATCCCCACGATTCAGGGGGAACAAATATAACCAGTTCTATTTATTTTCAAGCCTGAAACAGTCTACAAAATAGCCCCAGGCGCATGCGTATTTCTTCTAAATTTCAGGCGCATTCAGGCAGGCTGACAAATAGGCACGTAAAAGGCATAGTGTAATAAGGGTATAAAAGATACGCAAATAAATCTGAAGAAATTTGCCGAGGAAACTAAAAACAGGCAAGAGATTGGCGTAATTTATTGTTCCATAAGAAGTTCATGGGAAATTCAGTGGTTGGATCCACTTATGGATCGTAATTCAAAATTTCCGTCTTACCTAACTAATGTGGGGTATAGGGGTGGATCCCTCAAGAGGGATAAAGCTGGGTTACAAATATATGAGCCCAAATACAGAGAATCCAAATCTGAGCAAAACATATTTTTATATGGCTTCTCCAGAACATAATTGTGACATGTTCCTTACCAGTGGGTGTTCTTAATTCTGTTAGTTAGTATAATAGGGACGTTCTACTTACTAGTTATATCATATACTACAACCGCAACCGTAGAATCCCGAATATAGGATGGTATTAAGGATCTGAAACGCTCCTGACCGGCTGTATCCCAGAGCTGAAGTCTAACTGTTCTATCTTCGAGGTACATAGTTTTTGATAAAAAATCGATGCCTATAGTTGCCTGAAACACAAATTTTCTGAATTATTCATTTGATAATGGGCATTTTCAGTGTTTTAAAATATGCAGCACCCATTTTCATATGACTTTATATTTTCGGTTCATAATATTACTCTCCTAACCATTTATTCACTCAAAATTACAAGAAACATATTTATTATTCAATATTGAAGAGGAAATTTCACAATATATATATATTCCAAGATAAGCATATACACAGTTTAAAAGTTAATAATTTGTCGCTAAACTATTTACATTCCATGATGAAAGTTGATTCGGTAAACCCCTCATGTGCATTATTGATTTTATCTGTTTTTCGATAGTTTATTCCCAGAGTAATTTTTATGATTCAAATCAATCCAATCGTACGGTTGTACCATGAGAAATTATGAGTTGACATTTCACTAAGCACACCCTTTATAGCAGTGGTTTGTATTTTAAATTGTTTATTTCGAGAATTATCCCTATGAAAGAAATCATATCCAATGTTTCGATTTTGTTTTAAATATATTGCCACATGTCATATCCAACAATATCATATTTTCCTCATACTCTCCATACCACCAAATTCCCCTATACAAAATATTCAAAACACCTTATCCCTCTAAACATTCATGACATGTTTCATTGTTTCAAAGTTATCATATACAGAGTGATTCTTTTTCTGTTGGATCACTAAGATTTTATAAGGAAATATAAATTAAGAGGAGTCTTTCATATAATTTTTTGTTCTAAGAAACTTCCCGTCCAAGTAACTGCTCTTTGAATTGGGGGAAAATTTTTGTTTTTATTGAATATCTTCTATGTGGAGCAATTTAGATGACATATGGCAGTCAGCTATCGCTAATTAAATAACACTTTTTGACGATCTTTTCAATTCCGAAATTTCATAAAGACAGACTAAAAATATATTGCGTCAGAATTTTTCGATGCTTTAAAATATTTCAAATTAATAAATTGATTCAAAATGACAAATTCGATATTCAACATTTTGTATCACGATATTTTCTCCTAAAATTATCAGTTTGACCACAAAAAAATAATTTGTCATTAATACCTAATTAATATGAATACATTTGACAGCGGCCTTCATTTTTTCATCATAATATAAAGTCTAATTTGATGGAAAAATTAAGAAAATTAAGGCCGCTGTCAAATGTATTCATATTAATTAGGTATTAATGAAATATTTTTACTGTTAAAATTGTTATAATTCCCCAAAAAATTATACGCAGTTTAACCTCCAAAAAACTTTTGCATCAATTTAGACATGAGAAGATGTACCTATATACCGTGCTAATAAAATAAAATTGGTTCATGCACTGACGTGAAGTCAGGAGATTCGGCGCGTATGTTCTATTGTCCATTCTCCTGTATTGGACATCCTTAATCGAATTTACCATGGTAAATTATGTTGTCCATTCTACTGTACTGGACACTCTTAATTCGAATTAAGTGTCCAATACAGGAGAATGGACAACATAATTTACCATGGTAAATTCGATTAAGGGTGTCCAATACAGGAGAATGGACAATAGAACATACGCGCCGAAACTCCTGACTTCACGTCAGTGCGCGAACCAATTTTTTTTTTGAGTTATAGAGGAAATAATATTACAGGTGGGTATAACTCGGAAACCGTTTGACCGATTATGCCCAAAAACGAACTTAACTCTCCCATTCGGATACGCAACCTACCCTGAAAATTGCAAGTCCCTATCTCCTTTCGTTCGAAAGTTATCGAGGCAACGGTCACCCATCTACTGAACTCACACAAGGCTGCTCGAATCTCCAACAATATATAATCGATCGTGTTAAAACTTGAAACGTGGCAGTAGAGTTAGGTTCTAAAGGCTCTGGCAAAATGTCAGCAATTTCAGACGAATAGTTACTGATATATAGAATTTTTTTTTTTAATTTTAAATGATTTCATAAAAATTTTCTACAAATACTATCCTCAAGAAATTTTGCAAGAATTTTCGCGTTGGCATTCTACAACTAATAACCATGTTTCAATTCAATCGGTTAAGTATTTTTCGAGTTAATGAGGAGAAAAAAACAACCAAATTTCAGCTATAACTCTAAAATCGTTTGGCCGATTAAGCTTATAAACAAACTCAAATGTCGCATTCAGATACACAACCTAACCTGAAAACTTCAAGCCGCTATCTCTTTCCGTTCTCAGGTTATCGTGACAACAAAAATATTTTTTCATAAGTGAAACGATTCTCACAAACGTGCTAAGGTTTATATTCTACAACTACTCACCAAGTTTCAATTCGACCGGATTTATATTGGTTGAAAATAAAATTATTACTCGGAAACCATTGGGCCGATTATGCCCATTAACGAACTTGTCCGTCGTATTGGGATGCGCCACCTACCCTGAAAATTTCAAATCGCTAGCTCTTTCCGTTCTCAAGTTATCGTGGCAACGGCCGGACAGAATCAAATTTGACCTCAAATTCTTCATTGGGGAGTCGAACCTGATCGTTTGAGACCATTTTCGTAAAAAAATTCGAAAGTTACAGACATTTGGGCAAAATGATAACGCGATGTTCCCCAGAACATACGCGCAATAAAAATTATCCTCTTATCATTTCGTGTACATCTTCTGCGGAATACGCGACTAGTTCTGCATTCCTCTATTAATAATTCGTTATCTCATACTCTCCTTGAGGTACCACCCATTCATAAAACACTATAAACCCACACGTGAACCGAATGACTCACGAGGCTGCGATAACTATTTTTGGAATTCCGTCAGATTGTAAAACGAATAACCCAGAAAAAATAACTGTGCATGGGTTTCGAGTATGATAATTTAGGAAATTAATCATTAGATAAGAATTATTGATTCCCGCGTAATGGTTACAGAACTGTTTACTTCGGTTCAGTATTTGCATATTCACTTTTGTGAGAGGAGATTAAAAGAAAAATTGGTTCAAGCCCTGTGGAGAGGAGCTTTGGCGCTCTTGTTCAAACTTTGACGAATCATATCTTCGAAGGTATATTGGTAAGAGTTGGGAATTATATCAATGGATTCTTATAATAGAACTTCATCTTAGCAGAAATTAAATTCAAACATCATGAAAGAATTTAAATTCAACAAATAGTAGTGCCAATTATTATTAATCCAAAACCAATAGACGAATTCTACCCAACAACAAACTCATCCGAGATATTCATTCCTCAATTCTATGATGAACGATAATATATATTATCGTTATATTTGTTTTTACTGGAGATATTCTGAACTCAATATTATTTACTTACCATTACCATTCTCATCATCATGTGGATTAACCATCGGCATGAAAATATCAACCAACAAAAAGTATGATATGATATTATAATGCTCATAATTCTACGATTGCTGAAATGAATTAGACAATGTCATGTCTCAGGAAAATAAGTTGACATGTATCAACACAGATCATATAATAACAATTCATAGATAGAATAATTATAGCATTCTGTGAAAACATAGAAATACGATTTATTATTGAAATTTTGAAAAATCATATCTCCGAAAGTATTAGCTTGTTAGAGTTAAAAATGATCTCAATGGTTTCTTATGGCGAAACTGCATATTGAAAAATATTTTATTTGAAATTTGTTTTGTAAAAAAATCTTTTTGTTACTCCGAAACCATCTGTCCGATTCTGCCCTGTAACGAACTTAGCCAGGATGTTTATGTCCCAAATCTACTCTGAAAATTTCAACTGTCTAGCTCATTCCTTCCGAGAGTTATCGTGCCTACGGCCGGCCGGACAGAATTAATTTCGACCACGGATTCTTGATCAGTGAGTCGAACCAAATCGTTTGAGACCATTATCTTCGAAAAATTCGAAAATTATAGACATTTGGGCTAATTGATAAGCACTCTGTTCCGAGTAACAAGAGCGCCAAAAAAGATAAAAAAAATTAAAAATATCATACCAAGTAAGAATTAACAATAAATGAAATTTTGTTTGATATGCAATCTTATCTCAATTTTCAAAAACATATTTATCTCGATTGCACCAAATGAATTAATATCGCATTTTCAAACGACCGATCTTGATTACTAAATATCGTTGTAACATTTAAATTACTTAATCATTAAAGGATACTGAGGGAGGTATACTCATTATTAAAAGTTTTCTTTTTGGGTTTTCTCTCCCAAACTCTGAAAGAACCGTCTTCAAAACACAAAATGATCTTATGTCTTTATTAACAAAGACAAAACCAATTAATGAAAAACAAAAATCAAAAAACTGTGTATATAATATTCCTTGTATTTGTGGTAAATCATACACAGGAGAAACATCAAGACCACTAGAAGTAAGAAAGTCAGAGCATAAGAATAACTTGAGAAATAGAGACATACATAAATCAAAAATAGCAGAACATGCATGTACAATCCAAGGGGATCACATGATGGATTGGAGAAATACAAAGATTCTAATGACAAAACCTGATTATATTAAAAGGAAACTTGTATTTTATTGAACAGAGAATGCAATTTTGTAAATTGCTCAATTGGTTTTGACCATATTTGGCTGAATTTATTGAAAAAGGAGTTGGAACTTGCAAATTTCTATGCAAAGTAAAACTATCTTAGCTATGATTTCAATCAAATACTGTCAATGTGACAATTCTCGAATTTTAGAATAACTATCAACAAAATAATTCTAAAGATTTTCGTTAAGCGTCTGATATAGACTCCGAAACGTTACGATATAGTTGTTTCTTCGTTGATGTAGTTTCGTTGTTGTTTGTTAGGCAACATTGTTCAAGTGATTGCTTCTGTCAAATATCTTGTGTTTCTTACTCAGAAGCAAATCACAAAATAATTAATTTTTATTTTATAGATATTTTTCAGAGTTTGGGAGAAAAAACCCAGGAAGAAACCTTTTAATAATTTAAATTACTCTGCATTATTTGAGATAAACAGTTGAATTCACTGAAAAAAATTCAACCATAGTTAATGATTAAAATCGATCAGTGACAAATCAAAATTGTTATCACTTCGCAAATAATGAATATTCCGAATCCCACAGGGCAAAAATATTTGTAATGCCTTCAGAAAGTTACAAAATTTACGATTCGAAGTATTATAGTACAGTCATTGGGTCGAAAAAATAGAGGTTACCTGGAAAGTTTTCCGGGAGTTTTGAAAATTGGTAATTTTATAGATTTTGATATGCTCTTTCCAAATTTCAACTTTGCCACCTCGTATGTTTGCCGCTCGCGCCACCATATTGAAAAAATGGCGCCCAAAAGCAGTTTTTTGATAATAATTCCTTTCCGACGCATTTTACAGGAAAAACATATATCCACACAAAATAAAAGTAGAGAAAATTTCCTACAATTTATGTCATAACATTTTTTTCCCTAAAATTAATAGTTTCGGCGCAGGAGCGCCGTAAAGTGTAATTCAATACACGTTTCGACAGAAATGCTCATTTGCACACCACTATGAGGTAGAGTAATCGGCGCGTTTTCTTTTATCGTGGCATCCCCAGTAGGCCTAATCCACATCTGACTCACTATTTAAATATTTAGTTCAATTTCCGTCACTTCATTCTTGTTGACGGACCCGGTGTTGGGTTTTCATCGTCTTCAATACCGATTGAAATATCGAAGACGGAAGTTTCTTCGACATCATCGACGATGGGATCATCAGTTTCATCGTGGTCCTCTTCGTTCTCGATTTCATCGTTTATTTGCTCGAGAATAGTGTCCGTTTCTTCTTCTTCAATGCCGTCTTGTGACGGAAATTGCGAATTATCGCAAGAACCACCACAGTTCGTGCACACAACGGAGCACTCAAGTCCTGCTTTTCTGCATCCGCAAGCTTTTTGACAACCTTTCTTGCATTTGCAAGAAATAAGTTTCAGTAAGCTTTCCGGAGCAGGGGGATCGAATGTAGTAACAGGAATGAGAAAAATTCGCAAAGTTTCAGGGATATCTGACTCGAAATCTTCAAAAAAATTTTCTGATGGAGGATAATGATCTCGTACACCGAATATCTTCTGTAACAATTATTGCTGCTGCCTTTATAATACGCTTACGTTTCTAATTTGTTGTCACTTTTCTCATTGTACCAGACATCCGTTAATAACTTAAACCCTGTACTTCGAAAACACACCACAGGCGTCATATTGGCAGTGACAGCAATTAAAATGTCATCACCATATTTTTTAAGCAGTTGTGCTTTCACTGTTTTTAAGTGTGGACGCTAATAGCCTTCAATTTTTGTCATTAGTTGGTCCGGAGAATACTGACATTCTTCGAAATCTTCTTCGAGCTATGAATAAATGTATTGCATCGCGGTATCAATCTCGCTTGCATACGGACCTCTTTTTTTTCTTTCTTCGGTCGAGGCCGTTTGATACAATTTCTTCATACACGAATTGTGATATTGGGCATCGGCTGCGACTAATGACAAATATTGGACGAACTAATGACAAAAATTGAAGGTGATTACCGTCCACACATAGAAACAGTGAAAGCACAACTGCTTAAAAAATATTGTGATGATATTTTAATTGCTGTCACTGGCCAATAAGGCGCCTGTGGTGTGTTGTAGAAGTACAGGGTTTAAGTTATTAACGGATGCCTGGTACAATGAAAGAAGTGACAACAAATTAGAAGAACGTAAGCGTATTATAAAGGCAGCAGCAATAATTGTTACAGAAGATATTCGGTCTAAGGTGTACGAGACAAATCATTATCCTCCATCAGACAATTTTTTTTAAAATGTCGAGTCAGATATCCCTGGAACTTTGCGAATTTTTCTCATTCCAGTTACTACATTCGATCCCCCTGCTCCGGAAAGTTTACTGAAACTTATTTCTTGCAAATGCAAGAAAGGTTGTCGAAAAGCTTGCGGATGCAGAAAAGCAGGACTAACGTGCTTCGTTGTGTGCACGAACTGTGGTGGTTCTTGCGATAATTCGCAATTTCCGTCACAAGACGGCATTGAAGAAGAAGAAACGGACACTATTCTCGAGCAAATAAACGATGAAATCGAGAACGAAGAGGACCACGATGAAACTGATGATCCCATCGTCGATGATGCCGAAGAAACTTCCGTCTTCGATTTTTCAATCGATATTGAAGACGATGAAAACCCAACACCTGGTCCGTCAACAAGAATGTAACGACGGAAATTGAACTGAATATTTAAATAGTGAGTCAAATGTGGACTAGGCCAACTGGGGATACCAATATAAAAAAAAACGAGCCGATTACTCTACCTCATGGTGGTGTGGAAATGAGTATTTCTGCCGAAACGTGTATTGAATTACACTTTATGGTGCTCCTACGCCGAAACTATTAATTTTAGGGAAAAAAAGGTTATGACATAAATTGTAGGAAATTTTCTCTGCTTTTATTTTGTGTAGATATGTTTTTCCTGTGAAATGCGTCGGAAAGGAGTTATTATCAAAAAACTGCTTTTGGGCGCCATTTTTTCAATATGGCGGCGCGAGCGGCAAACATACGAGGTGGCAAAGTTGAAATTTGGAAAGGGCATATCAAATCTATAAAATTACCAATTTTCAAAACTCCCGGAAAACTTTCCAAGTAAAAACAGACAAATTATATCTCCGAAAGTATTGGTTTCTCAGAGTTGGGAATTATATCAATGTATTCATATGATAGAACTGCATCATAAAGGAAATTCAATTCAAATAATAGTTTATTTATCAAGATTAAATGAGCAATCATGAGAATGAGAACTGCACCATGGAAGAAATTAAATTGAATTTGGCCAATTTAGCCCAATAACGAACTTAACCGAGATATTCATCTCCCTAACCTACTCTGAAAATTTCAACTACCTACCTCATTCCGTTCGAGAGTTATATCTATGTCTATGGATGAAAAGCAGTCTCACTACTCTCAGATCACTTACTTCATGTTCCGTTCCGAAATGTAAGACTTTTCTGAGAAAAACTAATTTCGGAGCAAACAATTGAGATTTTTCTCACTTCGCTCACAATTCTTCGATTGATTAGATAATGTCATGTCTCAGGAAAATAAGTTGACATTATGACAATTCATACATAGCATAATTATATCATTCTGTGACAACGTTGAAATACGATTTATTATTGAAATTTTGAAAAATCATATCTCCGAAAGTATTGGCTTGTTAGAGTCAAAAATGATATCATTGGATTCTTATGGTAAAAACTGAAAAAAAATAATTTGGAATTTGCTTTGTAAAAAAAAATTTTTTTTTTGTTATTCCGAAACCATCTGTCCGATTTTGCCCAATAACGAACTTAGCCGAGATATTTATCTCCCAAACCTACTCTGAAAATTTCAACTGTCTAGCTCATTCCGATCGAGAGTTATCGTGCCTACGGCCGGCCGGCCGGCCGGACCGGCCGGACAGAATGAATTTCGACCACGGATTCTTGATCAGTGAGTCGAACCAAATCGTTTAAGACCATTTTCATCGAAAAATTCGATAAATTACAGACATTTGGGCAAATTGATAAGCACTCAGTTCCGAGGAACTAGAGCGCCAAAAATACCAAATGACTGTTTGTACTAGTATCGTAACGTAAAATTAAAGAATTGATAAACGATATTGAAATATCTCGAACGAAAATTAATAATCAATTGAAGTATTTCAGCGCTTTTATGCAGGTTATTGGTTGAATTGAAAAATATGAATTTTATTCCAGACTATCGCCCAACCCTTTATATTATTAATTGAATTGTTCTCACGAGAATTGTCGATCTTTTAGCGAAGTTACTTCATACATGTCCTTTGGGACTATCACCAAGGCTGGAAAACTAATTTCTCTATTTCAGTATCGTAACGAGTCCATTCCAGCACTGAAAACAGTGCTGGAATGAACTCATTCCCGCATTGTTTCTAGTTATATTTTTCGTTTTGTGGTAGTCAGCACTGACATTCGATCCTATCAAATTTCAACACACGTCAATTGACAATACAATATAATCTGGATATAGTGAAATAATTGTTGAGGAAAAGCTTTATTCTCATTAAAAAATATGGTAGGTACTAGAGATTTCCTTCTTCCTAATTTTGAATCATTCATGCTATTAGGAAACTGTTTTAAATCTGATCTCCATGCCCTACGTACGTTTCAAATTCAAATTCCGTAATCTGTCAACTTTCGTAACAGTCACACCAACTACCAAGATACAATACAAAAGTTACTAGGATGTATAATTTTTCATTGAATTTCAACAGTATATTATAAAACTTGCCTGAAATAGAGAATATATCGTCTAATACTCGTTGCAGAAGGCAATTCCAACACTCACGCATTGGAGCCCATTCTGCAACTTGTTTTAGAATATACTATTATGTAGTATAAAGCGATGAATTATCGGAAGTGGAAGACACAACAACGCCTTAAGCAAGCAGGAAATATCGACTTACCGCACAGTGAGATAACCACATAAATTTGTCATAGGAACACAGGTATTGACAAACTTATTGAAGTAGACTTTGCAAAGAAAATATCCATGGAGTAAATACTAGGATTAGTTTTCGGGCTGCCTAATTACCGCTAATTAATATTTCATTTTATTTTTGCGCACATGTTCTAGGGAACAGTGATATAATTGCTATAATTTCGCCCAAATGTCTGCAATTTAAGATTTTTTTTTTCCAAAAATGGTAAAATACGATTCGATCCCGGCCGGCCGTCCGTTGCCGCGATAACTTTCGCACGAGACGAAATAGCGACTTGCAATTTGCAGGTTAGGTTGAGCATCCGAATGTGACGGTTAAGTTCGTTAATTGGCATAATCAGCCAAACGGTTTAGGAGTTATACCCACCTGAAGATTTGTTGTTATTTTTCTATAACTGAAAAAATACAGTTCCGATCGAATTTAAACTTGGTAATTAGTTGTAGAATGCCGACGCGCACATGCAAAATTTCGTGAGGATGGTATCATTAGGAAAAAATGAATAAACATTTTTCTTCAAAAAAAAAAGTAAAAATTTTATATTTCAGAAACCATCTGTCAGATTTCGCCCCATATTATTTTTCCAATATTTCAAAAATACAGATCCGATCGAATTGAATTCTAGTACTTTAGAGATAGTGTGTGAGGAGTAATTAGACAAATGGCTTTTTAAGATTTTTCTTTAACAGGAGGTAGAACGCATCAAAACTATTTCACCAAAAACCGCATGTATGAAAGTTGCAGAATTTGGAGTTACCTTGCGGTTGTAGCGCTTGTACGCTTTGATAATAGTATTAATAAAATTACCTTGTAGTTGTTGTTGGCTCCTGATCTACCATTTTCAAAATTTCTCCCACTATTTCAGCCATTTCGTTTTTGCCAGGCGTTCTCGCATGTTCTCCTCGGTATTACTTCGTACTTCTCGACACTGTATTACACCAAATGTATTAACATTTGCGGCATTGTTCAATAAATTCACATAATAAGCAATATAAGAAAAGTCGTCAAGAATTAACGTTCACGTTCAGAAGATAATAGATACGGTTGATGGCCGGTTTCTGAGGACAATTACATGTGGTTTATCTTCAGTTTATCTGTCCAATTGCATTTTGAATTCAATAGATAAACTGAAGATAAACTACATCCAATTGTCATCAGAAGCCGACCCTCAGTATAATAGTCGATCAGTACAAACCGAGGAGCGAATACAGATCCGTGTTCAGTTTATAAAAGAAATAATGGTAATTTGAAATTAAGAATGAGTTATTAATTGTATCTTTTTTTTTAACGTGAAATTTTTTATTTTGAGTTCCACCTCCTGCTACAGAAAAACCTTCAAAAACATACGGAACTTGTGTCAAATATTTTCTTATCGCATAGAGAATATTACACTCGAATATCTTTTTTAAGGTGAAAATTTAAAGGATAACGCTTCAGATCATGAATATTTTCCACGAAGATTTTAATTATATGTATCTGAATAATACCGAAAAAATGTAAGGAATGATTCTATGATGAAAATTAAGGTGGGTAATTGGTATAAATTTTTTTGAAAAACCTCCCCCCGGAAAAGTTACACTCCTCCGAAGATTAACAAAAAAAATAGTTTCTCCTCTTTATTTTTCCTGTATAATAAGCTAGACACGAAACTTGATATATATTATTTGTCAATAAAACTACACATTTTGGAATTTTTTAACCCTGAAGTATGCTTAGAATGGGTTGAAACAGTCAACTCCTAAGATAATTTTTCTTACAAAATTTTTTTGGTTAACAATCTCCCTTTTATAAAAACATGGCTGAAAATCCCAATTCATTTATAAACTTTTTATCTCTCAAGTTTTTTCGAAAATTTAAGTATTTACGAGAAAAAATGCAATGCATTTTCGAAAAGATGAGCTAACACGAGGGTATTTTGCCTTACGATTTGGTAGTTTTCTTGTAGTCTTAGCCTAGTAGAATCATAATTTGGCTGGCTGTTATTTAATAAAATGCTATTTAACATGAGCTACGCGTTAGCTCATCTTTTTGGCGCTCTTGTTCCTCGGAACAGAGTGCTTATCAATTTGCCCAAATGTCTGTAATTTTCGAATTTTTCGATAAAAATGGTCTAAACGATTTGGTTCGACTCCCTGATCAAGAATCCGTGGTCGAAATTCATTCTGTCCGGCCGGCCGCCCGTAGGCACGATAACTCTTGAACGGAATGAGCTAGACAGTTGAAATTTTCAGAGAAGGTTTGGGAGATACATATCTCGGCTAAGTTCGTTATTGGGCAAAATCGGACAGATGGTTTCGGAGTAAAAAAGAAAAAAAATTTTTTTTACATAACAAATTCCGAATTAAATTTTTTTCAATAAGTAGTTTTACCATAAGAATCCATTGATATCATTTTTAACTCTAACAAGCAAATACTTGCGGAGATTTTTCAAAATTTCAATAATGTTAGAATGTCAACTTATTTTCCTGAGACATGAAATTGTCGAATTCATTTCAGCAATCGTAGAATTATGAGAATTATAATATATCATACTATTTGTTGGTTGATCTTTTCATGCCGATGGTCAATCCATATGATGATGGGAATGGTAATGGTAAGTTAATAATATTGTGTTCAGAATATCTCCACTAAAAACAAAACCGGAATATTGGTGTATTGGAGTGGATTTGAGGAAAGAATATATATTATCGTTCATCATATAATTGAGGAATGAATATCTCGGATGAGTTCGTTGTTGGGTAGAATTTGTCTATTGTTTTGGATTGATAATTTTTGGCACTCTTGATGAATTTAAATTCTTCTATGATGTTTGAATTCAATTTCTGCTAAAATGAAGTTCTTTCATAAGAATCCATTCATTTCAGCTATTTTAATTTGATTTCTTCCATGGTGCAGTTCTCATTCTCAGATTGCTCATTTAATCTTGATAAATAAACTATTATTTGAATTGAATTTCCTTTATGATGCAGTTCTATCATAAGAATACATTGATATAATTCCCAACTCTGAGAAACCAATACTTTCGGAGATATAATTTGTCTGTTTGAACAAGAGCGCCAGAAAGCTCCAGTCCACAGGGCTTGAACGAATTTTTTTATATATAAATATATAAAAAATATATATAAAAAAGTTGGTAAATGAAGTGGGGTTTTCAGCCATGTTGATAAATGGAAAATATTTATCCAAAAAAAGTTTTGGGTCTTTAGCTCAATATACAGGGAAAATAAAAACGAGGGACAATTTTTTTGTTAATCTTCGGATAGGTGTAACTTTTCCGGGAGGAGGTTTTTCAAAAAACGTTATACCAAATACCCACCTTTCATTCAGATACACCCTGTAGATATTACGACGAACTTAGTGCCCAGCTTCAAGAATAAATATACGTATGTTAAAATGTTCTATGAATCGTTGAAAATTTCACAAAAAGGCAAATTTGTATACATATACCGATTCGCTATAGGTGTAAAGGCGCAATTTTGACTGAAAGGGAGAAAATCGAATATAACTAATTATAATTGAAATAAACTGGCAATAAATTGCTCGAAATGTAAAACTAAATACATTTTAGCGCGATTCTGCGAATATTCGCGTTTTCGCGACAAGTATAGCCGGGTACTTCGTCTAATCGCGGTGTAATCTGGCGAAGACGAATATCCTTCGCCGGGCTATCGGTAAACTGGCACCCATCAAAGGGTTTTTATGGTACAATATTCGACTTCAGAATTCAGTTCAGTAGCGCTCCAGATTTTGCGTGCAAGTTTGATTTCGGAGGAAACTTACGAGTTGTAGTAGATAATAATTATTCAACAACATATAATAGAACGCCACTGCTTCCTCTATTTCAATTCGCAAGAATAATCGTCACGTCATGTTGACTGCAGATCGCGATGAAAACATCGCGATAAAGCCATAAAAATCTTGACCCGCTAGTGTAGCCCCAGCATTATAGTATTTTCCGGAATATACAGGGTGTCCCAGAGTAGGAGATAGGGATGACCCCTTGCGTGATTTTAAAACAAAACGTCCATATAAACAAACATACTTCTTAAATTGCATAGTTTTCATGAAAGTTCCATAAAAAAAGTACGCAAATGATTTTTCCACTTACACTTTCGTTCGATGTACGGTAGTCTAGTTTATTTTTTTTATGCGAAAACCATGCATCGTAAGTCCTCCGCCAAATTTGTTCCAAATTGAATGGGAATTTCAAAAGTTATTTTTAATCGTGGCGTATAATTTTCATCATAGAAATTTCACACCCTGTATCTTGGATACTGTGCAAATTCAGACTTGTTTATAAGAACTTTCTGTTTTAAAACCGCAAAGTGTTGCGATTATGTATATTCCATGCCTGTTGTTCCAATTTCTATCCCTCAAATGTCGGGATAAAAAGTTAGGAAGATGATGGCAAAGATAATATTCGATCTTCCCTCCAGTCGTCTACGAGAATAGCAAGGCCATTAGGCCTTTTTCAAATTAATTATTGAAATCTACATTCTATCATTTTGCCCCAATGCCTGATGAAGAATTATTTGAGGACAAAATCGATTTTGTCCGGCCGTCCGTTTCCACGATAACTTTCGAACGGAAAGAGATAGCGACGGTTGAGTTCGTTAATGGGCATAATCGGCAGAACGGTTTCGGAGTTATACCCATCTGAAATATTGTTTCAATAACTCAAAAAATACACATTCCACTGAAATTTTGCATTAACCTTCATGCCACCATTTTAGAATCGAGTACAGAATTCCAGCTCGATTGTATTTTAGCAATTATTGTGAAAATAAAATCGAATTTATATAAGTACAGGGTGTCCCAAGTTCGAATGCCTATTAGACGTTTCTGGAGAACTGGACATATTTGAAATCTGAAAATTGGGATTATGATATTGCTTGAAATTCTCTACAGAGCTAAAATATTTTCGAAGCCCAAGTACTTCCGGATACACAGGGAGTGAAAATAAATTCAAAAGATGCATGACCTTTCCACATTCTTCCTCTTCGATACTTCGATAACGGTTCACGCACAGGATGTTTAAAATAAGAAGAATGAACATAATACTGACTAAACATATTTGACTTTTTTTTCCATATTTTGAAAACTATTCGAATGAATACAATGATTTTAACAGAAATGTATTCCGCATTGAATACTTGATCATACCAGGAATGCAAAACTTGAAAAAAATTGTTTTCATCAAATTTATTTTCAATCCCTGTATAACCGGAAGTGCTTGGGCTTCGAAAATATTTTAGCTCTGTAGAGAATTTCAGGCAATATCATAATCCCAATTTTCAGATTTCAAATATGTCTAGTTCTCCAGAAACGTCTAATAGGCACTCGAACTTGGGACACCCTGTATACTTCTCTGAAATATTGTTTCCTCAATAACTCATAAAATTCAGATCCGATCGAATTGAAACTTGGTAATTAGTTGTAGAATGCTGACGCACAATTTCGTCAGGATCGTATCACTAAAAAAAAAGTCTTCCGAAATTTTATATTTCAGAAACTGTCAGATTCCGTACAAATACTACAAACCTTCCAGCCGGTATTTTACAATCGAGACGTGGATTTCAGATCGATCGGCTTTGTATTTTAGCAATTGTTCTGAAAATAAAATTTCCAAGTGCTATCTACTCCTCTGAAATTTCAAATCATTTAAATCTCAGAATTGTAACAACACCTCGATGGCCCAAAGGTCAGCGTGCTCGCCTGCCGAAATTCGGGTTCGAATCCTCGTAAGTTCACTATTTTATTTTAAAATTTGAATTCAGTTGATGCCGAATGCATTATTTCACGTATTAACGCTAAAAAGAGGGCTTGAAGGTTCATGAAGTATTTCGTGTGGGTATCTGAGGTATGAATAGACAAAAGAATATGCGCGCAAAAGCTCCCGACAAAATTTGTAAGGTTCATTATTTCCGAATCAAAATTATTATCTGCCAATTATGAACGGAAAATCAATAAAATAGCTCGCCAACATGAATCACTAGTACTTTCTTAACATCCTGGATATCTGGATAAAAAGGATCTCGAAGGGACCCTTTATTTTTTCCCGCTTGAAGAGATATTCTATTTACCAGATATCCGGTTGCAAAATAATTGGAAGAGAGTTCAATTAAGATATCCTGGAACAGACATATATCACATTATTTTTTGAGATCGATAAGATGTTTAGTACCAATTGGAGAATATGCATTTTCATAAATTTAATCGAATATAGTCTGCTTGACATTTCAAAATATTGATTATTACAGTTTCTGAGATATATTTAATAAAGCACATGAAGCCCATTAATGATGTAGTTTATTACAAATAACAATGAAAACTTTCTCAGAAGTTCATCAGTTTATTAAATTATTCAGACAAATGTTCAGACTTCACAAAGATGTTCTAGATATTGAGTGTACACTATATATTTAGAATAAAATATTCATAGAGAGTTTGGGAACCTTCTAGCTATAAACTCTAAATTTTTCCCATGTAATCTATGGAATTTTGATTATAATACTCATTGCCATCATCTAACTGAACTTTATGAGAATTTCAGGATGAAAGGACTAGCACAGTATTATTTGATTATTCCATATATCTAATTACATTAAAAACAGTTCAAATTTTGTGAAGGATCGAACTTCGAGCATCCAACTAATCAATTAATCATATTTCAATGAATTCGATATAATTCTCAAATGTTCCGGAAAATTCGGATACAGGTAATTTATGGTTCATATTTGAGTAGGTGAATTTTCATTATACTTTAATCAGATCAACCAGCCCACAAATATTTGTTGATTTTGATAGGTGGAGTTCTCTCTTCTTGTCAATGTTTTTCAGGACAAAGGTCGTTAGTGACATGAGCAAATTAATACATGGGATGAAATCAATTACTTTTGCTCATTCTAAGAACTCACCTGATAAGTGTTGTCAAAGCTATCATACATGAACCTCGTTATAAGGGATGTTTTTCCTACTGCAAATACAAGAACAAACATTTAAAAAATTCAGAATAATTATTAATAATATTCGATTATTATAATAGAAAGGAAAATAGCTGTTGAATAAACACATAGGTAGATAAGTATGAGAAGCAGGGATATTTATTGAACATGGCATCATTTAACCTGATGCTTCGAAATTTAAGCCATATATTAAATTGAAATTAGGACATAGATAATATGCCAGGATTATAATTTAATCCAAATTCAGCAGAATTTTCGAAGTACAGCAAAACATAACCTCAAACAACTGTCAAAGTACAGTGTTAGAAAACATATTAATTTGTATCCATTCAAATTAAGCCATTTTGTCAAATATTTTGACATTTTGATTTTATGAAAATTGGAACAATGAATTATTGTTCCGAATCGAATTTTTTGATTATTGATCTATTGCCTACGCCTGTAACTGGTTAACAACTCATCACAAAATGTCAAACTTACCACTTTGTTCTCCTAAGAAAACTAACTTAAATTTACGAAGAGGATTACCAAAATCCCCTGACGTCGACATTTTGATTGAATGTAACTGACTTCTTCGAAAAAACCTAGTAAATTCAATTCACAAATTTAATTATCACAGGAAAAAACTCATTTACTTTCTAAAACTGACAGAAGTCAGTGACACTCGCCACGATCGCTGGCAACAAATATCGCTGCGTTGCCAGCGCAAGTGCCAACCATCCCAACTAAAATCCTTTGACATCAGGGAGCTTGCGCAGCCCATAAAACACGTTTGGTTCTCCATTTGAACAATCTTGTCTTGGGTCATGGGAAATTGGAGCAGGGCAATAATCGGTCTGCAACAAATAATTAGAATATTGGAGATTTTCCCTAGAGGAAGATTTTCTTATACAACCCTCCGAGAGAACTGTAGGGTGCGGAAACTCATTTTCCAGTGCTTCTAAATTGAGAAAATGATGTGTTACAGTAATTATTTTTTCCGGGAGCCGAAAAACGAAGTCTGGAAAATTCTACCCCTCAAATTGAATTCACTGAAAATTCTCACAACAGGCAATGTGAATATTCGTTCCATGCGCACAACAGTTTTCATTAAGTTATGAAATTTATGCTTCCAATTGAGTACCAGTTGCTTTTACAATTTAAATTCTGAGTGAGGTTTTTAATTTTGTTAAATTACCTGAAATATATCAGGTCATTTCGCAATACCTACCTCAAGATTCATCCAAAAATTAAAATGAAATATGTAGAAAATTCCGTTTTATGTTCAAGAATTTTTCGGGAGACAATATTTTGAGTCGTTTCAATTCAGATCGGATAACTGGGAATTATTCCAATTTCGGTATTCATTTTGCAGCAATTCGAAGAGAAATACCTAAATGAATGTGGAATTGAGCATTCCTCATGGGCGTTGAAATCAAAGCCTATCCTTGATTAGTGTCATATTATCAATGGTATAGAAAACCTTCACCTCAATTAAATGACCCTTGGAAACAGACTTGCTATTCGCACGTGATTATTTCAACCCTTTAATCCTCATTAAAGAATTCCTTGAAGAAGCAGAAATCTTTCACAAGTATTCTCCATAAACCAAGATAGTTTCGTCTCATTCTCCCAGATGACACTAACAACGTTCGAGATAGTTACGCATATTCGATCCTGGCAGCATGGCTATTTGTTGATAAACTGTCACTTTGATCTTTTAGATTAAAGCACCTCCGGATCATATGGCCAGCCCTAACTATAACTCTTAAAAATTGCCAGATATTTTAAATCGTCTAACGTCTTCCAACTATTCCATCCGAACTTTTTATAACACAGGGTGGAACCTACCCCTCTGTTACACCCCTTTTTGCGTTCTCGTACGAGGGTGCAGCTATCATTCAGGCACAATTTGATTATTTTTTTCTTAATATCTCAAAAAATACACATCCGATCAAGTTTAAATCAAAAACAAAAAAACGATTTAAATGTTTATATGAAAATTGGTGATAAAAACAATGTGTGGAAATTTTTTCAAAAATTACTACAGTAAAAATATCAAACTGGCTTTAGTAACAATATAATAAGATGTTGTTGACGAATATCTTTCAGGTTTTATATTATTTTCAAGTCTCAAATTCAAGTTTTGAAAATGGTATACAACCCGGAACATATTATGTAAAAAACATATCATAATTTTTTTCTTCATAATTGTTTCTTTTAAAAACAAACTAAATAGATCTTCACGGAGTGCTTGGAATGTTGATAAGAAGTGAGGTGGTGGATGCTTGTGCTTTTCATTCAATTTCTAGTTTCTCCATTAAATTTTATCTTATGTGATGTTCTTATTAACAATTCTGTTCTTGAAATTTCATTTCGGATACCTTCACAAACATTAATTATTATTCTCTCAATGTGAGAAACTCTGTGTATTCGAAGACCTTTGAAATATGGTGGATGCGATAGGAGCACGATTACACTATTAATTAATTAATAAAAAGAGAGATTATGAAGGAATAAGAAGAGATCTAAAAAGATGGCTTGAAGGTTCATGCAGTATTTTGTGAGGGTGTGTGAGCGTGAATTGGCAATACATGCTAGCAAAAGCTCCTGACTTATCTTCAGTGCTTTTCTCAGCGAGTGAACTGTATGTATTGGTAGAAGATTATTTCGATAGAAAGCATTATAGCATTACAACAGGAATACATATTTCGAGTGTCATTTGAATCTTCTTATAATTTCTTGAGGATTTTTTCTAATTCCAATCTTCGATTTTCGTCAAAGATAAAAATCTCGGATTATCATCTCTGGGTGATACTCGGTTCTTGTATCATGTTTCATCAATTTCTTCAAACCATGGATTTGAAGAGGAACCTCTTGCGTACAGCAGATGGCGCAGACAAGTTTTGCGCGCATCTTCTAGGGAACAGCGTGCTGCCATTTTGCTCAAATGCCGGGCGTCTGTTGCCACGATAACTTTTGAACGGAAAGAGATAGCGGGGTAGGTTTCGTATCCGAATGCGTCGATACATTTCGTTAATGCGCATAATAGGCCAAACGGTTTCAGAGTTATACCCATCTGAAATCTGTTGTTATTTCCTCAATAACTCAGAAAGTACAGATCCGATCGAATTGAAACTTGGTAATTAGTTTTAAAATGTCGACCCTGGCGAAATTTCGTGAGGATCAAATGAATAGAAAAAAAAATAAGAGTTGTTCTACAACAAGATATATAAATAATATCTGACAGCAGAGCAGCCATATTATAGCACTTGACTCCCCTTTAGTTCGGTAAAAGGTAATCTGGGAATGTAAGATGTCACTCAACGCACTCGGAGAAGATAATCAGGTCACTCTGGAGTGCATGATAGCGAAATGGTCGATTAGCTGGCAAGGGAAGGTAGGGCAACTCCCTTCATTGGTCTAGAGCCATTTTGTGCTTCCCTAGCTAGCCAGCACTCGATAACAGTTAAGAAATATGAAGAAAAGAGGAAGTTATTCCTCTGCTACTCGACGAGCTGGACCAAAAAGGTTATCTCACTCAGCAAATTAGAACACAGGATATTAACGGGACATTATCCTAAGAATGATCATCTGAGGAACATTGGTAAGGTTCCCTATGATATCTGTCTCTTCTGCCAAAAAGCCACTGAAACAGCTGAACACCTGCTTTGCGACTGTGAAGCTATCCATCAGAAAAAGCTAAAACACCTTGGCGCATGGCTACTGGAACCATAACAAGTGATGGTGGTAGCACCCAGGAAGATAGTGAAGTTTATTGAGACTTTATTGCGGGACTGCTAAACAGTGCGGGGTCGCACAGTAGATCTTCAGGTAAAAGTGTTTGCGAGGTCTACATGGCCTTATCTCCCCTATAATATGATCTAATTGATATGTCGAATTCGAATTGTAAAAAGAAAGGTTATCTCTCTCTCTCTCTCTCATTCTCGAACAAACAGAGCCCCAAAATAGTAACCTCCTATTTGGGGAGGTTTGAACATGGGCTCAGCTGCGTGGCTATGTACCCAATCTCAGTAAATCTTAGTAGTATATCCTGGTGTCCCTGGGTCCAACGGGAGTCTCGGAAAAGCCAATCACCAGGAATGTAACAACCTCGTGTACATTTACTTTTCAACAATCACAACAAATCCGGACAATCTTTCCAAACTTTTCACAAATTATAATTACACTTTTCACATTTATTAATCTTAGTCGTTCTTTATATATATTTTTCAATTTATATTAAATTTTGGAGCTCCTAACTGGGACGCGGGGAAAGTAGACATCCCGCCGTAACGACTATTTTGGAGCTGAAAGAAAGGTTATATTTCAATTAATTATTGGGGATTTCAGACAAGTTCCTCCCATAATACAGAATTCGTATGAACGAAACTTCTCGTGGATGGGGAGCCTTAGTGGATGGCAGCAAGCACCACAGAGCAGACTTGCGCGAAGGTCCACTATACTGAAAGTGGCTACAATACGTTCTCTGCATGTATCCCTTCCCTACTCGATTCTTGAACTTGATGTATTTCTATTTAGTATTTTGTACTCCACGCTGAGGAGTGTGCAAGTGATCGAAGAAACGTTGATTGAAGTATATCGTGAGAGTACTAGTATAGGGCATGGATAAAACATGGTGTATTTGCTTCTAAGAATGAACTGAGGTTACGTTTTACCAGGAAGTTCATCAGATTCTCGAAGAGCCAGACAGATTTTGGGCTAAACCAAAGTTGGAGACAGGCAGAACATTTACGTTTCAGAATTTGGGAGAAAATTTCACACTTGTGAGTAGATATGATTCATCATTTATCTCCGTATCTGACAAGTTTTCTTCCACATGCTACTTTATGTTTCCACCGAAATTTTCGTGATGAATTCTGGGTTAACCTGAAAAACACCGGAATTTCAAAATATACTTAAATATCCGTGTGATAACGAATAACATTAAAAATGAATTAATTATGTCTATATGTCACTAATTTATTTCTTGCGACGAGGATGATTCAGTTATCAAGTTATTATGGATCTTTGTTTTGTATACAATAGCGGTTCTCATGTTCTATACACTTATAATTCATCCTTAATGTAGTCGGCTTCGAATGAAGTTCATTCACTGCTTTATGGGCATTATTGAAAGCAGAAGGAAACTCAGGTGACATGTTCTTAATTGCTTTTCACTGTGGCGCTAAATGCTTAAGTGTTCAGGCTTAATCTCTGAAGTATACATGCGAGTTACACATGATACTATGTTCTAAACTTTTTTTTAATTTTCAACCGCAGATATTCATTCTGTCAGTTTTATTCGAATCTAACCTTATCAAACATTTCACTGAAAGTAACTAGTAACTTCATGCAATGTAACAGACATTTCTTATTCCTTTTATATGACGAAACCCCTTGGCACCTATAGAAGTTCTTTCTCAACCGAGTTTGCCGGAAATTACCTAGGTATATCACCTACGATAATAAGACCCGTATATTACCAAATATCGTATTAGTAGAGTCCATAATTGACATGCCTGTTGTCCGAACGATTTTATTTTATTATTGGTATACTGTCTCACATTAAACCTTTGAAATCTAACTGTAAAATAATGAATCCCTCCTTGATCACAATCCGGGTAGAATTCAGATATGGAATGAAAACACTCCTGTGCAGATCTTTTCTCCTAAACAGCATTAATATACTGGAGGAAAATTCATGAAACTTGGTACAAGGATGCGTCATTGGTGTTGAAAATTGGGGAATGAAAAACTATAATTCGAACACTCATCAACACATTTGCATTTAAATCTGAATATCTGTGACTGCTGTTATATCTCGATCTTATATTCGTTACCGCGATATTCTACGATCAATGGTTCTCGAGTTGTAAAGAAAAAGGTAAAGAGTATGGGAAATCCGTCCACTTGTATAAAAATTGAGTATTACCATCAAGCATTTACCCAGAATATTTTCTCGAGGGTGACCAAATACAAAAAAATATTAGATTATCACATTTGGTCGTAAAAGTATCATGGAAGTTAAATGCAAATCATTCGTACTATAACATTTTCGGCATGGAGTCTGGATCCTCTGGATCCCCTTCTGGGTACGTCCTAGACTACCACGAGACGGTTCTTCGAACTTTTTATTCGAATCGCGCATTCTGGGGATTCAAAATCAAGGATATATTGTAATGTATATTTACTGCTGTAATGCTCGATCTAAAAATGTTCACCGGAAAGTGATTAGCGAACAATCAAGAAAATGAAAATTAAAGAAAAAATGATACATATGTACACAAATTTCAAATTATTGAAATAATTAATAATAACAATTTAAAGCATTAATTATTAGTAAAATAACGTTATACTTTACCGTATTATTACCAGTAATATTGTTGTAGTTC
The DNA here is from genome assembly GCA_937662695.2 of Halyzia sedecimguttata. Lineage (NCBI taxonomy): Eukaryota > Metazoa > Arthropoda > Insecta > Coleoptera > Coccinellidae > Halyzia > Halyzia sedecimguttata. Next base: position 8,300,142 of record OW569420.2, read on the forward strand.
GGAATAATTTCCGTTGTCAAGATCCAAAACGAAAATAATGCAAATATAAACATTATTAATTTAATTCAAGGGAAATACAATAAGGCCGACAAATAATGAACGTCCTGTTTGAAAATCTAGAGCAAATTTTTAGAAAACCAAGAATTTCCTACTGTGTGTGCTTTTCAAGAAATTATGAGAAATTTTAGAAACTAACTGGATTAATGAAGGAGAATAAGATGCTGCTGGTAAATCTTCACACAATCATGCTTGTTTATCTTTCGAAATGATTCACCTGCTTTATGAACAATAAATATGGTGGATGCGCTCAACGTTTCGTCTTATTGAAGAGTTTTCCAACCGAAACTACTATCCAATTTATCCAGTCTTCATTCTTATGCAGTCAGATATAAAACAGATTAGAAAATCAGAGGTTTTTTCAAGATTCAATGGCCCTTTGATGCATCGAAAAAATAATTATTGATAATTCTTCTAAATATTCCGCCTCCCATGTATTCTATATATTCCGACTCCCATGTATTTCCGTTGATTTTTTTCTTTCAAAGTTAGTATAATATTATAGTTATACGAATTATAGTATATTTATATCGTATAAAAGTAGAAAAACCGGCTACATAACAAATATAATACAAATATTAACTGTTGGGTCAATAATTAAGAGTGCTGCGCCGAAGTTCGCGAAAGGACACAGTTACAAAGCCTACACAGTACACCTGATTCTCCGAACTCGCTCAAGCTCTCGAAAGGTTATGAGGGGTCTCCTTAGGGAAGACCTAGGAAGGCCAGTCTGATAATATCAATAATAATATGTATATTGTATATCGTATAAAATTATATTTGTTATGTAACTTGTTTCTCATATTTTTGGATTAATGCTCATTAATATCAGTTTATATAGGTCAGGGGTGGCCAATTTGATGAGACTCAAGATCTACTAGTTACTGAAAAAACTCTGCGCGATCTACCAATATAGTTATATAGTTCTATAATTGTATAAATTTTGAATGAAATTCGATGCTGCCTGCCTCGTCACGATCGACTGGACCCATAGCTACGATCGACCAGTCGTTCGCGATCGACTGGTTGGCCACACCTGATATAGGTCATTCACAGAAACTTCGTTTCGGAGGTATAATATACACTTATACAGGGTGAATCTTTGAGCTGTACATTAATTTTAACCATAGATTCCTCCCATCCAATAAAACCTCCTTTTCCTTCACCATTTTTCCAGATTCGGCTCAGGTAAAAAGTTACAAGTGTTTAAATATTTCAAAATGTGCTAATACACTCCTGCATATACATTATCTACATTATCTACATTAACGGAGGACGAGAAAAAGGTACGGTAACGTGGTTTACAGCTGTATTCGGGGTTCCAACGATCAGGGGTGGATCCATGAATGTAGTTTCCGATTTTATAACATTCAATTAAGTTTTATGGATCCACGAGTATAAACAATATTTGAAGAATATGTATCATAGTTATAGGAAGCTTGACACCAAAATTTATTTTATTCAGATCAAGCCTCGGATCAAGCATGCCAAAGCTACAAAATAAAAACTGATATTTTTTCGAAATTTCAAGAGCCTGAGCCGAATTTGGAAAAATGGTAGAAGATAAAAGTGTTTCATTTAATGATAAGAATCTATGGTTAAAATGAATGTACAAATCAAAGACTCACCCTGTATATGTAAAGAATCTATGCAATATATAGAAAATTTAATCTCGTTGAAGTTATTGCAGAATTTTCTGTTCTTTAATTGTTCAAATCGATGATTCAGCTAACTCTTGAACTTTATATTTTGTATTAAAACTTTCAGAATATCATTTCTTATCGTTGAAAAGAAATAATTTTTTGAGCGAATATAAAAAAAAATCCCGATAGAGTTGACCTAAGGGTTCATATGTATTATGAATATTAGGGGAGCCATAACGATGTACCGTGTTTTTCATTGTTTGAAATTTTTAGAGAGGGTAATAATTCATGTTCCAATTCAAAATAGGAGACACATTATTTCATAATGTTGAAAATACGAATAGATATAAATGATTTATTATAAAGGGTTTTCCAATAAGAGATGTTATTTCGATATTCAAAGAAAAATGCAATTTTTCAATATAAATGATCGGATGTTTATTTCATTATAAAGAAAGCCGTTAATGCCGTTAATAGTGGAAAATAACATCAGGCAAATGACCACCACAACCACGCCTACAGGACCATATCCTTTTAATGAAAATTTCCATAACCAAATCGCAAAGCGGCTGCCCTATGTCCTCGATATCCTCACGAATTCCATCTTTGAGATATTGAATCGACGCTGGGCTATTGGCGTATAGACCTTCTCTTCCACGTGGCCCCAAAGGAGGAAGTCGCAAGGTGTTAAATCACAAGATCTCGGTGGCCAATTGTGATCACCTCTTCGAGAGATAACACGGTCCGGAAACTTTTCCCGCAAAAGATCAATGGTTTCGTTGCTTGTGTGGCACGTAGCGCCGCCTTATTGAAAGTAAACGTTGTCCAGATCAATACCATCCAATTCTGGCCATAAAAAATCATTAATCATCTCTCGATAGCGCAATCCATTCATCGTAACTGTCGCTCCAGCCTCATTTTCGAAAAAGTAAGGTCCAATGACTCCGCCGGTACATAAACCGCACCAAACAGTCACACGTTGAGGACAGATAGGCTTTTCAACAATAACTCTTGGGTTTTCCGAGCCCCAGATGCGACATTTTGCTTGTTGACGAAGCCACCGAGGTGGAAATAGGCCTCATCACTCAAGATGATTTTTCGATGGAATTCCGGGTCATTTTCATGCATTTCAACGACCCAATCAGCAAAGACACGACCGACAGATGATCGGCCGGCTTGAGTTCTTGTGTTAACTGAACTTTATAAGCCTTAAGACCCAAATCTTTATTCAAAATACGGTGTAATGGCGTTTGTGGAATGCCTAATTCCAAAGAACGACTAGGAATGGACAAACCTGGGTTTTCTTCAACACTTTCGGCTACAGCAGCAATATTCTCGGCTGTTCTTGAGTGACGTGCACGGGTTTTATTCTTCACATAACTCACTTGTCCCAACAGCTCGAATTTTTCCACCAATTTCTTTATTGCGGTGCGACAAGGTGCTTCACGACGACCCAAAAATGTTCGAGTTTTACGAACCGTCTCTGCCAAATTTTCACCATTTTTATAGTGAATTTTAATAATTTCAGTGCGTTCTTGAAGCGTGTATCGTTCCATTTTTATTAATGGTGTAGTTTCTACTTGTCAAATGTCAAAAAATGACAGCTTCGAAAGTGACATCTACCGAAATAGCGGGCTATTCAAAATAACACCTCTTATTGGAAAATCCTTTATTATTTATAATATTTTCGTGACGTTTTGGAAATCGGGAATTCTATCGGCATGCCAGGTGGTCCGGACTTCCTGGAAATTTGGGAGGTATCAATTTCGAATTTACGCAAGGAGAAAACCAATTCGCTGTGTTGAAATTGAAAACAATTATTAAAATGAGACGATTCGATTCTTTCGTATTGTAAATTGATATTGCACTGAATCAATCAATGGAAGTTCGGTTCAAGGTAAAATATACGAAGCATTGACGCAGATGCTCGTGTTGAGAAACAAGAACACACATTTGTTAATTACGTTCGGAGTGTTGATAAAGAGAATTTAGATAGAGAATACCCACTTTTTCAGATAAGCAACCTCAATCTATTTTCGTAGCTATTTTTGTTACGAAATGGTTTTCGGATTTTCCTTTCCTGTAAATATACATCAGATTTCGAAGTTGAATGTTTTGCTCGAAGAATTCTATAGTTGGATCTCTAACGTATACGTGATTAGAGTAAGGAACATTCTGAGTATCTGAGATATTTTTTTAAAATTTCATCCTGTAATTTTAATCCCTTATAGTGAATGAATCAGAATGAAAACTTGTCTCTGGATAATATACTCCATTCTTGTACCAAGTTCCATGAATTTTCCCCTAATAGTTCAGTAGAGAAGATCAGATGAAAGGATTTTTTTTATTCGATATTTGAAACTGAAAATTTCAGGGGGTGCTATAAAAATTCGTACGTGCTACGAACCAAAAGTTTTATTATTGGAGCGAATAATGAACCAAGAATGAACAAGATGTAGTTATCAGTAAGTTGAATAATAATTAGATTGAATAAATTCCACAATAATAATTCAATGATCCGACGGAATAGATCTTAGAAAAGAATACTGATTACTTATGAATTATTTTTATTTCATATTCGATCTGAATCAATTCTTTCCATTTTTCGATTGCTTCAGTTGATCTCTTCACATTTGTTACATTACTCATTTTGAGGCGAGTAACCAAATGAATGTCAATCGATCAGCTGATAAACAGGTTCTTGAAATGTTCGCCTAAATGAATTTTTTCATTTATGGTTATAACGTAAATAATAATAATGAAGAATCTGAGCAAATAATCAATAATCTCAACGCTTATTTTGGTGAAAAAATTGACAAATTCTTCACGCGATGGTTTAGCGAATTCAATTAATTGCATTCAAGAGCATTTTGGAACATTTTGACGGTGAGACAAATGAAATACGTATATTTCTTCAAGTGGATTTAGTATGAATATTCTGCATTTTATTTTGATTAATAATTTATATCCTGACGAGAAATAAGTAAAAATTACATGCTTGGAAAACTGGCTACGGGTTGAAAAAACAAACAGTTCTGCCGAAAGTTCAGAATGAAAAAGATATATTTTCTTAAACTTGTGGAGATATAACAGTAATAATCGATACCCAAATGTTATCGGAAAACAAATATCATGGTGGTCTTCACGCTATATACTTAAAAAGTCAAACTTTGATTTTTTTTTGGTATATGGGCGCTCAAGACATCTCGAAAAGTATATCCACAATATTTAAAATTTGTGACTAATGAAAATTAAGACGCACTTTTTGCTAAAATTAAACGAGAAGTTAATCAAATAGTACAAGTGTTAAAAAAGGGTGAAAGGTTATTAAGTTAGATCATATCTGAATTTAATATCAATGTTTTTAATAGGAAATGTTGTGTTGTTATTCAAAATTGTGAATTAGATTTTATCCATAAAATATCAGTACTTGATTGATAATAATTTTGTAATATTCGTTTCACTTTCAGTCATGTGGTAAATTGTGGTAATACTGAGGAGAGCCCAACTTGCGGTAATTGTTACCGCCTCCAGTAAAAGATGTCGTCAGTCACGGATATAGCTGTCGATATTTCACATGTAAGAATCTAGCTGTTTTACTCATCAAGCGGTTTTGATAACTTACTACCATTCTTCACTTGCTGATCTGTCCGGCCGGCAAATTAAATATTATTTTCTCAAATGATAAGCCGGAATCGTGTAGCGAAAGATTACCCTGCTATCAATATTTCGAGGATATAGCGACATTATAGAGAAAATGTGAAAAAAATTCGTTCTGAAGAACTCTCTCTCTTAAAAAGATGAAATTACGATTATACATGGTGAGTCGTGAGTTGTACATTAATTTTTCAACCATAGATTTCACCCTTTCGTTTGCCATTTTTCCAGATTCGGCTCTGGTGAAAAGTCATAAGTGTTTGAAGATTTCAAAATGTGCTAGTACACTTCCTCACTTTGTTAAACGAATGTGGGTTCATATAACTGTTACTGTAAATTGTATTGTATATTAACCAAAAGCTGTATCATCCGGTACTTGAAATTATTTGAGAAAACTCATTTACTCACTCAATTCTTATGATTTGGTGGATATTGCAGTATTCAACGAAAATTTTCCACTCTTCTTGACCATTAAAACATATTTTCAGTTGATTTCAGTTCAATATCCAATTGTTTTCACTATAAGATGATACACAATTTGATCATCGCCCATTCTTATATTGAAAATTTTTTGGATCAAGATATTTACGTTTTGCGGAAGCGTATGTATTGCGGGTTATGCGAGTTCGAACATCGCTACAGGTCTGAATATTTTTCTCCAGTTTCACTTGATATTTCTTCGATATATCTTCTAGGTTATAGTCTAAGATCCTAGATCTTATCATGATGACGAGTACATCCCGAATGTTCATGGCTATTAAAAAATATATAATTATTAATACATTATTTCGATAGGTATTTTATCTTAAATTGATCGTTATCCGAGATTTTCATTCCTCAAATCTACTCTGAAAATTACAATTATATCAATTGAAACTTAGCCAATATTCCAGTTTTATTTGTAATGGAGATATTCTGAACCCAATTCTAACTTACCAAAGCATATAATACCATCATCATATGGATTTTACAGATTATACAAAGGCATCTTATCACCCAAAAATTAAAAAATCCTATAATCCTCATAATTCTACGATAGCTGACGTTATTTCATTGGTCATTTTGCATTCAATCATACTCTGCTTTCTAGAACAGGAGAGGTATTTCATATCATGAGTAACGAACCAGAAATAAATTTGACAAATCTTCATCATGATATATATATCTATATATATATCTACCTATAAAGGTAGATAAGATGACATGTATGAACACAGCTCATCAATAAATCATAGACAGAATAATTACTGCATTCTGTGAAAAAATGGATGTACGATTTATTATTGAAATTTTGAAAAATCATCGAAAAATTTCAACTGTCTAGCCCATTCCGTTCGAGAGTTTACGTGTTAACGAGACAAAATCGATTTTGACCACGGATTCTTGATCAGTGAGTCGAACCAAATCGTTTAAGACCATTTTCATGCAAAAATTCGAAAATTACAGACATTTGGGCAAATCGATAAGCACTCTGTTCCGAAGAACAAGAGCGCCAAAAAGTGGTAGTGGTAATGTGAAAGAATCATATATGTCGATATATAATATCCACCAATTCCCTATTGGTGGACTTTGATTTGAGAATAATAAGACTTTGGGTAGAATTTACAGCGTTTTATAAATCGAAAAAAGTAGAAAGAACCAATATCTCCGAAGTAGAATGTGTTTGCTCCAGTAGGTCTATTTTCGGGCTTTGCTAGCGTAATATTTATATGATAGTATCGAATCTTCTGAGACAGAAAAAATTCCTTCAATACCATGCAAAATATGAGATTATCGAAAAAGGTCTCGGTCGTTTTTTTGTGATGCAGAAGGAATTCCATTTATTGATTACCTTGAAAAGGTATCTTGCGAATAATAAGGAAGAGGATACAAGTAAATGTGTGCTCAAGAAAAATATCATGGGTTCCAAAATTTCCTATCTTTAGTTTGCGAACTAATTTAATACTCAATATTTAATTACATAATTTCTGCTAATGACCCTACAGAATAGATCTATGAAAAGAATTCAACAAAATTTACATGAGCATTTCTCTTTCATATTCAATCTGTCATGTATTATCTCCATTTTTCGGTGGCATCAATTGAATGCCTTCTTGTTAGAATGTGATAAACCACAAAAACATAATCTCTAGAAATCGATGATTCCATATTTATTTAAATCAATAAAATATTGCGGTGTGTTTTCATAATTATGAAATGGTCGCATTGAATGATAAAGGATAGTATAGCCATCTATTGGAGAACAATCGAAATTTTTCTTGCGTGGCTTGTCATACTATAATAGTAATAATTACTGACCAAGGAACTGTAAAATACTCAATTCGCTGGTTATTGTGGCTTATCATATTCTAACAATAAGCCCTTCAATTGAATCATTCACATTTGCTACATTGAACTATTCAAATTTCAATACGGTATTACCATTCGAATATAGCAAACTTTTTCATAGAATTTTTGAGGCAAACTTTCGCTACTGATCGTACCAAAGATTATTGATTAACTTAAATTTAGAAATATATTAGATATCACTGTTCTTCTAACTCAATCGATGTTACTATCATATCATCCTGCTGAAAAAACTTCGTACAGATGGGTAATACAAAAATCTTTTCAATCCGTCATACAGGGTCGATGATATGTATGGAAGCGGTTGATTATATACTGAGATAAGATAGCTAGCGAAAAATTTTAGGACACAGAAATTTTAGGGTTTCTTGGAATCACTATAAAGAATAATTCAGTATACAGGATCTGTCAAAAAGTCATGGTCAGCTAGCCAGCCATATTTTTTCCGTGAGGTCACAAAACATTGGCATTGACCATATTTGGCTAAATTTATTGAAAAAGCAGTTGGAACTTGGAAATTTCTATGCGAAGTAAAACTATGTTAGCTATAATTTTTGAATACTTTCAATGTGACAATTCTTGAATTTCACAAAATAACTATCAACAAAATAATTCTAAAGATTTTCATTAAGCGTCTGACGAAGGAGTCTGATATAGACTCCGAAACGTTACGATATAGTTGTTTCTTCGTTGATGGTGTTTCGTTGTTGTTTGTTAGGCAACATTGTTCAATTGATTGCTTCTGACAAATATCCTGTGTTTCTTACGCAGAAGCAAATCACAAAATAATTAATTTTTATTTTATAGATATTTTTCAGAGTTTGGGAGAGAAAACCCAGAAAAAAACCTTTCAATAATGAGTATACCTCCCACAGTATCCTTTAATGATTACTTAAATATGAGGGACTTAAAAGGTTAAAGTAAAATTCGTTTCATTTAGGATATGATGTGCTATGTCAATTTTATTGAGAAATTTGGGAAGTATTGGAATATGGAATAATATAATGGGCGTTCCAAAAGAGCAAGCAACTTTGTTTCGTCATGACTTTTTGACTGATTCTGTATAACAAACTTCTCTTTATTGTACTATATTTGAAGAAACTTTGTGTTAACATTTTTCGCCAGCTCTGTTACTCTAGGAGATAATCTACCTTTTCCATACAGATCAGCGACCCTGTATACATACAGCCGGAAGTTGAATGGGAGCTCACGATTATCCAGAAATATGTTGTTTCTGTGAGATTGAATTGTTTACTTCGGAGAATAACAATTCTTCCTGGGTAGTTCCATTGGTTGATCCTTAATCGATAAAGCAAAAATATCCGCCATTTTATATTGTGAATAAGTGTGTCCCAGAAGTCGACGTCAAGCCGGAAGCGGGTGATAAGCCGCCAAGTCATAATAGTAATAAGAAAATAAAAAAAAATAAGTTGCGTATTTTTATGGTCATAGAATGGTGTAGTTTATCCGTCTTATACGTTAGTAAAAGTTGCGTCACTATCTGTCTCGCTTAACGTTACTGCCTAGAGGAAAGCTTTGGGTACACTAGAATCATTTTAAGTAAGTAAAAAAAATCTGTTCAAAACTGTATTTCTCTAGAATGAAAAGTATCCAAGAAACTAGCTAAATTACTAGCAAGTGTTATAGCATTTCGGAATCCCTTTTAAATGTGCCAACATTTGAATTTACTGGCCAAGCTACCTTAGTACATTTTTTAATTTTTAATACTTCTAAGTACATCTCATGGCAACCCGATCTGACCATTTTTATCCGATTTATAGCAGTTTTAATAAATGTATAGTTGGGCGAAAAGTGACATTTTCTTCCAAGCTGGCTTAAAATATTAGGCACTAATTTAGAGAAGCAATATTCAGGATATATATTAAAAATAAAACTGAAATTGAAATAATGAACTCCATCACAGGGTAAATATTTTTTTCAAATGTCTATAATTTTTAAAATACATAACTTAGTTTCTTTAATATTTTCTTATAACTATTATGATTTGGCCTATCGCCCGCTTGCGGTTTGACGTTGACTTCTGGGGCACCTGTATAGAGCAGACCACCACACGTTGCTTTTCTTATTTATTCTGTTCATATTTCAATGAACACCTGCTATGAAAGGTTATGACTTTTATATTGCATATAAAATATAAATAATCTTCAAAGTCAATCCAGGTAGAAACGTTTCCCTTCAAATAAATGTGTAGTTGACGAAGAAGGAAAAATGGTGCACTTTTTTCTGCTTACTGCCTGGAATTGCCACATTATTGTGGATCACACGCAAAGAAGGAATAAAACATGAGGCAATATGGAAAACTCAACCTCAAAGGAACAGGGAAATCGAAATACATTTCAAGGTACGACTGGAGGACGAGTGGAATCCAGTCAAATCTCTCCGGGTGAAAGTTGTTCTAAGTTGCGATCGTTTTTTTTTCAGCTGGAATTTAGACAATTTCAAGAATTCAGGTCAGATCTTTCTGACGGTTGTCATCCAGTAAAAGTTTTGTTTCGATATTTTCTAATTTGCTTTCCAATAGACATTAAATCGAAAAGAGATTATAAAAATAAGTTTACTGACCAATACATAAGAATAAACATCATAAAGTATTTTCAAGTGATTTATATATCTCACATCCTTGAATTGGTAATGGTCTTAGGGCTTTTGTTACCTCATCAACGTGAACTCCTTCGTAAGTGTGCAACTAACAGAACACTTAAATATACTGACTGACAAAGAAACTGCAACACCCAGAAGGAGCTGTTTAAATTTCAATTTTTTTTTTGGTAAAACATAGATAGTATAGCAAGGAGTAAATGATTGAAATTTGAAGAAAAAAATGGGTTCAAGCCCTCTGGACAGGAGCTTTCTGGCGCTCTAGTTCAAACAGACAAATTATATCTCCGAAAGTATTGGTTTCTCAGAGTTGGGAATTATATCAATGTATTCATATGATAGAACTGCATCATAAAGGAAATTCAATTCAAATAATAGTTCATTTATCAAGATTAAATGAGCAAATCATGAGAATGAGAACTGCACCATGGAAGAAATCAAATTAAATCTGGCCAATTTTGCCCAATAACGAACTTAACCGAGATATTCATCTCCCTAACCTACTCTGAAAATTTCAACTACCTACCTCATTCCGTTCGAGAGTTATATCTATCTATGGATGAAAAGCAGTCTCACTACTCTCAGATCTCTTACTTCATGTTCCGTTCCGAAATGTAAGACTTTTCTGAGAAAAACTAATTTCGGAGCAAACAACTGAGATTTTTCTCACTTCGCTCACAATTCTTCGATTGATTAGTTAATGTCATGTCTCAGGAAAATAAGTTGACATTATGACAATTCATACATAGAATAATTATATCATTCTGTGACAACGTTGAAATACGATTTATTATTGAAATTTTGAAAGTATCTCCGAAAGTATTAGCTTGTTAGAGTTAAAAATGATATCATTGGATTCTTATGGTAAAACTAATTATTGAAAAAAATTTAATTTGTAATTTGATTTGTAAAAAAATTTTTTTTTTGTTACTCCGAAACCATCTGTCCGATTTTGCCCAATAACGAACTTAGCCGAGATATTTATCTCCCAAACCTACTCTGAAAATTTCAACTGTCTAGCTCATTCCGTTCGAGAGTTATCGTGCCTACGGCTGGCCGGATCGGCCGGACAGAATGAATTTCGACCACGGATTCTTGATCAGTGAGTCGAACCAAATCGTTTAAGACCATTTTCATCGAAAAATTCGAAAATTACAGACATTTGGGCAAATTGATAAGCACTCAGTTCCGAGGAACTAGAGCGCCAAAAATAAGTTTACTGACCAATATACATAAGAATAAACATCATAAAGTATTTTCAAGTGATTCATATATCTCACATCCTTGAATTGGTAATGGTCTTAGGGCTTTTGTTACCTCATCAACGTGAACTCCTTCGTAAGTGTGCATCTAACAGAACACTTAACTATACTGACTGAAAAAGAAACTGCAACACCCAGAAGGAGCTGTTTGAATTTAAATTTTTTTTTGGTAAAACATAGATAGTATAGCAAGGAGTAAATGATTGAAATTTGAAGAAAAAAAACGAAGGGTTTACATTTTTTTTTATAAATTTGTTAATAATGTGTTTGTCCACCGCGATTATCTATACACTCCCCAACACGTCTTGGCATTGATGCAATAAGATGGTCTATTTCTTGTTGAGGGTTACTATCCCAAGCTACCTGTAGTTCATGTATCAGAGCCGCCAAAGTCCGTGGGGGCTCGGGTAAATTCCAAGCCTTCTACCCATGATGTCCCAAACATGCTCTATGGGCGAAAGATCGGGGGATCGGGCGGCCATGGCAAAAGATTCACATGGACATGGGTCGCTTCAAAAAAGTGTCAACTAATTCTGGCAACATGAGGTCGAGCATTATCTTGCTGAAATATTGGAGCCGGTTAAGGTAAGGGAGAACATATGACTCCACTAGTACTTGAAGGTAACGCAGTGCTGTCATATTCCCTCGAATGAAGACTAAAGGTGACCTACCCGCATGTGCAATAGTAAAAAAAAAAATTTGAAAATTTTTAAATTTTGTGTCTACAGTAACTCTCGAACGGAATGAGCTAGGCAGTTGAAATTTCCAGAGTAGGTTAGGGAGATACATATCTCGGTTAAGTTCGCTATTGGGCAAAATAGGCCAGATGGTTTCGGAGTAACGAAAAAAAAAAATTTTTTTAACTTACAAATTTTAAAATAATTTTTTTTAAGATGCAGTTTCACCATAAAAATCCATTGATATCATTTTCAACTCCAACAAGCTAATACTTTCGGAGATATGATTTTTCGAAATTTCAATAATGAATCGTACTTCTATGTTTTCACAGATTGCTATAATTATTCTATCTATGATTTATTATATGATCTCGTACATGTCGTCCTGTTATATAAGGGAGAGTCGAATTCATTTCAGCTATTTTAATTTGATTCCTTCCATGGTGTAGTTCTCATTCTCAGATTGCTCATTTAATCTTGATAAATAAACTATTATTTGAATTGAATTTCCTTTATGATGCAGTTCTATCATAAGAATACATTGATATAATTCTCAACTCTGAGAAACCAATACTTTCGGAGATATATTTTTTTCTAATCTGACTAGTTTATTATTTGTGAATCTTGAACTTAAATTATAAATATCAATATGTACTCGGACACGTCTTGTATACGTCACTCGACTATTTAAAAACAGAATTATCCTGGTATTGGTTTTTGTTCACATCATAAAATACATACAAATATGTGTGTCTCCAACGCTTAAGATTTAACTTCTTCGAATATGTCAACCTTGAAAAATATCAATATAGTAGTATATACAGGATGTTTCCCAATTTGCAAGCAGCGGATCGACTCTCTCTATTCAAGTCTAAATATTATGATTAAGATGCTTGCATTTTTATTGTTTTGATTTATATTATTGCAAAGATGTCATCAACGTATCTACCCCATAATTTTGGAAATTTTTCCAAGATTCCGTCGAATTGTTGAAAATTCAACAAGCATTCAAGCAACGCATAAAATTCATGGTTTGATACTACAGTTTGTAAAATTGCTATATGTAGTTTTTAAAACATAGGACATCTACAAGCATCGTTAGTAGACCAGGATCGTTAATTTTTGAAACCGAAAAAAATTATAGTAGAATGAAATCCGTTGTAAAAGGAAGATAATATAACAAACATATAACAAATGATAGGAAAAATAATTTACTGGCGATCTGAGGTCGAGAAGGGGAAGGGGGTGAGTTTTCAAGGGTAAAAAACGGATTATCTCGATTTCCGGCAAAACTACAAGTCCTATGGAAAACAGTTGAATGGCAAAGTTGTAGGTAATAAAAAGATCTACAACGTTTGTATTTACAGTTTTTTCAAATAACCTCAAAACTTTTGTGAAAAATTCAAATAACCACGTTTTTGGTTTTTAATTTTTTCGTTTACAAAAAAAAAAAAATTTCACCAAATTTGGTAAAAACTTCCCTTTTTATGTCCCTAATACACTGTAAATTTTCGGATTTAAAATATATTTTGTTCTACCTTGATTTAACTTAATATCGAAAAAGTACCCTAATTTTCAATCCGAAATTCTCACGTCAAAATATCTGCTTTTTTAAAAAATTAGGTGGGCTTTTTGTTCGTTTAAATCTCTACTTTCTGATGGTCTAAAAAAAAATATACATTACTATGGTGAATTTCCTCAGAAAATGCTTAGTTAATAAAGTTAATATTTTATGAGGCATCTACAATATTTTGAGAAAGTCGTAGAATCTTCTGTAAATTATATGCGTAGATGCCTATTTATTGTTATTTAGAAATTACTTATATACCTGAGTGACCTACGAGAAAATGTGCCATAGTTATGTATATATTATGGTATGATAATAAATAAATAAATAAATAAATAAATAAATAAATATATTTTTTTATACCATCAGAAAGTAGAAATTTCAACGAACAAAAAGTCCACCTACATTTTTAAAACAGCAGATATTTTGACGTGAGAATTTTTGATTGAAAATTATGGTGTTCTTTAGATATTAAGTCAAATTAAGGTGAAAAAAAATATTTTTAAATCCAAAAAATTACAGTGTATTTGGGACATAGAAAGGTAAGTTTTTACCAAATTCGGTGAAAACAAAAGTTGAATTTTGTATATTCAATCTTCGTTTCAGTCATAGAATTTTTGTAACATTGTTATTCGAGATGTACTTCTCTAGAGTGAATATCGTGAAAATGGTATGTTTTATTAACCAAATATTCTTTCGCCATGCAGTTCCATATTTTCCAAAAAGTTCATTTGAAATTGTAGGACGACGGTTATGGATCTTCAGTCGAATTCCAACGAATGCAATTTTTCACCGTCGAAATGCTTTGAGCGCATCAGGTACATGGAAAATACATTGCGGTTTCGAATCTACTTGCCAGAATTAATTATACCGTGTAATCCTTCTCTGTGGAAACAGAGCTGGATTACGTTGTTCCAGATATAAATTCCAGATTGCTTTCCAGCAGTGAGCATGCACAAACACGTGAAGGATGTTTCAAGGAAATATTTTTCTCGTCAGCCGGCGTTATTAATAGATCTATTCAAATTCTACGTCATGAGATGGCGACGAAAAAATTTCAACATCTTCTTGGATAATTTCAACGAGATCATATTAAAAAAAATATATAAAAAAAGCACTGATGTCAGTGCTCTTTGTCGTGCGTATTCACGTTCGCCAATATGGATTAAATCATGAGTGTTTCTAGCTCAGTGGATAGAGCGACCTGGAGACCAAGCCAGAGGGTAGTGGACACCACTCACTGTCGGGTCAAAAATTAACAGTGCTGTGTCTAAGCTGGCGTAGGGATAGAGTAACAAAGTTGACAAAGGACACAACTGACTCTCCTTAGTCACACAAGCTCCTAGAAGCTTCTGAGGGGTCTACTTGGGAATGACTCAAGAGGGTCGGTATAATCATAATCAAGTTTATAGCACGCGTGCCAAAGCAGATTGACCCCACGTCAATGTTTTCATTTTTCTTTCATTGTGAAGTCATTTGCGCGCGTGCTATAAACATGATTATGATTATACCGACCCTCTTAAGTCATTCCCAAGTAGACCCCTCAGAAGCTTCTAGGAGCTTGTGTGACTAAGGAGAGTCAGTTGTGTTCTTTGTCAACTTTGTTACTCTATCCCTACGCCAGCTTAGACACAGCACTGTTAATTTTTGACCCGGCAGTGAATGGTGTCCACTACCCTTCCCCAAGTAGACTCCTCAAAAGCTTATAGGAGGTTTTGTGACTAAGGAGAGTCAGATGTGTTCTTTGTCAACTTAGTTACTCTATTCCTACGCCAGCTTAGACACAGCACTGTTAATTTTTGACCCGACAGTGAATGGTGTCCACCACCCTCTGGGTTGATCTCCGGTTCGCTCTATCCACTGAGCTTGAAACACTCATCATTTATTTAATATTAGCCAACGTGAAAACGCGCGCCAAAGAGAGTTCACGTCAGTGCTTTTTTATATTTTTTCAAGTTCCTTTTACCAATCTGGCTATCAATACAGTCTGGATATAAGTTTTACCATAGATCGAAATGAAAAAACAATTATGTTGTATGTGGTTATGTGACCAACGTTAGGAACGCAATTTCTTCGCCTATTCTTCAAATGCGAATGTAATTTGATATAGATCTTCCAAATATAGTTATTTATAAATTGGCCCCAGGGCCACGGTACAGACATTTCAACTCAATTACACAATATCGGCTCAGCATCAAATCCATGAGCTAGACGAAAACCACACCTAGCATAAGCTACAGCCCAAAAAGAGCCACTTCTACTCGGCGCATGCGCAATCTACTCGTGGCTGAAAGTCCTCTCAAAATCACACACCTCAAACAAAACTCTGATTCTTCAACACCATTGGTTCAGGAGATATCGCAGCTTCAATCCACGCATGCGCGGACACTTTTGTATGGAGGAATTGCATCCTGCACATCAAATCCCCAATCCTCTCAGACGAAAACTCCAGCAGTTAAATCACTTCTCGTCTGCTCATGCGCATAACGATAATTGTCCGAATGGGGTAACATGAATTTCAAAATTCGCCCCAGGGCCACCGTACGGACACTCCAACTCGGAAACGAAGCTATTTCCTCCAAACTGACTTGCCGGGGAACATAATTACATGAATTTTCTTTCAGAACCTCACAATATCGGCTCGGCACCAGATCCACGACCGATAGTCCTAAACCACTCCCAAGATAACCCATACAACCCAAAAACAACCTCTTCTCCTCTGCAAATGCGCAATCCAATCGCGGTGGAAAGTCCTCAAAATCACACACCTCAAACAAAACTCTCTGAAACACTTGTGGTTCAGAAGATATCACATCTTGAATCGAAGAATGCGCGGACCGTCACGAGGGGATTCTATGGAATAGCATCCTCCACCCCTAAATCCCAATCCTCTCAGAAGAAAATTCCAGCAGTTAAATCACTTCTCATCTGCGCATGCGCATAACGAAAAATGCCCGGAAGAGGCAGCATGTACTTCAAAAAAATAGGTTCGGAATTTCAAGCAAAATATTCCGCAAAATAGTAGTGATTGTTCGAATTTTTTCATGTCATGTGATCCTAACCAAATTTCGCAAAAGTGTTTGCTTCGGTATTTTGCATCTAACTACTACTACTGCGTTTCAATTCAATCAATTCAATTTTTCGAGTTATTGTGGAAACAAAATTTCAAAAAAATGTTTGAAATTTTTTTTTGTCTCTTTATGGCCTTCGGATCAATACAAAACTTCGATTGCATATAGAGGTCATGATTTTACAAGCGATGAATTTCAGATAGATCCTTCCCGGAAATATCCATAAAAAATGTTTCAACTAAAAATGGCCATAACTCCGAAACCGCTTTGTGGAATTCGCCCGTTAACGAACTTGACGCTACAAAACTAACCTGCAAATTTCAATCCCCTAACTCCTTTCGTTCGAGAGTAATCGTGCTTACGGCCGACCGGACAAAATTGAATTTGACCTCGGATTATTCATCATTGAGTGGAACTCAATCGTTTGAGACCATTTTCGGCAAAAAAATCGAAAAATACAGACATTGTGGCCGAAAGAATGCGGCTTCATGGTTTGTGGGAAATTTCAGCGGAATTTGACAGATAGTTTCTGAAATATAAAATTTCTGAATAAAATTTGTTATATCCTTCAAATTAACAAGTCTCAATTCGATGGGATATGTATTTTTTGAGTTATTGACGAAATAACTAAATTTCGGATAGGTATAACTCCGAAACCGTTTGGCTGATTCTGCCCATTAACACTCTCAACCGTCCCATTTGGATGGGCAATTTACCCTGAAAATTTGCAAGTCGCTATCTTTTTCCGTTCGAAAGTTATCGTGGCAACGGACGGTCGGACATAATTGAATTTGACCTCGAATTCTTCATCAGTGAGTCGAGCTTGATCGTTTGAGACCATTTTCGTCAAAATATTCGAAAATTACAGACATTTGTGTAAATTCTCTAATTTCATTCACAATTCTGCACCCCTTATAGGGGTGTTGGAGGGTAAAAGTTGCGGATTTCTAAATTTTTTTGCGTGCATGTGACAGTAGGTGAATAAAAATTAACAAATTAATTCGAATTAAATTCAGATAAGTCTACCAATTCCAACGAATTGTAATGTTCACTGTACTTTATTTGCTGATGATACTTCAGTGGTAATAAGAGCTCCATCTCTTGAGGAGCTTCAGAGGTTGTGTGGTGTTCTCGTGAATTGCTTCGTGGATTGGTGTCATGAGAATAATCTGATTATCAACATTAGTAAAACTGAGTGTATACATTTCTCATTATGTCAAAGTGATATCGAGCTCACAGTTCACCATTTGAATGAAGACATAACATCAAAGGAAAGTGCTAAATTTCTTGGCATCTACTTGGACAGTGGTTTGAGGTGGTCCTCTCATGTCGATTCACTGTGTAGCAAGCTCAACAGTTCTTATTTTGCGATATCTAGGGTAAAAAATCTTCTTCCTCTGGAAACTCTCAAAAATATCTATTATAGTTTGGTTTACAGCCATTTGTCGTATAATGTTATTCTGTGGGGGAACTCTTCGGATGTTGGCAGGGCCTTCATTTTGCAGAAACGAATATTGCGTATGATGTACAATATACCCCCTCGTGAGTCATGTAGAGCATTGTTTACTGAAAGTGGTATCCTCACCTTGTCTTCCATCTTCATTTTCAGGTGTCTTTTGTGTGTGAAAGAAAACGAACAAAATATGATTAAGCTGTCCAGCTTTCATAATTATAGAACTAGAAATGGGGGATTGCTATATATCCCTAAACATAGGACTGCTAAGTTTGAAATGTCTCCTACGTACCAGTCCATAAAACTTTATAATCATCTGCCATATAGTATTAGAAACCTTAATTATGTCGAGTTTAAGAGAAATGTTAAAAGCTTATTGTTGAAAAAATGTTATTATACAGTAAATGAATACTTCAATGATTGTATCAGAACTTAGTTATTTTGTTATTATTGACTTGTCCTATGCATGTATACACATGTCCAAAAGGATCAATAAATTATTATTATTATTATTATGCAAGTATACGTAGGTACTAGGAGAACACACAGACATCCATATGGTCTAAAATTTTTCCTGTGAGTTTCAGTATCAATACTTGTACCGTTTTTTTAATAAAAAGTGCTTATTTGGTGAAGACTAAATATAAAAATTTTCACATGCTTTCCAAATTTTAAAAATGAATATCTCGAGAATGTTTGGTTCAAATGGTGTTACATGTGCATTACTGAATTCAGAATTTCGGGGAGAAATAAATCCATTTTTTATACTTACAAATACATACTTTTGACGCTGTATATTTTGATTATCGGGTACCATTCAAGTGACATGAACTATTACACACATTGGGAAAGTCTACGGATATTTTTTGCACTTGAATGTACTTTCAGGAATAAGATGACTGCTAAAAAAAATTATATATTTGATTAATTTTCAGTGCGCAATTAGTTAAATTGTGAAGAAAAAATTCTCTCGACATCATAAAATCCACACTTAATAAAGAGTATGGCCACCTTAATATACTTTATGAAACTCGCATTTACTCAGCTGTATCATCTTATGCCAGCTTAAAGCAGACCTACCACTTGATTTATCTCTTCTGGAGTTGAATGATGTCGTTCCATCATAAACAACGATTTCAAACAAATAATTCCCACAAATTATCGCCACTTAAATAACTGTTAAAAGACTAAACTTATTGAAATCGAAGAATTTTTCGCAGATTGCAAATTTTATTTTTTGCATCACTATCATTATCACTCTCTTTTTGTTTCCTTTTCCACATGTGTCTGGCCGAAAAACTTGTGTTCAAACTCATAAATAGAATACATCTGAAATCTAAGCAATATCTACCCATTGAATTTCTCAACTTCTCTCAAATATCCTTTTTACTTGTCTGATATGTGTATTTATGTCCTGGGTTCAATTTAAATCCGATCACAATTTTATTTTTTTGTAGAGAAAACGTTGTGAATGTTGATGAACAGTAAGGTTGTTTTTATTTCCGTTGTCAAACTGCTATTTTCAGATATGGAACGAAATTCGAAGTGTGTACTGTGTACCAAAAATAGAATTGTGATTCAGAACTCACGATAGATTGAAGTACCTAACTGAATTCTTCCAGAATTCAAGATTTCCATGGGACTGATGTTGATTACATGAAATGATACGGTCTTCATCGAATCTTATTACAATTGAATAATTCAAACGAAGTGCGTGGAAAAAAATCGTTTCCTAACATGAATGTCGCAAAAAAGCCAACGTCGTTATTTGCATATTTCAACTGTTATTGTTAGTGTGGTGAATTCGTAATGAATACGCAGCAAAATTCAAATTCGCTTGTCAATTTTTTACTCCTAGAGACGACAATGGATAACGGTTTTCGATATATTAAGGGGATAATATTATCCGAAATGATAGTACTTGATATACACAAATTCTGGTACTCGATTGAAAAATGGTGGCTCGAAGGTATGTGCGAAATTTCAGAGGATTCTGACGAATAGTATCTGAAATATAAAATTTTTGAAGAAATTTTTTTTCTAGTTATACGATATTCACGAAATTTCGCGAAAAGTAGCGCATCGGCATTCTACAAGTAATTACCCTGTTTTACTCGGCTCGGATTTGTATATTTTGAGTTATTGAGGTAATAACCATATTTGAAATGGGAATAACTCCGAAACCGTTTGGCGGATTATGCTCATTAACGAACTTAACCGTCGCATTCGGACGCGCAACTTACCCTGAACATTTCAAGTCGCTATCTTTTTCCGTTCGGAAGTTATCTTGGCGACGGTCACCCATCCAGCTACTTAAATCCCCCAAGATTGCTCGGATCTCTGAGGTACTGAATTTTTTCAATGGTTTTTTTTAGAATTTTTTAGTGAATTATCTGCGATCAAAGATTTTTTAATTCTCACATATGTATTCTATCAGAATTGAAATTCATTAAATATCTAATAATATACGAAAAAAAACTAACCCAAGTCTCCAACAATAGAGACCCAATTTGTTCAAACTTGCAACTTGGTTTAAGAGTTAGGTTTTGAAGGTTCTCGCAAAATTTCAGCGATGTCGGACTATAGTTTCTGATATATAGAATTTGTTTCAATGATATTCAATGATTTTTTAAAAATTTTCTAGTAAAACTATCTTCACGAAATTTCGCAAGAATTTGCGCGTAGGCATGCTACACCTACCATGTTTGAATTGGATCGAATCCGTATTTTTTGAGTTATTGAGGAAATCACAACAAAATTTTAGAAGAGTACAACTCGAAAATCGTTTGGCCGATTATGCCTATTAACGAACTCAAATATATATATATATTCTTTTGAACTTGAGCATTACAATTTGTTTTGTATCTAACAATAAAGCATGTGTATGAAAGAAGTGTTAGCAGAGGTTAGTGTAACGGGGTACCATATTATTTGATATAATATGATACTAGAGCTTAGGGAAAAAACCCTAAAAAAAAATGCCCCATTGGGATGCGCAACCTACTCTGAAAGTTGTAATTCGCTGTCTTTTTCCGTTCTCAAGTTATAGTGAGATACATAATATTTTCAAATATTCTTTTTTTAATTTTCTAGTTTTAAAAACCTCACGAAATTTCACATACGCCTTTGTGTCGGTATTCTACAACTAGTTACCAAGTTTCAATTCGTTTGGATCAGTATTGTTTGAAAACAAAATTGGTATTCGGAAACCGTTTGGCCGATAATACCCATTAACGAACTCACCGTCGCATTCGGAAGCGCAACCTACCCTGAAAACTTAAGAAAAGTAGGTTACCATACCTCAGAATACTTGAACTAATACTAGAAGTTATTTTTTTAGAGACTAAAAAAAAAGTTCTCATTGAGATTATGTTTATTTTGCATCGTATAAATATAGAATTGAAAATATAACAGCACAGCTTGCAGTGATGAGATCCAAAAACCCTTGAAACTTGCATGTCTGTACTTAAATCCTGATGACCAAGGGTTACTGTGTATTAAATGCAGTTGCTAGAATGTCCACATCGAAACTTCTTTATGTTTCAAAGCTATTCAGTGCTGAAATGAAAACACGTATATCTGTAGAAGAATGTATGACCATAATGACGACTTTGTGACAGATTATACAGTGCGCGTCAAAATTATGGAACAAATTCATTTTCTCAGAAGAAAAATTTCTGGCAACAAAATCCCGAAACAGGTCACTTTTTGTTTCACTTTCACCAAATTTTTATGCATTTTTGAAGGATTTTTGTTGCACCCTGAGCCAACCCGATCAACCCTCTAAATTTTTTGAATAGGGAAAGTGGGTCCTGTGGTACTTTTTTGGCAAGGTCTTTGTATCTTCTTTACAGGCGTGCAGAAATTTTCAAGAAAACATTTTTCTTTTTTGAAAAATAGTTAGTTGAAAGAGGTTTTCAGTATGTGCACTTTGTCATGGCTCATTTACTTTGAGACGATGGTACCTGATGAAATCTGTCACCGAATGAAAGTCGACCATTACAGTTTTGTTCATGCACAACTTTCAACCCCCTCACGCCCCCCCCATTTATTTTCTCCATTAAAGGGTTCGTAGGGGTTGAAAGTTGTGCATGAACAAAACTGTAATAGTCGACTTTCATTCGGTGACAAATTTCATCAGGTACTATCGTCTCAAAGTAAATGAGCCATGACGAAGTGCACATACTGAAAACCTCTTTGAACTAACTATTTTTCAAAAAAGAAAATTTTTTTCTTGAAAATTTCTGCACGCCTGTAAAGAAGATACAAAGACCTTGCCAAAAAGTACCACATGACCCACTTTCCCTATTAAAAAAATTTAGAGGGTTGATGGGGATGGCACAGGGTGAATCAAAAATTGACCTGTTTTAGGATTTTGTTGCCAAATATTTTTCTTTTGAGAAAATGAATTTGCATAATTTTGACGCGCACTGTATTTCTTGTAGTATACCTATCATCTTGTTTCGGAAGAATATGTATCTGTTGAAATGAACTTTCTTGATTGGTTAGGTTTTGTTTATAATTATATGTGTCGACTGTCAAATTTCATTACAGTTCTATGTTCTAATGATGTATATGTTAATTTTTTTTGTAATTTCTCTAAATGTTGGTGAGATATCAAAAACCTAAAAAAAAATACATACCAATTGACGTTATCTGTATAATTTGATAAAGCACAGATTGGTCATGGATTTTTGTTTGGTGTTGGAACAAGTTGATCAGCAAAGTTCACACGAAGTTAATTCTTCTCTTTTATGCTATATCTTAAATATTCCTAAGGGAATTCCAAACAGCAGGAACACTGCAATATAAACCACATTTATAAGATAAAACTATAGCCACCGAATTGCGAGAATTGATATCCAGATATCCTAATCAGTGGTCATTTTGGCCACCGAGTTTATTGCGACATGTAGTAATGTTTACATTCCAGCATGATGTCATTTATTCCATTATAATATTGCTAGATTACACTGGGCAACAATTTGTAACATCATTTCTGTTGTCTTCGGTTCTGAACAAGTTTACGCAGGATTACGCATTCTAGGTTAGAAACATACAGGGTGATCCACGAAGACAGTTCGTTAGAATATTTCAAAGAAAGACTCGAGGTAAACAATTGAAATTTCATAGTTAAGCTTTGTTAGGAGGTTGGGCAGATTCGTTCGACTTCGTTTTCACCGGAAATGATACCACAAATACACCAAATAGTGTAGCTTTTTTGAGAATTCTAAGCGAAGTATTGGAAACATTTCTGAATGATTTGCCAATCCATTGTATTAATAATAATCGTTGGTTTCAAATAGATGGAGCGCTAGCTCCATATAGAAGTAGATGCCAAGCTAACGGATTTATTCGAAGATCGTTGGTGGGGAAATAGAGGTTCTTTTCTTTACCCTGCTCGATAACCGGATCTCACTTCTCTAGATTTTTATTTATAGGGTCGGATCAAGGAATTAGTTTATAATGATCATATTATGAATTACCAGGATCTGAAAATTAAAATTGTTGCGACTTTCGATAGTTTGGACCCTGCCGAAATTCGTAGAGCAACACAATCCGTTAGAGAACATCTTTTTATATGCCTCCATGAAAACGGTGAACATATCGATCATATGTAATTAGAAACTTATCATTACACAATAGTTTTTTTTCACGCATACTCTTTGAGCAAAGTAAACAGAATTCCTGAACAGAAAATTAGACTTTACGGAATATCTTGGGAAATAAGCATTTTAGAGCAGTAGTATGTATTACACTTATATACACTATTTGTTAGCGTAGATTCCAGATGAGCAATAAATAAGATTAAATAAATTAAATAAGAATCCATTGATATCTTTCCCAACTCGGAGAAACCAATACTTTCGGAGTTATGATTTTTCAAGAGCGCCAAAGGTCCTGTCTACAGGGCTTTTCCACTTTTTCAACTTGGCATCTGTGCGTCAATTCTCATTAATTTGACTCATCTCATGTTGGATTTAATATACATCAGGAAATTATAATTAGAGTATTGTATTAAATCCAATAAATTTGAGAATAATTATTGAATTTTTGAAAAATCATATCTCCGAAAGTATTAGTTTGTTAGAGTTTAGAATGATAATAATGATAAGAATGACATCAATGGATTCATATGATGAAACTGCATCTTAAACAAAAATGAATTTGAAATTCGTTATGTAAAAAAAAATTGTTTTTGTTACTCCGAAACCACCTGGCCGATTTTGCCCAATAACGAACTTGGCCGAGATATTTATCTCCTAAACCTACTCTGAAAATTTCAACTATCTAGCTCATTCCGTTCGAGAGTTATCGTGTTAACGGCCGGACGGACGGCCGGACAGAATCGATTTCGACCATGGATTCTTGATCAGTGAGTCGAATCAAATCGTTAAGACCATTTTCAGCCAAAATTCCAAAATTACAGACATTTCTGCAAATTGATAAGCACTCTGTTCCGAGGAACAAGAGCGCCAA
This sequence comes from Halyzia sedecimguttata, assembly GCA_937662695.2. Taxonomy (NCBI): domain Eukaryota; kingdom Metazoa; phylum Arthropoda; class Insecta; order Coleoptera; family Coccinellidae; genus Halyzia; species Halyzia sedecimguttata. Next base: position 8,324,974 of record OW569420.2, read on the forward strand.
AAATATGGTTTCTCATTTGAAAAAAATAGTTTTGGGGTTTTTGTCGTGATTGACTTTGACATTGAAATAGAAACACCCTGTATGTTCAATGGAATTTTTAATTAACGGAGGAGAAGCATTGGTATGCTTTCTGATAGGAGCTAGAAAATTAGGAATTTTCATGCCAAAGTCTACAAGTTATTAACATTGGAATTCAGCCCTATTTGAGAAACTTTTAAGGGTTTTTTCAGATTTCAAACGAATTTTCTGAGAATAATATGTAAGTGACACATTAAAACAATGTAGAATTCAATGGGTAATCTGATTATCAATGAAAAAACTGGGTATTACATTTAAGAATGTAACGAACGAATCTGAAATTTTTATCAAGAAATTCATCTCAACTAACAAAGCTCAACTACGCGTGAATCACCCTGTATAGTATTGTAGAGAACAGAGAAGGATTTGAGATAATGCAGTATCAAAAGTTAGGCATCTATTTAATATTAGGCAACTTCCGTGTACCATTTCTTCAAGCTTTTCATTCGGACCTATTCACTCAAAAGCTTGAAAATTTTGAGGCAGAAAATTGTATTTTAACAGGAATAAATAAATACGCATATATTATCCGTTTAATTAAATTTGTTTATCATATTCAGGAACAATTCGTTCCCAAGTGCTCTTTGGTCGGTCTATCGGGCGATGTTCTTTTGTCATGTTCTATTCAGTCAATTTCGTCAGCGAGTGTATTTCTAGTATTCTAGTGGGGTCACGAATTCTTGAAAAAGAATGATTCATTAATACGACCTGGAAGGATGATTAACACCTGCATTTCATATTCAAAGTTGACGATTAATTTGTGACTAAAGGATAATTCCGATTCCAATGAAATAATCAGTTCACTTATTTTAATTTTGTTCTATCCCGATGAACCATTCACACAATCGCTCCTTTCCTTGCGAATAATCCGTGACTTTAACAACCTCGAGAACTTTCGCGACTTGCATCAAGTAAAAGCCACAAGCATTACATTTTCGAATTTTTGCCGAAAATGGTCACAAACGGTTAGGTCTGACTCGCTGATGAAGAATTCGAGGTCAAATTTGATTCTGCCCGGAAAGAGATAGCGACTGAAATTTTAATTTCGTTAATGGGCATAATCGGACAAACGGTTTCGGATTTATACCCATCTGAAATATTGTTTCCTCAATAACTCAAAAAATACATATTAGATCGAATTGAAATTAGATAATAGGTCTCTTGCATGTAACACGAAATACCATATGTTTATGTTTTTCTGAATCTACTTTAATACCAGATAACCATAATTCACCTATGCCCTCATACACTCATAATTTATAAAATTTGAATATTTCGGTATTGAAAATCGGTAAATCAAGAAGCAATTTCAAATGAGGTGAAACGCTTCTGAATCGTTACTATGACGGATGACGTAATCAAAATTTACCATCTGCGTGTTACAGCCAATGCCGACTACGAGCCCTCTATAGGGAGCTGTGTTACACTGGAATAAAGAGTGAAACGGACACGAGAAGTGAGTGAGAGTAGATATGACGGGTTACGTCATGGACTGGCGCCAAGTTTCGATCGTTTGAACAGGCATTATGTGCAACCAAATTTGCACATAAACAAAACGTTTTCTCGTTGAAAATTGAAATTTTTGACGGCGGTTGAACTTTCTCAATATTCTTATGGATATAATAATCGATTCCAATAAAAAAAAAAAATTATGCAAGAGAACTATTAGAATAAAAAAAGTGACTTATATTCTGACTTCTGGTTATCCTTCAGCAATACTTGAGCTATGTATTATGTTTAATGAATTCATCCTGTATCAGTCTTGAATCCAAATATAGCCACACAACCCGAATAAATATATTCAACCCGCAAATCGAATTAAACATCCAAATGAATCTGTAGAAATATCACTCCCTCGAGCAAATAACGAAATTCTACGTTTTCTCTGGCTCTCGTTCAACCCTATTGTCGTATGGGGGGGGGGGGGGTCAACGATCCTGTCGGCATCGTTGGCCCAGTTGTTGCCGCCCTTGGAAATCGGTGTTTTATAAAAGCTCATTTTCTTCGGTAAACGAAGCGGACTTGAGTATAATGCCGTTGCTTCAGACGTAATATTCGATGTAATACATCAAACCGACAACGCCAGAAAATTACTTTTTTTTATTTTGGCTGTAAAATTATTTTCCATAAAGTGGAATAAACTTCGAAACGCAATTATATGGAACAGTCTTACGACGCAATGTGGGCCAAGGATGTTCGATATGGATGTTCGGATAATTGGAAATTTCTTAGGAACCATTTTAGTCGATATTAATATCACTCCGTTTATGATCTGAGCGTCCTGTGTCCCCTATCGAATTACCCATGATCGTTTCACAGGTTATCTGCATCACAAGCCGAGTCTAAATAAAGGGTTAAATAATCATTAAAGGATACTGTGGGAGGTATACTCATTATTGAAAGTTTTTTTTCTGGGTTTTCTCTCCCAAACTCTGAAAAATATCTATAAAATAAAAATTAATTATTTTGTGATTTGTTTCTGCGTAAGAAACACAAGATATTTGTCAGAAGCAATCAATTGAACAATGTTGCCTAACAAACAACAACGAAACAACATCAAGGAAGAAACAACTATATCGTAACGTTTCGGAGTCTATATCAGACTCCTTCGTCAGACGCTTAATGAAAATCTTTAGAATTATTTTGTTGATAGTTATTTTGTGAAATTCAAGAATTGTCACATTGACAGTATTTAAAAATCATAGCTAACATAGTTTTACTTCGCATAGAAATTTCCAAGTTCCAACTCCTTTTTCAATAAATTTAGCCAAATATGGTCAATACCAATTGAGCAATTTGCAAAATTGCATTCTCTGTTGAATAAAATACAAGTTGACTCCTTAAGTTTCCTTTCAATATAATCAGGTTTTAAATACTGTAAATGTGACAATTCTTGAATTTCACAAAATAACTATCAACAAAATAATTCTAAAGATTTTCATTAAGCGTCTGATGAAGGAGTCTGATATAGGCTCCGAAACGTTACGATATAGTTGTTTCTTCGTTGATGTTGTTTCGTTGTTGTTTGTTAGGCAACATTGTTCAATTGATTGCTTCTGACAAATATCTTGTGTTTCTTACGCAGAAGCAAATCACAAAATAATTAATTTTTATTTTATAGATATTTTTCAGAGTTTGGGAGAGAAAACCCAGAAAAAACCTTTCAATAAAGGGTTGAATGCTTGAAGCAGAAGGTGACTATTTTCTGTAAACCTCACATTTTGGTGCAAATGTTTTTCTTTTTACTCTCAGGATTGTGAGACTCTAGCTCTTGTTGGTTACTGACTAAAAAACCTCTCCCACATTCCTCTGAGTAGTGCATTGTCCTGTACTCACAGCGTCCCTTAACGAAAGAGATGAGATGCAAGTGGCCTCCATAGTTGATGGAACCGAGCAACACTGCTTTCTGCATTATGTGCGGCAATACCTCGGCCAGGGATTCACAGGCCGAAATAATCTTCAATTCTGTCACTCAGTTCTCTCTCATTCTGCCTAAACATCCTATGATTAGTACGACCATCCTCACTTTATGCCTTGGAAACATGATCCTCAGTTCGAACATTAAATCCTTGTATTTTTCCCCCTTCTGTTATTCTTTAATGAGCACATTATTTTCGACAAACCTCTCTCAGATGGAAGTTCGGAAGTTGGAGAATTCGGTGTCTTTCCATATAATATTCTGATGGAGCATGGACTCTGCAAGCAGGCAGGATGTGCATAACAGTCTCCTGCTGGCTGTAGCATGTTCTGCACGTTTAAGGGGTGTCCACTTTCATAATGTTCTTTTTATACCACCTTGTATTTATCACCCCATCTTGACAAGCCATAGCAAATCCGTCCGTTTCCGACTTGAGCCCAGGGGACTTCAAAAAGGCGAAGAACAATTCTTCGGCAGGCCCTGTTCTTTCATGTATGTCTCTTATTTATCAGCAATTAGTTACGGTCACCTTGTTCTATATCTCAAGAGACATTAACGAAATTTATATTTACGAAACCTTCAACGCACGTTTATGTCTCGAGTATCCTGCATAAATCCTTTATTCAACCCCGACATTCGGATCAATGCAATGAGGATTGGAGAAAAATATGATTGGAAAACGGCACTAGAGTTTTATAAAATCCACTCGATATTGACATTCATAACTTCGAGATGCAATACTAGTTTAGTTAGGAATAGGTTAATTCTATAACGCTATTCCACCGATTGATGTTGATCGATTAACTAGTGTAATTGACCTCGCATCTAAATCTGATGAATATTTTAAGGGTGCGTTTACCCTCAATTAGGTTACACCTTCCTATTATAGTTTCCTGATATTACATCGGCTGTGAACGTAGTAATCATGTAAAAAATTATAGGAGCACTGACGTTGGGTCAGAAGCTTTAGCACCTCAAATCCGAACTAATACGGGCTGTAGCCTGGTCGGATTATCCGCTAACTGATTTCAAGTGAACGATTGAGTCAGATTTTGTGTGTTTCTATTATCTAATTTTGTTGGAAAGTGATCAGCTTAAAGAACCTCAGTAACCAACTTTTACCGTTTTTCAATGCTGGATGACATAGTATGTAGACACAATTATTCTTTGTTAGCTATGCTAACTGTACCTCTTTGTAAATTTTTCAACTAATTATTCGAAATGGTTCATGCTGAGAAGCCAACAACTTTGGTTGTATTGGAGAATAATATTAAAGGTTTGCTACTTAATGGTGTAGCAAAACTTGAACGAAAGGCGGGGGCGAGGTTAGGATTTTATTGGCTGAAATAATGCATGACTTCTCCAGGCTGATTTGGATGCATTGTGTTCCTGGTGACGTAACTGGCTGCTCGATTTGATCCTCAACAAAACAGCTGGAGTCATCTCCAAGGCTTGAAGAGTGTCTCAGGGAAATGTTGTTGTCCATCCAGAGACGTGCGAAAAGGCTACCATACGAGAGAATGCGACCATCATACTTGGAGCGTCTGTCTATGCCTGAGCTCCTAATCTCAATCGGGCCGATCTCATCATTACCTACAGGTCCCTGAATGGTAAATTTGGCACTGTGAAGTTTCTCTTGGATTTGGCATACATATAACACCTCAGAGGTCAATGCCTCAAATTGATGCGCGAGAAATTCAGAATCACCCTCAGGCAAACTTTCATCACTAATAGTCTTTCAGCAGTGGAACAGTCTCCCTGATAATGTCGTCGTTAGTGCTCATAGTGTCAATAACTTTAAAAACAAGTTGGACAAATGGTTTGGGGTTCTGAATGAGATATAGTTCCTCTTGCCTTAGTCCATGCAAATATACTACCTGACAAAGAAACTGCAACACCCAGAAGGAGCTGTTTAAATTTTAATTTTTTTTTGGTAAAGCATATATAGTATAGCAAGGAGTAAATGGTTGAAATTTGGAGAAAACAATCGTGAAGGTTTTTTCATGTGAATATCTTTTGTTACTTACATGTTGTAGTCGTTTTTTGCAAATGTTTTTAAATTTCACAACAAACCAGCTGTTCGAGGAGATCCAAAGTCGATCTTTAGTTGTTGTTAAAATGCCTAGAGCAAGTGTAGGCGGAATTTATCGCCAGCTAAGTGAATTTGAAAATGAGGTCGAATTATTGGTCTACGGAAGGCGGGGTTGTCATTTCGAGAAATCGTTATGAGATGTTGTCAAGCGTGGTTTGATAATGCCATAAATCGAAGAAGAGTAGGCACCGGACTTCGAAGGGGCACAAATGAAGTTCAAGATCGACGTCTTAGACTTATGGTTATTAGAGACCGATTTGCGACAACTCGATCTTTGGCTGATGAGTGGTTAGGAGAACAAGGCCATCCTGTAACTGTCCGAACGATTTACCGCCGGATAAGGTCTTTTGGACTGCAGCATTATCGACCCCATCTTGTGTTACTGTTACTAACGGTTGAGCATCGCCGGCAACGATTACAGTGGTAGAGAACGTCAACATTGGAATGTGGAATGGCATCAGGTCGTCTTTTCTGATGAAGCTCGATTCTCCTTGGGTGCACATGATGGCCGAAGAAGGGTTAGACGACGTCGGGGAGAAAGATATGAACCTCATTTTGATATTGAGCGTCATATACACCGGACAGTAGGCGTTATGGTATGGGATGCTATTGCAAATGCAAGTAGGTCACCTTTACTTTTTTTTCGAGGTAAACTGACAGCGTTACCTTCATTACATAGTGGAGCCATATGTTCTCCCTTACTTTAACCGGCTCTAGAATCCAATATTTCAGCAAGATAGTGCTCGACCTCATGTTGCCAGGGTTAGTTTGAACTTCTTTGAAGAGACCCATGTGAATCCTATGCCATGGCCGCCTAGATCCCCCGATCTTTCGCCCATAGGGCATATTTAGGACATCATGGGTAGAAGGCTTGGAAATTTACCCCAGCCCCCACGGACTTTGGCGGCTCTGAGACATGAACTACAGGTAGCTTGGGATAGTATCCCTCAATAAGAAATAGAGCATTTTATTGCATCAATGCCAAGACGTGTTAGGGAGTGTATAGATAATCGCGGTGGACACATTATTAACGAATTTATTAAAAAAAATTTGTAATCCCTACGTTTTTTTTTCTTCGAATTTCAATAATTTACTCTTTGCTATACTGTCTATGTTTTACCATAAAAAATTAAATTTTAAACAGCTCCTTCGGGATGTTGCAGTTTGTTTGTCAGTCAGTATATTTATGAACTTTTTTCTTTTTGTTTTTTCTCTGTTAAGTTGTTTGCACTTATATAATACAGGGTTTTCCAATAAGAGGTGTTATTTTGATATTCAAAGAAAAATGCCATATTTCAATATAAATGATCGGATGTTTATTTCATTATAAAGAAGAAGCTATGCCGTTAATAGTGAAAATAACATCAGGCAAATGACCACCACGACCACGCTTAAAAAATCATTAGTCATCTCTCGATAGCGCAATCCATTCACCGTAATTGTTGCTCCAGCCTCATTTTCGAAAAAGTAAGGTCCAATGACTCCGCCGGACCATAAACCGCACCGAACAGTCACACGTTGAAGATAGAGAGGGTTTTCAACAATAACTCTTGGGTTTTCCGAGCCCCAGATGCGACAATTTTGCTTGTTGACGAAGCGACCGAGGTGGAAATGGGCCTCATCACTCAAGATGATTTTTCTATGGAATTCCGGATCATTTTCATGCATTTCAACGACCCAATCAGCAAAGACACGACGTTCTTGATGATCGGCCGGCTTGAGTTCTTGTGTTAACTGAACTTCATAAGCCTTAAGACCCAAATCTTTATGCAAAATACGGTGTAATTACGTTTGTGGAATGCCTAATTACAAAGAACGACGAGGAATGGACAAACCTGGGTTTTCTTCAACACTTTCGGCTACAGCAGCAATATTCTCGGCTGTTCTTGAGCGACGTGCACGGGTTTTATTCTTTACATAACTAACTTGTCCAAACAGCTCGAATTTTTCCACCAATTTTTTTATTGCGGTCCGTCAAGGTGCTTCACGACGACCCAAAAATGTTCGAGTTGTACGAACCGTCTCTGCCAAATTTTCACCATTTTTATAGTGAATTTTAATAATAACAATGCGTTCTTGAAGCGTGCATCGTTCCATTTTTATTAATGGCGTAGTTTCTACATGTCAAATGTCAAAAAATGAAAGCTTGAAAAGTGACATCTACCGAAATAGCGGGCTATTCAAAATAACACCTCTTATTGGAAAACCCTTTAGTTATTGTTCTCGATTCCACTTCCACACTGTATAATTTGGTATCAACCGGACACATAGGACTAACTAGTCGTTAAGGCTTTTTTTGTCGGCCCAGAGCCGATGTTCGGGATATCCAAAACCGCTGCTAAAGGATACGTTTCTGAGTGGATGAGGGGGCAAATTATTAAAGACCACGTGGAGTCTTTTCCTCATACCGGAGAATCAGTTAGGCAATACTCAGAGAAGATAATCGCTCACATTCCAAAGATCTCCTCTTTGAGTGGGGATCAAATAAGATCTGTCACTGGACTAATAACCGGTCACTGCAATATAAGAAAACACAGTATTGGCATTTTCAGAGAAGTGTGCAAGTCTTCTCCTAGTGAAAATCTACACCGTTAACGAGTACCCACCCTCAGTCTTTATGAATGACCGAAATATCTTCGAAATGTCCCTGAAAAGTGCTAAAATCGACGGCAGCGACAAGAATGATCCTAAATCTCCTTTCTCCTTCCATTTTTGGCGCTCTAGTTCCTCGGAACTGAGTGCTTATCAATTTGCCCAAATGTCTGTAATTTTCGAATATTTCGATGAAAATGGTCTTAAACGATTTGGTTCGACTCACTGATCAAGAATGCGTGGTCGAAATTCATTCTGTCCGGCCGGCCGGCCGGCCGTAGGCACGATAACTCTCGAACGGAATGAGCTAGAGAGTTGAAATTTTCAGAGTAGGTTTGGGGGATGAATATCTCGGCTAAGTTCGTTACTGGGCAAAATCGGACAGAAGGTTTCGGAGTAATAAAAAAAAATTTTTTGTTTTACAAAACAAATTCCAAATAAAATTTTTTTAATAAGCAGTTTTATCATAAGAATCCATTCATTTCATTTTTAACTCTAACAAGCCAATACTTTCGGAGATATGATTTTTCAAAATTTCAATGTAAATCGTATTTCACAAATTGATATATAATTATTCTATGTATGAATTCTCATAATGTCAACTTGACAGAAGGGAATATTATAACTTCAAAAATATTGGGGTTGAAATACTCGTATTTTAGCGATGCAACGGGGACCTCATTCTCAGAAAAGTTTTACATTTCGGAACGGAACATGAAGTTAGTAAGAGATCTGAGAGTAGTGAGACTGCTTTTCATCCATAGACATAGATATAACTCTCGAACGGAATGAGGTAGGTGGTTGAAATTTTCAGAGTAGATTAGGGAGATGAATATCTCGGTTAAGTTCGATATTGGGCAAAATTGGCCAGATTTAATTTGATTTCTTCCATGCTGCAGTTCTCATTAACATGATTGCTCATTTAATCTTGATAAATAAACTATTATTTGAATTGAATTTCCTTTATGATGCGGTTATATCATATGAATACATTGATATAATTCCCAACTCTGAGAAACCAATACTTCCGGAGATATAATTTGTCTGTTTGAACTAGAGCGCCAGAAAGCTCCTGTCCACAGGGCTTGAACCCATTTTTATTTACGTAAAGAAACCCTTGATCTACACCTTCACTCTTCCCCCCTCCCTCCCTTCCTTCTTGGTTCTTTGATAATCAAATGGGCCGGTCGTGTCTTTCAAAGAGTCCAATTAACAGGTACGTGACCGGCAGATATGATGTCAGATACCTGGAATACGACTCGGTTTTCAAAAAATTCATTACCAATGGCCGGGACTGAATTGAATTTCTGAAACTCGAGTTATTGAAAAATGATTCTGGCCTAATTGAATCTGCACCGACAAATGGAACTAATTGAAAATTGGCTATTTTCGTTCATTAGATGGAAGACCTGCATGCGCCTGTAAAATCGAATTTTGGCGCTCTTGTTCCTCGGAACAGAGTGCTTATCAATTTGCCCAAATGTCTGTAATTTTCCAATTTTTGGCTGAAAATGGTCTCAAACGATTTGGTTCGACTCACTGATCAAGAATCCGTGGTCGAAATCGATTCTGTCCGGCCGTCCGTTAACACGATAACTCTCGAACGAAAGGAGTTAGAGGATTGAAATTTGCAGGATAGGTTTGGAGCGTAAATATCTCGGACGAGTTCGTTAACGGGTGAAATCCATCAAGCGGTTTCGGAGTTATGGCCGCTCCGAAAACGATCGCTCGATCTATCTGAAATTTATCATCAAATTGTAGAATCATGACCTTTAGACGCATGTGAAGTTTTCTATTGATCGGGTTACCGTAAAGTGTAAAAAAAATTCTGAAAATTTTTAAATTTTGTTCCTAAAATAACTATCGAACGGAATGAGCTAGGCAGTTGAAATTTTCAGAGTAGGTTAGGGAGATACATATCTCGGTTAAGTTCGCTATTGGGCATAATAGGCCCGATGGTTTCGGAGTATCGAAAAAAAAAAATTTCAACTCACAAAATTCAAAAGGAATTTTTTTTTAAGATGCAGTTTCACCATAAAATTCCATTTTCAACTCCAACAAGCTAATACTTTCGGAGATATGATTTTTCGAAATTTCAATAATGAATCGTACTTCTATATTTTCACAGAATGTTATAATTATTCTATCTATGATTTATTATATGATCTGTGTTCATACTCGTACATGTCATCCTGTTCTATAAGAGAGAGTCAAGTTCATTCAAGCTACATTTTAATTTGTTTTCTTCCATGGTGCAGTTCTCATTCTCAGATTGCTCATTTAATCTTGAGAAACAAACTATTATTTGATTTGAATTTCCTTTATGATGCAGTTCTATCATAAGAATACATTGATATCCTTCCCAACTCTGAGAAACCAATACTTTCGGAGATACTTTTATGATAATTTTTGAAGCATTTTTTTTAAACGACACTTTTTTTAAATTTAATTTCTTTCATGATGCAGTTCTATCATAAGAATCCATTGATATAATTCCCAACTCTGAGAAAACAATACTTTCGGGGATATAATTTGTCTGTTTGAACAAGAGCGCCAAAAAGCTCCTGTCCACAGGGCTTGAACCAATTTTTTTTTAATCGTTCGTTTGAGTTGGGCTGGATGTGGGGAAAAACCCTGAAATTCGGTCGGCCTCACATTAATGGAAATTTGTAAAATCTCAGAACTAACGACCGGCCCACTGTTCATATCGAGTAAGGTAACACGCTTCGCGTTCTTACGCATCGTGCTAACACGACACGTGTCATAAATGTGTCCCTACCTTTATGCGTAGAGTTTGCGATATTTTTTTATGTTTCTACTTCGACGTTTCTTAATCCTATCCCCATATATAAGTCAATTCTGATAATTCTATCAGAAAGATAAGACATATTGAAACTCTACGCTTAAAGGTACGGACACATTTATGACACGTGTCGTGTTAACACGATCCGTAAGAACGCGAAGGGTGTTACCTGTCTCTTACGACACGTCAAAACAATATGCGCGGGTGTACATTCGAACTAACGTAATAGATATTTCTATAACACGTGTTAACACGACATGTCTTAAATGCTTTATTGTTTTGGTCTTTATGGACATACAGCACATTTTGCTGAATGACCCGACATCTTTGATCACGATTAGGTTCGCCTCGCTGATGCAGAATTCTAGTTTGAATTCGACTCTGCCTGAGGTCGAAGGTCTAAAGTCGACACTGAGGTGAAGAGTAGCCCAAAATTAATTGATTTGAGGAATGGAGTAATGACTTATTTCCTTTTCCTGTAAATATCACTTCATGATAGACCCTATGAGAAAAGCCGAATTTTCTTGGAACCCTATTCAATCTCTTTGGATACGCAGGTACAAATGGTCATTTAGTGCTGAATTTTCGCCGGCCCTCAAAACGAAGTATGAAACTAATAAAATTTTCGACATTGATTTCATAACTCTTAGTTTCCTGTTATTGTCGAATAATTTTTAACGAGTATGGGTCAAAATTCAAATTCCATTTGGTCCCAAAAATAGACTTGTGATTTCACAGTTCATGAAGGATGATAAAACCGAAATAGGGTCTGTAAAAATATTATTGATGAATGGTTTATGGATGAATGAATTTTGGAAATAGTTCTCTTCGTTTATAATTATAACTTCTACTGCTGGAAGAAATTGAAAATTTAACACCTAGATTTATCATCTTGGTTATATTTTTTGCGGGACGTAGGGTAGAACGAAATCTGAGTATACATCTTCAGGGAAATTATACAGGGTGATTCACGAAGATCGTTCGTTAGGATATTTCAAAGAAAGAGTCGAGATAAACACTTGAAATTTTTTATTTAAGCTTTGTTAGGAGACATAAATTATTGGAAACAAATTCAGATTCGTTCGACTTCTGGTTTAATCGGAAATGATACAAACTTTCGTTTTTTAAATGTAATACCCAGTTTTTTCATTGATAATCAGATCACCCATTGAATCTACATTGTTTTAATGTGTTACTTACACATTGTTCTCAGAAAATTCGTGTGAAATCTGAAAAAACCGTTGAAATTTTCTCAAATAGGGCTTCATTCCAATGTTAATAACTTATAGATTTTCATAGAAACTAGAAATTCATAATTTTCTATTTTCTATCAGTAGACATACCAATGCTTCTCCTTCGTTAATTAAAAATTCAATTGAACGTACAGGGGTGTTTCTATTTCAATGTCAAAGTCAGTCATGACAAAAACCTTAAAACTATTTTTTTTTAATTTTCTGAGACTAATATGTAAGTGATACATTAAAAACAATATATAATTCAATGGGTAATCTGATTATCAATGACAAAATTGGATATTACATTTAAAAAACGAAAGTTCGTATCATTTCCGGTGAAACCGGAAGTCGAACGAATCAAAATTTTTTTCCAAGTATTCATCTCTCCTAACAAAGCTTAACTATGAAATTTCAAGTTTTTATCTTGAGTCTTTCTTTGAGATATTCTAACGAACGGTCTTTGTGAATCTCTCTGTATATGAAGTTAAATATTCAGATTTCAACAAGTGCTACGTTGAGCAAACAACCAGAAACATTCTCAAACGGTATAAAGAGCATACGGGACACACTCGAAACAGCATCAATAAATCTGCTGTTGCAATTCTCAATTTAAGAAAATTCCGTCAAATTGTTGAAAAATTCCCACAAATTGTACTTAGGCACACTTGAAGGGATCAAAATGTATAAGACACAAGATATCTTACTTACTAGTGATCTAACCCATATTAACAACTCACTAATAGGTGTATGACTAAGGGTATCATATAAATCCATACTGGAGTGTAGAAATTGTTAGCATGCTTTAGTAACGCTTCGTCTTTGTAGATGGAAACATAGTTTCCGAAACATATACAGTGGACCCTCGGTAATCCGGCCCCCGTCATATCCTGCGCCCCTTGTAATCCGACATACCTATCACTGTTGAATATATGTATATTTAATAATGAATACTGGACTTGTTGATTTATTTAACAACGGTATCGCCATTTTTCATTATTATTTTTGAAGACAGCTAAACAGCGTTCATGGCCATTGGGAAGATACTGTCTGAGCTCTGCGGGACTCGTTTCTCGATTAATATCGAGTGAATGGTGGCATATGATTTCACGCTTCGAATATTCACTGGTGGGGAAAGGCTGATTTCCGTGATTTGTCTCATAGGTGGCGTGGGCGATTAGGTATGATCGACCAAGCCGGCTGTGAGAGGCTTAACCCGGGTCAGTTAAGTTGAATTTGTTGAGAAGCTATAGAGTACTGATGAAGGCCAAGAAGCCAGAAACGCGTCTGCTCTTGCTTTCTCGGCAAATCAATGAACCCCCTGGGGTCTATTTGACTTGTGAAATATATGCATAAGTATATTAATTATACGAAGCCATTTATGAAGGACCCTATTGGCAGGAACGCTCTGGACTTGTTGATATATGTATATTTGTAGTTCCGATAGTATCTTATTACATATTTTGATCTGTAATTTGTCGGATTACAAGGTAAGTTTTTTCAAAGAATTGCGAACTGTAGGGGGTTGTGGGCTCTATAGTAGTAGTACTCTATAATCCGACAAATTCGATAGTACGACACTGCCTTGCATAACGTTTGTCGGACTACCCGGGTTCACTGTATCAAACGACAACATTCTTAGTGGACAAGAGTGTAGTTACTTTTGTAGTGCTTCTTGAATTGCCTTCGTCCAATAGGAATCTTTCTGTTCCTTCAACTGATGATGAACCTTCGCCCTCAACAATTGGACTTGCGTATATTTCAGAAAGTATGAAAATCTCAGATATAGCATAGCAGTAATATTGCCAAGCTAAAGAATGTTTTGACAACTGAATCTAATGACAATATCATAGCTAGTCCAAAGAATATAGGGCATCAAACAGAGCACAAAACAATCTTCCGTAGTTCGTGCAAAACCATGACATGCATATCAATTTCATTTAAATGGATATTTCCCATTTAATTGGCAATATGATATAAGGAATTCTCGTTCACATTCCAAGCCGGATAATTGTTCAACAAGAGCTCCTCAAATTATTTCGCTTCGTGGAAAACTTTTGACAACTATGACATACTTAATGAAATTATCAACTTACGGAATTTTCAATTATTTTAGTTGTAATCGATAGATTGTAATCTATAGATTTCAATTAAAACATGTTCGATATCATGATGAACAATTATGTCATTATTCATTCGAAGAAAAGGAATTCTAACTAAAAGGATTGTTGTCAATGTTCAGAGCAGGATTAACCTGAGTAGGCGACTGTCTTAATATGGTCAAAACTGGGCATTCAATTCCAGAAAATTCCATCAAATTGTTGAGAAATTCCAATAAATTGTACTTAGAGAATATATATTCTACTCAATAATGATCTAACTCCTATTAAAAACTCATTATTCTCACTAATTGGTGTATGACTAAGGGTATAGTGTCAACCCATAATTGAGTGTAGAAATGGATAGCATGCTTTGGACACGCTTCGTCTCTGAAGATAGAATCATCGTTTCCGAAACATAATATGTCAGACGACAAAATTTGTAGTGGACAAGAGTGTAGTTAGTTTTGCAGTGTTCATAAGCAGTTCACAGTGAACTCAAACTAGAATACCCATTGACGAACTCAACCGTCGCATTCGGATGCGTAACCCACTCTGAAAATTCGCTATCTCTTTCCGTTCGAAAGTTATCGTGACAACGGCCGGCAGAATCAAATTCATCAGTGAGTCCAACCTAATCGTTCCAGACCATATTCGGCAAAATATTCGAAAATTGCAAACAATCCCGCACCAAAACTTCAATCCCGCAAACGCGCCTGATTAAAGGCATAGATCCCGCGGATCCGCAAAAAAGCGGGATTGTTAGCAATTTATATACTCTTTGTACTCAAACTATTAAACATGCTAATAAAAATTGGTTCAAGCACTGACGTGAAGTCAGGAGCTTTTGCGCGTATGTTATATTGTCAATTCTCCTGTATTGTATAACTGTATAATACAGGTATTCTACAACTAGTTACCAAGTTTCAATTCGATCGAGTTATCGAGGAATAATATTCCAGGTGGCTATAACTCCGAAACCGTTGGACCGATTATGCGCGTAAACGAACTCAACCTTCCCATTCAGATATGCAAAATACCCTGAAAATTGCAAGTCCTTATCTCCTTTCGTTCGAAAGGTATCGAGGCAACGGTCACCCTTCTATCTACTGACCTCACACAAGGCTGCTCGAATCTCCAACAATATATATCTGGCCGTGTTGAAACTTGGAACTTGGCAGTAGAGTTAGGTTCTGAAGGCTCTCGCAAAATTCCAATGATGTCTGACGAATAGTAACTGATATATAGAATTTCTGGCGCTCTAGTTCCTCGGAACTGAGTGCTTATCAATTTGCCCAAATGTCTGTAATTTTCGAATTTTTCGATGAAAATGGTCTTAAACGATTTGGTTCGACTCACTGATCAAAAATCCATGGTCGAAATTCATTCTGTCCGGCCGGCCGGCCGGCCGTAGGCACCATAACTCTCGAACGGAATGAGCTAGACAGTTGAAATTTTCAGAGTAGGTTTGGGAGATAAATATCTCGGCTAAGTTCGTTATTGGGCAAAATCGGACAGATGGTTTCGGAGTATCAAAAAAAAAATTTTTTTTTACAAAGCAAATTCCAAATTAATATTCAATTAATATTCAATAAGCAGTTTTACCATAAGAATCCAATGGTATCATTTTTAACTCTAACAAGCTAATACTTTCGGAGTATTTCAACGTTGTCACAGAATGATATAATTATTCTATGTATGAATTGTCATAATTTCAACTTATTTTCCTGAGACATGACATTATCTAATCAATCGAAGAATTGTGAGCGAAGTGAGAAAAATCTCAGTTGTTTGCTCCGAAATTAGTTTTTCTCAGAAAAGTCTTACATTTCGGAACGGAACATGAAGTAAGAGATCTGAGAGTAGTGAGACTGCTTTTCATCCATAGACATAGATATAACTCTCGAACGGAATGAGGTAGGTAGTTGCAATTTTCAGAGTAGGTTAGGGAGATGAATATCTCGGTTAAGTTCGTTATTGGGCAAAATTGGCCAGATTTAATTTGATTTCTTCCATGGTGCAGTTCTCATTTTCATGATTGCTCATTTAATCTTGATAAATAAACTATTATTTGAATTGAATTTCCTTTATGATGCAGTTGAATACATTGATATAATTCCCAACTCTGAGAAACCAATACTTTCGAAGATATAATTTGTCTGTTTGAACTAGAGCGCCAGAAAGCTCCTGTCCACAGGGCTTGAACCCAGTTTTGGCGCTCTAGTTCCTCGGAACTGAGTGCTTATCAATTTGCCCAAATGTCTGTAATTTTCGAATTTTTCGATGAAAATGGTCTTAATCGATTTGGTTCGACTCACTGATCAAGAATCCGTGGTGGAAATTCATTCTGTCCGGCCGGCCGGTCGGCCGGCCGTAGGCACGATAACTCTCGAACGGAATGAGCTAGAGAGTTGAATTTTTCAGAGTAGGTTTGGGGGATTAATATCTCGGCTAAGTTCGTTACTGGGCAAAATCGGACACAAGGTTTCGGAGTAATAAAAAAAAAATTTTTTTTTACAAAACAAATTCCAAATTAAGCAGTTTTATCATAAGAATCCATTCATATCATTTTTAACTCTAACAAGCTAATACTTTCGGAGATATGATTTTTCAAAATTTCAATGTAAATCGTATTTCACGGATTGATATAATTATTCTATTCTATGTATGAATTTTCATAATGTCAACTTGACAGAAGGGAATATTGTAACTTCAAAAATATTGGGGTTGAAATACTCGTATTTTAGCGATGCAACGGGGACCTCACCCGAAAATGTTTGAAAATATTACGTAAATATTGAAAGCATAATTCTTTAGTTCGAGAGAGGAGAAAATTTGGTGAACGTAGATGAGGAAATTTTTGATCGATTACAAGGTAATTTTTTCATTATTTCTTCTCTTCTTTAATACATGTTTTATGGAATATCTACTATTTGTAGGTACTTTAAACCTGTTTTGGGCAATTGTCATACGAAACTTGTTTTTTTGGCGCTCTAGTTCCTCGGAACAGAGTGCTTATCAATTTGCCCAAGTGTCTGTAATTTTGGAATTTTTGGCTGAAAATGGTCTCAAACGATTTGGTTCGACTCACTGATCAAGAATCCGAGTGCGAAATCGATTCTGTCCGGCCGGCCGACCGGCCGTAGGCACGATAACTCTCGAACGAAAGGAGTAAGCGGATTGAAAATTGCAAGGTGGTTTTGGAGCGTAAATATCTCGGACAAGTTCCTTCGATCTATCTGAAATTTAGCATCAAATTGTAGAATCATGACCTTTATACGCATGTGAAGTTTTGTATTGACCAGATTACCGCAAAGTGTAAAAAAAAATTTTTTAAAATTTAAAATATGTTTTTCCACAATAACTCTCGAACGGAATGAGCTAGGTAGTTGAAATTTTCAGAGTAGGTTAGGGAGATGAATATCTCGGTTAAGTTCGTTATTGGGCAAAATTGGCCAGATTTAATTCGATTTCTTCCATGGTGCAGTTCTCATTCTCATGATTGCTCATTTAATCTTGATAAATAAACTATTATTTGAATTGAATTTCCTTTATGATGCAGCTCTATCATATGTATACATTGATATAATTCCCAACTCAGAGAAACCAATACTTTCGGAGATATAATTTGTCTGTTTGAACTAGAGCGCCAGAAAGCTCCTGTCCACAGGGCTTGAACCCATTTTTTTTCAATATTTTTCAATAATTTCTTAAAAATTTTCTATTGATACGATCCTCACTAAATTTTGCAAGAATTTTCCGTTGGCATTCTATAACTAATAACCATGTTTGAATTTAATCGGTTTTGTATTTTTCGAGTTATTGAGGAAATAACAACCAAATTTCAGATGGGTATAACTCCAAAACTGTTTGGCCGATCTCTTTCCATTCTCAGGTTATCGAATAAAAAATACTTTTTAATAATTTGTTTTAAATTTTCTAGTAATACAATTCTCACGAAATTTCACAAACGTGCTTAGGTTCAAATTCTACAACTATTCACCAAGTTTCAATTCGATCGGATTTGTATTGGTTAAAAACAAGATTATTACTCGGAAACCACTGGGCAGAGATTATTCCCATTAACGAACTTGTCCGTTTTATTGAGATGCGCCGTCTACCCTGAGAATTTCAAGTCGCTAGGTCTTTCCGTTCTCAAGTTATCGTGTCAACTGCCGGCCGGACAGAAACAAATTTGACCTCGAATTCTTCATCGTTTGAGACCATTTTCGGCAAAAAATCGAAAATTACAGACATTTGGGCAAAATGATAACGCGATGTTACTCAGAACATACGCTCAAAAAGGTCTTATGCAATTAAAAACATACTTTAGTAGTAGCGTATGAGGTTTTTTATGTACCAATGACCGAAAACTGTCTATTATTGTCGGGCCTGCAAATTGGTATCCGAGGAGGTGCCGAGGATAGCAAGCAGACGAGGCAATAGACAGTATTCCGCCAAGGTTTCTCGTCGACCTCTATATACTTTTATGAATTTCGGACCTCTTAAATAATTTCACGATAGCAAATGACAGTTATTCTCATATAGGTACACTTATGTTTGTATTGAACCGTATTATGCCGTATTCCTAGTGACCACAGCGGACGAAGAAGTACTTTTTCTTTTTCTGGGACGTTTGCGCTTTCATTGTCGAATACGGAATTTTAATATTGAGTCCCGCAGCCCCGCACGGAAAATCCCGCAGAATTTCAGCGGGATCCCGCATTTGCGGGATTGGATTCCCTAAACACGCTTTTTCCCAGAACATGCGCGCAAAAATTACTTCCATCTGGTAAACAGATGGGTGATCTTCGAACCTCAGACTATGATTTGTTTCTTGTTGAAATATCGTTCAATCACATGTATCTTTACGAGTTCACGAAATGATAAACAGGTGATGCAGAATGGCTTGAGTGGGATCATTTATTTACCACTCAGTGAATGCGAGAACAGTAAAATGATTTTCTACCATGACGCAGTAATATCGAATAACGATAAATTCGTAGCGAGTATATTTCAAATCGCATTGTTAAATTTATCGAAATGATGTTTTGAGTCACGCAGTGAAAACAAATTCGGCTTTGTTATTTCCATTTTGTTTACACAACTTTTTTTAATTGCCCATTATTTTCACTGGCGGTAGGTTTATTTAGTAATACCGGAGTAAAAAGTTTTTTATTCGTTATATTCCGAAATTCAGGTTGTCCCGAATGTTTGCATATTCGAGATGACGAGCTACTGCGGCTATATTCCATTTTTTTCATTTCCAAATATTGCGTTGAAATCGAGCAGCTGAATACAATCTCTCAGCCCAGTAAAATGGATTGAGAGGTACTGGAAATTGTACATAATAGATTATTATTTCCTGATCAAATTGCACCAATTCATCTATTCTTGATCTGGAAACATTAATTTTTACACATTTCCTCCTCTATTCTAACACAACGGTTGATCCCCCATCCTCAGTAACCAATTACAATATGTATATAACATCCTTCCACCGGGAAGCATGTATTATCAAAATTATATCTTGAGCAATGTCAATCACCACCAAAATTATGCGCGTCAAAATATTGGAACAAATTCATTTTCTCAGAAAAAAAATATTTAGCAACAAAATTCTGAGACAGGTCAATTTTTGTTTCACTTTTACCAAATTTTTATGCTTTTTTGAAGGATTTTTGTTGCACCCTATGCCATCCCCATCAACCCTCTAAATTTTTTGAATAGGGAAAGTGAGTCATGCGGTACTTTTTTGGCAAGGTCTTTGTATCTTCTTTACAGGCGTGCAGAAATTTTCAAGAAAACATTTTTCTGTTTTAAAAATAGTTAGTTCAAAGAGGATTTCAGTATGTGCACTTTGTCATGGCTCATTTACTTTGAGACCATGGTACCTGATGAAATCTGTCACCGAATGAAAGTCGACCATTACAGTTTTGTTCATGCCCAACTTTCAACCCCTTTAACCCCCTCACGCCCCCCCCCCCCATTTTTTTCTCCATTAAAGGGTTCGTAGGGGTTGAAAGTTGTGCATGAACAACATTGTAATGGTCGACTTTCATTCGGTGACAAATTTCATCAGGTACCATCGTCTCAAAGTCAATGAGCCATGACAAAGTGCACATATTGAAAACCTCTTTGAACTAACTATTTTTCAAAAAAGAAAAATTTTTTCTTAAAAATTTCTGCATGCCTGTAAAGAAGATACAAAGACCTTGCCAAAAAAGTACCACATGCCCCACTTTCCCTATTAAAAAAATTTAGAGGGTTGATGGGGATGGCACAGGGTGCAACAAAAATCCTTCAAAAATGCATAAAAATTTGGTAAAAGTGAAACAAAAATTGACCTGTTTCAGGATTTTGTTGCGTTGTTCGTTTTGTTATGAACAATTTACTCAAGTGAAAAATTATAAATCTTCAATTTATAATATTACTATTGATCCGTTTTATTATGATCAGAAACTACTCAAAAATGATTTTCAATAACTATTATCTCCTATTGTTTAAAAAATTGTCATAAACCAATGCGTTGTTTATGAGATAATTTAAAATTTTCTTTTGATAACATAATTGAAGCTTTATGAGTTTTCACTAAATTGTTAATAACAAAACGAAAATTAAGAATTTTTAAAATTTTCCAACATGACCTTCCAAGACCTTTACAAATAGCTCCGCGAAAGGAAAAAATTTGTCAGATTAATAGTTTAACAATTATCCTTCAAGCAATGTTAATGTTGTTAATTAACTAATGATAAAAAAGTGTTTATTTGATGAAGACTCATTTTAAAATTTTCAAATGTTTTTCAAATTGAAAAAATTAATATCTCGGGAATTACTGACCCAGATGGCGTTGCATGAATTCGGGATGTTGTGTTACGACATTGTCCACATGGTATATTTCGAACGAAATTATACCTACTGGCTGGCTTGTTTTCGGTTGATTCAACTCGGTGATACTGATATATTCCTTATCTCACCGTTCAATATTTACTTCCATATTTTATCTAGGTAATCCCTACAAATAAGAGTTACTCTAAAAATACCCTATACGAGTATGTTGCTTCCAATTCACGCATTTGCGAATATCTTTCACGAACATTCAGTTCAGATTATCATACACATTACCAGTTTAAATATACAAGTGCCATCATCTAATCTTAGAAAAACCAGAGACATAAGAATAAAATTGTAAAAAACACTTACTAGAGTTTCATGATTGGTTCATCCAAATTATGCTATCAAATACGCTGAAAAACTGGAAGAGTGAGGTTAATTAAAAATTTTCCATATACACACAAATCTTACTCAACTCAACTTTTCCCAGATTTCTTGAATTCTTCAAGTGATACGATCGTTGCCAAATTACATTACATGAACCATGAGGTTTTTGACGGAACAGAGTGCTTATCAATTTGCCCTAATGTCTGTAATTTTCGAATTTTTGGATGAAAATGGTCTTGAACGATTTGAAAAACCGATTCTATCCGGCCGTCCGACTGACCGGCCGTAAACACGATAACTCTCGAACGGAATGAGCTAGACAGTTTTTTCAGGGTAGGTTTGGGACATAAATGTTAAATATCGTTATTGGGCAAAATCCCTGATGGTTTCGGAGTAACGAAAAAAATTTTTTTTTGACTTTGCAAATTTCAAATCCAATTTTTTTAAGATGCAGTTTCATCATAAGAACCCATTGATATAATTTTTAACTCTAACAAGCTAATACTTCAGGAGACATGATTTTTCAAATTTTCAACATCAAATCGTAAGTCTATGATTTCACAGAATGATGTGATCGAAAATTAACGTACCTATCTATGAATCTGATGTGTGTTCATATACAGGGTGAGTCTTTGACCACTGCATTAATTTTAACCAAAGATTCCTCTCATCAAATGAAACACTTTTTTCATTTACCATTTTTCCAGATTCGGCTCAGGTAAATAGTTACAAGCGTTTAAAGATTTCACAATGTGCTAATACACTCCCGCATATAAATTATCTATGACATTGTTGGCGGACGAGAATAAGGCATGGTAACGTGGTTTACAGCTTGATTCGGGATTCCAACGCTCAGGGACGGATCCATAAAAGTAGTAGTTCTGAAGTTTCCATTTTAAAACATTCAATGAAGAATATCTCGAAAACGGTGCGTTTAAGGAGAAATGATGAAGAATAATATAATGTTCTTAAACGATGGAATATTCTTGAAATGACTCAAGAAAAACTTTATATGCTTTCTTTATGCTAATTTCGTTTAGTTTTATGAATCCACGAGTCCATAACTAGAAACCAGTAGAAGTAGAAAATAACTAATATTTGGAAAATATGTGTCATAGTTATAGGAAACTTTACGCCAACATTCATTTTATTCGAAAAAAGGATGTCAAAGCTACAAAATACAAACTTATTTTTTTTCAAAATTTCAACAGCCTGTATATTTTTACCTGAGCTGAATTTGGAAAAATGTTAAATGAAAAATGGGTTTCATTTGATGAGATGAATCTTTGGTTAAAATTAATGCAGTGGTCAAAGACTCACCCTGTATGTTATCACACAGAATATACCTACTCTAGGTAAGGAATATTGTGTTTCATTATTGTCATATATTAGTGTTCTGTGATCATCTCATAGATAGAAGGTTTAGTCTCTGTCTACATATAAGAGATATGTCAAACTAAGTATGATATCATATTTATTTATAGTTCTATTCAAAATTCTTGATATAAAATACCTCCTGTTTTAAAAAACAAAGTATGATTGAATGCAAAATGACCAATGAAACAACCTCAGCTTTTGTAGATAGCTCCACTAAAAACGAAATTGGAATATTGGCTAAGTTTCAATTGATATAATATAATTTTCAGAAGAGGTTTTAGGAATAAATAACTCGGATAAGTTCGTTATTGGGTAGAAACGGTCTGGTGGTTTCGGATTAATAATTTTTGGCACTGTGTTTTTTTTAATGACACATTTTGAAGCATTGCAGATAGCTCATTCAATCTTGATAAATAAACTATTATTTGAATTAAATTTCCTTTGTGATGCAGTTCTATCATAAGGATCCATTGATATAATTTTCAACTCCGAGAAACCAATACTTTCGGAAATATGATTTGTCAAAGTTTGAACAAAAGTGCCAAAGCTCCTGTCCACAGGGCTTTTTATTCTACACCTAAATACTAAATTTCATTTTGATCGGATCTACAGTTTTAGAAATATTCGGACAATGAATTCTCATACGGGAATATCTTCGAAACCCTTGGTAATTGGTGAACATATGTCATGTGTGGGCTCATTGGAAAGCGTATGAAGAGTGGTATCTTACAAAACCCTTAGTTTTTGTTTTAGTCATGTAATTGTTAGGAAAATGCATAAATAAAACCCATCGGTATGCTAAGTTTAATTCTAAATGAGTTATTGTTTTACGTCGATAAAAAGAAAAAAATTGGTTCAAGCCCTGTGGACAGGAGCTTTTGGGCGCATGTTCATCTTCCTTGTGGCCCGTACTGACCAGTAAAGAAAAAAAGCAGTATCATGTTGAATACCTTAATATTATTCTGGAACACAAATTTTCCATTACAATAATCTTCATCTAGCTTCTATTTAGTATCAATTCCTGTAGAACGTGATCATAATAAGTGTTTTCCATATAATAAAATGTGTTTGAACTTGGTATGTAGGAAATCTGACATCAATTATTGGAATTAATTGATTTGACAAACAGCCGTCAAATGAAGTAAATAGATTTTTGTGACGATTTTCTGTGACCATAGAACGTCAAAACACGCTGGAATGTGAATTTTAAGCAATATCTTCTGGAATTGAGATCGTATCGAACTGAAATTTTGCACACTCGTGTAGAATGCTTGATTTAACGTCGGTACAAATTTTTTTATTAAAAAATTTTCCAACTGCCCGATCCCAACAATACTTAGATAATATTATATCCATAAATTAAGCATTTCATTATTGCATTTCTTGAAATAGGTACCTTTTCAAGTCGATCAACATCGTCCTTCTTTCGACGTCTAAACTATGACTTGATTCTTTATGTTTATGTCTTTGAATTTGTTTTCGGTGGAATTCAAAGAGTTCATAGAATAATCGATGAAAATACTGAGAGAGACCCAGGAAATTTGACACATTTTGTCTTATATCTCCAGAAATTGAAATCGTATAGAGCCAAAATTTTGCACAATGTTGCAAAATACTACAATTGACGTTAGTACAAGTTTTTGTTGCAATCTGATGAATAGTTCACGAAAAAAAAAATTTTTTTTCGAAAAAATTAAAAGAAATATTTTTTTAAAAATTACCAACATTTCGATCATAACAGAATTTTGCCAAAAGTTGCGCGTTTATATCCTCGAACTGACTACCAAGTTTCGATTCAACATCTTCTTTAGTTCCTGAAATATCAGGGAAATAACCTCAAAATTTTAAATGTCTATAACTCCTAAACCGTCCGGCCGATTTTGCCCGTTAACGAACTTAACCGTCGCATTTTGATCAGAAACCTACCCTGAAAGTTTGAAGTCGATAGGACCTTCGGTGCTCCTGTTATCGTGCCTACGGCCGGAAAACCGGCCGGCCGGACGGCACCCAAAAATCTGACACCGGATTCGTGATCAGGGAGTCCGAATTAGTCTATTAGCCAATTTTCAGCTCGAAATTCGAAAATTACAGACATTTGGACGAAATGATAGGACGATGTTCCCCTAGAACATGCGCCCAAAAATAGACTTGTTCAAAAAAACATTGTATAATTTCCCAATTGGTTCACAGATCGTTAAGAATCTTCGATCCAAGTAGAAAAAAATGAACTTCTTTAAAAATTTTTGTATAATTGCCATCTCAGATCGTTAAGCCAAGTAGAAAAGAAGAATAAATATCGGACAAAAATGAAAATTCTCAAACAATTCTTTAGTAGAAAAGAAATTTATGATATTTATCCAGACATTTTAGATAATGTCGATAAATACTAAAAAACTCTAAATGTCGACTGTTTTTAGATGTAATGATAATTTTCGGACATTTTTCAGTATTTATCAGAGGAGTATTTAAGACATTTTCCAAACTCACAACACTACCTATAACCCATAATAGGCTTGTTCGGGACAGAGATATAGAGGGAAAGAGAATGAGCTTCGACCACTGCGCATCCAAATTTTGGGGGACACTCAGAGATATAGAGGGAAAGAGAATGAGCTTCGACCACTGCGCATCCAAATTTTGGGGGACACTACTGGGTCCGCCATATTCTACAATAGTCGAATTTAAGCGAATAACCGGAACAGTGCGTTTAAGACCAATCCCTTGCTATTATAACCGATCGGTTATGTTTAGCAAGGGATTGGTCTTCTTAACCGCACTGTTCCGGTTATTCGCTTAAATTCGACTCTTGTGACGTCATTTTCGTCTATTCTATGGTCGTTTTGATTTAAATTTCGAGCGTTTGCGAATTCAGTTGCTTGTGTCTCATGAATTTTGATGTTGATTTGAGATATTTCTAGTGTTCCAATCCAACTTCCAACAGGATCAATCGATCAATAATTAGTTTTCATAGGTTATGGTTGCTTCATTCACTTAAACATTTCAGTTTTATTCATTGTTATGTGTTCTTGAAAGTTTCCTAAAGGAGAACTACAAAAAGTATGGTTGAATGTGCTTGGAATTAATGAAAATACTTGGAATTGGTCTACCAATAAAGTAGTTTGCTCTGAGCATTTTTTGCAGATCGATTTCAATAAATCGCATTCTAAAAGAAGATGCCAATACCTACCATCTCACTAGTTGGATGATTCAATGAATAATAATTTTTTTTTCGAAAAAATTAAAAGAAATATTTTTTTAAAAATTACCAACATTTCGATCATAACAGAATTTTGCCAAAAGTTGCGCGTTTATATCCTCGAACTGACTACCAAGTTTCGATTCAACATCTTCTTTAGTTCCTGAAATATCAGGGAAATAACCTCAAAATTTTAAATGTCTATAACTCCTAAACCGTCCGGCCGATTTTGCCCGTTAACGAACTTAACCGTCGCATTTTGATCAGAAGCCTACCCTGAAAGTTTGAAGTCGATAGGACCTTCGGTGCTCCTGTTATCGTGCCTACGGCCGGAAGTACGGCCGGCCGGCCGGCCGTACGGCACCCAAAAATCTGACACCGGATTCGTGATCAGGGAGTCCGAATTAGTCTATTAGCCAATTTTCAGCTCGAAATTCGAAAATTACAGACATTTGGACGAAATGATAGGACGATAGCTAAATGATTACATACCTAAAAACAAAAAGGGTATGGCAAGATTAAATTCTTCATAAGCTTTCCACCGTGCCCACAAATGACTTACGTTTAAATTTGATAAACAAAATTTGTATAGGGTTGCAGCCCAAGAAGAAAATTAAAAATCAATTGACGGGTTCCAGCGTTTTTGGCGCTCTTGTTTCTCGGAACAGAGTGCTTATCAATTTGCCCAAATGTCTGTAATTTTCGAATTTTTGGCTGAAAATGGTCTTGAACGATTTGGTTTGACTCACTGATCAAGAATCCCTGGTCGAAATCGATTCTGTCCGGCCGTTAACACGATAACTCTCGAACGGAATGAGCTAGACAGTTGAAATTTACAGAGTAGGTTTGAGGGATAAATATCTCGGTTATGTTCGTTATTGGGCGAAATCGGTCTAATAGTTTCGGAGTAACGAAAAAAAATATTTTTTTTTATATTACAACTTTCGAATTCAATTTTTTTTAAGATGCAGTTTCATCATAACAATCCATTGTTATCATTTTCAACTCTAACAAGCTAATACTTTCGGAGATATGATGTTTCAAAGTTTCAATAATACATCGTAAGTTCTATGTATTCACAGAATGTGAACACAGAATCTGTCTGTGATCACTATTCATACATGTCATCTTTTCTAGCTATTAGAGATTGTCAATTCATAGTTGTTATTTTCTCTTGGAAAGTATTTGATTCTTGAATTTGTGAATATATACAAGACTGTTTTGATGTAGTTTATGGAGGCAATAGGAAAGAAGAACATAATGGAATCATCAAAAGAAATTACTGTTCGTTGACCACTGAGGTTAATATTACCTTTTACTTCCTTAAGTAGTGAGACATGTTCCTATATACAGTATTTTCATAATGTTGCTACCAAAAAAATACTGAAATATGGATCTACATTTGTGTATCAATCATTTTTACTTGAGTTAAGGTTCATAATACAGAAAAGAATGTGTTAGTGGAATGGACTATTAAATTTTAAATTATGGAAAGAAGATAGTATTTTAATAATTTAATTTAATAATTTGTTCGTAATCCACTACCTACTCAAATATCAGGAATAAATGGACAATCTGCTATGATTGTCTCTAGCCTTGCTCTAGACATTTCGATGATACTTTCCTTAGGTATTTCGAGTTGTGAAAACTATGCACCGAGTCTAAGTTGCAACAACCCATTCCACGAGGTTGAATCATTGCAGATTGCTCATTTAATCTTGATAAATAAATTGAATGAAAATTTTTTAAGCATTACGGCATTTAAGCATTGTAGATTGATTTCTTTTTTATAAGATAATTTTTGAAGCATTTTTTTAAACACACTTTTTTTAAATTTAATTTCTTTCATGATGCAGTTCTATCATAAGAATCCATTGATATAATTCCCAACTCTGAGACACCAATACTTTCGGAGATATAATTTGTCTGTTTGAACAAGAGCGCCAAAAAGCTCCTGTACACAGGGCTTGATATTCTAAATATTCGTAATGTGCGTGAAATGACTTATATATTCAGCGGGCTAGTACACAGCCCAGACAAGGTGTCTGCAGATGATGCCAAGTTAATTGGACTTCGATCCAATCCATATTTACTGGAAAAGCTGTCACAACGATCATATGAAGAAGTATCTCCTCTGACGAATAAGTAGGAATAATCAATTCCTTGATTAATCATATCAAGGTTTCAGAGCTTTTCTCAAAAGGGGAGAACCTTGGCATATTATGCATTCATTTCGGACTCCTCCTTATGCGGCCCATACACATGCTACTTTTTCGGC
Organism: Halyzia sedecimguttata; assembly: GCA_937662695.2. Taxonomy (NCBI): domain Eukaryota; kingdom Metazoa; phylum Arthropoda; class Insecta; order Coleoptera; family Coccinellidae; genus Halyzia; species Halyzia sedecimguttata. The sequence goes on from OW569420.2 coordinate 8,353,360, forward strand.
GTTCTGGTAGCTGGCGTTTTACGAGCGTCCTAGACGCTCGTGGATTTATAACTACACACAAGCGTCTCGGTAGCTCGCCATTCGCTGACGAGAGAGGTTTGAAAATGTCGCTCAAGCAAAAAAAATAGCCAGTGCCATAATCTTAATCCAAGATACGTCGAATATGGGTTAAAGGCTGGTTGCTAAAAAAAGATACCTTATCCCATATAAATCTGTTAAATGAATTAAAATTACATCTGGACGATTATATAAACTATCTACGAATGGATGAGGACACTAGCAATTGTTATTGCATAAAGTCACTCCACTGCTAAAAAAACAGGATACATATATGAGAAGAGCTATTAGTGTAGAAGAGAAACTTATTGTTACGCTACGTTCGAACCATTTCATATTCTTTTCTGAATGAATCTCGGAGGCTTTTTATTGCTTTCTTCACGAAATCAATATCGCATTCATCATTGTGTTCTTCACATAAAGCTAATAATTCCCCGTAAGTTTCATTCTTTAAAATTCTGTTGGAATATTCTTTGGCTTTAATCATCCATAAACACTTTTTCTTTTTGAATAGTTCGATGAAAGATGAAATAAACTCTTCTGACTGAAAAGCGTCGATTTTCAGCCATTGTTGACGTTCGCACACACACACAAACGATTTTCAAACGTTTTGCCGACTATCCTGACGCTAAAATCAAACACGTCTGATCTTGGCGTCCGGCGTTGCGTGCTGCTCGGTGAATCGCCAGTGTGGCAGCCGATACACATACACAGGCGTTTTTTGAGCGACTTTTGGGCATTTTGGTTGCTAGCGGTTTCGCTAGCTGCCAGAACGCCGAAAAAGTAGCATGTGTATGGGCCGCATTAAAGGAGGTTGTTCTGTTTGTTTGCAAATCCGAATCTGCAGAACTTAGCGGTTGTGTCATGCAATTGTTTTACGAAACGCCAAGCCATATAGACCAGGGTCGATAATTTTTGAAACCGAATAAAATTATAGTAGAATGAAACCCATTGTAAAAGGAAGAGAATATAACAAAAATTATAGGAAAAATAATTTACGGGCGATCTGAGGTCGGGAAGGGGAAGAGGGCGAGTTTTTAAGCGTATAAAACGGTTTATCTCGATTTCCGGCAAAACTACAAGTCCTATGGGGAAAAGTTGAATGGCAAAGTTGTAGGTAATAAGAAGATATACAACTTTTGTTTTCACACTTTTTTCACATAACCTCAAAATTTATGTGAAAATTCAAATAACCACGTTTTTGGTTTTTAATTTTTATCTTTCACAAAAAAAACTATTCTTTCACCAAATTTGAAAAAGCATCCTAATTTTCAATTAAAAATTCTCACGTCAAAATATCTGCTTTTTCAAAAAAGTACGTGGGTTTTTTGTTCATTGGAGTCTCTACTTTCTGATGGTGTAAAAAAATATACATTACTATGGTAAAATTATTATTTATATTAAGTCAAATTCGGGTGAAAACAAAAATATTTCAAATCCAAAAAATTACAGTGTATTTGGGACATGAAAAAGTAAGTTTTTACCAAATTTGGTGAAAAAATATTTTTTTTTGTAAAAGATAAAAATTAAAAACCAAAAACGTGGTTATTTGAATTTTTCACATAAATTTTGAGGTTATGTGAAAAAAGTTTGAGAACAAAAGTTGTAGATCTTTTTATTACCTACAACTTTGCCATTCAACTTTTCCCCATAGGACTTGTAGTTTTGCCGGAAATCGAGATAAACCGTTTTTTACCCTTGAAAACCCTTCCCGACCTCAGATCGCCCGTAAATTATTTTTCCTATAATTTTTGTAATATTCTCTTCCTTTTCCAGTGGGTTTCAATCTACTATAATTTTTGTTCACTTTTTATCATTTTTAAAGGCTTCTACCCTGGTCTAATACTAGTTGACCAAGAAGTAAGGTTTGTAGAATTTAGGGCTTATAGAGGAAGGCCTTCTACAGAGACTTGAATCTTTATGAGATTTTTTTTACTGTGAAATCTTCTTGTGAGTATTTGCAATTTTACAGTGAATTGTTTCGTCTTAGTTCTTTATATTTTGGCGGTGTGTATTTCTTGTGCTTCAGGTATTAATTGTTTATAGCTCACTCGCTATTTGTGTCTTCCTTCTGGCAGAGTCGGGTGAAATAGGTATTTCTTGCACATCAGCAGTTCTTTCTTCATGACCCTCAGCCCACTCACTTTTTCGTGATTTTTACACTAATCTAGCTTCCACAATGAATAGTACTGGGCCACAAGAAATGTTATGTATGGTAAAAATTACACATTTCTCAATTTTGTTGTTACCTAAATCTGCATACCAAATCTTAGCTTTCTAGGACTTCGGGAAGTATACTAGTTTTATACCCAGATCTGTATACCTTTTATGGTTGTTGGAGGGGGAAAGTTGCAGATTTATATATTTTTTTTGTTCCTTGTAGGTATAGATCTTCGCCTGTAAACCAAATTTCAGCTCTAGAGGACTTCGGAAAGTACACTAGTTCTACTGGTTTAAGGCACAGACCTACACCCACTTTTATGGGGGTTGGAGGGTAAAAGTTACAAATTTCTTGACGTTTCTATCGTTTTTGCGCTAATTTTTGTCTGCACACCAAATTTCAACTTTCTAGGGCTTCGGGCAGTCCCCTGGAATCTCTGATGAGTCAGTCAGCCGGTGGCTAAGTCGAACTATTTCAGGTATTAATAAAAGCTGAAGGATAAAAGTTACACAGATAAAACTTCTTGTGTTCCATGAGTCTGCCAACTATACTAACTGACAAAGAAACTGCAACACCCAGAAGGAGCTGTTTAAATTTTAATTTTTTTTTGGTAGAACATAGATACTATAGCAAGGAGTAAATGATTGAAATTTGGAGAAAAAAATCGTGAAGGTTTTTTCATATAAACATTCTTTGTTACTTACATATTGTAGTCGTTTTTTGCAATTTTTTTAAATTTTCCAACAAACCAGCTGTTCGAGGAGATCCAGAGTCGATGTTTAGTTGTTGCTAAAATGCCTAGAGCACGTATACGCGGAATTTATCGCCAGATAAGTGAATTTAAAAGAGGACCAATTATAGGTCTACGGGAGGCGGGGGGGGTCAACACTGGAATGTGAAATGGCATCAGGTCGTATTTTCTGATGAATCTCGATTCTCCTTGGGTGCACGTGATGGCCGAAGAAGGGTTAGACGACGTCGGGGAGAAATACGTGAACCTTAGTTGGATATTGAGCGTCATGTACACCGGACAGTAAGCGTTATGGTATGAGGTGCTATTGCACATGCAAGTAGGTCACCTTTAGTCTTTACTCGAGGTAACATGACAGCGCTGTGTTACCTCCAATAAATAGTGGAGCCATATGTTCTCCCTTACCTTAACCGGCTAGAGAATCCAATATTTCAGCAAGATAATGCTCGACCTCATGTTGCCAGAGTTAGTTTAAACTTATTTGAAGTGACCCATGTGAATCTTCTGCCATGGCTGCCCAGATCCCCCGACCTTTCGCCCATAGAGCATGTTTGGGACATCACGGGTAGAAGGCTTGGAAATTTACCCCAGGCCCCACGGACTTTGGCGGCTCTGATACATGAACTACAGGTAGCTTGGGATATTATCCATCAAGAAGAAACAGACCATCATATTGTATCAATGCCAAGACGTGTAGGGGGGTGTATAGATAATCGCGGTGGACAAACACATTATTAACAAATTTATTAACAAAAATTGTAAACCTTTCGTTTTTTTTCATCAAATTTCAATAATTTACTCCTTGCTATACTATCTATGTTTTACCAAAAAAAAAAAAAATAAACAAACAGCTCCTTCTGGGTCTTACAGTTTCTTTGTCAGTCAGTATACATAGTATCTTAATAATTTGGCCTTTCTAGTAATAACCAGGCCGAAACTATGAAAGTCGAAACACGTCGCCCGTTGAAGCTTGTCGCGCTTATTCACTAACACCTTGTAGCTACAATTATGGAGAAGTTTATGGACAGTTTGATTGAATTTCATCTTCCTTCATTTCAGGGGCACAAAGGGCCTTCAACGCTGGACCCTGGCTGTGCCACAATGACCCCTTCGAGCCCAGATATGGATGACGGTAGTAGTAAACGACAGGCAACAAGGTAAATGCATTTATCATTCTAATAGTATATCCTAAAACGAGTTGCAGAATAGGCCCCCATTCAAACACGAATGTGAAATTCGAAAACGAGTGACGAAGGAGCGAGTTTTCGAACGCATGAGTGTTGGAATTGCCTTCTGCAAGGAGTATTAGACGATATTTTCTCTATTTCAGGTAAGCTTTGTTTTATCCGGCGGTAAACCGTTCGGACAGTTACAGGATGGCCTTGTTTTCCTAACCACTCATCAGCCAAAGATCGAGCTGTCGCAAATCGGTCTCTAATAGCCATAAGTCTTAGACGTCGATCTTGAACTTCATTTGTGCCCCTTCGCCGTCCGGTGCCTACTCTTCTTCGATTATGGGCATTATCAAACCACGCTTGACAACATCTCATAACAGTAGTTGGATTTCTGTTCGTACGGTTAGCGATTTCTCGAAATGACAACCCCGCCTTCCGTAGACCAATAATTCGACCTCTTTTAAATTCACTTAGGCTTGTTTCACATACATACGGTTCCATTCGGTTCGGTTCATTTTCGGTTTCAATTCGGTCGCTGGCGACAAGTGTGAAACGGTGCTTCGGTTCAGATTCGGTACCGAATAGAAACCGTACAGCACCGAATACTCCCTCGACACGAATAGGTTTCAATCAGGTTTGGATTCGTGTGTAGGGAATACAGATCAACCGGAGCGTTCACACAAACACGGTTTAGTTTCGGTTTTAACCATAAAGTAATAAATATTTACATATGTTTTCTGCCTCGTTCTGTGGTTTTAACCTCATATCGAGATATCGAGCAGATATCTTTCAATATTTCCCAAATTGTTCAAATATAGAAATATAAACATAAATACATATGTTCGGGATGTTGTTGCTATCTCAGTATTCATGAGAAAATGATGGTTTACCAAATGTGGATCGACTGATTCATGCTTTGAATATAATCTAGTGCTGTGGGACAAAACTTCCGAAAAATATGAAGATAAATTAAAGACGCAGGAAGCAAAGATGCTTGTGTTCAAATTTTGAATGACTTGGATGAATCTGACGTCGCGGAAAAATTGCAATTGTGCATTGAACCTGTATTTCGGAAGATAACATAAAACCTAATATGAACCGTATATGTGTGAAAGCGCTTCATTCGTTTTCGGTTGAAACCGAAAACGAACCGAACCGAAAGGAACCGTATGCATGTGAAACAAGCCTTAGCCGGAGATAAATTCCGCGAACACGTGCTATAGGCATTTTAGCAATAACTAAACATCGACTTTGGATCTCCTCGAACAGCAGGTTTGTTGTAAAATTTAAAAAATTTGCAAAAAACGACTACAATATGTAAATAACAAATATTAATCATTGACTCCTTGCTATACTACCTATGTTTTACCAAAAAAAAAAAAAATTAGAATTTAAGCAGCTCCTTCTGGGTGTTGCAGTTTCTTTGTCAGTTAGTATATTATAGAATGCCACTGCTTCCCCGATTTCAATTTTGAAGAATAATCGTCACGTCACGTTGACTGCAGATTTACACAAGAACATCGCGACGAAAACTTTGCGATGTTTTCATCGCCGTAAATTCATAAAGTCGCAAATCACCCCATCAATCAATGGAAAATATGAAATTTTTCGGATAGTGATGTGGTATATTTCGCAATTTCAGTATGAGTGCTAATTGGCGAATTCATTGAATTCAAGGGTACATATTCATGTATAGGGAACATTCACAGTTTGTCTCTTTCACGAGTCTGGATATATGTGTGGGCTGAGTTGGGAGATGGCTCATGATGATTAATACAGAGCTAAAATTCTCGTATATTGATAAACATTTGTTCGTGTTTCGAATGGGATGATATCTGGAATAGTTTCAAGTTGCATTCCAGTTGTTATGTGGAAAAAGATGTTATCTTGCTGTGGGCTGGTTAGGATTGCAACAGTGATTACTGAAATGTGCTCCCAGTAGCCGAAGCTGACGGTGATGCAGTAAGAGAAACATAAGGAATATACAGTCAGTGTCAAAAGTATGGAATAATGGATTAATTTTCTCCCCTTTCAGGAATACCGAAAAATGGTTTGATAGGTCGAATTAATTTATTTTTGAATGAACATTTTCCTGTAATTCTTAGCTTTCTACCATTTCCCGTCATCGATAGTTTTTCTTTCTAAGGCTTCACACGAGACGAGAGTACGCGAGAGTATAAAAAATCTCCTCTCGGTCTCGCCAATTCCCAAAAAATTAAGTCTCGTTTAAGTCTCGTTCTCTTCTCGTTATCAGTTGTCTCGTCTCGTCTCGCTTAATTCTGAATAACGATAATAAATATTATAATATATAAACGAAATGGTATACAATAATGAATAATTTTGTAAAGCTATATTTATACGCTCTTATACAAAAATATTTGTACATGTACATTGTACATATTATTTTTAATTTTAAACACTGATAATTTCAACTTTTATATTACTCGATGACCAAGAATTCAAACATAATCACGCTTGCATCACATCATTTTTCAATGATGTACGTGTTTTTGCCATGATCATACCTGCTGTGGAAAATAATCTTTCAACAAGTATGGATGTAGCCATTAAAAAATCATCGGCCATCTTGGAAAGTGTAGGAAGAACTTTTTCATCACTCTCCACCACTGTAAAATATTTTGATTCATATTTGCTCTTTCAAACAGCAAATATTCTTCAAACTCAGCTTTCCAATATATCGAAAGTTGTGTTGATGTTTTAAATAGGCTATCGATGTCAATATATTTTTTAATAGAATTGAACAATTTGGTATAGTTTTGAAAGAATACCTTCCCAGTGGGTATATCATTGAGGGCGTATTCCTCATAACACTTTTCGAAACATTGAATTGCATTGAGTAGCTTCATTTCTTTACCAGTTTTATTATACATAGTTCCACAGATGTATACAATAATTGTTCATATCTTCACTACAAGGAGCACAAGAGAATAAATTTCTCCAGATGTTCAGTTAGAGACGAAATTTTCAAAGCATTGGGATTTAGGGGCAATAAAAGTTGTCTGTAAATTATTGAATTCATAATGGCATCCGTTTTTATGGTTGTGGTTTCTATTTTTTCTCGAAAAATAATCTCAATTATCGCAAGGTCATAACGAATTAATAATCTTCTAAAAAATCGTGTATTTCTAGAACGATCGATGCATAATATAGACAAAATATATTGGTAATTATAGTGGAAACACTTCATATTCAATTGTTTTCTGTGGGTGTTGAAAAAAGTCGAGTCGTATATAAAACTTCAAACAAAAAATTTAACGAGACCAAAAACGAGACTCTCGTGTTGCGCTGTATGTGGTTTCGGTATCACCTATAATATTTTTGAGATGGTCTCGTCTCGTCTCGCTTTTACGAGACACGAGGTGAGACGAGAAAAATCTCGCTCTCGCGTGAAGCCCTATTTCTTTCCATACAAAGATCATACAATTCTCAATTCAATTATGTACCTGTTACGCTATTGGGGTCAATAATTCCCGAGATGTCATTTCTTTGAAAAACATTTGAAAATTCTCAAATGAAGTCTACATAAACACATTTTTACTGCAAAAACGATACTTGAAGGTGTCATAACTTACAAAAATTATCATGGTAAGTGTTCAAATTGATTGCCATTCACTTCTTGGCAGTACGCCAATCCTCTGCTTCAACTCCTCGCTGTTTTTTGATCGAATGAGATAAATTTTGCTTTTGATATCTAATCTAATATATAAAATTTCCATGTCACAATGTTAGTTATCGTACTCCTTCGAAACGGCTTTACCGATTTTTACCAAATTTTGTATGCGTATTCAGTAGGTCTGAGAATATCGGCTACTATCTATTTTTCATACCCCTAAGTGATATGGGTTGTTCACCCTTGAATTTTTTTTTAAGTTTTGGACGAAATTTTTTGTTTTTATTTTTTCATTATGTGGCATTACAAAATACATACAACCCTAAATTTTCACCCTTCTATCACCAAACTTTATTTTTTAATAGTCATTTTAGTAATTAATCATTTTTCATCCCGCTCGATAACTGATAAATTATCACTTGGTAAGTTAACCCAGAGAAAGAGCTAATTAAAACCAAGTCGCCGTATTTTTTGTCAATGTTTTTCAATCTATTTCGATTAAAATTTCCCTGAGCTTATGGCAAAGCTAAAATTTTTGTACAAAAAAAATATTTATTATCAAGGCAGTTTATTCCTGCTATACTTAGTGCTAGATTTTTTAAAATTTCCGGGTCTTTCTGGATCAACACTCATTTGCCAGACTATACCGGTGTCACGTCCCAGTAAACAGCACGGAGTAGCGATGAGAACGAAGCCGTTCTCCTGTCTTTCTCACCTTTTCTCACTTTTCTTAATCAGATACGTTTGAGTGGGTAGTTTGTATTCGCAATTGAGCCCGGTAGGTGGCGCCGCAATCGGGTTCTAGGTATTTTTTAGAATTAGGTGTCTGAGTAGGTCCCTGGATAACTTGGAAATTCAATTGTGCCGGTAGGAGGCGCTGCAATCGGGATCTAGGTTTTTTTTAAGATTTTTCGCATTTGGAAATAAAATTGCATCCGCAATGACCGATTTGACGCAGGCGAAGTTGCGTGGGTCAGCCCCATAAGAAAAAGTCTAACGGGGTCATATCTGGGACCGAGCCAGCCATTCAATAAAATCTCGCCGACCGATCCATTTGTTTGGGAACAATTCCTTCAGTTAATTCATATAATTGAAAGTAATATGGTGGACCTCCATCCTCTTGAAATCTTTGCGTTTCATTTGGGATATGGATCTGCATCTTTCCGAAAAAGAATTGATAACGCCGGAATCGGGTCATCCCGTAATAAATGATGCTGAGATCATCTTGAACTGGTAACATCGTCGATGTCGTAAAAGAGTCGCAGTGTTATCGTGAATATTTAAGATTTTCCGGAACTTGTGGGCGAGAGAATACCCGCACAGAAGCGTTTTATCGATATGACACACTCGAGATGGTGAATATAGCCCCTAGATGAGAATGCCGGGATGGAACAGAATTTTAGGCGAGCAGAGATTATTAGGAATCGAGTTAAAAGAAAATGACGTTCCTGAAATTTCACAATATTCAATTTCGCTGACCTGTCTCTGAACATTCGATAAACTGATAGAATATTGAACGTTTCTAGTATCATCTACGCCAGCTATCCATATTTCGTGTAAAAGCTTTCCCGCTGTCACTTCTCTACGAATGAGGTTCATCAAGCTACATCTACAGTTCCTATATATGTACGATATAGCTCCCTGAGAGCCAATTATTAGTTGGTTATTGAATTGAAACGTAAGAGCATCTCCGCTCTGATGGATGTCTCTGTTCATATCCGTTTATGTGGAACTTGTTCCTTCCTTTTACTTCATCGTGTTCTTCTGTTGCCTTTGATATTTCCGCCGCTGAACTTGATTGAGTGGGCCTTTACAGCCATCTTAAATATTCTCTCATTTTATCGGTAACTTATATACATTCATCAAGTTAATAATGGTTGAAATTGCCGAAATAGAGTATTATATTAATTTGAATAAAAAAGTTTAGAAGCTAGCGAAACCGCTAGCAACCAAAATGCCCTAACAAATGATACTCCTGACATAATTATATCAAAATGGCTGATAGAAACATATATTAACGGTGAACATTTCACCATGGATAATTGCGAGTAGTAAGCAATGAATGGTGTGCTTATACATGCGTCGTCTGAAAAATCTGGGGGGGCAGATACCGTAAAAAATTGGTTTGAATCCTCTCGAGCCGATGCATATGTGGTTCCACATACTGTTGACAAAATTAGGTATGTTTGCTACTAACCAATGAATAGTATCATGATAATATTGTCCTATTATTGAGAAACAATTTACCATTTCTCAAGATATGTTCTATTTTTTCAGTTGACTCATTTACAGTCGCATCGATTTGATAACCGAATTCTAACTTATTTATTTGACTTCCGAGGTCAATCTATTCAAATCTGTCAGAATCGGTTCATAATCTTGCTGATTCTTTACAATGTTGAAAATTCTCGGCACATGACAGGATCTTGGAATATCAAATAGGCTTATGTCATTAATACCTATAGAAAGGGCCCAAGTGTGAACCCTGCGGAACTCCCGGTGTGCTTTGGAAGATGTTTGATAGGGTGTTCTCGACCATTATAAATTTTAATCTGCCTTCTTGAAGGATTTGACCACCATTGATCCCAACATTAGCTAGCTTCACAATAAGAACAGATTTCGACCAATCATTCCATACCTCCATCGAGGAAAGGGAGAAGACTGTTAATGAGATTCCGACGCCGAGTGGAGGCCCACTCTGGTTTACAGACGGCTCTGTGTCAGCTGCGGATGTCGGTGCTGCAATATGTGGTGAGACCTAGGAAAGCCTGGAGTTGCACGCCACAGTTTTTCTGGCAGAAATTATAGCTATTGCGGCATGTGCGTGGGACAATATTATGAGGGGTAGCTCCAATTCTTCAATCTATACTCAGATAGCCAAGCTGCCATTTGAGCTACACAGTCCTATAAAATAAGCTCTAAACTTATTTTAGACTGTCATAACGTAATCAATGAGCTTGGCGCACGCAATCAGGCCACAGTGATGTGGGTGCCAGCGGACAAGGAATAAGGGACAAGGGGGAGACATATCCTTGCCAAGGCGGGGGCGGCATCTCCCCGAATAGGCCCTGAACCAGCGTGTGGATTCACCTTCTGGAAAGTCTTGCATAATGGATTCAGAGACATCACCTCCCAACCTAGAATGAAGCGTCAGGCAATTTTCATGGCAAGAGGATGGTGGTAGGACCTTCTAAACTGCTCGCGGTAAGCTTGCTACGCTTGAGCAGAACTTAACTCAGAAATGTGGTTTGCCTCCTTCTAGTCTATTATCTGATGAAGCACTTGAAGGTGAAGGGGAGACTTCGGGACTCCTCAATGCAGATTATGTGACATAGAGGACGAAACTGCCACCCATGTCCTCTTCAAATGCGAGGCCTTGTTTGTTTGTGTTAGATCGATTCCGATCGAGCGAATAGCCCGTGCTGCATCCTAGAGAGGCTCATTGCACCTCGTTCGGTCTCCTATTAGCTGACAGGTTCTCATGGTTCATCTCCCTCAGCTCGGCTTGCTGGCCTCCATAGGGTCTCTTAGTCGATCCCCTGCAGCTCAGGTTTACTTAACCGATCTAAGTCCTGCACCGCCGACATGTAACATCCCCACTGCCTTGTCGGTGTATTACCTGCATAAGTTCAATTTTCCTAGCAAGTAGGATTAGGTACCACGGGCGGTTTCTGGCACTCAGGGTCGTGTCGTCGCCCCCATAGTGAAGTCTCCATTGTGTGTGGGTTGTTCAGGTGCTTTCTCAGGGTACAGTGTCCGATTATTAGTCCTTGAGCTTACTCCTACTCAGTAGTAAGACTTCTTTCATTAGTGATTAACTTACGCTGCTGCTGGCCCGAAGGTTTGTTCCAGTGCCGACTGTGCTGTGCAAGGATCCATTTTTCAATGACGCCTTTCACAGCCGATTTGGTCACCTCTATTCCCGGCTCTGGCCTGAAGAGAGGGATAGCTGAGCCCTCTCTAGCGAGTGCGTTAGGTCTTTCGTTTCCTTCAACCCCTGTGTGTCCTGTACTCACCCGAGTTCAACTCGGTTTCTGTCAGCAGAGGTTTCCAGGTGCTGTCGACACTCCAGCACAAGTCTGGAGTTCATTATCCAGCTGCCAATTGCCGTAATTGCTGCCTGTTGTTGGCTATTGGAACAGCCAATACGAATATTCTTCACGCCACATGTCGTGATGGCTACCACTTCCGCCTGGAATATAGTGGTGCATTGCCCAAATGATATCGAAATGCTCACGTTGAGTGTAGCCCCATACACTCCAGCTCCAGAGCGTCCGCCCATCACTGAACCGTCTGTGAACCATGTTAGTTCACTGTGCGGTCTTGTCTCCCCCTCCGCGGGGGGCATCAGCCCCAGCTTGAAGTAAGGATCAAATTTGTGAGTTACTGGACTTCAGTCGCTCACCATGTTCAGGATCGGATAACTAATAAGTCCCCGAATCCCAGCGTGTCCGTATGAACGCTGTCTCCAGACACCGTTAGCTGCAGCCTGTAGGGCCCCAGCCTCGCCTCGGCCCTCACCAGAAGGTGAACTTAGATAACTTATTTTCACTGGCGAATTTGATTACCAGACTCACGGATTTCATAGTAAAATCCAAGCTGTTCTCAAACTTCTCCTGGATTGGGAGCACTGATCTTTCTTCGGGGATATGTAGTGTTGGGCCTGAGAACTCCACCGTTATTCAATCAATCAATGTTGCATTTTACCGAGAGGTAAACCGCTAGGAATTCTGGTGTACCTGAGAGTAGAATTCCATGGAATTCCTATTGAATTCCGAGGAAATCTTATTGAATTCCATGGAATTCGTATTGAATTATTGAGAATTCCTATTGATGCTAGAGTGCGACACCTATCGGACAGTAATGTATACAGCTCCAAATAGTTGGTTTTAACCGAGTGGTAAACCGCTAGGAATTCTGGTGTACAAGAATATAGAATTTCAGAGGAATTCCTATTGAATTCCTGAAATTCCTATTGGATTCCTGGAATTCCTATTGGATTCCTGGAATTCCTATTGAATTCCTGGAATTCCTATTGAATTTCTGGAATTCCTATTGAATTCCGTTGAATTCCTATTCAATTCCATGGAATTCCTATTGAATTATTGAGAATTCCTATTGATGTTAGAGTGCGACACCTATCGGACAATCATGTATACAGCTCCAAATAGTTGGTTTTAACCGAGGGGTGAACCGCTTGGAATTCTGGTGTACAAGAATATAAAATTTCAGAAGAATTCCTATTGAATTCCTAATGAATTCCTATTGAATTCCAATGAAATTCCGTTTGAGTTGGAATTCTGGTGTACAAATTTTTGTCAGCGGTTTCCCCCTCGCATTTTACTCATATGGAATGTATTCTAACTGTATTTGAACTAAAGGTTCAAATAAGTTAGGAATTCCTTAGAGTAGGCTTATGCGCATATAGTTGTTTTTGGTGCGCTTTTCCGCCTCTCGTTTTGCCAAATGGCTGAAATTTTCGGATTTTTCGTGTTTTCTGTTCATTTTGTTGAGTACCAACAAAAAGTGTGGTGTAATACGAACAATTGGTGAAAATGGCGATCCTTCCAATGTGTAAATAAAAAAAATTGGGTATCGACCGATCATTTCCAGGAAGCTAGATAATTATCTATCTCGTGGGTGAAAGCGTGGGTGGACACCGTTCAGATTAATCGAGCCTTTTCGATAAAACTGAGCGCGAAAATCAGATTGCACAAACAAGAGGGATTGATTCGCAGTATTTCAATCATTTAATTAGGTACGTAATTCAATACCATGTTGAAACAGAACGTCAAACCTTTCAACGTGTATTGAAATAGACATTAACATTACATGCCTATTTATTTTCCGGCAGAGTTTTCTCAAATACAGGGTGTCTCAGCAAGAACTTGAATTTCGAATTGCTCGCCATTTTTGACTGTCAATTGTTGAGTCAGCCATATTTGTTGTTTGTTTAATTAAAACATAGACATTTACGAGAATGGTGCGTTTTAGCTTGGAAGAACGTATGTTAATAGTGAAAACTCATTTTAACTTTTTCGAAATTATGCAGGTGCCGCCGTGATCGTTACCGGGCCATGTTGACAGAATTTTAAACTTAAATGAGATGTGGTTTCAACAGGATGCCGCTACCTGTCACACCGCAAGGAAAACAATGACTTTATTACAAACCAAGTTTTCAGGTCGAGTAATGTCTCGTTTCGGACACCAAAACTGGCCGCCAAGAAGTTGTGATTTAACTTGTTTGGACTATTTTCTCTGGGGTTTTCTGAAAAGTAAGGTCTATGCTAACCATCCTGAGACAACTGAGGAACTCAAAGAAGAAATTGCACTTCAAATCCAGCAGCCCTTACTGCAAAATTTCAACAAAAGAGTGCATACCTGCCAACAGAGCAACGGTGGCCATTTAACCGCTATTTTGTTTCATGTGTAACTGTCATCACTACCTCCAAACATATTATGTATAAAAAAAGTTAAAAAATATTAAATAAATATTTATATATAAGTGCTTCGCGATATGCAGGATGTTTTCGAAGGTGATTTTTTTCATGACTCGGTAGATTGTAGATCGTCACACTGCAGGTAATGAGATTTATTGTTGATTTAAATGTTAACGGCGGAGTTACTTGATTATTTAGATTTCGGACATCCCTTGCCTGTTTTTTATACACAAATATCTAAAAATAAAAAGAAGCAAAAAAAATGTGAAAAAAGTTCAGCATTCTCTATTAAGAGTCCTGACGCGACCATTGTCCTAGGGGGTTGATGTGAGGGTGAACCGCACTTGAGTTGTAGCCCTCTCCGAGAAGAATCATCGCATAATTTTTTTTAAGCAGAGATTGAATTAGGAAATGTATTTTATTCCTCTGAGTGAAAATATCTAAAACAAATTTCTTGTTTAATGGCATGAATCCCGAATAACTGTTTGTTTATTTAAATGAATTTTCCTGGAATATTATATTGATTTCGAGAGATTCTAAGGGTGTTGGTTTAGTACTTTTATTCTCGATATGGGTGATTTCTTAGTTATTATTTAAATTATGTCCAGATTATTTTAACTTTAAATTTAAAATTTGAATCATTATTTATACAGGGTGATTCACGAATACCGTTCGTTAGAATATTTCAAAGAAAGTTAAACTTTGTTAGGAGAGATGAATTCTTGGAAACAAATTTCAGACTCGTTGGACTTCCGGTTTGACCGGAAATGTTACCAACTTTCGTTTTTTGATCTAATACCCAGTTTTTTCATTGATAATCAGATCCAGATTCGTGTGAAATCGGGAAAGACCCTTTAAATTTTCTCAAGTAGAGCTTCATTCCACTGTTAAAAACTTGTAGATTTTTGCATGAAAATTTCTAATTTTCTAGCTTCTATCAGAAGACATGCCAATGCTTCTCCTTCGTTGATTAAAATTTCCATTGAACATACATGTGTTTCTATTTCATTGTCAAATTCAGTCATTACAAAAACCTCAAAACTAATTTTTTTCAAATGAGGACCCATTTTTTTTATTTGTCGGCTGGAACCTACGTTCAAATAGTGTACTTTCCGAGATATTCGGTTGATAAGTAAAGCGGTAGTATGTATTATACAAAAAAATATACGGTTTTTTAACGTCAGGCCTCCGAATCGTCGATTGGTGTTGTTTTTGATCCGGTGTTAATAAACGCGGCACCCACTTTCCGTTGAGTATTTCATACCGAAATTGTCGTGAAATAGTAAGCACACTGGCATTATGATACCTTTGAAATTTCAGTTATCTCCCTCACTTTCATTTTGCGGTTGGTAAAAACAACTAGAATATTTTTACGTTTTCTTCGTCAACAGTCGTATTTGGGAGACCACTGCCTTGAGCATCGTTTACGTCGCTACGAACACAAGTAAATTCATTTGCAGAAGGTTGATTTCCCTGGAGTCCGAATAATGCTTTATCAACACACGGAATTCTTTTTTATTCATCTCTTAACAAAAACACCCAAGTTGCTTTACACAAATAGCAAACAGCTACATATAACTTGAGATTCCGTAGTCCCGTAGGTTGTCATGAAATTTTAACACATAACCTTCTAAAGAATGGCGCTATTGAATGCCGTAATTGATTTTGCATTTGTGGGCCCATCTATGTGCTGATCCGGAAACATTTTGATCGTTATGGTATATTCCAACTAGTGAGCCAGCTGCCTAGCCATAGATCCACCCAGCCAGCAGATCAACTCCGGTAGATCTACATAACCACCAGATCAATGAGCATGAGCCGGTAGATCTACATAATCGGCACATCTACATAACTGGTAGATCTACATAGCCAGCATATCAATGAACCAGTAGATCTACATAGCCAGCAGATCCAAATTGCTAGCAGATCTACGTAACCTGTAGACCTACATAGCAGATAAATTTATATAGCATGTAGATCCACCCAATCGATAAAGGTAAATATACCTACCACAAATGACCATTCAAATTATCAGTTTTATTTTCAATGTTCAATATCAACACACTTCAGTTATCATCAGCTTTCCTTGCATTTAATATATTTGGATATTATACCGCAATTCCAACTGAGTGAGCCCTGAGCCATCCAAAAATGACCATTCAAATTATCAGTAATGTATATTTTTAATGTACAATATCAACACTAAAATCGTTATTTCAGTTATGATCAACTTTCTTTACATTCCAAATATTTGGATATTATACCGCAATTTCAACTGAGTGAGCCCTGAGCAGTAATCCAATAGTAAGAATTGTTGTACATTTCAAGAATTTTATCGGAATCTATTCATCAGGCAAAATCCACAGATTTTTGAACAATGTAACATACTGGTTTTGTACATCGTGATTGGATTTGTTAAATTATGATAATAATTTTGCTATGAAAATCATGAAATAATAATCAGTTATACATTTCTTCAAGAATTCTATCTATGGCAAACTGTCGAGCTTGTGCAAAAATGTACTTCAATATCAAATGAAACAATTCAATACAACGTATGATTATCCTCAAGAATTCCATTATTGCATTGATTAATTTGAAAAAGCAAAAACTATCAGAGAGTAAATGGGTACGTAGAATATACGGTATCCATGAATGTCTTTGGAGGAATATTGTGTTTTTCGCCATAAATACTTCAGATGTTTGATGCTAAACGTATGCTTGGGGTTTTGGATCGCATCCTCTTTATGAAGAGGTCCTTTTTTTCTGAATAATAATAGCAAATTTTTCCCAAATGCCATCTACTACTAAATGTTCTTACAAATAATCTCCAAAGTAATATGGGGAAAAAATATTGTGGGTTTTTTTTCTGAAAAGTAAGATATATTTTCGCATGATTATTACCTACCGCGTAATCTTTATATGTTATTCGGATCTTACCGTTCAGATATCTCTTCCTTCGTTTGGAATTCCTTCGGGAATGGAATTGGTCTGAATAAATAATAATATGTTGTTGAACCGATACGGAATCCATGATTCAACCATCTCCAAGCGAATCTACTCGTTATTCGAATAAATTATTCCTTCAAAACGATTTTTGGCATTGTCTCCAAAGCGTCTCGATTTGTCAAATTTGACTTCGGTGAGCAACGGAAATGAACGACAGAGTTGTTCGCTGGAAAAGTCAGCCAAAATGTGGGTGGAATTTCAAGAGAAAAGTCACTTTTTGCAATGTTAATTCGATGAAACCGGAATTTTTTTTCGAAAAAAGAAAGTCGAAACGGAGTCTTTTATTCTTTGGTATTTCCGTTCCTACTCAAATATCCTCCCGACCTTCAACTTCCTATGGAACTGATCAAAATATATCTTACAACTACAAACGTAAACAAATCGCGGAAGTTTAAACTCCAGATCTAACCATCTGTCGAACTCTCGAAAGGTTCTGGAAAATGTGTGCTCAACAAGTGATAAAATTGGTAGATGTATACTTTGATGAGGAAATGAAGTTTCGAATCGTCCTCCATACGCGCCCATTCGAGTTCAATTGAACGGACTTAGCAGGGACTTAATTGAACAATCTCCTACCAAATATTCTTCCATTTGAGGAGTTCGAGGTCCATAATTCCATGTTGAATTTCAAATTGAGTTATATCAAACCAAATGAGATGCGGTCGCAAAATGGAACGACTAGTCATTAAGGGAACCTACTGCAAAATGATAGTGAAATAATTGCGGTGAGAGTTGTAGATAACATGGGAGCCGGCTCGGTGGGAGACTCATTTGCCTAAATTTCATTCTGGACAATGAAGAGCAGCGAGTTCTATCCCAGGGGATTTGGAGACACTCAAACGTTGCCGAATGACACATTATGGATTTATAGCTTGAAAATCTCCCGTTGCGTTACAACGCTATGTCGAATAGAGGTAGATCCTCATCAAATGAAACGAGATTGCCTCTTGAGCGAATTGTTATGAATCTCATTAATTTCAGTATTTTGGTCAAGGTTAAGGTTAATTTATTGTTAGGATTCGTTTTTCAGTTCCAGGTTATGTTCACGAAATCAGGTGTTGGCAGGGTTTTGCAAGTTTTTGGCGCTCTAGTTCCTCGGAACTGAGTGCTTATCAATTTGCCCAAATATATGTAATTTTCGAATTTTTGGCTGAAAATGGTCTCAAACGATTTGGTTCGACTCACTGATCAAGAATCCGAGGTCGAAATTTATTCCTTCCGGCCGGCCGTAGGCACGATAACTCTCGAACGAAAGGAGTTAGAGGATTGAAATTTGCAAGGTGGGTTTGGAGCGTAAATATCTCGGACAAATTCGTTAATGGGCAAAATCCATCAAGCGGTTTCGGAGTTATGGCCGATTTTAGTAAAACACATTTTTCATGAATATTTCCGAAACCGATCACTCTATCTATCTGAAATTTAGCATCAAATTGTAGAATCATGACCTTTATAAGCATGTGAAGTTTTGTATTGACCAGGTTACCGCAAAGTGTAAAAAAAAAAATTTCAAAATTAAAAAAATTTTTTTTCTACAATAACTCTTGAACGGAATAAGCTAGGCAGTTGAAAATTTCAGAGTAGGTGAGGGAGATGAATACCTCGGTTAAGTTCGTTATTGGGCAAAATAAGCTAGATGGTTCCGGAGTAACGAAACAAAAAATTTTTTTTTAAGCAACAAATTTCAAATTCAATTTTATTTTAAATGCAGTTTCACCATTAAAATCCATCGATATCATTTTCAACTCCAACAAGCTAATACTTTCGGAGATATGATTTTTCTAAATTTCAATAATGAATTGTACTTCTATGTTTTCACAGAATGCTATAATTATTCTATCTAAGCTTTATTATATGATATGTGTTCATACTCGTACATTTCATCCTGTTCTATAAGAGAGAATCAAATTCATTTCAGCTATTAGTCAAATTCATTTCAGCTATTTTAATTTGATTTCTTCCATGGTGCAGTTCTCATTCTCAGATTGCTCATTTAATCTTGATAACTAAACTATTATTTGAATTGAATTTCCTTTATGATGCAGTTCTATCATAAGAATACATTGATATAATTCCCAACTCTGAGAAACCAATACTTTCGGAGATACGAGAATTTATCTGTTTGAACTAGAGCTCCAGAAAGCTCCTGTCTACAGGGCTTGAACCGATTTTTTATTTTTTTTATCGAAAATCTTGATTTTAATTGAAATTACTTCCAAAAAAGTGGGAAAGCCCTGTGGACAGGAGCTTTGGCGCTCTTGTACAAACTTTGACAATTAATCTCCGAAATTATTGGTTTCTCAGAGTTGGGAATGATATCAATGGATTCTCACGATCAAAATGCAAAAGAAAAAAATTGAATTCGAAATTTTCTCAGTAACGAACTTAACCGATATATTTATCTCCCAAACCTACTCTGAAACTTCAACTGTCTAGTTCATTCCGTTCGAGAGTTATCATGTTAACGGACGGCTGGACAGAATCGATTTCTACCACGGATTCTTTTTAGTCGAACCATATCGTTTAAGACCATTTTCAGCCAAAAATTCGAAAATTACAGACATTTGGGCAAATTGATAAGCACTCTGTTACAAGGAACAAGAGCACCAAAAAAGCAATGTCGTGAAGTCGGTAGCTTTTGCGCGCATGTTCCATTATCTATTCACGATCGAGCTGAAATTCTGTACTCGATTGTAAAATGGTAGCTCGAAGTTATTAGCGGAATTTCATCTGACGAAATTACTGTTATTATTGTTTTATTCACCTCTATTGGACACTTTAAAACGAATTTGATTTTACCATCGATATAGACCGTTTTCTCAGCTTTTTTAGAATATGAATACATTTCGTACCATTTTAATGACAGACTTGAGTAATGAGAGAATCGTCTAAGATTACATAAACTTTAATTCTGACATATATTATGTATTCTATCGGAATTGAAATTTGTTCAATATCTAATAATATACAAAACAAACTTACGTCTCAAGTAATTTCCGGATACGATATTCACGACATTCCGCGAAAATTAGAGCGTTAGCATTCTACAAGTGCAGCTCGAGGGGACTGCCGTACACCCTCGAGTCGTGCACGGCAGCCGTGTGTCGTTCACACGACCACGACTCGGCCGGATAGCTGTGAAAGCTATCATTCAAGCCTTCACCCAAGAATCGGATGCCGGTGTCGTTTACACGACTGTGGAGCGAGCCTGTGAGAAAGCTCGAGCGTTTGTGTCGTTGCCGTACATAAAACCGTGTCGTGTTGATGTGAAGCGAGCTTTACACCCGGTTTCTGAAAGGCTGGTCAAAGTTAACAGAACTGTTAATGTCAAATCAGTCCGAGTTTTTGCGCTTTGCGCAACTCAGATGAGGGTTAACAAGAGGTTGATCACTGATTAGTTAACATTTCTGTTGATCAGCCTTTCATAAACCGGGAGTATGTCGTGGAATGTCAACGCACAGATTTTTGCAGAATTGCAGATGATCGTATCACTAGAATTTGTTTTTTCTAATTGATGACAAATCGTTGTTTATAACATGTTTATATTAAGTGGTAACCCCGCTAAAAAACCCTTAGTGTCTTATTTGATATGAGGAAAACATTGTCAATTTTCTTCGTATTAAGGTATATTAATCAACCGGCGGTAACATATTATGAAATGCCGCAACTTTATCGAATGGGTGACACAACGATTGATGAACAATGAAATAGAAATTATCAAACAAATAGCGGTGAACAATGGATATGACCCAGAGTTAATCAGCAAAGAAGTTGAATAAAAAAAAATTAATTTAGTATTTCCGGGTATTGAGGATAAAAATAAATGACTCAACAGGTTAACATATTTGGGCAAACCGAGGATCGATTTAATAATTATATCCGTATGGGATGGTTTCCTCAATATTGAAATAGCAGTAAACATTCTTATTGTTTTCATTATCTAGCGAATAGCGGTAAACAATGGATATGATCCAGAGTTGATCAGAGAAATGTCGAAGAAAATACAATTTAGAAAAACAATTATTTCATTATTTCCAGAAATTAACGATGAAAATAAAATATTCAACAGCTAAACATATTTTGGCTAACCCAGTCACAAATTGAAAGGTTACTAAATAACAAACAAAAGAGCAATCAATGAGATTAATCCGGTGTTTTCAGTCAAATTGCAGGAGTGATGAATTATATACAGGAAAAACGGGTAGAAATTTTGGAACTCGAATTCAGGAACACCTACCAACACGGCAAAATGAATTCTAATTATTCGGATTTCAAAATTCTACACAGTTCGACTAAGGATGCTCAACTAATTCATTGGGAAATGGTGGAAATATATAGAGAAAAACATACGGGTAATTTAGTTAATGCAATAATAATTCAATCTATTTAAATATATGGTTTCTTTATGGGTTTTCTCTGCCAAACTCTGAAAAATATCTATTAAATAAAAATCTATTTGTGAATTGCTTCTGCGTAAGAAACACAACATATTCGTCAGAAGCAATCAATCGAACAATGTTGCCTAACAAATAATAACGAAACGACATCAACGATGAAACAACTATTTCGTAACGTTTCGGAGTCTAACTCAGGCTCCTTCGTCAGACACTTAACGAAAATCTTCAGCATTATTTCTTGTTGATTGCTATTCTGAAATTCGAGAATTGTAACAATGACAGTATTTGAAAATCATAGTAACATAGTTTTATTTCGCATAGAAATTTCCAAGTTCCAACTCCTTTTTCAATAAATTTAGCCAAATATGGTCAATTTGCGAAATTGCATTCTCTGAACAACAAAATACAAGTTGACTCCTTAAGTTTCCTTTTAATGTAATCAGATTCTGTCATCATAATCTTTGTATTACTCCAATCCATAATGTGATCTACTTGGATTTTACATACAGGCTCTGTTATTTTTGATTGCTGTATGTCTCTATTTCTCAAGTTGTTCTTATTTCTAGTGGTGTTGATGTTGTTCCTCCTGTGTACGATTTACCACAAATACAAGGAATATTATATACACAGTTTTTTGATTTTTGTTTTTCATGGGTTTTGTCTTTGTTAATAAAGACCCTAACATCGTTTTGTGTTTTGAAGACGGTTCTTATATTGAACTTAGGACCGATTCTCCCGATTTTTTCAGAAAGGCCACGAACATAAGGGATCACATTCAACTGGTTAGGTTGCTGTTCTTGTTGATTATTCTGTTGTACTCGATTATTTGTTATTTTATTAGAAGCTCTTCTATCTAAATTCATGATTGATATATTTATGAATTGCCTGGGATATCCATTATCTTCAAGACATTTTTTGATGTGATCAATTTCATTACTTCGAATTTCAAGAGTAGAACAAGTTAGGTTAGCTCTATCGTAAAGTGTTTTAATAACACCTCTTTTCACACTAAGTTGATGGTTCGAATAAAAATTCAAATATCTACGTATGTGTCTGCTTCCTGAAGACACTCGTTTCAAAATGGTTCGGATAATTAATTATCGAAACATCTAGAAAAGAAAGCTGATTATTCTTCTCTATTTCCAAAGTGAATTTTCTTGTAGGTTCCTTCTAATTTATGAAAAAAATAATTCTGAAGATTTTCGTTAAGTGTCTGACGAAGGAGTCTGATATAGACTCCGAAACGTTACGATATAGTTGTTTCATCGTTTATGTTGTTTCGTTATTGTTTGTTAGGCAACATTGTTCGATTGATTGCTTCTGACTTGTGTTTCTTAAGCAGAAGCAAATCACAAAATAATAAATTTTTTATTCTATAGGTATTTTTCAGAGTTTGGGAGAGAAAACACATAAAGAAACCATTTAATAATGAATATACCTCCCACAGTATCCTTTAATGATTACTTATTCAAATAGAGAATATATTTATAAAAGCTAGGAATGAATTATTTTGAATGTTCACAAAGTACTAACAGTATGAGATTGTGCATATAAGCCTCAAGAAGAAGAAGAACTTAAACACTCTATGTCTAGGTCATCCATTTAAATGTAGAGGGACATCATTAATTATGTATCGACAAAACGCGTCATAATATTAAATAAATAGGTTTAAATCATATATAATTTTTCATTTGAGTTGATCCGAGTAATATGAATTTCAATTGGCACCTCAGTTCGTTGAAGAAACCTTCGAAAAAGCGCAATCTTTCTTGAGGAATATATTTCCTTGTGTATTTGTCCCGAACCGAAGACATTCCATTGGGTGCATTTACCGTCGAAACCTTGGCTATAAGGAAATGTAGGCATTTAAGCGCCATGGTCAACAACATTTTTGAGATCGGAATGAACCGTATAAAGATGATTTCTGAGTGGTATTCAAGTGTGAATGATATAACCAGGACTCATGGATTTTTCCCTATCTCTTCGTGGAATTCGAAGAAGGATCTCGATTTAATGGGAGTTGACTATTAGCGATTCCAAAGAAGTATATTTTGTTTTTAACTGCCTTTTATGGTCAGTTTGATTCAACATTCTGAACTGTTCATGTTCCGATATGGATGTTTTTGGTTTATTGTGAATGATTTATCTAAGCAGCTGTGCTTTTGGTCTATTATTGGCGCTCTTGTTTATTGAAACACAGCGCTTGTCAATTTGCCCAAATGTCTGCAATTTACGAATTTTTGGCTGAAAATGAAAACGTTTTGATTCGTCTCAATGATCTAGAATATGTGGTCAAAATCGAAATATTAAAACTAATTATTTTTGAAGATGCACTTTCATCATAAAAATCCTTTGATACTAATTTCAACTCTAACAATCGAATACTATCCGAGATATGATTTTTTTAAATTTCAATATTAAATCGTGATTTCACAGAATGCTGTAATCGTATCTATTAATATATAAATATGAATGATCTGTGTTCATACATGTCATCTTAGGGCTTTTCGGAAAGTGTAACCCATATACATAATAGACTTTCTATTGTATATGGTGTAACCCTGGATCGGGTATATCATCGTCAGCTGTAGAATCGCGTTCTCGATCTCCGTTTCCGAACGCGGCAGTATCGCTCAGTGCCGAGCATAGACCTAATGAAGAGTTTATTAGGTCTATGGTGCAGAGGTAGAATTTACACAACCTTATTTTTTTTATTTGGTTAGAATTCGTAGATTTCGAAAATTTGTTCGAATCGGATCATTTTAGTGATGTAGTTTATGAAGGCAATAGGAAAGAACAACATAATGGAATCATCAAAAGAAATTACTGTTCGTTGACCACCAAGGTTAATATTACCTTTTACTTCCTCAAGGAGTGAGACATGTTCCTATATACAGTATTTTCATAATGTTGCTAGCAAAAAAATTGATATCATTCCTAACTCTGAGAAACCAATACTTCCGGAGATATGATTTGTCTAAGTTTGAACAAGAGCGCCAGAGCTCCTGTCCACAGGGCTTTCCCACTTTTTTCCCATGTTTGGAAATACAAATACGTTCGAGAAATACACTGT
Source organism: Halyzia sedecimguttata (assembly GCA_937662695.2). Lineage (NCBI taxonomy): Eukaryota > Metazoa > Arthropoda > Insecta > Coleoptera > Coccinellidae > Halyzia > Halyzia sedecimguttata. The sequence continues at coordinate 8,378,051 of OW569420.2, forward strand.
TTATATACTTATCATATCGTTATTAAGAATTAAGGGAGACGAGGCGAGACAACTATTAACGAGACGAAACTGAGACTTAATATTTTGGGAATTGGCGGACCGAGACGTGCCAAACGGTTTTGGAGTTATACCAATCTGAAATCTTGTGTTTATTTCCTCAATAAATATTAACATCTTGAATTTTGTTGTTATTTCCACAATAACTCAAAATATACAAATTCGATCGAATTGAAACTTGGTAATAACTTGTGGAATGTCGACTCGCCAATTTTCACGATATTTCGAAGGTCGTATCACTAGAAAAAAAAATATTTTTTTTCTTCAAAATTTTATACATATTTCAGAAACTATTCGTCAGGATCCATTTCTATTCCGCACATACCTAGAGCCACCATTTTACAATCGAGCACCGAATTTCAGCTCGATCGACTTTGTTTGAGCCGTGATTAGGCAATGGAACATGCGCGCAAAAGCCTCTGATTTCACGTCAGTGCTTTGTAATTTTTTTTTATGCCAAATCCGAAACATTTCTTCGCAATGCTCTACGAATCTTAAGTTCATGAGTTATCATGTCGAGAATTCATTTCACTCTGGTTTGCTTGCCTGAAACACTTCTGAATTATTTCGCTGTGGCTTAGTTGTTTAGAGCATCGGCGATGTTTTACTGAAGCAGGGGTGATATGATAGCACAACTCCGCCGCACCGCTTAGTTATTTTTCCAGTTCCTACCCGTATTTCATAATCTCCTTATGATTAAGTTCATTATGCATTGTTGGTCCGAAAAGTTATTGAGAAGTACTTAATTTTTTGAAAGAGTTTTTATATCACTGTTAAATACGAACATTTTCCTAATTTTGCTTGTCTTGAATACATTTTCAGAACGGAGAACAACTCTGAATTATTGAAATCTAAAAAACAGGAGGGGTTGTCTTTGGTTTTTGATCGATCACTACGGTTCATCACTTTGCTCTGTATCAGCTGACTGAAGGCGTCCAGAGAACTCTGGACAATAAATAAATCGCAGTGTGTGCATTCCTGGATATATCTGGGGCCTTTGACAATACAACACATGTGTCTGTTAAAGAAGCACTTGAAAGGCGAGGAGCGAATAAAACCATAATAAAATGGTCGTATGAGCTGTTGTCGATGAGGATAGCCGAGACTAAGGTGGACAACGAGACCACTTCTGTCGAATCCTCCCCTTCTTTAGAGCCTAGTAGTGGACGAGCTCCTCCACAGGCTAAATGGAGGGCCACAGGAGGGCCTAAGAATTATCGAACAGTGGTGCTTTTCAGTGGAGCTGAGCATACACCCGAACAATACCACAGTTCTGTTCACTCGGAGAAGGAAGGAGATATTATAGAAAGGAAGTCTGAAGTTAAATCGCAATACTAGATAGTGATTGCAAAGCAATAAAGGCTTTAATGACGTGCAGGAATCTAGCCGGTAAGACTTGGGGCTGCAACCCTAAGATACTGAGATGGATGTGCGTCATGATTGTAAGACCCAAAATCATGTATGGGGCAGTAGTCTGATACACAAAAACAATCCAGAATAGCCAAGCTTCCTAATGAGGAAATTATTTAGGAAGTAAGCATCGAAATGAACTTCATTACGATGCTCGGTAGGAAAAAAGACTGGGACAGAGAACCCACCACCCAAGTTTTTAAAAAAATGCCATTTAATGGTACACAGATGGTTGAAAAGCCACTACAGGAGCTGGCGCTGGAGTATATGGGCCAGGCACCAAATGCTCACTATCGCTAGGCTCCTATCCGAGCTTCTTTCAGGCAGAAGTACTTGCAATAGAAAGATGCGTGGAAATAAACCTAGAAAGAAACTATCAGATATGTGATATAGCAATCCACTCTGATAGTCAAGCTGCTATTAAAACTCTGAGCTCTCATGTTATCGAATCCAAGCTAATATGGGAGCACCGAAGAAAACTCAATGAAGTTGGCAAGAACAACAGGGTCTCCTTGATCTGGGTTCCTGGTCACGCCAAAAAATTCATCCGGAACTTTGCACAGTAAGATCCAAGAAATTTTCTCGCTGGTTTTCTCAAAGGGCACTGCGGCTTTAGGAAGAATATGATGAGATTAGGGCTAGCAGAAACTGTCACAATGGGCCTTAAGGTCGCAGTGCAACGTTACCTCCTAGAACAATATACAATATAATATACAAGGTTCATATCAGTTAAAAATAATTAACGAAATTGAGTTGTCATTATCATTGAAGTTCTGCCATCAAACTTGTTACGCTTCATCCAATCATACCACAATCTTCTAAGGACACCATTACGACAACTTAATTCTGTCTAATTGAGATCTAATTGTTTATTAACTAAATTACCGCATGTTCGAATATTCAGAATTAATTTTGTTATTTTGGTAGCTGTGATGGTGTTCCTTAATTCTTGATCCAAAATTCCTATCTGTTTTTCCTATATATAATTTATCACAACTACCGCAATGCAGCTGATAAACACCGGATCTATCTTCTTTATTGCTCTTTGATTTATTATTCTTAATGAGTTTTCCCAGGTTATTGTTTGTCCGGAATGAGATATTTACCTGTTATTTTGAAGAAACTTGTATATTTGGCGATCGCTTTGCAAAAATATGTTATTTTATTTTTATCCTTAATTTCTGGAAATACTCAACTTATTGTTTTTCCAAATTGTTTTTTCTTCAGCATTTTTCAATGTTTACCGCTATTTGTTCGATAATTTCTGATTCTGTACAAAAATTTTGTTCGGTTGAAGGTATATGAATTTACCGGACTTATGTTCGAATGGGTGACTCGAGGATCCATGAATATTGTATCTGTATGGGATGGTTTCCTAAAAATTTGAAAAAAAATTTCTGCTTTATTGTTGAATCCAAAAAATTGCACCGTCAATTTTTACTTCTGTTGTGAATTTGATGCAATTTATAAAATCGGTAGGAATAAATCATTTTAAATATTTACAAAGTGCTAGCAGTATAAGAGTACGTAACTAGTTTCAAATAAGTCGTAAGAAGAAGAACAGAATATACTGGACATATGTCCAGGTCATAGATTGTGAGTTTTAGGGAGATCATTACTTAGTGAATATCATATTTTTTCGTAATTGGCGCTCTTGTTCCTCGGAACAGAGTGCATCAATTTGCCCAAATGTCTTTAATTTTCGAATTTTTGGCTGAAAATGGTCTTAAACGATTTGGTTCGACTCACTGATCAAGAATACGTGGTCTAAATCGATTCTGCCCGGCCGTCCGTTGACACGATCACTCTCGAACGGAATGAGCTAGACTTGAAATTTTCAGAATAGGTTTGGGCGATAAATATCTCGGCTAAGTTCGTTGATTTGCAAAATCGGTCAGAAAGTTTCGGAGTAACAAAAAAAAAATTTTTTTTACATTACAAATTTCAAAATAAGTTTTTCCTAAGATGCAGTTTCACCATAGGAATCCATTGATGTCATTTTTAACTCTAACAAGCTGATACTTCCGGAGATATTGATTTTTCAAAATTTCAATAATAAATCGTACTTCTGTCTTTTCACAGAATGCGATAATTATTCTATTTATGAATTATTATAATATGATCTGTGTTGATACATGTCAACTTATATTCCTGAGGCATGATATGTCAAATTTTGATATTTAATGCCCATGGTTAATCCATATGATGAGTGGATTTGAGGAAAAAATATATTGTTCATCATAGAATTGAGGAACGAACCTCTCGGATGAGATCAGTCTATTGGTTTTGGATTATGAATTTTTGGCACTCTTGTTGAATTTAAATTCTTTTATGATGTTTGAATTCAATTGTTGCTATTCTGAAGTTCTATCATGAGAATCCATTGATATAATTCCCAACTCTTACCAATACTTTCGAAGATATGATTTGTCAAAGTTTGAACAAGAGCGCCAAAGCTCCTGCCCACAGGGCTTGAACCAATTTTTTTTCATTTGATTTAATATAGATTTGCATCTAGTAAAAGCCACAAGCATCTCATTTTCAATGTGAATTGGATATTTCACAAGACAGGTGAATAATTCAACTGTGCCTTGAGCAAAACATCTTTATTTTCCTACGGTTTGTCAAATTGGCATCCTGAATCATTAATAGGAATTCTTCACGTCGACATCGATTCTTCATGTCTTTTCCAAGCCTTTCAATTTATTATCATCTCTTCGGAAGGAGTCTTTTCCATTCCGTCTTTTGTGACGAAGTAATAAATAAACAGGATACGTTAATGACGTCAAAATATCACCGATGCATACGAAATAGATTTCAATGGCAAATGGCGGTCTGTTCCAGTGGCGTAGCTGTTGTGTGATATCGGTTTTCTCAATAGGAACATAAAAAATTTGTATTTGAACACGAACGAGTTCAGGACATCACAGAGTTGTTTAGGGCTCAGTTTTCTGGCTATTTTGTCCCTGCCATATAGGGCTTCACACGAGACGAGAGTATACAAAATCTCGTCTCGGTCTCGCCAATTCCCAAAAAATTAAGTCTCGTTTAAGTCGCGGTCTCGTCTCGTTATCGGTTGTCTCGTCTCGTCTCGCTTAATTCTGAATAACGATGAAAAATATTATAATATATAAACGAAATGGAAGATAGCAATGAATGATTTTGTAAAGCTATATTTATTATTTGTTGGTTAACTTGGTATAGTATCTTCCCAGTGGGTAGATCATTGAGGGTGTTCTTGGCGTATTCCTCATAACACTTTTCGAAACATTGAATAGCTTCATTCTTTATTTCTTTAACAGTTTTATTATATGTACTTCCCCAGATGTATACAATAATTGTTCACATCTTCACTACAAGAAGCAAAAGAAAACACAAACAATTTCTCCAGATGTTCAAATAGAGACGAAATTTTAAAAGCATTGGGATTTAGGTGCAATAAAAGTTGTCTGTTAAGTATTGAATTCATGGTCCGTTAAGTATGGAATTCATGGTTGTGAATTCTATTTTTTCCTGAAAAATAATCTCAATCATTGCAAGGTCTTAACAAACATAGTAATATAATCTTTTAAGAAATCGTGTATTTCTAGAACGATCGATGTATAATATAGACAAAATATATTGGTAATTATAGTGGAGACTCTTCATATTCATGTTTTATGTGGGCGTTGAAAAAGTTTGAGTCGTATATAAAAGAAGTTTACTGTATGTATCTGTAGTTAATAAGAGGATCTTCCAGGTAGAAAATTTCGAGCCAAAGAAACCCTTTCAATGGCATACACGTTTATTACTCAGTAGTTTATAAACACCTATACTCAACCGAGAGTAAAAAATCGATCTTGAAAAAAACACATTCAAACCAAAAAAGTAGGAATAATTATGATAAGAGATACGTTACTGCAAGAACAGTTAACAAGTTGAAATAAAAATGGGTTCAAGCCCTGTGGACAGGAGCTTTCTGGCGCTCTAGTTCAAACAGACAAATTATATCTCCGAAAGTATTGGTTTCTCAGAGTTGGGAATTATATCAATGTATTCATATAATAGAACTGCATCCTAAAGGAAATTCAATTCAAATAATAGTTTATTTATCAAGATTAAATGAGCAATCATGAGAATGAGAAAAGCACCATGGAAGAAATCAAATTAAATCTGGCCAATTTTGCCCAATAACGAACTTAACCGAGATATTCATCTCCCTAAACTACTCTGAAAATTTCAACTACCTACCTCATTCCGTTCGAGAGTTATATCTATGTCTATGGATGAAAAGCAGTCTCACTACTCTCAGATCTCTTACTTCATGTTCAGTTCCGAAATGTAAGAATTTTCTGAGAAAAACTAATTTCGGAGCAAACAACTGAGATTTTTCTCACTTCGCTCACAATTCTTCGATTGATTGTCTCAGGAACATCATTTGACATTATGACAATTCATATTCATACATAGAATAATATCATTCTGTGACAACGTTGAAATACGACTTATTATTGAAATTTTGAAAAATCATATCTCCGAAAGTATTAGCTTGTTAGAGTTAAAAATGATATGAGTGGATTCTTATGATAAAACTTTTTATTAAAAAAAATTTGATTTGGAATTTGTTTCGTAAAAAAATTTTTTTTTTTGTTACTCCGAAACCATCTGTCCGATTTTGCCCAATAACGAACTTAGCCGAGATATTTATCCCCCAAACCTACTCTGAAAATTTCAACTCTCTAGCTCATTCCGTTCGAGAGTTATCGTGCCTACGGCCGGCCGGACCGGCCGGACAAAATGAATTTCGACCACGGATTCTTGATCAGTGAGTCGATCCAAATCGTTTAAGAACATTTTCATCGAAATATTCGAAAATTACAGACATTTGGGCAAATTGATAAGCACTCAGTTCCGAGGAACTAGAGCGCCAAAAATGTGAAATAATCATTTCAATTTACAAATAAAATATTTCACAGATAGTCACAAATGTTGACATTTTGTGAAATATATTGTTCTCTATGTAGACCTTTCCTAATTTTTAAAATAAAAACTTCATAAAAAAATTTAACGAGACTCTCGGGTTGCACTGTATGTGGTCTCGGTATCGCCTATAATAATTTTCAAAACGTCTCGTCTCGCTTTTCCGAGACGAGAACGAGACGAGACGAGAAAAATCTTGGTCTCGTGTGAAGCCCTATCTGCCAATACTAAAACATACCGTGAGCGTCAAGAGTGTGGAATAATGGATTTATTTTCTCCCCTTCCAGGAATATCGAAAAATGGTTTGATAATTCAAAGCAATTTGTTTTTTGAGGAACAATTTCCCGTAATTCTCATTTTTCTTCCATTCCAATCAGTGACGTCATCTTCTCAACATGGATAGATAATAATATTCTGAATTCAGTATCTAATGCACATGAAACGACATTGGGGTAAATAATTTTCCAGGTATTAATTTTTGAAATTTGAAAAGAATGTGAAACTGTTTGAATTAAGTCCTCATGAAACAAAAACTTTATATCACAAAAACGATAGATACTAATATTGATACTGAAACTCACAAAAAATATTCTCGACCATCTGGATGTCTTGTGTGTCCTCTTAGTACCTACATGCCCACATTGAATATTGCAGATCGTTGGAATTGGTAGTCGTATCTGAATTTAATTCGACTTAGTTCATTTTTATTCACCTACTGTCAAAAACTAAACTAAAAATGGTTTGGCGTTTATCGGCATCAGACAAAATAGAAATCCTGATAATAAGGGGTGGTGGAGATAGAACACGTACCCCTCAAGGAGGTTGTGATTATTTAAATGAAAATTATCCTAATGCTTAACCAGTAACTCAGGGTGCTGTTAGTAGAATAATCAGGAAGTATGAGGAATTCGGATATGTGAAGAATCATCCAAAAAGTGGCCGACAAGGATTTTCCAGAGGAGGTAGAATTGAACATCAGAGTTGGAGCAAAATCATCATTTGTCTTCGAGGATTGCAAATAACATTATATCGCTAAAATCGAGTTTGAAAAAATGCTAGTACTTCATAAACATCTAATATATAAAAATGAATCCCTATATCCCTTGGTCACGCCATCACGCGTGAACGGCTGGACCGATTTCACTATTTTTTTTTGTTGTTTGTTATTGGCAGGAGAAGGTTCTTATGACAGAAAAAAATTAAAAAATTGCGCTGAAAATTATAAAATTCAAGAATCGTTATTTAAGAAAACTTTCTTATATTATTTCTAATCTAATCTTAGCGCTTTGGACCACTTACAAAGCATTAACTAAATAGGTACCTTGGATGGATTCTCATAATGTATTTGTCCGAAATTTTCATACAGGGTGTTTTCTTTTAACGTCAATTGTAACTTGCTGTTTTTCACGCCAATCGTACAATTCCATTCAATTGTGTTAAAAAATATACTTTCGAGGCATACATCATTGAAAATAAACCATTACTATACAGGGTGTTCTTCATATCACTGCACAATTGTACGCGATTGAAGTGATTTGTGCCACAAACAAAGCATTAACTAAATAGGTACCTTGGATGGATTCTCATATTGTATTTTTCCGTAATTTTCATACAGAGTGTTTTTCTTTTAACGTCAATTGCAACTTGCTGTTTTCCACGCCAATCGTACAATTTCATTCTATTGTGTTAAAAAATATACTTTCGAGGCTTACATCATTGAAAATAAACCATTACTATACAGGGTGTTCCTTATATCACGGCACAATTGTACACAATCGAAGTGATTTGTGCCACAAACAAAGCATTAACTAAATAGGTACCTTGGATGGATTCTCATAATGTAACAATTTTGTTTTTCCTTTGATGTATGGACATGGCGCATGTACAATTATACGTCACGTGTTTGCGCGTCGGAAAACCGTCATCTTTGTTTATTTACGCACCACAAAACAAAACAAAAAATATAGTTTATCAGAAAGCTTCAAATTGATCGAGATACTGTATCATAACTGTGTGTGTATGTGGAAAACAAATTGAAACCTTATAAATAGCCAGTATTTCAGGAAAACTCTGTTTTGTAAAAATAATTTGAGAATTTAGTCTGATGAACTCGATAAAACGCGTCACAATATTGAATATATTAGTGTTCATAATTTTTCATTATTCTGTGTTTCATTTCAATTCAAAATTGTTATGCCCTTATTGATACCCAGAAACATGCTCTGCACGCCCAAATATTGGAGAGCTAGCGTAACATTTATTTGTTTTTCGATCACTAGGGCTCAGCGTTTGTAAATAATAAATATAAATCCTGATTCGTGTCGTTGAAAGTCTCTGTGTTCAATTTCTCTAACCGAATCAATTTGCTCTCGAACACTATCGGTTTCATCGTGATGAGGTGCGTATAAAAAAAAACTGTTATTCAAGGAAAAGGTTTCGATCCTATAGAATTACAATTGTGTACCCTTCGGAGATGATATTGAAACCAAAATACCAATCTTTCATCCTTTTCACTCCACCGTAATGATGTGTCGAATACTACGGATGAGAAAATCCGCTGAATTTTTCCACTTTCTTGATGTTACTTAATCCATGAATCAATTCGACGCCGAGGTAGCCGACAATTTAATGGCTTCGGATTAAATTACTTTCAGAAGGTTCACTTTTTCTCGAGTTTCTCAGAGTTGCTCTTCCTTTCGGATAATACCTCACCTTAATTTCTATAATTAATCTGTTTGTTTGGAGGGTCCTTTGCCTGGAAAAGAACAGAAGTCCTTTGCGAAATAACCCACGATTCCACCTGCCTCTGTTATGTTCCTGACAAAGGCTGGATGCGAAGCTGGATTTGTAAAATGACAATAAGCGCTCCCACGGAAAGTAGATTTTATTTTCAATTGTTTTTTAAAAATGTCTATAAATTAAAATATATTAAATAATCATCAAAGGAGGTATATTCATTATTATATGGTTTCTTTCTGGGTTTTCTCAGCCAAACTCTGAAAAATATCCATAAAATAAAAATTTATTACTTGGTGAATTGCTTCTGCGTAAGAAACACCTAATATTTGTCAGAAGCAATCAATCGAACAATGTTACCTAACAAACAATAACGAAACGACAGCAACGATGAAACAACTCGTAACGTTTCGGAGTCCAAATCAGACTCCTTCGCCAGACACTAACGAAAATCTTCAGAATTAGTTTTTCTTGAAACAGGCATCATGATGATGCCTAGCAGGCGAAACTAGTTGAGTAGATTGTAAAAATAAAAAATCCAGTGAGTACGAACTTCCTTTTTTCTTTCAATCAAGAAAAAATGTTTGATACACAAATGTAGATCCATATTTCAGTATTGTTTTGCTAGCAACATTATGAAAATACTGTATATAGGAACATGTCTCACTACTTAACGAAGTAAAAGGTAATATTAACCTCAGTGCTCAACGAACAGTAATTTCTTTTGATGATTCCATTATTCTTCTTTCCTATTGCCTCCAGAAACTACATCTTTCAAATGACCCAATTCTAAATCTTCTGAAACGTCATCCCCAATATTTATACATAAATCATTCAATATGTATTCAGTCAATATTATTTTCGGTTTCAAAACAGTTTTGTATATATTCACAAATTCAAGAATCGGATACTTGTTTCCCAAGAGAAAATATTTTCAACTATGAATTGACAATATCTAATAGCTAGAAAAGATGTCGTTTATGAACAGTGAACACAGACAGCTTCTGTGTTCACATTCTGTGAATACATATAACTTACGATGTATTATTGAAATTTTGAAACTTCATATCTCCGAAAGTAATAGCTTGTTAGAGTTGAAAATGGTGACAATGGATTCTTATGTTGAAACTGCATTTTTAAAAAATTTGAATTGAAAAGTTGTAATGTAAAAAAAAAATTGTTTTCGTTACTCCGAAACCATTAGACCCACTAATCAACTTAACCGAGATATGTATCCCTCAAACCTACTCTGAAAATTTCAACTGTCTAGCTCATTCCGTTCGTGAGTTAGCGCCAAAAATAAATATTTATAAACTGTGTACCTATATAATATTCCTTGCAATTGTGGCAAATAGTATACAGGAGAAACATCGAGACCACTAGAGCTATGAAAGTCGGAACAACTGAAGGCATGAGGACATACGAAAATAAAAATAACAGAACGTGTATGTAAAATTAATGAACAAAAACATTCAAATCTGAAGATATAAATAATCTGTCAATCTTGACTACCAGTTGTCGTCATGCCAGACATCGATCGTTGATTGCACCACCTGCAATAGAGCATATTGCTATCATAATTCTAATTGTTTGACAGTCACGACATCTGAATTTTTAATAAACTACAGAGCAGTACATATTTGGAATTTCTTTCCATTCACTCGTATCTGTTTGAGTAAATAAGGATTTCATTTTGGCTTCCTCGGAGATTCAAGTCAGGATAACACGACGGAATAAAATAGAACAAATGTTATTGGATGAATTGTAGTTTGTTGTATATTTTTAGAGTTGGTGAACTCCATATTTTTCTATACGTGAAACAATAAACGACGTATTTTCATTTTATCTCAATTTTGAGAACGTTGAGGATTAGTTCCATTATTTGGGTTCGCCTTTGACTTTTCTTTTCACACATTCTAAACAAGTATGTCCTGAATATCCATTGTATCATTGTGTAATGTGTTTATATTTTCTGCATCATTTGTCACATTCTTATTTTTGGAAACTTATTATAAATAAACATTTGACTGCTTTCAATCGTTTGTGTTGAAAATCTGCAATTGAGAACAAATGGAGATCAAGAGTGGATCAGAGTAAGTGTTTGAACAGACCCCTCCATGATGTGCTTCCTTCTGATCTCATAACAGACAACTTGCACCATCAGTGTTCAATTTCATTATCACATTATGAACGTGTGAGGGGATTTATCTAGCGCCTGGTGGGGATACTGTCATCAATATTGACTGTGTAGTATACGATGCCATTATTTTAGCAGTTCATTGTAATCTTTATACATCAATTAGATAGACATTGTTTGCACTCCTCGATATAATAGAGAGAAAAAAATAAATCACAGTATATAGTCACATAAAAAAATTATATATAGGTACATTTATACGTATATAGTATAGACATATGAAAATTTTAAAAAGAATATAATAATAAATACAACATATTAATAAATTAATCCCAACACAAATAAAAGCCCTCAGAGGTATTGTACAGTATCACAGTATAATATCAATATCACAGTTTAAAAACTCATCATGTTCTTGTATTGTTCTGGAACTTTGTTACATAGTTTTATCGACATATAAGATGAGCATGTCTGAGATAAAGTCAATCTACAAAAATCCGGTTTTAAAAGATTCCTGCCTCTAGGGCCATACTCGTGGCTGCTTCCAATTTGAATGATAATAATAGTTATGTTTGTTTTTATGGCAGCGTACTAATACTTCTAAAATATAGAGACAAGGAAAGGTCAGTATCTTGAGCTCAATAAATGCGGATTTTCAATTTTCCCTGTAATTTAGACCAGCAATGAGTCTGATAGTCCTTCTTTGGAGAGTAAAAATACGATGACGAGAGGAACATTTTCCCCATGCTAAAATTCCAGATCTCAGGATCGATTCAATCAGTGAAAAATAGACAATCCTCAGCACTTTAGCCGATAACATATTCGACATGGACCTGAGTAAAAATATATTTCCGGTCAATTTTGCAGCCACACGGCCAGACGGCCATAGTAGAACACGGCAAGTCGAAATACCAAATCAAGTGAATGTCACCCTCTATTCTATATCTGCCAATTTTTCTCATCTCCCCGTTTTTATTTCATTATGTCATCGGGTTGGACTCGTATCAAGAGGTTTTAATAGCCTGAGTGCCTTCTTTCGGCATATACAGGCTGATGTTCTTATGAGTGAAATTTCACAGTTCAATAGCTCTTTAACTAATCGACCGAATGATTTCAAATTAAGTTCAACTTTTACTTGCCTGTAATTGTTAATTGTTACTTGATATTTGTTAATTGGCTGCATGAATCCACACTCAGATGGGACTGCTATACAAGGTGTCCCAAGTTCGAGTGCCTATTAGACGTTTCTGGAGAACTGGGAATATTTGAAATCTGAAAATTGGGATTATGATATTGCTTGAAATTTTCTACAGATCTAAAATATTTTCGAAGCCCAAGCACTTCCGGTTATACAAGGAGTGAAAATAAATTTGATGAAAAAAATTGTTTTCAAGTTTTAACTTCCTGGTATGATCAAGTATTCAATGCTGAATACATTTCTATTGAAACCATTGTATTCATTCGAATAGTTTTCAAAATATCGAAAAAAAACCGGAAAAAAGTCAAATATGTTTAGTCTGTATTATGTACATTATTCTTGTTTTGAACAACCTGAACGCAAACCGTTTTTACAACATCGAAGAGGAAGGATGTGGAAAGGTCATGCATCTTTTGAATTCCAGAAATATCATCACAGGGTGTTTCAAATTTTGTGTCGAATATTGTAATCAAAAATTCGCCATAACTTCTGTTTTATAAATTAAAACCCTATTTTTTTATGATTGCGTTGGATTCTGCGGTGAAAAATAATGATAGTTTTCTAACATGATTATGCTCCTTAATTCAATAATTTTTGAGTTTTGTTTTATTGAATTTAGGAGCAGAATCATGTTAGAAAACTATCATTATTTTTCACCGCAGAATCCAACGCAATCATAAAAAAATAGGGTTCTAATTTGAAAAACAGAATTTATGGCCAATTTTTGATCACAATTTTCGACACAAGATTTGAAACACCCTGTGATGATATTTCTGAAATTCAAAAGATGCATGACCTTTCCACATTCTTCCTCTTCGATGTTGTAAACACGGTTCACGCTCAGGATGTTTGAAATAAGAATAATAAACATAATACTGACTAATTTTACTTTTTTCCGTTTTTTTTTCGATATTTTGAAAACGATTCGAATGAATACAATGGTTTGAACAGAAATGTATTCAGCATCGAATACTTGATCATAACAGGAATGCAAAACATGAAAAATTTTGTTTTTCATCAAATTTATTTTCACTCCCTGTAAAACCGGAAGCGCTTGGGCTTCGAAAATATTTTAGCTCTGTAGAGAATTTCAAGCAATATCATAATCCCAATTTTCAGATTTCAAATATGTATAGTTCTCCAGAAACGTCTAATAGGCACTCGAACTTGGGACACCCAGTATTTTTCACACCACTCTCGTAAATACCTACCAGTTAGGGAAATTGAAATTTCTGTTACTACTTCCTTCGCATCTTCAGGTTTCTCTGATTGCCATGCGGCATGCGAGCGTTCAAAATTAAACGGAGGGAAATTCAAAATTTATTTCAGTCGAAGTTCAAATAACCAAATTACCAGTCCATCGACAACACTTCTGAATCTTGGAAAAACCAATATCCCGCAATCAAAACTTGCGGGACATTTGAGGAGAAATGCTGCCTCGTTTATTTTCAAATATTCACATCCACCCTAACCGCCGAGTAAATATTTTGATGGTTTCAGCTGGATACTTCCCCCGGATCAGATTGATGGGAAATATCGGAAGGGAGCAATTTACTGGAGCCCTCAGTAACGGGTTTTCAATGAGAACATATCAATTTTGTGTTCGAATAAAATGCTCAAAATGATCAAGTGCTTTCAGTTCTTGAGTTAACTCGTTCTTGTAAGTGTGTAAGCCTAGATCTTCATGCTAAATTCGCCACGAATTTGTGGATTTAGCTCGTTTTGAACTGAATACCTTACGATGGCGATATTTTCGGTACTTCGACTGATATGTTCTCTCACTGGCACTGGCACTCCAACAGTGAATAATTTGACTAGAATTTATACTTCATAGCACGCACAGCCTGGTGGAATGATTCAGATTTACGATAGTAATTTCTAATAATTTCCAACCACTGTTCGTTTTGACGAACCATAATAAAAATTCTTCAGTGTTCACTTATCTTGGTCACCCCCAATTTTCTCCGAAACAGCCGAATATATTTAAATTATGTAAACGCCGTTTTGTACAAGTCAATGTTGACTTGGGATGCGTGTAGAAGTCGGCGTAAAAAATAAAGATGGCTGGCGTCCGTTAATTTTTTTTTCCAGGAACATACCTTTTTTGTTATGCCATTCGAAAGATTATTCAATTCAAAATTTTATTTCAGAATACCATTTTTTCCCATTTAAACCGTTAGCGATGTTCTGAGGAACATCGCGTTATCATTTTGCCCAAATGTCTGTAATTTTCGAATATTCTGCCGAAAATGGCAAATTTCACAAATGTCCTTAGGTTTGATTTCCACAACTAATCACCAAGTATCAATTCGATCGGATTTGTATTGGTAGAAAACAAAATTATTACTCGGAGACCATTGGGCCGATTATGCCCATTAACGAACTTGTCCGTCGTATTGGGATGTGCCACCTACCCTGAAAATGTCAGCTACCTCTTTCCGTTCTCAAGTTATCATGGCAACGGCTGGCTGGTCGGACAGAATCAAATTTGACCTCGAATTCTTCATCGGGGTGTCGAACCCGACGTCCGGTGCCTACTCTTCTTCGATTTTGGGCATTATCAAACCACGCTTGACAACATCTCATAACAGTAGTTGGATTTCTGCTCGTACGGTTAGCGATTTCTCGAAATGACAACTCCGCCTCCCGTATACCAATAATTCGACCTCTTTCAAATTCACTTAGCTGAGGATAAATTCCGCGTACACGTACTCTAGGCATTTAAACAACAACTAAACATCGACTTTGGATCTCCTCGAACGGCTGGTTTGTTGTAAAATTTAAACAATTTGCAAAAAACGACTACAATATGTAAGTAGCAAAAAATGTTTACATGAAAAAACCTTCACGCTCTTTTTCCCCAAATTTTAATCATTTACTCCTTGCTGTACTATCTATGTTTTACCAAAAAAAAAATTTAATTCAAACTGCTCCTTCTGGGTGTTGCAATTTCTTTGTCAGTTAGTATATTATATACGAAATCGAGGAATTCAACGTTGGCGAAAGTCATAAACTGGGTGGATTATTGGAATCACTCCCGAAATCGCTCGGCATGAAATGATTGAAATACTTCCATTCCTACTGCCGACCTGAAAATTGTCATAATTATGTCAAATTCGAAGTTAATTGCCTATTTAGGGGCGGGAGTGCTGTCACTCTGGTGAGTAGGCTCCCTTACTGCCATTCAGGGCAGTTGAAAATTCATGAATAATTACGCAATAGACGGGCGTTCGTTCTTTATCGGTATTTCCATTCAGTCCCTTGAGCTGTTTCTGACGTTTCTGATCGAATAGGGCATCTTCTCCGACTAAATTGAAATTTCGAATTTGTCGAGTATTCCACTATACATGAAAGGGTTAAACTGGATCAAACGCCGCCACAAAGGCTTCCAAATTAACGCTTGTGCAAGTGCGCGTGATTTTTTTTTTGTTGGAACGGCATCAAAAACGAAGAGGTAGCGTACGTGACAAACAATGATACGGGGATTTGGCTTAATTTGATTCGGGGGTAAAGCGTAGTGGATGAGCATCGATTTGGGGCGGCCTTTTTGCTAAATTGAAAATGGTTAACTGATCCTATCATAACGGAGGATGTATTGGGTAAGGTTTAATACTATTATGAAAGACTTGCTCGAACACATTTGATTGGGATCGAAGAAAACGTGTTTCTGCAAATGGAAATTTGTACCCAAACTAACGCTCGTCCTGTGCAAAAAATGAATATCAAAAACTGAACCTAAATTAACATACTGCGTTTAGAAGTATACATGATGTTTCTCAATCGAAGCTACATATTTTAGGATTTGATAATAAGGCGAAAATAAAGGGGGTCGTTCATATAAGTGTTTGTCCCTTCCCCTCCAAGGTATTGCCCTTTGAAATCTTCTATATACATACAACAATTCAATGGTTTTCTATTCCGAACTCATCAAAATCAGATAAGGGTGCAGGTATTGGGGTATATGGTACGAAACTGAGGATGCCCCTTGGAAATAAGCCCAGTATCTGAACGGCAAATAAACTAGCTGTCTACATTTGTGCTGGAGAGGGTCTAAGAAGGAACCACAAGGTGGCGCACATCTATATTATAACGGAAAGTCAGGCCACTGAGAGATCTGGAATCACCCATTCAAGGATTCCTACTGTCCTGTGAATGCCAGAATACATTAAAGCAACTGACTAGAGGCAATAAGGTGACTTCCATGGGGGCCAGGGGACTGTGGTATTGAAGAAATTGAGAAGGCTGATGAACTTTGGAAAAGGGCCTCCAGGGTAATACCTCCTGCACCAGAACCCTTCCGTGGGATTGGAAAAGACCACTAAAGGGCAGCGGTCCAACAATGGGAGCTAAATAGCTGAATGACTCTTTGGAGAAATACTCCAGGGGTTGCACAGGCAAAAATATTCGTGGATTTCTCAGCATCCTATGCCAGAAAGCTCATGCAGCTGCCAAGAGCTGAGCTTCGGGTAATGTTGGGACTGCTGACAGGGCACTGTCGGTACAAATACCAATTGTACCGCATGGGCAAGTCAGCAGTCGAAACATGCAGGATCTGTGGATCGGAAAAGGAAATAGTTTTCAAATGCCCAGAGCTGTACAGTCTAAGAATTTTATATATGGGCGAGCCAGTTCTAAAACCTAAGGTCTTGATTGCCAAGGCTCGTAAGCAGGGGTGGCTGGTGAGGGTGGGCTGCGGGGCGCCGCCCTCCCTAGAAAAATGACGTACATACATAAACAATTAATTTGTATATTTCATATTCGTGCTCTCCAAACTGGATTCAATTAAGATTAAAACATTCTTTTTTCCATTTGCGTTAAGCGTACGCATAGACAAGGTTTTTTTGCTGAGGTTTTTTTCCCTAAGCTCTAGTATCATATTATATCAAATAATATGGTACCCCGTTACACTAACCTCTGCTAACACTTCTTTCATACACATGCTTTATTGTTAGATACAAAACAAATTGTAATGCTCAAGTTCAAAAGAATATATATATATATATAGACAAGGTATACTATGAGCATATGCACTCTGCCGGGCTGAATCTCGATCGCCCAAGCGAAATCGCCGCTTACCATGGATACGACAAACGTCCTCACTCAGCGACCAGCTAGTCTCACGCAATTCTCAGTGATGATTCGGGCGTATTAGCAGAAGGCCAGAGAGGAATTAATAGCTGGGCTCAGTAGCAGTATACTTTGTTTATGGTTAGGGTTACGCTAAATAGACAGATATTGTAGGTGCCAATTGTTTCGTGTTATAAAGTTGCGTTGAGGATTTAAGGACTGACACCGAGGGTATGTGATCCAACAAAATTAAACTCTAGTTTGAAGCAAATGTTTACGAAAAGGCTTTATGATTGTGTGGATGTGAAGAAAAATATGCGTTTTTTTTTGGTTTTGTTTGCTTACTGTTTGGTGGAGACGATAGCTGGACAAAAGAAGGTGTACGTGATTCGAAACATCTGGGTGAAAAGATGAAAAAACATGAAAAATCGGCCAAACATATCAACAAGATTGTAAGCTTCCTGCTATTGGCCACAACTAATATCGCTTCTGGTTCAGGTAGTGCATGTGTCGAAACTATTCGTAAGCACAACGCAATGGTATCAAAAAACCGTTACGACCTGTCAAAAATTATCGATAGTTGTGTGGCAAATGCAATCTTGCACACACAAGAAAACGAGAATGTGACCGGCTGCTTACGTACTTTAAATTTAATATAGTTTCGTATGGTTTAGATTCAATGTTTTGTGAAATATGTAAAGTTTTGGTTATTTTAATATCGATGCCAAATGACAATCGCAGAAACCGAAAGAAGGTTCTCTACTTTAAAATTGATCAAGACGTTTCTAAGGAATACATCAATGTCTGAAGATTGACTGAATTTAGTTGAAGATATTCCTGACTTCAACGAAAGGTTGTTCGTTAGTCCCGCTGAAACTCGAGAACGTCTGGACTGATTTGGCCTATTTTGGTCTTGAATTATTTGTGGATGTCCAGGGAAGGTTTAAAAGGTGAATAAATATAAATGTCTACAAGGTGTTTTTCTTTTAACGTCAATGGCAACTTGCGCTTTTTCACGTCATAGTCGTACAATTTCATTCAATTGTGTTAAAAAATATACTTTCGAGGCATACATTATTGAAAATAAACCATTACTATACAGGTGTTCTTTTTCTCACGGCACAATTGTACGCGATTGAAGTGATTTGTGCCACAAACAAAGCATTAACTAAATAGGCACCTTGGATGGATTCTCATAATGTATTTGTCTGAAATTTTCCTACAGGGTGTTTTTCTTTCAAGGTGGTATTTGTCCGAAATTTTCATACAGGGTGTTTTTCTTTTAACGTCAATCGCAACTTGCTGTTTTTCGCACCAATCGTACAATTTCATTCAATTGTGTTAAAAAATATACTTTCGGGGCGTACATCATTGAAAATAAACCATTACTATACAGGGTGTTCTTCATATCACTGCACAATTGTACGCGATTGAAGTGATTTGTGCCACAAACAAAGCATTAACTAAATAGGTACCTTTGATGTATTCTCATAATGTATTTTTTCGAAATTGTTAAACTGGGTGTTTTTCTTTTAACGTCAATTGCAAATTAATATATAGGGTGTTCTTTATATCACGGCACAATTGCACACAATTGAAGTGATTTGTGCCACAAACAAAGCATTAACTAAATAGGGTACCTTGGATACTCATAATGTAACAATTTTGTTTTTCCTTTGATGTATGGACATGGCGCATGGATAATTATACGTCGCGTGTTCACGCGTCGGAAAACCGTCATCTTTGTTTATTTACGCACCAAAAAACAAAACAAAAAATATAGTTTATCAGAAAGCTTTAAATTGATTAAGAGACTGTTTCATAACTGTGTGAGTCTGTCAATATAAAATTGAAACCTTATAAATAGCGTGTATTTCAGAAATAATCTGTTTTGTAAGTAAGCAACATCGTGGGCAATTAATCGAAAATAATAATAAAACTTCATTCATACCGAGCATTTTTTTTTTATTAAGTTAGGCGGTACGAAGTTCGCCGGGCCAGCTAGTAAATAATAAAAATCCTCTAATGAGTATAATTCTAGGAAATAATAAACCAAATGGACGCAGGTTCCGGTATTCCTGCTATTATAATTGCATGAAGATTGCGGATCGAAATCAGAACATTTTCATTCACTCATCCGGATTAGAGACAGCTTAAATCCCGTATGACCTCTCATTTATCCACCAAACTTTTGTTTGCCAAGCCACAACTTCCACTTCGATAATTATAGGTAACGATATATTGAGAAATTATCTGCCTTCATGCACACATTTCCCACATAATAATCAATGCCCAAAATCGTACATGATCGAAATCGATGTCTAGGCATTAATTATTGAAGTTATACCACTCCTTAGGGGTTGTAGGGGAGAATATCGTAATCCGCTACGGGCGACACATATGTTAGATATCCCACACATTAGTTTCCTGACCATGGGAGATGTGACACCGTTTTAGTGACGATTTTTAACATTGCAATAATTTCGCTGATGGGACCCTCTTCCAAGATTATGATTCGTAGAAGGAAGTAGGTCTGGGTATAACCTGATGGTTTTTATTCCGAAACATCTTTATCATTATATATTAGATGGAAACTGATTTTTATTTTTTGTTCCAGAGTATTCAAGAAAAGTTCTCCAAATGGAAAGGTGAGTTATCCTATATTATCGTTGAAATTTTGGATTTATTTCATATCAGAGAATAAGCTAGTAGTAGAGAATAAGAATAGTAGTGGCGTGGTGTGCGGACAATACCGTCTTTACCATAAATGCACGCGGGGCCCGTGCCCAGGACCCCCCACCCTTAGGGGGGGCCCGAAGGACAGACAATTTCTCTCACATTTAATCTATAAAAACATTTTATCGGGCACAGTAACAGTAAGCACTAGTCGGAAATAAAATTTACTTTTGTCTTAAAATTTAAATCGAAATTAGGTTTATTTAACCAAATTAAGACAAAATCAAGTCAAACTTTGCCTATTTTCTTTTTGAAGTACAAAATGTCCCTAACATTTGACTTGATTTTAACTTAATCAGCTTAGTTAGGATCGATTTAAGACAAAAAAGTCATATAAGACTAAACTTGGCTTGTATTTGGCTTAATATAAGTAAAAAAAATTGGTTCAAGCCCTGTGGACAGGAGCTATTGGGCGCATGTTCATCTTCCTTGTGGCCCGTACTGACCAGTAAAGAAAAAAAGCAGTATCATGTTGAATACCTTAATATTATTCTGGAACACAAATTTTCCATTACAATAATCTTCATCTAGCTTCTATTTAGTATCAATTCCTGTAGAACGTGATCATAATAAGTGTTTTCCATATAATAAAATGTGTTTGAACTTGGTATGTAGGAAATCTGACATCAATTATTGGAATTAATTGATTTGACAAACAGCCGTCAAATGAGGTAAATAGATTTTTGTGACGATTTTCTGTGACCATAGAACGTCAAAACACGCTGGAATGTGAATTTTAAGCAATATCTTCTGGAATTGAGATCGTATCGAACTGAAATTTTGAACACTCGTGTAGAATGCTTTATTTAAGCATTTCATTATTGCATTTCTTGAAATAGGTACCTTTTCAAGTCGATCAACATCGTCCTTCTTTCGACGTCTAAACTATGACTTGATTCTTTATGTTTATGTCTTTGAATTTGTTTTCGGTGGAATTCAAAGAGTTCATAGAATAATCGATGAAAATACTGAGAGAGACCCAGGAAATTTGACACATTTTGTCTTATATCTCCAGAAATTGAAATCGTATAGAGCCAAAATTTTGCACAATGTTGCAAAATACTACAATTGACGTTAGTACAAGTTTTTGTTGCAATCTGATGAATAGTTCACGAAAAAAAATTTTTTTTTTCGAAAAAATTAAAAGAAATATTTTTTTAAAAATTATCAACTTTTCGATCATAACAGAATTTTGCCAAAAGTTGCGCGTTTATATCCTCGAACTGACTACCAAGTTTCGATTCAACATCTTCTTTAGTTCCTGAAATATCAGGGAAATAACCTCAAAATTTTAAATGTCTATAACTCCTAAACCGTCCGGCCGATTTTGCCCGTTAACGAACTTAACCGTCGCATTTTGATCAGAAACCTACCCTGAAAGTTTGAAGTCGATAGGACCTTCGGTGCTCCTGTTATCGTGCCTACGGCCGGCCGGCCGGCCGGCCGGACGGCACCCAAAAATCTGACACCGGATTCGTGATCAGGGAGTCCAAATTAGTCTATTAGCCAATTTTCAGCTCGAAATTCGAAAATTACAGACATTTGGACGAAATGATAGGACGATGTTCCCCTAGAACATGCGCCCAAAAAATGGTTCGAGCACTGACGTGAAGTCAGGAGCTTGAACCAATTTTTTTTTAAATTTTATAGGGGTATGGTTTGAACACGTCTTCATGTCGAGTCTTTATGTCGATATTCTACTTCTAGTTACCAAGCTTCAATTCGATAGAGTCTATATTTTTTGAGTTATCGAGGAAATAATAATAATAATAATAAATTTACTTTATTCGAAACCGTTAGACCGATTACGCTCAAAAACGATATTAACCCTCCCATTCGGATAACTTTCGTTAGAAAGTTATCGAGGCAACGGTCACTCACCCAGCTACTGAACTCACACAAGGCTGCTCGGATCTCGGACAATATAGATCCGATCGTGTTCAAACTTGGAACTTGGCAGTGGAGTTAGGTTTTAAAGGCTCTTGCAAAATTCCAGCGATGTCGGACGAATAGTTTTGGATATATAGAATTTTTTTCAATGATTTTTAAAAAAATTTCTAGTGATACGGTCCTCACGAAATTTCACAAGAATTTTTGCGCTGGCATTCTACAACTAATAACCATGTTTCAGTTGCATCGGTTTTGTGTTTTTCGAGTTATTTAGGAAATAACAACCAAAGAGATGGGTATAACTCCAAAACCGTTTGGCCCATTATGCTTATAAACAAACTCAAATATGTTGCATTCAGATGAACAACCTAACCTGAAAATTCGGTGAAAAGTCACTATCGTTTTCCGTTCTAAGGTTATCGTGACATAAATAATATTTTTAAATAATTTCTTTAAAATTTTCTAGTGATACGATTCTCACAAAATTCCACAAACGTCCTTAGGTTTATATTCAACAACCACTCACCAAGTTTCAATTCGATCGGATTTCTATTGGTTGAAAACAAAATAATTACTCTGAAACCATTGGGCCGATTATGCCCATTATCGAACTTGTCCGTCATATTGGGATGCGCTACCTACCCTGAAAATTTCAAGTCGCTATTACTTTTCGTTCTCAAGTTATCGTGACAACGGCCGGCCGGACAGAATCAAATTTGACCTCGAATTCTTGATCAGTGAGTCGAACCCAATCGTTTGTTTTTGGCGCTCTTGTTCCTCGGAACAGAGTGCTTATCAATTTGCCCAAATGTCTGTTATTTTCAAATTTTTGGCTGAAAATGGTCTCAAACGATTTGGTTCGACTCACTGATCAAGAATCCGTGTTCGAAATCGATTATGTACGGCCGGCCGGCCGTCCGTCCGTTAACACGATAACTCTCGAACGAAAGGAGTTAGAGGATTAAAATTTGCAGGGTAGATTTGGAGCGTAAATATCTCGGACGAGTTCGTTAACGGGTGAAATCCATCAAGCGGTTTCGGAGTTATGGCCATTTTTAGTGAAAACATTTTTTATGAATATTTCCGAAACTGTTCACTCGATCTATCTGAAATTTAGCATCAAATTGTAGAATAATGACCGTTATACGCATGCGAAGTTTTGTAATGATCCACTTACCGTAAATTGTAAAAAAAAAAATTTTATTTTTAAATTTTGTTTCTACAATAACTCTCGAACAGAATGAGCTAGACAGTTGAAATTTCCAGAGTAGGTGTGGGAGATAAATATCTCAGTTAAGTTCGTTTATTGGGGAAAATAGGCCGGATGGTTTCGGAGTAACGAAAAAATAGCTACAAATAACCTACAAATTTCAAATTCAATTTTTTTTAAGATGCAGTTTCACCATAAGAATCCATTGATATGAGCTTTTTTTTTAACGAGACTTTTTTTAAATTTAATTTCTTTCATGATGCAGTTCTATCATAAGAATCCATTGATATAATTCCCAACTCTGAGGAATCAATACTTTCGGAGATATAATATGTCTGTTTGAATGAGAGCGCCAAAAAGCTCTTGTCCACAGGGCTTGAACCAATTCTCATTTAAAAAATTGATACGTCTAGAATTATCGACCTAAATGGCGTTGTTATATGTGCATTACTGAATTCAGAATATTATGAACTATCCATGGCAAGTAGAACAATACGGGCTTGCAAAATAATATTGATGATGTCACTGCTTGGTAACGGGAAATGGTAGAACAATAAGAATTACTGGAAAAGGTTCCTTTAAGAATAAATTACTTTGACTTATCAAACCCTTTTTCGATATTCCTGAAAGGGGAGAAAATAAATCCAAAATTCCATGCTTTTGACGCCCACGGTATATTTCGGCAAAATGATAACGTCCTGGAGTGGACAAAAGTACAGACTAAGAGTTCTTCTGTTGTATGAACAAACAAAAGTCGGAAAACTATCCATCGACAACAAACTCGTTGAACTGATAGCAATTTGTTTCATTTCATTTTCTTCGCTCAGAAAATATTATGACTTCAACTTCCCTTGTGAGAAGTTTTCGTAAATTTTTGAAGAACATCCATTAGGGGTTTGATTTTGAAAACGAAATTCGTATTATATATAAAATTAATGATATTATAATTTATGGACATACACGAATGCGTACAGTTACATTCCTGCTATTTTGAATTTGAAATGAAAGAAAAATCATAAAATAATCATAAAAACACTGACGTGGTGTCATGACCTTTAGCGCGCTCGTGCATTTAATGATGAATACAATTCGTTGTTTTGGAACATCTAACAGTACCGAAATCTATGGTTGTCACATGTAGAGGTTTTCGTTGATTTTTTTTTATTTTCATCTCAATGTAATATGTGGATACTGTTCATAGGTCTCTGACCTATTTGTGTCCATAATGTTACATAAATAAATAAATAAATAAATTATAATTTCAAATTAGCATATTCAGAAATAGGTTTATATCAAACGAACGGATGTCAACGCAAATCCATTGAACTATTATAGTGAGAGAATCTATACATTTCGCTTTATTATTTCCTCTAAATATGAAACTTTGGAGTCGAAGGAAAATATTTCTTTGCGGTTGTATTTTTATTATGTATTCGGCGATTTCAAGTCATTATTTTCTTCATATCTTCGTAAAAATTGGACAAGTTTATTCATGAATTTTTTTTTTAAATTTAATTCAGGTCTGTATTAATATCTATGATGATCCGAGCATCTTTCAGGCAGAAGTAGTTGCAATAGAAAGATGCGTGGAAATGAACCTAGAAAGAAACTGTCAGATATGTGATATAGCAATCCACTCTGATAGTCAAGCTGCTATTAAAGCTCTGAGCTCCCATGTTATCGAGTCCAAGCTAATATGGGAGTGCCGAAGAAAACTCAATGAAGTAGACAAGAACAATAGGTTCTCCTTGGTCTGGTTTCCTGGTCACGCGGGAATTAAAGGGAATGAGGATAACACACTTGCCAAGAAAGGAGCGCAAACCCCTTTTATTGGTCCGGAACCCTACTGTATGGGGCTGATAGCTACACCTTATAGCCTCTCCCCTAATCGCAGATTAGATTAGAGGTGGTTGAGGTTCTACAGGACCCTACTAGCTCACAGCAAAAACTAAAATATGGATGTTAAGTGGGCGCCAGACACTCCAACTTCAGAAAAACTCGAATTATATTTTACAAATTTATTCAATCAACAGTATCAAGATTGGCCAATGTGAAACATGCAATATAAATACTAAGTCAGACTGATCACAAATGAAATGCTTAAACTACTTATCTTGGAATCGTTTCAAATAGAGTCACTATGGGCAACTTCACAATGAGTCAGTCTAAGTGTCCAATCAGGTTCCCCAAATTAGCAACAGGAACTGGATATCATGGAACTCGAGACTGGTCTTCCTCGTTGATTGCTAGGTCCCTCTATCCAAACGAAATAATTTCAACCAGGTGGTTGTCCTGGGAAACAGCGTAGATATTCCTCCAACTCAATAACTCGAGGTACGTGCCTGACAGGTGGTTCTCAAAGCAGGTTTATGAAACTTCCTTTATATGTAAGCAATTCGAAGATAATCCAACAGCTACAGAATAAGGTACTAAAAAGGGTTCCTGCAAGATACATAATTCTTAGACTTTATCCTCGCAAATAACGTGCCCATTTCGAGTTCTAGTTCACAATTTAGATATAATGACAATGTGATTCATTCAAGTTACAAAGTGGTCATAAAATTATTCCAGTTAAAAACTACAAAACGACTGGAAAAACATCAATCCGGCTTTCTATTTTCACTAAATGATTCTGAAGGATGAATTAGTTCTTGAAAGAGAATAATGGATAATAATTGCCGGTAAAAACTAGAGCTCAAAATGGCCACGCGGTCAGACAACGGAAAGCAAAAAATACGATCATAATACAGCAAAAATATTATCGAAAAGTAAGCTGAAAGAATAATGAATTAATTACTAAATGTGCATCAGAACATGTCGTTAATTGGAAGCAAATTGGATTAAAACCTACCAGATTCAGAACCCTTCACTCAAGGAAAATGGCCACAACTCAAGATAACTAAAACTCCACGGCTGCCTAACAAAAATGATTTCCAGATCGTCGTCCTCGCTTCGACTAACCAACTAACGCTGGAGGGGGGCTCCAGCGGACCGCGCTGACGTTCAATTGACATCGACCACAGAATCGATCTCGGAGTAGATCTAACGCACTCAACAAGTCAGGGGCGTCCCAACCAATACAACCGGGGTACACAAAATGCAACCAAACTTTCAAATACAAACGGGATTCTCAAGAACCCGTTACACCCCCTCACCAAGAAGAGCGCAGGCCAGACGAAGCAGAAAACCACTTCTGGGAAGATGAAAAAAACCGACAATATCAATACAGTAGTCAGATGTTCGACACTGGTCTAGAAGTTGCGCCAAGTGATTCAGTAGACAAGGCCTCGTTCATCTAGACAAACCAACTCACAACTCAGAGTGAAATCCCATTAAAAACCCCAAACCCCAAAAAAATTGAAACCCTGCTCAGGTGCTGAAGGCCTGTCTCTGGGATACCACCGGTATCCGAGAGATTGGTGGATGCCAATTTGACTCCACCCAGATGAACAAGGGGTCATGCCCGGCGGGAACGTAGTCGTCCACTAAAAATCAGCTTCATACAGAGAACTTCGTCTCTACTCAAATTGACCTCAACCAAGGTTGTTAACGAATTGAAATTGATATCTGGAACCGAGGGAACCCAATTGTTCCAACTGTTCCAGACCCCCAGCGGTAGGGGAAAAAAGAAAAACTAAAAAGAGAAACTTGACAGCACCGGCACACAAAATGCAACCAAACTTTCAAATACAAACGGGATTCTCAAGAACCCGTTACAACCTACAAAAGTGAATTTCGGATGAAAGAAGAAACTTAAAGAGGTATTTTCTGGAGATCTCTCTCCGGAATGTACCACTCCCAGAAATTCCTCCGGAACTTTGATACTGTCAGATCCAAGTATAATACTTGGACCTCAGTAAGAACACGCTGCACCTCCTCACAGGGCACTGCGGCCTTAGGAAGCATATGATGAGATAAGGGCTAGCAGAAACTGACGAGTGCAGATTCTGTTGGGAGGAGGATGAAACTCCTGATCACCTGATTACGGAATGCCATTTGAAACCAACGCAAGGAATGTTTTGGGCAAGAAATCTGCAGGAGCGAAGACGTAGCCTCCTTGAAGCCATCCCAGATACTGGAGTTCATCAGAACTCTGGAACTGCAAGGCGAGCTGTAGATGGCGATGACATCGACAGCTCTGACGGGGGGGCACAATAGACCTTAAGGTGGCATTGCAACGTTACCCCCCACAACAACATACAATATTTATGATATAATGGTTAATTACATCCAAATTCTTTGTTCAAACTTTGTTGGATCATCTGACATTGAGATATTGGGATGACATTTCTCAGGATACATACTTTAAAGGCAGATACACACTTACGTGTCGCCAATGAACGTATTAGGTAGATTTATTCTATCAATATATTATGTACCCCGTACGGAATTTTGCAAAAATTCTGCGCGTCTGCATTCTACAACCAATTACCAAGTTTCAGTTTGATCGGATATGTATTTTGTGAGTTATCGAGAAATCAATATTTCAGATGGGTATAACTCCGAAACCGTATGGACGATTGAGCCTATTGAACTTGCATTCGGATGCACAACCTACCCTGAAAATTGCAAGTCGCTATCTTTCCGTTCGAAAGTTATCGTGGCAACGGGGGCTGGACATATTTGAATTTGACATAGAATTCTTCATTAGTCGAACCTAATAGTTTGAGACCATTTCGGCACAAAATTCGAAAATTACAGACATTTGGGCAAAATGGTGAAACAGTTGTTCTTGAAATATCTTCAATTCTTCGCGCCTATGTCAATCCCTGACATTTGTGTCCTAGGCTTGTTAAAAAACGACGTGAAACTATTCAAACGCCTTTCAATCTTTTTCTGATAGTTCCAATGGAAACACTACTTCCTGTAGAATTTTTCTATGTTGCCCAGCGATCGACCTACATGTTCCTGTTGGTTTTGTCGAAGCGCACATACGAATGTAACGGTCTTTTACTGCGGAACCAGTTGCGAAAAATCGAGGAGAAATCCGGGAAATAAAACTTTGTAGTCTTTGTAACACTCGAAATTCAGCCGCCACTTCAAGTTGGTCAGATCTGCCAAGAATCATGCCAATAACCATATTTTTTCTGTTCGACGCTTAATTCAACCATGGGCATAGTGAAACAGGAGGTATAAATTGATTTTTCAATATTCCCAATTCGAAACCATTTATAATCGTGACCAATATTAGATGAATACAAAGTATCACAAAATACATGACAAAATATGGATTAAACACAATGTCTGTCTAATAATAATTTCTTCACTTGATATAAACTGCTCCACAAGAGTTAGGGATATCATATTGAGTTGTTATGAGGGGCGTAAAATTTTAAAGACAATATCAAAAACATGATCAACTGCCAATAAAAACTTATTAATTCGATTTGAGTGCATATTTTCACCATCTGGTCGTCTCTTTTCTAGAGTTTGGCAGTTTTTCACATTATTCATAAGATTTAGCATTTCAATATGCAGTTAATCTATTGTCAGTCTCTTAGCGATATCGAACTTAGTAAATTTCACGAGCTTCTTAAGATGCCAAGACGTAAATTAACAAACGCCGAGGCTAATAGGGCTATCGGTATGCTACAGGGTGGCTTCACTCAAGTCGTTGTGGCTGAAACATTTCAAGTATCGCAAAGTGTAATATCGCGACTCTGGAATAGGTTCAATGAGACAGGTTCGGTGCAGGAAAGACATAGGGTTGGTGGACCAAGAAAAACAACACCCGCACAAGACCGTTTTGTCACCATTTCGGCGAGGAGATATCCTCTTTCTTCATGTAGGATGCTGAGAAATCTACTTTTAAATGCCAATGGTCCTGAAATCTCCATTGAAACCATCCGACGTCATTTGGGGGAGATTAACCTGGCTTCTAGACGTCCATTGAGGGGTGTTCCGTTAACACGTGAGCATAAACGACAAAGATTAGAATGGGCCAGGCAGCATGTCAATATGAACGTCCAATGGCGTAGTGTACTTTTCACAGATGAATCCAGATACGGTCGATTTTCAGATTCTCGAAGAATAAGGGTATGGACTATGCCGCGTATACCCCGAAATCGCCGTCATGTGCAAGAGGTTCATCCATTTCGAGGCTCTGTTATGGTATGGGCTGGGATGTGTTACAACGGGCGCACAGACCTTCACATTTGTCCTGGCAATATGACTGCTTTACATTATAGGGAACATGTCCTTGGCAACGTAGTGCCAAATTTCATGCTCCCATTGGTGAAGATTTCCAATTTCTTGACGATAACGCAAGACCACATCGTGCAGCAGCAATAGTAGAAATTGCGCGAGACGAGCATGGTATTCCACATTTACCAATACCTCCGCATTCGCCAGACTTAAACTGCATAGAACATGCATGGGATATGCTACAAAGAAGACTAGATGATCACCAACCTCCGCCAGAAACATTGAATGACCTCAAAGCACTGCTGCCTCGTTTATGGAATGAAATTCCTCAAGATATGCTCAACACCCTCGTTGACAGTATGCAACGAAGATGTCAGGCAGTCATTGATGCCCGTGGTGGCCATACCTCGTATTGAACGCATAAAAAGACGAAAAAAACAATAAAATGTCCGGAAATAAAAGTCGTTAAATTTTACCCTATTCAGTTAATCACCCTGTATATGTTGCAGACGATTACGTTTTCAGCGCAAACAAAGGTTTCAGAATGTCAGTTATTTTAGTTGAAACGATTATCCCTAACTCTTGTGGAGCAGTTTATTTGAAAAAAAATTCTCATAACATACAAATATGTTTTAAGTACCTAAGCGTAAATTCAAGGTACCTATATCTTGCCATGGAGCAATATTGCCAGAATATCGATATTATTAACATATTTCACGATGATATATTGTATTGAATTGTTATTGCAGTTGTTGAACAGTCTATTTCGCGGTACTTAGTCGAGTTTCTGTATTTAACATTACCATTAAAATTCAAATATTTCTTTCAGATAACGGTTTATTTGGGAAAGAGAGATTTTGTAGATCACATATCACATGTCGATCCTATCGGTAAGTTATTTATTTTTTGAAATTTATTTTTTAGCAGAGTGTTGTATGCCTTCAATTATTTCCCATAAGTTCTCAACATTATATCCCAGTCTTGAACATTATCTTCAAAAAGTTTGATTTGATCAGAATAGACCACTTGGTATATGTGACTCCCTTGGTTGATTTTTGACAACAACAAACTGGAGTAGATGATTTTATTGTTTTCCGAAGGTTATATGGTATTTAATCAAGGAACTAATCTTTTGTGAAAATTTTATATTTCAGTTCAACTGTAAAACTTCGAATATATTTCTTATATACAGGGGGATTCACAATTATTTTCAATTCAATGATTTTGTTTTTATATGGAGACACGGGGTCTTATAACAAAGGCAAATAGTTCTTTCGGTGTTGGGTTATTTAGAACTTTTTTTCCTAAATTGGCTACCCTGAATTCAAATATGGTTATAGTATGTTTGGATGATAGCTCAAATCTATAAAATACAACGTTAGGTTCATGAATGAAATTTGAGAAACTAAACACGAAATCTTTATTATATTCGAGGAATAAAATATAATTAAAACATAAATTATCAATTAAAATCGATTTTAAAGTTAAATATATCTCTACATCTGTTACAAAATGGCGAATGCGCTGGTATGATTTTCTGGTCCAATTCATTTTTAAATATCGTATTGTCATCGATTTGTTATACCGATGAGAAGAAAATTTTAAATCATTCGGAAATTCGTATTGGGTGAATATTGAGTCGCAAATTTTTATTAATATGATCATAAATAATCATAATAATCGTTGAAGAATTTTCCGTCACACTATTGAATGCTTTTTGGAACATTTCGTTTTCGAACTACAGCAGCAATCTGCGGCCCTCTAGTTCAAATATCCGGGTAGAATATTTCAGCTTTTAACATCAACCAATTGTAGTTAATCGGAAGAAGGCAATTCCAGTCATCTAGTGGATTTTCCTGGGACCAAATGAAGTGCCAACTGACAATATCTGGAAACCAATTTTTCTATAATAATTTCGAAAATCAAAAAACGTTAGATACAAGTTGAGCTCGAATTAATATGAGTGAATAGTAATTGGTTTTCAGGAGTGAATAACAAAAATTTGCATCTTTTTTCCATTTCCGTTATTCGCAATCAGAAGAAAATTCTTAAGAATTCAAAGTATATTTTTTCTGTTAGAACGAAAAGTCGTATTTCATTATATCAACTGTAGGTACTTGGTCCAATTTTCAGTTACTCAAATTAATAATGTATTTATGCAGATCATTCCTTAACGTCGCTCTCGTGAATACGAATGTCCAACCAGTTGGTAGAATGATTACAAATTGTTAATTTGCACTTTGCGTCACTGTCTTTCGACTATCTGTCCGGAATATTCTTCTACTCATTCCGGTAGAGTAATTAATTATAACGACATTGAAATAAATTCGAAGAGACAGTATGAGTTCATCAATTTCAGTATAATTTATAACGACTGCATGCTTGAAAAAAAAAATAATTTCAAACGAAAATATTACCTAGTTAGAAAAGCACTGTGGCCAGGAGCTTCAGCGCGCTTGTTCAAATTTATAGGCTGAGAGGTCACCCATCCAGATACTGAATGGTACTGAACTAGATTTCTCTAATATTTCCTACAATATAGATCCGATCGAGTTCAAATCTAGAACTTTAGTTTTTTTTAATATATTTTATTTCATTTACCTACTAGTCACGCGATACCTACAATTTTTTTCATAAGTCTTCGTGTAAGTATTTTTCAACTTTCTATCGCGCCTTTGATTAGATCAGTATTCTTCGAGTTATTGGGAACACAACATCCCAGATGGCTATAATTCCGAAACTACTAGACGGACTTTGTCCATTAAGGGGTAAGGTGTAGTAAGAGGCGTGGAAACATGACAATTTTAAATCATTTTTTTTTGTCAGTAAATCATTTTATTTTATAAAAGTAAAAATATAGCATCATCGAATAAGGTTTCGATTTGATTTGACAGACATTTCAGAAAAAAAAAATGATAATTTTAAAAGAAATGGCTGTTTCTGTTGATCCAGTTTGAACCGAAGATCCTTGCGGTGACCATCACTCCTTGGAGATTCATCAAAAATCAATCGGACAAAAAAAAATTGTTTTATTAATAGATAATCTAGTGCCTGATCGAAGCTTTTTTCTTTTAAATTAACAAAATGGCAGCCTCAAGAAAATGTTTTCCATATTTTTGGGAAAAAACCAACAGTTAATTGTTTATAAAAAATCGAAATTAAAAAAAGAAAGAAAATCCTTCGATCAGGCACGAGTTTTTCTTGTTTTCGAAAAGCTGTATAAATTTCATTAGAATCTACCAAGCGGTTTCGAGCTACAGTTGTCACCAGTTCAAAAAACGTAGTTTTGAGATAAACGCATTTGAAGTTGTTCACCCAATTTACGTATTATTCAATTACTTACAGAGCCATCTATTCCTGGGCCATATAATAGTTCTTCAGCCGTTGTGGCAGCCTCCAAAATATCTATTTGATGCTATCTACGTATCATTCTGTCTTCTGGAGTGTTGTCGTTAGCACGTTAGCTGCTAGCTACCTGCTTTTAGCTACCTGCTCTCGCCCAGAACTCCCGTGATACCTTTGCTAATTACCGAATAACTCGAAAAGTATTTGTCGGATTTACTTCAAATTTTCAGAGAATATTTCTGAGATATTATGCTTTAAGAAAATGAAAAAAAAAAAGAAAAAGATTTCTTGAAAAAGCTGGCAACACTCAACCCCTTAACGCACTTAGCCGGCGCATTTGGACTCCAAACATACTCCGAAAATTTAAACTCTCTAATTCATTGCGTTCGAGCGTAATCGTGCTGAATGCCGGAGAGAATCAAGGTTGACGAATGATTCTTAATCAGTGAGTCGACACTAATCGTTTGAGGCCATTCTCTGCTAAAAATCCGAAAATTACAGACATTTGGACGAATTGATAGGCACTCGGTTAACCTGAACAGCGCGCCAAAAATAATAAGATGACTTCTGGTCTATAGAGACGTCATCACTGCCTTCATCTTGGCGAAGTGCCCTAGTGAGACCGATATACCGCCCCATCAGTTTGGTCCAATTGCTGCGAAGGTCTGCGAGAGAATGTTGCTTGACTCCATTCTTAAGTTTGCAATGGATAACAAAATCATTCCCGACTGCCAGCATGGTTTTCTTCCTGGACGTTCAGTTATTAGCAATCTTCTGGAGTGTGTGAACGACTGGT
Organism: Halyzia sedecimguttata; assembly: GCA_937662695.2. Taxonomy (NCBI): domain Eukaryota; kingdom Metazoa; phylum Arthropoda; class Insecta; order Coleoptera; family Coccinellidae; genus Halyzia; species Halyzia sedecimguttata. The sequence goes on from OW569420.2 coordinate 8,411,736, forward strand.
CCAAATGTCTCGATGTCAAGGTGCCTGTTGACGTCCTCTATTTGGATTTTTCACGCGCGTTTGATCGTGTGCCTCACAAACGACTTTTATACGTACTGGACCATCTCGGTCTTCGTGGTAAACTTCTGGACGGGATAGCGACATTTCTTTCTGATAGCTCATTTCAAGTACGAGGCGGTCGGTCGCTCTCTTCGCCTAGACCAGTTTCTAGCGGCGTGCCCCAGGGCTCTGTACTTGGACCCTTAATTTTTGTTCTCTACATTTCTGAACTACCAGCATGTATCAAATCACGTTGTTCTCAATTTGCCGATGATACAAAATTGTATGGTATCCCCAGTCAAATAATCATTAAAGGATACTGTGGAAGGTATACTCATTATTAAAAGGTTTCTTTCTGAGTTTTCTCTCCCGAACTAGGTGGAATGAGAGCGAACTACGTGACCGAATTGAAGATTATTCCGGCCTGTAAATCTCTGGCCGAGGATTTAGCACACAGAATGCAGAAAGCGGTGTTGCTCGGATCACTTCGAGTCATCAGGTCCCATCAACTATGGAGGCCGCTTGCGGCTCATCTCTTTTGTTAAGGGACGCTGTAAGAGCAGGACGAAGAACCACTCCAAGGAACGTGTGAGAGGTTTTTTAGTGAGTAAACAATTAACATCTGGAGTCTCACACTCCTGAGAGAAGCGGACCCTCTCAGGGCGGGCCTATAAAAGGTTTTTCCTCTCGAGCTGATAAAAAAAATAGATAACTTGAAGCTATTAATAGCTTCCAATAACTGATTTTCTGAGAACACATTTGAAGAGTTCATTCTTCCTTATGGAGGCCTTCAGGTCAAAACCATTGAATAATATGTTTTCAAATTTTTTGATCTAGTTTTTGATCATCTCCTACTGCAATTGTTAGACAATATATTTAATTCAAGTTGTATCCGTGAAGAAAACGATATGTACAAAATCATCTCAGCTATATAAAATTGATTTGTTGGTCTTGTCCTCGAAGTTCTTCCGATTTATATCCAATAGAACATGTATGGGATGTAATTGACCCTTCACAACGGTTACATGAGGTAGAAGTAACGAGGAATGATAAGCTCAAAAAGGAAGTCGCCAATTAATTTAAATGCATTAATTGAACGTGTAACAAATCGAGACACATTAACACAATTATTAAGAGGGTCAGGGTAAATTGAGATTTCGACCATTCCATTACTACAATGTCCCATTTAGAATAATGGTAATATTTTCATAAAAATATTTTTAATTTGTGTGATATCCTCTGTACTAATATATTATTCACTTTATAATATAATCTAGTTCAATTGTCAATTGAATAAAACATGGGTATTTCAATTTACTTCTGGGATAATGCAGAATTGAGCCAATATCAAATACTTGATTGTAAAATGGAGGTTTGAAATTATGAGCGGAGTTTCAGCTCATTCTGACGCATAGTTTCTGAAATATAAATTTTTTTAAGAAAAAGGTTTTCATTTTTGTTCTAGTGATACGATATTCACGAAATTCCGCCAAAAATTAGCGCGTCGGCATTCTACAAGTAAATATACTATCTGACAAAGAAACTCAAACACCTAGAAGGAGCTGTTTAAATTTAATTTTCTTTGGTAAAACATAGATAGTATAGCAAGCACTAAATGATTAAAATTTGGAGAAAAAAATCGTGAAGGTTTTTTCATGTAAACATTTTTTTGTTACTTACATATTGTAGTCGTTTTTACTATTCTTTTGAATTTTACAACAAACCAGCAGTTCGAGGAGATTCAAAGTCGATGTTTAGTTGTTGTTAAAATGTCTAGAGCACGTGTACGCGGAATTTATCGTCAGCTAAGTGAATTTGAAAGAGGTCGAATTATTGGTATACGGGAGGCGGAGTTGTCATTTCGAGAAATCGCTAACCGTACGAGCAGAAATCCAACTACTGTTATGAGATGTTGTCAAGCGTGGTTTGATAATGCCCAAAATCGAAGAAGAGTAGGCACCGGACGTCGAAGGGGCACAAAGTTCAAGATCGACGTCTAAGACTTATGGCTATTAGAGACCGATTTGCGACAACTCGCGACAACTTTGGCTGATGAGTGGCTAGGAGAACAAGGCCATTCTGTAACTGTCCGAACGGTTTACCGCCGGATAAGGTCTTTTGGAATGCAGCATTATCGACCCCATCTTGTGTTACCTCTGACTGTTGAGCATAGCCGGCAACGATTACAGTGGTGCAGAGAACGTTAACATTGGAATGTGGAATGGCATCCGGTCGTCTTTTCTGATGAATCTCGATTGTCCTTGGGTGCACATGATGGCCGAAGAAGGGTAAGACGACGTCAGGGAGAAAGACGTGAACCTCAATTTGATATTGAGCGTCATGTTCACCGGACAGTAGGCGTTATGGTATGGGGTGCTATTGCACATGCAAGTAGGTCACCTTTAGTCTTTATTCGAGGTAACATGACAGCGCTGCGTTACCTTCAAGAAATAGTGGAGCCATATGTTCTCCCTTACCATAACCGGCTCCAATATTTCAGCAAGATAATGCTCGACCTCATGTTGCCAGAGTTAGTTCAAACTTTTTTGAAGCGACCCATGTGAATCTTTTGCCATGGCCGCCCAGATCCCCCGATCTTTCGCCCATAGAGCATGTTAGGGACATCATGGACTTGGAAATTTACCTCAGCCCCCACGGATTTTGGCGGCTCTGATACATGAACTACATGTAGCTTGTGATAGTATCCCTCAAGAAGAAATAGACCATCTTATTGCATCAATGTCAAGACGTGTTGGGGAGTGTAAGGATAATCGCGGTGGACAAACACATTATTAATAAATTTATTAAAAAAAATTGTAAACCCTTCGTTTTTTTTCTTCAAGTTTCAATAATTTACTCCTTGTTATACTATCTATGTTTTACCAAAAAACCATTAAAATTTAAACAGCTCCTTCTGGGTGTGGCAGTTTCTTTGTCAGTCAGTTTATATTGCTTGAATTGGATCGGATTTGTATTTTTTGAGTTATTGAGGAAATAACAACAAAATTTCAGATTTCAGTTCAACCTTTGGGGCCATTATGCCTACTAACAAACTCAAATGTCACGGATGCGCAACCTACCAACAAAATTGCAAGACGCTATCTCTTTCCGTTCTCAAGTTATCGTGAGATAAATAATATTTTTCAATATTTTTTTTTATTTTCTAATGATACGATCCTACCATAATTTCACAAACGTCTTTGTATCGGTATTCAACGACCAAGATTCAATTCGATGAAATCTGTATTGGTGAAAAAACAAAATTAGTACTCGGAAAGCTTTGGGTCGATTATGCCCATTAACGAACTTGTCCGTCGCATTTGGACACGCCATCTATCCTGAAAATTTCAAGTCGCTATCTCATTCCCTTCGAAAGTTCGTGGCAACGGACGGTCGGGCATGATCAAATTTCACCTCAAATTCGTTGAATGGCCATGTATATCCCTTTCCTCAATGCAAAACATTCAGGGTCTGAGTTTCTTCATAGATAGTACACGACGTAGAATTCCCATTCCATTCGATGAGATTCCAATTCGAAAAGCTCAGAGCTTTCGATCAAATGGTTTGGATTTTCTAATATCATCCTTTGTTTATTGTTTCGTAGAAACTGATGACGCAGATCCTTAACGAGAATCATATAAATACACAGCAGTTGTTTATATTGTGGGCCTCTTTTTATTATTTTCGAATACTAAAAAAATGTCGATACCGACTCATCAATTCTTGTAGAAAATGAAATGAATCTACCTCGATTATCGAAGGAAAATTCTAGACGGCTCAATTACGATTGTTTGGTTTATTATCCCCATATAATGAGGTACTCAAATTAAGTATTGAGATTGCTAAGCAATGTGTGGGCTTTGAAATTTGTAGAATTCAGCAAAGACTGACGAAGAAACTGCAATACCTCACTCCATCGAAGACTCATTGCATCGAAAATTCATTGCAACGAAAGTTCAACGCATCGAAGGTTCACTCCATCGAAAATGACTCCCACTTATTCCTGATTCGCCGAACGTGAATTCTCCTGTTTCGATCGTCTTCGTCCGTAGTTTGGCTGGATGAGAGATAAGTTGTTTCATTGAGTGTCCGCCAACAAAGCGGAATGTGTCTAACCCAGGGGTCGGCGGCTTTTTGTATATGAAACTGCGGCTTGTTAGTTCTATACGCAAATATTATTTACTTTTATGAATAAATAGATTACTACTACTATTATGCTAATATGCTACTACTACTATTATCCTCCTCCTAAATTCAATAGAAAAAAAATTAAAAATTATTGAATTTAGGAGCATAGTCATGTTAGAAAAGTATCATTATTTTTCATCGCAGAATCCAACCCAATAATAATAATATAGGGTTTTAATTTGAAAAACAGAAGTTATGGCCAATTTTTGATCACAATTTTCGACACAAAATTTGAAACACCCTGTGATGATGTTTCTGGAATTCAAAAGATGCATGACCTTTCCACATTCTTCCTCTTCGATGTTGTAAAAACGGTTTACGTTCAGGATGTTTAAAATAAGAATGATGAGCATAATACTGACTAAACATATTTGACTTCTTTTTCGGTTTTTTTTCGATATTTTGAAAACTATTCGAATGAATACAATGGTTTAAACAGAAATGTATTCAGCATTGAATACTTGATCCTACCAGGAATGCAAACCTTGAAAACAAATTTTTTTCATCAAATTTATTTTCACTCCCTGTATAACCGGAAGTGCTTGGGCTTCGAAAATATTTTAGCTCTGTAGAGAATTTCAAGCAATATCATAATCCCAATTTTCAGATTTCAAATATGTACAGTTCTCCAGAAACGTCTCATAGGCACTCCAACTTGGGACACCCTGTATACTATTTTCAATATCCGTTAGTTATTATGTTCATCATTCAAATAAAAATTTCACCTGTGATTTGATTTTTCGTGCTAAAGTGAAAATAGCCCTAAAGTCACTTCTGAGAAAATACGGGGCATACAATTCTCTACATCATCGTGAAAAAAAAAATACAGGGTGTTCTATTTGAAAAAATCGAGAATAATAATTTGAAGTTCTTCATATTTGGCCATTAATAACACCCTATATACATCAAGTTGATCATTTAGAAATGATGAATAGGCAAATCTTTCAATTAAAAAAAAATTTCATCAAATTCGTATTACGATTGCTTCTGATAATCGGTAGAGGGCTTTTAGCGAACTACTGTTCCCTCAACTTTTTCGCTGATTCAGATATGTACAGTGGAAAAATATCTCTTATATTTTGCGTCATGATAAATATTGAAGGCCATTGCGGTTGTATATTAGGGTGATTCATTTCCCCAAAATTTTTTTTTTTTTCGGTGCTCATGCAAAATATTAATCTACACATAGAAAAAAAAATTCTCACCAAGTTTGAGCTCTTAATATTAATTTTAAGTACTTACAATTTAAATTTAAAATTTTACCATTTAAAATGCATGTAAAAAAATCTTTTTTTTTTCAAATTTTTAATGCTTACCCGGCTTTTGCAATATTGCAAATGGGTTTGATGGACCTTGTGAGGAATTTCATGCTCTTCAAAATTGCCTTAGAGTTTTTTTGTATAACTCGCTCCGGTTCACCAGTAGAAGTCGTCAAGTACAGTTTTTGATAAAAATATATTTTTTTCTAATTTTTTGAGCAAACCGCCAAAAGTAGGAAGAAAAAAGGACCGACTCATAAAATAAAAGTTATCCAACCAATATTCAATTAATTTACAGCCATTCTTATACCGGAAAATGTAAGAAATTGATCAATATTAACTCATAATGTTATTTGAATATTGGTTGGATAACTTTAATATTATGAGTCGGTATTTTTTTCTTCCTACTTTTGGCGGTTTGCTCAAAAAATTAAAAAAAAATATATTTTTATCAAAAACTGTACTTGACGACTTCTACTGTTGAACCGGAGCGAGTTATACAAAAAAACTCTAAGGCAATTTTGAAGAGCATGAAATTCCCCACAAGGTCCAACAAACCCATTTGCAATATTGTAAAAGCCGGGTAAGCATTAAAAATTTGAAAAAAAAAGATTTTTTTACATGCATTTTAAATGGTAAAACTTTAAATTTAAATTGTAAGTACTTAAAATTAATATTAAGAGCTCAAACTTGGTGAGAATTTTTTTTTCTATGTGTATATTAATATTTTGCATGAGCACCGAAAAAAAAAAAAATTTGGGGAAATGAATCACCCTATTGTATATTATGTATATATATATATATATAAATTCTAGGGAAAGTTTTCTTGGGTATTGTTGCACGTTGTGTTTGACTAGTAAAACAATATTTACTTTTTCATTTTATAATCCAACATATGTTTCGGCCTTGATTGGCCTTTTTCAAGGATGTATAATATAACAATCTAATACTAATATTTGACAAATTACAACTGTCAAAATTGAAAACAATGTCATGATTCAAAATATCAAAAAATTTTATCACTTCAAGATAGCGATAGCTGTGTAAGTGGATAAAATTAAGAAACTGGGATAAATATTTTCATTTTCTATCATTTTATTAAATTGAAATATATTTGTGCCAAGTTTTTGGTGTCAGTTTTATCGTTCATAGCTTCTTTCTCTTTTTTGATATGAATCATTTCTAATATATTTCGGGTTTTGCAATTTTTTTCTTTATCTAAAATATGAAAGTTTTCAAAATCCATTTTATGCCCTTCAATTTGTTCGTGTTTTTTAAGTGCTGTGGTATTTTTACAAAATTTATGGCCATTGATACGTTCTTTTATATATTGTGATGTTTGACCTATGTATACTTTAGGGCAGTTTATACAGTTAATTTGGTATATACAATTCGAAATTTTATTTTTTGGAATTTTTGATTTTAAATTTGAGTTTAAGAATTTCAAATTATTCACATTTTTATATGCTAAATTTATTCCATAATCTTTTAATGTTGTATTCAGTTTTTCTGATAGGTCTTGTATATATGGTAGAGATATGTATTTTAGAATTTTAGTTTCGCTTTTTTTAGTATTTTTTTTCTCTGTGTTATATAGGCTGAAAATTTTGTTTTTGAAAATTTTGTTTATTATTTTTAGAGGATAGTTATTTCTTATCAGCATATTTTTTGCTTTATTTATTGTTTGTTTTCTGAATTCTGGACTTGTGAGTTTTAGAGCTCTGTCAGCGATTCCTGATATCACACTTTTCTTATGAATCATTGGGACTGTAGCTTCAAAATTTAAATATCGTCCGCTCCAGGTAGGTTTTGTTTTCAATTTTGACAGTTGTAATTTGTCAAATATTAGTATTAGATTGTTATATTATACATCCTTGAAAAAGGCCAATCAAGGCCGAAACATATGTTGGATTATAAAATGAAAAAGTAAATATTGTTTTACTAGTCAAACACAACGTGCAACAATACCCAAGAAAACTTTCCCTAGAATTTATATAAAGAAGAAGCACAAGAAAACTCAAAAACTAATAATACATTTTACTTCCGGGTGAAAATGGAAGGTATAAACATCAATAATACATATAACAATCATGAAACATCAAAAAATATCAAGAAATTGGAGAAATTGAAAACTAAATTAATCAAGCAAAAAAACCGAAGAATATTTCTATTGCAATGCAAACATTATGAACTGATTCCAACATTCCTCAACTTAAATATTGAACATATTAAAATAACTGACCAAAGAAATGAAAAGAAATTCACCGAAAGTTTCAAGAGATTTCAATTCAAAACCATTAACCTCCTCATTAATGATACTTCAAAAAGTATCAAAAATCTAGAAAAAAACATAATTAATACAACAAATCAAATTCTGGAGAGAAATTTTGAAGAATGGGTGAATACATCATTAGAAAAACAAGACCGAAAAATAGAAGAAATATTCAACAACATCCGAACTAAACAAATAAATAAAATCAAAAGACTAAAAAACAGAATTGAAGTTAAAGATAAAGAAAAAGACTGGTTCGTAAACATTTCAGATACAACTATTCCTGAAAATATAGAAGAAGTTTTGAATTTAGGACCGAAATACTGTATCCCAATAGAAAAAAAGAATCTTCCCATACACCATATCATCGCAAATATAGAAACAGGAATTGACAATTTTGACAAAGATACTCAAACAGAAATACGTAATAAAGTAGTAAATAACATTACTAACTTCAAAAAAAGATCTACAAAACTTAATAAGAGCCAATTACAATTAAATAACAGAATCAAGAAAACAAAATCATTTCTCAAAAAACACCCTGAAATAACAGTTCTTAAACCAGATAAATCTAACAAAACAGTAGTAATGAATACATGTGACTATAATAAAAAAATTTTTGATATCCTAAACGATGAAACAACTTATAAAAAAATAAAACAAGATCCAACAAAGTTAATTCAAAATAAAAATAATGATCTAATAAAATCATGGAAAAAAGAAATATTTTACCTAAAAAACTTTGCAATGAATTAAAAATACATAACGCAAATCCACCCCAAATATACGGACTTCCAAAATTACATAAAAAAGAAATACCTCTTAGACCAATCATTAGTTGTATCCAAAGTCCTATTTATAAATTATCAAAATACATAGCTAATTGTTTAACCCCAATACTTGGAAAAAATAAATTTTATATAAAAGATTCATGGCAATTCAAAAAATTCATAGATAATGTATCATTAAAAAACAATGAAAAATTGTTCTCACTAGATGTTGTCAGCTTATACACAAATTTACCACTTGACGTAGCAAAAGACTTAATTATGAAGAAATGGAATGAAATAAAAATACATACAGACCTACCAAAAACAGAATTCATAAAAGCAATCGAACTATGTTTTTCATGCTCGTATTTTCAATTTAAAAACGAATTTTATTGTCAAATAAATGGATGTGGCATGGGAGTTCCGATTTCTGCAGTAATAGCACAACTTATTATGGAAGATTTAGAAGAAACTGTTATAAATAGATTAACATACAAAATACCATTTTTTAAACGTTTCGTAGATGATTGTCTCACAGCAGCACCTGAAGATAAAATATGTGAAATTATTAGCGATTTCAATAACTACCATCCAAAATTGAAATTCACCCATGAATTAGAAGAACAAAATAAAATCAATTTCTTGGACCTAACACTTATACGAACAAACACTAAAATAAAGACAATTTGGTATACAAAACCTACCTGGAGCGGACGATATTTAAATTTTGAAGCTACAGTCCCAATGATTCATAAGAAAAGTGTGATATCAGGAATCGCTGACAGAGCTCTAAAACTCACAAGTCCAGAATTCAGAAAACAAACAATAAATAAAGCAAAAAATATGCTGATAAGAAATAACTATCCTCTAAAAATAATAAACAAAATTTTCAAAAACAAAATTTTCAGCCTATATAACACAGAGAAAAAAAATACTAAAAAAAGCGAAACTAAAATTCTAAAATACATATCTCTACCATATATACAAGACCTATCAGAAAAACTGAATACAACATTAAAAGATTATGGAATAAATTTAGCATATAAAAATGTGAATAATTTGAAATTCTTAAACTCAAATTTAAAATCAAAAATTCCAAAAAATAAAATTTCGAATTGTATATACCAAATTAACTGTATAAACTGCCCTAAAGTATACATAGGTCAAACATCACAATATATAAAAGAACGTATCAATGGCCATAAATTTTGTAAAAATACCACAGCACTTAAAAAACACGAACAAATTGAAGGGCATAAAATGGATTTTGAAAACTTTCATATTTTAGATAAAGAAAAAAATTGCAAAACCCGAAATATATTAGAAATGATTCATATCAAAAAAGAGAAAGAAGCTATGAACGATAAAACTGACACCAAAAACTTGGCACAAATATATTTCAATTTAATAAAATGATAGAAAATGAAAATATTTATCCCAGTTTCTTAATTTTATCCACTTACACAGCTATCGCTATCTTGAAGTGATAAAATTTTTTGATATTTTGAATCATGACATTGTTTTCAATTTTGACAGTTGTAATTTGTCAAATATTAGTATTAGATTGTTATATTATACATCCTTGAAAAAGGCCAATCAAGGCCGAAACATATGTTGGATTATAAAATGAAAAAGTAAATATTGTTTTACTAGTCAAACACAACGTGCAACAATACCCAAGAAAACTTTCCCTAGAATTTATATAAAGAAGAAGCACAAGAAAACTCAAAAACTAATAATATATATATATATATATATATATATATATAAATGGAAAAGTATAACGGGTAATTCCGCAAAAGGAGCAGAGATAATCATTCTGCTGGTACCTGCCGACACGTGTTTCTGCTAGTTGGCTTCTTCAGGACAGGGCAACCAAGAAACCAAGAAAAGGTGGAAAGATAACTGAAAAACAGGCGACACCACAACAGGAGCGAGCAACCAATTTGTGCCTTCAGCTCTAGGACCTCCAATTCGGAGGTAAACTATGGCATCGGCACGAAGGAAGCATAAGCCACCTGTGCGATGCGACCCAAACCCGAGGATATGTAATAAGAAAATAGGATAACGCGGATAAGTTTATTAAAATGGAAAAGTATAACGGGTAATTCCGCAAAAGGAGCAGAGATAATCATTCTGCTGGTACCTGCCGACACGTGTTTCTGCTAGTTGGCTTCTTCAGGACAGGGCAACCAAGAAACCAAGAAAAGGTGGAAAGATAACTGAAAAACAGGCGACACCACAACAGGAGCGAGCAACCAATTTGTGCCTTCAGCTCTAGGACCTCCAATTCGGAGGTAAACTATGGCATCGGCACGAAGGAAGCATAAGCCACCTGTGCGATGCGACCCAAACCCGAGGATATGTAATAAGAAAATTCCACCTTTTCTTGGTTTCTTGGTTGCCCTGTCCTGAAGAAGCCAACTAGCAGAAACACGTGTCGGCAGGTACCAGCAGAATGATTATCTCTGCTCCTTTTGCGGAATTACCCGTTATACTTTTCCATTTTAATAAACTTATCCGCGTTATCCTATTTTCTTATTATATATATATATATATATATATATATATATATATATATATATATATATAGGGTGAGTCTTTGACCTCTGCATTGATTTTAACCAAAGAATCCTCTCATCAAATGAAACACTTATTTCATTTAATATTTTTCCAAATTCAGCTCAGGTAAAAAGATACAGGCTGTTGAAATTTTGAAAAATAATCAGTTTTTATTTTGTAGCTTTGACATCCTTTTTTCGTATAAAATGAATGTTGGCGTAAAGTTTCCTATAACTATGATACATATTTTCCAAATATTAGTTATTTTCTACTTCTACATGTTTTCTAGTTATGGACTCGTGGATTCATAAAACTAAAGAAATTAGCGTAAAGAAAGCATATAAAGTTTTTCATGAGTCATTTCAAGAATATTCCATCGTTTTAGAACATTATATTATTCTTCATCATTTCTCCTTAAACGCACCGTTTTCGAGATATTCTTCATTGAATGTTTTAAAATGGAAAACTCCAGAAATTTCACTACTTTCATGGATCCGTCCCTGAGCGTTGGAATCCCGAATCAAGCTGTAAACCACGTTACCATGCCTTATTCTCGTCCGCCAACAATGTCATAGATAATTTATATGCGGGAGTGTATTAGCACATTGTGAAATCTTTAAACGCTTGTAACTTTTTACCTGAGCCGAATCTGGAAAAATGGTAAATGAAAAAAGTGTTTCAGTTGATGAGAGGAATCTTTGGTTAAAATTAATGCAGTGGACAAAGACTCACCCATATGGGATGATCCATTAAATTAAATCACCCATTTGTTGAATATTTTTTTGGGTACACTCTCACTGTATATTAGAAAATAATTTCCTGAGAAGCAGATTTGAAAGTACACTATTGCAGGATCCTGCATGTCTCGAGTCACTGAAAAATATCAATTTACGACGTTAGTTCCACTTTGAATGCATATTCTAATTTTTGAATCGGATACATTTTCTTCTAGACCTCAAGAAGTCTGAGACCATTCGTTAAAAGAAATAAGTAGTTCCTGCAACCGAAGTTGTCCGCTTTCGTGTGAAAGGGGAATTTCTGTATTCCACTGTCCGTCGGACCATTAGCATAACGAAATAAGTTTTTCTTCATTCCCCGTAAATAAGGTTGGAAGTTACATTGCGAAATATAACGCGAAGTTTTGAAAGGGGAGCTCGGCATACAATGCTTCGAAATTGAATTAACTAAATTGCAGTTGATAGAAACGCTTGTTCCCGTACTATTCCATAGGTAATTTCCTAGAGCGTGTCGTTCATCCGAGGGCTTTATTATGCATGAAAATATCAATTTCCCTTTCTTCCCGAGGCGTCTGTTACGAACAAGTAGCGAAACTAACTGTTTTATGATTCATTATACAATTTCGGCGTGCCTGTTTCCCCGAACAGATAGTGCCTATCAATTTGCCCAAATTTCTACAGTATCTTTCGAATTTTTGGGCGAAAATTTTGTCAAACGTTTAATTTCGACTCACTGGTCGAACTTAATTTTGTCCGTCCGGCTGGCCGTCTGTCCGTAGGCAAGGTAACTGTCGAACAGCATGAGTTAGGGAGTTGAAATTTGCAGGGTAGGGTTGGAGTCTTAATACGTCGACTAAGTTCGTTAATGGTCAAAATCCGCCGTGTGGTTTCTGAGTTATAGCCATCTGAAATTTTGTTTTCCCAATAACTCGAAAAATACTGATCTGCTCGAATTAAAACTCGGTACTACTTGAAAAGTATCGAGGATCGTATGACCAGAGTATTAAAAAAATATATAAAAAAAAATTATCGCATAAACTAAATGGTTTCTCTCTGGATTTTCTCTCCCAAACTCTGAAAAATATCTATAAAAAATAAAAAAATTATTATTTTGTGAATCGCTCCTGCGAAACACAAGATATTTGTCAGAAGCAATCAATCGAACAATGTTGCCTGACAAACAGACAACTATGTCGTAACGTTTCGGAGTCTATATCAGACTCCTTTGTCAGACACTTGACGAAAATCTTCAGAATTATTTTTTGATGATAGCTATTCTGAAACTCGACTATTGTCACATTGGCAGTATTTGAAAATCATATTAACATAGTTTTTCTTTGCATAGAAATTTCCAAGTTCCAACTCATTTTTTAATAAATTCAGACAAATATGGTCGATACCAGTTGAGCAATTTGCAAAATTGCATTCTCTGTTCAACAAAATGCAATTTGACTCCTCAAGTTTCCTTTCAATGTAATCAGAATCTTTGTATTACTCCAATCCATCATGTGATCTCCTTGGATTGTACATACATGTTCTTCTGTTTTTTAACTTGTCCTTATGTTCCGACTTTCTTACTTCTAGTGGTCTTGATATTTCTTCTGTGTACGATTTACCACAAATACAAGGAATATTATATACACAGTTTTTTTAATTTTTGTTTTGAAGACGGTTCTTATATTGAACTTAAAACCGTATCTTTTAATTTTTTCAGAAAGACCACGAACATACGGGATCACATTCAACAGATCGTTTTGTTCTTCTTGTTGATTATTCTGTTATACCTACTTGATCAATTGTTATTTCATTAGAAGCTCTCCTATCTAACTTCATGATTGATATGTTTATGAATTGCCTCGGATATCGCTTATCTTCAAGAAATTTTTTGATGAAATCAATTTCATTATTTCGAAGTTCAAGAGCAAAACAAATTAGGTTAGCTCTATCGTAAAGTGTTTTAATAACACTTCTTTTCACACTAAGTTGATGGTTCGAATATAAATTTAAATATATGTATTTGTCTGCTTCCTGAAAACACTCTTTTCGTTTCGTTTCGTTCGTATCCTTTGATATTTACTTATACGTCTGGTATCGTAGAGCCTCCAAAACCTTATTTTACTGGTTTTGAACACGATCAGATCTATATTGTTGAAGATTTTGGGGAAATATAGTAAAATTATAGCCAATACAGTGGACCGGGTTTTTCCAGTTGATCAGCAAAATGTTTATACATCAACGAACACAGAACACAGTTTGGGGTGGAGGTTACTCCTTTTTTGAGTTATATTTTTCTCAACCCTTCATTACACCATAATTGTGGTCCACAAAATATTTTTTTCCATGATTATCCGAAATTACATTAAACTCATTGATTATAACAAAATTGATGCAAACAAGTAATATACATGAACATTCAAAGAACTTTCAAAGTCACTTATCATGTTTGATTTCTCCCATATCTAGAAGGAAAATATTATTCAAAAATCATTTATATCAAGAAAACATATATTTTTCAGGGATTTTCTGCATACCTATGTCCTTATAACACTGAAATAAAACTTTTCTGTTTATATCATATGTTTCCAGGATGCAAAGCTATCGATTTATTTTTTAATTCAGATTAGTGAATATATCGAAGAGAATTAATAGTGATTCAAATTTATAGCAACGAATAAATCGTTCGTCTACAGAAGTTCTAGAAAAAGCCATATTTTCTTCTGTGATAAAAAAACTATATAGCTGATTTTTTTTATTTTTTGACTCATCTGATCGATGCCATTTAGGTGCATACAAATTTTTATTCGCTTTCATTAATATGAGTCCCATGATATTTCGCATGAACCTGTCAGATCTCCATAGGATATCATATACAGGGTAAGCCTTTAAGTTGAACATTAATCTTAACCATAGATTCCTCTCAACAAATAAAACACTTTATTCCTTCACCATTTTTCCAGATTCGGCTCAGGTGTAAAGTTACATGCGTTTAAAGAATTCCACAATGTGCTAATGCACTCCTGCATATAAATTATCTACGATATTGATGTTCAACGAGAAAAGGGTACGGTAACGTGGTTTACAGCTTGATTCGGGATTCCACCGCTCCATAAAAGGAGTGAAATTCCTGGATTTTTTATTTTATTACATTCAATGAAGAATATCTGGAAAACGGTGTGAATGGAGAAATGATGAAGAACAATTCAATTTTCTAAAACGGTTGTATATTCTTGAGTGACTGAAGAAAAACTACTATTTTTTATGCTTATTCCATTTAGTTGTATGAATCCACGAGTCTGTAACTAGGAAATAGAAAAAAAAATTGATATTTGGAGAATATGTATCATAGTTATAGGAAACTTCACATCAACATTCATTTTATAGGACAAAAGCATGTCAAAAATAAAATAAAAACTGTTTTTTTTTTTTTCAAATCTCAACAGCCTGATGACAGGAATCTATGGTTGAAATTAATGTACAACTCATTGAATAAACCTGTATAGCAAACAAACAAACAGCCTGTATATGTCGACTTCCTGGAGCAGTGGGTCACATTATGACGAATACTCCATTAAAATGTATTTCGAAGTTTCCCGAATGATAAAAATAGTAAATATTGACAACCGAATATGTTTTAACTGCAGAAACATCGTGTTGTGTATATTTACTCGATAATTTGTGTATATTTACTCGATAATTGTGAATATCTGGAAGATTGTGGAATTTATTCACATAAATTCTAACACTATTGCGATTTTCTCCTTTCTCTGAATTCTTTCTCACGCCTGTCTGATCTGTTGACAAGGGGGATTTGTGACATTGAAATATTTTAAGCAAAGCACGTATTTCGAATATTCGTGAATATTCTGTTACATATTTTCCATTCGACCTCCATTAGCGGAATCTTATATTTCCTAGAAAATGTTCTGAAGTGTGTAGTTTAGGGCAACAGGTCTCAGCATTCCCCAACACGAATGGAAGTTTTAGTACAGAAAAATGTTTTATTCCATATCGAAAAATTCCTGTTTAAAGTTGCAGAACGTCGGAATACCTCAGTCCACAATAGAGTGAAATAATTGCTTGTGATTTTTCGCAAACAACGTGAAATGAAAGCAAAACCAATATTGAATTATACGGAGTGTGACATTCACAATTAATGGTTTATTATTTCCATAAATAAAAATTCAGAATTGATTCAGGAATGCTGTGGTGTATACATGTTTCGCCTGAGGTTCAAAAACAACGAAAAAGTTATTTTCATCACGTTAAATCAGCTGCACTCTCGATTATTCAAGCGTATATAAAGAAAGGAAACTTTTTAACATCTTTCAAAATTGTTTTGCTCTGTTTCACTGTAGTACTTCCAGATGTGCCGGAAGCACATTTCTACTTTGCTGTAAATGAAACATCTTGTATATTTATGAATTTTTGGAATCTCCATTGAATTTCACGACGTTCGTATCTGAAACATTCTGTACCAATATTCATTTGTAACCACCATATAGTTATGTAGTTTCCAGGAAAATCATATCTTCTCTTATGATAAAAAATCTGTAGGATGATTTTCCAGGTATCACATTCAATCGATGCTTTATATGTACACTAGCTGACCTGGCGAACTCTGTGCTGCTTTAGAGGCAATAAATAAGCAGATTTTAGATTTTTTTTATATACCTTTGTCATAAAATATAGATAATGGATATTGAGTCACCCTTACAATACAATCCCTTTTTGTCCCAATAATAGAACGTTAATTGGACGTAGTTAAGCAAAAAGAATACAACCCACAAATCGTAGTTCTGAATAATTTCAACTTGAATTATATAAGTATCGACACTATTTTGTTATCTAATTTTATTGGTACAATATATCCAACCCTCTAGAGACTGTTCAACCATTTATAGTATGTATATTTAAGTATATTTTTCATGGAAGTCATTCGAATTACTTCAATGTTTTACACAATTAAAAATCCAAGTTAGCTCAAATGTGAGATAGCATTATAGCAAATATATTCAAACTGAGCAGGGATTTCATTGGGACGTTTTCTGAAAATGGTCAAAAATTTGATTTTACAGCAGATCGTATATAAAACTAATTTTTGACAATTTGTGGGTTGGACGTTTTCTGCTTAACTACGTCCAATTAATCATATATCAATTTGCAACATTCGAAGATAATCGATGCCGTATCTGCGGTCGCGTAAGGTCCCTATTCAAATACATTATGAGAATCCATCTGAGGTACCTGTTAAGTTAATGCTTTGTTTGTGGCACAAATCACTTCAATCGCGTACAATTGTGCCGAGAGAAAAAGAACACCTCGAAAGTTTATTTTAGCATGACACACATGACTAAAATTGTACGATTATGGCAGGGAAAACAGCAAGTTGTAATTGACGTTAAAAGAAAAACACCCTGTTTGAATATCTCGGACAAAAAAGTATCCTATGTCCGACACCTGGTCCTAAGCTACCTTCCCACCAATTTTCAGCCAAATCGGTACAGCCGTTCTTGAGTTATAAATAGTGTAACTAACACGACTTTCTAGTATACATATATATTTAAATGTTAGCAAACCTATCATAGACAAGGTGAGGCAAAAGTTATGGAGTTTGGATAGGGGGTGAAATTTTAAGATGAAAAGTCCTTGGACGTTTTTGCACCTGGCTCACAGATAATTAGATATTAATCAAATAATTACAAACATTTATTACATGAAATTTCATCATAAGAAATCTTATGAAAAATCTAATTAAATGAATTTTTTTTTCAAAATTCTTCAGTGCTTGAAAAACTATACCCGATTTGAAACACAAACAAACTGGCTCTACGCTAGTAGTGGGGAGATCTCGCGTATCTCTGCTGCGGCTGAGTTCATTCCTCACCATTTCTTATTCCGTGCTTCTCTAATTAGTTTTTTTATTTGATTAATATCTAATTAGCGGTGAGTCTGGTGAAAAAATGTCCGAGGACTTTTCATCTTAGAATTTCATCCCCTATCCACCCTTTCAAGAAACTAACTAATTTTGACTCGCCTTGTATTTTCTAAGATATAATAATAATACTCGTATTTATACATTCTTCTGAATTTCGAGCATTAAATTTTGTGCATATAACAATAAAGTATGTGTATGAAAAGTAATGTGATTTGGAAAAACAGAAATTGTTTACAAAATAAACTGAAATATTAAATATTGGAGGGCATGTGTTTCCGCAATATCGATTCTTTTTTGGAGAGGTTTCTCCATGGTACCCGAATCTCAACTATCCATTGAGACAGTTTTCAGTACAAATTAACAGAAAATCTGCCATTTTACTCAAATCTATTGTTCCTCCATTGTAAAATGAGACGTCCTCTATCATAAAAGAATTTTTTTCAGTCTCGTTCTCATTGAAACTTCGACCTGACCCTGGATTTTAACTGAATGAATATTTCCGAAAGAGTTTCCGCTCTAAATGGCCGAATCAAGTTAGCGCTTGTCCAGTCATTTGAATTCTAAAACCAGATAGGAATATAAATGACTTCATCCTTAATTGCCCCCCATAATTTTGATTTGATAACAGGGAAGAATTTCAAATTATATCGCTAGCGGGTTAGTCATTTTGAATTCATGAAAGCTCTGTGAAGTTTCTTCTTTCCGCGACTTTGAAGTTCGCTATCATTTTAAAAGGATTATGTTGAACTTATTAGGACCATAGGGGTTTCGAATTCAGTTAAGCTTTATTATTTCCAAATTATGAGGCCGGGTTCATATGGAGTCATGTACTAATCAAAACTCGACGACTAGATGCACTTCACCATCACGCTTATTCCGTCGTTAGATCAATTTAATACGGAGTATTATTCAAATTATTAAGAATTTCTTTTTTTCTTTCAGATGGGGTAGTACTAGTAGATCCTGACTATGTTAAAGATAGGAAAGTATTTGGTCATGTTCTTGCTGCATTCAGATATGGAAGAGAGGATCTAGACGTTCTTGGTTTAACATTTAGGAAGGATCTTTATTTAGCGGCCGAGCAGATATATCCCCCAAAGAATTCTACCACAAAAAGAACCCCAACTAGATTACAGGTGAGGGCATTATTTGTGAACGATAATTTCAGGAATTTTCGTAGTTAATGCAACAGTCCATAAAATTGTAAAATGTTCGCTTCCATCCCAGGTAGCACAGAGAGCTCTCAGAGATAGCAACTTCTTGCCGGGAGAATATGAGGACTTTTGTTGTCTCTCTGGGAGGTTGAAGAGAGCTCTATTTCTCGACCAAATGGATGGCCTGGGATAAGCTCAGCTTCGTCAGCAAAGCCGAATATGCTAATTCTGATGCCAGGCAAAGCATCAAGAGGACATGGCTGGCTGTTTCGTCCTACATGTCACATCTGCATTGAGAGAAGTCCCGATATCTCTTCATCGCCTTCAAGTGCTTCCTCAGATTACAGTGACCGGTAAGGAGACCAACCACATTTCTGAGTGATGTTCTGCTCAACCGTTTCAAGCTTATCGGTAGCAGTTTATATGGTCCTGCCACCATCCAGGTTGAGAGATGATGTCTCTGAAGCCATTCTTCAATATCTGGCCGGACGTTCATGAAAGAGAGTCCACAAGCTGGTTCAGAGCCTTTTAGAGGAGATGCCGCTCCCGCCTTGGCAAGGATATCTGCCTCCTCATTACCCCTTATTCCCTGGTCCAAGATAAGTTTAG
The DNA here is from genome assembly GCA_937662695.2 of Halyzia sedecimguttata. Lineage (NCBI taxonomy): Eukaryota > Metazoa > Arthropoda > Insecta > Coleoptera > Coccinellidae > Halyzia > Halyzia sedecimguttata. The sequence goes on from OW569420.2 coordinate 8,431,261, forward strand.
AGTTCATTTTATAGGACTGTAAACATCTCATGGCGGCCTGGCTATCTGAGAGAATATATATTGGCGGATTAGAGATGCTCCTTATAGTATTCTCTCTACACATAACGCAATTGCTTTAATTTCTGCCTGAAATACTGTGGCGTGCGACCTTAGGCTTTGCTTCAAAGCTTTCCTAGGTCTCACTACATATATTCCAGTGCCGAGACCCACAGCTGACACAGAGCCATCTGGAAACCAGAGTAAGCCCCCACTCAGCCTCGAAATCTCGTTGACTTTCTTCTCCCTGCCCTCGTTGGAGGTATGGAATGATTTATCAAATCGGTGTACAGGAGTCATTCGAACCGTTGACATCCGAAGATGATCGCCGTCTATAACCTCTGTTATTCTAGCATGTCCGAGTTGAGACACTATACTGTTCGACTGCCTGTAGTCTTGCCGATCTCAAGTAGGTGAAATGGTGGATGGTTTTAGATAGCATCAACTATAGCTGCGGAGTTTATTGCCCCGCCCCAATAAGCATAGCTGGACGTAGCGGACTAGCAAGTTTTTTCCTGCTGTCGCTTGTCCAACTTCAGGCCACCACGTCTCTACCCCATACGTCAGTGCAGGTCTAACGACAGCAGTGTATTTGCAGAGATTTTCCTTGGGTTTTAAACCCCAAGCCTAAGCGAGAGCGCGTCGAACCATCATCTGGGATATTCAAGCTCTTTTCAGTACTTTGTACAGATGGGAATTCCACTTCAGTTTGGCATCCAGGGTTAAGCCCAGATACGTTACTTTTCCAGCCATCTGAATTTCATCAAAAAGTTGAAAGAGTTCGCTATGAGACCCCAAGATTCTCTTTTTGGTGAACTGGTGAAGTACAGTGTTTTGGGGATTTGCCCGAAGCTTCTCCCGTTGACACTATAATTAGACGAATTGGAAGGGAGACTGCATGAGGTCCTCACATATATTCGTGTTTTTCTATTGGACCATTATAACAAGGTGATCAGCGTATTCTTGGGCATAGAAGCCCTACTGATTCAGACCCACTGTGGAATCATCCACTACAAGGCTCCACAGGGGAAGAGACAGAATAACCCCTGGTGGCAACCACTCCAACGGTATCCCCAAAAAGCTCCCTGAATAATTCCACCTCTTAGTATGGATCCTATCCATGCTCCAATGCTATAGGTGTGATTCTCTCGAGACTCGAATGTAGTATTATCAAACTCTCCTTCAATGTCTAGGAATGCTCATAGAGCTATGTCTTTTCCTTCAAGAAACTATAATAGGATTTTCCGTTATTGTTAAATACAATGTATGTGTTGTCTGCTTGGTGTCATCCTGTAATCCTGAAAAAATATTGTCTTCAGGAGCGACTGGTGAAGAAACTGGGACCCAATGCGTTTCCGTTCTACTTCGAATTGCCTCCACATTGTCCTGCGTCGGTTACTCTACAGCCAGCGCCGGGTGATACTGGTAAACCATGCGGGGTGGACTACGAACTGAAGGCATTCGTCGGCGAAAGCCAGGATGACAAACCACATAAAAGAAATTCTGTCAGGTAAGTGGCCTTCATTTATATTGCTTTGTGTGGGAAAGACCTTTGTGTGCCAGGAAATCAGCACTTCAATATTCTGGTCAACAGATAACAGGAATGAACTTCATCGCCGAACAAAATTTCCCATTGAGACATTGGTCATTTTTAGCGAGTAACCATTTATTACCTGATTAAGGGTTGGTCATAGCCCTCCGTAACCTTTGTCAAAGCCCCATTATGTCAAATTAATGTCAATCGATCAGCTGATATACAGGTTATAGAAATGTTCGCCTAAACTATTTTTTTTACTTATAGTCACACGTAAATAATAATACTGAAGAATCTGAACAAACAAACAATAAGCCTTAACGCAATTTTTGATAAGATGGTTTCGTGAATCCAATACAATAATTGCATCAAAAAGTTTTATGGAACATTTTGATGATACACCCAAAAATTAACGGAAAAGTTGTACAGGGTTATTCACTATTAATTACCCACCCCTTACCATCTTTATTATTGCCTACAGAAAAAAAAAATTAAATATAAAAGATTTGTGCTTGTGACTAAATTTTGATAAAATGCTATCAAAAACCCAGTGGCGTGCGGATTTCAGGAGATACAAATTTTTCAATATTTTTTTTTCAGATGGCTGTATATTATTGAATTTTTGGAATTTTCTTTTTTTTCCTGATTTCAAAAATATTCCATATGTTACCCCTATCTTATAACGTTTTTGAGTTATTAGAGGTGAGGGAGAAAAATATTAATAAATAGAAAACAAAAAATTCATTTAGGAAATTTAAATAACATGATAAGTCATAAAAGATGTTCAATATGCCCACCATTATTGTCAATGCATGATTGATAAGTCTTCTTATATTTATAGGTGCAATGGAAATTGCTTCATTATTTCAAGTCGAATCGTGTCTTTAACTAATTGAGTATTATTATTATTGTTATTAACAAAGTCTTTTAGAAAAATCCATAGGGGTCAAGTGCATGAACATTACCATAAAAAAACTATAGTTTCATCTTATGTTTATTATTAAGTTATTAGTTATGTTAAGACTAAGTTACGTCGTGCATGAATTCACCAATAATCGACGTCTAATAACTCGAAAACGGTATAAGATAGGGGTAACATATGGTATATTTTTGAAATCAAGAAAAAAAGACCGTTCCAAAAATTCAATAATATACATTTGAAAAAAAAAATTAAAAAATTGTTTCCCCTGAAATCTGCACGCCTCTGTATTTTTGATAGCATTTTATCAAAATTTAGTCATAAGCCCACAACTTTTACCTTTAACTTTTTTCCTGTAGGTAATAATAACGATGATAAAAGGGGTGGGTAATTTATAGTGATGAATAACCCTGTACCACGGTGGTCATCACGCTGTAGGCTTGGAAAGTCAAACTGTGATTTATTTTATTGTGTATGGGCAGTATGGGCACTCTAGACACCTTCACAAGTATAGCAAAAAGATTTAAATTTTGTGAGGCCACAGTTATGAAAATGATGAACATATTTTTTTAATTTATGCTAAAATTAAAAGCCGAGTTAATCAAATTTTCTTCGAGAGATGACTTGGAACTCGTCTCTCAGAGGTTTTCCATAATATCCAGATATACCAAAATGAATAAAAGATTAATGAATCAAAGCTATATCATGTTCGAATTTAATCTGTTTTTTATTTGTTATGTTATTATTCAAAATTGTGAATCAGAAATATAATAATAATAATTTATATTTGTTTGATAATCTTTCGAACTTTCGAACGGAAAAAGATTGCGACTTGCACTTTTCAGAGTAGGTTATGCATCCGAAGGCGACGGTTAAGTAGGTTAATGGGTAAATGGTTTCGGAGTTACTGAAATGTTGTTATTTTCGGATTGAATTGGAACCTGGTAATTAGTTGTAGAATGCCGACGCGCCAATTTTCTCAATATTTCGTGGGTATCGTATCATTGGAAATAAAAAAAAAATATTTCTTCAAGAGAAAATAAAAAATTTTCTTCGAAAAATTTTATATTTCAGGAATTACTCGGCAGATTCTGCTGAAATTGCGTACAAACCTTCAAGCCGGGTTTTATTCTTCCAGTATAGTCAAAAATACAGATTCGATCAAACTGAAATCTATAGTACTCGGTTGAATAAATAAATCCAGATTATAAGAATAAATTAATAATAATCATTCCTAATAACCACTTATGAACACGTGGTGGGTAATGATTATCATTTGTTACCAGGTTATAATTGGTGACTCGCCTAAAAATGACTATTATTTCGACTGCTCAATCGGCCATTCGGCAAAAATCCGGTGGCAATGCAATTCATGAAGACCGTTCGTTAGAATATTCCAAAGAAAAACTCGAGATAAACACTCGAAATTTTATAGTTACGCTTTGTTAGGAGAGATACAGTTTTGGAAAAAATTTCAGATTCGTTCGACTTCTGGTTTCGCCGATACCAACATTCGTTTTTCGAATTTTTTAAATGTAATACCCAGTTTTTCATTGATAATCAGATTACCCATTGAATTCTACATTGTTTGCATGTGTCACTTACATATTATTTGTGTGTAATCTGAAAAAGCCCTTAAAATTTTCTCAAATAGGGCTTTCATTTTTGCATGAAAATTCCTAATTTTCTAGCTTCTATCAGAAAACGTACCAATGCTTCTCCTTCGTTAATTAAAATTCCATTGAACATACAGGGTGTTTCTATTGTCTCAATGTCAGTCACGACAAAAATCCCAAAACGAATTTCTTTTAAATGAGGAACCATTTTTTTTATTGCTGAGCTGGAATCTACGTTAAAAAATAGTGTATAAGTGTAATACATACTACTGCTTTAAAATGTTTATTTCCGAAGATATAGGGAAAAATCTCGTGGTCTGGTTCTCGTTTACATTATTGAAGTTTGATCCATTCTTCAGAAGTCATGGTGAAAAAAAAAACAGGTATTTAATAATTTATATTATGTTTTCAATCTTACCTTCTAAATCTAAATCTTTCAAAGCGAAAGTGAAGGATTATGTTCATTCGAATGGTTGGACATTCTTAAATATTTTTAAGTAAAGTTTCCATATGAGCGCTAGCATTTGATGGGTGTTCCTTTTTATTTTATTTTTTAGTTTATTTTTTTTTCTGGTCTCGATTCTTCTCCGCAGTTTTTTGATATAGAACTGGATACTACTCTGTCTGACGATTTTTATTTTCGGTTGCTTTGTGATTGCCGAAAGGGTTTCAATTTATGTTAAGATTGCGCTAACAGCGATTTACATAAGTATTTTAGATCTTGGAAGTTTGTCACACACAAACTACAAGTTTAGGTGACAAACTTATTTACTATTAAATAAACAAAAATATTAGAACTGTTATATGAATTTGTCCTTGATTTAGTTACTGTGCAGAAATTGTATTGAGGAAAATGAATTTTTAATGTATTATCTAATTTGTAACATTCAGTACCTGGAATAAATATCTTTGTTTGTATCTATATGGCCACCGTTTTTTTCCCGCCATTGGATTGCATTATACCTTACGCATTTCGGCAGAAATAATACGCTAAAACATAGGTATTATTTTTCGATCTCAAAAAATTCTCTCAACATACTGGATATCCACTTTATCTTTCAAGTGTATTTTTACAATTTTTGGTCAAAATTGTTCAATAGTTACTATCGTTAAGAAACTAAGAATTATTTTCGCCATGGAACGTTATTCCAATGATATTATCTTCGATTTATTTGTGATGTATGGTGAAAACGGCAGAGTACTCGGAAGAACATTTATTTATTTATTTATTTATTTATTTATTTATTTAGAACTACACCACTCAAACAGCCTTAGCCAATTATAGAGTGGGAAAAATACAAAAGAAATGTATACGTACTAGATATATAAAAATAAACACCAAATAACAAAAAATATTCCAGAACATAGGAAATGATGCAACTCTGCGAGCAAACAAACCAAAAAAACTCGTTGTAGAGAAAAAATAAAAAGCTCACTCACAAAGCCACACCAAAAGCCTACATCCAAACAGCAGTCAGAGAATAGCCCGTCTGATCTCACCTGGCCCGCATGCAAATATGTCAATGACTTCATGAAAAATCTCGAAATCACCACAAATTCTATGAATTGGAGAAAAGGCAAGTACATTAGTACGGGCCAGAGGTGGATAAAAAACATTCATATCTCGACTGGGTAATCTTGGAACGTGCAAATTTATGAGGGAAAGTAGAAAGGAACAATCAATTGAATAGCTAAGCAATTTATATAAAAACATAGTTCCCAGATATTTCCTTCGAGTTTTCAGTAGTGGCACATTAAATCTAGTATTAAGCAACTCATGTGATATACCTCGTTCCGGATAAACTCCATCAAAACAAAACCATAAATATTTTAGAAAACGTCTCTGCACCGATTCAATAATTTTTATATAAGACGCGTATCCTGGATTCCAAACTACGCTGGCATATTCTAGTTTTGACCGTACTAAGGTATTGTACAAGATCATTGTTGTTTCAGTTTGAGAAAGCCATTTGGAATTTCTAATAACAAAACCTAAGGTTTTGTAAGAACTGGAAACAATGTTATTTACGTGTGCAGCAAAGGTTAATTTTTCATCAAAAGTCACACCCAAATCCCTAAACTCAGTGCATCTGTTGACTTTATTATCATTTATGTTATAATCGAAATAAATTAAGTTCTTCTTACGAGCAAAAGACATTATGTTGCACTTAGAAAAATTCAGTGTTAAAAGATTTTTTTCACACCACTGACTCAACTTTGAGATATCTTCTTGAAGAATATAGCAATCACTTGCTGTTGTAATCTTACTAAATAATTTACAGTCATCTGCATAAAGAAGAACATTACATTTCATATTGCAACAAATGTCATTCACAAAAATATTGAACAACAGCGGGCCCAAGACAGATCCCTGCGGAACTCCCGACGTTGCAACAAATTTCGACGACTTAAATCCATTATACTGAACAAACAGCTGCCTTGACGACAGGTAAGATAAGAAAAAGGTAACAAAATTGTTTGATAGTCCAAAGAGACTAAGCTTTTGAAGAAGGATGCCATGATCAAGCCTGTCAAAGGCTTTAGAGAAATCAGTATATATTACGTCTACTTGGGAGGACTGATCAAAACTGTTGGCAATATATTGTGTGAAGCAAGTAAGGTTAGTAGCTGTTGATCTACCGCAAATAAAGCCATGTTGGTCATTTACTATGACCGAGCATGCCGAGCATTCAATGCAAAATATCCACATCTACCCCAAATGACGAAACGAACATTTTATAGATTGAAGAGAAATTTTCTGGATCATGGAAACGTAGTGAGGCCTTATGTAAAAGCAAAACCATTTTCTGAAAATGGAGATAATGAAATTGATACTCCAGGATATTTCCACGCTTATCCACGTATGTCCATCAGATCGGCTTCTGCTGATTTAGGAATTTCTTACGCTTCCATACAGAGAATTCTTTGTAGCCACAAACTACATCCATTGAAATTTATTAGACTACACAAATTACAAACAGGAGTTCGCAGAATTGCCTTTAGTGAAGGATTTCTAATGAGGCTCCAAGAGAATCCTGATTTCTTACGGAAAATCATCTGGACAGACGAGGCAAACTTTTGTCAACAGGGAATTTTCAACAGAAGTAATCAGCATTTTTGGGCATAAGAGAATCCTCGAGCAGCAATAGAGGTTGAGAACCAATTTCAATTCACAATTAATGTGTTCTGTTTATTAATGGACTATCAGGCTCATCATTACATGTACGATGAAAACTTGAATAGTGTAACTTTTTTGAGACTTTTAAGCGAAGCATTGGAAACATTTCTTGATGATTTGCCAATCTATTGTTTTGATAATCGTTGGTTTCAAATGGATGGAGCGCCACCTCATTCCAGTATATAGAAGTAGATGCCGAGCTAACAGATTTATTCGAAGATCGTTGGTGGGGAAATAGAGGTCCTTTTCTTTGGCCTGCTCGATCACCGGATCCCACTCCTATAGATTTTTATTTATGCGGGTCGGATCAAGGAATGAGTTTATAATGATCATATTATGAATTACCAGGATCTGAAAATCAAAATTGTTGCGGCTTTCGATAGCTAGGACCCTACCGATATTCGTAGAGCAACACAATCCGTTAGAGAACGTCTTTTGAAATGTCTCGATGAAAACGGTGAACATATCGAACATTTGTAATTAAAAATTTATCATTATACAATTGGTTTTTTTCGCCCTTACTCTTTGAGGAAAGGAAATAGTGAAATCCTGATAAGAAAATTGGACTTTACCGAATATTTCGGGAAATAAGCATTTTAGAAAAGTAGTATGTATTACACTTATACACTCTTTTTTAGCGTAGATTCTAGCTGAGCAATAAAAAAATGGTTTCTCATTTGAAAAAATTAGTTTTGAGGTTTTTGTCGTGACTGAATTTGATATTGAAATAGAAACACCCTGTATGTTCAATGGAATTTTTAATTAACGAAGGAGAAGTATTGGTATGTCTTTTGATAGAAGCTAGAAAAATGGAATGAAGCCCTTTTGAGAAAATCTTGAGGGTTTTTTTCAGATTTCACACGAATTTTCTGAGAATAATATGTAAGTGACACATTAACAAAATGTAGAATTCAATGGGTAATCTGATTATCAATGAAAAAACTGTATATTTAATAAAACGAAAATTGGTATCAATTCAAGAGTGTATCTCGTGTTTCTTTGAAATTTTCCAACGAAGGCCCTTCGTGAATCACCATGTACAGTAGGGTGGGTCAAAAAAATCAGTTTTTTTTACAAGTGACACGGAAAAATGGGTTGCTAGACACCTTAAAAAAATTCTCACCTAGCATAAGCTCTGAATTTTAATAGGAAGATCCTCCGCATCGCAGTTTTGTATTTTTTTCTCAGTCCAATAGAAAAAAAATCATACCTCATCATTAATTGATTGAACAGAAAAATATTCCAACAGAATTTTTTTGGAAATTAAATGCCCTACAAAAAAGGTGTCTTACATTTTTTCCGTGTACCTCACCTTTTGAAAGATATTAAGGATTTAATTTTGATTATTTTAAGACAAATTTCATTTTTGTTTATGAATTTTATAACTCGACAATAAATGACTTATACAAAATCCGCAATACAAATTTTTGTTGGAAATTAACTGCTCAATAAAAATGGTCTCTTATGTTTTGGCGATGCAATTGACCGTTCAAAAGATATTCATCATCAAACTTTCATGTGTACGGATTTTAAAAGTTTTTGATTAGATATTCGAAAAATTTCAACAATTTGATCAGCTGCATTTTTGGCACTTTGTTTGATAGAACATTTCAAAACATTGAGCTGATCAAAAAAAACACTCATAACCTCTTTCACTGTTGGTAACTTACGTTCTGAAATTTTTTGCACAGGTTTTCCGATCAAATGAATTTCCTTATCCATATTTTCGATAAATATCAAGTTAATTCACGTAGTAACAGCAATATTTGTAAATAATTAATCGTTCGATCACATATACGAGATCATAAATTTTGGAAACAAAAATGCTGTAGAAATAAATGTATACAAACCAACGACAACATAACGATAAAGGAAAAAGTAGGTAGCGCTAGTTCACAATTCATACAGATGAAATGAAATACAAAACAAAAATTCTTTAGAGGAGAAATTTTCCCAAGGATCGTGATTTCTAATGATTAAAAATAAAATATTTAGAATAATAGAAGAAAAATTTTGATAATTTTGAAAATATAACTCAAATAATACTTATATTAATGACAAGAAATGAAATTCATATCAAATTTAACAATTAAATTGAAATTTTTCGAATATCTAATCAAAAACTTTTAAAATCCGTACACATGAAAGTTTGATGATGAATATCTTTTGAACGGTTAATTGCATCGCCAAAACATAAGAAACCATTTTTATAGAGCAGTTAATTTCCAACAAAAATTTGTATTGCGCATTTTGTAACGTCATTTATTGTCGAGTTATAAAATTCATAAACAAAAATGAAATTTGTCTTAAAACAATCAAAAGTAAATCCTTAATATCTTTCAAATGGTGAGGTTTACGGAAAAATATTAGATACCTTTTTTGTAGGGCATTAAATTTCCTAAAAAAATATCTTGGAACATTTTTCTGTTCAATCGATAAATGATGAGGTTTGAATTTTTTTCTATTGGACTGAGAAAAAAAATTGGTTCAAGCCCTGTGGACAGGAGCAATTGGGCGCATGTTCATCTTCCTTGTGGCCCGTACTGACCAGTAAAGAAAAAAAGCAGTATCATGTTGAATACCTTAATATTATTGATTATTATATAATAATCGATGAAAATACTGAGAGAGACCCAGGAAATTTGACACATTTTGTCTTATATCTCCAGAAATTGAAATCGTATAGAGTCAAAATTTTGCACAATGTTGCAAAATACTACAATTGACGTTAGTACAAGTTTTTGTTGCAATCTGATGAATAGTTCACGAAAAAAAATTTTTTTTTTCGAAAAAATTAAAAGAAATATTTTTTTAAAAATTACCAACATTTCGATCATAACAGAATTTTGCCAAAAGTTGCGCGTCTATATCCTCGAACTGACTACCAAGTTTCGATTCAACATCTTCTTTAGTTCCTGAAATATCAGGGAAATAACCTCAAAATTTGAAATGTCTATAACTTCTAAACCGTCCGGCCGATTTTGCCCGTAAACGAACTTAACCGTCGCATTTTGATCAGAAACCTACCCTGAAAGTTTGAAGTCGATAGGACCTTCGGTGCTCCTGTTATCGTGCCTACGGCCGGAAGGCCGGCCTACCGGCCGGTCGGCCGGACGGCACCCAAAAATCTGACACCGGATTCGTGATCAGGGAGTCCGAATTAGTCTATTAGCCAATTTTCAGCTCGAAATTCGAAAATTACAGACATTTGGACGAAATGATAGGACGATGTTCCTCTAGAACATGCGCCCAAAAATACAAAACTGCAATGCGGAGGATCTTCCTATTAAAATTAAGAGCCTATGCTTGGTGAGAATTTTTTTAAGGTGTCTAGCAACCCATTTTTCCGTGTCACTTGTAAATAAAAATAATCGATTTTTTTGACCCACCCTAATGTACAGCTCAATTCTTAGTTTCATAAATCCGATATGTACAACAGTCGAAGCTGGCCGGTTTGACTATTCCATTTCCTTTGGAATCATTTTGCTCTTTTGTACGCTGTTGAACGATATGACTCAACTCGGGAAATACCTGTAAAAAGAACTTTCCTGACTGGTGAAACTCAATAATTTACAGGTTAGCAATACGTAAAATAATGTATGCGCCGAGCAAGCAGGGAGAACAGCCGTCCGTGGAAGTTAGCAAGGAATTTATGATGAGTCCTAATAAGCTGCATTTAGAAGCTTCCCTGGACAAGGAACTGTATCATCACGGTGAAAACATCGCGGTCAATGTGCACATAGCGAACAATTCGAATAGATCCGTCAAGAAGATCAAGGTTTCCGTTCGACAATTCGCTGACATATGCTTATTCTCTACAGCACAATACAAGTGTACTGTGGCGGAAATTGAGAGCGAGTAAGTACATTTTTGGTATTGATTTCAGTTTCAATTTGCAGTGGGACTAAGTGACATATTAATGAAGACACCCAGCAGAGTTAACTGTACTTATACACCATGTGTTCCGGGGTAAACGAGAACTCAAAATGAGAAAAAAAGATTCGTTTTTGTCACAATTCACGTAATTCTGCTTCAGACTATGCAGCAATCTGCGCGGTCAGGAAACATTTCCAACGGTTGTTTAAGGTTGTCCCGTATGTGCACTAAAAATTGTTCCTGTATATTGTTGTAGGGGGTAACGTTGCACTGCGACCTTAAGGTCTATTGTGCCCCCCCTTCAGAGCCGTCAATTCATTACCATCTACAGCTCGCCTTCCAGTTCCAGAGTTCTGATGAACTCCAGTATCTGGGATGTCTTCAAGGAGGCTAGGTCTTCGCTCCTGCAGATTTCTTGCCCAAAGCATTCCTTGCGTTGGTTTGAGATGGCGAGGTATTCCATTGTCAGGTGATCAGGAGTTTCATCCTCCTCCCAACAGAATCTGCAAGCGTTAGTTTCTGCTAGCCCTAATCTCATAATATGCTTCCTGAGGCCGCAGTGCCCTGTGAGGAAGCCAGTGCAGCTTGTTCTTACTGAGGTCCAAGTATTTCTTGGATCTGACAGTATCAAAGTTCCGGAGGAATTCCTTGGAGTGATGCATTCCGGGGAGGTATCACCAGAAAGTACCTCCCTCAAGTTTATTCTTTCGTCCGGAATTCACTTTCGTAGGTGTGGCTACCAACCTCACAATAAGGTTCCGGGCCAATAAAGGGGGTTTGTGCTCCTTTCTTGGCAAGTGTGTTGGTCTCCTCATTTCCTATGTTTTTGAGCGTGACCAGGAACCCAGACCAACGAGACCCTGTAGTTCTTGCCTACTTCATTGAGTTTTCTTCGGCACTCCCATATTGGCTTGGATTCGATAACACGGGAGCTCAGAGCTTTAATAGCAGCTTGACTGTCAGAGTGGATTGCTATATCACTTCTCTGATTATTTCTTTTTAGGTTCATTTCCACGTATCCTTCTATTACAAGGACATCTGCCTGAAATATGCTCGGATAGGAGCCTAGTGAGCATTTGGTGCCTGGCCCATATACTCCTGCGCCAGCTCCTGTAGTGGTTTTTGAACCATCTGTGTACCATTTCTTTTAAGAACTTGGGTGGTGAATTCCCTGTCCCAATCTTTTTTCATACCAAGCATCGTAGTCAAGTTCTTTTCGATACTTACATTCTTGATCATTTCGTCACTAGGACGATTGGCTGATGAAAAATTGTTCTCTGTCTGGGTGTTCTATTTTGTATGCCACTTGTCACAAAGTTGCCAGAAAATTGGGTTAACAACACGACCGTCAAATGTCAGATCTTGTTGTGTTGAAATTTAACTTCATTTTATTTTTATTTTCATTTTGCTAAAATTTACTGTTTGAATCCTCATTTTACAAATTATAGCGTATCAATAAATACATACCATAAAAAATAAAAACAGATATAATGATATACAAGAATCAACAAGCAAAAACATAATAATACAAAACAATGACTGCCCCCCCCCTCAAACATGTTGCAATTACTCGGTAATAAAAAATGATCAATATCCTGCTGGTAAATATTAGCATAACTAAATTTGTCCATATAGGGAATAAGGCGCAATGAGGAGGCTGTTATCCTTGCTAAGGCGGGAACGGCATTTCCTCTAATAGGCCCTGAAGCAGCTTGTGTACTCTCCTTCAGGAGTGTAGGTTAGTTTTCGCCGAAGGAATTAGAAATATCCAAAACCAGTTTCAGTTCCGTTTAGGATATTGTCAATAAGTTAATGGACAAAATTTTGAGCATTTATATGAAGAAACGTACTCGAGTTGATCTCAGATAGTTCATTTGATCAGATTAATTATTAATCTTCAAACCAAATAAAAGTTTGTTATTTAATACGCTTGTGTAACTTGATTTACCGTTTAAGAATAGTCATACAACAATTAGTATTGCCATTAAAAAAATCGATGACATTATAACTCAAATTTGGAACAGGCTGTGTAACATTTTCTTACATAAAAAAACCCGCAATTTAAAATACTAATTGACTTATCCGAGCATATTTACAACAAAAAAAAACTGTCTGTGATATACTGAATTTATTCCAAGTTAGAGGTTCGCACTATACAGGGTGTCTCAACGAAAGTTTGACCCCCCCCCCAGAACTCAGGAACGAAGAATTTTCGAAGATTAAAAAAAAAACAGGTCAATTTCTGTTTTGAGGGGGACGAACTTCCATCATCAATATGTTCCGAAAATACCACTCCCATGAAGGTGGCATCTACCCCCAACATTTTTTCAATAGAGGAGAGATGTCGAATGTTGGTTAGTTTGGATGTTATTTATGTTCTGTACACAACCCAGTTGAAATTTTCAAAATCGGTTCATTATTTACGAAATAATGTTATAATTGAACTTACCGTCAAAAGGTGATGCTGAACAGACAGTTGAACCGCCCAAACTCAAGAACCTAAGAGTTTTGGCTTTAGTCATGAAATGCTCAACATATTGGTGACTTATATTTATTTCTGGATGATTGTTATTAAAATACCTTGCAGTTAATCTAGCTTTTCCGTAGTATAATTCGAGAATTCCTATTCTTTCTTCCATAGAATAGACTATTTTGGCCCACGTAAGTCTCAAACCGAATTATGATGCAGAAACGAAAGACTTTCAAAAATTCAAATTGTTCACCATTAAATTGAAAGAGTTGAAAATTTCAACTGCGATGTTCACGGAACAGAAAAAACTACTTAACTAAACCACATCCAACATCTCTTCCCTATTCAAAAAATACAGAACTTGAAAATTATTTTTGGATTCTTCAAAACACTTAGGTTCTTGAGTTTGGCGGTTCAACTGTCTGTTCAACATCACCTTTTACGGTAAGTTCAATTATTACATTATTTCGTGAAAAATGAACCGGTTTTGAAAATATCAACTGGGTTGTGTACAGAACATTAATATTTTTCAAACTAATCAACATTAGACATCTCTTCCCCATTCAAAAAATGTTGGGGGTTGATGTCACCTTCATTCGGGTGTTTTTTTGGAACACACTCATGATGGAAATATGTCCTCCTCAAAACAGAAGTTGGCCTGTTTCTTTTTAATCTTCGAAAATTCTTCGTTTCTGAGTTCTGGGGGGGGGGTGGTCAAATTTTCATTGGGACACCCTGTATACAGTTATTGCAACACCCAGTGATATTTGAGGAACAGCTGGTGAATCAAGGAATATATATCTATCGCACATTTAGATTAAGTTAATGATTAATGAAACAAACAAAACATTGATTCCTAAGGGCTAACTTGTAAATTATATCAACCCTATATGAAATAATCGGAAATTTAGGAAGTAAACGGAAGTACTTTACCCATAATGTTCTCAACATGCCCATTAGGCGAGTTAGTTGGTCGGAATGTGAGCCTCTTGCTATTCGAGTTGTTGAGTGAACCTTCATGTTTTGTCCATAGAACTATTGGTAATCGCTTTTAATTGTTGTTTACCTAATTACATTATGTCAATAATATACACGCACCTAGCAGCTATACATAATACACACTTCGCATGTTCAACTTGAACTTGGATCTTCATTTGCTCTGGGTGTGCTGAAACTTCTTCGATTGCCTCCGAGTTCCAATGTCCCTTCGAGGTATATCAAGGATGTACTGACTTCTGCATTACAGAGCAATGAATACTCGAAAAACAGTATGAAGATTTGTATGTGGGATCTAATTTTTCATAGCAATATTCTCCTGTCCTAGTTCCCGAAAAATGCAGGAAGTAGTGGTAGAACGTGAAGAAATAAATGAAAGATGAATAAATTTTATAATTTAGTGAAAGAAATAATAATCCGTCAAATCCAAGTTATCCAGGAATGTACTGGGTGTTGCAATTTCTTTATTGCGCAGTATATAATCCAGACAGGAAAATAGGGCCAAACTTCCTTTTAAAATTCTAGTTTGAGTTCACTGGGGACTGATTATGAACACTACAATAGTCCACTGCAAATTTTGTCGTCTGAAGCGATGTTTCCATCCTCTGAGGCGAAGCGTTATTAAAGCATGCTATCTCTTACTACACCCAAGTATGGGTGAGAACAATGAGTTGTTAATAGGGCTTAGATCATTATTGAGTAAAACATCTGTTCTCTTATACATTTAGATACCTTCAAGTGATACTAGGTACAATTTATTGGAATTTTTCAACAATTTGACAGACTTTTCTGAAATTGAGTGGCCCGTTGTTCTAGGTGATTTGCAACAGCAGATTTATCGATGTTGTGGTTCCGAATATGTCCCGTATGCTACATTTAATTTCATTCCGTTTTTATTTCATTCGTTAGGAAAAGAGTTCCCAAGCTTTCACGTTCCATCCGAAAAAATACGAAAAGAAACAACAAACTGCAGAAAATTAAAATTAAACAACTTCCATCAAATACATTCGATAAAACTCTGGACATGTTAAAATCGTATATATGAATTTAAATGTTTAGATTGCAACAAGTTCAACGTCGGGCTACATTCTCACAAGGTAAGAAGAGCATGCGGGACACATTCGGAACAACAACATCGATAAATCGGCTGTCGCATATGACGTTTTAACCACGAGCCAATCAAATTCAAAAAATTCCGTCAAATTGTTGAAAAATTACAATAAATTTTACCTAGGAACACTTGAAGGTATCGATATGTATAAGAGAATAGATGTTTTACTCAATAATGATCTCACCCCAATTCACAACTCATTGTTCTCACTAATCGGTTTATGACTAAATATATAATGTCAGCCCATACTTGAGTGTAGAAATTGATAGCATGCTTTAGTAACGCTTCGTCTCAGAAGATGAAAACATCGTTTCCGAAATATGTCACAAGCGTAGTGTCCCTTTTCACACCTTTACGAGTTCTCTGTAATAATTGGAAAATGTATTACAATTTATAAAACTTATCTCGCTTTATGTATTCAAGTAAGTACAGTATAGGATAGGAAGTGTACATTTTCTCCTCTGAATAAATCATTGGACCTTTGGCAACGGACTAATTTTAAGTTCAGAATAGCTAGTAGTTTGGATTCTAGTCGTTTTCTTATGGGCGAATTAAGATAAAAAATTTTATAGGGTAGGTTTTCCGATCCCTCAAGGCTACACAATGAACAGAGTTTTTTATATATTGCCAACCCTGACAAATAATAAGGATAAAAGAGGTTTAGCCTTAGATGGTCGGCTCAAAGATGAAGATTCGAATTTGGCTTCTTCTACAGTGTGAGTCTAGTGGAAGGATGACTGCCATCTTCTAGTATTTTACTTATGCACAAATTAAATTTACAACTTGTATGATCATTAAATGCTGCGTATGTAAACATGTAAAAGCTGTTTCGGGAGTTTTCAGTAAGTGTTTTAAAGGTTCATCCGTAACTTAACATTATAGTAAAGGATTTTCCAATAAGAGGTGTTATTTTGATATTCAAAGCAAAATGCCATTTTTCAATATAAATGATCGGATGTTTATTTCATTATAAAGAAGAAGCTATGCCGTTAATAGTAGAAAATAACATCAGGCAAATGACCACCACGACCACGCTTACAGGACCATATCCTTTTAATGAAATTTTCCATAACCAAATCGCAAAGTGGCTGCCCTATGTCCTCGATAGCCTCACGAATTCCATCTTTAAGGTCTTGAATCGACGCTGGGCTATTGGCGTAGACATTCTCTTTCACGTGGCCCCAAAGGAAGAAGTCGCAAAGTGTTACATCATAAGATCTCGGTGGCCAATTGTGATCACCTCTTCGAGAGATAACACGGTCCGGAAACTTTTCCCGCAAAAGATCAATGGTTTCGTTGCTTGTGTGGCATTAGCGCCGTCTTGTTGAAAGTAAACGTTGTCCAGATCAATACCATCCAATTCCGGCCATAAAAAAATCATTAATCATCTCTCGATAGCGCAATCCATTCACCGTAACTGTTGCTCCAGCCTCATTTTCGAAAAAGTAAGGTCCAATGACTCCGCCGGACCATAAACCGCACCAAACAGTCACACGTTGAGGATAGAGAGGCTTTTCAACAATAACTCTTGGGTTTTTCGAGCCCCAGATGCGACAATTTTGCTTGTTGACGAAGCCACCGAGGTGGAAATGGGCCTCATCACTCAAGATGATTTTTCGATGGAATTCCGGATCATTTTCATGCATTTCAACGACCCCATCATCAAAGACACGACGTTGTTGATGATCGGCCGGCTTGAGTTCTTATGTTAACTGAACTTTATAAGCCTTAAGACCCAAATCTTTATGCAAAATACGGTGTAATGACGTTTGTGGAATGTTTAATTCCAAAGAACGACGAGGAATGGACAAACCTGGGTTTTCTTCAACAGTTTCGGCTAGAGCAGCAATATTCTCGGCTGTTCTTGAGCGACGTGCACGGGTTTTATTCTTCACATAACTAACTTGTCCCAACAGCTCGAATTTTTCCACCAATTTCTTTATTGCGGTCCGGCAAGGTGCTTCACGACGACCCAAAAATGTTCGAGTTTTACGAGCCGTCTCTGCCAAATTTTCACCATTTTTATAGTGAATTTTAATAATTTCAATGCGTTCTTGAAGCGTGTATCGTTCCATTTTTATTAATGGCGTAGTTTCTACTTGTCAAATGTCAAAAAATGACAGCTTCAGAAGTGACATCTACCGAAATAGCGGGCTATTCAAAAATACATCCTCTTACTGGAAAACCCTTTAACATTATTTCTATGTGTTAAGTTCCTCATGCCTAGCAAGCACCTGAAGACTAATGATTCAGGAATAATATTTTGTGAACAAGTTGAAAATTTACCTTTTTATACCTGAACCATTTTGCATGCGTAAACCAGTTGATACGTCAATGCTAGGTGCAAATGAATCTCGGCAATCCTTTTCCCTCTTTTTATTCATGTATTGAAGTGTGTTATTCCCGTTTTGAGTAGAACGGGGTGTCCCATTGGTCCGGGTTTCACTCTGAGCAAGGTGTTCACCCTCACCCCTCTCCTGGCCAATAATAAGGATAAGTGGGGTCTTGCCTTGGACGGACAGTTAAAGCACGAGGATACGAATTTAGCATCAAGTACTTTGTAAGTTTTCAGTGAATATGCCTATAAGTCGGGAAGCTGAGCACCAAAATACGCTAGTAATCGATCATTTCATAATATATGGAAGAGGAAGATAATCCTTCGAAGATCACTAAGCAAAGGGGGTATTAATGCATCGGCGGGTGGTCCTGTTAAAAAACAAGCGGGTTGAAAGTTGTTCGTTCACATTCGGAAAATGGTAGACAGTCATGGTGTAACGAAGTATTATGTTTTGGTTTCTGATCAAATTTAGACATTTGATATATCCATATATTCCATAGTTTTTCAAGCTATATTTTTCGTGGAAAGGTAGCCTTAGCTCAAAGAGTCACAGAACTTCCAACTACACGGACAGCTTGATCAGTCAGGATCGATTGCATATTTGTGTTCTGTGATCGATTGCTTCAAGCTGCGACTGCATGGACTAGTTTTCTATTTGCATACTTACATGAAACTGCTCGAGCAGTCAGTCCTGACTGCTTCAAAATGTCCGTGTATGGCTGTCATTATATATCTTACGGGTAAAGTTAGATTGTCGAGTAAACCTAGGTTTACCCGGGTAAACTGCGAAATACTCAAGGAACATGGGTAAAGTACGAAATATAACCGACATTATACCTATTTCGGGCTTTACCCGGGCAAACCACGTTCTATCCGTTTTTGTTTGGTTAAAGTTGGATGTAAGAATGATTGATAAGCCATCTCTCACCACTTGCAGTCATTTTGGAAAATGGCAACTGACGAGAAGGAAGGTGCACATTTAAGACAGCGATGAAATTTTCAATGAGTTCCTGTCTTCAAAAAGAGCAAACAGTTTTTATTTTAGTAATGAACAAGAAATGCTACAATTAGTTAAGTTGGCAAAAAATGTTAAAACCAAGACCACTCTACAATAAAGATGTGTGAAGCGGTTTGACATATATTATGTTCTGTTAGAGGTGTATTTTGCATTGTGCACATTTAGCAATTGGACATGGTAGTAAACAGAAAGTGAACAGTCACTTTTAGGAGGTCAAGTTTATAAACGTTGCAACTGTAAAGCAAAATGCATGACCAACAAATGTAAATTTAAAGCTATTGGAAATTTTTGTAACTCTGAATGTCACGGCAGCTTGTCTTGCTTGTATAAATTGATAATAGTATTCTTTACTTTACCAGGACACAGTTTTAGTGTTCCCTTTTTATTTGTAAAATAAGTTTTGAATGAAATAAACTTTCCAAACATTTATTCTTTTTGTTACACCCAATTTTAACCAACTGAAAATGGATGAAACGCGGTTTACCCGGGTAAAGCGAGAAACATGTCCAATTTAAGTTACATTTCGGACTTTACCCACGTTTGCTAGGTATTGCGCAGTTTACCCGTAATCCTAGGTTTACTCGTCAATCTAACTTTACCCGTAACATATATACAGAGTGAATCTTCAAGTTGTACATTAATTTCAACCATAGATTCCTCTTATCAAATGAAACATTTTTTTTCATGTACCTTTTTTCCAGATTCGGCTCAGGTAAAAAGTTACAAGCGCACAAATTTATCCATAAACAACGATTTTTCAAAGACGAGACATGCCAAGTTTTTTCATATTCAATTGCAAAATTTCGCAAACTAATGTAATAGTGACTCGACTTCTTACTACAGCATAAGATTATCTGAGTTGCTTGTGATCTTTCTGTCAGATCTTTTCTGAAGAGACGAAAAACTATCACTCGCTTTTTTTCACGAAATTCAACTTCCGCAACTTGTTTAAGTGTCCACTTCCGGTGCTCATTTGGGATTTCTGACATCACAACCATTCTGAAAATCCAACAAGCCTGGTCAGACATGAACATTACTTTTTTTCTGGTTCTCAGCTCCCTAACTATATGTTACTTTTGGTTGGGGACGTAACTGTATTCATACTAATCCAAAGAACATTGGAGCAGCACTGTATATTGAGCTCGTGGAAATTTGATGCCCACAAATGTGCTCGTTCAACGCCGTTTTCCAATTATTCCTCTAATTAACGTGGTCTCATTATCATTTTTCCCTTTTGATCGTTGAACACTTTCTCGGTTAGTAAAACTATTGAAACAACGGAATTCATTTCTGTGGAAGTAAGATATTATCTTGGTTAATTATGAAGGGAACCGTTCAATGCATTGTTCGTTAACATCCTCAGATGCTCCTCTGTTCTTTTGTTACCATAACGAAACTGAACTAATTAAATATTTTGCAAGAAGAAGTTATTTAATCTCTTAACACTGGTTTTCCTTTACTGAAATCGAAAATGTACCTAACAAAATGCGTAATTGCTAAACTTATCCTTATTTCTTTGCCATCTGCACGATTTTTCAGCATGATGCACCTTTTGTGATGTTGGTGTCAGGATTATTATGCTCAAGGTCCTGTCGCTCAATATTTTTTTGTTTATAGAGTCGCAGACCCATCCCAACGAGAAAATTTAGGAATAATAGTACAGTATAAAGTCAAAGTCAAATTATGTTTGGGTGCTCTTGGAGGGTAAGTAATTTTGTATTTTGTATTTGTATTTGTATTTACTTTGATCACTTTCTTTGGTGTTACTCGCGAGAATTTCTCTATGGTCGTTTTTTCAAGAGTGGAACATATTATGTTCTATATTATGTTGGACATATTATATCTAATGTATCGCATTAATCATATTAATCGCGGTAAAAGCATTAATCGCATGAATCGTATCAATCACATTAATCTAATTAATGGCATTAATCACATTAATCGCATGTGATTTACTTTAATGTGGAGCTATTATTTGTTAT
The DNA here is from genome assembly GCA_937662695.2 of Halyzia sedecimguttata. Taxonomy (NCBI): domain Eukaryota; kingdom Metazoa; phylum Arthropoda; class Insecta; order Coleoptera; family Coccinellidae; genus Halyzia; species Halyzia sedecimguttata. Next base: position 8,452,335 of record OW569420.2, read on the forward strand.
TTCTTTTAATTAATTTTTATTTTGTCAATAACTTTTGAATGAATGTTTCAGTTTGGGGTTAAAATATTATCACTTTGATTTCCTGAATTTTCTTCGTGTTTACAAATTCAAATATTATAGTGTGAGCTTATCTGCCAGCTATATCTCTTACTTTTTTGGAGCAGCATATTTTCGGAGGGATCATTTATCCATTAGTAAAATTCGCTGTTTTGTTGTTCGATGAGATACCAAAACTTATATACAGGAAGTCCCAAGTTCGAGTGCCTATTAGACGTTTCTGGATAACTGTACATATTTGAAATCTGAAAATTGGGATTATGTGCTTGAAATTCTTTACAGAGCTGAAATATTTTCGAAGTCCAAGCACTTCCGGTTAAACAGGGAGTGAAAATAAATTTCATGAAAAAAATTTGATGAAAAAAATGTTGTTTTCAAGTTTTGCATTCCTGGTATGATCAAGTATTCAATGCTGAATAAATTTTTGTTAAAACCATTGTATCCATTAGAATAGTTTTCAAAATATCGAAAAAAAAACGGAAAAAAGTCAAATATGTTTAGTCAGTATTATGTTCATTATTCTTATTTTAAACATGCTTAGCGTGAACCGTTTTTACAACATCAAGGAGGAAGAATGTGGAAAGGTCATGCATCTTTTGAATTTCAGAAATATCATCACAAGGTGTTTCAAATTTTGTGTCGAAAATTGTGGTCAAAAATTGGCCATAACTTCTGTTTTTCAAATTAGAACCCTATTTTTGGCGCTTTTGTTCCAAATGTCTGTAATTTTCGAATTGTTGGCTGAAAATGGTCTTAAACGATTTGGTACAACTCACTGATCAAGAATCCATGGTCAAAATCGATTCTGTCCGGCCGTTAACATGATAACTCTCGAACGGAATGAGCTAGACAGTTGATATTTTCAGAATAGGTTTGAGGGATAAATATCTCGGTTAAGTTCGTTATTGGTCCAAATCGGCCTGATCGTTTCGGAGTAACGAAAAATAAAAATATTTTTACATCACAACTTTCAAATTAATTTTTTTTAAGATGCAATTTTGTCAGAAGAATCCATTGATATCATTTTCTACTCTAACAAGCTAATACTTTCGGAGATATGATTTTTCAAAATTTCATTAATACATCGTAGTTCTATGTATTCACAGAATGTGAACACAGAATCTTTCTGTGTTCACTGTTCATAAATGTCATCATTCATTTTTTTTAAGATGCAATTTTGTCATAAGAATCCATTGATATCGTTTTCAACTCTAACAAGCTAATACTTTCGGAGATATAATTTTTCAAAATTTTATTAATACATCGTAGTTCTATGTATTCACAGAATGTGAACACAGAATCTGTGTTCACTGTTCATAAATGTCATCTTATGTAGCTATTAGAGACATGTCAATTCGTAGTTTGAAAATATTTTCTGCTGAAAAACAAGTATCCGATTCTTGAATTTGTGAATATATACAAGACTGTTTTAAAACCAAAAATGATATTGACTGGTTGCATATTGAATAATTTATGCATAAATTCGGTATGATGTTTCAGAAGATTTAGAATTGGATCATTTTAATGATTTAGTTTATTAAGGCAATAGGAGAGAAGAACATAATGGAATCATCAGAACAAATTACTGTTCGTTGAACACTGAGGTTAATATTACCTTTTACTTCCTTAAATAGTGAGACATGTTCCTATTTACAGTATTTTCATGATGTTGCTAACAAAAAATTGCTGAAATATGGACCTACATTTGTGTATCAAATTTTTTTTCTTGGTTTAAGGTTCATAATACAGAACGAATGTGTTAGTGGTATGAACTATTAAATTATGAAAAGTGGATTGTATTTTATTAATATATTTTGAACTATTAAAATAATTTGTTCGTCAGCCTCTACCTACTCAAATATCAGGAATGCTCAGCCTTGCTCTAGACATTTGGATGGTACTTTCCTAATTATTTTAAATGATAATTTTTTAAGCATTAAAGCATTGAAGATTGCTCATTTAATCTTGATAAATAATCTATTATTTGTATTGAATTTCCTTTATGATGCAGTTCTATCATAAGAATCCATTGATATCATTCCCAACTCTGAGAAAGCAATACTTTCGGATATATGATTTGTCAAAGTTTGAACAAGAGCGCCAAAGCTCCTGTCCACTGGGCTTGAACCATTTTTTTTTATGATTGCGTTCGATTCTGCGGTGAAAAATAATGATAGTTTTCTAACATTATTATGCTCCTAAATTCAATACTTTCTGAGTTATTTGAGATTTTCTGGATTTATGGTGTACGTAGAGTCAAATTCTTCGAATCTGTTTCATAAGGATATTCTGTGACCTAGAAGATAAATCATCCCATGAATTATTCACAAGTAACCGACAGGTCTAATCATAAATCGTTGTCAAATTTTTTGATTTCACGAAATGAATCGTCGCTATTCTAATAATGAGATTTTGGATGTATTTCTTATTATAAGAAATCAAACAATTTGATAACGATTTTTTTTACAAATTTATTTTCACTCCCTGTATAAGCGGAAGTGCTTGGGCTTCGAAAATATTTTAGCTCTGTAGAAAATTTCAAGCAGTATCACAATCCCAATTTTCAGATTTCAAATATGTATTTAACTCAAATTTTATCCCTCATCTTTTGCCATGTTTAACAGTTATTTCAAATCGCGGGTTCTGTGATTATCTTCATTACTGAGCAGACTCTGTCCTCTATCAAAGCAACTTGCATAATGGATAAATGCACGACCACACAAACTAATTGGACCAAGGAAATTCTTAGTTTATCTTTATCTGAAGGAAAGATACCGCAATGACTCAAACATTTAATGTTGATTGTTTGTTCACTATTTCTAGTCTTATATTTATTGGTATCATGATGAAGCCATATTAATGCGATCGTAAATTTCCATCGAGGGTGCATTATTTGCAAGGGAGCTGACCAAATCAAATGATTTTATTTGACCATCTTAACGGCAAAACCCTTTGTAGACACTTTGTGGCTTCACTTTATCGTCCATAAAGATGACCATTACTATTTCATCACTCTTTGGAAGATGTACGGTTTGATTGTCGCCATCGCTAGTTGCAGTTTCTAGAGTTCAAACTAAAGCATTCTCACATTATAGTATCTGGACATGACATATTTCGAAATAGTACATTTTAGATGTCCTGAATGATCTCTTTAATCCCTACTTTTAAGATCTTGTGTGAGTGCACCTCATATCATCAATCAGTTCAATTTTACAGAGACGTGCAAAATAGTTTACAAAATGTATTTTAATACAAAATGCAAGTACTTTTTATATTTTTTATTTCAAATACCAAATAGTTTTCTTTTTGTATTCAAAATAATAAATGCAAAAATAAGTATTTCAAAAATACTTTTATAGTTTATGACTTACTTTATTTTATTAGTATGCTGGCAATTTAAGTAAGTAGTTGAAGTAAAGGAGGGGTATCGATAAGCTAAGAAAATTGAACTCAATACAGTCCGCTATTTTTTTTATGTCGTATCACTATTGGCATCTCGAAAACGGTAAATGATACGAAGTTGGTTAAATTATACGCAACAAATAAACATATTAATATACTAAAAAATTCGCTAAGAAGTATTTCATATAAAATACAAAATGCTTTTTCAAATAAAGTAATGCAAAATAGGAATAGGTATATATAGTGCTTTTACATTTCAAATACTAGCATTTAAAAAATGTCACATCTCTGCACATTTATAACCCTTAGAAGCCACAGTGTGATGAAACAATTGTCATTCTTGATAAAATAAATTGAGGAAATTTAAAATTTGAAGCAATATTTATTGTAAATTTTCATGTCCACAAATTGAAGATAAAATAGCGAAAAATCAATAAAAATAACGTGAGGTGCCAATTATTCGAAATATATTATTTTCTAACGTGACCGCAGGCCAATTGAGGTCTGCAGAGTACTTTTTGCGCGCATGTTCTAGGGAGCATCGTACTATCAGTGCCCAATTGTCAGTTTTTAAAAAGGAAGAGAAAGCGATATTTTTCAGGTTAGGTTGCACATCCGAATGCGACGGTTAAGTTCGTTAATGGGCATAATCGCCCAAACGGTTTCGGAGTTATACCCCCCTGAAATAGCGTGAATAGACAAATGAACATGTGCGCAAAAGCTCCTGACTTCGTGTCAGTGCTCTTCAAGATTTGTTTTCATTATACCCGCTGCTATCCAAATAGAATATTTTGAAGGGTAGTTGGTGGGACTTTGAGGATAATCTCTGAATAGCACTATATTCCATTTGTTTTTAATCAGTTTGACATTCAATTTTTTCAGTGATTTGGTAGCTGAACTACCTTTCATTCTGATGCATCCGAAACCAGAGGAAGAGCCTCCAGAATCCCCCTCCTGCCGTAGCAGTACTGAAATGAATACTGATGTTCCTGTCGATACGAATTTAATACAACTTGATCCGTAAGTTATATTACTTCCATGTTGTGGTGATTCGAATTATTTCCTTCTTTTTGTAGCGCTTGTTCCCTTGAACCCTATCATGTTGCCCAAATGTCTGTAATTTCCGATTTTTTTCAGGAGAAAACAACTGGAAAGGCTTTTAACCAATATCAGTTTTTGCGCCCATGATCTAGGAAATAGGGTGCTATCATTTTACCCAAATGTCTATCAAACGATTAGGTTCGACTCGCTGATGAAGAATTCAAGTTCGATTTTGTCGGGCAGGCCGTTCGTTGTCACGATAACATTCCAGCGCATCCGAATGCGACGGTTAAGTTCGTTAATTGGCATAATCGGCCAAACGGTTTCGGGGTTATACCCATCTTAAGTTTTGTTTTTAATTCCTCAATAACTCACAATATACAAATTCCATGCAATTAAAACTTACTTGTAGAATGCCGACCCGCTAATTTCAGAAACGATTCGTTGGAATCCGCTGAAATTCCGCACATACCTCCAAGCCGCCATTTTATAATCGATTACCGAATTTCAGGTCGATCGATTTCGTATGAGGCGTGAATGACATGCATGCAGAAGCTCCTGACTTCATGTCAGTGCTTTTTTTAAATTTTTCATTTCTTAAATGAAAATCGTGTTGCTCAAATTATATTATTTTTTCAAGCATAAATCTTATCAACTCTAAATTTCTGTATTAAGCACATCAATTTCATTATATATTATATATTCATTAATAATATAATAATAAATGTCTTTATTTCAAAGAAAAGATGCATAGAATTCTCGAGGGAAAGTTCACCTAAAGGTGCTCTACCACTTAACCCTTGACAACGATACAACTTGAACGTGAATAATACCACATAAAAATAACAAATCCAAAATTACAGAAATCAAGAAATGAACACAAGAAACATATGAAAGAGCATAAAATTTTTCAATGATACCTATACCATAATCTACCAAAAGTTTTTTTTTAACATAAATTGGTCCAACTGTTTGAAATCATCAGGCAGCGCCTTGAATAACCTATATTTGTTAAAAAGGAAACTTCTTTGGAAAGTAGAAGTTCGGTGATTGGGACATGATGACATATTTCTGTATCTTATATTAACATTATGTATATCCGCCCTGTACCTCAACTTGCTGTAGAGATATGGAGGGCTTTTTGGGCGCATGTTCTAGGGGAACATCGTCCTATCATTTCGTCCAAATGTCTGTAATTTTCGAATTTCGAGCTGAAAATTGGCTAATAGACTACTTCGGACTCCCTGATCACGAATCCGGTGTCAGATTCTTGGGTGCCGTCCGGCCGGCCGGCCGGCCGGCCGGTTTCCCGGCCGTAAGCACGATAACAGGAGCACCGAAGGTCCTATCGACTTCAAACTTTCAGGGTAGGTTTCTGATCAAAATGCGACGGTTAAGTTCGTTAACGGGCAAAATCGGCCGGACGGTTTAGGAGTTATAGACATTTAAAATTTTGAGGTTATTTCCCTGATATTTCAGGAACTAAAGAAGATGTTGAATCAAAACTTGGTAGTCAGTTCGAGGATATAAACGCGCAACTTTTGGCAAAATTCTGTTATGATCGAAATGTTGGTAATTTTTAAAAAAATATTTCTTTTAATTTTTTCGAAAAAAAAATTTTTTTTTCGTGAACCATTCATCAGATTGCAACAAAAACTTGTACTAACGTCAATTGTATTATTTTACAACATTGTGCAAAATTTTGGCTCTATACGATTTCAAGTTCTGGAGATATAAGACAAAATGTGTCAAATTTCCTGGGTCTCTCTCAGTATTTTCATCGATTATTATATAATAATCAATAATATTAAGGTATTCAACATGATACTGCTTTTTTTCTTTACTGGTCAGTACGGGCCACAAGGAAGATGAACATGCGCCCAATAGCTCCTGTCCACAGGGCTTGAACCAATTTTTTCACTATTATCTAATGAAAAACGCAAAGAGCGAAATATTCAAAACAAAACTTCATTGGGAGCCAACTCAATTCTTTTAATTTGTGAGACACATGATCGAATTTTCTAATTCCGTATATGAATCTTATACAACTATTCTGTACGCGCACCAGAAATGGTTTCTTTCTGGGTTTTCTCTCCCAAACTCTGAAAAATATCTATAAAATAAAAAATTATTATTTTCTGAATTGCTTTTGCGTAAAAAACACAAGAGATTTGTCAGAAGCAATCAATCGTTGATGTTGTTCGTAATTGTTTGTAATTGTTTGGCAACATTGTTCGATTGATTGCTTCTGACAAATCTCTTGTGTTTTTTACGCAGAAAGCAAATCACAAAATGATTCATTTTCATTTTATAGACATTTTTCAGAGTTTGGGAGAGAAAACCCAGAAAGAAACCATTTAATAATGAATATACCTCCAACAGTATCCTTTAATGATTACTTACATACATTTCAATTAAATTCTATTGGTGTATGGCAGCATTGGTTCTCCATTCAACTTGAGGCTTTCTATAACATTCCCTTGCATCTCATATATATACGGCACTTCCAAGTCCTCGGTTTGCCAAACGTTTATAAGCAACATATCCACTAGTTTATTATTGTTGAAAATATGCTATTTTCGCAAGACAGCTGATAGATTACACTTAACTCATCAATGTTCATTAGAACATCTGGATGAATTCAAAATGCTCATCTCGACCTGTTTGTTGTTGCTGTGGTTAAGACCAATCCCAATCATGACCAATTGGTTTTGATTGAAAGGGATCGCTCTTAACCTCTCTGTTTTAGTTACCTGCTTAAATTCGACTAATGTATTTTATTATTATTACTTACCAATATTATTTGAACTTGATACCATATTATTATTATTATTTGGAGCAGTAATCGGTGAAACCGATGAAACTGTTTAAATGATTTAAATTTTTCGTTTCTAAATGATTTTAAAATAGTCTATTTAAACATCAAGATTTTTTAATTAACTAATGTTGTATCAATATTCTGCAAGTCATTATCCACTCATATTTATGAAGCTTTTAATTGTTGTTGCTGTAACTGTGATGATTCCTAGACTGTTCCAAATGTACGGCACTCGATTGGCAGTGAAGTTTCGAATTCATTTCCTTGTTCAGCTTGAAGAAATGACACTTCTTATTACGATGAAAAAAATCAATGTTGACCGAATAATGTTGGTGCAAAAAATTGTATGTCTCGATGAGATCTCCTCCCTGACGCCGTTCCCTTAACGTGGGTAAATTGAATCATTTAAATTATTATTTGTTATGCTAATACTCCCTTTTTCTTTATTAATTAAATTATATGAGTACTCATTATTAATTATAATTTAATCATATCTTAATTAATTGTTGTACTTTTCAGCGACGAAAATACACTACAAGATCATGATGATGACATTATATTTGAAGATTTCGCTAGGCTACGACTCAAAGGTGGAGAAACTGACGCTTGAAAAATAACACATGGTGCTGGCTATTTTGGCCCCGTCCATTTGTATCCTAAAGTTGTACCGACATTAATTGTGTTAGTTAAGATTAGGTGTAACCCATGATCCCGTTGTGTGCCCTAGTCAATGGCTGTGCTGCCAGTTAAATAACGGATTGCACATGAATTATTATATGTTTAGAGCAACCCAGACCCTCCTCCCCTCCTCACATCTAAACTGGCCCCACTTCCTTGCTGCATCTGTCTCTGCACCCAATGCATACATTCGGTGTAAATAAATACCTGTTTCTGTTAATATTTGTACTGTACAATTCCGAAATTTGGATTAGTTCTGGTGGAGGTCTTGAACCCAATTTTTTATGAAGTTCTCCACAATTGAAACAAATTCTGATAGTAAATCGAACTTCTCCAAATCAATTTGAAATAACCAAATTCGATATGAGGTTAGTTGTATTTATGTATACATGTAACATGGTTTCTTTTCTGTAAAACTGTCAACTATTTTTAACAAACTACTAACCGTTAAGTGTTACATATAAATTAACAGTGTTCTTTATCATCTCTCCTACAGATTGAATTTTAAGGATAAAAATTCTTATGAGTAACATTTTTCGATTTTATATTTTATAAAAAAAATGTTTCAACAAAATATATTATAGTAACTATTTTAGTACAAATAATGTGTACATTTTATATACATATACCGTCTGCCAATAATTTAGCACAACAGAATAAATTCATAAGAGGTTAGAAGGCATATATATTATCTCAAGATTATCATGAGTGGAAGTTAGACCATACTGTTTTTCTTACAGATATATATCTATCATCCTGTAGTTTTTCTACATTTCAGCATTTTTAATACTTTTTATATATTATGATACTTAGGGGAATCTAGTTTTTAAACACTAATAAGAAAACTCCCATAAAAATAGAAGCTGATTTTTTTTTACCTGAACAGGGTTTAGACTGAAAGATTTGTGATGGTAAACCGAGTGGAGGTATACAGAGAGGACCCTTCAATTGAAAATGAATGAAATTTATCAGAATTTTTCAGTGTTTATTGTGGTATTTGTGATTGATGTATGGAGAATATAATTGTGAAAGATTCAATATTCTGCATCTGAAAGGAGATATCCTGTTTCTGCAAATATCAGATTACAATTTTGAGCGTTCAGTGTTTGAAATAAATTATATTAGAGTTTTAGGTCGCTCTTATGAATTTATTTATTCCGCATTTATTTATATATTTCAGGAAGCTATTTGTTACTGATTAATTTCTCATCCTTTGGTTTTAGTTTTATATCATCTTTATGGTGGAAATTAAATGAGGAGTAAATTGTAACGAATTCTATACCGTCTGCCAATAATTTAGCACAACAGAATAAATTCATAAGAGGTTAGAAGGCATATATATTATCTCAAGATTATCATGAGTGGAAGTTAGACCATACTGTTTTTCTTACAGATATATATCTATCATCCTGTAGTTTTTCTACATTTCAGCATTTTTAATACTTTTTATATATTATGATACTTAGGGGAATCTAGTTTTTAAACACTAATAAGAAAACTCCCATAAAAATAGAAGCTGATTTTTTTTTTACCTGAACAGGGTTTAGACTGAAAGATTTGTGATGGTAAACCGAGTGGAGGTATACAGAGAGGACCCTTCAATTGAAAATGAATGAAATTTATCAGAATTTTTCAGTGTTTATTGTGGTATTTGTGATTGATGTATGGAGAATATAATTGTGAAAGATTCAATATTCTGCATCTGAAAGGAGATATCCTGTTTCTGCAAATATCAGATTACAATTTTGAGCGTTCAGTGTTTGAAATAAATTATATTAGAGTTTTAGGTCGCTCTTATGAATTTATTTATTCCGCATTTATTTATATATTTCAGGAAGCTATTTGTTACTGATTAATTTCTCATCCTTTGGTTTTAGTTTTATATCATCTTTATGGTGGAAATTAAATGAGGAGTAAATTGTAACGAATTCTTAGTATGAAGATTCCAGTTGAGGTATAATTTCGATGTTAATTTGATATTTTCTGATTTAAATAAAACTATGGCGACAAAATAAGTTATTATTGAAAACTTTGCATCCTTATTTTATTAACCAGGACGTGCATTTATTGAAGAACTCTATTCATAGTGGGAATGAATATAATATTCATCTGAAATGATAATAATAATAAAATTAATTCAATCAATGACAACAAGTGATGAATTTTCCATATTTATTCTCTAACGGTAAATAAATAAACATAAGTTCAAACGTAAATATTATTCTGAGGTGGAGGTATGCACAAAATTATACAGAAAATTTCAAAATTCCAACAAGCAACATAATTTGAAAATGGTCTCAAACGATTAGGTTCGACTCTGAAGAATTCGAGGTCAAATTCGGTTCAATCCCCCCGTTCGGTGCCACGACAGCTTTCGAACGGAAAGGGATAGCGACATACAATTTTCAGGGCGGGTTGCGCTTTCAAATGCGACGGTTAAGTTCGTTAATGGGCATAATGTGCCAAACGGTTTCGGAGCTACACCCATCCGAAATATTGTTTCCACAATATCTCAAAAAATACAGATCCGAACGAATTGACACTAGGTAATTAGCCTTAGAATACCAATACGCAAATTTTTCCAAAAAATCGTAAGAATGGAATGACTAGAACTTTCTTCTAAACTTTTATATTTCAGAAACTATCTGCCAGATTCTGTACAAGCCGCCATTTCACAATCGAGTACCGGATTTTAGCTCGGCTTTGTTTTTTAGCAATTATTGTGGAAATAAAATTTCGAAACATGTAAATCTCAGAATAGTGTAACACCTCGATAGCGGAGAGGTTACCATCATCGCCTGTCGCGCAAGAGATGAATTCAGTTGATTCCTAATGCATTTTTTCAAGTGTTAACGCTAGGTTCATGCAGTATTTCGTGAGGCCTGAATAGACAATAGACATGAGCGCAACAGCTCCTGACTTCATGTCAGTGCTTGCGCAAGAAGACCAATAAGTATTCGATATTTTTCATATTTATTTACCATATAAAGAACATTACACAATTTCTTTAACTATCCATCTTATATTTGCTGTTATAAATACATTTGTCCATATACATATAGTACATATATTACAAAGAAAAGCCTATAGTAAAAAGAGAAAATATAAGGAAACATCATGAAACATCTAAGAAATTCTGCATTAATACTGAAAAAGAACTAATATCACCATAAAACAATAGAGGCAAGAAAAGAATATCGTTATATCATCTGAATAGCTGAAAATTTATTCTTGAGCTTAACTATTCATGAACGAAAACGAACACTATTGAGGAAGAAAACATGTAAGTAAAATTCAAAATTTGTATTTGTATAAGAAAAACAGTTCTAACCGCAGATGATATATAGGGTTATTCATGGAGTTTCCTTTACACCGTTCTTCAGAAGAAAAAAAATTATGAAATATTTCTTTCTTGGTGGAAGGTATAGATAGGCATTGCTCAACAAACTAGGTGGAAAGCTTATTTTGGATAACCCTTTATATCCTGAAATTTCCATCACAGAAAAAAAACTTATGAATATTTTCTATATTTACACGATTTACTTGACCTTAATACTGAATCAATCAAAATTTGTATAAATCCTATATACTTGTGTACAATTACCTACCAGCATGAATGGGTTGTGTTCCAAAGAGATTTGCTTCACGTAGTTAAGGGCATAGATTGAGTTTCTTACTGAAGTTTCGTTCCTTTTTTTCAAATTAATTCTCATGAATAGTCAGAATTATAAGATTGTATGTGAATGTACAACTATCCAATTGTATCATTAATCGTGCCACCCATGGGCTCAAATATCCGATACTCAACAACCTCCAACTTTTCCAGGTCCCCAAAATATTGGAACAAATTCTCAGTATGTACTTGATTAATGCTGGTGCTTCTGTGCCTAGAGCTAATCCTCAAATGGGGATATTTCCTCCAGTAATTCCCGTAACACCTGGAACTTCAGTTACTTATGGTCCTACTGCAGAAATTATCGTACCAACAGGAACATTCGGTAAAAATATATACATTACATTTTCAGTTATTGTGAAATGATAACGACATCACTATTACTCATTTCCCCTATCCTAAAATCATTTTTTGTGCTAAGAATCAGGCTGCTCTGGAAAATCAAAAACATAGCTTGAGTATAAATGGCTACTGCTACTACTACCACCGATTGCATTTGTTCCGTCTGAAGGTAAAGGCACAGGTAGCGGTCTAGTTGGCTTTCTTGGTTTGTAGGTACCGCGCGAGCTTGTGTTAAGGGGTCCTGACGGTTTCAGTCTAGGTCTTCCAGGACCTCGACGAACTGTGGATACAGAAGAAGACATGCCAGCAGCACCAGAAACTTCTAATGGTATGTTACACGAAGTAGAGGGGTTTAGCTCCCCTACACTCAAGTCTGAACCTGGAAACATTAAGAATCTCAAATTATTGTGTCATTAAATGAAAAAGGAATCAGTCATCATATTGTATACAAAAATATGCCGACTATGTTTTTCTAATATTGGAATTTTTATCAATAACTTGTGCTATGCTTTTGTTCAATGTTCTATATTCAGTTGTAGTAAAATTAAATGTTGAATTTTCCACAAAGTTTTTTTTTCGTTTTCAGTATGGTTATTCGCCACCTAAATACCAAACTTCAACTCAATGGGATTTTTAGTTAGAAATATTGGGAAAATTTCAAATGAATATATCTCCGAAACCATGAGTCGAAATTTGCCCATTCACGACCATCGATTTCAAACCTGTAGCAAAACATTTTGGTACCACCTTTATATAATTTTCAATTTTTATGCTTCCTACTTTTCTTTCTTTCCACATGATAACAGATATGAGGCTATAGGTATTATTGAATCCATTTGCTATTATAAAAACCTCCAAAAATATTAAAATTGCAATAAAAAGGGAATTCATTGATCTTTTCTGATTTCACAAACTTGTACAGGGTATCCCAGATGTCAATGTCAAGCCAGAAGCGGGTGATAGGCTAAGTCATAATAGTTATAAGAAAAAAATCTAAGTTACGTATTTTCGAAAATATAGGCACTTCACCATGTGAACCATATGTTTTAAGTTCCGCTACTACAAATCTTTTTTGCGCGTATGTTCTGGGGAACATTCTTGAGAATGGAAAGAGATAGCGACTTGAAATTTCCAGGGTAGGTGGCGCGTCCCAATACGACGGACAAGTTCGTTAATGGGTAATGGTTTCCGAGTAATTATTTTGTTTCCAACCAATACAGATCCGATCGAATTGAAACTTGGTGAGTAGTTGTAGAATACAGATCTAAAGACGTTTGTGCAATTTTGTAAGAATCGTATCACTACAAAATTTCCAAAAAATTATTATTCATCTCACGGTAACTTGACTAAGGAAAGAGCGACTTGCAATTTTCAGGCTAGTTTGAGCATCCGAATGCCACATTTGGGTTCTTTAATAAGCATAATCGACCAAACAGTTCTGGAGTTATAACTATCTGAAATTTTGTTTTTATTTCCTCCTCAACTCAAAAGATATTAAACCAATCCAATTCAAACATGGTAATTAGTTGTGGAATGCCGACTCGTACATTTTCACGAAATTTCGTAAGGATCGTACCGCCAGCAAATAAAAAAAAAATCATTGAAAAAATTCTGTATATCAGAAACTATTCGTCTGATATCGGATTTTGCGGAAGGCTTTAAAACCTAACTTTACAGCCAAGTTCCAAATTTGAACACGATCGGATCTATATTGTTGGAGATCTGACCATAATTGAGTTCAGTAGCTGGAATGGTCACCGTTGTCACGATAACTTTCGAACTGAAAGAGATAGCGAGACTTGCAATTTTCAGGGTAGGTTGCGCATCCAAATGGGACAGTTATGTTCATTGTTGGGTATAATCGGCCAAACGGTTTCAGAGTTGTACCCATCTGGAATATTGTTTTCTCGATATCTCAAAAAATATAGATCCGATCGAATTGAAACTTGGTAAGTAGTTGTTGAATACCGACGCAAAGAAGTTACGATTACTTGAGGACAGAAAGACATAGCGACTTGCAATTTTTAACGTAGGTTGTGCATCCTAATGCGACATTTGAGTTCCTTAAAAGGCATAATCAACCAGACGATTTTGGAGTTGTATCAATCTGAAATTTGCTTGTTATTTCCTCAATAACTCAAAAAATACTATGCCGATTCAATTCAAACATGGTAATTACTTCTAGAATGTCGACGCAAAAGTTTTTGCAAAATTTCGTGAAAATCGCAGCACTCGAAATTAAAAAAAAAATCTTTGGAAAAAATTTTATACATCAGAAAGTATTCGTTCGGCATTGCAGAAATGTGCGGGAACCTTCAAAACCTAACTCTACAACAAAGTTGCAAGTTTGAATACAATCAGATCTCTATTGGATATCCGAGCCGACTTGGGTGAGTTCCGATAGAATACATATGTCAGAATTAAAAATTCTGTGATGTCAGACGATTTTCTCATTACTCAAGTCCTTAGAATGGTACGAAATATATTCATATCTGATAAAACGGTCTATATCGATGGTTAATTCGATTAAGAGTGCGCGATAGAGGTGAACGGACAATAGAACATGCGCGCAAAAGGTCCTGACTTCACGGCAGTGCTTGAACCAATTTTTAATTTCCATTTTATTTTTATTATGTATCCAGAATATTGCTTCTCATAATTGATGCCTCATATTTTAAGCCAACTGTCCAAGCTTGGAAGAAAATGTCAGTTTTCGTCTAACCGAGTATCCAAAATTAATACTTCGCCCAATTTTTGAATGCTTGGCGAGTAACTTTAAAAGTTGGCGCATTTAAAAATGATTTCAAAATGGTATAATACATGCTTGTAAATTATCTAGATTCTTGCATATTTATTTTGGCTATATATTGGTTATTCTTAGTGTATTTATATATTATATGGCTGTCCCAAAGAGGATAGGCCAAACTAGTACAAGATACAACACTTCATTTTCTTTTGAAGCTTGTTCATGAACTATGCATGTATTACCTGAGGTAAAAATTCCACTAGTCGTTGCAGATCCACTATTCATTCTATTCAGTGCTGAAGCTCTTCTAGAACCTCTTGGTCTGCCCCTCTTCGAAGATCCTCTTGCTGGTGTCCTTGGTTTCACTGCTGATCCATATACATTATATACTGTGTATTCTGAAATTTTTATACAATTAACCAATTTAGAACAGTAATTGATATTTTCACGTACTGCCACTAAGAGGTCCTTCATTATCTTCGAAAAAGCTTGCATCAGAGAGATCATCAGTCAAAACATCATTTGATGTAACACTTTGAGGACTAGTAGGACTGCTGTCTACATTCAGGAACTGATCTTCAAAATAAGTGTCATGCAATTTGATACGTTTTGGTTCAGGAGCAGCAGAAATAGTCTGAAAATTAATATTTTAAAGACTTCTTCGAATAATAATAATTTTCGGCAATAATAGAGATGAAAGATTGGTTTGAAGATAATTAGCTAAAAATTAACAATGAAGACACAAATCCTCCAGTTCAGTTAAGGCAGAACCTTCCAGCCGTGCATATATTAGTCTTCTGTATTATGTCTGGTATCTAAACTACTTTGTTATTTACATTGGATATGTTCTACAACTTTTGTGCTTTGGAACTAATAACATGTATCTATCTATACCTTGAAGGGAGGTTCACTCCTTTTCCTCCTTTCTACATCTGGAGTAGTTATAATAGGTTCAATTCTTGGAACAATGGCAGGTTCAGCTTTGGGAGATGCTGCAATAAGTCATCAATTTTCAGTCATGATGAGCATCAAATGATATAGTTACTAATTTTTCAGGAGGTGAGCTCGATTTCAAATTGTCCTGAACACGTTAAAACTGCTAATACTACGACATTCGAATTAGATTGCAAGCCAAAGTGAAATCATATCTGGATTTGTCTCCATGAGAACATAATCTTATCCAGAAGGTATTCAAGGTGAACAAAATTTTTCTCATATAAGCTGTGAGATATAGACATAAAAATGTGAGATACGCAATGTGATAGTGTGGCTACTAGTGGCATCTTTTGAGAATGCTGAGCCACACCCCCAGTTCTAGTAAGGATGAAAAATGGCTAAGAAATTTAGCTCACTCTTTGTTAAGCTAATACCTTGACACACCCTTACTCCAGGGTAGATAACATTAGATTGTGAACTGCAACAGCTTGCCTGTGTTGGTGTCACAGGAGCTAGCTAGCTATACTACTCCCACAGCATCGCTTGAGATCATACTTAATCTACCTCCCTTGCACTTAATGTAAGGAAATGCTGGATGCAATAATAATTTCTGGAAGTGGAAGACTACTACCTGGTAACTGGTTAGAACATACGAGTTTACTGGACCAACTGGAGTTCTCCATTTGGTATACAGATGGATCAAAATCAGATAAGGGTGCAGGTATTGGTGTATATGGTCCGAAACTGAGGATCTATGTGCCCCTGGGACATTAGCCCTCTATCTTACAGGCAGAGAAACTAACTCTCTACATTTGTGCTCAAGAGTCTCTGAAAAGGAACCTCAAGGGGGCGCATATCTATATTATGACGGCAAGCCAGACCACAGTGAAAGACCTGGAATAACCCATCCAAGGTTCCGTACTGTCCTGGGATTGCCGGAATACCATAAAGCAACTGGCTAGAGGCAATAAGGTGACTCTTGTATGGGCCAGGGCATCATGGTATTGAAGGAAATGAGAAGGCCGCTTAACTTGCGAACTAGCTTTTAATTCTGGATGGAAAAACACGTGAAATAACAAGGAAGTTGGCCTACAGGGATTCTTGAATTCCTTTGGGGACCGTGAGTTCAATGAATACTGCCATCCAACAGGCCACGAAAATCCTTATTAAAACAGTAAACAATTGTTATTTATGAACCGATGTCTTACATTTATGGAACTTTTGTACCAATTCGTCTTCGTCAAGGAGAAGTGACACAACTTCTTTCGGTTTCAAGGTATCTGGTTTGAAATTGCCGCCACTGATAACCAGTTTTTGAATCTGGAAAAATATGTGCATAAATACTGAAAATATTCATCACCCTTGGCAATACAAACCTCGCTCTTTTCTCTAGCTCTCTGAAGTATTCTTTCTTCAATCGTTCCTTTACAAATCAATCGGTAAACTGTCACCTGTTTAGTTTGTCCCAGACGATGAGCTCTGTCCATAGCTTGCTGATCTACAGTGGGATTCCAATCGCTATCGTAAAATATTACCTGCAATACCAAATATCTTTAATCCATAATATAATATTATGGATCACATTTCATAATGAAGTTGAATGCATTGTATCAGAATTTTTTTTTCTATAAACAGAATAATGAAGCCTTTCAAATGAAATTATTGAGTCTTTCCATAATTTTTTACATGACCACAAATTCACTGAGAACGTTCAGTTTAGGTACCTCTAGAATGATTCTTTTATTTGGTGTACAAACACTTCCGTTTCACGTTACAAGCAATATCTTGGATTATTAAATGTACCTTTTCGGACAGTTTCACGTTTAAATAAAGAAGAATATATGCATATCTCACAGTATCGGCAGCTGTCAAGTTGATTCCCAAACCTCCAGCTCTGGTAGATAATAAAAATACAAATATGTCAGTTCTGGCCTGAAAATCGGCCACCATGTCCCTTCTTTCTGATATCTTAGAGGAACCATCTAACCTCATGTATTTATGGTGTCTATGCCACATATATTCCTGAAATTTAACAGATTAATAGAGTGAGACAAATAAGAAGAAATCTAAAAATTCAGATTACGAATGAAAATTTGTTCACCTCCAGAAGATCGATCATCTTCGTCATTTGTGAATAAATCAACACCCTATGACCTTCTTTCTTGAGCTTCTTCAAAAGGCTATCAAGAACTGAAAGCTTTCCCGCATCAGTTACTAACGTCTCTTTGTCTAAAAAACAATAATTAATTCGATGTCAACTACAGATATAATTCATCCTACCTGGTATATAGATATTAGACCACCCGTTTATTGGTTTTAAAATATCAATTGGACTATATACAGTGGGATAAAAATATTTTGCAGGGGATTTATTTGCTTCATTTCCTGTTGCTTTGGACCAATAGAAATTGAGGGTATTATAAGAGAACGCATCATTATGTCTTTTCAAGTCGTGAGCTGCCTTTCTTGAGGAACAATATAGGGTAATATTGCAACTCTGTATCTAGAGAATAATTAATCATTAATTAAAAGAGCTCAGTTCACACAATATTTGAGTTGTATTACTTACCTTTGGTATTACACTGGATAAAAATGGAGGCAGTTCCGATGAAATGAAATCCTGTTTGATGAATTTCATACTGTTATCACCAAATTTCGATATCTGAAAATTCAATTATTCATGATTTGATATACTTTGATTCATCCACATTAATCATTATATAAAGATTAAATCAAAATTTATATATGTACTAGCGGACCAGACAGATGCTGTCCTGCTCGAACGTGGTCATTTGAATCTTTTCCTTTCGACATTTTCATTGTGCGATTTGCTGTTGTCCAAAATATAATCAAAAACCCACTCCAACATTTCTTGGCTCAATTTAAATTAAAAGTTTATTAATACTACACCTGTATATCGTCAGTCTTTGTACTTTCTATATCAATTTCTTGAGACACCACCAAATTATCTATAAACTTATGTTCGGACGTTGCATAATATGTTTGCCTGGCATGTCCATAAACCACTCTACTGCCACAATTATTTCTCGTGAAAATGAAGTCTTGGAGTATTAAATTTGAGGTAAAATCATCATAAAGAGCTGTATGGCAAACTATATTCAGTGTCGGTTTTCGATCTTTTGGTGCACTCCAATCGTCAACAAACCTTGCTAACCTTTCTTTCCTTTGTGAATAATAATAGTGTTGCCATCTGGAAATTTCAACAAAAAATTATTCCTCAGCCAGAAAAATACAATTGTGTACAATGTTAATGGGGATATTCCCTTGGTACATACTCACCGTTTAAGAATATCTCCCTGAAGGATTTGATAGATTTCTTCATAACTCAAATGCACAGCCGAACAAAATCCGAATATTGTACTATACAAATAATTCTTATGAACATCTGCTATATATCTACAGGTGAACAGAAAATATTTCTGCATCAACAAAAAATTGCTCTTTTGAATGTTGAGATCGTATATCAAACGAGGAACATCATATGTAACTGATACTGGTGTTATAGGAGACTTCGCATCTCTTCTTTCAAAAAGTTCAGGATGGTTACAGACCTAAAAAATACCAGGAGGTGATCACAAAGAAGTGATAAATTAGATTTATCTGCACCTTACGAAACTGCATCACCAAATTCATTAAATTAGAAGTAAAATTTTTATCTACACTATGTGCATCTCCACCTCCAACACTGTAGTGGATTAAGTCTTCTATTTTTATCTTTTGTTTTAGTGCTATGTATAGTAATTTTTGTCGCGTAGTCAAAGGACAATAAACCATTATCTCTATTTTATCGGAGAGTTCGTTCTCCACATCTTTCTTTATTCTCCTCAACATGAAAGGTTTCAAAATCATGTGTAGCCTTGATAAATGTTCTAAAAGAAAAATTGATTAATTCGATTGATATCTTTCCATATTCAGAATGAAAATTGTATGGGTATTATAGTTATAGGTAGTCGGAAAAATTGCGCCCAACATGAGGCTTTAGTAATGATGTACTTTCCATAATACAATGTATATGGATTTACTTTACACCTTCTAGAAGAGATGGGAGCAGTTCTATCACTGAACTAATTTTTCGCGCCATAGGTTAGTTCTTTTTATCAAACGCTCATCATTGGTTTGGCATTTGAACATTACAAGGCAATTATACAGGGATAATTTGCTTGTGGATAGTTCTTTTAAATCCTTACTTTCATCAATTCCAGTCTTATTCTCGGCATGACTCTCTATATCTTTGGAAAACCATTCATTGAATTCTTCGTGCGAGTCAAAAAGTGTTGGCATAATAAAATGGAGGAGTGCCCATAGTTCAGCCATACTATTTTGAATAGGAGTACCACTGAGCAGTAAACGGTTCCTACAGCTGAAACCTAGCAGAGTTTTCCATCTCATACTGCTTGTACTTTTGATCGCCTGAGCTTCATCCAGAATCATGTACTGCCATTTTATCCTATTGAAATATTTGATGTCGGTGATGACAATTTGATAACTTGTGACGACTATGTGGAAACTGGCCTCCTTCGTATAAATATCCTTCTGATCCCAGAACTGTCTAAGTATTTTACGCTCCTGAAAATGATGTTTTAATAGATATAGAGTTCTCGTCGCAAATAACTTGGTTCAACATTTTGAAAAAATTAATTATGTAATACAAACGTTTCTATATCCTCAATACATTAGTGTCTGTACCAAAATAGGAAAACTGTACCTAATTTCATATCACCGGGAATGTTTACCTTTAATAAGCTATCTATCATACTTACATTTGGATTTCCCCAGTATGGTACAACTTTGAATGATGGAACAAATTTCGCTATTTCTTGTTGCCAGTTGTGCAGGGTTGAAGCTGGGGATATTATTAAAAATGGGCCCCAGACAGCTGAAAATTAATCAAATATTGAAAGATACCCACCAATATTTACAAAATTTTCTTGAAAATAAGATTCCTATGTATTATATATATATATACATTAGACCTGCAGTACAATTCTATCCCAAATAATATCAAAACCTGTAATACTCTAGTTGCTTTCAAGAAAAAGGTAATAAAGTACCGATGATTTTTATGTGTTTATATTTGGTATTATATTTGTATTTATTATGTGTAAATGAACTCATTACCTGGATTAACTTATAACTTGTTTATGTGTTTTTGCTGTAGTCTATATTGGATGCAACACTTCTTCGATACTTCTTAGTGCTATATATGTTGTAATTGGGTATTTTTTTTTGTTGTCAATTGTATTGTGAATATTAGGTTTTCCTATTCAATTACTTATTATAATACTCACCGTATTTTTCTGCAATGTGGCACAAAAAAGCTATGCTCTGTACAGTTTTCCCTAGACCCATTTCATCCGCTAAAATACCACTGATTCCCTGAGAGTATAAATTAGCCAGCCAATTCATTCCCCTCAACTGATATCCCTTCAATTTACCCCTGAATATCTTTGGTTGAGGCTGTTCACCATCTGGATCTAAACTTTCCATGAATGTTGAATTGGCTTCAAGATCGAAGTGTCTTGTTCTTGTACGTTCACTGAAGAAAGCATCCTCAGCATTCTTTTTCGCCTTCTCTTTCATGATGTCACTACAAGCATAAGAAAGTGTAAAAGTACTGTGTGCAGAAACTCAAATTCTCCTGTAATTTTCCAAAAAAAATTTATTTCGAAATATTTAATTCATGTATCTGCTATCCATTCTTAATTATTTTTCCATCAATTTATCGATTCAAAAAGTATACTGAAATGAACAACGGAATTTATAGGATCAGATAAGACGGGAACTGAGTAACGTCTTTGCGAGAGTAATTTGGACTGGCCACCTGATGAAATCGAGTCAGAGTAATCTTTTTGAGGTTTGCGAAAAGTGGTGCGACAAATTATTGACTTGGCAAGTGTGAATATTTTCCATATAGTCAGCTTAATGATTTTTAAAGATAATTCTTACAGCAGCAGTAATATTTTTGGAGAATCAGTATACCTCAAGTGAAAATAAATTTAAGATTGCACAAAGTAATCAAAATTAGAGTCCATTATTCCATTCCAAAAGATGCAGGGTACATCGAGGAAGGAAAAAATACAACACATATTCTAATTCTACTCGGGTTCATCAAGCCAGATTTGGTTAAAATTTATTTGATCTCACCTGTCATACTCATCAATGGCAGCTAACCTTGGATTTTTTTCTTCATCTAACTGATTTAAAATCCTAAGCTGCTCTTCGGCAGAAGCAGTGCCCAATTTTTTCGACATAAAATGAGCATATAACTCGGTCTGAGTTATCAAGAAATTGAGTTTCCTTTGTTGCCTCTTCGCTTCAATCAGTTCATGATCAATTTTCCTTTGCTCTTCTGCTTCCTTCTCCATACGTTTTTTCACTTCCCTGTCCAACCTTCTCGACCGTTTCCAATAAGCTATATTTTCTCTAGCAAGGCGTTTCATCCTCCACTGCTGCTCTTTCACTATTCTTGCTGACAGAACCTAATTTGATGGAAATCATACATTAATTAAATTTTATCTTTAAAACAAAGTCTCTAAGACAATGAATTCAACATGATTTCAATATGTGACATCAATGTAAGTATATCTCACCGCTTTTTGTCTAACAACTTTAGCACACTGCTGTGCAACTCTTTTGCATTGAAGAAGAGTTTCTTTATGTCTGTTAGATTTCGATCTCTGCTGTTTACCGACTTCTTTTTTGATCAGATTTGTAGATATTCGTTTTCTCTTGATAGTCATCATGTCTTCCCATTTCTTTTTTGCTTCTTCATCCTTGAATTTTTTGACTTTCTTTCGCTGAGAAGTACCTATTGATGAAGTTGATAAGGACACATTAGAAGAGTTGAAACTACACTGTACATTGGAAGAGTCTTCATCGAAAGTTTGAAAGTCTATTCCATTCTCCAAATTCAAATCTAGACAAGGTTCCTCCTGGAAGACAAAACCTTAATACTTTAACTTCATTGTAGAATTTTTACTTACTGCAATGTCCTCTAGTATATTTGATGAATATAACAGTGGTTCAGAAGATTCATCTCGTTTCTTTTTCTTTGATGCAGGTGAAGGTACAGTTCTTTCTTTCGGAGTATAATGATCGACAGTACTGACTAGTCCAGCTCCATAGTACATGTAATCATTGAAATTCTGGAAAGAATGTATATTCTTGCTTATCTGAATTGAGACTCAAATTAATTTCATCGGTTTGAATCATCTTTGTCAGAGAAGAAAGGTTCTAACCAGGGGTTATCGATCAGCATTCACTGTTGGGTCCAAAATTAACAGTGATGTGCCCTAGCTCAACAACGAAGCCTTACAGGAACACAACTTGATTTCCCTTCCTTAAACAAGCACCACTGCCGATAGGTGGCTTAAAAATCTGGGAGAATCAGGTAGAACAAAATAAAAAATCGTTTACCTTTTTACCCTGTCTTAGGCTTTTCTGATATGAATGCAACTTCAAAATGTGTTGATATTGAACTTCTTCTGGGGGACTATCTGTATTTTCTTGTAGAATATCTGCCAACCATTGCCTATCCCCTGATACATTGCTGAAGTTATAGTAATCTGTAGGTGTAATGAAATCAGCAACTAAAAGAGTGAACAGAAGATTGATAAAAGAATGAATAGAAATAATTGAAAGAAAAACAATAAATGCATTCTTTTTAACAGAACTATAGACATTCCAATGCGAAGAAAATAGAAATACCCTTGAAACCTAATAGTTCTTCGTTATTGGCTTCATCGTCACTATCACTACTAGTATCTTCTCCGTTTACTTTTAAACTATGAAGAAACTGATTAACATCTAAAGCTTTTTCCACTCGTGATAAATGTAATGGTTTTGCAGTTTTACGCTTAACACAGGGTTTGGGTTTTTCTACAATTAAAAAGTTTTTTAAAGATACTGTTGTACTTGAATTGATTATCATCAATAATACAAAGTATTAACTACCTGCTAGAATTTTATATGTTTTATCCACATTTTTCCTGAATGAGCTAGCCATTATTTCGAGTGATTATTGGAATATTTAATATTATTTTCAATATTCATGGAACAGTATGAAAATAAAAAACACTGCGATATAGGTTATGCTTTCCTGGACTAACTTTTCAATCTTCTGTTAGACTTCCGAAGAAAATTGTGTTTTCATAAATATTTCTTCATCATGTTTTAATACATTTAAATGGGAATTTCCAGTACTGAGCAGTATAAAATTCATAATTTCCTCATTTATTTTCAATTCCATATTCTAAATACATTTTTTGACATTAAGGCGTCAAACAGCGCATTTCTTCTTTTTTATTTGCCTAAAATTGCATTTGCCTGTTTTGAATGTATATAAGAAGAATATTGAAAATTAGAATGAAAAACGCGATGAAACCTTAAAATTATGAATATCCGAAGACTCAATTAATAAAAATGAATTTTGTGTGCCATTCGAAATTTGCTTTTCAAGAATCAAGGCACATACCTCAGTGCTTGAGTAAAACCACTGCTCTTCAGTGGGAAAAAATACTGTTCAAGCAAAGCATTTATTTCATAAGTGTTATGTTCATAAATTTCTAATTCCGAATACATATAAAATTAAACTTTAGTATCTTTGCTTTTCCCACCATAAAATTCGAAAAATGTTCTACTATTTGATTTATTCAAAATTTCTGTGACAGACAGATGTCACAACAACAGTTGTAAACTAACCTCACTTAAATCATAATAATCCTAGCTTTCTATTTGACGCTGTATCACTTCCAAAGTGATGCGAAATCAGTTCAAACCAGAGAAATAGAGGGAAATTCCGGCTATTTCTGTGGTTTAAACTGATTTCGCATCAGTTTGGAAGTGATACAGCGTCAAATAGAAAGCGCCTATAGTATTAATGTAGGAGTTCAAGTAAGAAAACAAATATCTCAATGTAGGTAACGATAGTACATCCGAACTATATTTCGAATTAACAAATAAAAATTATAAATAATGCCGCTCCGAGGAACGCCTGTTTGTCTCAAATGTAATGCCACCGAGTCACCATTATGGACAAATGCTGAAAATTTGGGAGCTATTTGTTTGAACTGTGTGAACGAAACCAAAGAGAGCATTAAAACCGAAGAAGGAACTTCAGACATCAAACCAACTAAACAAAAAGCAAGAACTACTAGATCAACACGATTGAATCCGTTTGCTCTTCCTAAGTTGGGTGGTCCTAGAGGTAAAGGTAGAAGATCTATTTTCAAAAGAACTCCACTGAAAGCCCCACAAGCAGTCGCGACTCCTGTAACAAGTGAATCAATATTTTGTGAAGGATTTTATTATCAAGTGGGTGACATAGTTAGATTGATAGGAGAAGACAACGACTATTACTATGCTCAAATAAGGGGCCTCTTGACTGATCAATATTGCGAAAAGAGTGCAGTTATAACGTGGTTGCTTCCTACAAAAGAGAGCCCTCCACCAAATGAACGCTTCGATGCAGCAACATATGTCATTGGACCAGAAGAAGAACTGCCAAGAACCTTAAGATGCATGGAATTCATCATGCATGCTCCTTCCGATTACTATAAATCGACAACAACTCCTTATCCAAGTATAAATGCTCCACCCATACCTGGTTATTTGTGGATTTCCATGAAATCTATTCAAACAGCTACTGCTGTTAGGTATTGACTATAATGGCGGAGTTTAACTGTTGGTAATACGATTTTCTTCAGATCCAGTTAAATTAATAAATTCTTGACATAATAAGTGATATGAATGTTGACTGAATTATTTCAAATTTAGTTTATATTTATTATTGATACTCAAGCCTGTGAAAATAGTATATTATTTAACGAGCGGTAATGTAAGTCATAACTCACGCAGATGAAGTTTGCAGCGCGAGCCGGAGGCGAGTGCTGTAATTCATCAAGTGAGTTATGGCCATTACCGCAAGTTGAATACTATACTTTATCTACGACTATAACAATAAATACGAAATCTAAAATAAATTATGATATTAACTAGATGATGAAAACGATTGAATTATTATGAGATCTACTACCTTTGTTGCCAGATATTTCTGATCAGGAGCTTCATTTATGAAATCATTTACTTGTTCTGGCGTAAAACTTTTTGCCTTTTTAGCTACATGTTTCCCTGATTGACGTTTAAGAAATGCACGTAATTTTAAATAATTATCTATATTGATTCCATTATTTATGTTGAGTGTGCTTCTTGGCATGGAGCAGGAAGTCCATAGAGACGGTGCTGAGTTCACTAAAATATGCCAAAGAACATTCACTGTAAACGATGACTTGTTTTTGCCGCTACACCAATCTTGAAAATATTTGTATACAACTTTATACTTGTTTTGAGATCTTTCGGCAATAAATTCTGTATGGTGACATTAGCTGCTTCTCTTATTTCTGGAGGTGCTCATAATAATTCATCTTCACTATCAGAATTAATCGTTTTCAGCAAAATATTCACGGTAATTAGGTATCAGCTCTATTTCAAAACGTCAAAATTATTCAGGTGACAGAAGCACAGACCCACCTTGATATTCAACTGGTGAATAATTCCACGAATAATAATAATAATAATAATAATAATAATAATAAACGATCTTTATTTCAGTAAGCTCATAGTTTACAACCATATAACATACGAAATTGTGTCAAAATAAACTTAATATGTGTCTTCAAGGGTGAAAAAAATCATCTAATTTATAGGGTTCTAGTTGGAGTAAGTATTTATGTAGCAGTCTTTTATATGTTTTTAAGTTTTCTTCCATCTGGATCCGTGCCGGTAGCGCATTGTGAAATCGCAGGCATCTATATTCCACTTGATTTTCGGTGCTT
The DNA here is from genome assembly GCA_937662695.2 of Halyzia sedecimguttata. Classification (NCBI taxonomy): domain Eukaryota; kingdom Metazoa; phylum Arthropoda; class Insecta; order Coleoptera; family Coccinellidae; genus Halyzia; species Halyzia sedecimguttata. Next base: position 8,478,881 of record OW569420.2, read on the forward strand.
TTTAAGCGATGTTTGGGATAGGTGTAGTCTTTATTTCTGATGTTATAGATTTCCTTATTTTCATTTTGATGTTTGCTGAATTTGCTCCTGTTTTTGTGGAGGTAGATGAGACATTCCTGCATGTATATGGCATATGTGGTTAGTAGTCTGTTTGCTCTGAAGACTCCACGGCATGACTGTGTTCTACTCAGACCGAATATGATTCGGAGGGCTCTCTTCTGCAACACAAATACCGATGAAATGTCTCCTGATCCATAAAATATAATTCCAAATCTTATTTTTGCTTCTATGGTTGCATAGTAGATTGTTTTTAGTGCCGGTCTACTCAGATATTTCGATACCACCCCTAGGCCATAGATGGAGGAGGCAACTTTCCCTGACACATGTTCGACGTGGCATTTCCAATTCAGCTCACAGTCGATGTAGACTCCTAAGAACTTAACAGTGTCCTTTACTTTGTATGTCTCTTCATTCAATCTGATGGTTTCTGGGTTCAGTATGTTTGCTTTTCTATGGTGGAACATGATTATACTAGTCTTGTTTTTGTTTAATAGTAAGTTGTTCTCACTGAACCATGCATTGGCAAGTTGCAATACTTCTTCTGTTAGTTTCTTTAGTTCTGGCCATTGTTGTTCGATTGTCAATATGTTAGTGTCATCTGCATAGTTAACAACAGTTCCTTTTTCATTTACTTCTTGGATATCTTCTCCGAATTCATTTATGTATATAATAAAAAATACTGGCCCAGCAACCCCACCCTGTATGAGTCCAAGCAGTGTTTCTAGTTGTTCTGATCGTACTCTTTCACCATTCACTGTTATTTCCACCAGTTGTGTCCTTTCCTTGAAGTAAGATCTTACCCACTTCAAGGCTGGTCCTCTTATTCCCAATTTCATCAGTTTCCTGATCAGTTTATCGACCTCCACACAGTCAAATGCTCTAGATAGGTCTAGAAATAGGCCTAGGGCAAGATTATCACTCTCAAAGGCATCCAATACTTTCTTTATGAAGTCGTATATTGCAGTCTGTATAGATCTCCCCTTCAGGTATCCATGCTGTCTGTCAGAGAAAATTCCATTCATTAACATAAACTCCATGATCTGCCTACAAAATGCTATTTCGAAAATTTTCGAGAAGGATGGGAGAATGCTAATTGGTCGATAATTATCAAAGTCAGTTGGGTCCCCTTGCTTGTGTATGGGCTTCACTACTGCAATCTTGAGTCTGTTTGGAAAAGCACCATTCTTGAATGATTTATTCAAAATATATTTCAAAGGTTCTTGTATTTCAGTAATTGTTTGTTTGATCAAGGTGTTTGAGACTTCATCGATTCCCTGTGTTTGTTTATTTCTTAGGCTGTTCACAATATCTCTCACTTCTTCAACTGTTAATTTCTTTAGATGCATCGACTTGTTCAGTTCTGTGTACGTTTCGTTGTTTGTCTTATTGGTGTGCAGGTGTTCTGTAAGGTTTGGGGCCTTGTTTATGAAGTACTCATTTAGCTTATTTGCTGTGTGTGCTGGGTTGTTTTGGATGGGAAAGTCCTTTTCTGAATTTGAATCTTTTATTGACTTCACTATTGACCAAAGCGCTTTGTTTTTGTTGTCTGATGTTGCTATTTTCTTTTCATATAGTGTTGTCTTATTGGCAATGAGTTCCTTGTCATACTTTTTCTTCTGGTTTTTGTATGCATCTTTGTAGTTGGGGTTTCGAGTACTTACTGTTAGCAGTATATCCATTTTATTCTTCATCTCTAAAATTTCTGGACTTTCTTTTACCTTCCCTTTCTTTTTTCTTGCAGGAAGTTTTTTCAGTGGGAAAGCATCGTTCATGTGTCTGAGGTAAATATCGTGGAAAATGTTGAAGGTTTCATTCACATCATGATCATCATTATAAAGTATTGTCCAGTCTTCGCTTTGCAGTGCAGATCTGAATTTTGTAATGTTTTTATTCGTGTAGAGTCGTTTCCACAATGTTTGAGGTTTTGCTTGAGCTTCTGTGAAGGTTAGTTGTTGTGATCGGTGATCTGATATGTGTGTTTCTCTCACTATTGTATTGAATGGGACGTCTAGATTTGTGAATATACCATCTATGGAGGTTGAGCTATGTGATGTTATTCTTGTGGCTTCAAATATGGTTTGTTTGATATTGTAGCAATTGAAGAAGTTTAGAACTTCTACTACTTCTTTACTGTTTTCTAACATATCGATGTTCAGATCTCCGGCAATAATGACATAATAATTTTGCAATTTTCTTAGAATTTTGTCTAGTTCCTCCATAATGGTTTCAGTGGTTCCATTGTTGTACAGAGCTATGCAGAGATGTTCTTTGCCATTCACCTTGAATTCCACTGCTGCGAATTCGCAGATTCCTTTCTTAGACATTTTTGAGATATCTTTCCTTTCTATTACTTTGATATCGTTCCTTACATAGATTACTACTCCTCCGTGTTCTCCTTCGTTTCTGCAGAACTGCGCTTTTATAGTGAAATTTTTTATTCCAAAGTTAGTTAGTTGGCTTTTTGATTTCCAATGTTCACTGATGCATGCTATTTTGATGTGGTCATTCTCATTGATGACTTGCTCTAATATGTTCACTGAGTTGCCTAGAGAGCAGACATTTTGATGGAAAATTGAGAAAAGTTTATTTGCAATTTTTCCTTGCTTAGAGGGTTTTCTGTAGGATGTTTCTATGATTGGGCTATGATGGGGGCTTGATTGTTCTTGCTCTCTAAAAAATGTTGACCTCTTCTGAAGCTAAACCGAGCAAAGGTGATTCCTATTGGCCAGAATTCATTATCATAAATTTTGTCTAGTAGGCTAGTTGGTACACCTACCATGTAGCTCTTAAATTTATCTGTTAATTTTGTTTCCAGGGTTTTGACATTGATGTTGTGACTATTTAAATCGGCTTTTTCTGCTATATATAGCTGCTATTCAAATAGTAATGAGTTATAGCGGTGAGTTATTATTACTCACGGTATTTGTTTATAGATACTATTAATTGAATGAAAGCAATTGAATAATGAATGTATTATTTAATAGGAGTAGATAAATAAACATTATATTTATAGTACCTAATTTTCCTTTTTCTATGCTGAACCTGTACAAAGTTAATTTGTTCATACAAATCTGTAGGAGAATATCTTATAATGATTAATCATTAAAGGATACTGTGGGAGGTATACTCATTATTGAAAGGTTTTTTTCTGGGTTTTCTCTCTGAAAAATATCTATAAAATAAAAATTCATTATTTTGTGATTTGCTTCTGCGTAAGAAACACAAGATATTTGTCAGAAGCAATCAATTGAACAATGTTGCCTAACAAACAACAACGAAACAACATCAACGAAGAAACAACTATATCGTAACGTTTCGGAGTCTATATCAGATTCCTTCGTCAGACGCTTAATGAAAATCGTTAGAATTATTTTGTTGATAGTTATTCCAACAAAATAATTCTAACGATTTTCGTTAAGCGTCTGACGAAGGAATCTGATATTGACTCCGAAACGTTACGATATAGTTGTTTCTTCGTTGTTGTTTGTTAGGCAACATTGTTTAATTGATTGCTTCTGACAAATATCTTGTGTTTCTTACGCAGAAGCAAATCACAAAATAATTAATTTTTATTTTATAGATATTTTTCAGAGTTTGGGAGAGAAAACCCAGAAAACAACCTTTCAATAATCTTATAATGATGTTGAATATGTCGATACACAAAATCATATCGTGGAATGTTAAAAAAATCTGGACTTCTCCAATATATGGATTATATTTTCAGGAATGTTTATTGTCCAAAATCGACAGTACATACTTTGAAAAATATCAAAATGAAAACATATATCCATTGAGAAACGTAATTATGATTTTCCTAAATTGAGTCTTACATTACAACATTGCAAAAGCAAATGGAATATCTGTCTGCAGTATTTCAATAAATGACCATCACAAGTGCAGAAGATTGAGAGCAGGAAGATGTTTAAGAAAGCGATATTAAATATATTAATTAAATTAGAACCCTACTCAACTGAAGGCTTTTGTGAATAGGGCACATCATGTAAAAACGCTATTTCATTTTGTTTTTATTGTAAGGTCAATCGTTCTAGATTCATTTTTCAATGGATCTTATTTGGCTGGTTTATTTCTCTATTGAAAGCGAGGTTCATTCTAAAATTACAGAAAGGATTTATGAATGCTAATATTGAGAGCAAAATTACCCATTTTGTTGTATAATAACAGTAAAATATCGATATATTAATACATATGTGAACTGTTGGGAAAAAATGATGCAGAAATGAAAAACTGATTTTCATCAAGTCATATATTGAAATTTGAAATTTGTAGTCGATTTACAAGGGTTGTTGCTAAAATAATAATTTCCACATCAAGTCAAAAATTCAATCAAATAATATATAGGTAATTATATACACATAAAACAAGTTTACAAAAATAACAAAGAGATTTTGAGGAATCAGGGATATTAAAATAATTGTACAGGATATATTTCATAAAAATAGAAACTGGAATATTCTTGAAAGAACAAAATTAAAATGAAACTTAGGGTAAGCACACTCCACTATGAATGCAGTGCAACTTTGTATTAAGACAAAGTGTAACATGTTTCTATTGAAGAATGTTGTTTCTAGACTGTGTCTATGGTAAACACATATTGCAGAATGGGTAAGTGTGTACTTACCCATACATATTGATTGCTTTGATAATGAGGGTAAGTCCTCGAACATATACCTTCATTTATACAATGCTTTTCATATCTACAGTTTTATTTATCTTTCGTTCAATTTCACCATCTGAATGTACTGATTTTGAGGAGTAATATGTTCATTGCAGAAGATCTTCTCGCTTTCACATCTCTGTTAGAAATATTTTTCTCCCTCGCAGTTTGGGACGGTGATTTGTCTTTATTTCATCCATAATAATCGACTAATCTTTGATATTCTTTTTTTTATTTTTTCTATTTTGCTGTTATTCTTTTGTTTGAGATTTCCTTCTGTATATTTTAATTGATGCCCAGTTTTCGTAATTTTCCCTTTCCTGCATTTAATGATAGCATCAGCAGAACCAACAATTGTGCTGGAGTATTAATTTCCTGTTTTATCCTTTGTTGGTCTTTCGTTCTTATTTTCAACAGGACACTTAATTTCATCAATTTGTTTGAAATAGTTATGTTCTTCCAGTACCGTTGACCGGATTACACTGAATAAATTCTTCATTGTGATTATAGGGGATTCCTTCTTTCCATATTGAGATTTGACACCAAATTCATACTGATGATCATTGGTTTGTTTTTCTTCTATTTGGGAGTATACCTCTATGTCATCAGTATGACTGACTAGACTGTTACTTATCGATGACTTTCTTATCACTTCATCCATCGGTCTTTTTATCATTGCTTGGTAATTTTTGCCAATTGGTTTTTCTGTAGCTGCAGTTCTAGATTCATTAGATTCCTCAGGAACTATAATTGGAACACCATTCGTTGGGCATTTGTTGTCAGTATACCCAAAGGCATCGTCTTTGACAGCCTGTACATTTTCTGTTACAATTTTAGGTGGTGATTTCTTACTCACCTCGTCATAATCTTTATCCATCCATTCTTCTGAAGAAGTTGTTCCAAATTCTAGTGGTGGGTCATCTGAGTTTGACGAGGAAATTGAAAAACGCTCAAAATCTTCAGGAGATAACATTGAATTAAGGAGATTGACTTCTGATGAAGAATATTTCATTTGGTGAACACCGGTATTCTCGAAGAGATTCGAACTAGTTGATGATTTTCTTAACAATATTTTTGGCGGTCCTTCAATCGTTGATGGATCTTCTACGTTTCTTGTTTTGTCTGCGGCGGTAGTTTCGTTTGTATTTAATTCTTTGGAAACTGCTGTTGAAATGTTATTTTTTCGGCATTTCTTGTCAGTATCATCAGAACCATAATCTCTTATATTCTGTATATGTTCTTTACCTTTTTGAGACGGTGATATCTTCCTATCACTGTAATCTCCCCAATGTTCTGATGAAGTTATTCTTAATTCTAATGGTGGGCAATCTGAAGGTGAAATTGGCGAAAACTCAAAATCATCTGCACCAGTGGCTCCAATTTCAAGAAAATTTTCATAAAATGTTAAAGTGTCATTTTTTTGGCACTCGTTATTAGCACCCTCAAATACACCATTTTTGATGATATCTATACAGTCACATTCCTTTAGGTTTTCAGTTAGTGATCTCTCATCGACTTCATCATCATCTTTATTTTCACATTCTCCTGGAGATGGAATTCTGAATTCTATTGCCGGATCATCTGAGTTGGAAGAAAATGTTGAAAAACAATCGAAATCTTCTGCAGCATTTGTGATTATTCCATACGATGTTAAAGGGTTAATTGTTTCTTGGCATTGGTTGGTTAAATTTAAGTCTGCAAAAGCCTGTATACATTCCTTCACATTTTCAGGTAGTTTTTCGGAGTTGGACGATGAAATTGACAAAAAATCGGCTAATGGTGAATTTGAGATATTGTCTCTCGATGATGTGTTTTTCGGATCATTCATAATGGTATTGCTAAACAGATTTCTACTGGTTGATGTTTTTATTCTCATTTCTTCTGTTATTCCCTGATCATCGTCGTTTATTGCTCTGTTACAGAAAACTGAAGCAGTGACCCTTCTGGTTATGAGTTTCTCTCGAACTGTGGCTGATATTTCATCTTGTCGACCTTGGTTAAAACAATCTTGGAAAGTATCATTTTCAATGGACTGCATACGTCCCTCGTTTATTGATAGTGATCCACTCTCTACCTCTTCGTTTTCCCATGGTTCTGGACAAGTAGTACCAGAATCCAATGTTTGGTCATCCGAGTTTGATGATGGAATTGAAAGAAGCTCAAAATCTGTCCGAACTGACTCTGGATTCGATAAAGTGGCTTCTGATGAATATTTAGTCTCTTCCTCAATAGTGCCGTACATCAACTGCCTGTATCTATGCAGATATGGTATGGCCTGCAACATAATTGAACGCGGAAATACATTAATTTGAAATGCTGTTTCAGCAATCAAATGGCGAATCGGAAGTCTCAGTGAGTTCCACGGATATTCAATTTCGTTGCTGTCCAATCGAACACAATCGAATTTCACATCTATTACAGAACGAAACCTATCGTGTGGAGGTATAAGCGTGATACAACATTCGTAAGGATCTCTTGATCTTGACAACCATTCGGGATCGCTAACTCTGCATCGAAAAATGACATCGGTCTTTGTGATTTCTGTCATCAGTACAGCTATAATACCGTTTTCCTCCAATAATAACAGGAACAGTTGACGTGGTTCATCCTGCTGCAGTAAGTCCTTAAGATTAAGAATGTGAGGTCTTTCTAGTATATATTCAGAATGAAGGAATCTCACGTGTTTCATTAATTTCTCTATTTCATTATCGAATAAACTGATCCTTGTAAATCGCCACTCGCAATAATGTTGGTTCGGTTTCAAAAACCATCGGTTAGCTCTTGTTATGGGACATTTGAAGATCCAAAACACTTTCGCAATGCAATATTCCTTGTAATGGATCTTTGCTTCGTGGTGAAATGCCATTAGTCCTTTGCAATGGGGGTAATACGAACAATGGAAGAGAAATCTACAGGCGAAATTTTCATATAATATTTGACGTACAGGATTGTCGGCAGCTCTTAGTTCATCGTCGTCAAGGTAATATCGATACCCTTCAAAACAAGGACCACAAATGAATGACACTGATTTGCAAGAATAAATTGGAGGTATCACCAGTAATTCGTCACATACTCCACATCTTTTTGGGGCAGAAGGAGTGAGGGGCATTATTTTTACACATATTTCATCTTTCTCCATTGTTAAAACACTTATAAGACGTCAACAATCTTTTCAACTGAAAAATACTGAAAAATATAATAAATGAGGTTCGTTTATACGTTAGCGCGCATCTGTTATTAAAAGGAGAAAAAATTATCAGTATGGAACATATATCGGTCAAAAACATTGCATATTTCATTTATTCCATATTCATCCAATATTCAATAATTCGGATATTTATATTGGTGAATATTTGAATTGTTTTGCGTTGATGAGTCGCGTATTGATCTTTTTCAGTGAAATCGTGAATGAATTAATGAAATAGGCTGATTTAATCTTAATAATTGATGGGAAAAAAAATGATAGAGACGAAGTGGTCTATTCGTACATTGAATAATCAATAAATTTCACTGATTTGCAACACGGCACATTACTGAAATTTATCAGAGATCTGTCATGTGAAGAAAACAAAGTATTAAATGGGCATATTGTTTTTTTTTAAATATACATTCGGATAAATACGTAATATCGTTGAAGAAAAATTCTAAAACCGATATTTTTCATTTTATCGTTGCTCTATACAGCATTTCAGTGAATTTGTGAGATACTTAATTTTTCTTGAATTTAGTTTAAATTAATTCAGAATTAAAATTTACCTTAGTTTATTATGTCATAAAAAAACGTCGTAGCAGAAAATATTAACCTGATGATGTCCCCTCGAGCACGGAATGTCGAATTATCAAAATGTTGATGCCTTCGTATAGACCGTAGTGGCATTTTAAATGTGCAATTTATTTTGAAATTCATTGTTGAATAAAGCTAGGAAAATAATAAAATGATTTCGTAAAATTTCGGGTTTTTATTTCCAGAACTATTTGGAATTTTGAAACGTTCTGAATATATTTTTAGTTATAAAATGACACAACATCTTTATCTCGGACTCACTATGTATGACTACATACTATATCGATGCTGCCGCTATTTGTGTTTATATCTACCGATTGATCGAATCTTCATTAACTTTTGGATATATATTTACAAATCTTAGCTTATAATGTGATATTCTCTAGTATCTAGTGACGAATTATCATGCATATTCAAATGAACCAAAAAGATACCCCGAAAGTATTGGTTGGAGTTGGGAATTGTATCAATGGAATCTTATGATATAACTGCATCATTAAAAATTAAATTCGGAACTTAGGTCTATGACTCACCTCATGTATGTTGGATTTAGATACATCAGTAAATTATAATTAGGCGGAGATTATACGGCCAATCTGACGGATTCTTAATCAGTTAATCGAACCAAATCGTTTGAGACCATTTTCATCAAAAAATTCGAAAATTAGAGACATTTGCGCAAATTGATAAGCACTCTGTTCCGAGGAACAAGAGAGTCAAAAAGTGGGAAAGCCATGTAGACAGGGGCTTTGGCACTCTTGTTCAAACTTCGACAAATTATATCTCCGAAAGTATTGGTTTCTCAGAGTTGGAAATAATATCAATGGATTCTTATGATAGGACTACATCATAAAAGAAATTTTGGCAATTGACTTTATAAGGGCAGGGTCGCTTTCAGTAGCAAGTATTTATTTTTTTTTAAGAATAAAATTACATTTCGGGGGGGTTTGAACACCCCTCCCCCTGGATACGCCCCTGCATTAAGAACCTTGAAAACCTGAATTAATCTGGTAATTTTATATGAAACTATGTTTTCTTGAAAACGATTGATGACAGCTATATGGAACCCCAGAGGAAAAATGGTTCGAATTTAATTTTCTATCGATATTTTTTAATAGAAAAAATAGGAAGAAAAAGGTTATTTGAAAAACTCAAGATATAGGTACTTCAGTTTAAAATATCTCAACTACAACTTACAAATTCAGCAAGCAATCTAATGTCTGTGAAAAAATGGGTAGTTTCATTGAAAATTCCAAAGTTAATGGTTACTTCCGGTAACTATATTCGGAAGTGGTAGTTGAATAAAAATATTCTAGAAGGATATCCTGTAACATTCCACCCCTAGAATAATTTCTGCGGGCGCCTATGGATAATAATATAAATCAATTGTTGAAAAGAAATATTTTTTATGGTCTCCTAAATGAGGACAAGTAACTTGTGATTTACCTACAATAAAAGCAACGGCCGTTTTGGGATACTCTTTTTAATTTATCTGGGGTTGTTCATTGTTGTTATCATCACAAAACAAGTGCCATTCATTTTAAAAATGCCAACAAACTTTTTGCATTAACTTCGAAAGCAAGATAACACCGGAAATAGTGTCACTGTATGAGGGTCGACTCTGAAGCTGTAAAAAAATTCGTAGAATTTAACTCAAAGTGGCGCCTTTTTCATTTAGGGTTCTTTATTGCACCCACCCCCTCCGCTCGTTATCTTACCTTCGTAGGTATTTCGCTGAAAATTTTTGTATATTTATTTCGGGGCATTTGAATTTCTGCAACAGTTTCAAACCTGAATTCAAAGTTGACACAGTGCTCTCTGTAAGGTAAGTCCCAACTTTTTGTGTAGACTTATGATCATCTGATAACCGCCGAAACGGGTAAGGAATTAAATATCAGAGCTCCTTCCTGCGGTGCAAAGTAAATAAAAGTCTTTTTTATCAATGTGCTTAAATTCAAATTTATTACTTACGGATACCATCTTTTCCTTTCACAGTAATCCGTGATCTGTTGGTAGTATAAGTATTCTCTTTATTCAGTTTAAGAAAATGAAATGAGGCTAATTTAATATTTTAATATTGAAGGGAAATACTCAGAAGAATGAAAAATATTGACAATAATATTCATTATTCATATACATCAAGATATTTCAGCTTATTAATAGATTGAGAAATTTGTTGATACATCGAATAAAATTTTCTCCCAAATATGGGTAATTCTAAATATAATTATAGTTATTACTGAAAGCAGCATAGCAAGTAATAAATATCTTCAATTCATTCGAAGCGCAGTTGCAAAATTCTTCGATGTATAATAGAATGTTGAAATTCCATCTTTAGAATTAAGGCTCGGAATTTTATAAATTTAAGTATTCGAATAGTCAAATAGTTCATTCTTTCGATATTTCATTTTCCCTCAATTTGGGCGACCGAATAATTTCCTACATAAAATTTCCTAGATGCTGAAATGATTTATTTTGAAGATTAATATGTTATATCCAACAATAAGATCCGATCGAATTTAATTCCGGAACTAAGCTATAAAATAAGGTTTTGATGGCGTTTGCAAAATATCAGCGATATCTAACGGATAGTTTCTGAGATACAGAATTTGTTTGACACGCTTGTTCACCTGATCGAATATAATGTTTTATTCTGCTCAAATTACTGTAATTGAATTTGCGGGGTAGGTTTGGTGTATACATATCTCGGTTATGTTAGTTAATGGCCGAAAATACTGATTTGATATAGTTGAAACACGGTACCGGTCAAATGGGGTGAAATTATTAGTTATTTTTGATAAATCGTGAATTAAACTCAAACTACATAAAGTATTGTTTTGAAAATAAAATAACAATTCGCACTATGCCTAATGAAGACATCTAGGGTATAAAACATGATTTAAATAATTGTTTGCCTGCTCCAAATTAATAAAAACTTCGTTATCAAAGTTATGCGCTTGGGGCGACTTTGATAGACACTGCGCTTTTGCATTAGGTACTACGATTGCTTAGGAACTTCAATCTTTCGACTGACGATCGAGCAGGTGTCGGCTTATAATTGCGGAAAATTCAAATTAATTTAAAGAAATATTACTCTTTATCAAAGTCCCCCCATAAAATCAATTTCACCCCATTTGACGGTAGTTAGTTTAAAAATACCGACACGAAGACTTGATCAAAACCATTTGCGGCCGAAAATTAAAAAATTACAGACCTTCGGGGAATATGATAGGCGCTTGTCGCTCTGGTATATTTTCTAGTTTGACTCAATTTTTTAGATGTTTTCATAATTCACATTATTATAGAATGTTGGTTCGAAAATATATTGAGTAGTAAGCAATGTATTTTCATTGGGCAAAATAAAGAACCACAAATTTAATAATATATGAGGGTACCTCTGGGGTGCTCTAAATTTTGTCCTCCGCTTGACTATAACTTCCGGAACTCCCTCTAATTCATTATTATGTTGTTATCAGAAACATAATGATATAAAGTCCATTTAGAAGATCGAAAATTTATTTTGGTCCTTAGGAAATATATCTTATTGCCGCATTTTATTAAAACGCTGAAAAAAATAAATGAAATCAATCCGGGTCAAAGCACAACGGTGGATTGTTTTCCTATTCAGTTTCAGAAATGAGGATCTGGAATTGTCGTAGTGGATTTTTCGTGTAGATAAATTCGATGAAACATTCATAAAGGCAAAGTGCAGTATTCAAAGACATAAAAGGAGCTCTTGACTTAATAGGTGCGGAACAGTTCATTCCTTGAAAGTCAACAGTCCAAATAAAAATGGAAATATATTTCGAGATAGAAACTCCCTTACCAATCGGTGCATCCAACAATGCTTTGTTGATATTCTCTTCTGAACATGGCGAAAACCGTATCACAACAAATATTGCCGGTTGCGAAAATGGTAATCGTGAATCTGAGTTGGAGGGGAACTTTCTTTTCAACGCCATAAATAAAATTCCATGTTAAAGAGAACTATTGACTTCGTGAAATTCAGTTAGTTTCGAATTCATAATCGAATCATTTATGAATGTTTTTTTTTTGGTACATAAATGCATTTTTTACTATTGAAGGTGACAGAAGTACTCAGATTTCATCATTATTTTGTCTTTGCTTTGACGCCCCTTTGGAAAAAAATTTTTTGAAAAAAAACTGTATCTCCGAGACTATCACTTAAATTAGGCGAGAGTCTTCAAAACCTAAATTTACTGCTAAGTTCTAGATTTAAGCTATGTTCTTGGTGAACAAGTGTATTAATTTCAAGAAAATCTATTCCCACGGTGAAATACTACTTTAGTACACTGTTGTAATAAAGTATCTAGAAGTTCATCCCAATTTACTTCCAACATTCTATTTATTCAACTCCTATGAATATCATGTAATTATAAATATATAAAATTAATTAGGTAACTTTTTCTTTATCAACCAGTATCGAAGTATCTTGCTGAAATAAAATACTTATAAGTAAAATTACGGATTTGTGAGAATAATAAACCAAAATTAGTAGACGTTGACTCAGGATATAGAAAATTGTTGCATTTGGATACGAAAATAATATAAGCTTGCCTGAAATTTGCAACGTTTTCGGTTAATAATATTCTTAAATAATGAAACTTGTTGATAAAAAAAATTAAGCGTGGATTTTCAAAAAATATTTTGTTCTAAAACCCCTCCAAAATTTTGTTTTTATTATATCTTTTATATGGAACAATTTAGAAGAAAGATTCGATTCTAGCCGGCCGGACGGTGCCACAACTTTCGAGCGGAAAGACGTAGGGACTTGAAATTTTCAGGGTAGTCATTTTGTTTTCAAGATTATACAGATCCGATCAAATTGAAACGTTATTTCCTCGATAACTCAAAAAATAAGAATGCGGTAATTAGTTGTAGACTGCCGAAGCGCACATTTTTGCTTAATTTCGTGAGGATCGTTTCGCTAGGAAATTTAAAAAAATCATTGAAAAAAGTTGTGCATGTATCTCAAAAACTATCTGTTCGGTATCGCTGAAATTTTGCGAGAGCCTTAAAAATCTAACTTTGCAGCCAAGTTCGGATCTATATTGTTGGAGATCTGATCAGCCTTCTGTGAGTTCAGTAGTTTTATGGGTGACTGTTGCCACGATAACTTTCGAACGGAAAGAGATAGCAACTTGCAATTTTCAGGGTGAGTTGCGCATCCGAATGGGACAGTTAAGTTCGTTGTTGGGCATAATGGGTTTCAGAGTTATACCCAGCTTAAATTTTGTTGTTATTTCCTCATTAAGTCAGAATATAAAAAGCCGATACAATTAAAACTTGGTAATTACTTGCAGAATGCCGACTTTCGCGAATTTCATATCACAAAAATAAAATTGAAATAATTTTTTTCTTCAAAAATTTTATATTTCAGAAACTATTCGTCAGAATTCACTGAAATTCCGCACATGCATTTTAAAATCGAGTACCTGACTTCATGTCAGTGACGTCAGTGTTTCTTAAGAATTTTTTAATTCCTTACTCTGGTGGATATATCGTGAATCGTATGTATTTCTTAAGTCTGAAAATTTGTGGACATTTGTACAGTTTCAATAGATTAACAGTTGTTAAGTATTTTATATAACGAATACGTTGAAATAACCATTCAATTTTTTACAGGATGAATTTTAACGCATCAGCCACTCTGTTCCTTGTTGCGATAACATTCGCACAGGGCTATGCAGCCTCAGTTTCAACGCAGCTAGAGACGAAGGACCAAAAATCAACATCACTGATTGAAAGATCTCCATTCTCGATTATAAATATAGCAGTTTTAGGAGCAGGAATTTTCGTTGCAACTGTAGGAATCACAGCTTTCCTATCTCTTCCCCTTCTTGCTGAAAAACTCTGCTTTGCATTTGGAATTTTCTGCATGAATCCATTCTCAGAGTTTGACGGTTACAGAAGCGTGAACTTAAGCGAGAGGAATAAGAGATCACTTGAGTATGTTGAACCTATCTTAACGATGTTGATGAAGGCTTATGAAACTTATGCTGATGATGGGATAAAAAAAAAGTCCAAAGTTCTAAAATTTTGAGAACTTTGTCGTTGGTTATCCAGATGGCACCTGTTGCAATCAGCATATTTAATGGTACTTACCTCATGATAAAACTCGTGCATGATATGTATAAAGGTATAAAAACTGCAATAAATCTCTTTATCGAAATGTACAGAACTACAAGTGAGAGTTAGGATTAGTAATGTATACATATTATCTTAAGCTTGAATTTTATTATACGATTAATAAATATTTGTGATATACTCTGTGTTTTTTGCGCGCTTTTTCTGCCAGTAACAGCGTGCTATTATTTTGTCCAGTCCGGAATTGCCAAAAAAAACTTGATAAAATATAAACCTATAAAAAAGTACTGGCGTGATGTCAGTACTATTTGGCACGCTTGTTCGCATTGGCCAATTTGAATTGAATGATGATTGCTTCAAGCTCAGTCGATAGAGCGCACCGGATATCTCGTCAGAGGGTTCTGGACTCCATTAACTGTCGGGTGCAAAATTAACAGTGCTACTTTCCATTGTTTGTTGGTATATACCAACGAATTTTTAAAATTTCAGGTCTGTTCCATTCGAAAGGTTGAAGTTACGCCATTATTGTGTCGACATTCAAAATTATTCCGAACGATACGTTTACGGTGAGCTTGGAGGACATCATAGCCATTTTAGAACCTCCAGCAGGAACAAAATATGTATGTGTTTTCGAAACCGTTAAATTTTGTTCTGTACTTTGTCGGTGCATATTAGTTGAGTTTAAACATGTTATTTTACCTTGTAACCAAAGAAAATCCTATTTTTGAGTTTTGATATTTTTATAGGAAATATAGTTCAATTTTGATATGTGATATCAACTGAATTTTCATTTTTGCGAAGGAAGTTCATTGAAATCCAATTCTTATGACAGTATGGGTGACTTTTATAATGTTTGTAAACTTATGGATTATTATCAAAGTAACCCCAAGTACCTACATATAACATTGATAACGTAAAAATATTGAGAATGAAGGAATATGGTTTACATTGATAACTCTTAGATCCCAAGCAATCGTAGTAATGCAAAAGCGCAGTGTCTATCAAAGGCTTATACCTACAGGGGCTCGAAAAAATATACATTTTAAATGTAAAAAGCTTAAACTTAAGTCACTTTGTGATTAACAGTATTGATGAGAAACAAATAATCGAAACAAGAAAAAAATAACCGAAAAGAAACACATGATGAATGGCTCTCATTATTCTTCGCTGTAGCTCAGATACAATTTCGATAGTAAACTTCTTCTTGTTCGACTCATCGGATCATAAAACATTGTCCAAGAATCGTGGATCCTCCTGGTTTCTTCGAATCATCATTTGATAAAACGCAACTCTTGGGAGGTAGTCTCGGGGTTGTATAGTTTGTACCCTCTGAATGTGATACGGGTGTAGCCTGTTTTTTTCAATATTCTTTCTGCAATACTTTTGGATACCGCGGGATTATTTTTAACTCTCTTCATCTGTTTCAAATAAAGAACTCAAAGAAACCACACTAGAATCAGTTAGAGTTTGTAGGAAAAATTGGTTCGAAAATGGATTACTCACCAGAAAACATTCTAGCCGAAAAATTTGCAGAATTACTAGCAATTGTTATACAATTGTGGAATCCTCATTAAATACGCCAACTTTTACAGTTACTTGCCGAACTAGCGTAGTACATTTTTTTTTTCAGTACAGGCAGGTTGAAATTGGACGAAATTTGAGTTTTGAATATTTAGTGGGGCAAAAAGTAACATTTTGCTCCAAACAGGGACAAAAGTCATGAAGTTTTGGGCAATAATATACAGACGCATTATTCAGAATGACACAACAAAAATAAAATTGACAAAAAATAAAGATTTGTAGAAATGGGAATTTAATAACCTTCACAAAGTATAGATTTGGTCGATTTTCTTTAAATGCCTATAATATTGAAATAATTTTTTTAAATATTTTTCTGATAACTATCATGACTTGTAATATCACCCGCTTCCGGCTTGACGTCGACTTCTGGGATACCCTGTATAACTTATACTAAAAATTCAAGAGACATTTCATTTCTAGGAAACCTATTGCCAAAAGTCGCTGAAATTCTGTATGTATACCTCAGGGGTACAACAATAGACTGAGTTATTCGAAATCAACTATACAGGTTGGTTCAAAAGGTGGATCTTTTATTTTGACTGAAGGTAGAACTCTTCAAAATCAATAATTTCAACAATAATCGACTATATAAAATATGCAAGTCGCATCCGATCCCACGAAATTTTCGACTACAGCTCTGTATCGGGCCCGCTTTCAAATGAACATCAAGCGATGAGTAATCAGAGATCATATGGACACGTGTTCCACAGCCTCCTTAAACAATGGCAACAATGTCACAGAGACCTACGATCAGTATACGCCGCGAAAGGATAGAAATTTAGGAATTTATAGGCTAACAATTTTCGCCAGGCTTTCAATGATAGGTTTTTGAGTGTTATTTATTGCATATCTATTCGATGAATGAGTGTGTCCAGCAGGTATCATTCGCAATTCCTCCTCGATGTTGTATATAGCAAGAGTTGAGTTAGGTCTCACAAAATAGGTATGTATTTATTTTTGCGCGCTTGTTCGTCAAGGAACAGCGTGTTATCATTTTGCCCGGATGTCTGTATTTTTTGAATTATTGGGTGGTGGGTTTGATTCGAACTGCTTTCAATTTTTAAATTTGCCAATTCCGTTTAACATTTGACAATTGAATGTGTTTTATCTTCAGTTCATATCCAGAATTCTATTGAATTGGACAGATGAACTGAAGATAAACCACATGTGATATTCCTCAGAAACCGACCCTTAGAGAGCTACCCGCTATGGGATAACGCAATATTACGATAAATATTATTTTTTGCTGGCTAGTCCGGCTACACACATTGTGCCGAAAACTATTGAATATTGAATTTCCGGCAACAGAAATGTGTACAAGGACTACAAGGGTAAATGGTGTTATTCCATGTTATCCCGTCCCTATTATATGCCTGCTTTGTAGTTGTCCAGTCTGGCGGTCATATTCAGTCACATTTTATAACAATTTTTCTCAACTCCTTTTTCTCAACTCCTTCGATAATTTGCCAACTCCGTTCAACATTTGAGGGCGGGGATCATCCCCACCCTTAGGCCCGTGCCTGATTTTTGTCAGGTCAGTGCAATTTGTTCAAAAGATGGTCGATTAAGTCGATATTTAATACCTATATAGTATAAAATGCAAACAGTGAAAAAGTGTAAGTAACTTATAATCTTCAGAGATGCTGAAATAGATATTTTTGTTCCCTTCTGAATGGAGGTATTATTTGTAAAACTGATATCTCGATATCTGAACGCAATACTGGCTCTAAATGCTTAAAATAGTGCATATTAGACGTATTCTAATGAATTTCGAATAATATTTTCGGAATTCAGTATATGGAATATGATAACTTATTAGTTGAATATCTAGAACAGTTGGTATTAGTGATAATACTGCATAATATATTATGTCTATGATTAAGACAATCACAGACGGGATAGATAGATAGATCCCATGGATTTATCTGAAATAACGGAACGGGACAGAACCTATCACAGATGAATCTGTGATCGCAAGTTAGTCTGTGACAGAATGCTGTTCATAGACAAAAGAAGGACTGACGTTTATTTGGAGTTTTTAGTGATATTATTTGTTGGGAGCGAAATTTCGTAATAATGATCAATGGATCTGATTAACTATATTGGGCATCTTTATCTTTTGAAGCCTGAGGAATTGACATCAGATATTTCTCTATTTCCAAAAATTATGTATCCAGGCATTGTTAATTATTCAGTAAACACGAAGACTGCTTTTACAATTAGTAGAATGGAAGCGTACAAGAGCTTGGAAATGTATAATATATTCAATTCGAATTCTAGAAGAAATTCGGGGAAAAGAGCTTTTTAGATGCCACGAAGTAGTGACTTACGGAGCCTTGTGGTATTTTAGATTTAAATCTGTCAAATCCCAAACAATTGAATATAGCTCAGGATGCCTCAGATTCTGCCTAATGTTTGGTTCGTTTCAACGAAGGTTTTGGAAGAGAGAAAGCTGTAAGCCAAATGATTTATTTTTCAATGTAATCTTTCCTGAAGATCTGTGCAAATATTTCACAAAATCCAATCTACCCCAGTTCTGTATTGTCTATGTTAACAGGAAGATGATAAAATAACTCGGTGAGTCCGGTCATTGTGAAATCGAGCGGTATCACTTCAGCTGTGTAGGGTTATCGGAAATGCCAAATTCCAAAATACCTGATGAGAATGGGATATGTACCTTATAAAGCCAAGTTCTAGTTTTAAGCTCAATTAGATCTATATTGTTGGAAGTATACATATTGTGAAAATATTTTATTTTCCAGGAAGCCAAGCTGTCTTGGCTGAGTTCAGTACCTGGATGGGTGACTGCTCTGGCTATAAATTTGAACAAGCGCGCCAAAGCTCCTGAGCTCAGAATTGAGTGAGTAAATAAGTTTCCTCAAACAATTTCTCAGCATTTTTAGTATCAGATTATTAAGTTTGATCTACAATATATAACAGTAATATCATTCTATGTAGAATGGTGCAGTGCAGGATTGTATTAGCACATTGTGAAATCTTTAAACGCTTGTAACGTATTACCTGTGCTGAATCTGGAAAAATGTTGAATGAAAAAAGTGTTTTGCTTGATGAAAGGAATCTATTTAAAATTAATGTACAACTTAATCTATATTAGTTCATTACATTTTTGGAATATTCACCCTCTCCTCCTCCCCTCCATGATGATCGATTGAGATTAAAATCAGCTTCATTTCACGTTATAATCAAGAACTGTCTAGTAAGTGAGATTCATAAGTCAATTTTGCAATATTCATTCTTCGGTCGTTCCAAATTCGAAGGAGGTTGAAGACAGATTTTGGTGTTGATCGTCATCGAAGATATCTACACTCCTTTACCCTTCACCCCAGGATGTCTAATTTGGGTGAAAATTAGCCTTGGCTTCCGCGTTTCGTCGATATAGCGACTCCTTCACATATTGTTACCTATTTCTTAAGATTCTTTATGACTGGGGTGGAATGACTTTTGTGAGGATCTTATAGAAACAGGACACAATATGTTAAGAATTTAGTATATTAAAAAAATATCTCCACAACCCCTAAACGCAAACCATTTTGAGTTTAGTTTTTGGAAGTAGGTGAATAAAGATTAACAAACGTAGGTATTCGAATTAAATTTAGATACGACTACCAATTCCAACGATCTGCAGTATTCACTATAGGCAAGTAGGTACTAGGAGAACACTTTCTTTTTGGCGCTCTTGTTCCTCGGAACAGAGTGCTTATCAATTCGCCAAATGTCTGTAATTTTCGAATTTTTGGCTGAAAATGATCTTAAACGATTTGGTTCGACTCACTGATCAAGAATCCGTGGTCGAAATCGATTCTGTTCAGCCGTCCGTCCGGCCGTTGACACGATAACTCGCGAACGGAATGAGCTAGACAATTGAAAATTTCAGAGTAGGTTTGGGACATAAATATCTCGGCTAAGCTCGTTATTGAGCAAAATCGGCCGGATGGTTTCGGAGTAACGAAAAAAAATTTTTTTTTTACGTTACAAACTTCGAATTCAATTTTTTTTAGATGCAGTTTCGTCATAAAAATCTATTGATATTATTCTCAACTCTAACGAGCTAATACTTTCGGAGATATGGTTTTTCAAAATTTCAATAATACATCGGTTTCGTTTTCCAAATTGAAAGATAAACGTCATTAATGTCAAACGAAACGAAACTGAAAGTGTATTTCTGGAGAGTTTGATTTATTTGATGTAAGCCTGTGGACAATTTGAAATTTGGATTCGCTAAGTTCATAGGCTGAGTTTTTTGTTTAGTCAGTCGAAAATGAAAGATACTAGGAAGTCGAGCATAATTTACGAGTCATTCTCTAATTGTGGAAGATTTAGAACTGGATTTTCAACTAATGTACAGGTAGAGTTATTCCTTAGTAACACTTTTTAAGATTTCCTACATAAGTATTCTGGTTTGAGTTCTCCCTGGACTGATTACATAAGATTCGTTTCATGAATAAAACTGGCTAATTCATTTACTCAATTTTTCAGAATGACTGAAAACACAGTTTTGAAACACTTGTTGCCAAAATTGGACCGTCATATAAAGATAAGATGCAAAGGGATTTTAATTTCTTTCATGATGTAGTTCTATCATAATAATCCATTGATATTGTTATTTGTTAGGGAACATTGTTCGATTGATTGCTTCTGACAAATATCTTGCGTTTCTTACGCAGAAGCAAATGACAAAATGATTAATTTTTTATTTTATAGATATTTTTCAGAGTTTGGGAGAGAAAACCTAAAAACAAACCATTTAATGACGAATAATATGCTCGAGATAAATTCCACATTGCCTCTTCCACTTTTTTCGCTGTTATGTCATTATCGATGGATATTTTGAAGCGAAATTATTGGTTCAGATAGTCCTCGATATCTTCAAAATAAGTTATCGCAACACCCCTCATCCCTATTCAAAATCAAGCCGCTCACCCCCGTTAGGGGGTTGAAGTTACGGGGATGAAAAAAGCGAAAAAGTTCTTCCCCCTCGAATCAGAAATTGACGGGACCGAGCGATTTTCCACATTTTCATTTTAAAGTCGGACAATTGAGGTGTTATGTTTTTGTTCGACCATCCTGTATGTACTCATATGTGCACCATTCGAATACACAAGATGTCAAGTATTGGTTAATGCTACATATTCTGTATAAACAATTTACACCTTGAGTGGGCGAAACATGGACCTGTCTATTAACTATCGATCTGTTAGCAGGACATCTATCGAATATTATATTAACTGGTATAATGTTCATTATGTATGTTAAGTGCATACATAACTCAATATTCGAGGATCGTATTATTGTAGTTGATGGAAGCTGGATTCAACGTTGTGCTGAAATTACATATAATAGGAATTTGAACTCATTATGATGTATTTTATCTCTTGTATCTCTCTGACACTTCCCCATATTATGTCATGCCGTATTCCCAATTTTGTAATAACTTTGCAAATTACTATGGTTAAAGGAGAGTTGGTTCTTGTTAACTCATATAACCCCGGATAATTGCGAACGATACATCTTTAAAGTATTTTTGCTTGTACCACGGCCACGGCTATCATGATGTAGTCCAGAAGTCGGTATTTAGAAATTTTCTGACAAAATGTGGGAAAGCCCTGTGGACAGGAGCTTTGACGCTCTTATTCAAACTTTGACAATTCGTCTCCAAAATTATTGGTTTCTCAGAGTTGGGAATGATATCAATGATGATAGAACTGTATCATGAAAGAAATTAAATTAAAAAAAAAGTATCGTTTAGAAAAATGCTTCAAAAATTATCTTTTTAAAAAAAAAGAGCAATCTACAATGCTTCAATGCTTTAATGCTTAAAAAAATGTCATTAAATTTATTTATCAAGATTAAATGAGCAATCCGCAATGATTCAACCTCGTGGAATGGGTTGTTGCAACTTAGACTCGGTGCATAGTTTTCAAAACTCGAAATACCTAAGGAAAGTATCATCGAAATGTCTAGAGCAAGGCTGGAGACAATCATAGCAGATTGTCCATTCATTCCTGATATTTGAGTAGGTAGTGGATTACGAACAGATTATCTCAATAGTTCAAAATATAGGTATTAATAAAATACTATCCTCTTTTCATTTCATAATTTAAAATTTAATAGTTCATGTCATGTTTGATACACAAATGTAGATCCATATTTCAGTATTTTTTTGGTAGCAACAATATGAAAATACTGTATATAGGAACACGTCTCACTACTTAAGGAAGTAAAAGGTAATCTTAACCACAGTGGTCAACGAACAGTAATTTCTTTTGATGATTCCATTATGTTCTTCTTTCCTATTGCCGCCTCCATAAACTACATCATTAAAATGATCCAATTCTAAATCTTCTGAAACATCATCCCCAATATTTATACATAAATTATTCAATATGTAATCAGTCAATATTATTTTCGGTTTCAAAACAGTCTTGTATATATTAACAAATTCAAGAATCGGATACTTATTTTCCAAGAGAAAGTATTTTCAACATAGGAATTGACAATCTCTAATAGCTAGAAAAGTTGACATTTATGAACAGTGAACACAGACAGATTCTGTGTTCACTGTGTGTATGAATATATTTACAGTGCGTTTCAAAAAGTACGCACCAAGAGGAAATTTTCTTGCCTGAATAGTTTTTTGAAATTTTGGTTTTCGGGAAAGTTGGTTCTCAAGAAACGACGGTTTTTGACATATATTTCATTGATCGCGTTATTCTGCAAACCTTTCAAAGTTGACATTCTTTCAGAAAAATTTCCAAAAGACTTAGAGATCAGAACAATATCAAAAATTTTCTGAAAGAAATGTTGCTCATAATTTCATTTTATACCAAACTGCCAAATTTCGTAGTGAAATTCCGAAACTTTTTGATAATAAAATTTTCATGACAGCACATTAGAGGGAGCTTTTATCTTTGCGGAAATTTGAAAAACTATTCGGAATGTAATTCCAATGAAAGAGACATTATCACAATTCAAATTAAGTTTCTATTAATTTAATGTTCTCCATAAATTATGATTTCTATAGGTAAAGTGAAAACCTCACAATCTTGGTGCAAACCGAATTACATTTGAGAAATTAAATGCGCAAAGAGCTAATATCTCGCTAATTATTCTTGGAACATCATAACAAAGTGAAATCTTCGATATCATATCTGAAGAATAATTCTCCAACCCTCCATAATCGCTTTTGAATATATTAACTCAAATACCAATAAAAACGCAATACAGGCCTCATCTAAAACATAGATTGACAAGCGCATAGAATAATAGAATTGCGAATTATTTATTTATTTTGTCAACTCGATTTCATTTTCACAGGTAACTTTGTTTTAGATGAGGTCTGTATTACGTATTTATTACGTATTTGAGATAATAAATTCAAAAAGGATTTCAGAGGTTTGGAGAATTATTCTTCAGATGTGAAATCGAAGAATTTAATTTCTTATGACGTTCCAAGAATAATTAGCAAGATATTAGCTATTTACGCATTTAATTTCTCAGGTATAATTCGATTTGCACCAAGATTTTGAGGTTTTCACTATAGAAATCATAATTTATGAGGAACATTAAATTAATATGAACTACTTCGAAGAGGGCTGAAGGTAGGGTTCGCATTTTTACGAAGAAGAATGACAATTTGGATTTGACGTGTTTCGAGATTTTCCATAAATATGTACAGTAACCAAGATAATGGATTTATTCCATTTGGCTTTTCCACACTGTATATTCTGTTCACATTCGCGATTCCATCCACATAATTTATTTTCTGACAATAAAATTATCAAGGCTATCAATTTCAAAGGCCTGTAAAATAGTCAGGATCCTTAGCGAAGAGCGGCTAAGAATGATTCAAAGCCAACTGCTATGTTACAATCATTTATAAAGACCCTGACATCGTGAAAGTAAAAATAACGAAATGGAAAAGTATGTTCTGGGGGCCAGAAAAACGTTACTTCCACGTTTAATTCAAGAATTCTTGTTCTCTTATACGAAGTCAGCGATGACAATATTGTGGTGAAAGATCGAGCGATGTTGGTTGAAGATAAACCTTCAGGGGTGGATTCTGAAGAAGTGGAAATCCACCGCTTCAGCAGATTTTATTGTTCGCTTAATTGAAGTATAATGGAAGGACTATGTTGTTATTCCCGGGATGTCGAAACTTATGTATACACAGATTTTTATCGACCTCTTGGTGGTTTAATTGGATATCAGAAGTTAGAGTATTGCGCCGTGACATGTTTCAAATTGAATTTGTAAGGAATTAGAGTGGGTCCTAGATACTTCTGTACCCTAAGGGTGTATCCCTTCCTAAATATTTGCATTTGAGGTTTATGAGATTCAGTTGGTTGAAGAGTTGGAAGCTTTGAGATCACGTATTGCATAGTAATTATGCCTTATAGGATTGAGTTTGAAGTTGGCCCAGCACTATTCGATTCTCGAAATTCAGATGAGTGAAAAATTCTGCAGAATAATGTTTTTGTAAATCCTAAGGATTATTTTATCCGCTTGAATACTCCATTGTGTAATTGTAATGATTCATTTTGAAACTTTACTGTCAACTGTTAAATTGAAGAAAATCTCTGGTGATCGTTTTGAAGATATTTGCATTTTCAGAAAAAAATTGACAGCTAAGAGAGCCACTTTGATGCCTTGTATCTCAGTTACTGTTAGACGTAAACCAATGATCTTTTGGGAGTACCTATAAAAAAATACTGCTTATTCAAGTAATAATAATCATTTTTAACAAACAACCCACAGGTTCTTCATAAATGATGAAGAATATCATATAGTTTTTCCAAAAAACAGTTTTTTCAAATGGAATACTTTTTTTTCATCCCAAATAGTAATTTTAAATGAAGTTTCTTTTCGTTTGACATGTCACTGAACTGTGTGAAAAATGTAAATAACTTGAAAACTAAGTAATCATTAAAGGATACTGTGGGAGCTATACTCATTATTAAAAGGTTTCTTGCTGGGTTTTGTTTCCCAAACTCTGAAAAATATCTATAAAATAAAAATGAATCATTTTGTGATTTGTTTCTGCGTAAGAAACACAAGATATTTGTCAGAAGCAATCAATTCAACAATGTTGCCTAACAAACATCAACGAAGAAACAACTATATGTAACGTTTCGGAGTCTATATCTTCTTCGTCAGACGCTTAACGAAAATCTTTAGAATTATTTTGTTGATAGTTATTGTGGGTTTCACAGAATTGTCACATTGTGACAATTCTCGAATTTCAGAATAACTATCAACAATTTAAAATAAAAATATTCAAAAAAATTAGTTCAAGGTCGAGAACCTTTGTGTGTGAATTTTTATGAGATTATCATTTTCACTTTCTTATATAAGGCTAATTGTCCATTTGAAAGAATGACCCTGTATACGAGGATAGTTCATGAATTATTGCCCCTATAGTTTTCAAATGCAAATGTAGTGTCAGGCAAAAGCTTATTGTTTAACAATAGTGTGTGCCAATTAGCATCAGTTCGTGTATGTTAAATATTAATTTTTTGCATTGAGGCGGAATGGATAAAACTAAGATCAAAGGTGAGATGAACTACCACTGTAAAAAGAGGCAGCACCACAAGAAATTTCCACATGGTAGAAGTATTTGTATTTGAAGACTTAGCCCCTTCGTACCAGTTAATTAAGAACTGGTCACGAGATTTCAAACTGAGAAGAGAGTCCAGTCAACATGTTTTGGTGCAAGAGCTCCCAAAACTGAGGTGACCAAAGAAAATGTTAGTTTAGTCCATGAGATGGTCCTCTATTGGAAGCGTTGAAAAAATTGCAACTAAGTCTCAAAAAACTATCTGCTAGTTGGTTCCACGAATGCTGATGCCAGGTTACAGCGGAAACAAATTTGAAGATCATTAACAGGAATCACGATGAATTTAAGTGAAAATTTCTCTTGTTGACGGAACATAGGTTCATCACTTTGATCCAGAATCCAAAAAACAAAGAATGGAATTGCGGCATTGGGGGTTTCCTTCCCCTCGAATAAATGGCTGGAGACTCAAAGTTCTGAATTCTTTTCAAAAGGGTTTGAAACACTTCAACACCGATACGTCGCAGGAAACTAGGTTGAAAAATAATTGTTCTTTATGTGTTTGCTTCTAAAATGATTTCCAATAAGAGGTGTTATTTTGAATAGCCCACTATTTCAGAAGCTGTCATTTTTTGACATTTGACAAGTAGAAACTACGCCATTAATAAAAATGGAACGATACACTCTTCAAGAACGCATTGAAATTATTAAAATTCACTATAAAAATGGTGAAAATTTGGCAGAGGCGGTTCGTAAAACTCGAACATTTTTGGGTCGTCGTGAAGCACCTTGTCGGACCGCAATAAAGAAATTGGTGGAAAAATTCGAGCTGTTGGGACAAGTTAGTTATGTGAAGAATAAAACCCGTGCACGTCACTCAAGAACAGCCGAGAATATTGCTGCTGTAGCCGAAAGTGTTGAAGAAAACCCAGGTTTGTTCATTCCTCGTCGTTCTTTGGAATTAGGCATTCCACAAACGTCATTACACCGTATTTTGCATAAAGATTTGGGTCTTAAGGCTTATAAAGTTCAGTCAACACAAGAACTCAAGCCGGCCGATCATCAACAACGTCGTGTCTTTGCTGATTGGGTCGTTGAAATGCATGAAAATATTCGGAACTTCATCGAAAAATCATCTTGAGTGATGAGGCCCATTTCCACCTCGGTGGCTTCGTCAACAAGCAAAATTGTCGCATCTGGAGCTCGTAAAACCTAAGAGTTATTGTTGAAAAGCCTCTCTATCCTCAACGTGTGACTGTTTGGTGTGGTTTATGGTCCGGCGGAGTCATTAGACCTTACTTTTTCGAAAATGAGGCTGGAGCCACAGTTACGGTGAATGGATTGCGCTATCGAGAGATGATTAATGATTTTTTATGGCCGGAATTGGATGGTATTGATCTGGACAACGTTTACTTTAAACAAGACGGTGCTACTTGTCACACAAGCAACGAAACTATTGATCTTTTGTGGAAAAAGTTTCCGGACCGTGTTGTCTCTCGAAGAGGTGATCACAATTGGCCACCGAGATCTTGTGATTTAACACCTTGCGACTTCTTCCTTTGGGGCCACGTGCAAGAAAAGGTCTACGCCAATAGCCCAGCGTCGATTCAAGACCTCAAAGATGGAATTCGTGAGGCTATCGAGGACATAGGGCAGCCACTGTGCGATTTGGTTATGGAAAATTTCATTAAAATGATATGGTCCTCTAAGCGTGGTCGTGTTGGTCATTTGCCTGATGTTATTTTCCACTATTAACGGCATAGCTTCTTCTTTATAATGAAATAAACATCCGATCATTTATATTGAAAAATGGCATTTTTCTTTGAATATCAAAATAACATCTCTTATTGGAAAACCCTTTATGTTAGGGACAATCATTTGTGAACTTTCCTCGTATTTGCATCGAAAAGTGAGTATTTTAGGAAAGCTCACTGTGGATTTGCTTATTTAAAACCATTTCGGTTCTCTTACATCCAATACAGCGCCACGTACTGCTGACAGCATTAAAAAAATACGAGCAAAAATTAATTGTACCTTGAATATAATAAGCGTAGTGTATTCGATACAGATAGGTACAGCAAACAGTGTTCCAATTATCCTTACGCCCAAGTGAGGCCTTCCTTGGAACTGAGGAAGCACGTAACAAGCAGGTAACATCTGGTAAGCTCCATGTTCACGACGGTAATAACTTTTTGAGATGGGTTTGTATTTTAATTGTATTCAAAGCAAAGGCTACAGTAATGAAAAGTAAATACCATGTTGAGAGCGAATTGTATGTGACTTCATTCATTGAATAAAGATGGCGAGGGAATTGTTGTCAGTGAAGTACGAGGGGGAGGATACACTGCACACAAAAATAAAGGGGAGTTTGATTGGATTTTAATTAAAAGGACGCCCATTGAGATCTCAATATAGCGTGATAACAGAGCAGTTACCCTTTCTATCTCTGAATTGTTATCGTTATCTATTTTGGTTAATTGGGGAGGTGTAATTGTAGTTGAAACCGCAAGGATGAATAAATGGGAAATTTTTAAAGACTTCCATTTTTAACCGTTTCTATTTGCATCCGCTTTGTTGGTAATTTATTGAGAGATATTTTCAAGGGGATTTCCTGCGGATACTTAATCATTCCATACAACTTTGTCCGCATTTTTATTTCTACGTACTTGTAATTTATACAAAAGTTTGATTCAGTGAAATGAGAAAGAATTTATCACTTTAGGGTGATCATGGACTATTGTTAGTAGTTAGGGGACGAATAGGATATCGTTTTATTATTTTGGTTTAACCTCTCATGCATCATGCAGGAAAAACATTAACTACTCCTGAATTTTTCAATGTTTGCATTTCGAAATGTTCAGAAATCGTTTCATTCATTTTCTAAATGTTTTCTAAAAAATTGTTTTTATTGCATGATGCACGAAAATAGTGAACCAAAATAAAAAAAAACACATTTAATTTCATATACAGCGTGGAAAAGCTAAATGGAATAAATTTATTATCTTGGTTACTGTACGTACACGTCAAATTCAAACTTTGAATTGTCATTCTTCTTCGTAAAATGCGAATCCTACCTTCAACCCCCTCCGAGAGACGGGTACAACCCCCAATTTTTCAAATAGTAAATATGGGCTTGTGATACATCGTTTGAAAGGTATCGTCATTCTCTATTAGGAAATGTTATCGCGAAATTTGGTACAATATCTAAAACTAAAATGTAATACAAAATGTAGCAAAAAAATTATGAATGTTATTGGGGTCTTTCGAAGGTGATTGAAGGTAGGGTTCGCATTTTTACGAAGAAGAATGACACACAAATTTAAATTTGATGTGTTTCGGGATTTTCCTTAAATATGTACAGTAACCAAGATAATTAATTTATTTCAATTGGCTTTTTCACACTGTATACGCGATTTTAACATGTAGTAGTTTTATCGATTGTATTTCCTACAAGGTGTTTAATTTTGTAATCTTTTGCAAAAATATTCTAGAGTATATTTTTTGTTTTCAGATGGGACGCAAAAACTTGGAACCTTTTTACCGTTTGGTGGAATATTCACCAGTTGATGAGTAAATGTGAGCTGACTGTTTCAAGTGACCAGGGAGTAGCTGAATCAGACGGAATGTAAAAATCAGAGTTGGTAAGTTTCATAAAAATATCGAAGTGCATGGAATTTGATATATCCGTCCGAATATTAATATATTTCTCTTCCAAACTCTGAAAAATATCTAATAAAAAATTCATTTTTTTGTAAATTGCTTCTGCGCTAGAAGCACAAGGTAGTCGCAGAAGCAATGTATAGAACAATGTTGCCTAACAAACCATATCGAAACGATGTCATTGATAAAACAGCCATTTCGTAACGTTTTGGAGACTAGATCAAACTCCTTGGTCAGACAGTTTTCGAATTTCAGAATAATTGTCAAGAAAAAAATAATTCTGAAGATTTTCGCTCGGTGTCTGACGAAGGAGTCTGATCTAATCTCCGAAACGTTACAAAATAGTCGTTTTATCGTTTGTGTTGTTTCGTTATTGTTTGTTAGGTAACATTGTTCTATACATTGCTTCTGACAAATATTTTGTGTTTCTATATAACGACTAACGACTGTTACCAATTCGCAGCGGTTAAATTCGGAGCTACTAGAACTCGGGGATCCGCGGTCTAGCTCGAGTGGAGATTTGAGTGGATTCCAAAAAGGGAACCTAGTAAATGGGTGCCAGGTAAATTTAATTCTCCCAGATACTCCAGCGTAAAGTAATAATTCCTAAATTCAGCTAAAGAATATTCACGCTAAAAACAAACAATTTATTCCAGTAGCTTACAACCCAGGTCTTTAGATTCAATAAAATAAAACTACTGTGAAACCCTGAATAAGGGTGGCGGAAATTGTACGTGGATATTTTTCCTTGACTCAAATACGCGTCGCTTGAGCTCAGGCGCATCCACGTTTCTTATCTATGATCATATATGATTTCACAAATCTTTCCCCAATTTCCGCTTTACGACAACAATAATAATTTATATAATTGATGATAATATATGTTCAAGTCGCCTATAGCAGGTATAAGATATATATCGAGATATGTTTCCAATAACTTGCGTGCTATTCCTATTCCTGAACGTAGTATTACGCCGATGGTCTCGCAACACTGTCCTCTTTCTCTCTGTGCTCGTAGTCTACAACCCTTGATTGAATGTCCCACAGCGTTGCTTACTGGCCACCTTGTATATACACTCGTGATCTGCAACCCTGCGTTGGCTGTCTCACAGCGTTACTTATGGAACACCTTGTATACACTCGAATGCCTCAGTTCTACTATTCCTGACATAAAAACCCCTTATATTCGGGGTTGTCCTGTATGAGTTTGCTTCAAAACTAAATCTGGTCGTGCCTCCACCAAACAATCCTTCAAGCACACAGCAATGTTCTGTCAAAGTCGCCAAGATCGTTCACGTGTTCAACTTGGGTTTGCAAAAGGTCTTTAAATCCTCTTTAGAGACAAGTAAAGGTTACGTGTTATCCCTCCAAATCAAACCAATGTAACCCTCATTCCTAATTCGATTTTCGAAACTATATCCAACTAAGAAGATTTCAATAATTCTAACAAAGTTCAGAAAATGCGTTTAACCTATGCTTCCTTCGTCGAATCTTCACAAAAATGGACGATCTCATCTGACCGACGCTGACTCTGACAAAACGAAACAATATTGCCAACTCATTCGGCTCTTAGCATACAATAATTATGTATGCGTCGATTGGTACCATTGAGACCCAACCTCAAATTTAATGTCAACACAAACGACAATCTTATCGCAAGCAGAATATAAACGAACCCCTGCCCGGGTTAAAATGGAACGTTACATCTACCATTTTTATCTTAGAAATTATTCAGAGTTTGGGAGAGAACACCCAGAAAGGAACCATTTATAGTAATGAATATACCTCCCAAAGTATCCTTCAATGATTACTCAAAATTTGTGTTCTTTTTTATTTCAAGTTCTAATTATCCCATGCTCGTACCGAATGATTGTTCATAATATTTATCGTTAAAAGAGAAGGTATTTTGCTCCATGCAAAAGGTTAACATCAAGTACTCAATGATTTATATTTGAGGGAGATCTAAACTATATAGCTAGTCTTTCATATTTTCTATTGCGACTGGAACTGGAGTATTCGTATGAATTTTTTGTGTATTCAAATTTTGAAAAGTTCGTATTTTAGGGGCGGAGCCTAGAATAATTTTTCTGATGCTCGATTCCAAATCTTCATTAACTGAGAAAATAATGAACCAAAAATATGGGTTCGGTTGTGAAGCCATTAGACACGTTCATATATCTTAATAAATATTTGTGCGAATTTATGAATAATCTTCCCTAATTTCGGTATCCCAATCTTAGACTATAGTCTAAGATCCCAATACGCAAATGGAGTTTATGTTGTGTCCACTCTCCAGTTACGCCTATGAAGAAGTGAAGGGTTCATCTCAGGATTTGTCTAATTAAAGAGCAGAGCATGGGCACTCAAACAAACTGCACTTCCAATTAGTCTGGTCTAGAATGTCACGACGTCACGCACAAGCTCTCCATAGTAAGCAAAGGGTGAGTTCCGCATTGTGCAGACCTTTGTGCAACTATCAGCCGATAAGCTCGCCGAGGAATTTTGGTAGGCTCAGTTTAATTCGAATTTCCGTCTCCACTTAATTCGATATCGTGTATCGAGAAGTGAGGACAGGTGCGAATACCTTGCAAATTTTGACGGAAGTTGATCTTTATGGATAGCGTTTTCCAATTTTGGATAGCCCGCTATATAGGCAGCAGTCATATTAAGAGTAATCATCTTTATTCTTATTATTCTTAAGACCTTCTTACACCCCTATTATTAAAATAATTAATTCTACTTCAACTAAATCGTCCCTAATTTTTTATCTAGTTCATTTGAGACAATTTCTAATTTATTTTCTGAAAAATTGACGAATAATGGCCGAATAATTGACGAATTAATGGCCCAAACTCACGATTCTGAAGGCTCAGATTATATTCCTTCAGAAAGGATCTCCCTTTGTCATAATCGAAGGGAGTACGTAGTCAGTAACCATCTGCCGAAGCCATTTAGTTTTTGCCCCCGAATATCTGAAATTTTCGAATTTTGGGGCGAAAATGGTATCAAACCTTTCCATTTGATATACTGATATATAATCCGTAGCCAGCTTTAATTCTGTCCGTCGGTCCTTATCCGTAAAGTCGATAAAATTCGAAAGAAGAAACAGAGAAACTTGAAATTTGTAGAAAAGTTTTGAGCTCTATCCATGTGTCCCAGAAGTCGACGTCATGCCAGAAGCGGGTGATAAGCTATGTCATCATAGTTATAAGAAGAATGTAAAAAAATCTAAGTTACGTATATTCAAAATTATATGTACCTCAAAAAAATTGAGACAATCTTCACCCTGTGATGGTGTTTTACCTAACTCCCGTTACTAAAAATCTTCATTATAATTTCGATATTATCTTTATTATTATGTATCCTGAAATTGGTGCCTAATATGTTACTTTTCGCCCAACTAAGCATTTAAAATTAATACTTGGCCCAATTATAACTGTCTGTATTGATAACATTTTAAACAGCCACTGACGTGAACTCAGTAGCTTTTGCGCGCATGTTCCCTTCTATACTCACCTCTATCGGACACTCTTAATCGAATTTAGCATCGATATGTACCGTTTTCTCAGCTTTTATGATATATGAATACATTTCATACCATTTTAATGACAGACTTCTGTAACGAGAGAATCGTGTATCATCACAGAATTTTTAATTATGACATAAATGTATTCTATTCGATTTGAAATACGAAAAACTTACACCTTAAGTAACCCAATGATACGATATTCACGAAATTCCGCGAAAATTAGTGGGTCGGCATTCTGCAAGTAAGCAAAGAGTTTTAATTGGACCATGTTTGTATATTTTGAGTTTTAGAGTCGCATGTCGCATTCGGATGCGCAACATACCCTGAAAATTGCAAGTCAAGCATAAAGGAAGAAGATAAGGTTTTTCTTGAGTCATTTCAAGAATATGCAATCGTTTTAGACAATTAAATTATTCCTCATTCAGAAGAAAGTTAATTTTGATGAGTTCTACCATTTGTTAAAAAAATGGACTCTCGGAAACACCCTGTATAGCTTTTTATCATATCAGAAAATTTGGGTTTTCTGGAACTACATATCTTAATGTTGATAGTTATCTCAGTAAACGATTCTTTGCTATCAATTCGATTTCCTATTAATGATATTTTGGTTCATTGATAATGCCAATAGACGACTTTGATAGATTCACTAAAGTGGATCAAAAATCTGTAGATTTGCATCGGAAAGTTTAGATCTTTGAATATTTGAATGGATTTGCGTATTTATTCAAATGCATATTTTAAACAATTTTCAACATTTTAAATTTGTTTTCAGTGGTTTACAAATCAGTAGCAGGAAAGGATCATTAGATGAACGAGCGCGCTGATGTCAAATGAGTGCTTTTTGAATTTTTTAAAGAGGATTGCATTAAAATACTTTCTTGATTAAATTCACCCGTTATAGAAAATCGCAAAATACTAGTGGTCTCGTTCGAGAGGTGGGAGTATAAAGTTTTGTCCCTACGCAGTTCAGTCGCCATCATGCGTTCGTTATGCTGCCGCAAATATCGTAACATTTGAGGAAAAGTTAATAATAGTTGTTCGTTTTTGACAAAAAAAGATTTGAGAAAAAATACCTCAATAATGAATAATGATAAATGAATTCAATGAAAAATTATATACGATTTACACTTAAAGTAAAAATTTTTGATAAATGAATTATTTGCGTGAAGTTATCCACTCATTCCTATCGACACATTATGACTTGGGGACTGTCGAATATGGGATATACGTAAATTAACGAACAGTGTTACCAGACTGAGAATTATTCTTTTATTGAGAAATAAAAAGTTATCTCACGCACATTACAATTTATTTTAAATCATAAAGGTGTTTCACATACCATTCAGATCTACAAACTATACAGGTCGAGCTGAAATTCATTTTTATTCTGAAAGAAGGTCATCATAGAAATTCAAGAATCTAAAATTATATTCATTGGGACACTTGGCGTCGTTTCGAGGAAAATTAATTCTTTTTATCAGAAACATAGTCTCCACCTGTATAGTTTGTAGATCTGAATGGTATGTGAAACCCCTTTATGATTTAAAATAAGTTATAATGCGCGTGCGATCCTTTTCATGACACATTTCTCAATAAAAGAATAATTTTCAGTCTGGCAACACTGTTCGTTCATTTCCGTATATACCATATTCGACAGCCTCCACGTCATAATGTGTGGATGAGAATGTGCGGACAAATTATTAATTCATGAATCTCGATATCAATCTCAATTCTCAATTAATATTGTATGTGAAAGTTAATTGTTTATGTAAATATGTTAAAATGTCTGCACCCAGTTTTCATTGCGTGCAATAAATTTTCTGAATTTTTTTTGCTTATAATGAAAATTGCGAACCGTTATGCCACGCTAACAAGGGCACAAGCCTTCCCTCAATTCGCGCTGTATATTATTCATCATAGTGAGAAAATTTGTATAATTGATTGCTTGGCACTATTGTCCAAATTGACTCATCTCTGAAGAATAACTTGCGGTGAAATTACTCGAAAATTGGAAGAGAGTTTTGAAAATTGAATGAGATGGGTCGATTGTTTCATTAGCCACCCTTTATCAGGGAATGATGTCTAGCGGTTAAACATTGTAATGAACGTTCACCCTCTATAAACTTCAATTCAAGTCGTCTTTCAATGAAATGTATTGTTGACATTAATATTCCCTCAAGGACCTTATCTCAAGGCCTCCTCTCGCTGGTGTACATCCTGCACCCTATCCATAAACGTCCTTTGATGGAAGATGCTGTTATCCGGGTCTGATATAGTCCTGGGTTTGCTATCCCAAGCACTCCTACTCATTTTTGCGCGCATATTCCGGGCAACAGCGGGATATCATTTTACCCAAAAGTCGAATTCGATTTTTTTGACGGAAATGGTCTCAAATGATTAAGCTCGACTCTCTGATGCACAATTGGAGGGAAGGTGGAGCATCCCAATGCGACGGTTGAGTTCGTTAATGGGCATAATCGGCTAAACGGACCCCGAGTACTAATTTTGTTTACAAACAATACAGAGCCGATCGAATTGTATTTGGTAACTAGTTGTAAAATGCCAACACAAAGACTTATGCGAAATTAGAGGTTCATACAATTATAAAATTTTAAAAAATTATTAAAAATGCAACATTTGGGTTCGTTAATAGGCATAATCGTCCGAACTCAGAAACTATCATTCCGATATCACTGAAATCTTGCGAGGGCCTTCAAAACCTAACTTCACAGCCAAGTTACATATATGAACATTGAACATCTATATCTATCTAGATCTATATTGTGGAGATCCGAGCAGCCTTGGGCGAGTTCAGTATCTGAATGTGACCGTTGCCACGATAAGTTTTGAATGGAAAGGGATAGGGACTTGCAATTTTCAGGGTATGTTGCGCATCCAAATGGGACAGTTAATCTCGTTCTTGGGCATAATCGGCCGAATGGTTTCGGAGTAATAACCATCTTAGATTTTGTTCTTGTTTCCTCTATAACCCAAAATATACAAATCCGATGCAATTAAAATTTGGTAATGTTTTTCTTCGATAAAATATTATAAATATAAATTAAATTATTTTATTATTACATAATATAGTGATGACATTCGCAAGTTTCAAGAATTTCTGATGTACTTCAGTCAATCAATTTTAGTTGAAATCGATGAATTTGAAACAAATCATATGGATTGATTTCGAAACTGTAGTGCTTGATTTAGCAATCAAAATTTTGAGCAAACCCGAATGACAAAGTCTTGCTCTAATTAGAACTTAATTATTTTCAGTTATCTAGAGAATATTTAACATTTTTCTACATATTTGTTAGTAAGAGGTTTTGATTAAATCATGTCATATTGAATAACCTTTATTTTCTCCATAATATTCGTACATATTATAAAAGTAACAGTAAATGCGTAAATAATGAATATAATAAATCATGAACATTTGCAATGAAATAAATAATTTATCTTATTAGCCTGATTGGATCTATTCAATATCATATGTTACAATGGGCATTACATAGAAAATCACCAGGAATTATCACAAAACTATATTTGATTATCTTGACGAATACCCTTAGATGTCTTTGTGAGACACTCTGAGTTGAGTACGTTGTTTTTTAGTGAGTACTAAGGCTACACCGAGAATTGCCATGATGGTGCCGTAAACAATTATTGTATTTATTGCTGATATAGCCCAGTTATTTGGACCCAAATTAGATCCTGGATATTTTGCTGCCCTAGGTAATCTTGTATGATTGAAACGTGTCTCACAACCCGATTCTCTAACATATTTGGCCCAGGTTCTATTTGGTTGTGTAAGGATTCTTTGTGGATTTTTGAAGGACCTCCTACGAGCTTGGAAGCTTGTACTGTTCAAAGATAAAGGAATTTTATTATTGTCGTAACTGCACGTTAACAGTTTTTGCCCTCTACTTTTTGAAGCTTTGATATTATCTGCTGTTACTACCGAGCCCTCCAAAATCTGTAAATCCTCTCGTAGTAATGCAGCCCAATCCCATAGCTCAGTGACGTAACATTCGCACTTCCAAGGATTGCCTATCAATTTGAGCTTACTCAAATGTGCATTGGGAAGAATGTAACTCAAATCGAACTGCTCGAGTTTATTATTCCGTAAATCTAACGTTTGTAGATCTGGTAATAGCTCTAAAAACCTGAAATCTGAAGAACTGGTGAACATGTTACCTGCGAGAATAAGTGTTGATATTTTTCTATTCCAATGGAATGCCTGAGCAGACAGCATTGTGAGGTTACAGTTACTCAAATCAAGATTTCGTAGCCTTGCAAGTGGTTTTGGTAACAAAGGTCCAGTTTGAGAAAACTTCAATGGATTTCCAGCGAGTTGAAGATCAGTAATATCTTCATAGGTGAAATTGGCGAAAAATGCTGTAGCGTTGAGAGGTCTTCTTAGACCACAAAAACTGATGTCCAAACTCTCTAACTTCGTTAGGTTTCCAAACAAACCTGCTTCGAAGCTATTCAGATCGTTACCAGCTAAAACTAATCGTCTCATCGAAGTCATCTTGGAAAAAGAAGTTGGGGAAATGTGGGATAAGTTGCTGTAACCCATGTTTAAATACTCCAAATTTTCAAGTGGTAATAACTGTTTCACGAAAGCATCATTCAAAGGGTTGTGAGATAAATCGATCTCCTGTAAACTTTTGAAGTTGTTGAAAATATCCGGAAGCTTACTAAGGCCGCAGTTGCTGAGGGATAATTTTTTCAAATCCATCAAGGGTGAAAGAGCCACTAGTAAATCCGATGCAAATAAAGAATTACCAGATAGATACAAACAACTTATTTTCGTTGAATTCATAAATGTATCTTCTGATAGGGGGATAGAAAGATTGCAATGCGACAAATCCAACGTATCTAAGTGATGAAGATATTGAAGTGTCGAACTAACATCAAGGCCACTCAGATTATTCTCAGACAAAATTAAGGTTCTCATGTAAATATTACTTTCGAATATATCTGAAGGCAATTGATTCAAGTCTGAGCTCTTCAGATTCAGATGTTCTAATCTTATTAATTTGCCCAGAACAAATGGCCACTTTATGTTATGTAAATTATTATTGCTGAGCTCTAGATGTTTGAGATTTTCGAAACGATCGAATACGTCATTGGATATGAAGGTCAAATTACAATTATTCATCTTCAGGAGTCCTAAGCTTGCCAAAGGTTTAAATATACCATCAAACAAGGATCCCAATGGGTTGTTAGAGACATCGAGATCACTAAGAGAAGTTAAATTAGCGAAAAAGTTAGGATGTATAAATTTGAGACCACAGTTACTGATATCTAAAGTTAGCAAGGATATTTGTGACAAAAAAGGACCTTCTACAGGATCAAGAGGGTTTCCTTGCAGCTCTAGTGTTATGAACCCTGTTGAGTCCCTGGAATTAAACAAAGATTAATGATATATATTGAGTTCTGGTGATACATTTTGAAAATATTATCGGAGTAATAACAACATATAATAATAATATGTTATTGACAAAAATATAATTCGGTTTTTATCCTATATCAAAATCTGAGAATAAACAGGTGAAATCTATAAAATTATCAAATGTTTATGGAAGGTCCAGTCTGGTTTTTGTACCCCGCAATGGGTTGAAACATTTGTTTAAACCACCTCTTTCCCCAATGTCAAGACAATCAATGTTCTTGGTCAAGAGTATACGGTTTCTCGTATTTGTACAAAGATATTAATTTTAAGTGATATTATTCTAAATGAAGGGGCGGAAAGTTGGATGCCATTAATCTCTTTAGTTATTTTGGCGCGCATGTTGTGAGAAGAAACGTGCTATAATTTTGCCCAAATGTCTGTAATTTTGGAATTTTTGGCCGAAAATGTTCTCAAAGGATTAGGTAATCAATAAAGGATACTGTGGGAGGTATACTCATTGTTAAAAGGTTTCTTTCTGGGTTTTCTCTCCCAAACTCTGAAAAATATCTATTAAATAAACATTAATTATTTTGTGATTTGCTTCTGCCTAAGAAACACAAGATATTTGTCAGAAGCAATCCATCGAACAATGTTGCCTAACAAACAAGAACGAAACAAAATCAACGAAGAAACAACTATATCGTAACGTTTCGGACTCCTTCGTCAGACACTTAACGAAAATCTTCAGAATTATTTTGCTGATGGTTATTCTGAAATTCGAGAATTGTCACAATTGTGACAATTCTGACAGTAGGTGAATAAAAATTCACAAACTAATTCGAA
This sequence comes from Halyzia sedecimguttata, assembly GCA_937662695.2. Classification (NCBI taxonomy): domain Eukaryota; kingdom Metazoa; phylum Arthropoda; class Insecta; order Coleoptera; family Coccinellidae; genus Halyzia; species Halyzia sedecimguttata. The sequence continues at coordinate 8,518,093 of OW569420.2, forward strand.
TTAAATTCAGATGCAAATTCCAATTCTAAAGATTTGCAATATTCAGTTTAGGCAAGTAAGTACAAGGAGAACTCACAAGGCATCCAGATGGTCTAAAGTAGTATCGTTTTTGTAATAAAAAAGTGTTTATTTGATGTGAAGTGAATGGCCATCAATTTTAGCACTTACTCTGATCATGACAAACTCAAGTATCGTTTTTACAATAAAAATGTGTTTATTTGGTGAAGACTTCATTTCAAAATTTTTGCATGTTTTTCAAATTTAAAAATTAGTATCTTGGGAATTATTTACACGAATGACGTTACATGTGGATTATTCAATTCAGAATTTTAGGATCTATCCATATCGAGAAAAAAAAGAGGCTTGCAAAAAAAAAAAATTTATGACGTCACTGCTTGGTAACGAACGGGAAATGGTAGAAAAATATGAATCACCGGAAAATGTTCCTTAAACAATAAATTACTTCGACCTATCAAACCATTTTTTGGTTTTCCCGAAATGGGAGAAAATAAATCTATTATTCCATGCTTTTGACGGTAACAGTACAAGCGATGTTTGGTGAAATGTTTTATTATGATAAGTTCTACCACACGTTAAAAAATTGGTTCAAGCCCTGTGGACAGGAGCTTTGGCGCTCTGGTTCAACCTTTGACAAATCATATCTCCGAAATTATTGGTCTCTGGAAATGATATAAATGGATTCTTACGATAGAACTGAATCATGAAAGAATTTAAATTCAAACAGGCCGATTCTGCCCAATAACGAACTTATCCGAGATATTCATTCCTCAAATCTACTCTCAAAATTATATTATATCAATTAAAACTTAGACAATATTGCACTTTGATTTTTACTGAAGGTATTCAGAACCCAATTTAATTATGTATCTTACCAAAGAATATATTTCCATCATCATATATAATCCTCATAATTCTACGATAGCTGAGGTTATTTCATTGGACATTTTGCATTCAATTATACATTTTCTAGGACAGGAGGTGTATTTTATACGAGAATAACGAACCAGAAATAATTTTGACATTAATCTCTCATAGGAAAATAAGATGACATGTAAGAACACAGATCATATAATAATTAATTGATAGAGTAATCAAGTACAGTATTCTGTGAAAACATAGAAGTACGATTAATTATTGAAATTTCGAAAAATCATATGTCCGAAAGTATTAGCTTGTTAGAGTTGGAAATGATATCAATGGATTTTCATGATAAAACTGCATCTTAAAAAAATTTAATTTGAAATTTGTAAGTTAAAACAAAAATTTTCCGTTACTCCGAAACCATCAGGATTTTGCCCGATAACGAACTTAGCCGAGATATTTATCTCCCAAACCTACTCTGAAAATTTCAATTGCCTAGCTCATCTTGTTCGAGAGTTATTGTAGAAACAAAATTTGAAAATTTTGATTTTTTTTACACTTTACGGTAACCCGATCAATACAAAGCTTCGCATGCATATAAAGGTCATTATTCTACAATTTGATGCTAAATTTAAGATAGATCGAGTGATCGGTTTCGGAAATATTCATAAAAAATGTTTTTACTAAAAACGGCCATCACTCCGAAACAGCTTGGCGGATTTCGACCGTTGACGAAATCGTCCGAGATATTTATGCTCCAAACCTACCCCTGCAAATTTCCATCGTCTAACTCCTTTCGTTCGAGAGTTATCGTGTTAACGGACGGCCGGACAGAATCGATTTCGACCACGGATTCTTGATCAGTGAGTCAAACCAAATCGTTCAAGACCATTTTCAGCCAAAAATTCGAAAATTACAGACAAATTGATAAGTACTCTGTTCCGAGGAACAAGAGCGCCATAAAACACCCTGTATACTCCATTCACTTTTATAAAGTCTCCCGGTTGGCCATGAAAATTTGACACATTTCATTATCATAGGCTATAGTCATTTTCCTGTCAGATAACTGCGCAACGTTGTCAAGGGTTGGAATTTTATTGAAAAATAATGTATAGAGTAGTCCGTTACTTTGTAATAGTTCATTTGAAAAAAGAAAAAAAGTATCTGAATAATCCAGCAGGAAAACTTCTAAACGAACAGACGTACCTGGAATTCCCCACTTTTCGAAATTCTCAAGAAATAATTGCCTACAGAAGACATTTAAATACCTTGTTGCACAAGTCAAAATACACCAGTTTCAAAATGTAGTAGCTTTACGAAACCCGAGTCATTCTTATACCTTAATAAAATATAATGATAGAAAACTAGGTAATTTCATTCGAGAGTGCAGCATGTCAGAATGAAGTTTTCCTATTGTAAATTTCGGTTCTGTATAGCACTTCCTGCTGATTCCTTATTACCTTGTCTCTGCTTCTCCAAAACTACTTTCGGCATTTTCAATTTGAAAGCGAAGAGTTCTTTATTATATTTGAAGATGATGTTCTGTGATAATATTTTGTCTAAGATCGAAAATTATCTTTAGAGTAGAAATTCAGAAATTGGCAACGTCTCGGCGAATTGTTTTGACCTTGACGATATTTCAGCAGTGCCAACCTAGAGTTGGGCATAATAGAATGATTTCAATAATCGATATATAGGTTCTAGAGAGATTTCAATAATCGAATCATTCGAGATATTGATCATTCGGTATTCCAGTTCTCATCGCGTGAGCGGCTTAGGTTATCCTTTATCTTCAATTTCAATATAATTGCGTCGGCTCCCTACAGTATTAAGTTTCACATTTTATGGCTTAATTTTATTACATTGCTGTTGGTCCTTTGATAATTTATTATTATGTTATTTGGTTTTGGTCCAATATTTGAACATTTCTTTCCAGCTGTTAATATGTGATGTAGTGTAGTGTAATTATTATGAACCTGAAATTCCCTAGAATGCACAATTATATACCTATTTATAATCACTAAATGCAATAATACCGGCAACATCAGTTCCGTCGGAAAGGGTATTTTCGAAATGTGGACAATTAACCAACATCTGCCGTGATAGATTAGCGCCAAAAAAATTCAAATCGAATAATTTTTCTGAATGGCGAAATGTAATGTCAATGAAATTTGAACTTTTTACTTCATTTCATTCTGTTTTTCACAAAAACATATTTTTAATCACATATTATACACGTCCAGATTGAATTTTCTATGACCTTTTTCATTCCTCCCATTAATAAGTTAATTGAGTTTAGGTAATTATTGAAAATGAAATTCGAGTCAATTCAATAGATGCATGCATAATACCAATTGAACCAATTGAAGCTATCTACAAGCATCAAATGCCACTTATACAAATATTTAAGAAAATAACGATAAAATACTTGTTGAACGAACCTCCGGGTCCGAGTTCTTAATTAATAACAAACGGAATATATCTGAATATTTTGAACGAACAGCTACTGAATAAGATAAGAATAATAATGAATACCTTAATTTGCAATGGAATAAATAATAAAATCATTCACTAGCTACTATTTCGGTAGCACCGGACCAGAATCCAGATGGCAGCCATAAATTCTATCGATTGTTAAAGAAACCTTTCATATCTCATACTTATATGCCGCCAAAGGAACTTCGAAATATCAAAACATTCAGAACGTATACGAACGAATTACGAGTAGGAGATATCTCGTATCTCATCTCAGTTCTTTCAATTCTTACTCGAGCCGAGTGATATCTCATCTGGATGCCATATGATAGACGACAGAAAATCATTCGAATGAATTCACTCACATTTTTCAGAACATCTCGAGATATCTCGAGATGTTTCAATAATCGAAATGTTCGATTATTTTCACTCGAGAGGCCCCATCACTATGCCAACCTGCCTCTGTGTTAGTTACAAAAACCTGATAGACCTAAATCATGGCCAACCGGGAGACTTTATAAAAGTGAATGGAGTATACGTTTGCGATTTGTTCGATGAATATAAAACATCAAGTGAACTTTCTGTCGAAGTCAGGGTGAAGGTAGTATGAAAGGAATGCACTTACTGAAATGCCTCGGGATCTACTCTAGCAATATTATTATAGGAAAAGTCGGCGTCTATGAGATATTGTAATCCAACAAACATATTTCTTCTGAGCGTCGTCAACTTATTGCTGGAAACTTGAAGCCGTCGCATTTTGATATTTGCTGGAAATGGCTCTATATCTGTGATAGCGTTATCGTTCACATCAAGGATGTAAACATCCAAACTGATATCTTCATACGGTATCCTCGACAAATGGCTATCAGAGCAGTCTGTCACCCAGTTTATCCTGAAGTAGTGGCAATCACAGTCATCAGGACACTCCAGCTCAGCCAGCTCCCCATTGAAACACGAGGAGGATACGACAAGAGCGCCAAATATAATTGGAACTACGCTGGTTCTCATTTTCTGCAACAAAGTGGAACTGTTAAATGAGACCCATCGAGAATAGATAATTGTCGCACATATAACAATGCAAGTAGGGAAATTCAATGTTGAACTAAGTAATAATCAGTTGGATAAGATCGAGACGACAGGGTTGTGAAGCAAGTAGTCATGAAAGTTATTAACTCTCTTGATGAGTTCGCAGGAATGGACGTTCTTGTGTCGCAAAAATTGATTCATCAGTTCACGAACATCAAAGTTAGTTGCTTAATCAGATTCTCGATTCGAAATATTGAAAAGTATTTGTAGTTCGTGTATGGGTTTCTCAGAGTTGGGAACTATATCAATGGATTCTTGTGATAGAACTGCATCATGAAAGGAATTAAATTTAAAACAAGCCCTGTGGACAGGAGCTTTGGCGCTCTTGTTCAAACTTTGACAAATCATATCTCCGCAATTATTGGTATTTGGGAATGATATAAATGGTTTCTTACGATAGAACTGCATCATGAAAGAAATTAAATTCAAACAGACGGATTCTCCCCAATAACGAACTTATCCGAAATATTCATTCCTCAAATATACTCTGAGAATTATATTATATCAATTAAAACTTAGACAATATTGCAGTTTTGTTTTTACTGGAAATATTATGAACCCAATTTGATTATGTATCTTACCAAAGAATATATTTCCATCATCATATTATCCACGGGCATTATATTATCAGTAATAATATAACAAGAGAGTGAGAATAAATTGAAAATAATTTGACAAATTTTTTGAAAACTTGTTGCCAGGCAATAGTCACGAGAGCCCGCAGGGCTCCAGTGGCTATTTCCAAATGACAACAAGTTTGAACTTCCAATCGAAGTCGCATTATGATTTTGAGTTAGTGGAATCTTATACGAAGTCGTCGAGAATGTAGATTAACGTCTTGAAGTATTTTATGAACTGATTCAATCGAGACCAAAACACCAGTAGCGTTCAAAAGGCGGGCATGATTCGACAAGTACTCAAAGGCTCTCTACGGGTAGATACAGTCAGAAACTGATCTTGTGCAGCACTAGTTGATCTTGGGCGTCCACTTCTCGGTCAGGTTTCCAGTTTATCGATATCAATGTAGCTTTCACTAACTTGTAAGAAATTCGTTACATCTCTATGATTACGTCCCGCTTCGATCATGCCATTAGCCCTATTGGCTTAATCCGCACTATGTTTACGTGTAGGCATTATTACAAAACAAATTTTCATATTTTGACTCAAATGTAATGCCGAGTCCAGACGGGCGTAATGCAAGGCGTAACGTAAGGCGAATTCTCCGTGTGGACGGTACTATGAGCATTATATGAAACGCTCGTAGCACCGTCCACACGGAGAATTCGCCTTACAGTACGCGTTACATTACACCTGTGTCGACCCGGCTTAAGAACGTAAAACAATAACTGATCCAAAATTCTCAGAAACGCAAACGACCTTGTCCGAAACTAAAAAAGCTAACAAACGAGCAGCAAAAAAACCATTCAGATATCAGAGAGCAATTTGATTTCTCATAAATGAACATTTGGTGGACAATAATCGGCAACTTTTAAAACGGCCACCAATTTCTGAACTTCCTTAACTTTTGTGGAGCAGTATATTCTTACCAAATATAGAACAGGTTTTGTTAGGATATAATCAGCTATAATTTGTCAGATATAATTCCTGAACTTTATTTTTGGGCACAGTGGCCGAAAAAATCCAAGCAAATTTATAATGCAGACCGGCTTTACGCAATAATCTTCGTTCTGTTCGCGATGTAGATATCAGGGGGATGAAAAAGGGTGGCGGTAATCTGCTTGAACAAAATTACAGTTCTGTGGCAAATTAACAATCTCTGTTTACAGTTGACAGTGTCACAAACTTTAAGGGTTGAAGTTGACAAGGTTTAGCGAAATGAACATAGGTCCACTTGATATGCTGAAAACAAACTTTGTAAAGGGAGGATTGAGATAATTCTCCAATATCGATTTGGTAACCATATAACTTCGTTAGGTATTTGAAGTGTTTATGTTTTTAGTGTCCCAAAATCAACCTCATTTCAATATTCGAACGCTTGCCATCGGAACAGACAATTTTGACGATAATGATCATTTCAAATGGATATATAGGCTGACAAACGGAATCCATTAACTCAGGTCATCTAGGTGGACTCATTTCGAGAGATTTTAATCCACTGAGTTTGCAGGTATATCACCTTTTTTGACCGCTTTCGTTTACCATTTAAAAAATCAGAACAAGAGTAGGAAAACTCTGGACATTTGTTATCTTTGTTAATATTAGTTCACCCAGTACGCGAACACTGAACTTTTCTTTCACTTTTGTAAGCGTAGAAGAATAATCCAAAAAATATTGCTAGCCACTATCATACTAGGTTTCATTGTTGAATAAATAGATTAATAGATCAATTTTTTTCAACTAGCTAGATTGATATTTCACCCTGTATGGCAATGATATACTAATTCTTATATCCTATAACATTCATCCAAATAATGACACAACTTCTTTTCGACTAAATATAATTTTGATTTCTCATATTATTTTTGTTTGTGTTCAAATCTGTTTTCATTATATTCATGTTTGTACATTGTAACTAGTTATCGCCATTGTCGACTAAATATTATTTTGATTTCTCATATTATTTTTGTTTGTGTTCAAATTTGTTTTCATTATATTCATGTTTGTACATTGTAACTAGTTATCGCCATTTGTCGACAAAATTTTGGTATGGCAATGGGTTCGCCTTTATCACCTGTCATGAGTAATATGTTCATGGAAAATTTTGAAGAAAAATTTGTGGATACATATTTGTTGAAACCAAAAGCTTGGTGGCGATATGTTGACGATATATTTGTAATTTGGCAACATGGTAGAGAAGAGTTAGGCAAATTTTTCGATTTCATAAATTCATAGGAACCTACAAAAAAATTCACTCTGGAAATAGAGAAAAATAATCAGCTTTCTTTTCTGGATGTTTCGATAATTAAGTATCCGGACCATTTCGAAACGAGTGTCTTCAGGAAGCAGACACATACAAATAGATATTTAAATTTCTATTCAAACCATCAGCTCAGTGTGAAAAGAGGTATTATTAAAACACTTTATGATAGAGCGAACCTAATTTGTTCTACTCTTGAAATTCGAAATAATGAGATTGATTTCATCAAAAAATTTCTTGAAGAAAATGGATATCCGAGGCAATTCATAAATACATGTATCATGAATTTAGATAGAAGAGCAAATAATCAAGAAGTACAACAGAATAATCAACAAGAACAACAACCCAATCTGTTGAATGTGATCCCTTATGTTCGTGGCCTTTCTGGAAAAATTAGAAGAATCGGTTCTATGTTCAATATAAGAACCGTCTTCAAAACACAAAATGATCTTAGGTCTTTATTAACGAAAACAAAACCCATAAATGAAAAACAAAAATCAAAAAACTGTGTATATAATATTCCTTGTATTTGTGGTAAATCATACACAGGAGAAACATCAAGACCACTAGAAGTAAGAAAGTCAGAGCATAAGAATAACTTGAGGAATAGAGACATACAGAAATCAAAAATAGCAGAACATGTATGTACAATCCAAGGAGATCACATGATGTATTGGAGTAATACAAAGATTCTAATGACAGAACCTGATTAAATTAAAAGGAAACTTAAGGAGTCAACTTGTATTTTATTGAACAGTGAATGCAATTTCGCAACATGGCTCAATTGGTATTGACCATATTTGGCTAAATTTATTGAAAAAGGAGTTGGAACTTGGAAATTTCTATGCAAAGTAAAACTATGTTAGCTATGATCTTTAAATACTGCCAATGTGACAATTCCTGAATTTCACAATAACTATCATCAAAATAATTCTATAGATTTTCATTCAGCGTCTGACGAAGGAGTCTGATATAGACTCCGAAACGTTACGATATAGTTGTTTCTTCGTTGAAGTTGTTTCGTTGTTGCTTATTAGGCAACATTGTTCAATTGATTGCTTCTGACAAATATCTTGTGTTTCTTACTCAGAAGCAAATCACAAAATAATGAATTTTTATTTCATAGATATTTTTCAGAGTTTGGGAGAGAAAACCCAGAAAAAAAAACCTTTCAATAATGAGTATACCTCCCACAGTGTCCTTTAATGATTACTTGAGGAATTAAAAATATGTCGTTTTTAATGGATGCTATAAGGTTGAATAATAATTAATCAGTTCCGTTATTACGAAATTTCACTCGTAAACTAAAAACAAATAAACGTCATTCCTTTTTTCTCTATGAACAGCATTCTGCCACAGACTAACCTGTAATCACAGATAAATCTGTGATTCTGCTCTATCCCTTTCGTTTATTTCAGATAAATACATGAGATCTGTGTTCATGTGACGACAAAATCCGTCGCCTGTCTATGATTGTCTCTATCATAGACTCAATATATTGTGTAATGTTACCACTAATACAAACTGTTCTATATTCTCAACTAATAAGTTATCAATTATCATATTCCATATACATACTGAATTCCGAAATAATATTCTTTCCGATTCATTGGAACACATCCAATATACCCTATTTTACGCATTTCAAGCCAGTATTGTGCTTAGATATCGATGCCAAATCAATTTTATAAATAATCCCTTCATTCAGTAGAGAATATCTTCAGTATACTTGAGTATTGCTGACTTGAAAATATGTCTTTTAGTTCCATCAAAATACATAATGCCTTATTTCATTAACTTTGACCAACGAATGCTTTTAAGTATGGATAAAAATACGCCTAAATAACTGTTTGCCAACCTCCTCTGAAATGCACGATTAAGAATATTCAAAATGATTTTTTATAAGTTACTCACACTTTTCAATTTTTTGTTGTTCAATTAATGGCTATAATTCCGAAACTACTCGACAAATTTTGTCCATTAAAGAAATGAGCCCACTCATTTGGACTTCAAACCTATCCTGAAAAATGCAACTATCTAACTCATTGTGTTCGAGAGTTAGTATAATAGCCGGCCGGAATACATTTTGGGCAAATTGATAGGCACTCTCTTCAGGCGAACAAGCGCGCCAAAAAGAGAATCAGAAATCAAAAATTAGCTGTTAATGAGTTTCGGTGGGGTTATGGTATGTTATTTCTTTTCCTTCTTCCTTTTCTTCCTGGCTTCATTCAGCAGAAGCTTTAGCTTTACTTTTATCTGTGTTTAACCACAAAGTTTATATATTTGACATCGGTATGATATTTCAGTTTATCTGTAGTATTGTTGAATTATTGTAATAAGAGTGAGATTTTCATATAAAAGAATCAGTCCATCAATTGTGAAGTTCGTTAATTAGTACATGTGACTGTCTGTTTTGGAATGTCGTACATTGTTATGTGTTTGATGGAAATCTGCTTGGCCCTGATTAGATGGAAATTCGTTCGAAGATTATAACCTCACATTGAGTAAGTGAATTATGTTGATAGTATAGTGACTAATCAAATTGTATTTTGTCGTATTCTCATGTTGTTGTTTGAAATTTTGAAACCAAGAAATTGTGTCAAATTAGTTGACACTCCATCATACATATATTTCATTGGACTTGCTTTCTTTCCGAGGTATTTCCAGTAGTGGATTGTGGTCGGGAGTTAATTTACTTTTAATTCCAAGGAAACAAATTTCCTTCTACATAACTTCAAATATAATATTGAAATAAAATTTTAAAAGCACTGACGTGAAGATAGGAGCTTTTGAGCGCATGTTGTTTTGTCGATCGGATCTGTATTTTTGAAAATATCAGGAAAATGAAAAATGGCTTGAAGGTTTGTGTGGAATTTCAGCGGAATATTACAGTTATTTTCTGAAATTTGAAACTCTTGAAGACAAATTTTGATTTTTATTTTTTTGCGCGCATGTTGTTTTGTCGATCGGTTCTGTATTTTTGAAAATATCAGGAAAATGAAATTCGACTTGAAGGTTTGTGTGGAATTTCAGCGGAATATTACAGTGATTTTCTGAAATTTGAAATTCTTGAAGACAAATTTTGATTTTGTTTGAAAAAATATTTTGATTTTTTTGCGCGCATGTTCTGGGGAACTCTGTGTTTTTCCCAAATGTCTGTAACATTCGAATTTTTTGCCGAAACTGGTCTCAAACGATTAGGTTCGACTCACTGATGAAGAATTCGAGGTCAAATTTGATTCTGTCCGACCGGCCGATGTCACGATAACTTCCGAGCGGAAATAGATAGCGACTTGAAATTTTCAGGGTAGGTGACGCATCTAAATGCGACGGACAAGTCCGTTAATGGGCATAATGGGTCCTACGGTTTCCGAGTAGGTACTAATTTTGTCTTCAACCAATACAAATCCGATCGTATTGAAACTTGGTGGGTACTTGTAGAATACCGACCTAAAGACGTATGTGAAATTTTGTGAGGATCGTATCACTAGAACAAAAATTATACAAAAATTTAATTTATCTTGACTTGCAATTTTCAGGGTAGGTTGCGCATCCGAATGCGTCATTTGATTTTGTTAATAGGCATAATCGGCCATACGGTTTTGGAGTTATACCCGTATGAAATTCTGTTGTTATTTCCTGAAAAATTCAAAAAATACGTATCCCATCCAATTTAACATTAATTAGTAATTAACGTAATTAGTTGTAGAATGCCGACGCGAAGTTGCGTGAGTATCGTATCACTAGAAAATTTTAATAAAATCATTGATAAAAATTAAATATCTCAGAAACGATTTGTCATATATCCCTGAAATTTTGCGCGAACCTTCAAAACCTAACTCTACTGCCAAATTCCAAATTTGAACACGATCGGATCTATACTGTTGGAGATCTGAGCAGCCTTAGGTGAGTTCAGTAGCTGGATGGGTGGCCGTTGTCACGATAACTTTCGAACGAAAATATATAGCCTCTAGCAATTTTCAGGGTAGGTTGTACATCCGGATGGGACAGTAAAGTTCGTTGTTGGGCATAATTGGCCAAACGGTTTCGGAGTGATACATCTGGAATATTGTTTTCTTGATAACTCAAAAAACACAGATCCGATCGAATTGAAACTTGGTCACCAGTTGTAGAATGCCGGCGCAAATACGAATGTGGAATATTGTGAGGATCGTATGACCAGAAAATTTCAAAAAAAATCTGAAAAAATATTACACGATAACTTTAGAACGGAAAGAGATAGCGACTTGCAATTTTCAGGGTAGGTTGCGTATCCAAATGCGACATGCAAGTTCGTTGACAAGGATAATCAGCCAAACGGTTTTGGAGTTATACCCATCTGAAATTTTGGATGGCCGGCCGGCGTTTGGGCAAAGTGATAGCACGCTGTTACCTAGAACATGCGGATTGAATAAGTAGGGTAATAGAACAAAACAGAGTGTCGTTGGTAGTTCTGAAGGGCTGGATCACGGCTCACGACCCAGTTCTATTAATAAAGAATACAGCATGTGCGCAAATTTGGCTGATACCGTTGTTAATAAAAATCAACAATTTCAGAGTGACTCAATGAAAAATTATATACGATTTACACTTATTTATTCAATATTGTGACGCGTTTCGTCGACACAGCGACTTCATCAGACTACAATATTGAATAAATAAGTGTAAATCGTTTATAATTTTTCATTGAGTTAATATGGATTTGCATCAAGTAAAAGCCACAAGCATTAAATTTCAGAGTGTTCTGCCAGTAGCGTCCCTAAATGTGTTCGTATCATTTTTATACTTATGCATAGAGTTCACAAATCAAATTAACAACCAGGGGATTACATTGACTTATCGAGGGCAAGAACAGATGCGTTTCGGACTTCTTGGCCTTCATCAGTGTTATGTAGTTCTCGACAAGTTCGAGACCTTATTGGTAGAACACTCTGAACTCGTTGATTTATATTCAAATGTATCAAATGAAAATTGAATTATTTTTTGTGGTATAGGCCCATTTGTTTATGGATGATAGTTTTCAGTTCTCAATCGATTTTCAATAGAAAAGATGTTCTAAATAATCTCATGGTAAATGTTATTAATGCACCAACAATGCCCGAAGATATAAAGAATAGAGTTTTCATATTATATTATACAGACTGCTTCAACTTGAAATTAGAATCTACACTGTTGGGTGCTAGCAGGGGTTGTTTCTGAGGATGAAAAAGTATAATAGCACTGAAATAGTGAGGTGCATTCATCATTCAATTGCTTTTTATTGGGATTCTCGCCCAAACGATGAAAATTAACTATAAAATGAAAAATTTTTATTATTTTGAAATAGGTTCAGAGCCTAAATTAGGCTCCTTCATCACTAAGCGAAAATCTTCAGGATTATTTTTTGTTGAATATTATTCTGAAATTTTTCTTCTTCTTTGAAGAAACACACTAACACAATTTTACTTTGCATATTGTTCTAACTCTCTGTTTTCATTTTGCCAAATATGGTAAATTCCAATTGGGCAATGTGCTAAATTGTCTCCATTCCTTGAGTTGTTCCTATTTTTGGCGCTCTTGTTCCTCGGAACCGAGTGCTTATCAATTTGCCCAAATGTCTGTAATTTTTGAATTTTTGGCTGAAAATGGTATCAAATGATTTGGTTCGACTCACTGATCAAGAATCCGTGGTCGAAATCGATTCTGTCCGGCCGGCCGGCCGTCCGTCCGTTAACACGATAACTCTCGAACGAAAGGAGCTAGAGAATTGAAATTTGCAGGGTAGGTTTGGAGCGTAAATATCTCGGGCGAGTTTATTAACGGGCAAAATCCATCAAGCGGTTTCGGAGTTATGGCCGTTTATATTAAAAATATTTTTTATCAATATTTCCGAAACCGATCACTCGATCTATCTGAAACTTAGCATCAAATTGTAGAATCATGACCTTTAGACGCATGTGAAGTTTTGTATTGATCGGGTTACCTTAAAGTGTAAAAAAAAAATTTGGAAAATTTTTGAATTTTGTTTCTACAATAACTCTCGAACGGAATGAGCTAGGCAGTTGAAATTTTCAGAGTATGTTAGGGAGATAAATATCTCGGTTGAGTTTGCTATTGGGCAAAATAGGCCTGATTGTGTCGGAGTAACGAAAAATTTTTTTTTTTCAACTTACAAATTTCGAAATAATTTTTTTTAAATTGCAGTTTCACCATAAAAATCCCTTGATATCATTTTCAACTCTAACAAGCTAATACTTTCGGAGATATGATTTTTAGAAATTTCAATAATGAATCGTACTTCTATGTTTTCACAGAATGCTATAATTATTCTATCTATGATATATTATATGATCTGTGTTCATACTCGTACATGTCATCCTGTTCTATAAGAGAGAGTCAAATTCATTTCAGCTATTTTAATTTGATTTCTTCCATGGTGCAGTCCTCATTCGCAGAGTGCTCATTTAATCTTGATAAATAAACTATTATTTGAATTGAATTTCCTTTATGATGCAGTTCTATCATGAGAATACATTGATATAATTCTCAACTCTGAGAAACCAATACTTTCGGAGATATAATTTGTCTGTTTGAACAAGAGCGCCAGAAAGCTCCTATCCACAGGGCTTGAACCAATTTTTTAGTCTTAGAAATGTTCTTATATTGAACTTAAAACAGAATATACTTTTTTCTGAAAGGCCGCGAATATAAAGGATCATATTCAATACGTTTGGTTGTTGTTTTTGCGCGTATGTTCTGGGGAACATTTTGCTAAATGTCTGTAATTTTTAAATTTTTTTGCCGAAAATGGTCTCAAACGACTAGGTTCAACTCACTGATGAAGAATCCGAGGTCAAATTTGATTCTGTCCTACCGGCCGGCTGGCCGTTGTCACGATAACTTTATATTATTTATGTCACCATAACCAGAGAACGGAAAGAGATAACGACTTGAAATTTTCAGGTTAAGCATCTGAATGCGACATTTGATTTTGTTTATAGGCATAATCGGCCAAACGGTAATGGAATTTTCTGAGAAATTTCGTGAGGATCGTATAACCAGAAAATTTTAAAAAAATCATTGAAAATCGTTGATAAAAATTCTATATGTATATCAGAAACTATTCTTCCGACATCGCTGAAATTTTGCGAAAGCCTTCAGAACCTAACTCTACTGCTATGTTCCAAGTTGGAACACGATCAGATCTATATTGTTGGAGATCCGAACAGCCTTGTGTGAGTTCAGTAGCTAGATGGGTGACCGTTGCCTCGATAACTTTCGAACGAAAGGAGATAGAAACTTGCAATTTTCGGAATAGGTTTTGGAGTTATCCACCCGGAATATTATTTCCTCGATAACTCAAAGAATATAGACTCGATCGAATTGAAGCTTGGTAACTAGTTTTAGAATATCGACATAAAGACGTAACCCTAGAAAATAAAAAAAAAAATGGTTCAAGCACTGACATGAAGTCAGGAGCTTTTGCTCGCATGTTCTATTGTCCATTCTCCTGTATTGGACACTCTTAATCGAATTTACCATGTGTTGAATCCTGATTAGTTTATCAGGACTGTTATGGATTCGAAGGATAATATGTTGAGTCCTGATGCTTTTATCAGGATATAATTATTTTCGAAGGACCAGAATTATACACCCTGATTGTTTTATCAGGGGGATGCTTGAGGGGGTATACTTAACTTTAAGCACCCAGTAGTAATCTCATTGATTACTGCGTAAGTTGTTACTTGTAATAAAGTAACAATTACGAGGATAGGAAGTGGTGAAATATTCGAACGCACTTTTAATAAACAATTAACTGTATTTTGTTGTTACCGTTACTTCGATAACAAGCACGAATTATTGTACAATGCACTATTGATACAATATAAAATCTCCCTTCTATATGAAAAGGGCAGAAGTGACTACTAAGTTGCCAACGAAGACAAGACAATGTATTTGTTTCGCGACAGATCAAGAATAGTAATGTCTCTTGCACTAAGAGATGTAATAGTTACAGTGGTATTTGTAGTAGTGACTTGTTTCAGTCTCAAAAATGTATATCAAAGCCCAGATAGAAGGAAATATAGGAGGTTCCTTCATCTGGGTAAAAAAGGGGAAATATTAACAATTATTGGTGGTTTCGATCTTAAAACCGCCCCAAATATGTTACAACAATACTCTCATTTGTCGATGTAGGAATGAATTAAATGCACCAATCAGTGAACTTTTAGCGTGTTCAATCTTAGGAATTCTAAATCTCGAAATTCCCCCACTATCGGGGCCAAAATTCCCTCGTTTTCTGGATATGATCTATCAGCGAAAGCTGAATAATGACCTTCCCAGACTAGGGATTTTCGAATAGTCTAGACGAAACGAATAACACACATTGGCAATGTGTATAGAAATTGATACGTTTCTTAGCACTTCAATTCTTAAATGAATTTTAACATAATCTTTCCACAGGAAATAGGTAATAAATATCTACAAGGGTAGACACTTTACAAGATATTTTACTTTCAGTTATCTTTCCGTAGAAAATATTAATTTCAAGGGTGAGCCACCCAGGGTAATCTAAAGCAGTGAACCTAAAACAATTTAAGTTTTGCTAGCGAGCTGCTTTGTTTAGAAAATTGAATCTGCGTATCCCAACATGTGAAGTCAGGGACGCAACACCATGGTAAATTCGATTATTTTTGCTGGTAATTTTGTTGTACTTGATTATTTGTTATGTGATAAGAGAACTATGTTCACGTCCAAAATAATTTTTCATTCGATATTCCGAGTCAAGAATTATTATTCCAACAGATCCTTGAAGGGTTTCAAGTGTGACTGGTATAAAAAAAATATATTCCTAAAATCAATCGAAGTGTTGACATAATACTCAGAATATACAGTGTGGAAAAGCCAAATGAAATAAATTCATTATCTTTGTACATACTTACATACTAAGATCATAATCATAATATGATTACCAAAATTCATTATAATATTCCCTCGAATATTCCCAAATCTTATTACAATAATACTAAACTTATTTGCCTTCAAGATGTGATAGAAAGAACATGAAAAAAAACATAACATTGTGTTTTCCGGATGGTACCATGAAAACTACTTAAAACACCTAACCTAACCTAACCTAACCTAACCCATTAGATTTCTTTTTATGAAGATAGGTATGTGAAGAACATTGTGTACAAAACTAAACCCCTTGATTTGAATGTCCTGAAAGATCGAATAACGCTTCCGATTAGGTCGATCACTTCTGAGATGTCGAATAATGTTGGCAGGAATTTTTATTTGAGGTTAGGATGATGCCGAGGCATTCGCGATGAACACTTTGAACATCTACCCCATCAACATTCATAATTTTTTTGCAAAATTTTGTATTACATTTTAGTTTTTGATATTGTACCAAATTTGGCTAATGACTTGATTTTATTTTTTTCTAATTTGATTCTTGCAATAAACATGAAAGTGATAACATTTCTGAATGGAAAATGACGAATCAAACGATGAATCACAAACCCATACTTCCTGTTTGAAAAATTGGGGGTTGTACATGTCTTTCGAAGGGGGTTGAAGGCATGGTTCGCATTCTTACGAAGAAGAATGTCGATTTGAAAGTTAAATTTGAAGTGTTTCGGGATTCTCCATAAATATGTACAGTTAGCAATATAATTAATTTATTCCATTAGGCTTTTCCACACTGTATGTCAATGTTCTACTATAAGTTGTTAAAAGGTCTGTAATACAGTGGATATAGAGAATATTTTATAGATATAGATAAAGAATGTAGGTGAAGTTTGATGACAAAATAATGAAACAATGTAGAAGCGTATTTGAGGAGTAACTTTTCAAAACGCATTATGTCCAATTTGGGCGAAATTGAGTTTGAAGCGGATTCAGAAATGATTTATATTGCTCTATAGCCCTATGTGAACAAAATCTTCCAAATGGCATTATGTCCCTGTGTAATTCAAATCCAAAGAATGTAAGCCGCATCGCCATGAATTATGTTTACGTTTGTATTTTTAAAACAAAATAAATATAAGTGAATTTTTTTTTTATCGATTTGCTCATGTTAATTAGGTTACAGGTAACACTTACTGTGCAGACGGTTTTCTCTAAATTTATAATAAATCGCAACAAACAGCATTATGTTCAATTTCAACCACAACAAAACGCATTATATACAATGGGATGAATCAAAACGCATTAAGTCCAAACGTTTTTTTACATTTTCTGTGTATATCTGATCAATATTGATTTAAATGAGATCAGTTATTCACTTTAGATGTGAATTTCTATCAAACAAACTCGACGTACTCAAATTATAAGCCAGGGTGGAAGAAAAAAATCGTTTTTCGTTGATTCCCAATAAAATGGTTTTTGGACTAAATGCGTTTTGAAAAGTTGCTCCTCATTTTATCTCTGTTTCGGAAATTAAGAGCAGCATAAAAGCCTGTAGAATTCGGGATGACCCAATATTAGCGAATGCACTCGTGGAGACCATACTTATATAAGGGTTTTCCCTATCAACGGCAGAATGCTTTTGATACAACTTCGGATATACCACTCAAAGAGAACTACTGCTTTATCTCAGCTTAACTTCGACATGTATTCTTGGAAGGAAGTTGGGGAAGTCAAACATGTTATTATGTAATATATTGATTATTCGGTATTGGTCTAGAACATTCACGATGATGAGAGTTCACCAAATAATTAGATGGATTATATGGATGAGGCGGAGGCTCAGGGTTTGGATTTGGAAAATGGAAGGCTTGAGATAAGTGCATGAATCATGATGTAATTACGATCTTCATCGGAATTAAAGTGAGTAAATTGGGTGAAATAAAATTTTCCGGTGTTTTATTCAAATTGTTCACATCGTAGAACCTGACCAGAGCAAGAGGTGTATTTTATATCAAGATTAACGAACCAGAAATAATTTGGACATTTATCTCTCATAGGAAAATAAGGTGACATGTAAGAACACAGATCATAAAATAATTCATAGATACGATAATTAAGTACAGCATTCTGTGATAACATAGAAGTACGATTCATTATTGAAATTTCGAAAAATCATATCTCCGAAAGCTTTAGCTTGTTAGAGTTGAAAATGATATCAATGGATTTTTATGGTGAAACTGCATCTTAAAAAAAATTTAATTTGAAATTTGTGATGTAAAAACATTTTTTTTTCTTTTCTCCGAAACCATTAGGCCAATTTTGCCCGGTAACAACCTCAACCGAGATATTTATCTCTCAAACCTACTCTGAAAATTTCAACTGCCTAGCTCATTCTGTTCAAGAGTTATTGTAGAAACAAAATTAAAAAATAAAACATTTTTTGATACCTTACGGCAACCCGATCAATACCAAACTTCGCATGCATATAGAGGTCATTATTCTTCAATTTTATGCTAAATTTCAGATAGATCGAGTGATTGGTTTCGGAAATATTCATAAAAAATGTTTTTACTAAAAAGGGCCATAACTCCGAAACCCCTTGATGGATTTCGCCCGTTAACGAACTCGTCCTAGAAATTTTTGCTAAAAACCTACCCTGCAAATTTCAATCCCCTAACTCCTTTCGTTCGAGAGTTATCGTGCCTTCGGCCGGACAGAATTGATTTCGACCACGGATTCTTGATCGGTGAGTCGAACCAAATCGTTAAGATTTTCAGCCAAAAATTCGAAATTTTAGACATTTGGGCAAATTGATAAGCACTCTGTTCCATGGAACAAGAGCGCTAATAAAACCTAACAAAGAAAATCATAATATCAGGACTCGACTGGAAAAATAAAGATTTGTCCGATTTGGGCCTGGTAAACACCCTGTACATAATTTTTGAAAAACCAGATTATCACGTTCGAAGCGGAAAAGCCAACGCTTTGTTTCTTGAAATTCGTGATATTGCCGCATTGGTTTCCTCAACACAGGGTGATTCAGAATTTGTTCAAAATAATTCAAAAATTATTTTGTTTAAGTCTCAGCCAGATAATTATTGGATCTATTCACTTTGAATAAAGTAACAGATTAGGACCATACTGAGGAAGAATTGTTCCTTCGGTAGAAGATCTACTGAACACCATGTACATAGTTGTCCGGAAAAATGATCCTTAGCAATAACTGATGTTCATTTCTGTAAATTCGTAGAATTGTTGCA
Source organism: Halyzia sedecimguttata (assembly GCA_937662695.2). Classification (NCBI taxonomy): domain Eukaryota; kingdom Metazoa; phylum Arthropoda; class Insecta; order Coleoptera; family Coccinellidae; genus Halyzia; species Halyzia sedecimguttata. The sequence continues at coordinate 8,537,566 of OW569420.2, forward strand.
TTTGTTTGTTCTCTACAGGGTGTTCTTGAACTTCTTATGAGAATTCAAACGCATAACCAGAAGCTGTCAATTTACTTCGAATTTAATGATATTTTATGGTCCAGTATGCTGAAATCACTGGACAACTCGGTCTCCTGATTTAACATACATGATATTTTAAGAATTCGGAATAGGAAATATAATCACTGATTGGTTGAATTCTTAGAAGAGTTCTGTGTTCTAAAGCTGAATCAGATAATAACCAGCAAAATTCATAGAAGATTCACGAAATCAATGATTTCATACAATTTTCTTATTATTTTTTGACTTACATCACAGTTCAGATATCTCTGAAATTTTGCAAGAGCCTTCAATATTTTATTTTACAGCCAAATTCTAGATTTGAAGTCTATCGAATCTATATCGTCAGAAATATTGTGAAAATAGTATATTTTTCCTGAAAGCGAAGCATCCTTGGGCGAGTTCAGTACCTGGAAGGGTGACCGCTCGGCAATGAATTTGAACAAGCGAAAGAGAACAAAGAAGACTGTCCTCGCATAAGTGCTTTTCAATTTTTTTTTATGTAAGATTTAAGACCAATAGACAAATCCGACAAACACCGGTTGATAGAATAACGTGGCTAATGTCGTATCGCAAACGGCTTCTTTCGCAATTTAAATTTTGAAAGCTTCCATGAATAGTGCATAAATCTATTTTATTTGGGGTCATTTGCGTATCATACAAAATTTGATTAAAAATTTTGTTAGGTTGAGCTTGCAATTCAATACATGTATTCAATCCAGTAGATAAACCATTTTCTGAATCAGATGTTACAAATGAAAGGATATTCAATGAGCAAGAGCGCTAAAGGTCCTGAAGCTTTTATAATTTTTAAATAAAGTAATTAATAAACCAAGTTTCCCGTTTATCATCTAATAATTAGATATTTCATAATTAGTAGCACGAGTTTCTTCTTGACATGTCATGTTAATTTAATTATTTTTGCATGATTTTCGGTCATTGTTACTCAGTATTTTCATCCTCAAGCTGAGGTCAACTAGGATAAATAGGAAAATCATCCAATTAATCTGCTTAGGGTCTTCAATGCGACAATCAACGCAATGATTCCCCACTTAAAGTTTTCCTCAGGTAAAATATATATGCCTATATATATATCGATTCCCAAGTCTTAACCTAACTTTCATTCATACCCGTATATATCTTACCTATTTATTAAAAAATGGGGTTATCATTTGCTAGAATACGATGACAATTGTCACTTTGGGGGTCACATTGAGCACGAACTTAATACACCTCATTTACCAATCTATTCGATGGGTTTGTTCTGTTTTCTGTTTACTTCTCAGCAGAAACTTGTGTGCATTTTAATTTTCAATAGCACGCCTGCGTTATGCCCTCGAGCGCATTGGAAACGGAGTTCCTCAATGTTGCCAGGCCAATACGTACTTCGTTCTACTGGGAGTGCGAAATTATTTCATACTAGCTAGACCGCCTGCTCATATTACCATAGAAGAATTTGCTTATTCAATTTGAGCGCAATATTGACGCAGATAAGTGTTTTTCAATCAGAACAGAATCAGAAACTCAACATACACTCTCATGCAAAAAATGCTCAACTAGTGAATATTTGATCAAATTTGAGGTTTCATAGTTTTTTTTATTTTTAGTTGGATTTTCAAATTTTTTTCAGCAAACTGTAGATAAAATCTTTAATTTCAACTTGCGCATTCAGTCTTTTGTTGAATGCTGGCTAATTAGTCATTATATACAGGGTGTGCCAAGTTCGAGTGCCTATTAGACGTTTCTGGAGAACTGTACATATTTAAAATCTGAAAATTGGAATTATGATATTGCTTGAAATTCTCTACACAGCTAAAATATTTTCGAAGCCCAAGCACTTCCGGTTGTACAGGGAGTGAAAATAAATTTGATGAAACAAATCTTTTTTCAAATTTTGCATTCCTGGTATGATCAAGTAGGTATTCAATGCTGAATACATTTCTGTTAGAACCATTTTATTAATTCGAATAGTTTTCAAAATATCGAAAGAAAAACCGGAAAAAAAAGGCAAATATGTTTAGTCAGTATTATGTTCATTATTCTTATTTCAAACATCCTTAGCGTGAACCGTTTTTACAACATCGAAGAGGAAGAATGTGGAAAGGTCATGCATCTTTTGAATTTCAGAAATATCATCACAGGGTGTTTCCAATTCTGTGTCGAAAATTGTGATAAAAAATTGGCCATAACTTCTGTTTTTTGAATTAGAACCCTATTTTTTTATGATTGCGTTGGATTCTGCGGTGACAAATAATGATAGTTTTCTAACATGATTATGCTCCTAAATTAAAAAAAAAAAAATCAGAAATTATCGAATTTAGGAGCATAATCATGTTAGAAAACTATCATTATTTTTCCCCGCAGAATCCAACGCAATCATAAAAAAATAGGGTTCTAATTTGAAAAACAGAAGTTATGGTCAATTTTTGATCACAATTGTCGACACAAAATTTGAAACACCCTGTGATGATATTCTGGAATTCAAAAGATGCATGACTTTTCCACATTCTTCCTCTTCGATGTTGTAAAAACGGTTTACGTTCAGGATGTTTGAAATAAGAATAATGAACGTAATACTGACCTAACATATTTGACTTTTTCTTCGATATTTTGAAAACTATTCGAATGAATACAATGGTTTTAACAGAAATGTATTCAGCATTGAATAATTGATCATATCAGGAATGCAAAACTTGAAAACATTTTTTTTCATCAAATTCATTTTCACTCCCTGTATAAACGGAAGTGCTTGGGCTTCGAAAATATTTTAGTTCTGAAGAGAATTAGAAGCAATATTATAATCCCAATTTTCAGATTTCAAATATGTCCAGTTCTCCAGAAACGTCTAATAGGCAATCGAACTTGGGACACCCTGTAGTGTTAAATAGGAGTTTGTTGTTGAAACCCAATTTTAAAACATCCTTTGAAATAATTCCGTGGTCAAATTCTTTCAATATACTAATTTTTGTCACGAACCATTCCTTTGCAACATTTTGTTTTTGGATTCAAGCCCACTAGTTTATTTTTAAGAGGGAAATGAAGTACAAACAGCACCTCTAGCTCTTATTACTGCCTGCTTGCCAGCAGTGCCAGCTGAATTTGTTGTAAAAAGTAAGTTTCTTCAGGTTATTTAAGTTATAGTTCAATTGGTTTGTTTTGAAGTTTTGAATTTGAATTGAATAAGTTTGCATAAATAAATTTTGCCATAATTGCTTATTATTATAACTAAACAGTATATCGTTGCCTTCTCGTTGCTAGAAGCATAAACTGAGCTGTCAAACTGACATAATGACACAATGAGCAAAGCTACCCGTCAAAAAAAAATTCTTAAAATTGGGTAAACTGTTGTTTCCAGTTCATTTCTCTATTAAAATTTAACTTGTTCACTTAGAGGCATAACCTTAAAACAATCTGTTGTAAGGGAATGGTTCGTGACAAAAATTAGTATTTTGACCACTAAATTATTTCACAGGATGTTTTGAAATGAGGTTTTAACAACCAACTTTTAATTAACCCTATGCCATGACTTTAAGCCAGCATTCAACAAAAGACTGAATGCACAAGTTGAAACTAATAATTTTATCAACAGTTTGCTGAAAAAAATTTGAAAATTGAGCTAAAAGTAAAGAAACTATAAGACCTCAAATTTCACCAAATATTAACTTGTTATTTTTTTTGCATGTTAGTGTAGTTGTCATTTTCGACTGATTTTTCCTTGTATAAATATTTCCAGAAAAGGGGGATAAACGTCCTAGACAGCATATTCCTAGAACTTACTTTTATTTGGATCACGGATTCTTGATCAGTGAGTCAAACCGAATCGTTCGAGATCATTTTCAAGAAAATATGACGTCACTCTGTAAAAAAAACTAACGTCATAAAAATTTTTTATGCCACAAGGTGGTTAATTAAAAACTAAAATTGTCCTGTCCGAGCGAGCGTTTTGCTTGAAAACATTAAATAACGCAATTTCGTTCTTGACTCTATCCAGACACTGTGTGAGTCGAAATCCAGTCCATCATGGGTAGTAACATCTGAATGAATTCAGATTGATCCATTGTTCCAACTATCCTGTCGTATTCATAAGCATGAGGCAGAACTGCAAGTTCACAGAATATAAGCAAGCAGGTACCTAATTCACGTATTCTGTTCTAATTCAAGTGTGAATATTTGATGGTATGGACAATGAAATTGCATCTCCACAGTTGTCTAATCTAACTTATCTAATATGCGTTTTGTGTGCTTTGTCGGTAATGAAATGGCTTACTGATATTGTTCTTCCCGCGGCAACGAAACTTCTGAATATAAGCTTACAGAACTCCGTGATTGTTTTGATGGAATTTTATAGTTAGAAAATGGGTTCAAGCCCTGTGGACAGGAGCTTTCTGGCGCTCTAGTTCAAACAGACAAATTATATCTCCGAAAGTATTGGTTTCTCTGAGTTGGGAATTATATCAATGTATACATATGATAGAGCTGCATCATAAAGGAAATTCAATTCAAATAATAGTTTATTTATCAAGATTAAATGAGCAATCATGAGAATGAGAACTGCACCATGGAAGAAATCGAATTAAATCTGGCCAATTTTGCCCAATAACGAACTTAACCGAGATATTCATCTCCCTAACCTACTCTGAAAATTTCAACTACCTAGCTTATTCCGTTCGAGAGTTATTGTGGAAAAACTTTTTTTAAATTTTCAAAATTTTTTTTTTACACTTTGCGGTAATCTGGTCCATACAAAACTTCACTTGCGTTAAAGGTCAAGATTCTACAATTTGATGCTAAATTTCAGATAGATCGATCGAACTTGTCCGAGATATTTACGCTCCAAATCCACCTTGCAATTTTCAATCCGCTAACTCCTTTCGTTCGAGAGTTATCGTGCCTACGGCCGGTCGGCCGGCCGGACAGAATCGATTTCGCACTCGGATTCTTGATCAGTGAGTCGAACCAAATCGTTTGAGACCATTTTCAGCCAAAAATTCCAAAATTACAGACACTTGGGCAAATTGATAAGCACTCTGTTCCGAGGAACTAGAGCGCCAAAAAAACAAGTTTCGTATGACAATTGCCCAAAACAGGTTTAAAGTACCTACAAATAGTAGGTATTCCATAAAACATGTATGAAAGAAGATGAGTAATAATATGAAAGAAGATGAGTAATAAATAAAATACCTTGTAATCGATCAAAAATTTCCTGATCTACGTTCACCAAATTTTCTCCTCTCTCGAACTACAGAATTATGCTTTCAATATTTACGTAATATTTTCAAACATTTTCGGGTGAGGTCCCCGTTGCATCGCTAAAATACGAGTATTTCAACCCCAATATTTTTGAAGTTACAATATTCCCTTCTGTCAAGTTGACATTATGACAATTCATGAATTCATACATAGAATAATTTTATCAATGTGTGAAATACGATTTACATTGAAATTTTGAAGAATCATATCTCCGAAAGTATTAGCTTGTTAGAGTTAAAAATGATATGAATGGATTCTTATGATAAAACTTCTTATTAAAAAAAATTTAATTTGGAATTTGTTTCGTAAAAAAAAAATTTTTTTTTATTACTCCGAAACCATCTGTCCGATTTTGCCCAATAACGAACTTAGCCGAGATATTTATCCCCCAAACCTACTCTGAAAATTTCAACTCTCTAGCTCATTCCGTTCGAGAGTTATCGTGCCTACGGCCGGACGGACGGCCGGCCGGACCGGCCGGACAGAATGAATTTCGACCACGGATTCTTGATCAGTGAGTCGAACCAAATCGTTTAAGACCATTTTCATCGAAATATTCGAAAATTACAGACATTTGGGCAAATTGGTAAGCACTCAGTTCCGAGGAACTAGAGCGCCAAAAACGTGAATTATACAATTTTATCTGGATCAACACATTTTCGATGAAGTTTATTATTTTTTGCTCAAAATGCATCCTAGAAAGGATTAGTGCATTATTAAATATTGAAAGCACAGACTTGAGATCTGTCTCCTTTGACGCTCTTGTTCAAATTCATAACCGGATTTGTTACTCATCTATAGGTACTGAACGCGCCCTGGCTGTTTTCCAAAAAAAAAAAAATACTCTTTTCACAATATTTCCAACAATATAGATCCGATCGAGTTTGTATCTAGATCTTGGCTGTAAAATAAAGGTTCAAAATCTCTTGCAAAATTTCAGCGTTATCTGAACGGTGTCAAAAAAGCACTGACGTGAAAGCAGTAGCTTTCCTCTATTGGACCCTTTTAATCGAATTTACCACAATGAACTATCAACATAGATTAATATTTTGTTGATTTACCATCGATAAGATCACAGAATTTTCATTCTGACAAATGTATTCCATTATTGAACTTAATTAAAAAATATCCAATACTATACGAAAAAAACTTACCTCTCAAGTAATTTCAGGATATGATACTAACGAAATTCCGCTATAATTAGTATGTCAGCATTCTACAAGTAATTACCCAGAATTAATTGGATCTGATCTGTATATTTTGAGTTGTATGCGAAAGAACAATTTGGTCGATTATTCCTATTAACAAACTCATTCGGATGAGCAACCTACCCTGAAAATTGCAAGTAGTTATCTTTTTCCGTTCTCAGGTTACCGTGAGATAAATAATAATTTTTCATAATTTTTTTGAAATTTTATTCAAACGGTCCACACAAAAATTCACATACGTCTTTATGTTGGTATTCCCCAACTAGTTACTGAGTTTCAACTCGATCGGATCTGAATTTTTTGTATAATCCACTAAATGATGTTGCAGATGGGTATAACTCCAAAACACTTAGGCCGATTATGCCCAACAACGAACTCAACTGTCCCATTCAGATGCGTAACCTACCTTGAAAATTGCAAGTAGCGATCTCTTTCGGTTCGAACGATATCGTGGCAACAGTAATCCATCCAGCTACTGAATACAAACAAGGCTACTCGGATCTCCAACAATATAGATCCGATCGTGTTCGAATTTGGAACTTGGCTCTGAAGTTAGGGGGATGTGAGACGAATAGTTTCTGATATGTAAATTTTTTACCATGCTTGAATTGGATCGCTTTCGTATGTTTTGAGTTATTGAGGAAACACCAACAAAATTTCAGATAGGTATAACTCCGAAACCGTTTGGCCGATTATGCCAATTAACGAACTTAAATGTCGCATTTGGATGCGCAACCTACCCTAAAAATTTCAAGTCGCTATCTCTTTCCGTTCTGAGGTTATCGTGAGATAAATAATATTTTTTAAAAATTTTACGTGATCCCCACAAAATTTCACATACTTCTTTATGTGGGTATTTCACTTCTAGTTACCAAGTTTCAATTTGATCCGATCTGTATTGGTTGAAAACAAAATTTGTACTCGGAAACCGTTGGGCCGATTATGCCCATTAACGAACTAACGCGCCTAGCCTGAAAATTTCAAGTCGCTTATTTTGAAATTTGTTATGTAAAATTTTTTTTGTTACTCCGAAACCATCTGACCGATTTTGCCCAATAACGAATTTAGCCGAGATATTTATCTACTAAACCTATTCTGAAAATTTCAACTGTCTAGCTCATTTCGTTGGAGAGCTATCGTGCCTACGGTCGGCCGGCCGGCGGGACAGGTCGGCCGGACAGAATAAATTCAGACCACGGATTCTTGATCAGTGAATCGAACCGAATCGTTTAAGATCATTTTCATAAAAAAATTCGAAAATTACAGGGCAAATTGATAAGCACTCTGTTCCGAGGAACTAGAGCGCCAGAAATGAGAGTTGTTGAACTTTGATTGAAAACAAATTACAATTTGGGAAACTAAACTAAAAATCAATAATTATTAAAAAATATCAAATTAATTTTAATTTGAAAAATCAAAATCTAAGCAAAAAAATGGGTTCAAGCCCTGTGGACAGGAGCTTTCTGGCGCTCTAGTTCAAACAGACAAATTATATCTCCAAAAGTATTGGTTTCTCAGAGTTGGGAATTATATCAATGTATTCATATGATAGAACTGCATCCTAAAGGAAATTCAATTCAAATAATAGTTTATTTATCAAGATTAAATGAGCAATCATGAGAATGAGAACTGCACCATGGAAGAAATCAAATTAAATCTGGCCAATTTTGCCCAATAACGAACTTAACCGAGATATTCATCTCCCTAAACTACTCTGAAAATTTCAACTACCTACCTCATTCCGTTCGAGAGTTATATCTATGTCTATGGATGAAAAGCAGTCTCACTACTCTCAGATCTCTTACTACTCTTACTTCATGATCAGTTCCGAAATGTAAGAATTTTCTGAGAAAAACTAATTTCGGAGCAAACAACAGAGTTTTCTCACTTCGCTCACAATTCTTCGATTGATTAGATAATGTCTCAGGAACATCATTTGACATTATGACAATTCATAGAATAATATCATTCTGTGACAACGTTGAAATACGATTTATTATTGAAATTTTGAAAAATCATATCTCCGAAAGTATTAGTTTGTTAGAGTTAAAAATGATATGAATGGATTCTTATGATAAAACTTCTTATTAAAAAAAAATTAATTTGGAATTTGATTCGTAAAAAAAAATTTTTTTTTTGTTACTCCGAAACCATCTGTCCGATTTTGCCCAATAACGAACTTAGCCGAGATATTTATCCCCCAAACCTACTCTGAAAATTTCAACTCTCTAGCTCATTCCGTTCGAGAGTTATCGTGCCTACGGCCGGCCGGACGGCCGGACAGAATGAATTTCGACCACGGATTCTTGATCAGTGAGTCGAACCAAATCGTTTAAGACCATTTTCATCGAAATATTCGAAAATTGCAGACATTTGGGCAAATTGATAAGCACTCAGTTCCGAGGAACTAGAGCGCCAAAAACTAGATATAAGAGTTATTGAACTTTTGTGTATGCAATTTCGCGAAATGGTTTTTTTGAATGATTTCTACATCGGTCAAAAAAAGCTTTTGAAAAGTCACTTTAAGAAACCTCTGTATAACTTTATTCAAACATTTTATAAATTCATACCTCGGTATATTGCTGGAATATATTATTCCATCTGGGGAGGAATAGGTATGGAATAAATAACAAATAAGTTTACAAATAATTTAAATATTTTATTTCAATAAACATTATCCATAACTAATATAAAATGGAGATAACTGAACGTTATTAATACAAGAGTATTGAGGACAATTAGAGTCATATTTGTAAATAATAGTTGTACACATGACACATGTTTTTATCCTTTATTCAAAATGCTTATTAAAATAAATTTTCAACATGTAATATCTTTAGCATGGAAGGGGTTACATGGTCCAATAAAGACATACATAGATTTATTTATATTGAATTAACGAGAAATTAAACCCGAAAAGTCTCCAATTATATGCTATTATCTTCAAGGGGACACATTCTCGGATAATATTGCAATAATATTGTTTATAATAATACAGTGAATAATTTCTCAGAGTTCTAAAGCAATCCAACGCTTCACGAACTTTCAACTTGTATTTCTGAAGCATGAAAATGAACTTGAGTAACACAGCATATTCTTCGAGAATGACAAACCCATAAAAAAAAATCATTTTCAAATGTATTCCATACCAATTATCATTATGAAGTCGATCATCAATCCATTCAATACCTCTCCATTGAATTTTTAGAGAAGGTTCCGATAACCTTTATTGCTTTTCAATTTTTCAACCTTTTTTTACACTCTGTCCATGAGCTCAGGTTTAAAATTATTCGACATATTCGTAGTAGCAAAATGGACATTTTAAATTTATTCATTCAGTCTTTTCTTCCAATATTTCAGAAGAGCTGAAAACAAAACTGTGGTTGTTTGGATTTTCACATAAAAATAAACCTTTCTAGTAGTTCCACTGGAATCAAGAAATGTAAGACAGTAATACATGATGTACATTCAGATGAAATAGAATTAGCAACAGTGAATATAGGAAGACAATCATTAATTTTTTCGATTTATTACAAAACATTTATACACCTTGAACAGCTAGGTAACGGAATAATGCCCCTAAATGGCAAACATATGATCTTTTATTTTGGAGGGAGCTCTTAACACATATTTTATATAGCCATACTTCAAGATGTTCAAGATTTTCACCATATGAATTTGTTGAGTAGATGAAAATTTGATTAAATAAAATTGGATCCAAACAGGAGACATAAGAATTAAATTTCGACAATAGCGAAGTAGGTTATGAATCAGAAAATGAGGACCTTAACTTATTTTTTACTCAGAAGAAAGGCAAGTTAATTCTACGAGAAATCCGCAAGAATTAGCGAATATTCTTATATTATCCTGATTGAGATGTTTCTTTCATTTTAAGGCCCAAACCCACACATCAATTATCACTTTTCACTTTCACTTTTATCAGTGGAAAAAGACAAAATATTATCCACCGACTTTCAGTAATTAAGGGAAAAAAACGAAACTGCCCAAGTTTTGAGGGCTAACAGATGACCACGGATATCTCGCGGGATTGTTTAAATCTGTCATATCATTGGCACAAATCAAAATCAGAATGAAATAATGCTAAATCCAATAGGGAAGAACAAGAGGTAAAGTACTACCTACATCATGATATTCGATTACTGTGTCTTGATAGATGTCTTAATTAGTAATTTAAAATAGTCATCAGTTAAAAGGAGCACTTACAATGATGGTTATTCAACTTCGTTTCAGAACTTATAGTCCTCTATATTGGAAGATCCTTGTAAAACATCATTCTATAATTTAATCAATCAATCTAATGGTGTTTCAATTCTATCACTTCTTAAGTGGCGGTACTTCATTGGTTTTCACTTTCATTTAAGATATAATGAACACTGGCTAGACCATGTCGAATTCAGCGTGAACACAAATTTTAAATTGTCATTCTTCTTCGTAAAAATGCGAACCTTACCTTCCACCCCCTTCGAAAGACAGGTACAGAAATCAAATTAGAAAAAAATAAAATCATGTAATTACCGAAATTCATTATAATATTCCCTCGAATATTCCCAAATCTTATTACAATAATACTAAACTTATTTGTCTTCAAGAAGATGATCACTTCTGAGATGTTGAATAATGTTGGAAGAATTTTTTATTTGACGTTAGGATGTTACCGAGGCGTTCGCAGTGAACACTTTGAATACCTACTTCAGTAACATTCATACATTTTCTGCTATATTTTATTTTTTTATATTGTACCAAATTTCGCTAATCACTTGATTTTATTGTTTTCTAATTTGATTTTTGCAATCAACATGAAAGTGATAACATTTCTGACTAGAGAATAACGAGACCTTTCAAACGATGTATCCGAAGACCATACCTATTTGAAAAATTAGGGATCTTTCAAAGGGGGTAGAAGGTAGGGTTCGCATTTTCATGAAGAAGAATGATAATTTAAAATTTAACGTATTTTGGGGTTTTCCGTAAATATGTACAGTAACCAAGATACTAAATTTATTCAATTTGGCTTTTCCACACTGCATAGTTGAACTATAGTAAACTACAACTCTATCCATCACAGTTCAGCTATCGCATTTCGATTTGGAGATATTCATGTTTTAGAAAATTTGAAAAATATTTTTACATTATTCATACGGTGAGGTTATAGATAATATTGAATTACAATTATTATACAGGGTGTCCCAGGAGTCGACGTCAAGCCGAAAGCGGATGATAGGCCAAGTCATAATAGTTAAAAGAATAATATGAAAAAAATCTACTTATTTTCAAAATTATAGGATTTTGAAAAAAACGAGAAAATCTTCACCCTGTGATGGTGTTTTAACTACCGCTATTACAAATCGTTATTTTAATTTCAATTTTATTTTTATTAAGTATCCTGAATATTTCTTTTCCAAATTGTGTCTAATATTTCAAGGCAACTGTCGTCCCAGCTTGAAAGAAAATGTTACTATCCGCCGAACTAAGTGTTCAAAATTTATACTAGCTAGCTTGCCAAGGAACTTTAAAAGTTGGCGCATTTAATGATGATTTCGAAATGGTTTAACACTTGCTATTAATTCAGTTTAGTTTCTTGGATATTTTCTTTTCGTAAAGAAACCCAGTTTTGAACACATTTTTCTTACATGCTAAAAATGAATCTAGTGCACCCAAGGCTTTCCTCGAGGCCGTAACTTCAAGGTTTTAGTTTGAATGAGGCAGAGAGAGTAATTCTACGAAGCTGGGTTCATTTACAAAAAAACATATGCGAGAATCTTGCTCAATTACTAGGGAGTGTTGTACAATTTCGAAATTCTTATTGAATGCGCCAACTTTTAAAGTTTCCTGCCAAGCCAGTTTAGTCTGATTTTTGGCGCTCTTGTTTTCTGTACAGATAGTTGAAATTGGGCGAAGTATTCATTTTTAATATGAAAAAATGTTACATTTTCTTCCAAGTTGGGGTAGTTGGGTGGAAATATAAGGCACCAATTCAGAGAGCAATATTCTGGATAAAAATAAAATTGAAATTCAAATATAGATTTGTAGTAGCGGGAATTAAAACACCATCACACCATTGAACATACGTTACGTTACTATTATGACTTGGTCTATTTACCGCTTCCGACTTGACGACGACTTCTGGTACACCCTGTATAAAACTATTGAGTAAATATCGAAAACCCGAAATAACTAAAAAGTAACTAGAATAGCTGAAAAATGATTTCGGCAAAGAGTTCGCCTAGAAAAAGATTTAAGGAGGCATCTTTTGTTATGACTTTATTTTCAGAATTCTACGAAAAATTTTCAAATGAAATCTGTTCTCTCAGTTGTTCAATTCATGCATAATACGTCTATTAGAGTCTGTATTTTACGATAAACACTAAAAGGAGTCCCAAAATACTGACCATATCCATTCTCCGTGCAATGTTACAAATAATTCAAATAAAAATAGAAAACTGGGTAATTATCTAGAACATTCCATAACTCGAAAATTGTTGTTTAAAAATCACTCACCTACTAATTTTGGGTCGTAGATTGCGAATCTCAAGTTAAATAAGGCCGGTCGCTTTAAGTTTTTACAAAAACAATTCCGAAAGTGTCAGAGGTAACCTCACTTAATCTCGTTAATTACGATGTTTCAAGCTGTTTTACTGGTAAATATTCATCATAAGTGATATTTTATCGATTCCTCAATCATTTCTTGGCAATATAATTGCTGAAAATTGATCAAAATTAACATTTCCCATAATGTACGAATTGTTGTCATTTTACGATTTGACATATAACTTCGAACCGGTTTAGCAATGTTGCCGGTGTGACTTCGTTTGCGGTGTCACAACTCAACCCATAGCACATAGATTATGGTTTTGATTCTGTCGAATTCCTTTCTTCTCAAGATATAATTGACTACAAACCATGGAGATATATTGTCTGTGCAATATATCAACTCTACTTCCTACTTCTTAAACGTTCGTTCCTTACTGTTTTAGAATTCGATATGGTGCGTTGTTGTGTGAGATTGGAATTTGAGAAAATGTAAACCGACCTAATCTAAACTAATCTAACCTTTTTAGGTTCGCAGTTCAAAGTTTTGCACACATTTTCGGTTCAGCATTCTACAAATAATTACCAGGTTTAAATTTGATCAGATATGCATTTTTTGAGTTATTTAGGAAATAATTACCCAACTATAGATGGGTATAACTCCGAAACCATTAAGCGAACTTAAGCATTCGGAGGCGCAACCTACCCTGAAAATTGCAAGTCGCTATGTCTTTTCGTTCGAAAGTTATCGAGGGAACGGACGAAAAATACAAACATTTGGGCAAAATTATAGCACGCTGTTCCCTAAAACATGTGCGCAAAAAAGATTGGGTTTGATCAGTTCAAGTTAAATAATTCATGATATCCACATTGCACGTTTGTTCCTGGACGAACAAACGTGCAGGAAATGATATTTGTAATATTATCGGAAGTACTTCTGAAAATGTTTACAATCTGGCAATGTCGCTGATTGCGAGCACTTGGCCAGCCGTCATGTCATAGGATTCAAAATGGACGAAAACATGTTACATAAATAAACAAATTGTTTCCATTGAAATGAGGAAATTATGACGAAAATCATTAGTCAGAAATGATTTGGGAATCAATAAAATATCACATTTATGATGAATATTCACCAGTAAAATAGTTTGAAACATCGTAATTAATGAGATTAAGTGAGGTTAACTCCGACACGATTTTTTTTCAAAAAAACTAGAAGCGACCGCCCTTTTTTGACTTCAGATTCGCAATCTACGACCCAGAATTAGTAAGTGAGTGAATATTTTACAACAATTTTCGAGTTATATGGTGTTAAATTTGTGTAATGTCTGAGACGGTTCTGCTGCTATCGAATGTCTAGCCAATGTTCTTTCTATGGAGTCTGTCTGACCTGGTGGAAAGAGAAAAAAATACGGACGAAATAGAAGATTTCAATGAAACTGTGGAAGTATTTCTGATGAAACGACTGGATAATTGAATTCGCACAGTGTCACCCCAATTTTATCTTGTCTTTTTAGACATAAACGATGTGTGGGCGATCCTTTAAATGGCAATCCAGCTGTTCGTATATGTTCATATTACTCATACAATTTCCGTACTCCGATCCATAATGTTCCCAAGAGGACAATGTGCGATAATCGTGATGATGAGACACAGGTGGAGAAACGATACATTTTTCAATTCTCTGGGGCTCGTAGGTTTCAGTTCTGCCGCAGCTTAGGGCACCGTTCCCCTGAGACAGATCTTTACCCCGTAAGTGACTCTTTTTCAGCGGCCCCCATAGCATAAGACCTGTTAGGATCACAACAACGAACAGGACACTGATTACTGCCGACGTTATGGCTATCCAGCTGAAAGAACAGTTTATCTCAGATTCGGCCACGTCGAGGAGTCGTTTGCCGAGCAAAGGCTCAGGTCCCGCGCAATTTATGTCTTGGGAATCGATGTGGAGCTCGGCAGACATTCCGTACGTTTGATTGGATTGGATAATTGGGACTTTCTTTTGATCTTGGGCCAAATGCCATAACCACAGTAACGAGCAGTTACATTCTAAGGGATTTCCACCTAACTGTAACAACCTTAATTGATCTAATGGGAAGTGTGTGGCTTCGATAGTAGTCAGAGCGTTGTTCCTCATAGATATATGTACAATTTTGGGATTACCATGGAATAATCTTGTCGGTATAGATCTCACAGCTATGTTATCATTGAACCAAATACGTTCCAAGTTGATATTGTCGACGAACGCTCTAACGTCGACTTTCGTGAGTAGATCTAAGCGATCCAAATGTATGTATTTCAGCTGAAAAAGGCCTCGGAAGGCCACGGGCGGAATTTTTTCGACGAAATTTCCACTCAGTTTGAGCCAAGTCAAATTAGATAACTTCGACAAGGATGCGGTGGGTATATTTGTGAAATTGTTGTCGCTTAAATCGAGCCGTTCAAGAGATGGCAGCCCTGATAGGGCGGCATGATGAGCATCTCTAATCACATTGCCGTCGATTGAAAGAGTTCGGAGCTCTGGAAGATTTGGCATGCTCCCCTCATCAACACTGTAAATTAGGTTCTGGGACAGAATCAGCCGTTCTAAGCCTATCGAGTCAGATAGGACGGCTGATGGAATTTCCAATAACTGATTGTTATCGAGCACCAATTCTTTCAAATGTTTCGTGGTCTTCAGCAGGCCCCTCTCCAAATGAGTAATTCGGTTTCCGCTGAGCACGACTGTACGTAACGAATGTAACTCGAGGAAGGTTAAATTATGCAATTTCTCTAATCTGTTGTAACTCAAGTCCAACTTGACGAGCGCCTTCAGACCATTGAATGAGTCTTTCTTCAGTTTCTCGATGCTGTTTCGACTGATATTCAAAACCTGCAAATTACGCTGAGATTTGAATTTGTCGGAGCCGAGTGAGCTCAGATTGTTCGTCGATAAGTCGAGTGTGAGTAAGTTTTCGTAAATGGACAATGTGTAATATAGATTACTGATCTTGTTGTTGGAAAGGTCCATATGGCGAATTTCTGGATTGAGTTGGAGAGGAATGACTTCGAGGGCTGCGGAGGTGCAGATTGTTGATAGGGTTGTGTCGTTGCAACGGCACTTAACTGGACAAAGGGCAGCCTCACTACCAAATCCAGTCATCGCTAGAAGGAATAAAGTGGGCACCGTCCGCCAAAACATGGGTTGGGTCTTCTCACCCCCCATGCCAAGCGCGCCTGACACTCATGGGATCTGAAACAAATTCGATCGTTAATAAATTGAATTTCGTGAGAAAATTAAATGAAATTTCATTTATCAGCGTAAAATCGATATCGTAATACTTCATAACGAGCCACTCCTAATAACTCGACAACTTGATACCAGACGGAAATAGGATTTTCACTCCACAGAATCGCATATTCCTTTTTCCTATCATTTTAACTACACACAACGGAAAAGTCTAGGGATATACAGTGCGAGGCTCTAACTTAGAATCAATTCAGTAAATCAAAGACACTTTTTGTGTTGTAAATATGCTCGGATAAGTTGATTAGTATTTTAAATTGCGCTCTTTTTGAAGTTACAAAATATAAACAGCGTGTTCCAAATTGGAAATATCACGTCATCGATAAATTTCTAAAATAGCAATCTTAATTTTTTAATGATTATTCTTAAAGGATTTATCAAGTTACATATGCGTACTTAATATCAAATTATTAGTTCTTGTCGTTAAAAAAGTATTTGACAAACATCAGACTAATTCGAGAATTAAGGAATCTAATTCAACTCCATGGAATTATTCAGTTAATTCATGTCAAGAGGTATTTGTTTATCACTTTTTGTCAAACAAAAAAGTTAAATAAAAAGAAATTAAATTGAAACAGACCGATTCTCCCCAATAACGAACTTATCCGAGATATTAATTCCTCAAATCTACTCTGAAAATTATATTATATCAATTAAAACTTAGACAATATTGTAGTTTTGTTTTTACTGGAGATATTCTGAACCCAATTTGATTATGTATCTTAGCAAAGAATATATTTTCATCATCATATGGATTATCCACGGGCATTATATTATCTCTTTAAGAGTATACTATCATATCATCCTCATAATTCTACGATAGCTGAGGTTATTTCATTGATCATTTTGCATTCAATCATACTTTGTTTTCTAGAAGAGGAGTTGTATTTTATATCAGGAATAACGAACCAGAAATAATTTTGACATTTATCTCTCATAGGAAAATAAGATGACATGTAAGAACACAGATCATACACAGATTCATTATTGAAATTTCGAAAATTCATATCTCCGAAAGTGTCAGCTTGTTAGAGGTGAAAATGATATCAATGGCTTTTTATGGTAAAACAGCATCTTATTTTTTTCGTTACTCCGAAACTATAATGCCGATTTTGCCCAATAAAGAAATTCACCGAGATATTTATCTCCAAACCTATTCTGAAAATTTCAACTACCTAGCTCATTCTGTTCGAGAGTTATTGTAGAAACAAAATTAGAAAATTAAAAAAAAAAAATTCTATACTTTACGGCAACCCGATCAATACAAAACTTCGCATGTATTAAAGGTCATTATTCTACAATATGGTGCTAAATTTCAGAAAGATCGAGTGATCGGTTTCGGAAAAATATTCATAAAAAATGTTTTTACTAAAAATGGCCATAACTCCGAAACCGCTTGGTGGATTTTGCCCGTTAACGAACTCGTCCGAGATATTTACGCTCCAAACTTAACCTGCAAATTTCAATCCTCTAACTCCTTCCGTGCGAGAGTTATTGTGTTAACGGACGGCCGGACAGAATCGATTTTGGACACAGATTCTTGATCAGTGAGTCGAACCAAATCGTTTAAGACCATTTTCAGCCAAACATTCGAAAATTACAGACATTTGGGCAAATTCGCAAAAAAATTAATGTTTATTTTATAGGTATTTTTCAGAGTTTGGGAGAGAAAACCCAGAAAGGAATAATAATGAATGGTACCTCCCAAAGAATACTTAAAGTATATTTTGGGAGGTACCATTCATGATTAAATGGTTCCTTTCTGGGATTTGTCCCTCAAACTGAAAAATATCTATAAAATAAAAATTTATTTTATGATCAATTTTCTTCAGAGGCAATTTGAGATTTCCTTGGTATTCCATGGAAATCTCAAATTTCCTATTACTAGATCATGAGCAATCCCTGCCCAAACATTGACTGAGCTGGATATTTAGATTCCTTGCAGGAAGTACTAGTATCGAGTTTGGCTACTCTGTTTCCTGATCCGAATAAAGCCTCTCGTATATTTCGAACGGTTATACTGCTATAATTTATAATTTGGAAAGTGGAAATAAAGGCTTCTGAACTAGTCGTAACAGGTGAGATAATATTAATAGATTACGTCAAAATGCTGCTGCGAAGAATGTGATTAACAATTTCGAATCAGACCTTATGGCAATTGACATCAATTTCTAAAATAAATATGCGGTAATTATAATTATAATGAATCAAGTGAAGACCGATCTAATTCGATGTCAGTATTAGGACCTTTGGATAAGAAATTCCATTAATATTGACTGCACGTTCAGTCGAACAGAGAACTGAAGACCAGAAAACGACAGACGATTAATTCATACTCCCACTGGTTCGATTTAAGATGGATCCACTCACTTGAAACATCAAGGGAGCAAAACCTCTTCAAAAAGTTGAAGATTGAAAAAAAAGTTGTTTTGAATTGAGCCAGGGACAATTTTTTGATAGGAATCCACATTATACACTGGGGAGCCATTCGTTACAGTTGGGTCGTCATACTTTTTATGGCCCGATAGTTTTCTCCTTTTTCGAAATCTCTTTCTTTATTGGATGTTCGACACTGCGATTCAAGCCGTATGTATTATTCATTTCTAAATTTCTGGACGCTGGAGCCGCGTGTGGTAGAACAGATAATTTGCACTGAAAACTCTCTAGTTGTCATTTCAATATGAATTATTCAGTGTTTTGGAAAGGATGTTAACACAGTTCTCCACATAAAAATGAAAATCTATGAAAATGCCAGAAGTTCGGGGAACAGCTGTACGTGGAATTTATACAGATTTAATTACATTTTTCCAGGGCATTTTTCGACAGGGCGATCAAAGTAGAGTCAGATACGTGGTGGAGATAGGATCAACAATATTAATGCGTTTTTGGAATAATTCTGTGCGCAATAATTTCGTCCAAACTGTAATTTTCGAATTTTAAGTTGATTGCTCCCAACTGATTATATTAGACTTGCCAATGAAGAATTAGGTAAATCCAATCATTTCGCAGCGTGCTATTCGGAACCTTGAGATTCGATGGATGATGGGGTTGTCGAAATGCGTTGGTTCAGTTTGTGAATGGAAATTTTATTTTCCAAAACTACAGTTGAAATATTTGGCATATACAGACTGAGTCTTTAAGTTGTACGTCATTTTCAACCATAGATTTCTCTCATCAAGAATGACTTTTTTCATTTACCATTTTTCCAGATTCGGCTCCGGCTAAAAGTTATATGCGTTTGAAGATTTCACAATGTGCTAATATATCCCAGCACTTTATTTACCTGTTACCAGAAACCCTCATTGGATTAATTATTGTATAATTATCTAAAATCTTTATAATACAATGAAATTGTTTGAGAAAACTTATTTACTCACTCAAGTCTTATGAAAAGGTTTTCAATAATTTTAATGAAGCATATTCCACTATTCCTGAATACTAAAACAGTGAAGAGAAGATTATACACAATTTCATCAGCGCCTATTGTCACATTCCTTTAATATTCTAATTCTCATCATATAAATTAATGGAATGATATTATCATAATAAAATATCCAGCCACATTATAAACAACAACAATTATAAACTCTGTCAGTCTATGATCGAACTCTATAGATAGTATAGAGTCATAGACATCATTTGTGGTTGGTTTCACGATGATAAGGTTAATCTAAAATAAATCAATTTCCGTGTCAAAATCAATAAGCCGATTAACTGTATTCGAGTTTCACAAAGCTTTTCGAACCCAATGCTGTTAGATAAGAAAAACTTCCATTGAAACAGTCGATTAGCCAATCGGGGAAAACAATTTGACAACCTCTCATTTACTCTAATTTAACTGAGGCAAGCACAGAAATGTAATAATTATTAGGTTATATTCTGACTTGTCTAGTATTTCTATGTCGAAGCGCCCGTTTGTTTATGATAACATATTTCACTATTAATTTTTTTATCGTTTGATGAAAAGACTGTGCTTCGGTCCTAAATGGCCAGACTATGAACTTCTCCAGTGCAGATATCTAGGAGTAATACCAGATAGTAAACTCAACTGGAGAAAACACATAGACAACATTCTCTCGAAAGCCACAGCGGCTATGTGGGCCTGCAAAAGGCTATTTGGGAAGACAAGGGGGCTGAAACCAGAAATGGCAGTGTGGTTATAGCCAGTAGTAGTACGTCCTATTGTCACCCACGCATCCTTAGCATGATAGACAAATACTGATGAGGCCACCACATGCTGTCGGTTGCAGAAACAGCTACGGCTTGCCTGTGATGGAGGTTACACAATCAATCTCGCATCAGTTCAGTCAGTGACCTTGATCACGATAAGAGTGATGCGGATTGATGGATTGACGAAGTACGTTAATATTCCATCAATCCGGACCATCAATCCATCAGTTTCCCGTCAATCTGATATCAATCCATGATTGACGTGATGCGAGACTGATACCAGATTGACCATGAAACCACCGTCTTACACGTGAGGAAATGTAGCCTTCTGGATGCAATATGACTTTATCGTAGTGGTAAACTCCTACCGAAACTGGGTAGGACATATAACATATGGACCAAATGGACTCAAAACTCTTGGCAAAGCCCTCAGATTTAATGTCAGCCATATTCGATTTCGAAACACCCTTCGCAACGGTCATAAGGGACCATCTGAGTGCGGTGGACCTCGTTAATAGATTGGACAAAAAGTCATCCATTTGGGATACGGATGGTTCAAAATCAGATAAGGATGCAGGTATTGGGGTATATGGATTTTATGGAGCGCACATCTATACAGGGTGAGTCTTTGACCACTGCATTAATTTTAACCAAAGATTCCTCTCATCAAATAAAACAGTTTTTTCATTCACCATTTTCCCAGATTCGGCTCAGGTAAAAAGTTACAAGCGTTTAAAGATTTCACAATGTGCTAATTAACTCCTGCATATAAATTATCTATGACATTGTTGGCGGACGAGAAAAAGGCATGGTAACATGGTTTACAGCTTGATTCGGGATTCCAACGCTCAGGGACGGATCCATAATAGTAGTGAAATTTCTGGAGTTTTCCATTTTAAAACATTCAATGACGAATTTCTCGAAAACGGTGCGTTTCAGGAGAAATGATGAAGAATAATATAATGTTGTAAAACGATGGAATATTCATGAAATTATCCAAGAAAAACTTTATCTGCTTTCTTTATGCTAATTTCGTTTAGTTTTATGAATCCACGAGTCCATAATTAGAAAACCAGTAGAAGTAGAAAATAACTAATATTTGGAAAATATGTCTCATAGTTATAGGAAACTTTACACCAATATTCATTTTATTCGAAAAAAGGATGTCAAAGCTACAAAATAAAAACTGATTTTTTTTCGAAATTTCAACAGCCTGTATCTTTTTACCTGAGCCGAATCTGGAAAAATGGTGAATGAAAAAACTGTTTTATTTGATGAGAGGAATCTTCGGTTAAAATTAATGCAGTGGTCAAAGACTCACCGTGTATAACGGACAGCCAGGCCACACTGAGAGACCTGGAATCACCCATCTAAGGTTCCCAACTGTCCTGAGAATGACAGAATACCACGAATCAACTGGCTAGAGGCAATAAGGTGGCTCTTCTTAGGGTATCAGAGCACTGTGGTATTGAAGGAAATGAGAAGGCCGATGAACATGCGGACAGGGCATCCAAAGTAACACCTGTTGGAGCAGAACCCTTCTATGAGCTTACAAATGACTACTACAGGGCAGCGGTCCAATAATGGGACCTAAATAACTAAATAGCTCTTTGGAAAAATACTCCATGACTTGCATAGGCGAATAGATTCGTAGAATTCTCACCATCCTATACCATTAAGCTCCTGCAGCCATGGGCTCAGCTTCGGGTCATAGTGGGACTGCTGAGAGGGTACAAATACGAATTGTACCGCATGGGAAAAGGTTCTGTGGATTGGAAAAGGAGACTGCTAAACACATAGTTTTCAATGGCCAGAGCTGGCCAGCCTAAGAATTTTACATATGGGTGAGCCACTTCTAAAACCTCACAACGTGATAACCAAGGCTGCTAAGAAAGTCATTGGGGATGTTAACACCATTGACAATGTCTTTAGGCTTCAATAAGTATATATACAGTGCGCGTCAAAATTATTGAACAAATTCATTTTCTCAGAAGAAAAATATTTGGCCACAAAATCCTGAAACAGGTCAATTTTTGTTTCACTTTTACGAAATTTTTATGCATTTTTGTTGCACCCTGTGCCATCCCCATCACCCTCTAAATTTTTTGAATAGGGGAAGGGGGTCATGTGGTACTTTTTTGGCAAGGTTTTTGTATCTTCTTTACAGGCGTGCAAAGAATTTCAAGAAAAAATTTTTCTTTTTTGAAAAATAGTTAGTTCAAAGAGGTTTTCAGTATGTGCACTTTGTCATGGCTCATTTACTATGAGACGATGGTACCTGATGAAGTCGACCATTAGAGTTTTGTTCATGCACAACTTTCAACCCCTACGAACCCTTTAATGGAGAAAAAAAATGGGGGGGGGGGCGTGAGGGGCTGAAAGTTGTGCATGAATAAATCTGTAATGGTCGACTTTCATTCGGTGACAAATTTCATCAGGTACCATCGCCTCAAAGTAAATGAGCCATGACAAAGTGCACATACTGAAAACCTATTCTTCAAAAAAGAAAAATGTTTTCTTGAAAATTTCTGCACGCCTGTAAAGAAGATAAAAAGACCTTGCCAAAAAACCACAGGACTCACTTTGCCTATTAAAAAAAATTAGAGGGTTGATGGGGATGGCACAGGGTGCAACAAAAATCCTTCAAAAATGCATAAAAATTTGGTAACAGTGAAACAAAAATTGACCTGTTTCAGGGTTTTGTTGCCAGATATGTTTCTTCTGAGAAAATGAATTTGTTCCATAATTTTGACGCGCACTGTATATTCTTTTGATTGAGAGCTTTAGATGTGTTAGCAGAGGTTAGTGTAACGGGGTACCATACAATTCGACGTATGATACAAGAGCTTAGGGAAAAACCCCAGCAAAAACCCTATCTTCCCGTGAGTGTAGGGCAATAGAACGAAAGATCGTATCCATCGCAGTTCTGAAGGGCTGGACCAAGCCTCACGAACCCGTTGTAATAAATAATAACAATAATGAAGGAACCACCAAGAATATGCTTGGTTATGCAGAATTAATGTCAATTCCTGTGAACAGTGTCGATTCTTAGGGATAATCATTTCAACTAAAATAACTGACATTCTGAAACCTTTGTTTGCGCTGAAAACGTAGTTTAATATAGTTTTAGGTTCAAAACTATAAATTTATTTCCGGACATTTTCTTGTTTTTTTTTTTGTCTTTTTATGCCTTCAATACAAGGTATGGCCACCACAGGCATCAATGACCGCCTGACATCTTCGTTGCATACTGTCAACGAGGGTGTTGAGCATATCTTGAGGATTTTCATTCCATAAACGAGGCAGTAGTGCTT
This sequence comes from Halyzia sedecimguttata, assembly GCA_937662695.2. Taxonomy (NCBI): domain Eukaryota; kingdom Metazoa; phylum Arthropoda; class Insecta; order Coleoptera; family Coccinellidae; genus Halyzia; species Halyzia sedecimguttata. Next base: position 8,561,403 of record OW569420.2, read on the forward strand.
TGACGTCATTCAATGTTTCTGGTGGAGGTTGGTGACCATCTAGTCTTCTTTGTAGCATATCCCATGCATGTTCTATGCAGTTTAAGTCTGGCGAATGCGGAAGTATTGGTAAATGAGGAATACCATGCTCGTCTCGCGCATTTTCTACTATTGCTGCACGATGTGGTCTTGCGTTATCGTCAAGATATTGGAAAGCTTTACCAATGGCAGCATGAAAATTTGGCACTACGTTGCCAATGGCATGTTCCCTATCATGTGAAGCAGTCATATTGCCAGGATAAATGTGGAGGTCTGTGCGCCCGTTGTAACATATCCCAGCCCATACCATAACAGAGCCTCCTCGAAATGGATGAACCTCTTGCACATGACGGTGATTTCGTGGTATACGCGGCATAGTCCATACCCTTATTCTTCGAGAATCTGAAAATCGACCGTATCTGGATTCATCTGTGAAAAGTACACTACGCCATTGAACGTTCAGATTAACATGCTGCCTGGCCCATTCTAATCTTATTTTTAACTACCTACATATTAGATTTAAGTTGAAATTTACCATCAACCCCAAAACATCTCCCCTACATGCCCATTGGCATTTCTTGTATACGAAATCATGGTGGCCGATTGGTGTATTCATCTGGATTTCAGTCTGGTCGGAACGTGAAATTCTCCAAATAGCATTGCAGTTTATTTTCAATTTTCTTCTGTTGTTGGTCCGCTTTAGTAAATAATACTCCTTGGAAAAACTCGTGTCAATACAGCCGGTCATGCTCACTTGCGCTTGTGCAAACAGAAACAAGTGTAATAAACGGAAATTAGTTTCCCAGGTTCTGATGGAATTGTGTTTATTCAGGAACGTCTGATTTCACCTCTGGACTAATAGTTCCACGTAAGATTTTTCCGAGCGTAACTTAAGCAAATAAGGGACTTTCCCTTGGGAACTATCACCGGCATTGGTAATGTTGTCGAGAAAGTATGCCAGAACAGTATGGTAAAATTGCATTGCTAGTTAACATCTGATTGGACGAACAACGATATAAAGGTACGGAGCAGTAGCGTAGCTGGGAAACTAATGGGGGCCTAACTAAAATGGCTCATTCTCAACATACAAGACATTCATTAAATGCTAAAATAATTTGACGGTAAAGGTATCAACTTTCTTTTTACCAAAATAGTCGTCTCACTGAATTCAACACGGCTTTTTTTGAAAAATTAACCTTTTTATACATTATAGAATTTTTGTAGACGTTAGCGCATTTCTTAAGCAGTTTATCAATTGGAATTCGAGGTCAAAATGGATTCTGTCTAGCCGGCCGTCAGCACGATTACGCTCGAACGCAATGAGTTAGAGTGTTGAAATTTTCAGAGTAAGTTTGGAGTTTAACTGCGCCGACTAAGTTCGTTAAAGGGCAAAATCCACCAAGTTATTCCAGAGTTATTGCCATCTGAAATTTAATTTTACCAATAACTCGAAAAATACTAATCTGATCGAATTAAAGCGCGATAGTTAGTTGAAAAATATCGACACGAAGACTTATGCAAAATTTTGTGAGAATCGCATTAAAATTTTAGAAAAATATTCAAAAAAATTCTGTATCTCAGAAACTATCCGTCAGATAACGAGAGCATTCAAAACCTGAGGATCGTATCACTAGAAAAAATAAAAACATTTTTTTCTTAAAAAATGTTATATTCAAGGAACTATGCGTACCGAATTTCAGCTCGATCGACTACGTACGACGCTCGCAAAAGCTCCTGACTGCACGTCAGTGCTTCCTCAAATTTTTATAAGGGAAAGGCAATTTTTGAAAAGTTGCTTTCAAAACGTTATTTAATAAATATTGATATATATTACCTATATATAGTTAAATAGGGTAGGTATTTATAAACTTATTTTGGAGAACTCGATCCATATATTTAGGTTCGATTGAAAGTTATGATATGAATCTAAAGCTACCAACATTGAAAATGATTACTAAAATTTCGTATCGATTCAATACGAAAAAGTTCATTCAGAAAATTCTCAATTTTCCGTTTACGAGGAGGTTGGAAAATAGTTATTTATATGCATTTATATCGATATTTATACATGCATTCATTGATCAAAAATGATCAAAATGGTATATTATATTGGACGTATTTTGATATCAATTGTAACAAATATTTTCATATCAGAGATAAAGTAAATTTTTTTGTTCTCTACTGAATGAAAATGTAAAATTGATTTGAAATCGATATTTGAACGCAATAGGCTCTAAATGCGTAAAATATGGTGTACTAGCTGGCTCGGCAGACTTCGTACTGCCTCCTCAACGCCTGCCCAACGCCAACTCCAACTCCAACCCCAACTCCAACTCCAACTCCAACTCCAACCAATGAGTAGCTGTCAAACAATGTATCACGCACCGGCGCCATCTACTTAAAATATTGGTTTGTAGTACATGCTATGTATCAGAGATGGCGCTGTATGTGAAAATGATTTTCCCGCTTTTCTGTTGGAATTTTTCCTGAAGTTTCTTTGCTATAAACCTCACGGAGCCCGAGACCTTTCCAACGAAGGCAAAACCGTGGAAATCGGTTCGTGCGTTCTGGAGTTATAGCGTCAGGAAGGAAAACCCGACTTATTTTTATATAGTAGATTGGACGTGTTCTAATGAATTGGAAAGGATGCTTTCAGAATATGGAATATGATTAGTTGGATTCTTAGAATATAGTTATATGTTCTAACGTTGAATTAAATAATGACCAGTACCATTCATAGAAAATTCACGATTTCAATGATTTCATAGAAATTTCTGACTTAATCACAGTTCAGATATCGTTGAAATTTTGTAGCAACCCTCAAAACCTTACTTTACAGCCAAGTTATAGATTCAAATTTGATCAGATCCATAGATTTGGAAATATTGTGAAAATATTATTGTTTCTCCTGTAAGCCAAAAGGCGATGGATGAGTTCAGTACATGGATGGGTGTACAAGGGTTGTACAAGCGCGCCAAAGCGCTTGACCTCACGTCAGTGCTTTCCCAACTTTTTTATTTGACAATATATATTTTTTTCAATTGTGGATTGGGGACCTTTGTATCCACGGGGACCTGGGCTGCATCCCAAAAAGTCTTTAAGTAGATCCACCCCTGAGCAATAATAACTTTATTCTAATAAACAGAAAACGCTTTGTCTTGTTCATTTACATCCAATTTTTTTGCAATTTCCGTGAATTTCTTTCGGATATTGAATACTGAATTATATGGATGACTCAGGTTAGATACGCATAAATTATATAACATCCAAAACGTAAGAGAGGAGAATATTCATTAATTCAGTTCATTGCGATACTTGTAGGTGGTCAGATATATTCAATAATTTAAGTGATGTCTCTAAGAAGGCAGAAATTATTCGGCATAAAACATTAATGACATTACCTACTGCTTAATTAATTAATACATTGATGAAGAGATATTAAAAAATCTACAACTGATATAATTAATGAAACCCCTGATGTGGAGTATCAAGTAGGCCATTGTGAAGAGTATGGTAGTCCAGTAAGTTCACTTAATTTTTTTGCTCCAAATTTTATATTTCTAATTTTTCATTGGCAAGAAAAGTTAAACTTACTGATTGAATGAATAGTTCAGATCAAAACAAAACAAACATATAGAAAAAACACTCAAAATGAGAAAGCACTATCAAGGGATTCAAAAACATTTTCGGATGTCTCGGACTAAGAGATTATAATAATAATATATAATAATAATATTAATAATCTTTATTGATCCTTTGGGACACTACAATGTTTATAGGATAAGTCATAATACCAATAACAATACAATCCTACTTACTAAGCTGTTAAAGAGTCAGACAGGAACTCCCCAACCGAATAGAAGCATTTTCTTAGTAACAGCTCCTTGATTTCTTTTTTGAAAATTCGTTTGTTCAAAGATTTGAGATGAGGAGGTAAATGGTTGAACAATTTTATGCTCCCATACATTGGAGATCGCTCGAAACTGTGAGTCCGATGTTTAGGAAACAGAAGCACCTGTGTATTGCGAGTTTTATGTTCTTGCGAACTACCAAGTTTTTTCCAAATACTCTCATTATCCTTCGCGTATATGAGACATTTTAATATACAGATACAAGGCAGTGACAGTAACCTATTGGCAATAAATACAGGTTTGCATGATGCTCGATAATTCATATCAAAAATCAGACTCTTTTTTGTGCAACAAAAACTCTTGAGAAGGAACTACAGTATCCCCAGAGCAAAACATTATATGACATGTGACAGTAAACAAGGCTGTAATAAATATCAATAAGAGAACTAGGTGGTAAGGTACTTTTGAGTCTATTTATAGCGAAATAAGAACTATTTATTTTTTTGCATAAGACGTCAACGTGAGTTGACCAATTAAGACTTTGATCCATATGGATCCCGAGGAATTTAGTACAATATGATGGAATTATAGTTGTACCCAGACAATCTATTTTCAAAAGTCCTTTTTCACTGTTTCTTAAACCGAAATACAGGCAGGATGTTTTGCCTATATTTACAATTAAATTGTTACGACGACACCATGATGTGAATTCTGCCATAATTTTTTCACAATTGTGTGAGAGTTATTGAATTGGGAACTTGATGTTAGTTTTCGTTTGCACAGAAGCGTAAATTGTACCTTGGATTGAGGATATTTTGATACTAGTATATCAGGATTTGAGAAATACATGTTCCTAAATAAGTGTCGCAAGGTGAAACTGTAGATTTCTCATGACTAATTAAAAGTTTTTTTCGTCTTCCATTTTTCCTTCGGGCTTTTGTTCTTGAGATACAGTGTGTCAAAAAAAAATCTTCTTTGATTTTTCGCCAATATCCTAGGAACCGTTTGAACTATAGGACCTATAACATGATGTGGAGCCAACATAGCGAGACATCCTTACATTTTTCACTACAAAAGATTTTTAAAACGTTAGGAAAATGTATGTTTTTGTTTATAAGAGGCTATTTTTCTTGAACGTGGTTGACCTTAGAGCAATGAACTCTTTTTGTGTAAAATTCATTAGCGCTTCAGAATTTGCTGTCATTATTTATTTTTCTATATAATGAAATATAGTTTGAAATATAGAACTGAACTTTTTTACACAGATTGCCGCCGTTAATAGCTACCACTTAATTAGTTATTAATACATTGATGAAGAAGATCTACAACTGAAATAATTCAACCCACATGAAACCCCTGATTTGACGTATCAAGTAGGCCAAGGTGAAGAGAGGCAGTCCAGTAAGTACCTACACTTATTTTTTTTTGTTCATAATTTAATATTTCCGATATTTCTGAGAACACGCAAGACATCCAGATGGTCTAAGATATTTTTTGAGTTTCAGTATCGATACATGTATCGTTTTTGTAGTAAACATGTGTTTATTTGATGAAGACTCCATTTAAAATTTTTCACGTTTTACAAACTTAAAAAATCGATAACTCGAGAATTATTGACCTAAATGTCGTTACATATGCATTACTCTATTCAGAATTTTATGATCTATCCATGGGAAGAAAAAATAGGAACATGCAATTTGAAAAAAATATTGATGACGTCACTGCTTGGTAACGGGAAATGGTAGAACAATGAGAATTACGATAAAATGTTCCTCAAAAAATAAATAAATTTGACTTATTAGACCATTTTCCGCTGAAAGGGTATTAAATAATTAATATTCCATACTTTTGACGCTCGCCCTATATACAATGTACTAATGTAGTCCATATAGAATGTACTAATGTAGTCCATATTTTTATTATAATTTGGCTTTGGAAGAAATTATATTCTATATATTTCTCATTAACAACGATCAAATTACAAAGGTACTCTTTTTTATTTTCCCTGTATATCAAGCCAAGGGTACAAAACTTGGTAAATATTATTTGCCGATAAAACTACATAGTTTGGAATATCTCTTAGAGATTTTTTCTACCTCTGAGATATTATTTGTTACATTTTTTTTATTTTCCTTTCAAAACAACACGGCTGAGAAGCCCAATTCATTAACTAATTTTTTTATCTCTTCAAGTTTTTTCGAAAACTTAAGCATTTACGAGAAAAAAATGCAATGCATTTTCAAATTTGATAATGGTATTTCGTTGTCATTTCCTCTATAAATCAAAATATACAGGTCTGATTCAATTGAAACTCGGTGTCAAATGCCATCACATATATGCGTAATATACAGGGGGAAAATAAAAAAGAAAAACATTTTTTTTTGCTAATCTTGGGAGGGTGTAACTTTTCTGGGGGGAGATTTTTGAAAAAATTTTAAACCACCTAGCCACCTTAATTTTTATCACAGAATCGCTCCTTAAATTTTTTCGGTATAATTCAGCTGCACCCTGTATGCAGGGTGTCCCCAGTTCGAGTGCCTATTAGACTTTTCTGGGAGAACTGTACATATTTGAAATCTGAAAATTGGGATTATGATATTGCTTGAAATTCTCTACAGAGCTCAAATATTTTCGAATCTTTTAAACATCCTGAGCGTGAACCGTTTTTACAACATCGAAGAGGAAGAATGTGGAAAGGTCATGCATCTTTTGAATTTCAGAAATATCATCACAGGGTGTTTCAAATTTTGTGTCGAAAATTGTGATCAAAAATTGGCCATAACTTCTGTTTTTCAAATAAAAACCCTATTTTGTTATGATTGCGTTGGATTCTGCGTTGAAAAATAATTATAGTTTTCTAACATGATTATGCTCCTAAATAAAAAAAAAACTCAGAAATTTGTGAATTTAGGAGCATAATCATTTCAGAAAAATATCATTATTTTTCACCGCAAAATCCAACGCATTCATAAAAAAATAGGGTTTTAATTTGAAAAACAGAAGTTATGGCCCATTTTTGATCACAATTTTCGACACAAAATTTGAAACACCCTTTGATGATATTTCTGAAATTCAAAAGAAGCATGACCTTTCCACATTCTTCCTCTTCGATGTTGTAAAAACGGTTCACGCTCAGGATGTTTAAAATAAGAATAATGAACATAATACTGACTAAACATATTTTACTATTTTTCCGTTTTTTTTTCGATACTTTGAAAACTATTCGAATGAATACAATGGTTTTAACAGAAATGTATTCAGCATTGAATACTTGATCATATCAGGAAGGCGAAACTTGAAAAAATGTTTTCATCAAATTTATTTTCACCCCCTGTATAACTGGAAGTGCTTGGGCTTCGAAAATATTTCAGCTCTGTAGAGAATTTCAAACAATATCATAATCCCAATTTTCAGATTTCAAATATGTACAGTTCTCTAGGAACGTCTAATAGGCACTCGAACTTGGGACACCCTGTATATTCTTTCGATTGAGAGCTTTAGATGTGTTAGCACAGGTAGGTGTAACGGAGTACCATACAATTCGACGTATGATACGAGAGTTTTTTTTGCTGCAAGATTCCAAAGATTTCATACTTTAGAAAATAATAAAACGAAATAGTAATGCCTGTTCCGAACTCTTTCCCGCAGAATCCAATAATAGATATATCAAAATGGGGGCGATCTCCTCGAACAGGTGGTATGTTGTAAAATTTGAAGAAATTGCAAAAAAACGACTACAATATGTAAGTTACAATAAATGTTTACATGAAAAAACCTTAACGATTTTTTCTCCAAATTTTAATCATTTACTCCTTGCTATACTATGTTTTACAAAAAAAAAATTCAAATTTAAACAGCTCCTTCTGGGTGTTGCAGTTTCTTTGTCAGTTAGTATACATACATAGTAAATTGCATAATGTACCATACAATTCGACGTATGATACGAGAGTTTTTTTTGCTGCAAGATTCCAAAGATTTCATACTTTAGAAAATAATAAAACGAAATAGAAATGCCTGTTCCGAACTCTTTCCCGCAGAATCCAATAATAGATATATCAAAATGGGGGTGAAAGATGAGCAACCTCAATAACTTAATTATTGAGTTCATCCAAGCATGGAACATTTCGCCATCTAATTCCATTGAATCGTGAAAAAGAGGACGTTTTTCGAGATTGCTTTTTCCCAAACGGAAATCATAGATACAATCACGCAATTTTTAGCTACCGTCCAAGTTTCCACAGGACGTCGGAAAGGTAGTTTGTGTCTTCTTCTTCTCCATGCGACCACCTTCTCGGAATTTTTGAGTGATGACTAGTTGGAACTAGTTGGAAAAGCAACGTTACATAATCATTTCCTAATTATCCTGCGTAAGATGTGATTTTTCTCAGATACAGAGAACTGCCTTCATCTAATATTCACCAAAAATATACGTATAAATATTTTATATACTGATTGACGAAGAAACTGCAACACCCAGAAGAAGCTGTTTAAATATTATTTTTTTTTTATAAAACATAGATAGTAATAGCATGGAGTAAATGATTGAAATTTGTAGAAAAAAACGGAGGGTTTACAATTACAATTAATTATCTATACACTACCCGACACGTCTTGGCATTGATGATATAAAATGGTCTGTTTCTTCGTGAGGTATACTATCCCAAGCTATCTGTAGTTCATGTATGAGAGCCGCCATAGTCCGTGGGGGCTGAGGTAAATTTCCAAGTCCATGATGTCCCTAACATGCTCTATGGGCGAAAGATCGGGGGATCTGGGCGGCCATGGCAAAAGATTCACATGGGTCGCTTCAAAAAAGTTTGAACTAACTCTGGCAACATGAGGTCGAGCATCCTCTTGCTGAAATATTGGATTCTCGAGCCGGTTAAGGTAAGGGAGAAGATATGGCTCCACTATTTTTTGAAGGTAACGCAGCGCTGACATGTTACCTCGAATAAAGACTTAAGGTGACCTACTCGCATGTACAATAGCACCCCATACCATGCGCCTACAGTCCGGTGTACATGACGCTCAATATCAAACTGAGGTTCACGCGTTCACGTCTATCTCCCCGACGTCGTCTAACCCTTCTTCGGCCATCTTGTGCACCCAAGGAGAATCGAGATTCATCAGAAAAGACGACCTGATGCCATTCCACATTCCAATGTTGACGTTCTCTGCACCACTGTAATCGTTGCCGGCGATGCTCAACCGTCAAAGGTAACACAAGATGGGGTCGATAATGCTGCAGTCCAAAAGACCTTATCCGGCCGTGAACCGTTCGGACAGTTACAAGATGGCCTTGTTCTCCTAACCACTCATCAGCCAAAGATCGAGTTGTCGCGAATCGGTCTCTAATAGCCATAAATCTTAGTCGTCGATCTTGAACTTCATTTGTGCCCCTTCGACGTCCGGTGCCTACTCTTCTTCGATTTTGGGCATTATCAAACCACGTTCGACAACTTCGCATAACAGTAGTTGGATTTCTGTTCGTACGGTTAGCGATTTCTCGAAATGACAACCCCGCCGCCCGTAGACCAATAATTGGACCTCTTTCAAATTCACTTGGCTGGCGATAAATTCCGCGTACACGTGCTCTAGGCATTTTAACAACAACTAAACATCGACTTTGGATCTCCTCGAACAGGTGGTATGTTGTAAAATTTGAAGAAATTGCAAAAAAACGACTACAATATGTAAGTTACAATAAATGTTTACATGAAAAAACCTTAACGATTTTTTCTCCAAATTTTAATCATTTACTCCTTGCTATACTATGTTTTACAAAAAAAAAATTCAAATTTAAACAGCTCCTTCTGGGTGTTGCAGTTTCTTTGTCAGTTAGTATACATACATAGTAAATTGCATAATGTAATTCAAAGTATTGTGATCCACTCCAAATGAAAGATTTTTAATGATACCTGATTTTTGTATTGACTGTTGGAAAACTAGTTGGAAAAGGACTTGGAAAAGGCTTTGGCGTGCCTGTTAAAATTTATATCCTGAGTGGTCACCCTTCCAGGTTCTGAATCGCCCAAGGCAGCTTGGCTTCCAGGAGAAAAAATAATATTTTCAGTACTTTCAACAATATAGATCCGATCGAGTTTGAATCTAAGATTTGACTATAAAATAAGGCTTTGAAGGCGTTTTCAGCGATATCTAAATTGTGATAAATCAATTATCAGGAAAATCTATGAAATCGTTGAAATCGTGAATCTTCTAGGGCTGGTGCCGGTCATTATTCAATTCAACTATAGAACGTAGGAATTCAACTGATCAATTATCATATTTTACGCATTTTGAGCCAGTATTGCGTTTATATATCGATTTCAAATCAATTCTACAAATACACCCTTCATTCAGTAGAGAACAAATAAATCTTGAGCATTTCTCATTTGATAATATATGTTTCAATTCATCAGAATACGTCCAATATACCATAATTGATATCGTTTTTTTTTGAATAACTCGAAAAATACTGAGAATTTTCGAAAAGTTTCATCCATACTTGACGGTAATCGAATTATTGACAAATATATAGGATGTTATAGGAGAACAAACCTGAGTTCGGTATATTTCTCTCAAATGGAGCACCCTGTATATGCAAACATATTTTAAGAATATGCTAACAATCTTTCTTCACATGACCGCAGAAGAAAAAATCAAGATATCGGCTTTCACTGGCTATGGCGATGAAAGGCGAATAACTAGGACCACCCTGTATATTTTTTAATTTTTTCGTCTTAAGATCCCCACGATATTTTGCATAAGTCTTCTTGTCAGTATTTTTCAACTAACTAGCGGTCAGATCAGGATATTTCGAGTATTTGAAAAACAATGTTTCAGATGGCTATAACTCCGAAAGAACTCGGCAGATTTTGCCCATTACGAACTTTTGGACCCCAAAAATACTCTCTATCATATTGGTGATGACCAGACGGACACATTCAGATTCGACCTCGGATTCTTCATCAGTGAGTCAAAACTAATAGTTTGAGACCATTCTCGGTCAAAAATACGAAAATTACAGACATTTGGATGAATTGATAGGCACTTTGTTTAGGTAACAAGCGCGCCAAAAACTGCAGAAATATGCATTATTGTTCTCTTGAGATAATAGGATTCTCACCCAAGTGGAGCTTTTTGTTCAAATCTTCATGCATTTTTTACGCTAATATTGAATACAGAAAGCCGGCAAATTGCTTCGCTTTAATTTTTGACCCTTATTTCTGAGGAAATTGATCTGGAGGAAATCTCTGTCCTTCAGTGAAGAAAGAAACCAATTAAGATATTGGACGGGGTGAATGGAGTCGCTATGTTCATAAATCTATTCAAGAGAAATTTAATGAGGTTTCTCTATTCTCGAGGGATAAGAAATGGGACTAGAAAAGAGATCATGCTGCAATAATCCAAAGAACAAGTCCTTTGAATCATATTCATGGGCGGTGCGCCTCACTCCATCGAAGACTCATTGCATCGAAAGTTCACTGCATCGAAGGTTCACTCCATCGAAAATGACGCCCACTTACTCCTGATTCGCCGAACGTGAAATGTCCTATATCGACCGTCTTCGTCCGTAGGTTGGCTGGATGAGAGATAAGTTGTTTAATTGAGTGTACTTCAACAAAGCGGAATCTGTCTAACTCAGGGGTCGGCGGCTCTTTGGATATGAAGCTGTGGCTCTTTAGTTGAATACGCAAATATTATTCACTGCTATTTCATTCCAAGACTGTTGTAGAGATAAAAAAAGATTTTCTCTATTATCTCTCAACGATCCCATTCGATGAGCTCACACATGCTCTATGGGATTTAGGTCGGGAGACTGCGGTGGCCATGTCACCACATCGATGTTACTGTGCTCCAAAAAGTTCCTTGAAATTCTGGATGTGTGTGGCGTTTTTCGCAAAATGCGAACCCTGTCTTCAACCCCCTTCGAAAGGCAGGTACAACCCCTAATTTTTCAAATAGGAAGTATGGGCTTGTGAGACATCGTTTGAAAGATGGCTTCATTCTCTATGCAGAAATTATATCCCTTTCATGTTTATTGCAAAAATCAAATTATAAAAAAATAAAATCAAGTGATTAGTTACTTAGTGAAGTAGATGTTCAAAGTGTTCAATGCGAACGCCTTGGCAACATCCTAGCCCCAAATAAAAATTTCTTCCAACATTATTCAACATCTCAGGAGTGATAATTTTCTTTCTATCAAATCTTGAAGGTAAATAAGTTTAGTATTTTTGTAATAAGATTTGGGAGTATTCGAGGGAATATTATAATGAATTTCGGTAATCATATGTTTTAATTTTTTTCTAATTTTATTTTTGCATTAAATATGAAAGGGATAACATTTCTGCATAGAGAATGAAGCCATCTTTCAAACGATGTATCACAAGCCCATACTTCCTATTTGAAAAATTGGGGGTTGTACCTTTTCGAAGGGGGTTAAAGACAGGGTTCCCATGTTTCGAAAAAGAATGACAATTTGAAATTAGAATTTGACGTGTTTTGGGATTTTCGATCGATATGTACAGTAACCAAGATAATGAATGTATTCCATTTGGCTTTTCCACATTGTATATATTATCATTATGCATTCATATCTGACAAGGAATGACCGACTCCACGCATCGTTTTTAAACAAAGATATAAATTTGTTGACGTGCTATTTGCGTCCATACTGTGCCTCACTGAAAAAATTCCTCTCGCATGGATGTTTTAGGATCCTCCTGGACAATTTCCAAATTTTCTTCCTTAGTTTCTACCGTTTGTGGAGTTGGAGGACTTTCTTTATGTCTTTCTCGGAACTGTTTCAAACTTCGTATATCCAGATGCCATTGCACCGAATGTGCGAACACCACAAATTCACAACTATGGCAGAATATTCCGTATACTCCACAGAGCGTTTCAGAAATTGTTTGGACGTGGTTTTATCCCTCCTTTTCTATTTCGAAGAAGGTGATGATATGTTGTTATAATGAAGTTTGTTCTATAACTTCTATAACTGATAAGTCTGTCCGTTAGAGAAAACCGTACATGTAAATACTGTCATGATAGTAATAAATCATAATTTGCCAAATGTATTTATGACATATCCCTTATGTCAAATTATTTCGGTGTGCCGAAAATTTTAGCGACCGTGTTAAATACTTGAACTTGAATCTCATTACTGGTTGAAAGACTTTATGCTAAATCGAATAAACTGCTCCACAAGAGTTAGGGATAATCGTTTCAACTAAAATAACTGACATTCTGAAACCTTTGTTTGCTCTGAGAACGTAATTTAATATAGTTTTAGGTTCAAAACTATAAATGCACGTAAGTTTTTTGGTCTGCAATATATACAGGGTGATTAACAGAATAGGGTCAAATTTAACGACTTTTATTTCCGGACATTTTATTGTTATTTGTCTTTTTATGCCTGCAATACAAGGTATGGCCACCACGGGCATCAATGACCGCCTGACATCTTCGTTGCATACTGTCAACGAGGGTGTAGAGCATATCTTGAGGAATTTCATTCCATAGACGAGGCTGTAGTGCTTTGAGGTCATTCAATGTTTCTGGTGGAGGTTGGTGATCATCAAGTCTTCTTTGTAGCATATCCCATGCATGTTCTATGCAGTTTAAGTCTGGCGAATGCGGAGGTATTGGTAAATGTGGAATACCATGCTCGTCTCTCTCATTTTCTACTATTGCTGCACGATGTGGTCTTGCGTTATCGTCGAGAAATTGCAAAGCTTCACCAATGGCAGCATGAAAATTTGGCACTACGTTGCCAATGACATGTTCCCTTTAATGTAAAGCAGTCATATTGCCAGGACAAATGTGAAGGTCTGTGCGCCCGTTGTAACATATCCCAGCCCATACCATAACAGAGCCTCCTCGAAATGAATGAAGCTCTTCACATGATGGCGATTTCGGGGTATACGCGGCATAGTCCATACCCTTATTCTTCAAGAATCTGAAAATCGACCGTATCTGGATTCATCTGTGAAAAGTACACTACGCCATTGGACGTTCAGATTAACATGCTACCTGGCCCATTCTAATCTTTGTCGTTTATGCTCACTTGTTAACGAAACACCCCTCAATGGACGTCTAGAAGCCAGGTTAATCTCCCCCAAACGACGTCGGATGGTTCAATGGAAATTTCAGGCCCATTGGCATTTAAGAGTCGATTTCTCAGCATCCTACATGAAGAAAGAGGATATCTCCTCGCCGAATTGGTGACAAAACAGTCTTATGAGGGTGTTGTTTTTCTTGGTCCACCAACCCTATGTCTTTCCTGCACCGAACCTGTCTCATTGAACCTATTCCAGAGTCGCGATATTACACTTTGCGATACTTGAAATGTTTCTGCCACAGCGCCTTGAGTGAGGCCACCCTGTAGCATACCGATAGCCCTATTAGCCTCGGCGTTTGTTAATTTACGTCTTGGCATCTTAAGAAGCTCGTGAAATTTACTAAGTTCGATATCGCTAAGAGACTGACAATAAATTGCATATTGAAATGGTAAATCTTACGAGTAATGTGAAAAACTGCCAAACTCAAGAAAAAAGACGACCAGATGGTGAAAATATGTATTCAAATCGAATTAATAAGTTGTTATTGGCAGTTGATCATGTTTTTGATATTGTCTTTAACATTTTACGCCCCTCAGAACAACTTAATATGATATCCCTAACTCTTGTGGAGCAATTTAATTTATAATTTATAGAATTTCTCACACCACATCATTTCCAAATGGGCATATATCTGAAACCATGGGGTGGATTTCACCCATTCACATTTAGGCCTAGTCAGGCTTCAAACCTGCCCTGCAAATTTCACATTCCTAAGTTCCTCCTTCCAACAATTACAGAAATTTGAATATAATGACAGCGCCCTGTTACGAGCGAGGTCCTTTCGCTGTACGTCGTTGGCTCTAATCATTTCCAGGAGTTATGTATCGAAATCCTTTTATGTATGTTGGCCCGTTTCCGATTCTAAATATATTCTTCATCGTTTGCTTAAACTCGAGCGAACACTTTAGGAAATAAGTTCGCCAATATGGGAGAGTGGTAATTTCATTGAGTCAATAGGCCCAGAACTTCAAAAGTCCAGTTTACAGAAGCGGACCAAGGGATAAGTGGGTCCAAATGCGGAAAACTCTCATCTTTCGGAATTAAGTCCATTGAAAATGCTGAAGAGTTGTCGAGGAGATAGAATTGGATAACTAATTCAGCTCTACAGGTTTTTGAGGGGATCAAAATGGAAAATTCGACGGAAAAATATGAATTAATGATGATAGGAGGAATAACATTGCTAATTTTTTGTTAATATCCTTGGGTTGATTCTTCATAAACAACATTTACTATAATTCAACGATGAAAGGACGAGCGGAGATCAAAGTTCGCAGCAATCCACATAGTGTCCTTTCATCGTTGAATTATACTAGTGGTTAGCTTTCCTAAAACATCATTATTGGCGCTCTTGTTCCTCGGAACAGAGTGCTTATCAATTTGCCCAAATGTCTGTAATTTTCGAATTTTTGGCTGAAAATGGTATCAAACGATTTGGTTCGACTTACTGATCAAGAATCAATGGTCGAAATCGATTCTGTCCGGCCGGCTGGCCGGCCGACCGTCCGTCCGTTAACACGATAACTCTCGAATGAAAGGAGTTAGAGGATTGACATTTGCAGGGTAGGTTTGGAGCGTAAATATCTCGGACGAGTTCGTCAACGGGCGAAATCCATTAAGCTCTTTCGGAGTTATGGCCGTTTTTAGTAAAAACATTCATGAATATTTCCGAAACCAATCACTCGATCTATCTGAAATTTAGCATCAAATTGTAGAATCATGACCTTGACACGCATGTGAAGTTTTGTATTGATCGGGTTATCGTAAAGTGTCAAAAAAAAATTTGGAAAATTTTTAAATTTTCTTTCTACAATAACTCTCGAACGGAATTGAAATTTTCAGAGTAGGTTAGGAAGATAAATATCTCGGTTGAGTTCGCTATTGGCCAATATAGGCCAGATGGTTCTGGAGTAACGAAAAAACATTTTTTTTAACCCACAAATTTCAAAATAATTTTTTTTAAGATGCAGTTCCACCATAAAAATTCATTGATTTCATCATTAACTCCTACAAGCTAATACTTTCGGAGATATGATTTCAATAATGAATCGTACTTCTATGTTTTCACAGAATGCTATAATTATTCTCTATGATTTATTATATGATCTGCGTTCATACTCATACATGCCATCCTGTTCTATAAGATAAAGTCAAATTCATTTCAGCTATTTTAATTTGATTTCTTCCATGGTGCAGTTCTCATTCTCAGATTGCTCATTTAATCTTGATAAATAAACTATTATTTGAATTGAATTTCCCTTATGATGCAGTTATATCATAAGAATACATTGATATAATTCTCAACTCTGAGAAACCAATACTTTCGGAGATATAATTTGTCTGTTTGAACAAGAGCGCCAGAAAGCTCCTGTCCACAGGGCTTGAACCAATTTTTTTCTATAATATTTACTATATTACTGCATCAAACGAACTTGGACATTTATCGAGCATTGACAATTTTTTTGATTCACCTGAAATTTTCACAGTTCACGTTAAGAAATATGCAGGATGAAAAAATTGATTATACATTGGTTCAAGCACTGTCACGTCAGTGCTTCAGGAGCTCTTGCGCATGTCTCGAATTTACCATGATAACTTCGATTAAGAGTGTCCAATACAGGAGAATGGACAATAAAACATGCGCGCAAAAGCTCCTTACTTCACGTCAGTCTTTGAACCGATTTTTTCTTTCGTAATTTTTTTGAAATTTTCTAGTGGTACAATTATTACTAAATTTTATACACATCCTTATGTCGATATTCTACAACTAGTTAACAAGCTTCAATTCGATCGAGTATATATTTTAAGGGTTATCGAGGAAATAATATTCCAGGTGGGTATAACTCCGTAACCGTTTGGCCGATTATGCCCAAAAACGAACATAACTCTCCCATTCGGATGCGCCTACCCTGGAAATGTCAAGTCCCTTTCTCTTTTCGTTCAAAAGTTATCGTGGCAACGGTAACCAATCCAACTACTGAACTCACACAAGGCTGCTCGGATCTCCAACAATATAGATCCGATCGTGTTCAAGGTTGGAACTTGGCAGTAGAGTTAAGTTCTGAATAGCTCGCAATTTCAGTGATGTCGAACGCATATTTTCTGATATATAGAATTTTTTTCAATGATTTTTCAAAAATTTTTTTAGTGATACGATCCTCACGAAATTTCGCAAGAATTTTCGCGTTGGCATTCTACAACTAATAACCACGTTTGAATTGGATCGGTTTTGTATTTTTCGAGTTAATTAGGAAATAACAACGAAATTTCAGATGAGTATAACTCCAAAACCGTTTGGTCTATTAGGCCTATAAACACACTCAAATGTTGCATTCAGATGCACAACCTAGCCTGAAAATTTCTAGTCGCTATATACATAATTTTTTCAAAATTTTCTAGTTATACGATTCTCACAAAATTTCACAAGCGTCCTTGTACAAGTTTCAATTTGATCGGATTTGTATTGCTTGAAAACAAAATTCTTACTCGGACTATTAACGAACTTTTCCGTCGTATTGGGACGCGCCACCTACCCTGAAAATTACAAGTCGCTATCTCTTTCCGTTCTCAATTTATCGTGGCAACGGCCGGACAGATTCAAATTTAACCTCGAATTCTTCATTAGAGATTCAAAACTAATCGTTTGAGACCATTTTCGGCGAAAAATTTGAAAATTACAGCCATTTGGGCAAAATAATAACGCGATGTTCCCCAGAGGATGCGCGCAAACAAGCCTGCAAATGTTATACAGAGGTCCATTATACTCTCTTCAGTATATTCATTGATTTTCTTTGGATATATGCTGTATATGGAAATGATAATAGAGGATTTCGATCCTATTTTTCACGCATGAATTGAATGCTCCGACCTTGAATTAATTCAATTTAATTGAGACTCTTTGTAATTTAGGTATGGTTCCAATTGAAATTATCTTTGAAATACAGGGTGAGTCTTTGACCACTGCATTAATTTTAACCAAAGATTCCTCTCATCAAATGAAACACTTTTTTCATTTAACATTTTTCCAAATTCAGCTCAGGTAAAAAGATACAGGCTGTTTAAATTTTGAAAAAAAATCAGTTTTTATTTTGTAGCTTTGGCATCCTTTTTTCGAATAAAATGAATGTTGGCGTTAAGTTTCCTATAACTATGGTACATATTTTCCAAATATTAGTTATTTTCTACTTCTACTGGTTTTCCAGTTATGGACTCGTGGATTCATAAAACTAAAAGAAATTAGCATAAAGAAAGCATATAAAGTTTTTCTTGTGTCATTTCAAGAATATTCCATCGTTTTAGAACATTATATTATTCTTCATCATTTCTCCTTAAACGCACCGTTTTCGAGATATTCTTCATTGAATGTTTTAAAATGGAAAACTCCAGAAATTTCACTACTTTTATGGATCCGTCCCTGAGCGTTGGAATCCCGAATCAAGCTGTAAACCACGTTACCATGCCTTATTCTCGTCCGCCAACAATGTCATAGATAATTTATATGCGGGAGTGGAAATGTGAAATCTGGAAAAATGGTAAATGAAAAAAGTGTTTCATTTGATGAGAGGATTCTTTGGTTAAAATTAATGCAGTGGTCAAAGACTCACCCTGTATATTAGAATGAATTTAAAAATTTCATCGAACAATTTAATAACCAGTAAGATTACTTCAAATTGTTAAAACTCTATAACTAAACTAACCTTAAACTAATGTTAGGTATTTATTTATGTTTCGTTTCATGCTCTGTTTATTTATATATTGAGCGTCAAAAGTATGGAATGATGGATTTACTTTATCCCCTTTCAGGAATAGCGAAAATTGATCATATGAATTCAGTAATGCGTAATGAGATATTAATTATTTGAATTTGGAAAACGTGAAAATTTTGAAATTTAACAACTTTTTATTGCAAAAGCAATATTTGATCTTGTTATCATTTACAAAAATTATTATTGAAGTAAGTGTTCATATTGATGGCCATTAACTTCTTGGCAGTACGCAAATCGAGCTTGAAACTCGGAACAACCAATTTGGAGAGTTTTAGGCTGTATTGCTCTTATTTCGTCTCGAATCCTCTGCTCCAACTTTTCGATGTTGTTTGGCCGATTGAGGTAAACTTCACTTTTAATATAACCCCATTAGAAAAAACAAGTGTAACGGAGTCAGATCTGGAGACCCAACCGGCCATTCAATAAAACCTCGCCGACCGATCCATCTGTTCGGGAAAACTTCGTTCAGGTAATCACGTACATCTTGAAAATAATTGGTTGGAGCTCCATCTTGTTGAAACCATAGCGTCTCATTTGGGAGGACCTCCAAATCTTTTGGACCTATTAAAGGTCCGTCGATATAGACAGGCCTTTTCCATGAAATTGAGTATCTGCCATCATACAGTTTGGATCGTGATCTGACCAATAGCGACAGTTTTGTCTGTTGACATGTTGCTTCGTCACGAAATAAAGTTCGAGCTGAAAATCCCTCATCGGCACTGAAAAGTGAAGCCTTGGCTTCAATATTAATTTTTTTCGTCAAAAAGCAATGCTTTATTAACACACTTCAAAGACGAAGAGTTACTAAAGCATGCAATCAATTTCTACATTCCAGTACGGGTTGACATTATAACCTTAGTCGTAAACCAATTAGTGGAAATAATGGGTTGTTAACAGGGGTTAGGTCATTATTGAGTGAAATATCCTTTCTCTTATACATTTCGATACCTTCAAGTGTTCCTAAGTACGCTTTATTGGAATTTTCCAACGGAATTTTCCGAAATTGAGTGGCCAGTTGTTAAAACGTGATTTGCAACCGCAGATTCATCGATGTTGTTGTTCCGAATGTGTCCCGTATGCTCTTTATACCGTGTGAGAATGTTTCTGGTTGTTGCCCGACGTAACACTTGTTGCAATCTAAACATTTAATTTCATATATACCTGATTCCACTAATTGGTTTATGACTAAGGGTATAATGCCAACCCGTACTGGAATGTAGAAATTCATTGCATGCTTTAGTATAGCTTCGTCTTTGAAGATGAAAACATTGTTTCCGAAACATATGTCGGACGACAAAAACTGTAGTGAACAAGGGGTGCAGGTACTTTTGTAGTGTTCATAATAAGTCCACAGTGAACTCAAAATAGAATATATCACATACTGATAGGGCAACAGTTGTCAAATTTATACACGTGTCTTTTGAGGGTTGGGGTTAACTAAAAATCATACGCATTAAATACTAGTAGCGCCATCTACGTTTCAGCCTACGAACTTTTGAGCCCACCCGATACTGTTATCAACGGGTTTCGAACTTGTATTCAATTTTTTTTTCAAGCGATAATGCTGAAACATGTGACTTCCTGAAACTGACATGGCTTTCAAGTATAATAGGTTTGAATGACAAAAAAAACGCTAGCTACATGCTTCGACACACAGGAAAGTAGTGCCCCTATGTAGCGGAAAGGCGTAATAGCATGAGTCTGAAATAAAAAAAAGAAGAATATGTTGATCATCAAAGCAAATTGGATCTGCTCATTAAATACTTGAGCTGTAACGATGTGGATGCCGGCTGCTGTCAAAAATGCAGAAAGAATTCCTGGGCACTTCCAACTTCAAAGTCAAAGTAAAACGATTGCCAGCAACGCTCGGTAAAGGGTGAAAGTACTCGAAATACTTCATCCGATACCAATAACCGATAATCTGCGCTCCGGACTAAATGAACGAAGTCGAATATTAAACGGAAGTTCATTAAAATCTGATATAAAATACCGTGAGGGATGGCCCTTCGATACCCGAAAACTCTTTCCTGGGTCATAAATATTATTCCGGAGATTTTTTCGCTGCTTGCAAGTTTTATTCAAAAGATAAAAAGCAGCGAGCGAGAACGATAAAATTCGCTGAAAGACACTACGCGACACGTAAAATGAGTAATACGTCGGCGGTCTGTACCTTACCTTCTGCAATAAATATATTTTCGGTCTTACCGACCGCCGACGTTGGAGAATGTCAGGGAAAGATAGAAATTGTTCTTCAGACAGTACCTAACGAGAAATTCTGCCTCTCGAATTGTGGTTTGTTGCCTAGGCTTAGGCTAGGCGCGCACATGCGATCTTGTCGTGCGACTAAATAATCGCAATCGCAAAGAAAGCAATTTCAAAATATGTCTGTAATTTTCGAATTTTTGGCTGAAAATGGTCTCAAACGATTTGGTTCGACTCACTGATCAAGAATCCGAGGTCAAAATCGATTCTGTCCGGCCGTAGGCACGATAACTCTCGAACGAAAGGAGTTAGAGGATTGAAATTTGCAAGGTGGGTTTGAAGCGTAAATATCTCGGACAAGTTCGTTAATGGGCGGAATCCATCAAGCGGTTTCGGAGTTATGGCCGATTTTAGTAAAACATATTTTTTATGAATATTTCTGAAACCGATCACTTGATCTATCTGAAATTTAGCATCAAATTGTAGAATCATAACTTTTATACGCATGTGAAGTTTTGTATTGACCAGGTTACCGCAAAATTAAAAAAAAAAAATTCTACAATAACTCTCGAACGGAATGAGCTAGGCAGTTGAAAATTTCAGAGTAGGTCAGGGAGATGATTATCTCGGTTAAGTTCGTTATTGGGCAAAATAGGCCAGATGGTTTCGGATAAACGAAAAAAATTTTTTTTTAGGCAACTAATTTCAAATTTAGTTTTTATTTAAGATGCAGTTTCACCATTAAAATCCATCGATATCATTTTCAACTCCAACAAGCTAATACTTTCGGAGATATGATTTTTCGAAATTCCAATAAGAATCGTACTTCTATGTTTTCACAGAATGCTATGATTATTCTATCTAAGCTTTAATATATGATCTGTGTTCAAGCTCGTACATTTCATCCTGTTCTATAAGAGAGAGTCAAATTCATTTCAGCTATTTTAATTTGATTTCTTCCATGGTGCAGTTCTCATTCTCAGATTGCTCATTTAATCTTGATAAATGAACTATTATTCGAATCGAATTTCCTTTATGATGCAGTTCTATCATAAGAATACATTGATATAATTCCCAACTCTGAGAATCCAAACTTTCGGAGATATAATTTATCTGTTTGAACTAGAGCGCCAGAAAGCTCCTGTCCACAGGGCTTGAAGCCATTTTTGCGACAAAACGATCGCACGACAGAAAATCGCATGTGCGCGCCTAGTCTTACACTTGATGCAAATCCATATTGACTTTTTACAGGAACCATGTATACAACTTGATAATATACGAGGAAATTTCTTTTTCGTTTTTTTTTTTCACTTCTAACGTTGTTCCTAGAGCGGCCGAAACCGTACAGTGAACGGTCCAACGACTGCGCAGGGGTGTGAAAGCGTTCCTTCTACACCACTGCGCAGTCGATGGACCGTTCACTGTACGGTTTCGGCCGCTCTAGAACAAACCAATCAGTTATTATACGAATTTCCATTCAGATAGCATACGAACGTCACATTCACCAAATTGAGAGAACACAAGATTTACTCAATTATTTCATTTCTTGATCAGGTCTGTCATTCAACGGAAGTGGCCTGGAATTCTTACTGCATGTTTGACAGCAACCGGCATCGACATCGTTACAGCTGAAGTGTTTAATGCAGATCCAATTTGCTTTGATGATAAACATAATCTTCTTTTTTGAAGCTCTTGTTCCACGGAACAGATTGCGTATCAATTTGCCCAAATATCTGTAATTCTCGAATTTTTGGATGAAAATTTTCTCATACGATTTGGTTCGACTCACCGATCAATAATCCGTGGTCGAAATCAATTATGTCCGGCCGGCCATAGGCAGGATAACTCTCGAACGAAAGGAGTTAGAGGATTGAAATTTGCAGGGTAGGTTTGGAGCATAAATATCTTGGACGAATTCGTTAACGCGAGAAATCTACCAAGCGGTTACAGAGTTATGGCCGTTTTTATCCAAAACATTTTTTATGGATATTTCCGGAACCGATCACTCGATCTATCTGAAATTCAGCATGAAATTGTTGAATAATTACTTTCATTTGCATGCGGAGTTTTGTATCGATCGGATTGCCGTAAAGTGGCAAAACAAAATTTAAAAAATTTAAATTTAGTTTCTAGAATACCTCTCGAACAGAATGAGCTAGGCATCTGAAATTTTCAGAGTAGGTTTGGGAGATGAATATCTCGGTTGAGTTCGTTATTGGGCAAAAATGGCCTGATTGTTTCGGAGTAACGAAAAAAAAAATTTTTTTTTACATCTCAAATTTCGAATTCAATTTTTTTTGAGATGCAGTTTCACCATAAAAATCCATTGATATCATTTTCAACTCTATACTTCCGGAGATATGGTTTTTCAAAATTTCAATAATATATCGTACTTCTATGTTTTCACAGAATGCTATGATTATTCTATCTATGAATTATTATATGATCTGTGTTTATACTCGTACATGTCATCTTGTTTTCCTATAAGAGAGAGTCAAATCCATTTCAGCTATCGTAGAATTATGGTATGATATATACGTTGTGGTGATATTTTAATGCCCGTGGATAATCCATATGATGATGAAAATATATTCTTTGGTAAGTTCATCAGAATGGGTTCAGAATAGCTCCAGTAAAAACAAAACTCAAATATTGGCTA
The DNA here is from genome assembly GCA_937662695.2 of Halyzia sedecimguttata. Lineage (NCBI taxonomy): Eukaryota > Metazoa > Arthropoda > Insecta > Coleoptera > Coccinellidae > Halyzia > Halyzia sedecimguttata. Next base: position 8,585,017 of record OW569420.2, read on the forward strand.
AGTTTCGATTGATATAATATAATTTTCGGAGTGGATTTGAGGAATGAATATCTCGGGTAAGTTCGTGGTTTTTGGCGCTCTTGTTTGAATTTAATTTCTTTCATGATGCACTTGTATCATAGTTGAACATAATTTCTTTCATGAGGCAGTTCTATCGTAGGAATTCATTGTATCATTCCCAACTCTGAGAAACCAATACTTTCGGAGATCTTATCAAAAATCTTGATACAGGGTGATTTAAACGTCGATTCCAACTCATAATTTATCACGGTACGATTATGGCTATTAACGAACTTAAATGTTGCATTCGGATCCGCAACCTATACTGATAATTGCATCCTGGGATACAAATTTTTTAAATTTTCAGAATTTGATTCTCACGAAATTTCACGTACGTCTTTGAGTCAGCAATCCACAACTAGTTAACAAGTTTCAATTCGATCGGATCTGTATTGTTTGAAAACAAAATCAGTACACGGAAACCGTTTTGCCGATTATGCCTATTAACGAACTTAGGCGTCGCATTCGGATACGCAATCTACTCTGAACAAGTCAGTGTCTCTTTCCGTTCGGAAGTTATCGTGGCAACGGCCGGCGGAGCAGGATCAAATTCAACCTCGATCTGGGAATATAAATTAATTACATGTTTTTGGCGCGCTTCTTTGAATATCACGTCTACACCCAACCTAATACCTGAATTTCTTGTCAAGTGCCAAGTAGCACTGGCAATTTTCGATTAACAGTGCAATAAGATCGGATTAATAATATTAAAGCTTCCTGCTCCACAAAAATCAGCTATCGAACTAAAACTGATATTCTCATCTAGGTCTCTGCGATATCCCATAATTCTCAAATATGTCACATGGTGACCAAATGGGGGCAATCGCATTTACCCCTCATTGTGAGGTCCCTGCGAGATTGCATGAAGACATATTTGTGATAACTGCCTATGGCGAGCTTCTTGGGAAATTCTCATTCACCTCTGATAGTGAGCTCTCAGAGATCTCACATAGAGTGGTACTTTTGATATTGGGAAATCGCTGCCTATAGTGATCGAATTGTGAAATCACATGATTTTACTGATCATTTCTTTGAGAAATATTATTTGAATCACTTGAATTATTCGTATTTTTGTTGAAGTTTTTTTGATATCTCAAAATTCAAAAGCATATAAGTCATGAATATATTCAATACCTACCCTTTGAATTTGAAGGAAATAATATTTTGTATTAAAGAAACTACTTTTGATGTGTCTGAAATTAATATTTTGTGAGAATGCCTAGTAACAGTATATTTTATATTTTTACAGTTCATTATCTCTCAAATTTCATCCCCCCTCTCGTTCTTTCGGAAAGAGACGCGGCCAATCCTGCGAAAACATTTCGATTTCTTTGTCGGTCACATCCCATGCTTCAGTGCACCTAGAAAATAAACATTTCATAACGTATCATAACTGCATTTATATATGTATATATTTTCAATATTTTCAAAATTTTTCTGTGGTAAAAGTCGATGAGCCAGGAGTAATATTCTACTGCGCTGTGCAGCGAACGTGCTTCCGCTGCATAGCGCAGTTCGCTGCACAGCGCAGTAGGTCTTGTGCGCTGTGCAGCGAGCGCCGAATAAAAATCCCGCTGCACAGCGCAGACGACACAAAAGTCGCAATTTTGGTACCTAAGTGCCAAAAACGCGACTTTTAATTTCGTCTGCGCTGTGCAGCGGGATTTTCATTCGGCGCTCGCTGCACAGCGCAGTAGGTCTTGTGCGCTGTGCAGCGAGCGCCGAATGAAAAATCCCGCTGCACAGCGCAGACGACACAAAAGTTGCGATTTTGGTTCTTTAGTGCCAAAAACGCGACTTTTAATTTCGTCTGCGCTGTGCAGCGGGATTTTTATTCGGCGCTCGCTGCACAGCGCACAAGACCTACTGCGCTGTGCAGCGAACGTTCTTCCGCTGCATAGCGCAGTTCGCTGCACAGCGCAGTAGGTGTTGTGCGCTGTGCAGCGAGCGCCGAATAAAAATCCCGCTGCACAGCGCAGACGACACAAAAGTCGCAATTTTGGTACCTAAGTGCCAAAAACGCGACTTTTAAGTTCGTCTGCGCTGTGCAGCGGGATTTTTATTCGGCGCTCGCTGCACAGCGCACAAGACCTACTGCGCTGTGCAGCGAACTGCGCTATGCAGCGGAAGAACGTTCGCTGCACAGCGCAGTAGGTCTTGTGCGCTGTGCAGCGAGCGCCGAATAAAAATCCCGCTGCACAGCGCAGACGACACAAAAGTCGCAATTTTGGTACCTAAGTGCCAAAAACGCGACTTTTAGTTTCGTCTGCGCTGTGCAGCGGGATTTTTATTCGGCGCTCGCTGCACAGCGCACAAGACCTACTGCGCTGTGCAGCGAACGTTCTTCCGCTGCATAGCGCAGTTCGCTGCACAGCGCAGTAGGTCTTGTGCGCTGTGCAGCGAGTGCCGAATAAAAATCCCGCTGCACAGCGCAGACGAAATTAAAAGTCGCGTTTTTGGCACTTAGGTACCAAAATTGCGACTTTTGTGTCGTCTGCGCTGTGCAGCGGGATTTTTATTCGGCGCTCGCTGCACAGCGCACAAGACCTACTGCGCTGTGCAGCGAACGTTCTTCCGCTGCATAGCGCAGTTCGCTGCACAGCGCAGTAGGTCTTGTGCGCTGTGCAGCGAGCGCCGAATAAAAATCCCGCTGCACAGCGCAGACGAAATTAAAAGTCGCGTTTTTGGCACTTAGGTACCAAAATTGCGACTTTTGTGTCGTCTGCGCTGTGCAGCGGGATTTTTATTCGGCGCTCGCTGCACAGCGCACAAGACCTACTGCGCTGTGCAGCGAACGTTCTTCCGCTGCATAGCGCAGTTCGCTGCACAGCGCAGTAGGTCTTGTGCGCTGTGCAGCGAGCGCCGAATAAAAATCCCGCTGCACAGCGCAGACGAAATTAAAAGTCGCGTTTTTGACCCTTAGGTACCAAAATTGCGACTTTTGTGTCGTCTGCGCTGTGCAGCGGGATTTTTATTCGGCGCTCGCTGCACAGCGCACAAGACCTACTGCGCTGTGCAGCGAACATTCTTCCGCTGCATAGCGCAGTTCGCTGCACAGCGCAGTAGGTCTTGTGCGCTGTGCAGCGAGCGCCGAATAAAAATCCCGCTGCACAGCGCAGACGAAATTAAAAGTCGCGTTTTTGGCACTTAGGTACCAAAATTGCGACTTTTGTGTCGTCTGCGCTGTGCAGCGGGATTTTTATTCGGCGCTCGCTGCACAGCGCACAAGACCTACTGCGCTGTGCAGCGAACATTCTTCCGCTGCATAGCGCAGTTCGCTGCACAGCGCAGTAGGTCTTGTGCGCTGTGCAGCGAGCGCCGAATAAAAATCCCGCTGCACAGCGCAGACGAAATTAAAAGTCGCGTTTTTGTCACTTAGGAACCAAAATTGTTACTTTTATGTCGTCTGGCAGCGGTAGAACGTTCGCTGCACAGCGCAGTAGGCGCAACATTGTTCAATTGATTGCTTCTGACAAATATCTTGTGTTTCTTACGCAGAAGCAAATCACAAAATAATTGATTTTTTATTTTATAGATATTTTTCAAGTTTGGGAGAGAAAGCCCAGAAAGAAACCATTCAATGTTGTTGAAAAATAAACTTCCAAAGAACAATAATCTAGTAAAATTACAGGATGACGAGGAAATCAGGAACATTAACGGCTAAATAGCATCGCACGAAAGGGTCCTTTTCAGGGCCACAACTCTTCTCGATCGAAAAAGTTCGCTTTCAGATGCTACCTTAGGCTACATCTCAGGGTGCGGCCTTTACTGAAGTCAAGTGAAGTGCAAGTCAAGTGCAAGTCAGGTGCAAGTCGAGTGCAAGTCGGGTGCAAATCGGGTGCAATTCGGGTGCAAGTCGGGTGCATGTCAGGTGCAAGTCAGGTTCAAGTCAGGTGCAAGTCAGGTGCAAGTCAGGTGCAAGTAAGGTGCAAGTCAGTTCATTATTTCGGCAGATATAGGGGTTTAAGGAAACTGAAAAATTTGTCGAAAAAATTGATTTCTTTAAACCCCCATATCTCCCGAAATACTGAAAAGAATTCCATGAAATTGGGAAGAGATAATACGGCACACCTGCTCTTTCGATGTGCCAAATTTAAGCCCGATCCGACAGCTTCCGAAATTAGAAAAATAGCAAAGACTATAGTCTTTGCTCTTTTTTCGAATTTCGAAAGTTGTCGGACCGGTCTCAAATTTGGCACATCGAAAGAGCAGGTGTGTCGTATTATCTCCTCCAAATTTCATTCATTTCTGTTCATTATTTCGGGAGCTATAGGGGTTTAAGGAAACTGAAAAATTTGTCGAAAAAATTGATTTCTTTAAACCCCCATATCTCCCGAAATACTGAAAAGAATTCCATGAAATTGGGAAGAGATAATACGGCACACCTGCCCTTTCGATGTGCCAAATTTAAGCCCGATCCGACAGCTTCCGAAATTAGAAATATAGCAAAGACTATAGTCTTTGCTCTTTTTTCGAATTCCAAAAGTTGTCGGACCGGTCTCAAATTTGGCACATCGAAAGAGCAGGTTGGTCGTATCATTTCTTCCAAATTTCATTGAATTTTGTTCATTATTCCGGGAGATATAGGGGTTTAAGGAAACTGAAAAATTTGTCGAAAAAATTGATTTCTTTAAACCCCCATATCTCCCGAAATATTGAAAAGAGTTCCATGAAATTGGGAAGAGATAATACGGCACACCTGCTCTTTCGATGTGCCAAATTTAAGCCCGAACCGACAGCTTCCGAAATTAGAAAAATAGCAAAGACAGTCTTTGCTCTTTTTTCGAATTTCGAAAGTTGTCAGACCGGTCTCAAATTTGGCACATCAAAAGAGCAGGTGTGTCGTATTATCTCTTCCAAATTTCATTCATTTCTGATATTTATTTCGGGAGATATAGGGGTTTAAGGAAACTGGAAAATTTGTCGAAAAAATTGATTTATTTAAACCCCAATATCTCCCGAAATACTGAAAAGAATTCCATGATCTTGGGAAGAGATAATAGGCACACCTGCTCTTTCCATGTGTCAAATTTAAGCCCGATCCGACAGCTTCCGAAATTAGAAAAATAGCAAGTCTTTGCTCTTTTTTCGAATTTCGAAAGTTGTCGGACCGATCTCAAATTTGACACATCGAAAGAGCAGGTGTGTCGTATTATCTCTTCCAAATTTCATTAATTTCTGATCATTATTTCGGGAGATATAGGGGTTTAAGGAAACTGAAAAATTTGTCGAAAAAATTGATTTCTTTAAACCCCCATATCTACCGAAATACTGAAAAGAATTCCATGAAATTGGGAAGAGATAATACGGCCAACCTGCTCTTTCGATGTGCCAAATTTAAGCCCGTTCCGACTGCTTCCGAAATTAGAAAAATAGCAAAGACTATAGTCTTTGCTCTTTTTCGGTTCCTAAGTGCCAAAAACGCGACTTTCAATTTCGTCTGCGGTGTGCAGCGGAAGAACGTTCACTGCACAGCGCAGTAGGTCTTCTGCGCGCCAATATCTCGTAAATATTACTCCGGACTCATCGACCTTCTCCAGGGAAAATTTTCGAATACATTAATCCGGATTCAACGACCTTTTCCACAGAAAATTTTCGGTAATATTACTCCGGACTCCTGGACATTTTCCACGGAAAAATTTTGAAAATATCACTCCGGACTCATCGACCTTTTCCACGGAAAATTTTTGAAAATATTACTCCGGACGGATCTACCTATTCCACGGAAACATTTCGAAAATATTACTCCGGACTCATCGACCTTTTCCACGGAAAAATCTTGAAAATATTTTACTCCGAACTTATTAACCCTTATTGAGGAAAAAATTTGAAAATATTACTCCTAGCTCATTGACCTTTTCGAAGGAAAATTGTTGAAAATATTACTCCGGACTATCGACCTCTTCCACGGAAAAATTTTGAAAATATTACTTCGGACACATCGACGTTTTCCACGGAAAAATAATGAAAATATTACTCCAGACCCATCGAACTTTTCCATGGAAAAATTTAGAAAATATTTCTCTGGACTCATCGACCGTTTCCACGGAAAAAATTCGAAAATATTACTCCGCACTCATCGACCTTCTCCACTGAAAAATTTTGAAAATATTACTCCGGACTCATCGACCGTTTCCACGGAAAAATTTCAGAAATATTATTTCCGACTCATCGATCTTGTCGACCGAAAAATACTGAAAATATTTCTCCGGATTCATCGACCTTTTCCACGGAAAAATTTTGAAAATATTACTCCGGACTCATCGACCGTTTCCACGAAAAAATTTCGAAAATATTACTTCCGACTCATCCATCTTTTCGACGGAAAAATTTTGAAAATATTACTCCGGACTCATCGACCTTCTCCACTGAAAATTTTGAAAATATTACTCCGGACTCATCGACCGTTTCCACGGAAAAATTTCGGGAATATTATTTCCGACTCATCGATCTTGTCGACGGAAAAATTCTGAAAATATTTCTCCGGACTCATCGACCTTTTCCACGGAAAAATTTTTAAGATGTTACTCCGGACTCATCGACCGTTTCCACGGAAAAATTTCGAAAATATTACTTCCGACTTATCCTTCTTTTCGACGGAAAAATTTCGAAAATATTACTTCGGACTCATCGACATTTTCCACGGGCCACTTCACAGCGAAGAATCAAAAACGCGATTTTTTTGTTCTTCGCTGTGCAGCGGGATTTTTCGAGTTTATGTACTTTCTTTCATCAGTGCTGCCCTGAAGGAAGTCACACCCCTTGGTAGCCAGCGACGTCTAGGACGGAAATAACTCACCAGACATCGAGCTAGAATTCTTCACAGACCAAGTCTGGGATAGGCCTGTTTCAACCAACTGGCGTCGATGTGCTGAAAACTAGCGCCATCTGGGACGGAATAACTCGCAAGACATCGAGCCAGAATGCTTCACAGACCTGGTTAGCCAATGTTTAGGGATAGAGGATTTGGTTGAATTGAAGACTAGTTTTCCCTCAAGGCGTTCGGTGGAGAGTTAGTTTTCACTTTGTCTTCTCGTGTTTCAGCAGTCAACAACCAGCAACGTCCTCGACGGAAATAGCTGCCAGCGTACTGTAAAAGGGACTTCGCAGCTACTAAATCCTCCCCTTCACGACAAGGTTCTGAAAATGAAGGGGCTAAATAGCATCGCCTAGCATCGCATTGGTGAACCTGCACTAAAGGGACCTTTTCAGGGCCACAACTCTTCTCGATCGAGAAAGTTCGCTTTCAGATGCTACCTTAGGCCTCACCTACGAAAAAAAAATATTATTCCTCCGGGAAAATTTTGTCAGAAAGAAATTTTGAATTTTGATGCTTTGCCTTAAGGAAAATTTTTCACGGCGCGGTTCATACTGACCCGATATGGTACATTAGATATCGTATACGCGACAGGCGCAGACATATACTTGTATTCTGAAGGGATGCGATAAAAAAGGTTCACTTTGGCACGACGATATATCGATGAGATTTTTTGCATGCGATATCGAGCCAGTATGAACCGCACCTTGAAAAAAATTCACTTCTAGTTTTACGAATTTCAAAAAATCGTCATAACTCTACACCTTATACCCAAGTTTCAACCCGATCACTTCCGACATGAAACCTTTTCTGCAAATTTCAAGTCATTCTTTCGAAAGTTATCGTATTTACGGACGGAGGGACATGGATCCATTTTGAATTTGAATTTTTAATCTGCAAGTCAAATAGTTTCAATTGAGACCATCTTCGGTTGGCGCGCAAAAATTAAGAAAATTACCTCACCTCGCAAAAACTGGACTCCTTCATACAATTCAGCTGTTTATTCAATTAATTTTCAAGAGAATGAAATCATCAGATATAATGTATTCACACTTAAAGATGAACTATTGCAGAGAATCTTCAATTTGAATAATTACACAGTTCCATCTATTTTTTCAATTTGATGGATATATTTCCGAACCTTCGTTCCTCCAAGAAAAACTCCCGATGAAAGACGTCAAAATTATATTTATTTCGATAATAATATTACCCACGAATATCAGATGGTTTAAATTCCCATTTCGAAGAGAAAGGCAAAAGAAAGTTTATAAATTTCGATGAATTAGATTCTCACCTATTTCGAAGTAGGAGTAAGTATTTGAAATAACTTCTACAAAGTACTAGACACAATAATATAGCAATTAAATGCACGTTTTGCTGGTATGAGTGAAGTGAATAAAATTTTCACCAATATTTGAATGTTTATAAAAAAACTATATTACAAAACTGTTACCAACTATTCCCTTGAATTTCTCAATATTCACCACCTACCTAAGGCATCGAAAATTCACCAATTTCGAGAAGAAATAATGAGAAAATACGGAGTGCTTGAATGCGACTTAACGCCTCTCGATTACTTTTTATGTTGAGTCATTGGTTTATGCCGACAAACCAGCAACTCTTGAAGAATTGGAAGCCAATATTCAAGCCGCCATTGACGCCATACGGCCAGATTTATTGGAAAATCTAGTGAAAAATTGGACTGATCGAAGGAACGACGTAACACGTAGCCACGGCGGACATATGGTGGAAGTTATATTTAAAAAATAAGAGCCTTGAAATGATCTACCAGATCATAATTCATTCCAATAATATTTATGTCTTGTATTATTATTTAAAGTTCTAAAGCTCTTAAAAAAAACACCCGTTTCATGCACTAAGTAGCTTGCTGTGACCTACGTTGCAAGATAAAGGGCTGATGATAAAGGAACTTTGCAGCTTTAAAGTATTTATATTTCCACTGGATACAAACATAACAATTTATTTAGGATCCAGTGTTTTTTTTTTGCACTACGGTTTTTGACTATCTAGCTACGCCTCTGGCATGGACATAGATAGGTTAGAAAAGAATGATCGTCTATTATAGAATTGCGAAAGTTTAAAATGACACATTTCATAACGTAGCGCTGGAATTGTTGTTGACTTGAAAGGGATAAATAATTCCGAACGTGCAATCCGCATGGAAAATCCACGCAGAAGAATTTGCATAGTCGGGTGTGTTTGCAGGCGGCGACCTTAAAATTCAGATCTTTACAATCCTAATTCCGTTATTTCATAAACAATTCGTTTACAAATTAGGATTACCTACAATTGCGCTTTGTTTACGGTTCGAAAACACGCCATGCAGTCGCTGTATCTACCATCTTGCTCGGGTTGAGTAAACATTTCGTTCATTAATCCGTATTTCCATAATGTCATTTATATACTGCACACAGCGGAATACATTGGTGAATTGAAATTTCACTAATTTCAGTTCAGCTGAAGCTTTATTATTACTCAGATTTGTTGATCAAGCACGGCTTTAGATTTGAATGAACAAGCATTTTGATCATTTACACGAATCACCAATTATTTTACAGAAATATTTTCTGAAATATCGTTTGACATCGAAATATACACAAAATATTTGCTCGTTAAATCGAAAATGCTGATATATATATATAAACAAAAATCTTGTATAAAAGATATATGATACTAGAAAAACCACGTTTTGAAAATAGTTCCAAAAGCACAGGTTGTTATATTTTCTTGCTTCTATGGAAAAATGTAACACACTGTTCATATGGAAGATTTTCGGAACGTGGCCTTTGTGGTGCCGTATAACATTCATATAAGACCATTTTTCATATATATTGGACACCCGGTATTTTGCTCGAAAATAGAAGTGAATATTACAAGAATAATAACATTTTCTGCGTCCCTTTTTGAATTGAGTGAGAGTAGGAAAAGTCCAACAGTAATTATAACGAGTAATCATTAAAGGATGCTTTGGGAGGTGAATTGAGGAGTAACTTTTCAAAACGCATTATGTCCAATTCGGGCGTAATTGAGTTTGAAGCGGATTCAGGAATGATTCATATTGCTCTATTATAGCCCTATGTAAACAAAATGGCATGTAAACCAAATGGCATTATGTCCCTGTGTTATTCAAATCCAAAGTATGTGAGCTGCATCGCAATGAATTATGGTTACATTTGTATTTTTAACACGAATAAAATATAACCAAAACATTTTTTTATCGATTTGCTCATGTTTATTAGGTTATAGTCCAACATTTACTGTGCAGACCGTTTTCTCTTAATTTATAATAAATCGCAACAAACAGCATTATGTTCAATTTCAACCACAACAAAACGCATTATATACAATGGGATGGATCAAAACGCATTAAGTCCAAACGTTTTTTACATTTTCTGTGTATATCTGATCGATATCGATTTAAATGAGATCAGTTATTACCTTTAGATGTGAATTTCTATCAAACAAACTCGACGTACTCAAATTATATGCCACGGTGGAAGAAAAAATCATTTTTCGTTGATTTCCAATAAAATGGTTTTTGGACTGAATGCGTTTTGAAAAGTTGCTCCTCAATTCATCTTCTGTCCCAAACTATGAAAAATATTTATGAAATAAAAAAAATTATAATTTCAAATTGCCTCTACGTTGGAAAAACAAGATATTTATCACAAGCAATATTTCTTCATTGTGACAAATTTCAGAATAACTGTCAACAAAAAATCATTCTGAAGATTTTCGCTTGGTGTCTGATGAAGGAGTCTGATTTAGTCTCAGAAATGGTGATAAGAGCCCGTTTGAGTGCGGTGGACCTCGTTAATAGATTGGAAAAAAGTCTTCCATTTGGTATAAGGATGGATCAAAATCAGATAGGGCACATGTATTGGGGTATATGGGACGAAATAGAGGATATATTTGTGCTCAAGAGTGTCTGAAAAGGAACCTCAAAAGGGCGCATATCTACATTATAACGGATAGCGATGCCACATCTGGAATGACCTATCCAGGGTTCCCTACTCTACTTGGAATGCCGGAATACCATTAAGTAGGGTGACCAGACGTCCGTCATTCGTACAAGATGTCCATCATTGACAAGCGTCCGTCAAAGCCCGAGCGGCGATATTCGCAATCTTGTATCACGCGAAATAAATAACGGACTGCGAGACCATTTTTTTTTAGTCTGTACAAGTTTGCTCAAATGCGGAAGTAGGGACCTTTTTTTTAGTTTGCACAGATGTCCGTCCGTCATGGGACTAGGAATGATCTGGTCATCCTACCATAAAGCCACTGGCTAGAGGCAATAAGGCAATAAGAGGACTGATGAACTTGCGAAATGGGCCAAGGGCAACACCTGCTCGACCAGAATCCTTCTGTGGGCTTGGAAAAGACCACTACAGGTCCAACATTGGCAGCTAAATAACAGAACAGCTCTTCGGGGAATATTCCAAGACTTGCACAGGCAGAAATTTTCTTGGATTTCTCATCTACCTATACCAGAAAGCTCCTACAGCTGTCATGAGCTGAGCTTCGGGCATTGGTGGGATTGCTGACAGCTGCTAAAAATACCACATGCACCGCATGGACAAGTCAGCAGACGAAACATGTAGGCTCTGGGGGTTGGAATAGGAAACAGTCGAACACATAGTTTGCAAATGCCCAGAGCTGGTCAGCCTAAGAATTTTACTTATGGGTGAAACAGTTGTGAAGCCTCTCGACCAAGGCCAATGCTCCTAAGAACGTCATCAGGTATGTTAACACCTGCTTTTCCAGATAAAGAATATCCTATTATTATTACCTTATTTAAAGGTAAAAGTTTAATCTGACACTCCCATTTCTGAAGTTCAGAGTTTCTATAGCTGCTTGACTATCAGAGTGGATCAGTTAAGTCACATCTCTGACAGCTCTTCTCTCACCTTTGTGCCCATTGTTCCAACAAGTTCAGCAAATTATATGATAATCAGGAGAATACTCAAAGCATTAAATTTCAGGAAAGGAAGCTAACGAATTAACCAAAAATAATTTATGTCTTCCAGGATGTAGTCACCTTCGTCTACGTTAATGTCTTAGGCGAGAAATCTGTCAGGCTGTATCGACCCTTAATCAACGCAATCACAATGTCTCCCCGACCTAAATTTTCTGACGATCAAATATGCATGATTTTATCTGAAGAACGTGATAAGGAGCGACTGAGAGGGACTTAAAAGGTACGTTCATACATTTTCAGAAATTTCATTCGTCGGTAACTCATTTGGGGTAAGCGTGAACAAATCGGAGTGGATGTAGCTTAGCTTTCACAACAAATATGATTTAAAAGTTAAACTGGGCAGTGAATTGCATGCACAGGTGGTATCTCAAATGAGACAACGTTATAAGATTATGCTGGGAGACGGTTATGGCCGCTGGAAATAAATTGGGCCTTTCTCAACTTGCAAGGTGATTGCACATAAAAGAAGCATTCAGTTTATCCTATCATTGATCCTTGGAATAGGTAGGAGACGTTCAGATTCCCTATATTAAAAAGGAATTTTATCATCCTCGAATTCTGAAGTGGGCCGCAATCCTGAGCAGCTTGCTTTACCTTCTACCTACCTACATTGTGTATGGTATGCAAGAATATGTGAAGATGGGTGAGATTTGAATTATAGTCCGTCTAGAAAGTATCCGGAATTTATTATTTCTCATAATTTTAATATATTAATGAATTTGTGTACAGTAACTCACAAATTTAATCCTTCCTTCAAGCTGGTGCTATAGCCCCCCTAGGAGGGGGAGAAAAGACTGACATGGTTCACGGACCGTTCAGTGATGGGTGGACGCTCTGGAGCCGGATTGTACGGGGCTGCACACAATGTGAGCATTTCGATGTCCTTTGGGCAATGCACCACTATATTCCAGGCAGAAGTGGTAGCCATCACGACATGTGCCGTGGAGAATATTCGTATTGGCTATTCCAATAGGAACATACGAATTCTCACGGACAGTCAGGCAGCACTTAAGGCAATAGTCAGCTGGAAAATTGACTCCAGGCTTGTGCTGAAATGCCGACAGCACCTGAAACCTTGGCTGCCAGAAACCGAGTTGGGCTCGGGCGTGTGTCGGGGCACACAGGGGCTGAAGGGAATGAAAGAGCTGACGCACTCGCTAGAGAGGGCTCAGCTATCACCCTCTTCGGGCAAGAGTCGGGAGTAGGGGTGAACAAATCGGCTGTGAAAGGCATCATTGAAACATGGATCCTTGCACAGCACACTCGATACTGGAACAAAACTTCGTGCCAGCGGCATAGTAAGTTAATGATGGGCCAACCCTGCCCCTTACAAACTAAATAAGTCTTACTACTGAGTAGGAGTAGGCCCAGGGTAGTAACTGCCCTACTAACCGAACATTGTACCCTGAGAAAGCACCTGAACAACATGGGCATCCTCCGAGAAAACCCTGTTTGTAGGAAATGTGGGAAGGCAGACGAAACTGTCTCATATGTCATATTCGACTGTCCAGCTCACACACAATGGAGACTTCACTATGAGGTCGCCGACACGACCCTCAGTGCTAGAAACCGTGCGAGGAACTTAGGGCCTAATCCTTCTTATTGGGAAAAAGGACCTTATGTAGGTAATACACCGACTAGGCAGTGGGGATGTTGCATGGAACCCATATTAGTTTTTTAATGAATTTCCATTCCGATAGAATACATGTCGGAATAAAAATACTTTGATCTTATAAAAGCTGAGAAAACGGTCTATTTCGATGGTAAATTCAATTGAGTGTCCCATAGAGGTGAATGGACAATAGAACATGCGCGCAAAAGCTCCTGACTTCATGTCAGTGCTTGAACCAATTTTTTTCAGTGATATCCTTACGAAATTCTACGGGAATTTGGACGCCATTTTACAACTACATAATACCAATTATCAATTCGACCGGATCTGTATTTTTCGATTTATTTGGAAACAACAACAAAAATCCAGATAGAGGGTATAACTCCCGAACTGTTTGGCCGATTATGCCCATTAACGAACTTAACCGGTGCATTCGGACCCTGAAAATTGCGTCGTTATCGGTTTCCGCTCAAAAGTTATCGTGGCAATGGCCCACCGGCCGGCAATGACAAATTGAGACGTTAAATACACGTCATAAGAACCGACCAGAAGTCGTGAGATGACGAAAGATCGCCAATATTCGACGAAGTAAAGACGTCCTCCTGCTCCACATTATTTGAGGAAATAATGAATAATGAACTGGCGTGAATCATTTCCGAATGAATCATCTCAGACAGCAATATGGAACCGAAGATGCAGTCTGACTTGAAATGAAACAGCACGGCTTAAAATTCCCAGCGATTCCATGAATATCATTGACATTTATATAGGTTGATTCGGCTCCATTCCTAAAGGATTTAGGGCCGATGTGGGTACCACAAGGCAATTTCTTCGACGGTTTCGAGCTGAAAAAGGGTCTGAAGGGCGTAACTAGCTCATTGAAAAGATTTAAATCTACGGTGAAAAACATGCTAATGCGATTTTTGTATTCATTATATGCAGCCCGGTTATTTTATCAGTCGAAGGTATGTAAATACGGCAACGGAGAATTTAAACCGCGGTTGAACTGAAAAAATTAATGACCTCTAATTTCATTAAGGTCCGAGAGCTAATCAATTAAGATATTTGGGCGGATCGCAAACGACTAATTTCGTTGGAAAATTGGCGCTTTCTTGTCACGGAATTAGATATTGAATATTCAAAAGATATTCTGACTTCCTGTGTTTCTATGTTACTAATCAAGGGCGTTATTTTGCTGGTGCGCTGTCGGAATTCCAAAACAAAGGCCAGGGGTTCTAGTTAGGACTTGCTGTTTGTTTTACCAAAATATCAAAATTAACTTCCTCTTCGGAAATAGAAAATCCATATGGTTAAAATGCTGTGAAATTTTGCACTGCCAGATACAGTGCGAACTGAATGTGTGATTTGATTTTGGTATATGACTTTCGAATGAATCTTTGCCATTATGAAATCAAAAAATTCAGTCAGGAGCTTTTGCGCGCATGTTCCATTGTTGAATCGGGCCTCATACGAAGTCGATCGAGCTGAATTTTGGTACTCGATTGTAAAATGGTGGCTCGAAGTTATGTGCGTATCAGGCTGATTCTGACGAATAGTAAAGGGTCCGCCAAATAACTTTATTTTTTTTGAAAATGCATTAAAAAAAACTGCTGAATATTTTCTCGAATTTATTTTTTCATTTGAAAGTACAATCCTTTCGGTTCATAATGGAAAATAATTTCATCCAAATGGCTGCCTCGGCTGGCATGCAGTAGCCTACACAATCGGTCCAATGTTTAAGCACATTATCGATTGTATGCAGCTGTATTTCACCAATGGCTTCACGAATATTGTCCTTTAAAGCGTCAATTGTCTCTGGCTTGTTGGCGTAACACTTATATTTAACGGCACCTCACTATTAATAGTCCAACGGTGTCAAATCGCAGCTCCGAGGTGGCCAAACGACATCAGCTCTGCGGCTGATAATGCAATATTCAAAAACAGGGGGCAAAACATCGAGTGTAGCTTCGGCTTTGTGGCACGTAGCGCCGTCCTGTTGAAATCAAATGTTGCTTATATCCTCCTCTTCAATTTTTGTGCACAAAAATTCGTTCTACATGGCCCGATAACGATCGCAATTGACTGTAACGGCCACTCCTTGCTCATTTTCGAAAAAACAAAATGGCCCAATTATGCCTCTGGACCAAAATCCGCACCAAACAGTGACTCTTTTTGGGTGTATCGGCTTTTCAATGTATGCGTGCGGGTTTTCTGTGCCCCAAATGCGACAATTCTGCTTGTTTACATACCCGCCAAGATCAAAATGAGCTTCATCTGAAAAGATGATTTTTTTTGTCAAAATCGGCATCTTCTGTAAATCGAGCGCAGGCCCATTTAGCGAAGCGAAAACGCATTGGATGGTCAGTTGGCTTCAACTCCTGAACCAATTGGACTTTGTATGGCGTCATACCAAGGTCTTTATGCAAAATTCGTCTCAATGATGTCTCCGAAATGTTCAATTCTTGAGAACGACGGTGAATTGATGTAGATGGCGCTTCACGCACACTTTCTGCCACACCAGCAATATTCTCGGGTTTTCGCACTGTTTTTGGCTTTTCACGCTTTGGTATATCGATGAGGATGCCAGTTTCTTTCACTCTTTTCACAAGATAACGAACATACGGAGCTGACGGTGCTTTTCTTCTTCCAAAATCCGTACGCAATTTTCGCACACATTCTGCAACATTACCATGATTTTCAAAGTAATGTCGCAATATTTCCCAGCGTTGTTCAAGCGTATACACAACCATATTCGTTCAGCGGAAGGATAAAACTAATTATCTGTCAAATCAGACATGAGCTAAGTGTTACCATTCACGAAATAAGCACTAGTGGAAAAAAACGTTAGATGGTGGACCCGTTATATAAAAGTTTTGAACAACAACATTTTTAATATTTTTTCTAGTTATACGATATTCTAGAAATTCCGCGAAAATCAGAGCTCCGGCATTCAACATGTAATCACCGAGTTTCAATTGGATCAGATGGGTATAACTCCAAAACCGTTCAGCCTATTATTATATAAATAAGCGTGCCAATTCTTTGAGATAAGTTCATAAGTACCAAATTCAACTCGTCTCTACCCTCGATAGATATTACATATCGATTTAAAATAATGCTTTATTCAAATAGCTATTCCGTTATAAACATGACATAACAACATTTCTAATTCTATCTTTATGAAATTCGTTCGACTTCCTATCAAAAATAGTAAAGACAAGTTTGATGTTCGAGTATCAAATTAGGTTTTGAAGAATCTTTCAAAATTTCAGCGATATCTGACGGATAGTTTGTGAGATACAGAATTTTTTTGAACAATTTTAACGAAATTTTTCATCTAACTACCGAGCTTTAAATCGATCAGATCAGTTTATTTCGAGGTATTTGGAAAACAAAATTTCACATGGCTATAACTCCGAAACCACTCGGCAGGTTTTGCCCATTAACGACCTAAACAGGCTGAAGGCTGGCCGGACAGAATTAAGTTTCATCTCGAATTCTTGATCAGTGCGTCGACACTAATCGTTCAAGACCATTCAAGATCATTTGCGTAAATTGATAGGCATTCTGTAAAGTAATAATTATTATAAATTTTGCAGACACAAATAAAACTAAATATTCAAGATTATATTGAGGACAATGTTGTTTTTGTACAAGTTCACAATTCACTTGTTATGCGTTCTCAAGAAAATATTACGAGAATTACGCGATTTATAATTGATTTGGCTATTTATTTATTGTTAAAAATCTGAAAATTAAATAGCAATTATTGATGTTGAATGCTGTTGGGCTAATTATTAATGTTTAATTTTTGATTTCGTCATTTTATTGAATATCTTAATCTAGGCCCGACTTCGAGAAAAGTTATTGTTTATTTTATTCTTATTATCTCATTTTACGTATCACATTTCATTTCGGCACTCCAGATAGCCTTCTGTACATTCCGAGTTTCATGTAAATCCATAATTATATAAGTTTCGAAACTAAATTTTCAACCTTCAACCTATAAGTTATAACCCCTAAAGTCAGCGGAGATGAATTTGTTAGAAGATCGTCCCAGTGTGTCGTTAAATTATTATGCCGAGTTTCATGAATTTCGCCCTAGTAGATTAGGAGAATTCCATATAAATTAAAACGTAAACTTCGGAAATTTAGGAGGGGATTATAAAAATGTTTGGCTTCACGATTTTTCAGCGCCAATCTCCGCCACATTGATGATATTTTCAGTTGATCTGACCGTGGGTACAGAAGTTGGTATCTTCACGTTACTAAAATGTTCGAGACATTTATTGATTTATATTTAGTAGAGCTAGGCGAGAAGGCACCAGATGGTGACCAAAAGCAGTAGGAACTTTACAAACTACCTCCATGAAATTTTTACCAGCTTTATAGTGATTTCTCACTATTTTAATGCATATATGAAAAATAAATTAGAATGCGGTTCACTAGCTTGGGCAAGGAGTAATATCAATTAATTTGACTTGATCTTCAATATCAGTAATCGCTCATCAAATCTTCATATTATAATATATCATATCCTCTCTTTCTGGTGACATTGGAAGTCATACAAGACTGTTGTGCTCGCACTCCCATCGAGCGTCATTAATATTATATAGTTGTTTGGCAGACAGTTGCAACCTCCAGAAGAGGCTGTCTGTTTACATTTAATTTTTAAACTATCCAAAGAATATGCCCTCCAAATTTCAGCCTTGAGGGAGCAGGTTATGAATTACTTACACTATGATTACTTTAATATCGTCTGGCACATACTTGCAACCCTAAAAATAGGTTGTTGCTTTTCTTTACACTTGAACATATATAAATTACAGCATATTCAAATTGTAGCCTTGTGGGAGTAGATAAAACAGATTTGTTCTTATATTCTCAAAAATTTAGGGGATGATGACGCAACCAGGAGATCCCTGCCAGAACGCTTCTCTCTAAATTGACTGATAATAAAACATCAATTAAAAATTCTCTACCTTTTTGGGTTTGTTTGGTGATATTGGGGGGTGCTTTTGATAAACTTTGCACAACTCCATATGCAAGGCGCATCTGCCAGGCGCAAAGGGGTAGAACCTTCCACTGTTAAGTGGATATCGGCAATGCTGAAAGGGCTAGCCGTCAAGGCCTACCTGAGGGAGAAATAAGTGACTGTGCTGACATGTAGGGGTGCCCACAAGGTGGGGTCCTATCACCCCTGCTGTGGAGCCTGGTCATGGATGGACATCTGAAAATACTTTCGTCGTGCGGTTTCATGTACGGCAACGACACAAACACTCGAGCTTTGTCACAGGCTCGCTTCACTATCGTGTAAACAACACCGGCATCCGATTCTTGGGTGAAGGCTTGTATGATAGCTTTCACACCTATCCGGCCGACTCGTGGTCGTGTGAACGACACACGGCTGCCTTGCACGGCTCGAGGGGACTGCCGAACACCCTCGAGTCGTGCACGGCAGCCGTTCACACAACTACGACTCGGCCGGATAGCTGTGAAAGCAATCATTCAAGCGTTCACCCAAGAATCGGAAACCGGTATCGTTTACACGACCGTGTAGCGAGGCTGTGGGAAAGCTCGAGCGTTTGTGTCGTTGCCGTACACAAAACCGTGCCGTGTTGATGTGAAGCGATTCCTAGAGTCAAGCATGAAGTCGGTTACAGAAAATGCAAAGGATTGCCTGTGTTGGTGTCACAGGAGCTAGCTATACTACTCCAAGAGCAGCGCTTGAGGTCATACTTAATCTGCATACCTTGCAGTTATATGCGCATGCAATAAGATCTACCTTGTAACTGGGTAGGACATACGAGGATACTGGACCAACTGGACTCAAACCTCTTGGCAAAGCCGTCAGATTTAATGCCAACCATATTCGATTTCGAAACACCCTTTGCAACGGTCATAAGAAATCTCTTGAGTGCGGTGGACCCCGTTAATCGATTGGACAAAAAGTCATCCATTTGGTATACCGATGGATCTAAATCTGAAAAGGGTGCAGGTATTGGGCATATGGTACGAAACTGAGAATCTCTGTGCCCCTGGGAGATGAGCCCTCTATATTACAGGCAGCGACAGTAGCGGTCTACATTTGTGCTCAAGAGTGTTTGAAAATGAACCTCAAGGTGGCGCAAATCTATAATATAACGGACAGTCAGGCCCCAATGAGAGATCTGGAATGACCCATCCAGATAATGCTAGAATACCCTAAAGCAACTGGCTAGAGGCAATCAGATGACATTTCTATGGGTGCCGATGAACTTGCGTAAAGAGCCTCCAGGGTAAGACCTGCTGGACCAGAGCTCTTCTGTGGGCTAACAAAGGGAGCTGAATAACAGAACAGCTCAGAGATTCGTGGATTTCTCACCATCTTATACAAGAAAGCTCCTGCAGCTGCCACGAGCGGAGCTTCGGCTAATGGTATGACCGCAAAAGCAAGTCAGCAGATGAAAAATGCAGACTCTGTGGATCGGAAAAGGAAACTGCCGAACCCATAGTTTGCTAATGCCCAGAGCTGGCCAGCCTAAGAATTTTATATATGGATGAACCAGATCTAAAACTTCATGACGTGATAACCAAGGCTCCTAAGGAGGTAATCAGGTATGTTAACACCATGTCCATAGGATTGAATGCGTAGGGTAATATAACAAAATATGGTATCGGTCTCAGTTCTGAAGGGCTAGACCAAGCCTCACGACCCCATTCTAATAATAATAATACCTTTTTGGGTTGAAACCGGCCAGTCGGATGGTGAGTTAGGTCTCCTACCACCAGTAGTGTTACAAATCGGTAAAACATATTGATCATTGAATGAAAGAGCCTGTTAAAGCTATCGAAGGTAATTGCTTTTTTTCCAATGTCAATTTCACATCTGAATTGATACGTGTTCCAGTATAGATCTGCGCATTCGTCATGATGTTCAGGCCATTTGACGTCCATGAAGTTTTAGCACACTGTCATAAATTGTTAACTGGCATTCCAAGCTTCCATTGCAGTGAATTTCGAATTATTCTTCTATATTTAGACTTTTGCCTCGATTAAAACGACTGGCGAACTGGTTGACAGAACACTGTACACGACTTCAAAGTGGTTGTAGCAAATTCAATTTTGATTTGCCGGAGTTGGCTTCGCGTATTAGTCCGTTTCCCGCACGCCGCGTATAATCCATTCAGGAAAAACGATTAAATTATCTGACAGACTGACAGAATAGTAACCAAAATAATTGGTATTACGGTTGAATAAATTAAGGCGGATATCCACTGGAGGTCGAAGCTAACTAAGAGGAACCAATTCGGAAATTTTAAATACGTAATCATAGTCGACCAGACATTTGCGACAGATCCGGACTGTTATCTTCAATCCATTAATGTTTTCCCTAAGTAGAACAACTTAAGATGCCCTGACGTGAAATCAGAAATTTTTCCGCGAATGTTCCAATGTCTATTCACGCCTTTATACGTGCGGAATTTGAGCGGATTCTGACAGATAGTTTCTGAAATATTGAATTTTTTTCAAGTGAAACGATGTTCACGAAATTTATTGTCCATTAATGAACTCAACTGCCCCATTCGGATGCGCCTAGCTACCCTGAAAATTGCAAGTCGCTATCTCTTTACGTTCGAAAGTTATCGTGGCAATGGTCACCCATCTACTGAATTAAAATGGAACTTTGCTGTAAAGCAAGTAACCAGGAAAGTTACTGCTAAAAAGGGGTCTAGCCCCTAAAAATTGCCCCAGAGTTGCAAATCGTTTTAACCCCTTTTAGGGTTCCTGAATCAGAATAACGGGTATCTGAATTTGCGTTCGTGTCTATGGTTGAGCTTCAGATTTGAGAGCCTCAAAACCACAAAATTTTCGCACTTTTTTTCAGAATTAGCATATAACGCATCCTACAGAAAAAAAAAACTATTTTCTTGCTTTTTGAAAAACATTCAGCTAATAACATTCATCTAATAATATAATCATAAACTTAGTGAATAAAGTTATGAATATCTACATGAATTTATTAAAGCTTGTTCTTGATTATTGATTGTTCTTTTAAGTTCAGACGCAGTGTCCTGCGTTGGACTGCCTTTAGCAGGAATTTGGCGCTACGAACTCTTTTCGCTTAAAATTCATATCTCAGCACTGAACTGATTTCAAATTGCAAAAAGCATCTGATTTACTTGAATTGAATTTTCTACAAGTTTAGTTCTTGTGACAACGGCCGACCGGCCGGACAGAATAGAATTCGACCACTAATTTTCACTTTATTTTCAGGTCAACGACACCATAAGGAGATTGAGTAACGGAGAAAAATAGAGATTTAATTGTTCATTAAGTAAATAACTCGTAAATTTGTATGTACTTATTTCCACCATCTTCCAATAATGTAGTTGAGCACCTTAATTCAATTTGTGTAAAATTTTGAAATCCGGCTCAAACTTATGTCCTCATGCTCATAAATGATTCGAATAATTAGAATTATTTTCTTTGTTTCTTAGCTGTGATGGAGTCCCTTAATTCATCATCCATAGTTTATACCAGTTCTTCCTATATATAATTTATCACAACTGCAACAATTTTGCTGATAAACACCGGATTTATCATCTTTATTATTCTTAATGAGCTTTGCCAGGATATGTTTGTCCGGTATGAGATATTACCTGTTGGTTTTGAAGAAAACTTTTTCCTTAATTTATCCTTAATTCCCGGAAATACTAAACTAATTGTTTTTCAAATTGTTTTATCTTCAACATTTCTCTGATAAACTTTGGATCGTATACATTGTTTACCGCTATTTTTTCGATAATTTCTAATTTTTTTTCAATAATTTTCTTCCTTCTCCAAAGTTGAAGTTCATGAATTACGCACAGACCTGTTCGTAATATCACCATAATGTTTTTCCTTGCCCTGTAACATCTTTCGAGATGGCAGGTGGATAAGCTCAAGGGGATGGAAGAATAAAATTGATGGTGCCAAGTATGTGTGAAAAAGATCGAAATTAACTATTTAAGAGGAGACAATTTGATCCACTGAAGCGATTAATGAAAGAAGTAGCGAAGTTTCTAATAACAATAAAAACCCGGAAGGCCGCTTCAACTCCAACTTGAAGAGAGTAATAATTCTTCGTGACATGAGCTACCCCGCACCGACAAACTGACAAAGGGAGAACGAGAGAAACATTCGATGATTATAGACGAGTACCAATGAGTTTCTTAAAGCAATAAAATGCGAGGGAGGATTTTGTTTCAAATCACAAGAATTTTACATTTTTTCTGTAATTTTTTTTAGTTTTATAGACTCTTCCTTATACCCGCGAATTACAGATGGGAGAATATTCGTGTTGAAAAGTGGGAAAGCTCTGTGGACAGGGCTTTGGCCCTCTTGTCTAACTATCAGCGGGGGGTTTCACGAAGCTTCGATAAGCTTAATTGTGGTATAATTAGGTGGTTGCATCAAAAATGAAGTGGAAATTGACATAGAATCACAATGATTTGGCAATTAAGAGCTGTCAAAGCTTTGTGAAACCCACCGAAAGAAATTTTTAATGTTCGATGTTGTTAACCTTTTCCCTAGTATTCCACCCCAGGATACAGTGAAAATAGTTAGGGATTTATTAGAGAAAAACAAAGTCAATATAGTGATTCAGTCCGAAATACTCCAGCTTTTAGAAACGTGTTTGAATCAAAATTACTTCAGTTTCAACGATAAGATTTATACTAGCGATGAAGGACTTATCATGGGGAATCCGCTCAGCCCCCTTTTGGCAGAAATATTCATGGACAACCTAGAAGCCATCGCTAAAACACATCCTATTTTTTCCAAATTCGTATATTGGTTTAGATACGTAGATGATGTGCTCGCGTGTTTCAAAGGAACAGACCGGCAACTGAAAATATTTGTAGATTTTATTAATAGCATTCATCCAAATGTCAAATTCACAATTGAAATGGAAAATAATGGTGCAATTAATTTTTTGGATTTAACAATAACGCGGAAAAACAATCAACATGATTTTTCAATATTTAGGAAACCATCCCATACGGATACAATCATTCGTCGATCCTCGTGTCATCCACTCGAACATAAAGTCGCGGCATTTCATAGTATGTTACACCGGCTAATTATTATACCTTTATCCGAAGAAAATTATGGTACAGAATTAGAAATTATCGAACAAATAGCGGTGAACAACGGATATGACACAGAGTTAATCAGAAAAATGTAGACGAAAAAACAATTTAGAAAAACAATTAGTTTAGTATTTCCAGAAATTAAGGATAAAAATAAAATATTCAATAGCTTTACATATTTTGGTACAACGAGTCAACAACTTAAAAGGTTTCTTCAAAACCAACAGGTGAATATCTCATTCCGGACAAATAATAACCTTGCCAAATTCATAAAAAACAATAAATCGAAAAGGAATAAAGAAGATAAATCCGGTGTTTATCAATTAAATTGCGGGAGTTGTGACAAATCATATATAGGAAAAACAAGTAGAAATTTTGGCATAAGAATAAAGGAACATCATCACAGCTTCAAAAACAACAAAATTAATTAAAATTATTCGAATCATGTATTAGCAGAAGGACATAAGTTTAACCCGGATTTCAAAATTCTACACAATTTGAATAAAGGTGCGCAACTTAATTACTGGGAAATGGTCGAAATAAATAGGGAAAAACATACGGGTAATTTAGTTAATGAACAATTAGATCTAAATTTTTCACCGTTACTCAATCTATTCAAGTAGAGAATCAATTTATAAATAAAAGCATTAGGAATGAATTATTGTTAATGTGTACAAAGAAACCAGCAGTGAAATCTCATGTAATTAGTTTTAAATAAGTCTATTATGTAATTCGTTTTAAATAAGTTTCTCATGTAATTAGTTTTAAATGATTCTGTGTCCATGTCATCTAGGTATAGGGAGATAATAACTAGTTAAGAATTTAGTATGATGTAGTCTGATGAAGTCGCTGTGTCGACGAAACGCGTCACAATATTGAATAAATAAGTGTAAATCGTATATAATTTTTCATTGAGACCCACCGAAAGAGTTGGGAATTATATCAATGGACTCTTATGATAGAACTGCATCATAAACTATCGAGGATTTATTCAAACTTTAAAAATCATATCTCCGAAAGAATTCGTTTCTCAGAGTTGGGAATCAATGGGATATCAATGGACTCTTATGATAGATCTGCATCATAAAAATTAAAGGTGAAAAAAAAATTATTTTTCGATACTTCGAAAACCAATAACGAACTTAACCGAGATATTTACCTGCCAAAGCTTCTCTGTAAAATTTCAACTGTCTAGCTCATTCCGTTCGTGAGTTATCGTACTTACGGCCGGCCGGACAGAAGTGATCAGTGAGTCAAACCAAAACGTTTGAGACCATTTTCAGCCAAAAATTCGAAAATTACAGACATTTGGGCAAATTGACAAGCTCCCTGTTCCGAGGAACAAGAGCGCGGGTAGAACTTGATGAAGCTTAACCGCGCAATGAATAAGAGCACAAAGGTGACTGACTTCTTCCATTTATTTGCGCGCATGTTGTAGGGAACATCATTCTGCCAAAATGTCTGTAATTTTCGAATTTTTTGCTGAAAATGGTCCAAACGATTGAGTTGTACTCACTGATGACCCACTCAATGATGAAGAATTGGAGATCAAATTCGATTCTGTCCGGCCGGCCGTTGCCACGATAACTTTCGAACGGAAAGAGGTATCGACTTGAAATTTTCAGGGTAGGTTGCGCATCCGATAGCGACGGTTAGGTTTGTTAATGGACATAATCGGCCAAACGGTTTCGGAGTTGAAATTTTGTTTTCCCTTCAACGCAAACAATAAGGATCCGATCGAATTGAAGCTTGGTCAGTGGTTGTAGAATGCCGCAAAGACTTGTACGAAGTATTGTGAGGATTGTATCACTTGGAAATAAAAAAAAAATTATTAAAAAATATCCTGTATCTGAGAAATATCCGTCCGATATCGCGATTTTGTGAAAGCCTTCAAAATCTATTTCAGTAGCTCAGTTCTAAATTTGAACACGTTATATGGGTGGAGATATTGAAAAATGATTGGCAATAAGTCTTTCCATGATGAAATGGCAACACCTATTAACTGCCCCTTTTTCACTTTGATATATATGTCTTGAATCATGCGTGTCAATAAAATCAACAGCAATAAAATCACTAGTAATAAGTAAATGAAGCCATCAATATTACAGGAATAGGTGAGATCAGATAACTATTTCATAATAAGAATAGACGAGGAATTAATGTATTTGGGTTGAAATATCTAAATTAATCGGAGCATCCCCCGTGTAGACAGAGGACTGCAATATTCAGGGGATGTACGAATGTTGCGAATAAAGGAGAATAGAAAACGGGGACTGGGAAGAAAAATTACTAGGATGAGATTTTTCTTCCTTATCAGAGATAGGAATAGGATAGTTGAATTCGGGATAACACTCTGCATCGAAGATGAATTGTTCTAATTATAATCAGGAAATCCTCAAAATGATTTATCAACGTTAGGGATAGATGGTCCGGATTACGTAAATATATCAGCCTTATCACATCGATCTGTGCCGAAAAAAGTCGGATGGCGTTTTCGCCCCAAAAATGGCCCTTAAGCAATTCGGAGTAATTTACCATAATCCCAGGGGATGCAATAGTAAACGGGAGAAGCCATCTTCCTTTCCGGGGCCCATTCATATCCTCAGCTCATTTTACTCAATTACATGCACTCTTCGAATTTATTTCGTGAAAAGCCTTTCCAACTAACTAATGAGCTCGAGAAAACCTCCTCATCGCTTCACCAATAAATCTGACTCGGAGAACAGGCGCATTTTTAACCTGCTGCTAAAATGGGGTTCTGTTTTTTCCCCATATGGATGAACATGATATTTTGGTAATTGAACGATCGATTCTCAAAATTCTTCCACTAATAGAATCCATTTACTGCCTGGTATTTTGAAGTTCTAGCATTCGAGCAAGGGTTTTGCAAAATGAAGATTTTTCACAAATAATATACAAGGTTGGCTGATAGTGTGGAATAATATTCATATTTCTTGGCGTTCTTGTTCCTCGAAACAGAGTGCTCATCAATTTGCCCAAATGTCTGTAATTTTTGAATCTTTGGCTGAAAATAGTCTTAGTTAGGTGTGTAATTGTTAGGAAAATGAATAAATGAAACCGATCTGTATGCTAAAGTTAAATTCTGAATAAGTTTTAGTTTTACATCGGCGAGTATTTCGAACATTCGAAGTGATGTTGTTTAAATTATTATTCCCGTTAGTCTGAAGTACATAAATTCAACTTTTCTCAAACTTTAAAGTGATTTATTTCTCGTTTTACAAATTATGTCCACTAAGGTCAGTATTTACGAATTGGAAATAACAAGATCTTTTAAAATCAGCAAAAAGATATGGCTGTCAGATTCAAATAAAAAAAAATGGTTCGAGCACTGACGTGAAGTCAGGAGCTTATGCGTGTATATTCTATTGTCCATTCTCCTGCATTGGACACTCCTATTCGAATTTAGCACCGTGCGCAAAAGCTCCTGAGTTCACAACAGTGCTTAAACCAATTTTTTTGTGATGTTTCAAAAATTTTCTAGGGTTATGGTTCTCACAAAATTTCACACGCGTCTTTATGTCGATATTCTACAACTAGTTACCAAGGTTCAATTCAATCGAGTCCCTATTTTTCGAGTTGTCAAGGAAATAATATTCTAGGTAGGTATAACACCGAAACCGTTGGGCCGATTATGCCCACAAACGAACTTAACTCTCCCATTCATGCGCAACCTACCAGCAACTTGCAAGACCCTATCTCCTTTCATTCGAAAGTTATCGAGGCAACGGTCATCCATCCAGCTACTGAACTCACACGAGGCTGCTCGGATCTCCAACAATATAGATCTGATCGTGTCCAAACTTGGAACTTGGCAATAGAGTTAGTTTCTAAAGGCTCTCGCAAAATTCAGTCAATGATTTTTTAGAAATTTTCTAGCAAAAATTTTCGCGTTGGCATTCTACTAATAACCATGTTTGAATTGGATCAGTTTTGTATTTTTCGAGTTATTGAGGAAATAACAACCAAATTTTAGATGGGTATAGCTCCAAAACCGTTTGACCGATTATGCCTATAAACAAACCCAAATGTCTCATTCAGATGCACAACTTAACCTGAAAATATCAAGTCGCTATTTCTTTCCGTTATCGTGACATAAATAATATTTTTTAATCATTTTTTTTTAATTTTCTAGAGATACGATTCTCACAAAATTTCACACGTCCTTAGGTTTGTATTCTACAACGACTCACCAAGCTTCAATTCGATCGGATTTGTATTGGTAGAAAACAAAATTATTACTAGGAAACCATTGGGGCGATAATGCCCATTAACGAACTTAAATGTCGCATTTGGATGCGCAACCTACCCTGAAAAATTCAAGTCGCTATCTCTTTCCGTTCTCAAGTTATCGTGGCAACGGACGGCCGGACAGAATCAAATTTGAACTCGAATTCATCATCAGGGAGTCAAACCCAAACGTTTGGGACCATTTTCAGAAAATTGAAAATTATAGACATTTGGGCAAAATGATAACGCGATGTTCCCCAGAACATACGCGCAAAAAGTTCACTTAGCTTAGGTTTAGTAGAGTATGAACAAAAATATGACATCAGATGCGTTATGCTTCATTGTTGTAAGGTTCCATAAAATAAATACCGTCCTTTTCGGTTCAAAGATATTTACTTTGTACCATACTTCATCCCAAACCCTGTATATCTATTATGTGCAATTTGAATTTTCCGGGTTGAACTGCGTCCAAAATTTATACGTGTTGGACTTTTCGGCTCGGATTTTGGAACCAGAGAACTAATAGTGTTTACTTTACTCCCCATCATATTTCATCAACACGAATATTCACTCTGTAGAAATCCTTCCGAACACATATATCTATTATGTTCATATTATTTCTCTAAGTATTCAGCAGTTTTGAAAGTGTGGACCCCCTCGATAAAAGTTGTTTTCTTCTTTGTACGCGTTTCATATTTCAATAAATGGTCCACTCACCACTGTATAATGTAAGTGGAAATATTGATTCATTGCAACCTGATATTGCAGTGAATTCGAGGACCCCGTAGTATTTTTCAAGGATAATAAATCTGTTGTCACTTGAGGAAAAACTGAAGAGATTTGTATTAAACGCAAAAAATTTTCCTTCATTATAATCAAATAGAATTAGCATATCATTACCTTTATGGCCCCATTAGATGAATTAGCAATGCAACAACGGTTTCCACGTTGTATAGTTTTAAAAATCACGAACAATATTTCAACGTTGATAAAAATTCTAGATTATCCATATTTATGTTTATTAGGTTGTTAGATCACCAGCAGGAGATAAAGCATCATAGCTTTTGCTATAAAGTACAATTCAACCCTGACCAAAAATGCGTGATTTCTCGCACAATGATTGAGTTATTATGCATTGCATTATGTAGTTTGTCCTCTCATGAAATTTTCAATCGTATCTTTCCGTTAGTTTATGTCCTTCAACGTCAAAACAGGAATTGCATGGTGTTGGAAATAAATGAAATACGATGTTAAATTTATGATGACCAGCGTAATGATTTGGTGAAAGGACGGACCCAATGAATTTATGCAGGGGCGTAGCTATCGGATGGCTAACCAGCAAACCTTGAATTTACTAACGAGAAATTGTTTCACCTTCGGAATCTAAATAAACAAGCCCTGTGGACAGGAGATTTCTGGCGCTCTTGTTCAAACAGACAAATTATATCTCCGACAGTATTGGTTTCTTTGAGTTGGGAATTATATCAATGGATTCTTATGAAAGGACTTCATCTTAGCAGAAATTGAATTCAAACATCATAGAAGAATTTAAATTTAACAAGAGTGCCAAAAATTATCAATCCAAAACCAATAGACGAAATCTACCCAACAACGAACTCATCCGAGATATTCATTCCTCAATTCTATGATGAACGATAATATATATTTTTCCTCAAATCCACTCCAATACTCCAATACACCAATATTCCAGTTTTGTTTTTAGTGGAGATATTCTGAACTCAATATTATTAACTTACCATTACCATTCCCATCATCATATGGATTGACCATCGGCATGAAAATATCAACCAACAAAAAGTATGATATTATATTATAATTCTCATAATTCTACGATTGCTGGAAAGAATTAGACAACGTCATGTCTCAGGAAAATAAGTTGACCTTATAACATTTCATAGAATACACACAGAATAATTATATCATTCTGTGAAAACATAGAAATACGATTTATATTGAAATTTTGAAGAATCATATCTCCAAAAGTATCAGCTTGTTAGAGTTAAAAATGATATCAATGGATTCTTATGTTAAACCTGCATATTGATAAAAAATTTGATTTGGAATTTGTTATGTAAAAAAATTTTTTTTTTGTTACTCCGAAACCATCTGTCCGATTTCGCCCAATAAACTTAGCCGAGATATTCATATCCCAAACCTACTCTGAAAATTTCAACTGTCTAGCTCATCCCGTTCGAGAGTTATCGTGCCTACGGCCGGCCGGACATAATGAATTTCGACCACGGATTCTTGATCAGTGAGTCGAACCAAATCGTTTAAGACCATGATGACCAGATGCTGTTTCATCATGAGAATCCATTGATACTTTTCAACAAATATATACTTTCGGAGCTATGATTTTTCGAAATTTCAATATTAAATCGTAACTCTATGATTTCATAGAATGCTGTTTCGAAAATTTAAGTCCGTATCTATGAATTTCATCCGTGCTCATACATTTCACAAAGTATATGATTGAATGCAAAGTGACCAATGGGATAACCTCAGATAGCTCTTGGATAATCCATATGATGATGATGATGAGGATGATGAAAATATATACTTTGGAAAATTAATCAAATTGGGTTCAGAATATCTCCAGTAAAAACAAAACTGGAATTTTGGCAAAGTGTCAATTGATATAACGATGGCTTAAAGCATAGATTTTGTATGTCCACTTTTTGCCAATGTTAGGGTAAAGTGATATTTTGAACGTAGGAGGACAGAGTCTGAGAGCAAATATTATAACGAGAAGTAAGTCTTACTTGTCGTTATTCGGTACATACAATATTTGCACAGACTCTATACAAGGTTGGGATAAAGTATGGAACCAAGTAAATAACTTTTAAACGAAAAGAACGATATTTATGAAAAAAAAAAAACCTTTCAATAATCATACATACTGAGTTTAGTGTCAAAAGATTTGTAAACACGAGGAATAACTCACAGGTAGTTGTACAATAGTTGTACATTTCTTTAATATTCTTTTCGTTTAAAATATATTTACTTTGTTCCATACTTTATCCCAACCCTGTATCTGTCTTCCTACGTTCAAAATATCACTTTATCCTTACGTTGGCAAAAAGTGGACATACAATAACTGTGTTTTAAAACATCGATAATATAATTTTCATAGTAGATTTGAGCAATTAATATCTCGGATAAGTTCGTTATTGGCTTCTGTCCACAGAGCTATCCCACTTTTTACGTTCGAATAACAAATGTATCAACGGTTTTTGATTTTTGAAGCGAATCGAACGAATTGTATAATGCAGTTTGAACTGATAGAATTACCAAAGGTCAGCATGTCTGTAATTATGTCATTTTTATAAGGGAATAGCAATTTGTTTGACAGAACGATATTTAAGTCGCGGTTCGAGACGAGTTGAATATGGAACTTATCTGACTTCAAAGAATTGGGATCCATATATTTAGCTTTGATTCAAGGTTATGCCATAATTTAATCCAGATATAATATAAAGTACCCAAGATTCGAGCATTTGCCGAACAAACGTTGAAAAAGCGTAAGTAACTCATAATCCTTAAGAATTATCACAATTTTTACCGACGAAATCAATTTGAATATTCTCAAATGTCAGTTTCAGTGGAGGTCAGAAAACATTTAGATACACTTATATCGATAATTTAAACCATTCGTTATTCAAAGAGAATAAAATATTTTTATTCCCAATGAAAAATCAGGAATATCTGATCTTCAACATAAAAATTAAGGGCACTTACTGGACTGCCACTCTTCACATTGGCCCACTTGATACTCCAACTCAGGGTTTTCATGAATTATATCAGTTGTAGCTTTTTGACCATCTTCTTCATCAATGAATCAATTAATTAAATGGTAGCTCGGTGGTTATCTGAGTACAAAAGTCCAGTTCTATATTACTAACGGTTGCAAGGATATTGGCAAGAAACTAAAAAAAATACTTTATGACAGCAAATTCTGAAGCGCTAATGGATTTTACACAAAGAGTTCCCTGAATCATTGCTCCTAAGTCAACCACGTTCGAGAAAAATAGCGCTTTATGAACAAAAACAAACATTTTCCTAACGTTTTGAAAATCTTTTGTAATGCAAAATGTTAGGATGTCTCGCAATGTTGGCTCCACATGTTATCGGAAGAAAACGAAGTTACCATTGAAGTGAAATTGTCCTATAGGTTCTATAGTTCAAACGGCTCCTAGGATATTGGCAACAAATCAAATATTTTTTTTATGTCACCCTGTATCTCAATATCGAAAGGATGGAGGCAAAATGGAAGACGAAAAATGTTTCATTGATAATGAGGAATCTACAGTTTCCTGTTGCGAAACTTGTTTAGGAACACCTTTTTGTCAAATCCTGATATACTAGTATCAATATATCTTCAATCCAAGTTACAATTTACGCTTCTGTGCAAACGAAAACGGACATCAAATTACCAATTCAATAACTCTCATATAATTTCTTAGTCCGTGATATCCGAAAATGTTAGGTAATTTTTGAATCCCTTGATAGTGTTTTCTCATTTTGAGTGTTTTTTCTATATTTTTGTTTCGTTTTTCATCTGAACTATACAGTCATTCCGTAAGTTTAACTTTCCTTCCCAATGGAAATTCAAAAATCTTAAATTTTGAATAAAAAAGTTTAGTGCACTTACTGGACTACCACTCTTCACAATGGCCTACTTGATACTCGAAATCAGGGGTTTCATGAATAATATCAGTTGTAGACTTTTGAATATCTTCTTCATCAATGTATTGATTAATTAAGTGGTATTGTCATTGATGTTTTATGCCGAATCATTTCTGTCTTTTTAGAGGCATCACTTATTTTATTGAATATATCTGAACACCTTCAAGTATCATATACTGAATGAATGTTCTCCTCTCTAAGCTGGTATTGTTTTGGATGTTATATAATTTATGCGTATCTAACCTGAGTCATTCATATGATTCAGTATTGAATATTCGAAAGAAATTCTCGGGAATTGCAAAAAAATTGGATGCAAATGAACAATACGAATCGTTTTCTGTTTATTAGAATAAAGTTCTTATTGCTCAGGGGCGGATCTACTTGAGGACTTTTTGGGATGCAGCCCAGGGCTCCGTGGAAACAAAGGACCCCCATCCACAATTGAAAACAATAGAAAGTATTGTGAAATAAAAAAAGTTGGGAAAGCACTGACGTGAGGTCAGACGGCTTTGGCGCGCTTGTTCAAATTCATAGTCAGAGCAGTCACCCATCCATGTACTGAACTCGTCCAAAGCTTTTTGGCTTCCAGGAGAAACAATAATATTTTCACAATATTTCCAAACATATAGATCTGATCGAATTTAAATTCAAAATTTGACTGCAAAGTAAGGTTTTGAGGGTTCCTGCTAAATTTCAACGATATATGAACTGTGATAAGTGAAAAATAACAAGAAAATTCTATAAAATCATTGAAATCGTGAATCTCCTATGAATGGTGCTGGTTATTATTGAATTCAATCTTAGAACATATAACTATATTCTAAGAATCCAACTAATCAGTTAACATATTCCATAATCTGAAAATATTCTTTCCAACTCATTAGAACACGTCCAATACACCATATTTTAAGCATTTAGAGCCAGTATTGCGTTTAAATATCGATATCAAATCAATTTTATATTTTCATTCAGAAGAGAAAAAAAAATTACTTCAGTATCAGTCTCTGATATGAAACGAATGCATGTAAATATCGATATGAATGCATCTAAATAACTGTTTTCCGACCTCCTCAGAAACTGGAAATTGAGAATTTTCTGATTAACCTTTATCGTAGTGAATCGGTAAGAAATTTTAATAATCTTTTCCATTGTGTGTTGTTTTAGATTCATATAGAATGATTCCAATTTCGGCAAAACTGAATCTTGGGTAGGTGCCCTATTACATCTGGATAAAATATTGTTTAACTTTCAATCAAACCTAAATATACGGATCCCAGTTTTTGACAATAAGTTTGTAGGTACCATATTCAACTATATAATATATACGGGTGTCCCAAAGAGAATTTGATCCCCCCCCCCAGAGCTCAGAAACGAAGAATTTTCGAAGATATGAAAAACAGTTTGTTCCGTAAAAAAAACCACCCCCATGAAGGTGGCATCAACACTCAACATTTTTTGAATAGGGAAGAGACAGAAATTTTCGTTGAGACACCCTGTATAAATTTCAAAATCATATTTCTACCAAATCGCTTTTCCGTTATAAACATTTGAGGAAAGCACTGACGTGAAGTCAGGAGCTTTTGCGCGCCTCATACGTAGTCGATCGAGCTCGGTACTCCTAGTTCCTGAAATTTTGGAAGAAAAACACTCGGAAAAACATTATTTTATTTTATTCTTGTGATACAACCCTCACGAAATTTCGCAAAAATTTTCGCACCGTATTCTACTACTACAACTAATTACCATGTTTGAATTGGATCAGATTCTTAATTTTTCAGTTATTGATGAAATAACAACAAAATTCCAGATGGGTATATCTCCAAAACCATTCGACTGATTATGCCTATTAACGAGTTCAAATGTCGCATTCAGAAATGCAGCCTACCCTTGAAATTGCAAGTCGCTATCTTTTTCCGTTCCAAAGTTATCGTGAGATACATAATATACTTTAGTAATTTTTTTAGTTAGACGATCCTCACAGAATTTCACATACGTCTTTGTGTCAGGATTCTATAACTAGTTATCAAGTTTCAATTCGATCGTATATTGATTGAAAACAAAATTAGTTCTCGGATAGCTCTAGGAAAGTTAAACCCTATTGTTGCGAACTACTGAAAACAAAATCTAACCAACGCCACCTAGGGAAATCCTTACGAAATCCCCTTTGGGGGGACACTGGGCAATGAGGTGGCTAGTCCGGATCACGAGGGAATATTTGTTGATGATCAAAATCGAAGAAAATTTGTCTTTCATAAATTGGCAATTACCTACAGTTTACCTTAATATACAGGGTCTTTCACGAGGAACCTCACCCATATTTATACGGGAAACTACTGAACGTATTTTCATGAAATTCAGCACTTATAAGTACTTCACGATGCTGATGAAATCTAAAATATTTTCAAGGCATGAGCGCCTCCGGTTTTTCCGGAAATGACGTCAACTTCCGTTTTTCAAATTAGAACACCATTTTTTCATTGCAGAAATAGATTCCTTAGAAAATTTCAAGTTATTTTGATGTAACATTTTTCAGTTTTGGTTGGAAAATTCTCTCTGAGCAGGAAAATTCGAAAAAAAAATCGAAAATAGAGCTCCGCTGAAACAAGAATAACTTCGAGGTTTTTGGATGGAAAATTTTCATTTTTGGGATTTCTCAAGATGTAAGATTGATGTATCCACTTTAAAAATCGAAATCGCGATTCATGATACAGGGGGTGAAAAAATCGCTTTCAAAGTTAGGGATGACAAAATCGTGAAAAATCAATTTTTTCAAATTAGAACCCCATTTTTTTATGGCAGATATTGAATCTACGTTAAAAAATAATTTGAGTGTATGCATCACACCCTTGCCCTAAAGTGGATATTTTCTGAGTTATTCACAAAAAACTGTTTTTCGTCTTGAATTTTCAGCTATTTCTTTTCCCTTCACGCCAAAAAGATGAAATTTTCAGGAACTGTTACTTAAACCATGTTTTAGATTTTACTACCCTAATATGCAAGAGAAAAAAGTTTCAGGTTGTTCCTAAATAGATGGCGAATTTTGATTCGAATTTGTATCGGAAACCTCTTTATTTCAACTAATCGGCCATCGGTTTTCTCTCCAGTGATAAATAAATAATTCCTTATGAACCATATGCAAAAACTTACCATGTTTTACATTCTTTTTTTTTAATGATAGATATCATTAATTACATCTGCCAAATTCCTCTTTATTCAGTAGCATTTTGTGTTTACTATTAATTTGGTGATAATTCGTATTAAGTTATAAAATCGATCACTATGCCTAATTTTACCAATGAAGATTATTTAAATCTCATTCTACTTCATGGAGAATGTAATAAAGTTGTAGATAGAACGATTCGACTGTTCATTGAGAGGTTTCCTGACCGACCCAGACCAACGAGAGATACCATTAACAGAACCATGACAAACTTGAGAAATGTCGGATCTTTCGTTAAGAAAACTATACACAGAGAAAAAAGTGTAGTAGAAGATGAGAACAACGAAATTACAGTTCTTGCATATTTTCGTGTGAATCCTCAAAATTCTCTCAAAGATGCCGAGATTGATCTGGGATTATCTCAATCGAGTGTTTGGAGAATATTAAAAAAACATAAAATGCACCCATATAAATTCAATAGGGTACAGCATTTGAAGGAAACTGATTTCGTCAGGAGAACAGAGTTTTGCGAAGCTATGATGATTCGATTTCAAGAGAATGAAAACTTTTTGGACTGTATAATTTGGACAGATGAATCTAAATTCACAAAGAATGGTTCTTTCAATAGGCATAACAGTCATTATTGGGATGAAGAGAACAACCACCACTTCAGACAATGGAACTTTCAAGAGACCTGGAGTTTCAATGTTTTTTGCGCCATCAAAAATAATGCAATTCTCGATGTTCACATTTATGATGGGACTTTAACTGGTAAGATAGAACACTACACATGTTTGCATTATTTAAAGAATGTTCTCCCTTAGGAGATAGATATTCTGACATATTGACTCAAATAATTGAGCCGCTAGTACAGAACCATAATGACTTATGGTATCAACAAGATGGCGCGCCTCCACACAATTCACTCAATGTGTCAAATATCCTCTACAGGCTATTTGAAGATCGATGGTTGGCGAACAATGGTCCACATCTTTGGCCACCACGTTCTCCCGATTTAACTCCTTTAGACTATTATGTTTGGGGTAGGATAAAAAATATTGTCTACTCAACTCCCCTGACTGATAAAGAGGACGGCATAGAACGAGTCAGAAATGCGTTCAGGTTTGTTTAGATTTTTAGATTCATAGTTTTGAAACTCAATTTGGTTTTTAAACACTTTTGCAGATCTCTTCCTCCCGATGAAATAAGAAGAGCAACGCACGAAGCATTCCTGAGACGTATAAATAAATGTCTAGAAATTAACGGTCAAAACTTTGAGCATCTTCTCTAGTTATAACTGCGAGAGTTTGCCATGGTTCTCCTAATAGTAACTTGAAGTCGGTTTCAAGAAGGGGTGAAAAATCTACAGCATGGTTCAAATAACAGTTCCTGAAAATTTCAACTTTTTGGCGTGAAGGGAAAAGAAATAGCTGAAAATTCAAGACGAAAAACAGTTTTTGGAATAACTCAGAAAATATCCATTTTAGGGCAACGGTGTGATGCATACACTGACATTATTTTTTAACGTAGATTCAATATCTGCCATAAAAAAATGGGGTTCTAATTTGAAAAAATTGATTTTTCACGATTTTGTCATCCCTAACTTTGAAAGCGATTTTTTCACCCCCTGTATCATGAATCGCGATTTCGATTTTTAAAGTGGATACATCAATTTTACATCTTGAAAAATCCCAAAAATGAAAATTTTCCATCCAAAAACCTCCTCGAAGTTATTCTTGTTTCAGCGGAGCTCTATTTTCGATTTTTTTTTCGAATTTTCCCGCTCAGAGAGAATTTTCCAACCAAAACTGAAGAATGTTACATCAAAATAACTTGAAATTTTCTAAGGAATCTATTTCTGCAATAAAAAAATGGTGTTCTAATTTGAAAAACGGAAGTTGACGTCATTTCCGGAAAAACCGGAGGTGCTCATGCCTTGAAAATATTTTAGATTTCATCAGCATCGTGAAATACTTATAAGTGCTGAATTTCATGAAAATACGTTCAGTAGTTTCCCGTATAAATATGGGTGAGGTTCCTCGTGAAAGACCCTGTATATTAATAAGTATTTCAATTCTGTATTCATGTTTTGATTATGGCTTGTTATTTTGAGATTGACGAAGAAGTATTTATATATGTATTTACATTTATATCGTGACTTCATCAAACCTAAAAAGTTCAGGGCTCCATTTTTTTTTTGAGACAGGGCCCTTAGTTATCTAGCTACGCCTCTGAAGGTGTGTATTGATACATCATTCCATATTATGAATTCTCTATCGACGTTTATATTCTTCTAATATATAAAATTTCCATGTCACAATGTTAGTTACCGTACTCGTCCGAAACGGCTTTACCGATTTTTACCAAATTTTATATGCGTATTCAGTAGGTCTGAGAATCGGCTACTATCTATTTTTCATACCCCTAAGTGATGAGGGTTGTTCACCCTTTTTTTTGGACGAAATTTGTTGTTTTTATTTCTTTATAATGTGGCATTACAAAATACATACAACCCTAAATTTTCACACTTCTATCACCAACCCCTATTTTTTAATAGTCATTTTAGTAATTAATCATTTTTCATCCCGCTCGATAACTGATCAATTATCACTTGGTAAGTTATCCCACAGAAAGAGCTAAATAAAACCAAGTCGCCGCATTTTTGCGAATGTTTTTTACTCTATTTCGATTGAAATTTCCCTGAGCTTATGGCAAAGTTAAAATTTTTGTACAAAAAAATATTTATTTTTATTAAAGACTCAAGGCAGTTT
Source organism: Halyzia sedecimguttata (assembly GCA_937662695.2). Taxonomy (NCBI): domain Eukaryota; kingdom Metazoa; phylum Arthropoda; class Insecta; order Coleoptera; family Coccinellidae; genus Halyzia; species Halyzia sedecimguttata. The sequence continues at coordinate 8,623,506 of OW569420.2, forward strand.
ATTCCTGCCATACTTAGTGCTAGATTTTTTTAAATTTCCGCGTCTTTTTGGATCAACTCTCATTTGCCAGACTATACCGGTGTCACGTCCCAGTAAACAGCACGGAGAAGGGATGAGAACGAAGCCGGTCTCCTGCCTTTCTCACCTTTTCTCACTTTTCTTAACCAGATACGTTTGAGTGGGTAGTTCGTATTCGCAATTGAACCCGGTAGGTGGCGCCACAATCGAGTTCTAGGTATTTTTTAGAATTACGTGTTTGAGTGGGTCCCTGGATAACATGGGAATTCAATTGTCCCGGTAGGAGGCGCTGCAATCGGGTTCTAGTTTTTTTTTAAAGATTTTTCGCATTTGGAAATAAAATTGTGACCGCAATAACCGACTTGGCGCAGGCGAAGTTGCGTGGGTCAGCTAGTAAATATATAATTTCGATCATGTATTAGTCCGACAAATTCACATAAATAGTAGAACAAAAGTTGGTATTTTCCATTCCAATATTATTGTTCCATTTGTTATTGTCATCCTATTCCAGGGGATTTTCAGATCAAGAGATTTGTATGTATAATGGTCTGTTGATATTATTGGATCAGAATTCAGTTTTCCATTGAAAACTGATAATATTGTAGAGGAATGAATATATACAATATACAGTCTCGATGGCACAAAATATGCAGCCGTATCAATACATTTCAAACGGAGTCGTGAAATTCAGCGAGGAATGTGAATTTGAATTGACAACAAATTTCGCACAAAGGCTTATTATTTCACCTGAACAGAGTGCCTATTAATTCGTCCAAATTTCTGTGATTTTCGTCCCAGAATGGAATTAAACGTTTAGTTTGGACTCACTGATCAAGAATCTGAGGTCAAAATTGATTCTGTCCGGCCGGCCGCCAGCACGATTACGCTCGAACCCAATGAGTTAGAGAGTTGAAATTTTCAGGGTAGGTTTGGAGTCCAAATGCGCCGGCCTAACTTCGTTAATGAGCAAAATCCAGCGAGTGGTTTCAGAGTTATAGCCATTTGAAATTTTGTTTCCCAATAACTCGAAAAATACAGATGTGATCAAATCAAAGCACGGTAATTAGTTGAAAAATACCGACACGAAGACTCATGTAAAATTTTGTGAGGATCGCATGACTGGAAAATTCTAAAAAATATATTCAAAAAACTGTTGTATCTCAGAAACTATACGTCAGATATGGTAAAATTCGAGTTCTGGATTTGAACTCGATCGGATCGATATTGGTAAAGATATTGCCGAAATACCCAAATATTCCAACGATCGGGGTGAACTGGTCCACTGTATTTACATTCGACCAAACAAGTTGTCAACAGTTTTTTATTTTCGATTCTTAATTAATTCAGGAAGTTAGTAACTTCATTAACATATCTGTCTTTCAAGAATTTCATGCTCCATCTTGATATTATACTGGTCCTAGAGTTATTGCCTGTGACAATTTGTCATTTTGTAAATAATAATGAAATAATTTAACCGAGAAATATGGAGGAACAAAAGGAATCTGTTTTTTAGACGTTTGTTTTTAGAGTTGGATTTGTATTCTTGGAAATATTGGGTGTATTCTTGGAAATATTGGGTGGATTCTTTTTTCTGGAGCTAAGCAGCTTTGGGCGTGTTCAGTACCTGGGTGGGTGACGGCTCTGGCTATTAATTTGAACAGCGCGCCAAAGCTACTGTCCACAGGGCTTTTTGTTTAATATATTCTCATACAATATAGCTTTGTAATTATATAGCGGCATTTTTGTACACCCTCCCACCACTCCTCCTGGAATTTCCACACTTCACATACGTAGAATATAAAAATCAAATGAAACAAATCTGTTATTGTGCAGTATGTCCTGCTGAATATCGTGAACTATTGGCGAAAATTGATGACTTCATTCATAAAAACCTAATCACCCATATAACTGGATAATGTCCCTTTTAGAATTCTGCCCATAACATCCATTAAATTAATATTTGTTCGATAATGTTGTATTCGATCTGACCTCGGATTCTTCAACGGAGATTCGAGACTAAACGTGTGACAATTTTCGACCAAAAATTAGAGAAGTACATACATTTGATAGACACTCTGTTAAGGAAGACATGCCAGCTAAATCGTGGAACAAATAGTAACTGCCTCATTTATTATTATTATTGAACAAGCCTTCTGCAAAAGGTTCAAATTGAGGTCCTTTGAGATTTTAAATGTCGCAACAGAGTCTCTAAGTCCACCGTGGAAACGGCGAAGTACGAATTGAACGTTAGAAGATGGTAAAACATGAGATGAAATCTTCGTGGATGCTTTTCAGAGCAAGGCACATCTCGCTTTTATATTTACGACCCAGTTTCTGGCACATTCTATACGAACACAATGTTTATTTGTGTGTTTGTAGCTTCCTTACATCCATAAGTAGAGGCGAGATATGGAACTATTAAAATGGAAAGTGGATGCTCCATAATATCCCGAAAAACATATAGTTCATAAATCGGATACCCCGACCAGAGGAATCCTTTGTTCCGGAAGTCAGAGGAGGGAAATTTACGACCAGAAATGAGGCTCAAATGAGCATTAATACAGGGGGAGAAATCAGTGCGATGAAAATAAGTAATAAAAGAAGATATGTTTCCAGATACGCAAAAAGGGGAATCGAATATGGCCGAGGAACCCTACCCGAAATATACGATCTATAATTTAGAGGATATTTTGATTGATGAGCTTATCATGTAAAATATGTGCTATGCTATCCGCACAAGGCGCCAATATTCCTCCTCCCCTTTTTGCAGATCTTTGGGGTGCATGAGATGCGGGTATATTAGTTATAAGACGACAACAAAGACCGAAGGCGCCAAACATTTAACCGCACAAATTATCAGGGTACAATTTATGATCTGGAAAATTCACAGAGCGAAAGAAAGTTTGGCAATACGAATATTTTTTTGGAGATGAACCAATAAGTGAGTCAAGCTTAAAATCTGGGAAAAGGGTCAATGGCGTGATAGTGGATTATTCAGGGGGCACGCAAGGGCTCTCAAAATGGTAGAGGACCTTGACACGTAGAGGTACCGTATATATTAGACTGGGCCAAAAAAAAACGGGTATTTTTTTTTCTTTATGATACTTTGAAAATATCATTCATGATGATAAAAAAAAAATTATCGTGAAAGTTTGAGCCCTTAACAATAGTATTAAGGGGTGTATAGTTACGACTATTGGTTTTTTAACAGTAATCGCATTTTTTCACTCAAAACTCGTCAATTATTAATTTGAAAAATTTGAGCGATTCGTATTCTTAAAGGAAATTAAATTCCCTACAAAAAAGCTCTCCTTGTAAATTAATGTAAAACATTGAAACATTGATTTATTTTATCAATTTTGCGTTTTGATTTTTCATTTTTGTAACTACCAGAAATATCAATATTTTTGTGGTACAAAATACTTATTTTAAAGGAAATTTAATACTCTACAAAAAAGATTCTTAACATTTTTAATTAATTTCACTCCTTCCAAAGTTAATCGACGTTGAAGTTAAATTCAAAAGTAACTTATCGTTTTTTTCGCGTTAAACATAATTTTTTCCACTTGATTGAAAAATGTATTACTTAAATATTCAGAGTAACTTTTTTCTCTCGACCACTAAACTTTTTTTTGTAAATTCAGCAACTCCATTGGAGTTGCTTAAATACATTAAAAATGAATTTATGTAGATATCTAATCGTTAAAAAGCAAAATAATACATTAATAAATTAAGATTTTACAAAAAAAAGTTTAGTGGTCGAGAGAAAAAAGTTACTCTCAATATTAAAGTAATAAATATTTTAATCAAGTGGAAACAATTATGTTTAACGCGAAAAAAACGATAAATTACTTTTGAATTTAACTTCAACGTCGAATAACTTTGGAAGAAACTTTTTTTGTAGAGTACAAAATTTCCTTTAAAATAAGTATTTTGTACCACAAAAATATTGATATTTCTGGTAGTACAAAAATGCAAAATCAAAACGCAAAATTGAAAAAATAAATCATTGTTTCAGGCACGATAACAAGCAAACGGCTTGTTCTACATTAATTTACAACGAGAGCTTTTTTGTAGGGAATTTAATTTCCTTTAAGAATACGTATCACTCAAATTTTTCAAATTAATAATTGACGAGTTTTGAGTGAAAAAATGCGATTACTGTTAAAAAAACAACAGTCGTAACGATACACCCCTTAATACTATTATTAAGGGCTCAAACTTTCACGATATTTTTTTTTATCATCATGAATGATATTTTCACAGTATCATAAAGAAAAAAAAATAGTTGTTTTTTTTGGCCCAGTCTAGTATATATATTATATATTGTTGTAGGGGGTAACGTTGCACTGCGACCTTAAGGTCTATTGTGCCCCCCTTCAGAGCTGTCGTTGTCATTACCATCTACAGCTCGCCTTCCAGTTCAAGAGTTCTGATGAATTCCAGTATCTGGGATGGCTTCAAGGAGGCTGCGTCTTCGCTCCTGCAGATTTCTTGCCCAAAGCATTCCTTGCGTTGGTTTGAGATGGCGAGGCATTCCGTTGTCAGGTGATCAGGAGTTTCATCCTCCTCCCAACAGAATCTGCACTCGTCAGTTTCTGATAGCCCTAATCTCATCATATGCTTCCTGAGGCCGCAGTGCCCTGTGAGGAAGCCAGTGAGGAGGTGCAGCTTGTTCTTACTGAGGTCCAAGTATTTCTTGGATCTGACAGTATCAAAGTTCCGGAGGAATTTCTTGGAGTGATGCATTCCGGGGAGCGATCTCCAGAAAGTGCCTCTCTCAGTTTCTTCTTTCGTCCGGAATTCACTTTCGTAGGTGTGTCTACCAACCCCACCATAAGGTTCCGGGCCAATAAAGGGGGTTTGTGCTCCTTTCTTGGCAAGTCTGTTGGCGTCCTGATTTCCTATGATTCCCGCGTGACCAGGAACCCAGACCAAGGAGACCCTGTTGTTCTTGCCTACTTCATTGAGTTTTCTTCGGCACTCCCATATTAGCTTGGACTCGATAACATGGGAGCTCAGAGCTTTAATAGCAGCTTGACTGTCAGAGTGGATTGCTATGTCACAACTCTGATAGTTTCTTTCTAGGTTCAATTCCACGCATCTGCCTATTGCAAGTACTTCTGCCTGAAAGATGCTCGGATAGGCGCCTAGCGATAGTGAGCATTTGGTGCCTGGCCCATATACTCCTGCGCCAGCTCCTGTAGTGGTTTTTGAATCGTCTGTGTACCATTTAATAGCAATTCTTTTAAGAACTTTGGTGATGGATTCCCTGTCCCAATCTTTTTTCATACCAAGCATCGTAGTAAAGTTTTTAGAGGTACCGTACGATCAACTACTTCTGCTTCGAGAAACCCTACAGGGATTTGTTTCTGATCGAGGCAAAGGATGTACATCATAAAGGCTCCGCCTGGTTTACCGATGGCTCTGTTGTGTCGGAATTATATAACCTTAATTTTGGATAGTATGATCCATTCTTAGCAAATAAGGTCTCTTGTAATTTCTTGCTAAAATTTATGGTTTTTGAGAAAAGAAATTTATCATCATGATGGCGTGAGTCGTAGAGGTTGGAATTATTCCTGAAATATAATTTATCTAGTAAGCGGATGTCATTTTGTTATGACAAGTGACTAGTTTTGATAAACTTTGATTTGGGTATAATAATTTTTTGATTTGGCTTATCATTTTGAGGAAAGATGCTCGGCAATTACAAATTCACCATATGAAGGTCTTTGCGATCTCAAACGAACAACTTTTATATCCATATCACATACAACGGTACAGGCTCTCTTACCACGAGATTTTCCGAATCGTCTCCAATTTTCCACTTGGATGTTGGGAATGATTGAACAATATCCTCAATTTTTGAAAAATGGATAGGGCAAAGTAGACCTCAGCTCTGGTCTGCCCGATCACCAGATTTAAATCCTCTGGATTTTACTTTTTGGGGACATCTAAAAACATTGGTTTACAAGACAGCTGTCCAAGATATGGAGGACTTAAGAAACCGCCTTATTATTTCAAGGATTCAAAACACTTCCGGATTATTTGACCGGGTAACCTAATATATGCGCCGACGTCTAGACTAGCCAAAGGTGGTAACTTTTAACCTTTTTTTTACATTTAATATGATCACAAATAGCAAGAAAGAAATATTATTTATCCAAAGTAATCAACAAATTTGTTGGTTACAATCGATGAATATTTCTTTCTTGCTATTTGTGATGTATGGCATTTGGCATTTCGGTTTGTACCTTCTACCTATTCAATATGATATTCAATTTATGAAAAGTTCAAGATTATTTGTTCTGCTACATTTATTTAATATTTGTACCAGTTCTCAATAGAAATCTCAATTTGAAAATAATTTCAGCCTCTACGACTATGCCGTATTATCTGCTGATAAATTATTTTGTTTCTCAAAAACCATGAACTTTAGCAACAAATAACATCAGACCTTATTCGTTATGAATGGAACAAGCATCCAAAATATTTTGTTATAGTAAAATATGAATATGAGAAATAGTTTCTTGCGGAACAAGGTTCAAGGGTGGCTTTTTCTTCCCCTTACAATCATAGAGGAGCACCACCGAACACTTCTCGCCTTCTCGCTCGCATAAAATGTCAGCTTTTTAATTTTATTGTTGACAGTTGTTTGGTTTTTAAGAAAAAAATTAAAAACTGCTTTTCGAGCGCCATATTTAGTGGGCTGTAACTAAGCAGGGGGAGCTCAAGAAAGAAAACTTTATACGAAAGACCCACCCTATTTTTTTTTTGACAAGGAATCACCCCCTAAATTTTTTCGCTACTAATCATATAAGTTGTCGATATCTTTGGCCTTTTGATAGAACAATCTAGTTCTAGGAAAGAAATAAATATGGAAATCGTTTCAATTCATGAAGCGGACGATAATAAAACGAGTTATAACCATAGTTTTGCTCTAGAAGCCGATCATTTCGGGTATGAAAAGTGGTCATGTAGACCGTCTGTGGAACTCCTGTAGTGATCTCGACTGAATGAAAAATTTCCAACAGAACGGCTCCAATATTATACCTAAAATCCAGAGGCAGTCGACAGAAATGGAATGCTAACGATCACGATTAGCACGAGAACATTTTCTCTGTTTGGTAAACTATCTGGTATTTGAAACTGAACTTCGCGTCTATTTTGCAAAGTTTAAAAGCTTGTAAAAGTTTTGGTTGCATATAAAGTTTCGGTCTACTTAGCGGATTGAGGTAATTTCAAACCAATTAAGGCCATCGTTTCCAACTTAAATTGTAACTGTTGAATTATAAGCAAAGATGTTGATGTTAGTCGCGAAGCTTATTGCGCTGATTACCCAAGCGATGATGGATGTCATCCCTATCTTCAGATTTTCAGGATTCAGCAGTCTCAGGAGAAAAGGATTCACTTAGATCCATAATAAATTCCTAAGACTATTTATTCACCAGTTACAATTACGATTGCACTTCCCTTATACACGCCACCAGTGGCGCAGTGGTCCATATCTTTATTTAGGAAACTATAATTTCCTATCAAAATAGTATATTTGAGTCTCCCCTGACATTTTAACAATCCACGAGTTAGATTACATGCAATTCAAGAATCGAATAAAAATAATTACTCTACCATTTATTAGCAATATTCAAATTGTTCTTTCCTTTAATCTTTTTTTTCTCACCCAAAGCTGCATAGCTCTAGGAAAAAAAAATTATATTCCCAATATTTCAAGGAATACATTCACTGTTGCTTCGAAAATGAACACCGCTGTGTTTGCGGTGGCATAAGGTCCCATTCGCATACATTCATTCACTATTGGTTCGAAAATGAACAGTGCTGTGTTGTTGGCGGCGTATGGTCTCTATTAAAATACATACTCTAGCTGTTGGGTCGAAAACAAACAGTGCTGTGTTAATGGTGGCGTAAGGACCCATTCGGGTACATGCATTTACTGTTGGGTCGAAAATAAACAGTGCTTTGTTTGTGGAGGCATACGGACACAAATCAGTTCAATCGTGCAATTGTGCCATAAGATAAACAATAGTGTATTCCGAGAGTAATTTATATTAAACAGATCAGTTCAATCGAACGGTTGTACCATGATTAACTATGAGTTGACGATTCACAAAAAACATTCTGTATTGCAGTAATTTTCACATCTAATAATATACGAAAATACTCACGTTTCACGTAATTTGGGAAAAACTAACCCAAATTCGTCCAATAACAGTTTCCTCAGATTTGTTTCGATAGAAATGCAAATAACCTTGACCGTAAGTGGTATTGTCTTATCAGCTGGGGCAGTTTGGGTGGAGATCTCAGAAACTCGTAGATATATCAACACAATCTTTGCAAAATAAGCTCAGAATAATATGATGACCAGGCTCATGGACTGTTTGGTTTGCCCAATTTAAATAAACCAGATGTTCCACTCAGACCATTCGTCAGTGCGATCAACTCCCCAACATCTGAATTGAGAAAGTTCATTGCGGATATCGCTCCTGCAGATTTCTAGCCCAAAGCATTCCTTGCATTGGTTTGAGATGGCGAGGCATTCCGTAATCAGGTGATCAGGGTTTCATCCTCCTCCACACAGAATTTGCACTCGTCAGTTTCTGCTAGCCCTAATCTAAACATATGCTTCCTAAGACAGCAGTGCCCCGTGGGGAAACCAGTGAGGAGGTGCAGCGTGTTCTTACTGAGGTCCATATATTTCTTTGATCTGACAGTGTCAATGTTCCGGAGCAATTTTTTGGAGTGATACATTCCAGGGAGAGATCTCCAGAAAATACCTCTTTCAGTTTCTTCTTTCATCGGAAATTCACTTTTGTAGGTGTATCATCTACCAACCCCACAGTAGGGTTCCGGGCCAACAAAGTGTGTATGCCTCCTCATTTCCTTCAATTCCCACGTGACCAGAAACCCAGACCAAGGAGACCCTGTTTTTCTTGCATACTCCATTGAGTTTTCTTCGGCACTCCCATATAAGCTTGGACTCAGATCTTTAATAGCAGCTTGACGGTCAGAGTGGATTGCTATACCACACCTCTGATACTTCTGCCTGAAAGAGGCTCGGATAGAAGCCTAGCGATAGTGAGCATTTGGTGCCTGGCCCATATACTCAAGCGCCAGCTCCTGTAGTGTTTCTGAACCGTCTGTGTACCATTTAATGGCATTTTTTCTCAAGAACTTGGGTGGTGGATTCCCTTTCTCAGTCTTTTTTTCCTACCGAGCATCGTAGCGAAGTTATTTTCGATGCTTACTTCCTTAATCATTTCTTCACTTGGAAGATTGGCCGATGAAATGTACCTGCTAAGAGAAGTCCAGGCGTTCTTGTTTTTCAATACTCTCATTACCTGTTCCTTTCTTAGATATTCTGATAATGGTTTCATGGGCCATTTTGTCTATCGCTAGATGAAGAGGTGTGAGATTTGTGATGATCTCTAGTGCCCTGGCAGGACAGGTTCCCATAGCTCCAGTGATACACACATAGGCCAGCCTTTGTACTTTATCGAGGGTTTTCCTCATGCTATTCTGGCTTGCTTTTGTGTACCAAACTACTGCCCCATACTTGATTATGGGTCTCACAATCATGACGTACATCCATCGCAGTGTCTTAGGGTTGCAGCCTCAAGTCTTACCGGCTAGATTCCTGCACGCCATTAAAGCCTTTATTGCTTTGCTAGCGGTTATTTCAACAAGACCCTCCTATAACGAGTCACACAAGGTGCCTTGAATTTACCTCCGACTATTAGGACTATGTTATCGGTATAGCCTATACACCCGAGCCGAGCTCCGTTAGCTTGTGGAGGAGCTCGTCCACTTCTAGGCTCCAATGAAGGGGATACGTTATTTCCCCTTGAGGTGTTCCACAAGTGGCTTTGACAAAAGTGGTCTCATTACCCACCTGTTTCACGGCTATACTCTTCGACAACAGCTCATACATCCATTATATAATGATTTTATTCACTCCTCCTCGTGCTTATTTAACAGTTGTGTTGTCAAAGGCCCCAGATATATCTAGGAATGCACACATTGTGATTTAGTTATTGTCCAGAGTTCTTTGGATGACTTCAGTCAGCTGATACAGAGCAGTCTCTGTAGATCGGCCCACCCTGTAAGTGTGCTGACTTTTGTGCAGTGGAATTCTCCGTTCTTATGTAGTGGTCTACTACCTTCTCCATCGTTTTTAATAGAAACGATATCAGACAAATGGGTCTGAAAGATCGAGGATCAGTCCAGTCTTTCTTCCCTATTTTTGATACGAAGGTTACTGACTTGCCCATGAGGTACAATTGGTATTTGTACCGACAGTGCCCTGTAATCAGTCCCACTATTACCTGAAGCTCAGCTCGTGGCAGCTGCAGGAGCTTTCTCATATAGGATGGTGATAAATACCACGAATCTCTCTGCCTGCGTATTTCTCCAACGAGCTGTTCTGTTTGGTAGCTCCTATTATTGGACCGCTGACCTGTAGTGTTCTTTTCCAAGCCCACAGAGGGGTTCTGGTCCAGGAGGTGTTACACTGGAGTTAATTTGATCATATAAGGCAAGATATCCATGAAAAATGGGTCAAATGTGGTTCCTCATTGCTGTCAACGCCGTGAAACCGACTAATTTGTCTGCAATACTTTTGCTACTTCCACCGGTGCCTTATCACTAGCGCAGTATCATCCAGTAATGAATGTTTTGATTCGAATGTATCCAATATAGCACGCAGAGCTAGTACATTGGAACGATTATTACTACCGGAAATTCGAAAAAGCGCTTTCAAAGCCAAGAGCACCGGTTCAGATTTGACGTTCTGACTTTGGCAGAACAACAGAATCATTCAAGGGTTTGTATTTGAATATACATTTCCCTATGAGAAAACCCGATATAAAACGGTAATATTACATTTTGATATTATACATAGCTGTATTAGAAGTATGTTACAGCAGCCCTGTCCTTAGTAAACTTTGTTTGATCAGCCCCAATTTCGGTGGAATATTGATTCAAGGCTCATAACGTAGAGATATAAGAGGTTGTTCGAGCGAGAACCAGTATGTGACAAAAAACTTCCCCATCTGAAACTCCCTTTGTTTTCGTCATTCGTAGAATTTTCTCTTATTTGCTAGCCAATTTGCCCTGTCAAAACCACCTGAAAATCAAATCAGAGTTCCTGATATCCCAAACCGCACGCAAACTGGTGGAAATGGGGCACGGGGGATTCTATCCCTTTATATACTAACAAGGGTTGGCATGTCTTATTCTTCCAGCGTTCGATACACATGAAAATGATTAATTATATCTTGAATGAGAACATCTGGCCGTCTGATGTGTAATTCCTCCATCATAAAACCACATTTCACACAGTCGAGGGGGTTCGTAAATATCATCGCTCAGCATCTTCCCTACGGTATTTTCTACACGGTGAAATGTGAACGTAGCGTTGCAATAACCAAGGGAATTCACGGAGAGAAAAACCCTTCCCAACTGATAATAAATTGATAGCCGGTAGCAGAAACAATCAAATTCATTAAAGGGAAAAAAACATCAATATTCTACTATGTTGTTGACATAATTATGATATATGAAAAGTTGCGAAAAAATTTAGGGGGTGATTGCTTGTCAAAAAATAGGGTGAGTCTTTCATTTGAACTTTTTTCTTTTTTGAGCTCCCTCCCCTGCATAGTTACAGCCCCCTAAAGATAGCGCCCGAAAAGCTGTTTTTAATTTTTTTCCTGACAATAAAAAAAACTGACAAGAATGAAATCAAGCAGATATTTTATGCGGGAAAGAAGGCATTCAAAAAATGTTGTGGTGTTCCTCTATAATTGAAAGGTGTAGAAAAAACCACCCCTAAACCTTGTTTCGCAAGAAACTTTTTTCCATATTAATATTTTACAATAAAAAAATTAAATTTGTATAGCTTGATCCATTCTTAACAAATAAGGTCTCTTGTAATCTCTTGCTAAGATTCACGGTTTTTGAGAAAAAATAATTTATCATGATGACAGCGTGAGTCGTAGAGGCTGGAATTATTTCCGAACTAGAATCTATCTAGTAAGCGGATTGCATTTTGTAATGACAACTGACTAGTTCTGATAAACTTTGATTCAGTTACTACTATTTTTTGGTTTGGCTTATTGTTTTGACATACATACTCACTTTTTGTCACATTTGTGGCTATTGTGAAATTATTTAAGAGGTACAAGATTCATAAAAATATGTAGAGGTCGACGAAAAAATATAATATGCACCTCGGCGATAAACTGTCTATTGTCTCGCCTGCTTGCTATCCTCGGCTCTGCCTCGGAGAGCAATTTGCAGACTCGACTATAGTAGACAGTTTTTCGTTGTGTTGTTTCGTTACTGTTTAAAGGAAACATTGATTCTGACAAATATCTTATGTTACTATTTTTTTTATTATAGACATTTTTCAGAGTTTAGGAGAGAAAACCCAGGAAAAATCATTGAATGCTTTATTTCACTTCTAGCATGTTGAATGTTTCATCGTTTTCTCGTACGACTAGAACATTTATGTTCTAAATTTCAACGAGGGAAAATATACTAACTGATACAGAAACTGCAACACCCAGAAGGAGCTGTTTACATTATAAATGTTTTTTGGTAAAATATAGATAGTATAGCAAGGAGTAAATGATTAAAATTTGGAGAAAACAATCGTGACGGTATTTTCATGGATACATTTTTTGTTACTTACATATTGTAGTCGGTTTTTGCATTTTTTTTTATTTTACAACAAACCAGCTGTTCGAGGGGATCCAAAGTAGATTTTTAGTTGTTGTTAAATGCCTTTAGCACGTGTTCGCGGGATTTATCGCCAGCAGAGTGAATTTGAATCTACGGGAAGCGGTGTTGTCATTTCGAGAAATCGCTAACCGTACGAACAGAAATCCAACTACTGTTATGAGATGTTGTCAAGCGTGGTTTGATAATACCCAAAAAAGAAGACATCAAGATCGACGTCTTAGACTTATGGCTATTAGAGACCGATTTGCGACAACTCGATCTTTGGCTGATGAGTGGTTAGGAGACCAAGGCCATCCTGTAACTGTCCGAACGGTTTACCGCCGGTAGTCTTTTGGACTGCAGCATTATCGACCCCCTATTGTGTTACCTCTGAAGGTTGAGCATCGCCAACAACGATCACAGTGGTACAGAGAACGTCAACATTGGAATGTGGAATGGCATCAGGTCGTCTTTTCTAATAAATCTCTATTCTTCTTGGGCGCACATGATGGCCGAAGAAGGGTTAGACGACGTCGGGGAGAAATACGTGAACCTCAGTTTGATATTGAACTTCAAGTAGAGCTAGAGTTAGTTTAAACTTTTTTGAAGCAACCCATGTGAATCTTTTGCCATGGCCGCCCAGATCCCCGATCTTTCGCCCATAGAGCATGTTTGGGACATCATGGGTAGAAGGCTTGGAAATTCACCCCATCCCCCACGGACTTTGGCGGGTCTGTGATACATGAATTACAGTATTAGTTCGGGATAGTATCCCTCAAGAAGAAATAGAACATCTTATTGCATCAATGCCCAGACGTGTTGGGGAGTGTATATAATCGCGGTGGACAAACACATTATTATAAAATCATTAAAAAAAATTGTAAACCCTTCGTTTTTTTCTTCAAATTTCAATCATTTACTCCTTGCTATTCTATCTAGGTTTTACAACAAAAATTGGTTCAAGCACTGACGTGAAGTCAGGAGCTTTTGCGCGTATGTTCTATTGTCCATTCTCTAGTATTGGACACTTTTAATCGAATTTACCATGGTGAATTCTATTGTCTATTCTCCTGTATTGGACAGCCTTAATCGAATTCACCATAGTAAATTCGATTAAGAGTGTCTCATACAGGAGAACAGACAATAGAATTCACCATGGTAAATTCGATTAAGAGTGTTCAATACAGGAGAATGGACAATAGAAGATACGCGCAAAAGCTCCTGACTTCACGTCAGTGCTTGAACCAATTTTTTTTTCGTGAATTCAGGAGCTTTTGCGCGTATGTTCTATTGTCCATTCTCCTGTAATGAACACTCTTAATCGAATTTACCATGGTGAATTCTATTGTCTGTTCTCCTGTATAAGACACTCTTAATCGAATTTACCATGGTGAATTCGATTAAGGCTGTCCAATACAGGAGAATAGACAATAGAATTCACCATGGTAAATTCGATTAAAAGTGTCCAATACAGGAGAATGGACAATAGAACATACGAGCAAAAGCTCCTGACTTCACGTCAGTGCTTGAACCAATTTTTTTTCGTGAAGTCAGGATAGAAAGCAATGATGAAAAAATTAACACATTATTGTCTACCTTCAATTCTTCTTTAGGAGAAGAATACATAATTATTCTTGAAAAATATTACTGGAATTAATGTCATATTTAAATAATCAAAGTAAAGAAAATTATAAGTTTAGTTACTAACATATTGAATGAAATTCAATTGAATTCCAGTAATATTCAATTACTTATTCTTAACCAATAAATGTCCATTGATAGATCTAAAGGTGATGAGGTGAAACATGAAGATATATTCTCAATAGTTATAGAAAAACTGGCCTAAAATTCCTCTCTACCCATCACGAGATTTAATATCCACAAATGAGCCTCTCACCTTACAAGATCAGAAGCCTTCAGCAAAATTTCAGCGATATCATATTAAAAATAATACATAACCTTTCAAAAGTTCCCTCTCGCAAATATACTCCTCTGAAGGCACATGGATCTCGTGAAGAAGAATCGCCTTCTCTATTTCTCAAAGATATTCACTCTTGTTCATAGAAATCCCTTCAATATTTAGTTGCCTCCTCCTACGGAGGATCTCTTTCAAAACCAGTTTTGACCGCTAATGTAGGGCTATCATCTCCCATAGATTTGTGATGAAATAACACGATTTTCCCATAACATACGCGCAAAAATATGTCATCATGACATTCATATTTTGAAGGTACTCGCAAAAATACTATCATAGACAACATATCATACGACGATTCGCATCCAGCTACCGAACTCACAAAACTGCTCGGTTCTCCAACAATATAGATCCGATCGTATTCAAACTTGGAACTCTGCAGTAGAATTAGGTTCTGAAGGCTCTTCCAAAATTTCAGCCATGCCGGACGAATAGTTTATGATATATAGAATTTTTTTCAGTTTTTTTTAAATATTTTTTTTTTTATTTTCTAGTTATACCATCCTCACGAAATTCAGCAAGAATTTTCACGTTGGCATTCTACAACTAATAACCTTGTTTGAATTCAATCGGTTTTGTATTCTTCGAGTTAATGAGGAACAAAAAACAACCAAATTTAAGAAAATTTCAGATGGCTATAACTATAAAATCATTTGCCGATTATGCTTATAAACGAACTCAAATGTCGCATTCAGATGCACAACCTAACCTGAAATTTTCAAGCCGCTATCTCTTTCCGTTCTCAGGTTATCGTGTCATAAATAATATCACTTAATAATTTTTTTTAAATTTTCTAGTGACACGATTCTCACAAAATTTCACAAACGTGCTTAGGTTTATATTCTACAACTATTCAGCAAGTCTAAATCCGATCGGATTTATTTTGGTTGAAAACAAAATTATTACTCGGAAACCATTGGGCCGATTATACCCATTATCGAACTTGTCCGTCGTATTGGGATGCGCCACCTACCCTGAAAATTTCAAGTCGCTATCTCTTTCCGTTCTCAAGTTATCGTGGCAACGGCCGGACGGCACCACAGAATCAAATTTCACATTTGGGCAAAACTATAACGCGATGTTCCCCAGAACATACGCGCAAAAATTTAAATTTGAACAGCTCCTTCTGGGTGTTGCAGTCAGTATACTTGAATAAGGATAACTATAGTATACATACAGGTAGTGGAAATGAATAGTTCACTGTCAAGGATTTTTCGACACAACCTACATCTGAGGTGTCATTCGAAACTGAATTTGCGTCGGAGGGAAGGATTGCATTATAGCACATCACGTAACTTATTCCAAATTCCCCTCAGACACCTCCTTCCAGGCCAAATTCATGCCCCTGCGATTAACGAATTGAGAATTTTGTCGGACGTTAACTCCGAACTCACTGAAGAGAAAAAAGGTTTCTATTTCCTTGGACTGAATATCCTTTCAAGGTCCTTTCCTCTTGAATTCCGAAGTCGGTTGTCTTTATGTACTACCCGAATCCCTTATAATTTACATTTTCCACTCTAATTGGCTCCCCGAAAGGTGATGATTTAGTCTAGGATGGAAAAAAATCGTCTCCCACACTTGAACGGCAGGAATTCTGCCCCAGTTCATTCGCATAAGAAACTTTCATTGAAAATTGGGGTATGAAAGAGTACCTTTTTCGGTTTTCAGTTCTGCATCCGGACCTGGAGGTTTTATAAAGGAGCACTTCCCACTGATTCTAAAATAAATCGATTGGTCCATTAAATTTTCATTCATTTAGCTTAATCTGTCAGGTGTCACATACCTATTACAGTGTGTGCAAGGAACTTCTTATTTTTCAGCTAAGATCGGATCTATATTGTTGGAGATAGTGGTACTATTCTTCTCGTTTACAGTTTGAATTGACACAATTGGAAATGTTATGTCCACGGTCATGTCAATTTTATAAAGGAAGAGCAATTTGTTGATAAGATTATGTTAGATCGATATTTAATACCTATCGCGGGTCCAGACGAGTTAAATTTGTACTTATGGACTTATTTTGAAGAATTGGCACCCATATGTTTAGGTTTGATTGAAAGTTGAAAGAAAGGGAATTTTAATTTAGATATAAAAAGATACCCAAGAATCGAGGTTTTACCGAAATCGGAATACAAAACAACAAACAATGAAAAGGCGAAAGTAATTATTCAAGAATTTTCCATATGAAATTTTTACCGATTCACTACGAGAAAGTTCATCAAAATTCTCAAATGGCAATTTCAAATGAGATTGGAAAACGCATATTCAGACGCATTTATATCGATAATTGAAGCCATTCTTTGGTAAAAAATTGGTTCAAGCCCTGTGGACAGGACCTTTCTGGCGCTCTTGTTCAAAGACAAATTATATCTCCGAAAGTATTGGTTTCTCAGAGTTGAGAATTACATCAATGTATTCTTATGATAGAACTGCATCATAAAGGAAATTCATTTCAAATAATAGTTTATTTATCAAGATTAAATGAGCAATCTGAGAATGAGAACTGCGCCATGGAAGAAATCAAATTAAAATAGCTGAAATGAATTTGACTCTCTCTTATAGAACAGGATGACATGTACGAGTATGAACACAGATCATATAACAAATCATAAATAAAATAATTATAGCATTCTGTGAAAACATAGAAGTACGATTCATTATTGAAATTTCGAAAAATCAAATCTCCGAAAGTATTAGCTTGTTGGAGTTGAAAATTATATCAATGGATATATGGTGAAGCTGCATCTTGAAAAAAATCTCATTTTGAAATTTGTAGGTTAAAAAAATTTTTTTTTCGTTACTCCGAAACCATCTGACCTATTTTGCCCAATAGCGAACTTAACTGAGATATTTATCTCCCTAACCTACTCTGAAAATTTCAACTGCCTAGCTCATTCCGTTCGAGAGTTATTGTAGAAACAAAATTTAAAAATATTCTAATTTTTTTTTTTACACTTTACGGTAACTCGATCAATACAAAACTCCACATGCATCTAAAGGTTATGATTCTCCAATTTGGTGCTAAATTTCAGATAGATCGAGTGATCGGTTTCGCAAATATTCATAAAAAATATTTTTACTATAAACTCCGAAACCGCTTGATGGATTTTGCTTGTTAACGAACTCGTCCGAGATATTTACAGTCCAAACCTACCATGCAAATTTCAATCCTATAACTCCTTTCGTTCGAGAGTTATCGTGTTTACGGACGGCCGAACAGAATCGATTTCGATCACGGATTCTAGATCAGTGAGTCGAACCAAATCGTTTGATACCATTTTCAGCCAAAAATTAGAAAATTACCGACATTTGGGCAATTTGATAAGCACTCTGTTTCGAGGAACAAGAGCGCCAAAAAGAATCAAATATGGCATTTTGGACGTATTTTGATAAATCGAAACAGATATTTTCAGATCAGAGAAGTTCAAGTGGATTTTTTGGCGCTCTTGTTCCTCGGAACAGAGTGCTTAACAATCTGCCCAAATGTCTGCAATTTTTTAATTTCTGGCAGAAAATGGTCTTAAACGATTCGGTTCGACTCACTGACTAGGAATCCATGGACAAAATCGATTCTGTCCGGACAGCCGTCCGTCCGGCCGTCTGTTAACACGATAACTCTCGAACGGAATGAGCTAGACAGTTGAAATTCTAGATTAGGTTTAGGAGATAAATATCTCGGTTAAGTTCTTTATTGGGAAAAATCGGCCAGGTGGTTTCGGAGTAACAAAGAAACAATTTTTTACATTACAAATTTTGAAGTCCATTTTTTTAAAGATGCAGTTTCATCATAAGAATCCACTGATTTCACTATTGATGACTTTCGGAGATATGATTTTTCAAAATTCCAATAATTATTCTCAATTCTATTTGATTTCATAGTATACTCTAATTATAATTTCCTGATGTATATAAATCCAACATGAGATGAGTCATAGACCTACGATTTGAATTTCATTACGAAAATTCTTGAGAATTGACGCACAGAAGCCAAATTGAAAAAGTGGGAAAGCCCTTTGGACAGGAGCTTCGGCGTCCTTGTTCAAACTTTGACGAATCATAACTCCGAAAGTATTGGTTTCTCCGAGTTGGGAACGATATAAATGGATCCTTATTCAATTTATGATGCAGTTCTATAACAAGATTCCATTGATATAATTCCCAACTGTGAGAAACCAATACTTTCGGAGATATAATTAGTCAAAGTTTGAACAAGAGCGCCAAAGCTCCTGTCCACAGGGCTTTCCCATATTTGTTCTCTAGTCTATTAGTAAAGTAGATTTGAAATCGATATTTGAAGGCAATATCGCTGAAATTTTGCAACAGACTTCAGAACCTTATTTCACATTTGAAAGTATGCACCAAAGCAGACTGACCTCACGTCAGTGCTTTCCAAACTTTTCAGAAGATTATTACTAATGGATTATCAGTATTATTGTGATGGATTATCATTGATTAAAGGCAAGAAATATCGGTGATAATGGCACATTAAGTATGTTGATTTCAATAAATACATAAAGTTTGAATATATGTAAGTTCGTATTCTACATGTTAGTATCGTTGTTGCTATAAAATCATTTATGCATAAACCCGAAATTATGTATACTGTCTCAGGTCGACAGTACAGCATCGCATGAAATTTTGATAGGTCTCAACGTATCTATAGCCATTATAATAATCATGGACCTCCATGCAATATAATTTTTATGTTGTCAGTTGAAGTCCTGTTTATAAACTGTAATATATGCCGCGCTATCTCAGGTTTACGATATATTCGTGATTTTATAGCTAGCCGAACATGGACTCCATTTTAGATTACGTATATCTTGACGAACAGGAAAAAGTTATCCTTTCATGCATCATGATATTTTTTACTTCCTGATTGGTTTCGATGAAATTGACGTAAAAGTTGGATTGGCACTCCAGGGCAGTCATACGCAAGAACGTCGGGAAATGAGATCTGAGATCTTATATATGTACTCCATGAAGCCAATACTACCAATATACGGACGGACAACGACGTATTTCGAGTACCTACCTATTTCGACAGTCTTAAAAATGTGGATAGTGAATCTTTTATACTAGGCAATGAATGTTGGCTCGGATATACTATTGGGTAAGATTGAAAATAGATAAATCCTATTGTAGGAATGAGATTTCTCAATTTCTCCTCTCTACATATCAAATTCAGCCTGTTCAATTGCCAACAGATCTTTATGTTGTTCATTGATAAGCCCTTTTAAAGGGCTTCCAATAAGGGGTGCTATTTTGATATTCAAAGAAAAATGCTATTTTTCAATATAAATAATCGGATGTTTATTTCATTATAAAGAAGAAGCTATGCCGTTAATAGTGGATAATAACATCAGGCAAATGACCACCACGACCACGCTTACAGGACCATATCCTTTTAATGAAATAACCAAATCGCAAAGTGGCTGCCCTATGTCCTCGATAGCCTCACGAATTCCATCTTTGAGGTATTGAATCAACGCTGAGCTATTGGCGTAGACCTTCTCTTTCACGTGGCCCCAAAGGAAGAAGTCGCAAGGTGTTGAATCACAAGATCTCGGTAGCCAATTGTGATCACCTCTTCGAGAGAACACGGTCCGGAAACTTTTCCGCAAAAGATCAATGGTTTCGTTGCTTGTGTGGCACGTACCGTCTTGTTGGAAGTAAACGTTGTCCAGATCAATACCATCCAATTCCGGCCATAAAAAATCATTAATCATCTCTCGATAGCACAATCCATTCACCGTAACTGTTGCTCCAGCCTCATTTTCGAAAAAGTAAGGACCAATGACTCTGCCGGACCATAAACCTCACCAAACAGTCACACGTTGAGGATAGAGAGGCTTTTCAACAATAACTCTTGGGTTTTCCGAGCCCCAGATGCGACCATTTTGCTTGTTGACGAAGCTACCGAGGTGGGCCTCATCACTCAAGATGATTTTTCGATGGAATTCCGGATCATTTTCATGCATTTCAACGACCCAATCAGCAAAGACACGACGTGTTGATGATCGGCCGGCTTGAGTTCTTATGTTAACTAAACTTTATAAGCCTTAAGACCTAAATATTTATGCAAAATACGGTGTAATGACGTTTGTGGAATGCCTAATTCCAAAGAACGACGAGGAATGGACAAACCTGGGTTTTCTTCAACACTTTCGGCTACAGCAGCAATATTCTCGGCTGTTCTTGAGCGAAGTGCACGGGTTTTATTCTTCACATAACTAACTTTTCTCAACAGCTCGAATTCTTCCACCAATTTCTTTATTGCGGTCCGACAAGTGCTTCACGACGACCATGTTCGAGTTTTACGAACCGTCACTGCCAAAATTTTAACCATTTTTATAGTGAATTTTAATAATTTCGATGCGTTCTTGAAGCGTATATCGTTCCATTTTTATTAATGGCTTAGTTTCTACTTGTCAAATATCAAAAAATGACAGCTTCAAAGGTGACATCTACCGAAATAGCGGGCTATTCAAAATAACACCTCTTATTGGAAAACCCTTTATGACACGCTTCTTCACCTGAACAGAGTGCCCATCAATTTGCCTGAATGTCTGCGATGTAGGAATTTTTGGCCGAGAATGGAATCAAACGATTAGATTCGACTCACTGATGAATAATACGAGGTCAAACTTGATTCAGGAGTTAAAATGCGCCGGATCAGAATCTAGCCGTTAAGACTTGGGGCTGCAACTCTAAGATACTGCGATGGATGTACGTCAGGATTGTGAGACCCATAATTACGTATGGGGCAGTAGTCTGACAATCATAAACAAGCCAGAATAGTACGAGGAAAACCCTAGATAAAGTACAAAGGGACAGGAGATCCACCACCCAAGTTTTTAAAAGAAATGCCATTAAATGGTACACAGGCGGTTCAAAAACCACTACAGGAGCTGTCGCTGGAATATATGGACCAGCCACCAAATGCTCACTATTGCTAGGCTTCTCTCCGAGCAACTTTCAGGCAGAAGTACTTGTAGAATAAAAATACGTGGAAATGAACCTAAAAAGAAACTATCAGAGATGTGATATAGCAATCCACTCTGACAGTGAAGCTGCTATTAAAGCTCTGAGCTCCCATGTTATCGAGTCCAAGCTAATATGGGAGTGCCGAAGAAAATTCAATGAAGTAGGCAAGAACAACAGGGTCTTCCTGGTCTGGTTTCCTGGTCACGCGGGAATCACAGGAAATGAGACCAACACACTTGCCAAGAGAGGAGCACAAACCCCCTTTATTGGCCCGAAACCCTACTGTGGGGTTGGTAGATACACCTTCAAAAGTGAATTTCGGATGAAAGAAGAAACTGAAAGAGGTATTTTCTGGAGATCTCTCCCCAAAATGTATCACCACAAGAAATTCCTCCGGAACTTTGATACTATTCAAGAAATACTTGGTCCTCTGTAAGAACACGCTGCACCTCCTCACTGGTTTTCTCAAAGGGCACTGCGACCTTAGGAAGCATATGATGAGAATAGGACTAGCAGAAACTGACGAGTGCAGATTCTGTTGGGAGGAGGATGGAACTCCTGATCACATGATAACGGAATGCCTCGCCATCTCAAACCAACGCAAGGAATGTTTTGGGCAAGAAATTTACAGGAGCGAAGACATAGCCTCCTTGAAGCCATCCCAGAACTCTGAAACTGAAAGGCGAGCTGTAGATAGTGACGACATCGACAAGTCTTGAGGGGGGGGGGGCACGATAGACCCTAAGGTCGCAATGCAACGTTACCCCCTGCAATAATATATAATATATACAACGATGTACTAGGAAGAAAAAACAGCGCCACCTAGGAAAATCCTTACGAACTCCAACCCTCTATGATGTGTCTTAAATGACACTTTCCTCCTTGAGGGAACACTGAGCGATGAAGTGGCTAGCCCGCATCACGAGGGAATATTTGTTGATGATTGAAATGAACAAATATGTCGCCGCGTGTCTTTTAGTTGATTCACTGAAATGAGGTGTGAAACCTACAGGGTCGTTGTATTTTTATTTTAACAACTAAGGTTCATTATTTGCGAATTATAAACTGTAATAAATCAAATTAGATTCTATTCGACTGCCAAATATATTCTCGCAGCTTTAAAGCTACTTTTTCGAGCTTAAATATAGTCTTTGTGACATTCCATGAAATTGGCAACTATCATTAGAAATGAATTCATAACTAACTGTAGCTGCAAAGAAAATTGCAGAAACAATGGGACAGAACAATTTGAGTTAAAAATGCACCCGCTGATCGAATCAAATATAGCGCGAAGAAGAACTGCTTTATTTGCAAGTAATGGAAATTCAAAAGATTAATTTAACAAATGAAGAATATTCTTTTTCTAATATGGTTCAAGCTCTATTATTATATCGATCAAGCTCTTTTATTATATTATATCATGATACTCATTTAATTTTCATCTGTTACAATAATGGGACAAAAATTCCGTATAATTTTACGAATGCAGAAAATTCTTCGGACGATTTTCAAGTTTCTTTCACGCTTTTTATTCAGAGTTTGGGAGCGAAAACCCAGAAAGGAACCATTTAGTAGGTGAAAATATACCAAGTATCATGATCAATATAATTAAAAACCGTGAAAGAAACTTGAAAATCGTCTGAAAAATATTCTGCTTTCGTAAAATTATACGGAATTTTATTACACTCAAATAAAATTTCAGCAGTAAAAACTCTCAAAACAATAAAAACATTATTATTTTGTGAATTGCTTCTGCTTTAGAAACACAAGATATTTGTCAGAAGCAATGTATAGAAAATGTATGCTGTTCCTGCCTGAACGAACGAGCAAAAATTTTAGAAATAAGAAAAAACCCGCAACCAAAGGTAGGTACGAATTTGTGAAGAAATATGCGAATTTTATCGCGAAGAAAATGATCGCAATCTTCAGAGCAGAGCTGCCATCATCAACGGTTGTGTACGTTATTTAATCCTGGTAATGTGTATTCTGCACTCATAACTGGGAAGCTCGGCTTGCTAAGGGTTGCTTTTAATTGATCCAGGCTGTGAAGTCTAGGTGGTGTACAAACGTGTACTCATAAATAATACTCTTGAGAAATTGCTTTGAAAGTTTTACCGCAAGTTTTATACGCGCTTTGATTCCATGTAAGGAAGATTACACTTTGACATTGAAAATGTTGGTTTCACCGAATAATTAATAGCGGCCGAGCTGAACTAGATATATAAGGAAATCACATCAAACCGTCAGTTTGAAGAACGTTGCGAAGGTTTATTATTTTATCAACAAAATTTACCACTTCTCTCTTCCTCTTATCCATCTGTCAATTTTCCACATTTTTACTACCACTGTTTCATTACCTTTTTAACAGCAGCTAGAACATGGTTATATGCTACAAATTTCTGTCGATTGACACAATTTCAATCCTTCAGGGTTGACTTGTCTGCCATTGAATTGCTCAAGTTTAAAAGAATATACAGGGTTTGGCGATAGTCTGGAATGAAACTCACATTTTTTCAACCAATAACTTGGAATAGAAACGCTGAAACCCATCCATTGATTTTCAATTTTCCACATTTTTTGGCGATAAAATGCAATACTTCAACCTCTTGGCTGCAACCCTACCCAAACTTTGTATTTCAAATGTGTGATGTGTGGACTTGCTGAAAAGTTTATGCAAAATGGAATCTCACCATACCCTTAGTTTTTTTGTAGTTATGTTATGCTTGTCCTTTCTTTTTATCGTTTTAAAAAAAACCCATTCAGAATTGAACTCAGCATAAGGATCAGTTTTATTTATTCATTTTCCTAACAATAACAACAACTAAGGGTATGATAAAATTCGATTTTTCAATGAGCCCACACATGATATCCCTATGAAGCGTGCCAAAAAAGTAACGTAACTCGTCAATAATTCTTGTACGAAGAATTATTAAGGATAATCCTCGTACCGTCGATTTTTAATTTCAAACGCAATTTATCGTATGCTTTTTTGAATTTCTCACCCCCTACGCCCCGCACCCCTCTACTTTATTTTTTCAAATGGGAAGATATGAATTGTGATACATCAAATGAAAGGATTTGATTATATACTCAACGGTGCGAATGAAAGGAAAATTGGTTGTGTTTTTTTTATTAGAACATTAGAAAATAATCAATTTAGGAAAAAACAACAGCAATTCAGATGGGTAAACTCCAAAACCGTGATTCTGCAAAAATATGAGCGTTGGCATTCTACAACTAATTACCATGTTTCAATTCGATCGGATATACATTTTTTGAGTTATTGAGGAAACAATATTTCAAATGGGTACAACTCCGAAACACAATATTTTTTAATAATTCACAAAGCTTTGCGTCAATTCAATCGGATCTGTACTGTTTTAAATCAAAACTTCAACTACGAAACCGTTTGGCCGATTATGCGCAGTAGCGAACTTGAACTTGAAAATTCCAAAGCCACTATCTCTTTCCGTTCGAAAGTTATCGTGACAACGGACGGCCAGACATAATCGAATTTGACCTCGAATTATTCATCAGTGAGTCGGACCTAATAGTTTGAGACCATTTTCGGCAATCGAAAATAACAGTACTTTGGGCTAAATTAAAGAAAGCAAGCTGTTCCGTAGAACATAAGTGCAAAAATATACCTTTGTGCATAATTGGCAGCAATTTTGCGCGCTCGTTCTGCCCAAATGTTTTAATTTCAAACCGAAAATTGTCTCACAGAAAATTTATACTTCGAAATGAAATATCATCCGGTTTTTCAGAACATTGTGAAATCATTTCATAGATTTTACCATAATCAAAATAATATCGGTTATAAAAGCGACTGTGTGGATATGTTGGAGTTCCTAGAAATTCCTTAGGTACCTCTTTCTTGTGTATGTAAATTTTATGTTTAAGTTTATTTTTTATTTTTATTCCCCTCAGTTTTTAAAAAGCGATGAAACCCAAAACATAAACATGAATAACATAGTATTACAATGTGAAATTGAAGCCAAGTGTTCCCTTCACTTCAGTAGTTTTTCAGAAAATTTCACCAAGTGATACACAAGTTTGATGAATAGGATACATCTGAAAACTAAGCAATATCGAAGTTCCCAAATCTGCTTAGACTTTTCGGATGTGTGTATTTGGGTGGTATTAACAAATTCACTATGAACAAGAACTTATCTAGGAAGAAACTTCAGTGGGGGATATTACCTAAGTGAAAACGGTTTGAAATCAATGAGCCCTCGACTGGTGGTAGCAGCGCAAGAAAGCTCCCTTAGTTACTACACCCGGGGCAAATATAAGTTCCCCGAGTCTAATCTGCATAATTATATTTTCGTCATCAATGAAACTGATATTAAATCGTAAATGGGAACGTTGCTATCTATTTATTCTAATGACTCGTCAAGATGGCTGTAATTCAAACGACGTTCGTAATTTTAAGAGAATTATAACTAAGGCAGAAGTTATAAGGACAATGTAAGTGACTCGGGTACATTTGAAGTGTACGATTAAATTATTCTAAATACATCACTAAGAGACTATTCGAGCTGCAGAGTACATGGTCTCAAAATGTAAAGTGACGTTAGAAGTATGGAATCATGGATTTATTCTCTCCCCTTTAAATATTAGCGAAAAAACGGTATTAAGGGTCAAATTAATTGATCGATATTGTTTTTGAATTGCAAGCCCCAATTTTTTTCATGCCATTTAAGCAAATAATTCTCGAGATAATTCTCTAAATTTGAAACACATGTGAAATGAAGTCTTCACCAAATAAACACATCCTCATAGCAAAAATGATACTTGAAGGTGTCATAAGTTACAAAATTGATTTGAAGTGTTCAAATTCATGGTCATCCACTTCTTGACAGTACGCCAATCGAGCTTGGAACAAACATTTCGGATAGTTTCAGGCTGTATTAATCTTATTTCGTCCTGAATTCTCTGTTTCAAACTCCTGGATGTTGCTTGACCGCTTGAGCTAAACTTTGCTTTCGATAAAACCCAATAAGTAAAAGTACAAAGGAGTTAGATCTGGAGACCGAGCCGGCCATTCAATAAAACCTGGCCAACCTGTTCGGGAACACCTCCATCAGGCAATTACGTACATCTTGAAAATAATGGGGTGGAGCTACATCTTGTTGAAACCATAGCGATTTGGGAGATCTGGATCTGCATCGTTCAGAAAAGAACAGCCAAAGCCGGAATCAGGCCATCCCGTAATAAAATATTATGGAGCTGTTAACGGTCCTTCAATAAAGACAGGCTTATAACCCTGTTCCTAACAGTTCCGGCCCATGAGCCTCCATCATCCAGTTGGGATTGTGATCTGACCAATAGCGATAGTTTTATCAGGTGACAGTTGCTTCATCACCAAATAAAATTCGGCATTGCGAAGGTCCATCATTTGCTCGCAAAACTGAGTTATGCAGTCAAAATCATCATTCAGTTCGTGCACTTAATTAATCTTGAATGGAGTTCGTTAATGGTCATAATCGGCCAAACGATTTCCGAGTACTAATTTTGTTTCAATCGAATTGAAACTTGGTTACTAGTTGTAGAATACGACACAAAGGATTATTTGAAATTTCGTGAGGATTGTATCACTAGAAAATTAAAAAAAATATATTAAAAAAGATTATGTATCTCAAGATAACTTGAGATGAGATAGCTACGTGCAATTTTCAGGGTAAGTTATGCATCCAAATGGGGCAGTTAAATTCGTTGTTGGACATAATCGGAAAACGCTTTTGGAGTTATATCCATCTTAAATTTTGTTGTTATTTCCTCAATAACGCGAAATATACAAAGCCGACCTATTTAAAACTTGGTATTTACTTGTAGGATGCCAACGCGCTAATTTTCGCGAAATTTCGTGAATATCGTATCACTAGAAAAAAATTAAAAACATATTTTCTGCGAAAATTCTTTATTTGAGAAACTATATTTCAGAATCGCCTGAAATACTGCAAATACTTTCGAGCCACAATTCTAAAATCGAGTACCGAATTTCAGCTCGATCGACTTCGAATGAGTCTAGAATTAGAGTTGGGTATAATCGAATGATTTCAATAATCTAAATAAGTTGAACATCTACTTCATTAACATTCCTAATTTTCTGCTTCCTTTCAGTTTTTGATATTGTACCAAATTTCGCTAATCACTTCATTTTGATTTTTTTATCATTTGTTTTCTGTAATAAACATGAAAGTGATAACATTTCTAAATATAAAATGACCAGACCTTTCAAACGATGTATCACAAGCCCATACTTCCTATTTGAAAAATTGGGGGATGTACCAGTATTTCGAAGGGGGTTGAAGGTAGGGTTCGCATTTTTACGAAGAAATCAGAGATCAGAATTTATAAATACTGAAAAAGTTGTCCGGGTTGATACAACATGATGTGCGAAGCACTCAAGTTCCTGCAAACTTTGCTTTTAAAATATATTTCCCAGCGATTCATCACAGATAACGAAATAATTGAGTGGACGGGAAGCTTTCAGTGAAATTAACTACTCAAGGGATGAAACAATAACTCCTTGAGTTGAAGCGGATTAAGTAGTACAATTTCAAAAACCTTGTTCTTCTTCTCATCTCTAATTCGATAAGCGAGCATAATATTCGAATGAGCGTCACTTTTTGCGCATTCCTACCAGGGTCCTATAATTTCGTCCAAATGTCTGCATTCCTCGAGGACTGGGCCGAAAATGCCTACAGATGAAAAATGCGGATTCGATAATACCATCGAATATTGGTATACAGTAAAAAGTAGCGAACAAAATTCATATCTTCAGTATTTACTATTTTGTAGGAAAATTATCGAACAGGTCAATTTTTATGTTAAATTACGCAACTTTTCTTCTATAAATGGAGAGTTTGTCATATACCTTCTACCAGGGGTGGAGGGTAGTTTTTTCAAACGGCAACCCTAGCTTTTTTTGCCACTAATGGATAGACCTTTTGTTGCTGAGGATGATTTGTTCATCGATGGGACTTTTTCATCAACCCTTTTATTATTATGGGGATGAAATTGTTGATTTTATTTAAGATAATTCATCAATTACTACTCTACGAAAAAGGCATGTTCTCGATAACGCTTCAAAAACATCAATCACTCCTAAAGCGTATCTCATTGACCTCGAAATACATTAAAAAAGAAGGAATTCGAATTAATCAAGTTTGTTATGACAAATCAATGTGATAACTTGAATAAACAGCATTTTTATGGGTACTCCGAAAATTCCATTATTTTACGTCTAACAGTCAATGAGATCCAAGGCGTCCAAGTACCCCTCATAGCCTTAAAAATTTTCCTTAAACTGCAAATATCTCCAAAATGATCAAAGATGGACATAGATATGATCAAATAAACATATCTTATTTTTCGAAGAGAAATAAAAAATGAGGGATGCCATTAATTATAAGGAAGTTGATAGCTACTTCCGGTATAACCGGAAGTGATAGAAAACTGTCAATATTTTAGAAAGTAGTTCAAGGTCGAGAACCTTTGTGTGTGAATTTTTATGAGCTTATTGTCCCTTTAAAAGTCCCTATCTCTTTTCGTTCGAACGTTATCGAGGCAACGGTCACCCATCCAGCTACTGAACTCACACAAGGCTGCTCGGATCTCCAACAATATAGATCATGTACGAACTTGGAACTTGGCAGTATTTCAGCGATGTCGGACGAATAGTTTCTGACCTATAGAATTTCTTTCAACGATTTTCAAAGTTTTTTTAAAAAGTTTCTAGTGATACGATCCCCACGAAATTTTGCAAGAATATTAAAGTCGTCATTCTACAACCAATAGCCATGTTTGTATTGGATCTGTTTCGTATTTTTCGAGTTATTGAGGAAATACCAACCAAATTTCAGATGGCTATAACTCCAAAACCGTTTGGCCGATTATGCCTATTAATGAACTCAAATGTCGCATTCAGATGCTCAACCTATCCCAAAAGTTGCAAGCCGCTATCTCTTTCCGTTCTCAGGTTGTCGTGACATGAATAATATTTTTCAATATTTTTTTTTAATTTTCTAGTGTTACGATTCTCACAATCGTCTTTGTGTCAGTGTTCTACAACTAGCCACCAAGTTTCAATTCAATTGGATCCATATTTGTTGATGACAAAATTGTCATACGGAAACGGAAGCGGTTTCCGCAGGCTTTATTTATCATCCCAGTTAAGATATGTAAGTGCGGATTTTGAGAAAAACAAAATAGTCGATTTTTTTGAAGCAGCTTAATGTACATCATATAAAAGAATTCCAAACATAACCATCAATAATTCTTCGTTTTATATTAGATGAGTATCTTCTTGAGGAAGATTTGTGGGAGGAAAGATGAATCCAGAATATTCCTCTTTGATTGAACATCCTCTGCCTGGGGTTGGCATACTTCGGGATGCTAATATTTTCATCCGTATCTGTGGTGCATGAGAATATATACATCCGTCTTTTCATTCAGAACGGCATTATCATCGCAGTTAATAGTGTTGACTGATCTTCTACGATGCTGAAGGCTCACATCAATCACCAGCGATGTATATTTCGCGTTTCAGACCAGATAGGCAGTTTTAATGGCACGATACATCAGAATATAAAAATTTCAAGGAATCCAATCCGCCAGTCGGCATCGTTGCCACTGAAATATTGACCTTTTCCAGTGAAAGCTGATCACGTTCATCTCTTTCCAGCCGGACCATTCGTCAAACGGATTGCGCAGATAAAATTCAACCGCTGAAAATATGACTTATGTTTCCGGCGCCTGACGAAAAACATTGACGATTTTTCATCTCAAATTTCGCTTATACACTCCTTCGGGGTTTATCTCCTAAGTGAGCCAAGCGTTATATTGGCCCTGGAATCCGAATTGGAGTCTATTATTTTCCAGAGTCATTTATAACAGACCCTAATCCATCGGGTTACCACACCGCTTTTAGTCAAGATGGTATTCACTGGCCATCGAAAATTTATCGGCAGTGTAAGGCCCGGTTCAACAGTTAAAGTATAGTTTGGATATAGTCCGCTTCTTAAGCCATGTTAGTTCAGGTTAACATTACCGACAATTGCAACGGGGATGTTCGAGATGACAAATACTCGCTGCCATGAGTCGTTAGAAGGTTTATCTTTATCCTGGTCATTATATAACCAAATTGATTCAAATCTTCTAGTTAACCCTGGAATACAATACCACCTTTAATCGATCTCGAAACAACCTCTGCAACGGTCGTTCGTGACCGTCAAAGTGCTGTGGCACATTATATCTCTAGGTACGCAACCTTCTGTCATACAGACAGAGATATTGGCGATGTAGATATGCAACCAGGAGTTTTAAGAGAAACTTCAAGGGAATGAACGTATACATTGCCACATATAGCCAGGCTACCCTGATGGCATTGGAAGCTAACAGCCAGAGTTCCCTCTTATCCTGGGAATGCCGCAACTTCATCAAGCAGCTGGCCAGGGACAACAAAGTGATCCTTGCATAGGTACCAGGACATTGTGGTATTGCAGAAAATTAATTGGCAGACAAACTTGACAAGCTGGCTAGTAGACAGACACCTGTTGGACCAGAAACTTTCTCTGGCCCGACTAAAGACCACTTTAGAGAGAGTGCTCAACAATGGATCCGGAGCAAAACGAAAGTTTTCTGAGAACACACCCCCGTACAACTGCATGCGAAAACACTTACCCTTCATTCGCAGTCCAACACAAAGAAGTTCATGTAATTATTACATGATGAACTACGCGTTATTGCAGGACTTCGAGGCAGTGCCGGTACATACAGTATCGCAAAAAATTCATCTCGGGTACATACAGAAAACTATAAGATTAACAAGGAACGCAATTATATTATTATACCACATAATCAAGAGAGACGTAATGCTGTCCTCTCCTCCTGTTACCCAACTCGAATCTTCAACTGACTACGTCAGACGCATAGCATCGTAGCAAGGCAGCGATTCATTATGCACGAACAATTCGATATCCCTTTTTCGCGCTATTCGAGGAGAAATTGTGAATTCTTCCAATATTTAGCAACCAATACTTTACGCTCTCATTAGACTACGATACACAAGATATATTCTTTCCATTACTGTATATCATCTGTACCGTATGGGAAAATCGGTAAATAGAATAGTCAGACTCCCAGATAATGAAGTTCATCAGAACTCTGGAACTGGAAGGCGAGCTGTAGATGGTAATGACATCGACAGCTCTGAAGGGTAGGCACAATAGACCTTAAGGTCGCAGTGCAACGTTACCCCCTACAAAAATATACAATACAATGCAGACTCTCTGGATTGGTTAATAAAATGTCTTCATCTGAGAGCGCAGGGACCTCAATATAAAAGGTTAATGAGAATATCCCCATTCGGTACGAAATGTAACAGATTTTTTAGAATTTCCAAAAGGGGTATCGCAAAGACCCTGCTGAGTTGCAAGGGGCGTGCATGCCTCAATTCAGTCGGTTAGCAGCATGACATAATTATCGACTCCTCTAAACTCCCTAGTACTTCCGAAGACGAAGATGATCTGGAGACAGAGGCCGTGGAAGAGGAGAAGAGCAGCAAGAACTGGAGCATGAAGAAGAGTTCCCTGACAATCTGGGCCCTCTGAAAGAAGCTGAACCCGCTAGACATCATATTATATGGTAAATTATTGCAATTGAGAATTCATAATTTGTAGTATATCAATTCCTGATAATCAATATGATAAACTTTTGTTCTGTCTACAGGATCTACTGAGATGAGGTACTGGCCAAAAGAAGAAGAAGGCGGCCATAATTCCCTGAGGATTGTATGACCCATGTAAATAACTCCCTGTTAATTGTAAATAGTAAAGACTTTTTTTTATTAGTTATAAATATAGACTTCGATATAATGAGCAACTCTCTCATTTTCTCTTCCCTGTTCTATTTTCTGGGATCGTCTGGTAAGTCATTAATGATTGATTATATCATATATATCATTATACTCGTATATAAGTTGACTAAATTCAATGTTTTTTGAAGAAGAATGCATGAAAGTGAGAAGTTTTGAGTTCAGACGAATTTTCCTGCGTTGGACTGCCTTAGCGGAAATTTGGCGCTACGAACTCTTTCGGTTTAAAATTCCTATCTCAGCACTGAACAAATTTCGAATTTCAAAGAGCATCTGATTCACAATTGAATTTCCTATTCCTGTGACATTTTTCAATCGGTGCAGTCCTTTTCGACCTAAAAGCGTTAGAAGTTGAGGGTTGTCAACTTTAGAGCTAAGTTTGTAAAAATTGCTAATCTTTGACGGGCGATGCGGTTGAACTGCTAAACCGATTTCGATGTTTCGAACGCTATTAGACGCTAAACAAAATTCTGTAGGATGCGTACTTTTCGAGTTATAAGAATAATACTGAAAAAAGTGCGAAAATTTCGGGGTTTTTAGGCTCTCAAATCTGAAGCACAATCTAGAAACCGTCGCAAACTCAGATATTTTTTATCAGGACCCCCAAAAGGGGTTAAAATGATTTCCAGCTCTGGAGCAATTTTTAGGGGCTGAAGCACTAATTTGCCTGGGCTAACATGAGGTTTTGTTTATTCGAAAGAAAGTAGTCTTCTCATATCAGCTTCTCCACTCAATAGCCAAATTATAGATATCGTTTGTTCACCAATAATTGAATTTCATTCATTACTAATGCTGACTATTAACTGAAAATCAGGCAAAATTTGTATTGATTAGCTGAGAAGAAATATGTCGATGGTATAAGCTTATAAATCAACGTGTATTCATCAGTCGGCTGGTCTGTTTTCCGCATCATTTATTACTGTACCGAACTGTTATAGGACTGCTTTATAGTAGTGTAATCAAGTGAAGGTGCATAATTCAGATTCATTTCATTTATCAAATACCGCCATTATTTGAGTACGCCCTCAATCACTACTGTGATGGCGTTGAAGCGCATCAGGAAACATGATTGATAATGGCATTAATTGATGTCTTTTTTTCTTCGGTTTCCGATATGCAGATGCCTCGGATTCAGTTCCTAGACCATGACAGCCAACAGAAATGTTTAAATTGATAAACGATGACTCAAATAAAGTTTGAGAGAGCAAAAGAAACAACAAAAAAATTCACTTTGGAAATAGTCAAGAATAATCAGCTTTACTTTCTAGATGTTTAGATAGAAAAGTATCCGAACCATTTTGAAATAAGAATCTTCAAAAAGCAGACATATACAAATAGATATTTGAATTTCTATTCAAATCATCTTCGTGTGAAAAGAGGTATTATTAAAACACTTTATGATAGAGCTAATCTAATTTGTTCTACTCTTGAAAATCGAAATAATGAAATTGACGCCATCAAAAATTTCTAGCAGATAATGGAACAACAGAGTCTTTATAAATGATTGTAACACCGCAGTTGGCTTTGAATAATTCTTTGCCGCTCTTCGCTAAGGATCCTGACTATTTTACAGTCCTTTGAAATTGGAATTGTATTGTCAGAAAATATATGATGTGGATGGAATCACGAATCTGAACAGTATATATACAGGGTGAGTCTTTGACCACTGCATTAATTTTAACCAAAGATTCCTCTCATCAAATGAAACACTTTTTTCATTTACCATTTTTCCAGATTCGGCTCAGGTAAAAAGTTACAAGCGTTTAAAGATTTCACAATGTGCTAATACACTCCCGCATATAAATTATCTATGACATTGTTGGCGGACGAGAATAAGGCATGGTAACGTGGTTTACAGCTTGATTCGGGATTCCAACGCTCAGGGACGGATCCATAAAAGTAGTGAAATTTCTGGAGTTTTCCATTTTAAAACATTCAATGAAGAATATCTCGAAAACGGTGCGTTTAAGGAGAAATGATGAAGAATAATATAATGTTCTAAAACGATGGAATATTCTTGAAATGACTCAAGAAAAACTTTATATGCTTTCTTTATGCTAATTTCGTTTAGTTTTATGAATCCACGAGTCCATAACTAGAAAACCAGTAGAAGTAGAAAATAACTAATATTTGGAAAATATGTATCATAGTTATAGGAAACTTTACGCCAACATTCATTATATTCGAAAAAAGGATGTCAAAGCTACAAAATAAAAACTGATTTTTTTTCAAAATTTCAACAGCTTGTATCTTTTTACCTGAGCTGAATTTGGAAAAATGTTAAATGAAAAAAGTGTTTCATTTGATGAGAGGAATCTTTGGTTGAAATTAATGCAGTGGTCAAAGACTCACCCTGTATATGGAGCGGCAAAATGAGAATATTTCAAAGCCAACTGCGATGTTACAATCTATATATATAAATATGAATTACTGTTCGTTAGTCTCACTAAAACTCGAGAACGGCTGGACCGCTTTGCCTTATTTTGGTCTTGAATGATTTGTGGAAGTCTGAGGAAGGTTTAAAAGGTAAATAAATATAAAAATGTCTACAGGGTGTTTTTCTTTTAACGTCAATGGCAACTTGCTCTTTTTCACGCTATAGTCGTACAATTTCATTCAATTGTGTTAAAAAATATACTTTCGAGACATACATCATTGAAAATAAACCATCACTATACAGGCTGTTTTTCTCACGGCACAATTGTACGCGATTGAAGTGATTTGTGCCACAAATAAATCATTAACTAAATATGGACCTTGGACGGATTCTTGCAACATCGTGTGCAATTAATCGATAATAATAATAAAACTTCATGCATACCGAGCATTTTTATTTGCCGAAAAATATGGCCGAGCCGGCAAAGTTCGGTAGGATATTTGAGTAGCAAAGGAATAATTGAAAAATTGAACATTGAAAATAAAATTGATAATTTGAATGGTCATTTGTGGATGGCCTGGCTAGGTATATTTACCTATATCGGGTGGGTAGATCTACAGGCTATATAAATTTATCTCCTATGCAGATCTACCGGTTACGTAGATCTCCTAGCAAAGGGGATCTGCTGGCTATGTAGATCTACCCGTTCATTGATATGCTGACTATGAAGATCTACCAATTACGTAGATTGTCTGGCTAGGTGGATCTATGGCTAGATAGATCTGCTGGCTCACTAGTAAGGTTACTATTGTGAAGCCTTTGGGCGATCTCATTGTGAATATCTCTTTTTAGTTACTTTCACGATATCTGCAGGAGATTACTTCAAGAATTTCATAAGCAATCTTAGGAGCTCGCAATAGGAGTTCCAATAAATGCCCAAATGTGACCTCTCGGTGACGTCCTAGGGAGTTCTTTATTGTCTGATCAGAATAACGAATTCAGTTGTTTGCTATTCAGGAGAAACAAGAAATGCCAACATGATATGTTAACCTCAATTTCCATAAGCAATCTTACGGATATATCATATAGAACTCACTTTGTGACTTGAATGAGAATATATCTTTCGGCTATTTCGCATGGCACTCGCAATTGGAGTTCCCATAACTGCCCAAATGTGACCTCTCAGAGACGTCTTAGGGAGTTCTGTATTGCCTGGGAAGAATGACGATTTCAGTTGTTTATCATTCGGGAGAAACAAGAAATGCCAACTTGAAATGCTAATTCATATTGAATCACCCGTTATAATTGAGTTTTCCGAATGTCAGAGTAGACATCCGTTTTTGTCGGACCGATTTATCTGCAAAAAAGTTAACTGAAAGGCTATTTCGCAGTTAATCCTTCGTAGCAACGGACGAAGTTGAGTCGAAGAGCAATGGAAGGTTGTATCTTGGAATTAACAGCGTTTTTCTTTCTGATAACAATTATCCGGATTTATGGAAGGCATCCTTCAAAGGGAATTAGCGCCAGCTACGCTATAAAACAACGATTTGTCTAAAGCTTTATGGGGTCGCTTCTGGAGGGGCTCCCTATTCGTCAAGACGCCCTGACCGGGTGATGAATGGTGCTCATAAAACTACATATTAGTCAATACAATTGCAACCGCCAGCGATGCAGTGAACGAATACGAGGATCCTCAGCAACCGAATCATAATGAATCTTTCGCCAAGTTCACCTGTTATTTATCGGCCGTAAAATTATACTATCCCCTTTGAGATTTATCCTCAACACGTGGTACTGATATTTCAACTCCACTCCAGTCTTGAATAAACTCCATTCCTCTGGAGTGCTTATTTATTATTGCCATTTATTCCCTACTAGCGTGTGCCGCAACCCTTCTCGCTCGAAGGTGAAAGCCGAGTTATCGGGCTGAATCAATCCTTATATAGGAGCGAATTATTAGAAGAATTTCATCCACGTAGTGTAGACAGGAGGACAACCGTGGGATAAATCGAGAGCGGATTTTTGCCCCTCTAGTTCCTCGGAACAGAGTGCTTATCAATTTGGCCAAATGTCTGTAATTTTCGAATTTTTGGCTGAAAATGGTCTAAAACGATTTGGTTCGACTCACTGATCAAGAATACGTGGTCGAAATCGATTCTGTCCGGCCGGCCGTAGGCACGATAACTCTCGAACGAAAGCAGTTAGCGGATTGAAATTTGCAAGGTGGATTTGGAACGTAAATATCTCGGACAAGTTCGTTAATGGGCGAAATCCATAAAGCGGTTTCAGAGTTATGGCCGATTTTAGTAAAAACATTTTTGGGCGCATGTTCTAGGGGAACATCGTCCTATCATTTCGTCCAAATGTCTGTAATTTTCGAATTTCGAGCTGAAAATTGGCTAATAGACTAATTCGGACTCCCTGATCACGAATCCGGTGTCAGATTTTTGGGTGCCGTACGGCCGGCCGGCCGGCCGGCCGTACTTCCGGCCGTAGGCACGATAACAGGAGCACCGAAGGGCCTATCGACTTCAAACTTTCAGGGTAGGTTTCTGATCAAAATGCGACGGTTAAGTTCGTTAACGGGCAAAATCGGCCGGACGGTTTAGGAGTTATAGAAATTTAAAATTTTGAGGTTATTTCCCTGATATTTCAGGAACTAAAGAAGATGTTGAATCGAAACTTGGTAGTCAGTTCGAGGATATAAACGCGCAACTTTTGGCAAAATTCTGTTATGATCGAAATGTTGGTAATTTTTAAAAAAATATTTCTTTTAATTTTTTCGAAAAAAAAATTTTTTTTTCGTGAACTATTCATCAGATTGCAACAAAAACTTGTACTAACGTCAATTGTAGTATTTTGCAACATTGTGCAAAATTTTGGCTCTATACGATTTCAATTTCTGGAGATATAAGACAAAATGTGTCAAATTTCCTGGGTCTCTCTCAGTATTTTCATCGATTATTCTATGAACTCTTTGAATTCCACCGAAAACAAATTCAAAGACATAAACATAAAGAATCAAGTCATAGTTTAGACGTCGAAAGAAGGACGATGTTGATCGACTTGAAAAGGTACCTATTTCAAGAAATGCAATAATGAAATGCTTAATTTATGGATATAATATTATCTAAGTATTGTTGGGATCGGGCAGTTGGAAAATTTTTTAATAAAAAAATTTGTACCGACGTTAAATCAAGCATTCTACACGAGTGTGCAAAATTTCAGTTCGATACGATCTCAATTCCAGAAGATATTGCTTAAAATTCAATTTCCAGCGTCTTTTGACGTTCTATGGTCACAGAAAATCGTCACAAAAATATATTTACCTCATTTGACGGCTGTTTGTCAAATCAATTAATTCCAATAATTGATGTCAGATTTCCTACATACCAAGTTCAAACACATTTTATTATATGGAAAACACTTATTATGATCACGTTCTACAGGGATTGATACTAAATAGAAGCTAGATGAAGATTATTGTAATGGAAAATTTGTGTTCCAGAATAATATTAAGGTATTCAACATGATACTGCTTTTTTTCTTTACTGGTCAGTACGGGCCACAAGGAAGATGAACATGCGCCCAATAGCTCCTGTCCACAGGGCTTGAACCAATTTTTTATGAATATTTCCGAAACCGATCACTCGATCTATCTGAAATTTAGCATTAAATTGTAGAATCATGACCTTTATACGCATGTGAAGTTTTGTATTGACCAGGTTACCGCGAAGTGTCAACAAAAAATTTTGAAAATACAAATTATTTTTCTACAATAACTCTCGAACGGAATGAACTAACTAGGCAGTTGAAAT
Source organism: Halyzia sedecimguttata (assembly GCA_937662695.2). Lineage (NCBI taxonomy): Eukaryota > Metazoa > Arthropoda > Insecta > Coleoptera > Coccinellidae > Halyzia > Halyzia sedecimguttata. The sequence goes on from OW569420.2 coordinate 8,662,298, forward strand.
TTTCAGAGTAGGTTAGGGAGATGAATATCTCGAATAAGTTCGTTATTGGGCAAAATAGGCCAGATGGTTTCGGAGTAACGAAAAAAAAAATTTTTTTTAAGGAACACATTTTCAACTCCAAGCTAATACTTACGGAGATATGATTTTTCGAAATTTCAATAATGAATCGTACTTCTATGTTTTCAAAGAATGTTATAATTATTCTATCTAAGCTTTACTATATGATCTGTGTTCATACTCGTACATGTCATCCTGTTCTATAAGAGAGAGTCAAATTCATTTCAGCTATTTTAATTTGATTTCTTCTATGGTGCAGTTCTCATTCCCAGATTGCTCATTTAATCTTGATAAATAAACTATCGTTTGAATAAAATTTCCTTTATGATGCAGTTCTATCATAAGAATACATTGATATAATTCCCAACTCTGAGCAACCAATACTTTCGGAGATATAATTTGTCTGTTTGAACTAGAGCGCCAGAAAGCTGCTGTCCACAGGGCTTGAACCAATTTTTTTTAATTATTTATTGGAAAGGGGTCGTGAGGCTTGTTCCAGCCCTTCAGAACTGCGACCGATACGATATTTTGTTCTATTATCCTACTAATTCAATTCCTTAAGGACTAGGTCAAGCACAGCAGTCCCACCATTACTCCAATCTCAGCTCTTGACAGCTGCTGGAGCTTTCTGTTATAGGATGGTGAGATCCACGCATCTTTTTGGCTGTGCAAGTCCTTGAGTATTTCTCCAAAGAGCTTTTCTGTAACTTAGCTCCTATTTCCAATCCCACAGAACGGTTCTGGTCTAGCAGGTGTTACCCTAGAGGCCCTTTTCGCAAGTTCATCGGCCTTCTCATTTCATTCGGTACCAAAGTACCCTGACACCCGTAGTAAAGTCACCTTATTGTCTCTAGCCAGTTACTTTCTGGTATTCCGGCATTCCCAGGACAGTATGGGACCTTGGATGGGGATTCCAGGTCTCTCAGCGTGCGTTCCCTTGAGTTTCCTTTTTAGACACTCTTGAGCATAAATGATAGAAATACGGTGTATCTGCCTATAAGATAGAGGGCTCATGTCCCAGGGGCCCATATATCCCAATACCTTGACCCTTATCTGATTTTGATCTACCCCTATACCAAATGGATGACTTTTTGTCCAATAGATCAACGAGCTCCACCGCACTCATAAGTTTTCATATGACCGTTGCAGAGTGTTTCAAAATCAAATATCGTTGGCATTACATCTGAGAGCTTTGCCAAAAGGTTTGAGTCAAGTTGGTCCAGTACCACATATGTCCTACCCAGTTTCCAGGTAGGAATTTCCCACTACGATAAATTCTCATTGCATCCAGCAGGCTACTTGCAAGTGCAAGAGGGGTAGGTTAAGAATTATATCAAGTGCTGCTGTTGGAGAAGTATAGCCAGCTCCTGTGACACCAACGCAGTCAAGCCGTTGCAGTTTCTGCAAACCGACTTCATCTGATGTCCTCATCAGTTTTTGTCAACCATGCTAAGGATGCGTAGGTGAGAATGGGACATACTACTGCTGTATATAAGGAAATTTCCATATCTGGTTTCAGCCCCTATGTCTTCCCAAATAGCCTTTTGCAGTCTCACACAGTCGCTGTGGCTTCGCAAAGAATTTTGCCTATGTGCCTTCTCCAGTTAAGTTTACTATCTCAAATAGCTCCTAGTTATTTACACTCACTAGAGAAGTTCAGAGTTTGGTCATTTAGGACCGGAGCTCTGACATTCAGATTCATCCTTCCAGTGGAGAGAATTATAAGGTTGAGGGTTTGACACTAAGACCTCCTCCCTCACACCATTTTTCGGTGATACTGAGGGCAGCTGCATCATGCTACTCAGTATGCCTTCATGCTTGCCTCGAGTGGTTAACAGTTAACAGCGGAATTTTTTTCTGACGAATTCGACATGTCGAGGGACCAATTTAGCACCACAGATCCACAGTATTATAATGTTTCATTGAAAATGAACGGACTAACAGAGATCAATGTTAGGAGTAAACCACAGAGTGTATCGTGGCCACTAAGGTAAATATTCTAATTCTAATTAATAAATTCTTACGAAATAAAAAGGACGAAGGAGACCTGGAAGGTGTGATAATTCGTTCGAGGTCAACATGAATCGGCTCCACTGTTGTGGTTATAATATTTCGATATTTCCCAATATTTTCAATAATAGAGTGGTTTTATGTGAAGAGGATATTTCAGACAACTCGATCGGATCTGTAGTTTTCGAAATTTTAAGAAAATAAAATTTTAAATGGGAATAACTCCAAAACCCTTGAGCTGATTATGGCTATTCATGAACTCGACCGGCATATCTAGTCTCAAAACTAATTTCAGGTCTCCGAGTTCCTTTTTTCAAAAGATTTTGTGTACGAACTAGACTGGGACAGGGAATCCACCACCCAAGTTCTTAAAAAAACGCCATTTAATGGTAGAATAATATTGAGACACACATTCAAACAATGTAGAATTCAATGGGTAATCTGATTATCAATGAAAAAACTGGGTATTACATTTAAAGAACGAGAGTTGGTATGATTTCCAGTGAAACCGGAAGTCGAACGAATCTGAAATTTTGTCCAAGAATTCATCTCTCCTAACAAAGCTTAACTATAAAATTTCAAGTGTTTATCTCTAGTCTTTCTTTGCAATATAACGAACGGTCTTCGTGAATCACCCTGTATAATTTTTCATTGAGTTTATATCGTAGGAGATCTTTTTCGGTTCTGCACTGATCAGAGCCCGTGAAATGAAGTATATGGTTCCTGTGAGTAATCAAAATCCTTACGCTTTTACTCGATATCCCTATGTTTTCTACATTTTGAAGCATTGGTTCATCCTCTATAATATGCCAGGGACATAAAATCCCCAAGGTACAGATAGAAAGCTTAGTATACAATCCAACTAACGAAATGGAACATCCTAGGATTTCACAGAGGACCCGGGATTGTTTGATTTCGCGAAAATCCGGCCGAAGCCGTGTTACTTTATGTGACAAATATTTGAGAGGCAGTTCAAATTGTCGATAGCATCATACACTGCCTAATTCTCTCCACTGTATTCTTTATCACGGAGTCGTGTCTTAAAATATAATGAATGGTTGAAATACTAGAAGGAAAACGGAAAGAGCTTAGTCCATATGTCCAAATTGAGTGTCATACTGACAGTATAGGTTTTTTTCGTACTGAGAATTTATGACTAAAGCAAGAAGCCGTACGATGTTCCATTAAACAGATTATGCAAATCCTCTAAAGTTTAAGATTCATTTTCGAAGCCATGTTCACATGTAAATATACTCTGCAAAAAATTCACTAAGGTATATTCATTTTTGGCGCCCTTGTTCCTCGGAACAGAGTGCTTATCAATTTGCCCAAATGTCTGTAATTTTCGAATTTTTGGCTGAAAATGGTCTTGAACGATTTGGTTCGACTCACCGATCAAGAATTCGTGGCCGAAATCAATTCTGTCCGGCCGTTGCCACGATAACTTGAGAACGGAAAGAGATAGCGACTTGCAATGTTCAGGGTAGGTTGCACATCCGGAAGCGACATTTAAGTTCGTTAATAGATATAATCGGCAGAACAAGTTATACCAATGTGAATTTTGTTTTTATTTCATCAAGGACTCAAAAAATACGAATCCGAACCAATTCAAACATAGCCATTAGATTATAATGCCGACTAGAAAAAAAATTGAAATATTTCTCCTTCAAAAATTTTATATTTCAGAAACTATTCATCAGAATTTACTCAAATTCCGCACATTTCTTCGAGCCACCATTATACAAGGGTTTTTTTCAATTGAATGCTTGCGGCTTTTACTTGATGCAAATCCATATTAACTCAATGAAAAATTATATACGATTTACACTTATTTATTCAATATTGTGATGCGTTTCGTCGACACAGCGACTTCATCAGACTACATCATACTAAATTCTTAACAAGATATTATCTCCCTATACCTAGATGACATGAACACAGAATCATTTAAAACTAATTATATGAGAAACAAATTACATAATAGACTTATTTAAAACTAATTAAGTACATGAGATTAAACTGCTGGTTTCTTTGTACACATTAACAATAATTCATTACTAATGCTTTTATAAATTGATTCTCTATTTGAATAAATTGAGTAACGGTGAAAAATTTAGATCTAATTGTTCATTAACTAAATTACCGGTATGTTTTTCCCTATTTATTTCCACCATTTCCCAGTAATTGAGTTGCGCACCTTTATTCAAATTGTGAATAATTGAATTCGAATAATTAATTAATTCAAATTATTCGAATCATTTAATAGCAGAAGGACATAAGTTTAACCCGGACTCCAAAATTCTACACAATTTGAATAAAGGTGCGCAGCTCAATTACTGGGAAATGGTGGAAATAAATAGGGAAAAACATACCGGTAATTTAGTTAATGAACAATTAGATCTAAATTTTTCACCGTTACTCAATCTACTCAAATAGAGAATCAATTTATAAAAGCAGTAGGAATGAATTATTGTTAATGTGTACAAAGAAACCAGCAGTGTAATCTCATGTAATTAGTTTTAAATAAGTCTATTATGTAATTTGTTTGAAATAAGTTTCTCATATAATTAGTTTAAAATGATTCTGTGTCTATGTCATCTAGGTATAGGGAGATAATAACTTGTTAAGAATTTAGTATGATGTAGTCTGATGAAGTCGCAGTGTCGACGAAACGCGTCACAATATTGAATAAATAAGTGTAAATCGTATATAATTTTTCATTGAGTCATTATACAAGCGAATACCGAGTTTCATTTCCTGACTTCCTGTCTGTGCTTCTCAAGAATTTTTTTCTTCACTCCTTTTCTGTATTTCACAAATTTATTGTTGAAAATACCGTCTTCCCATTTCAATGAATATCTCTAGACCACTCGAAGGTATACAGGGTGAGTCTTTGACCACTGCATTAATTTTAACCAAAGATTCCTCTCATCAAATGAAACACTTTTTTCATTTAACATTTTTCCAAATTCAGCTCAGGTAAAAAGATACAAGCTGCTGGAATTTTGAAAAAAAATCAGTTTTTATTTTGTAGCGTTGACATCCTTTTTTCGAATAAAATGAATGTTGGCGTAAAGTTTCCTATATCTATGATACATATTTTCCAAATATTAGTTATTTTCTACTTCTACTGGTTTTCTAGTTATCGACTCGTGGATTCATAAAACTAAACGAAATTAGCATAAAGAAAGCATATAAAGTTTTTCTTGAGTCATTTCAAGAATATTCCATCGTTTTAGAACATTATATTATTCTTCTTCATCATTTCTCCTTAAACGCACCGTTTTCGAGATATTCTTCATTGAATGTTTTAAAATGGGAAACTCCAGAAATTTCACTACTTTTATGGATCCGTCCCTGAGCGTTGGAATCCCGAAACAAGCTGTAAACCACGTTAGGCTTGTTTCACATGCATACGGTTCCATTCGGTTCGGTTCGTTTTCGATTTCAACCGAAAACGAATGAAGGCCTTTCACACACATACGGTTCATATTAGGTTTGATGTTATCTTCCGACACGGGCTCACAATTCCAATTTTTCCGCGACGTCAGATTCATCAAAGCCATTCAAAATTGAACACATACATCTTTGAATGCATCCTATACGTCTTTAATTGATCTTTATATTTTTCGGAAATTTTGTCCCGCAGCACTGGTTTAGATTTACAGCAGAAATCAGTCGATCCACATTTGGTAAACCATCATTTTCTCATGAATACTGAGATAGCAACAATATCCCGAAAATATGTATGATTAATTTCTATATTTGAACAATTCGGGAAAGATATCTGCTCGATTTGAGGTTAAAACCACAGAACGAGACAGAAAACATATGTATTAAATATTTATTACTTTATGGTTAAAACCGAAACTAAACCGTGTTTGTGTGAACGCCCCGGTTGATCTGTATTCCCTACACACGAATCCAAACCTGATAGAAACCTATTCGTGTCGAGGGAGTATTCGGTGCTGTACGGTTTCAATTCGGTACCGAATCTAAACCGGAGCACCGTTTCACACTTGTCGCCAGCGACCGAATTGAAACCGAGAACGAACCGAACCGAATGGAACCGTATGCATGTGGAACAAGCCTTACCATGCCTTATTCTCGTCCGCCAACAATGTCATAGATAATTTATATGCGGGAGTGTATTAGCACATTGTGAAATCTTTAAACGCTTGTAACTTTTTACCTGAGCCGAATCTGGAAAAATGTTGAATGAAAAAAGTGTTTCATTTGATGAGAGGAATCTTTGGTTAAAATTAATGCAGTGGTCAAAAACTCACCCTGTATAATATTATTTTCGTAATGAGGAGGTTCTTCTTTCATAAAATAGGTCACAGTTGAATTATACATGTCTAGAGTTCTACATCCACGCAGCATATCACGAAATATTCCAGGAATACCTGTACCCATTCCTTTTTCCCTTGAGCTCTGCCGTATAACTTCAGGAGTGATGCAGAATTGTTATTCTGATAATTCATTTCTCGAACTAGAATTTCCTCGAAAACAAGGACGGAGCCATCAACTCTTTATAAATGCGAAATTCCATTAAAACGGTAAATTAATAAAAGAAATTAGGGGGGAATTCATATTCACAGGGGACCTTTTTCATTCATGCGATTTCTTGTCGTCGTGTTAAAATTACATTGCCCAAAATACGTCTGAAAATTTGACATCGCTCTTGGAAAGGCAGAATTTATTGTAATTGAGAATTTGGGGTACAATTCCCGACAAGGCTAGGGTGATTACTGGAGAACAGATGATAAAGTATAGCGGAAATAATTGTCTGAGATCCACATTTAGTTCACTATCCAACATACCAACACTACGTAAACCTTTTGGAATTGTAGGAATGACGTAATTGAGGTTGACCACCCCTTTCTCCTTATATAATTAACGGACTGTACGCGTAGACACGGGGGGGGGGGGACCACTCATAGTGAAAAAGTGGGATTCCTGAACACTTCACCCTTACTCTTTCCACATAAGATGGCTTTTGCCATCAATTATCGACCTGGCTGACGTGAATAAATTGAGAACGTTACCCCATCTGCGGTCAAAGGATGCTAGAATGGGAAAAAGTGACACAGAAAAGGACCTATCATTTGGGCCGGACACTTTCGACTTTTCCCGGTTATTTTTCTTGCGGAAGACAGGTCCTGAAATTGATAATGTGAGTCCTTATCATCATACAAGAGCGGAATAACCTGAATCCAATATTATTCGCTGAATGGCTGAGTTTCATAGAGCCTGGACTAAAGACTGAATAATTTATGTCATCATTAACGGATACTTTGGTAGGTGAATTCATTATCCTTTTTGTTTTGTCTGGTCTTTTTCCGAAACTCACGAACATATTTATTTATTTATCGTATGGCACAAAGAAAACACATGACCAATTCGAACATAAAGTCCATTTCATGGTATGTAACACCGGATAATCAATATACCTTCATCCGAAGAATATGATTGTAAAGAACTACAAATTATCGTATGGATAGCGGTAAACAATATTTCCAGGGTTAATTCGAAAAATGTCGAAGAAAAAAGAAATTTAGAAAAATAATTACTTTAGTATTCCGAGAAAAAAGAGAATATATTCGATAGCTTAACATATTTTGGCAAAGCGAGTGACCAAATTAAAAGGTTTCTTCAAAACCAGCAGCTAAATATTTCACTCCGGACAAACAATAGCCTGGCAAAACTCATTAAGAATAATAAATCGAAGAGCAATAAAGAAGATAAATCTGATGTTTATCAGTTGAATTGTGATAAATTATATACAGGAAAAATAGGTACAAATTTCGGAATAAGAATTGAACACCATCACAGCTGCCGAAACAACAAAATTAATTCTAATTTTTGAATAATTTATTAGCAGAAGGTCATGAGTTCAACCCAGATGTCAAAACTCTATAGTCTACACAATTAATTAATTATTGAGAAATGGTGGAAATAAATAGAGAAAAAAATCGAGTAATTCAATTTATGAACAATTAGGTCGGAATTTTCCTCCGTCAATCTATTCAAATAGAGGATCAATATATATATATATATATAAATCAATGCCACTTATAGTTGTAAATTTATAACTCAAGAACGGGCTCACCTATGCAAACCAAATGTTTAGGCTTTGTTCGAACTATTAAGTAGATGGTTTATGTGAAGTTGCACAAAATCGGTCGAGCGGTTCTTCATTCATCAAAGGAAATTTTTTGAAAATGTTACTATAAACGTGATGTTTTTTTGGATGTTAGGAAGGGAGTTTGGGGGAAATTTCGAAGGGTTTTATCGGGGAAAAATACGGAAGTTTCGTAGAGTTTCACGTTTTCGGAGCGAAAAGAAGGGGGTGTATTTAAAAAAAAATCGCGAAAAGACGAATAAACGCCGATTTTGGCAAAAGGAGCAAAATTGTGGAAAGGAATTCGGTGGCGTCCGGAACGACGGTATTTGCGGGAACACGAAGACGATATTCGGAATTAGTCCGTAACGGAGCCCTTTTTTCGATCCTCTCTTTCGTTTTCCCGGAAGAACGATAAGAAAATGCGACTTTTCGCGAAAATCGACAAAAATCTGGCGTTTCACGTATTTCTGTGGCGAATTTTAACGCGGCTCCTTCAAGGTCGACGTTTTCGGTCTGAACGAGCGACGAGAAATATCAAATCCAATTTGAATTTCAAACGGAAGTACTCGAAAATCTTGGAATCGTCTAGAAAAATGAGAAATATGAAACGAGTAACCGATTTCGATCGATCACTTGACAGGATTGACGATATTCTGAAAATCGAAAGACGGAAATCATCCGAGTACTAAAAATCTTTATTTGGTACATAATCGGAGTTGATTCACGTAGGCAACGTGGCCGAGTGAGCTGAGGCGTTGGATTGGGAATTTATAGCTCCCGAGCCTTCCAAGCCTCGCGGGGCGGCCGGATCGAATCTCGGAGCGTCCGAAATAGCTTTCTATTGTTTTTTTTTTAAGTTCTACCCAATGAAAAACTTAAAGGAGCGTTACTCCGGTAAATGTATCTTGGGATTTGGATCATTTCGTTAAGTTAGGAAATCTGTAATGAATATCCGTTTGATCGGACGGATTTTTGCATTAAAATTACTCGAAATATTCAAACATTAAGCAGAAAATTAACGGTCGAAAATTAAAAACCCCCAGCTGATTGTTTATTCATGCTCAAAATGGAAAAACAAAAAATATTGTTTATCCAAATGTTTTGGATCAAGTTTTAAAATAGCTAGCAAAAAAAAAAATATTAAGTTTTTTTATTATTTCACTTTATACGTAGCGAAGCACGTACCGGGCCGCTGGTAAATTCATAAAAGTTTTAGTAAGTCGTAAGAAGAAGAACAGGAAGACTGTAAGTCCTGGCAATCGATTGTGAGGTTTAGGGAGATTAGTACTTGTTAAGAATTTGGTATAATGTAGTCTGATGAAGTCACTGTGTCGAAGAAACGCGTCACAATATTAAATAAATTAGTGTGAATCGTATATAATTTTTCATTTGAGTTAATATGGATTTTTTGCATCTAGTATAAGCATTCCATTTTCCAAAAACATATATTAAATATTTTCAAGTCACACCAGAAATAAATTTCTTGACAAATGGAAAATTCATAGGGTGGAGGGTTGTCGGCCAAACATTCAGACATTTGGACAAAACGATACCACGCTGTTTCTAGTGGAACAAGCGCCCGAAAAGCGCTCTGCTCATACTCACCATACGGTAATGATCATATGCGGGGGTGATGATCCCTTTCCAACTGCTTAGGCAATCGGGCTGATTTTTTGTAATATGCGAGACGTCTAGCAAAAGAGCCGTGTCTCCCTCGGGAGTGCTATAATCTGTGATGAATGTATATGTGTTTTATAAAATGGATGTAGTTACGAATATATAAGGAAGACATATAGAAGCGAAGAAAGTATTTCATAAAACAGTAGGCAGTAAAAATTGCCTTTTCCAGTGTAAAAGGCGGCATCCTTGATCCCCTTCCAGCCATAATATGTTTTGTGTCCAGTGACTTGTGAAAGTCAATTTGCAAAATACCATTTATGACGATCCATTCCGCACATGTGGCACCCTGATCTTTTTCGGGGCTTCGCTTTTGCGAGCTCACACGTAGGCTCGTGTTAATCACATAACGGAAGGGGTGGTCAACCCCAATTACTTCATTCCTGTAATTCCGGCAGAATCACTTGTATTCCCGTGTTTATTTGTCACACCAACAGATACAATCTGGTACGGAATTTCAATACTGTGCTGTTCCTCTCGCATGATCAAAGGATTAATAAAGGAATCTCTCACACACTCGCAAAAAAAAAAAAAAAAAATTGGTTCAAGCACTGACGTGAAGTCAGAAGCTTTTGCGCGTATGTTCTATTGTCCATTCTTCTGTATTGGACACCCTTAATCGAATTTACCATGGTAAATTCGATTAAGGCATATACACCCTTAATCGAATTTACCATGGTAAATTCGATTAAGGGTGTCCAATACAGAAGAATGGACAATAGAACATACGCGCAAAAGCTTCTGACTTCACGTCAGTGCTTGAACCAATTTTTTTTTTCGTGATTTTTTTGAAATTTAATGGGGTACGGTTCTTAAAATTTTTTTTCTCGTCGTTTTTTTCAAATTTTCTAGGGGTACGGTTCTCACAAAATTTTAAACACGTCTTTATGTTGATTTTTTACTACTAGTTACCAAACTTCAATTCGATCGAATATTTATTTTTTGAGTTATCAAGGAAACAATATTCCAGATGGGTATAACTCGGAAACCGTTAGACCGATTATGTCCAAAATTGAACTCAACTCTCCCTTTCGGATACGCAACCTTCCCTGAAAAAGGCAAGTCCCTATCTCCTTTCGTTCGAAAGTTATCGAGGCAACGGTCACCCATCTACTGAACTCACACAAGAATGCTCGAATCTCCAACAATATTTAACCGATCGTATTAAAACTTGAAAATTGTCAGTATAGTTAGGTTATGAAGGTTCTTGCAAAATTTCAGCAATTTCGAACGATTAGTTACTGATATATAGAACTTTTTTTTTTTATTTTCAAAGATTTATTTAAAATTTTCTACAAATGCTATCCTCACCAAATTTTGCAAACGTTTCCGCATTGGCATTCTACAACTAATAACCATGTTTGAATTCAATCGGTTCAGTATTTTTCGAGTTAATGAGGAACAAAAACCACAAAATTTCATAAAATTTCAGATGGCTATAACTCTAAAACCGTTTGGCCGATTAGGCTCATAATCAAACTGAAATGTCGCGTTGTGGTGTACATCCTAACCTGAAAACTTGAGGCCGCTATCTCTCTCAGTTCTCAAGTTATCGTGACAAAAAAATATTTTTTAATAATTTTTTAATAATTTTGTAGCCATACGATTCGCACAAAATTTCACAAACGTGCTTAGGTTCATATTCTACAACTACTCACCAAGTTTCAATTCGATCGGATTCATATTGGTTGAAAACAAAATTATTACTCGGAAACCACTGGGCCGATTATGCCCATTAACGAACTTGTCCGTCGTATTGGGATGCGCCACCCACCCTGAAAATTTCAAGTCGCTAGCTCTTTTCGTTCTCAAGTTATCGTGGCAACGGCCGGACGGCCGTACGGCCGGACGGCCGGACGGACAGAATCAAATTTGACATCGAATTCTTCATTGGGGAGTCGAACTTAATCGTTTGAGACCATTTTCGTCAAAAAATTCGAAAGTTACAGACATTTGGGCAAAACTATAACGCGATGTTCCCCAGAACATACGCGCAATAACAGAACAAGGTATAGGTTATATTCGACAGGCATTTCACCTTATTGAATTTAATTAATGACAAGAAATTTTACTGTTGTTTTACAACTTTAGAAATGATATTTAGCACAATCACAAAGGACGAATTCAATTTTTTTGATCGTTTTGAATGACACCCTTCTTGATATATTGATAATTTTTTCTGTTTTATTAATCCCAACGATATTTTATTTCAACTGTTACTTGATTTTTAGGGATTAAAAAACCATCTACAGAAAATTGAAAAGAAAAAGTAGGAAAGAGGTAATAGATCTTCATTCAAGAAACATATACATATTGTATCGTAACTATAGATAGCGTATTTGTGAAGATGTTATAATGTATGTTTATGTATTCTTACCTTTCAGATTTGATGAAGGACACTGCCCGAAATGTAATTGTTTATATCAGGAAATGACTGTGATCTATTGATCACAATAAACAGTCTGAAAATTTTATCATTTTAATCCCTAAAAATCAATTAACATTTGAAATAAGATATTAATATTTCCCCGAAATTCCAAGAATATAAATCCGAGTTTGTATCTAGAACTTGGCTGTACAGTAGACTGGGCCAAAAAAAAACGGGTATTTTTTTTTCTTTATGATACTTTGAAAATATCATTCATGATGATAAAAAAAAATTATCGTGAAAGTTTGAGCCCTTAACAATAGTATTAAGGGGTGTATCGTTACGACTATTGGTTTTTTAACAGTAATCGCATTTTTTCACTCAAAACTCGTCAATTATTAATTTGAAAAATTTGAGCGATACGTTTTCTTAAAGGAAATTAAATTCCCTACAAAAAAGCTCTCCTTGTAAATTAATGTAAAACAAGCCGTTTGCTTGTTATCGTGCCTGAAACATTGATTTATTTTTTTAATTTTGCGTTTTGATTTTTCATTTTTGTAACTACCAGAAATATCAATATTTTTGTGGTACAAAATACTTATTTTAAAGGAAATTTAATACTCTACAAAAAAGATTCTTAACATTTTTAATTAATTTCACTCCTTCCAAAGTTGATCGACGTTGAAGTTAAATTCAAAAGTAACTTATCGTTTTTTTCGCGTTAAACATAATTTTTTCCACTTGATTAAAAAATGTATTACTTAAATATTCAGAGTAACTTTTTTCTCTCGACCACTAAACTTTTTTTTGTAAAATCAGCAACTCCATTGGAGTTGCTTAAATACATTAAAAATGAATTTATGTAGATATCTAATCGTTAAAAAGCAAAATAATACATTAATAAATTGAGATTTTAACAAAAAAAAATTTAGTGGTCGAGAGAAAAAAGTTACTCTCAATATTAAAGTAATAAATATTTTAATCAAGTGGAAAAAATTATGTTTAACGCGAAAAAAACGATAAATTACTTTTGAATTTAACTTCAACGTCGAATAACTTTGGAAGGAGTGAAATTAATTAAAAATGTTAAGAAACTTTTTTTGTACAAAATTTCCTTTAAAATAAGTATTTTGTACCACAAAAATATTGATATTTCTGGTAGTACAAAAATGCAAAATCAAAACGCAAAATTGAAAAAATAAATCATTGTTTCAGGCACGATAACAAGCAAACGGCTTGTTCTACATTAATTTACAACGAGAGCTTTTTTGTAGGGAATTTAATTTCCTTTAAGAATACGTATCACTCAAATTTTTCAAATTAATAATTGACGAGTTTTGAGTGAAAAAATGCGATTACTGTTAAAAAACCAATAGTCGTAACGATACACCCCTTAATACTATTATTAAGGGCTCAAAATTTCACGATATTTTTTTTTTATCATCATGAATGATATTTTCACAGTATCATAAAGAAAAAAAAATAGGTGTTTTTTCTGGCCCAGTCTACTGTACAGTATGGTTTTAAAGGTTCTTGCAAAATGACAGCGATATCTGAGGAATAGTTTCTGGAATCCCTCCTAAAATGTATGTCATTGACCTTAACCATTTCATTCCTATTATAAAAATATGGTAGATAAAAAACTCTATCAATGACAAAAGCATGCTCAGCAAAATAAGGTCTATGTATTTCTGGCACAAAACGTTAGGGTCACCATTTAGAGAAAATTAACTGCTCTCCATGATTGAGTGCTGAATTTAAAAAAAATTTTCAAATGATAATTAATTTGAATTTTTTCTTTTCGTCTCAATTCAGAGATATGTTTATTTTCTTCCAACCATATTTTTTTTATCGAATCAATGAAATTTCACATTTGATGTTGTATTTAGTCAAATTTGAAATGAAATACCATAATATGCATTATATACAGTAAAACATGTGGGAAAGCCCTGCTCTTGTTCAAACTTTGACAAAGTATATCTCCGAAAGTATTGTTTTCTCAGAGTTGGGAATTATTTCAATGGAATATTGTGCTATAACTGCATCATAAAATAAAATAATTTAAATAAGAATCCATTGATATCATTCCTAACTCGGAGAAACCAATACTTTCGGAGTTATGATTCGTCAAAGTTTGAACAAGAGCGCCAAAGCTCCTATCCACAGGGATTTCCCACTTTTTCAATTTGGCTTCTGTGCGTCAATTCTCAAGAATTTTCGTAATTAAATCCAAAACGTAGTCTATGACTCATCTCATGTTGGATTTATGTACCTACATCAGGAAATTATAATTAGAGTATTCTATGAAATCATCTAGAATTGAGAATAATTATTGAAATTCTGAAAAATCATATCTTCGAAAGTATTGGTTTGTTAGAGTTGAGAATGACATCAATGGATTCTTATGAAGAAACTGCATCTTAAAAAAAAATAGTTAAAAATTTGTAATGTCAAAAAAATTTTTTTTTTGTTACTCCGAAATCACTAGGTCGATTTTGACCAATAACGAACTTAACCGAGATATTTATCTCCTAAACCTACTCTGAAAATTTCTGTCTAGTTCATTCGTTCGAGAGTTATCGTGTTAACAGACCGGACGGCCGGACGGACCAAATCGATTTTGACTATGGATTCTTGATCAGTGAGTCGCACCAAATCGTTCAAGACCATTTTCAGCCAAAAATTCGAAAATTGATATGCACTCCATTCCGAAGAACAAGAGCGCCAAAAATTGTGACTTTATTTAGTTTATATGATTTATATTCATTCTTACATCTTACATCATTAACTGCAGTCAGCTCATTCCGAAACTAACTACAGTGAATCTAAAATCGCCAGTTGTAGTTTTCGTATTAATATTGAAGCGAAAATCTTCCACATGCTCAATCTCGTTAAAATTAACGATTATATTTCGATATACGTATAATCAAAATCACGTGCCACTATCATTACAGTTTCATCGAACCTTATTCAATTATTATCCTATTAACGCAAATGGAGAACCGGAATTTTACATTCTAATCATCTTCCTCATATTGATATTAATTATTCCCATCTGAATTTAACCTAACTTCCGGCAAGTAATGGAATTATGGAACTTCCGACAAATATTTTAACGCCCCATTTATTTTTAATCACTATCCCACACAGGGAAATTCCTTCGAATTTCCATATTCGAAACTCCCCACTCAACTATTTCCTCTAGGAAATTTAATTGCTCTGCCGTTTCGTCCTGAATTTTTGAAATTACGGTCTTATACGGACTCATTCATTCAATCCGAGCTGGAGGTGGTGGGAATGGGTTCAACATGCCCCCTATTCGAATACCTCAGTTCGAATAAATGGTATGCTAAAAACGGTTCAATTAGGAGAGATTGATAGACCTGAAGAATCGAGTTTGGAGAATCGCTACAAATAGTTTCGAAGAAGTTCATTATTTCGCATTCAAAATATAAGCGATAATAGGGTATACCACAAAACATAAAAAAGTTTTTTTATTTGTTATAACATTATAATGTGAGCAAAAGAGATCCTTGAAAATTCGAAGAAACTGACTTTTGGGCACGTGCTATGTTTGGTGATATTGGGGGTGCTTTTGAAAACACCCTGCACACCTCCATATGAAATTCTGCCAGGCGCAAAGGGGTAGAACCCTCCTCTGTTAATTGAATATCGGCAATGCTGAAAGAGCGAGTCGACACGGCATACCAGGTGACCAGTTACAGAAGTCACTGTGTTGACGTGTAGGGTTGCCAAGAAGGGGGGGGGGGGGGCAAAGGGACAGGCATACGCTGATGACATTCATTGTTTAATGACAGTCAGACTCGTCAAATGATATAAAAGTTTCTAATCAAAAAGACCAAAGCCCATGTCATCATCTTCACTCTCAGATTCTTCTTTCTTTTCTTCCTTCCTTGCCTCTGGAGCGCCAGCTGCTGGAGATGCAGAGGCTGCTGGAGCAACAGCAGCAGCAGCAAACTTGCTAGGATCCTTGAGGTATTCCTTGATCGTTTCAGCTTCTTTAAACTCAACATTGGTAGCCGCTGCAATGGCAAGAAGGTTCTTGAATCCATTGGCAATACTGTGAGGAGCCGAAGCTGTGGTCGGATAGTTGATAGCCAACTAAACAGCAGCCAAGTTCTGAACTCTAGCCAAAAATTTCTGGATGAGATCTTCTGGTTTGATGTCCAAAATTTCAGGAGAGAAAATGGTGCCAGAAAACTTGCTCCACAACCAAACCATATGAGAATGGAGAGATGCTCAACATGTTGAGAAGGGTGGCTTCAAAAGCTCCTACATTGTCTCCGGGTTTCAAGATGTGCACATCGTTTATGATTTCAATAGTACCCTTAGAAATTTTTGTTGGAATGGACAAGGCTTGGAAGAACGATGTTTTTTCAGGAACTAAACCAGTGTTTTGAGCTGGAATGACAACTGGAAGAGGCGCAATGGCACCAGCACGAGCTGGAGCACGAACCTTGTTTTCCAGAAGTTTATCACGGATCTCAACAAGCTCATCCCTGGTGAACACAAATCCTACATTTCCCTTAATGTGGTGAAAGATTTCCTCCAGAGCTGGGTTTCTCTCAAGATGACCTCTGATAGCTTTACGCATCATGGTATTTTTCCCCATGAGGACCACAGCGGAGCCAAGCAGGGAGATACGGATTTGTTGCATTTATTTCGAGCCGACATTGTCTGCGCCCACAATGAAACATTTTGGGTAATCCTCCAAGAGTGCAACAAGTTTGAGGAAATAGTTGGATTTCCAAGTGGCTTCGTCCTCCCTACCCAACTCGTGGTGTGCAGGGACTCTGTATTGAATTTAAGGACACAGAAAAACAAACGACGACATAGTGATAGTGTTAGAGGCAAGCATCAAGGTCTACTGAGTAGCCGAATGCGAACTGCCCTCAGTATCACCGAAAAGTGGTGTGAGGAAGAAAGGCTTAATGTCAGTCCCTCTAAGACCTCATTGATTCCCTTCACTAGAAGGAGGAATCTGATTCTCAGAGCTTCGGTCCTAAATGGCCAGACTATGAATTTTTCTAGTGAGTGCAAATATCTCGGAGTAATACTAGATAGTAAAACCTCATAGATAAAATTCTTTCCAAAGCCACAGCGGCTTTGTGGCCTAGCAAAGGCAATTTGGGAAGATATGGGAGCTGAAATCAGAAATGGCAATATGGCAGGGCACTGTCAGCAGAAGAAACATGCAGGCTCTGTGGATCGGAAAAGGAAACCGCCGAATAAATATTTTGCAAATGTCCAGAGCTGGCCGGCCCAAGAATTTTACATACGGGTGAGACAGTTCTAAAATCTCGCGACGTGATATCCAAGGCTCCTGAGTCCTGAGAACGTCATCAGGTATGACCATTGACAATGTCCTCAAGATTGAATAATTAGGGTAATAGAACAAAAGATGGTATCGGTCGCATATCTGAAGGGCTGGAGCAAGCCTCACGACCCCGTTCTAATAATAATAATGATAACTACCACTCAGGAAGCTCTCCGTTCCAAGAATGCTTTTGCATATTTCATCCCAACAATGTAATATTTCATAATGCACTCAGTTTTCGACTTTATCATTGGATGGTTACTCACTTAATTCGCATACGTAGACACCTCAACAGACCCGATTCAATTGCACTGATCTATTTTAACGCAGACACCAATAATTTAATTCATTGCCCTCCAGCCGATGGCGTAAACCTAATTCCACGCCCTGTATATTCCCATATTGGAAGGTATACGATTGAGCATTCAGTGCTCATTTCCTCCCGAATATAAGGTCAACAATCCGTTCCATTCAGGGGGGTGGGGTAGGGGGCACGATTGCACCCAAGTTCATATTCAACACGACGCCACATTCGCTTCGGAATATAATATATCCCGAATTTGGGCGGAAAGACAATCACCGATGTGTTCAAACTACTGCGAGTAATAAATCTTTCATTATATTAGGAGTCAATATGATTAATCACCTCCAATATCTTGCCCGATATCGATTCTTAAGAATATCTAACAATGGTAAACATGTCGTGGGTGCATACATGGTCAGCCTTTTCACGAAGAGGAAAGCCGTTTTGCAATGAACTCACTATTTCGATGTTAATCCAGACAAGAGAGGTCCGGTACACTTTCATGAAAGCCTGTAGGATTGAAAATATTACATAAAAAAAACAAAAAACCCAACTGTGAAAACATATAACTTTAGAATATAAAAGAGGAAACAAGCTCAATATTAAACAGAATTTTGTACGTGCAATGTGGAATGCGCAATGAACTCTCTTTCGGTTCAAAACATATTTAAGTAGACAATAAAATATACCATCATATACAGGATGATTCACGAAGACCGTTCGTTAGAATATTTCAAAGAAGGACTCGGGATAAACATTTGAAATTTTATAGTTATGCTTTGTTAGGAGAGATGAGTTCTTGGAAAAATATTCAGATCAGTTCGACTGTCACTTACATAATATTCTGAAATCTGAAAAAACCCTATAAATATTCTCAAATGGGGCTTCATTCCAATGTTGATAATTTGTAGATTTCTGCATGAAAATTCCTAATTTTCTATCATCTATCAGAAGACATACCAATGCTTCTCCTTCGTTACTTAAAAATTCAATTGAGCATACAGGGTGTTTCTGTTTCAATGTCAAAAAGTCAGTCATGACAAATACGTCAAAACACATTTTTTTCGATTTGAGAAAATTTAAAACGTTTTTTCCAGATTTCACACGAATTTTCTGAGAATAATATGTGACATCAAAACTGAGAATAATATGTGGCACATTAAAACAATGTAGAATTCAATGGGTACCTAATCTGATTATCATTGGAAAAATTTAAAAAACGAGAGTTGGTATAATTTCCGGTGAAACCGGAAGTCGAACGAATCTGAAATTTTTTTCAAGAATTTATCTCTCCTAACAAAGCTTAACTACAAAATTTCAAGTGTTTCTCTCGAATCTTCCTTTGAAATATTCTAACGAACGGTCTTCGTGAATCACCCTGTATATAATTAACACGTATATAGATTACAGAATATACCTTGAGTTAAAATCAAAATATTTTATAGAGAGCAATACTGAACACAGTTTGGTTTCGCCTGCAAAATTAGGTATGTATATTTAATTATATTATTATATTATATTATATAAATATGTATTGAACTGAAAAAATAGTTCATTGTGTATTCCACATTACATACCCAATATTATGTTTAATCTTTAGCTTCTTTCTCTCTTTTCAGTTCATCATTTTAATATTGAGGTTTTTCAGTTCCATGTTTTCACAGTCGGTTTTTTGTTTTTTTTTATAATATTTTTATTTTGAATTTTTAGTTTCATGAATGAATGAGTTGTTCTGTTTATTGTTGGTGATCAAAAACATTTCAACGATAAGGTTTAGTTAACGAGATAGAGTAATAATCCGAGAGAATTGTTTATTACGTATAAACTTATTCAACACACATAATGTACTGTTATCCTGCAATAATATCTCCAACAATATACATCGGATCAAGTTCAAATTTGGAAATTGGTTGTAGAATTAGGTTTTGAAGGTTGTTTAATTTAATTTCAGCGATATCAGACGAATAGTTTCTGAGATACAGAATATTTTTTAATATTTTATTTTTCAAATTTCTAATGATACGATTCTCACGATATTCCGCATATGTCTTTGTGTCGGCATTCTTCAACTAATTAACAAGTTTCAATTCGATAAGATCTGCATTGTTCGAAAACAACATTTCAACCCCCAAACCGTCGCATTCGGATGCACATTCTACCCTGAAATTGGCAAGTCGTTATCTGTTTCCGTTCGAAAGTTGTCGTGGCAACGGATGGCCGGACCGATTCGAATATGATATCGAATTCTTCATCAGTGTGTCGAAGCTAATCGTTTGAGACCATTTTCGGAAAAAATCGAAAATTACTTACATTTGGGCCAAAACACGCTAATCCCTACAACATGTGAGCAAAAAATAGAGATGAAAAGATTAGTGGAAATAAAAGATAGAAGACTCCTTCGATTATTGAATTCCACGAACATGGACATTTATCAAAACAAAGTTGCTGACATTTGTGGATTTCTCTTCCTCGGATTAGATAGAGATAGAAAATTGTCCGTATGCTTAAGTTATTTAAACAGTAATTAGAGGCTTCATCGAAATTTCACTACATAAGCTTCGGATTCGACAATAGCAATTAAACGACTTCAAAGGTACAAGGGAAAAAGGATCGCTCAGTTCGTTTAATTATCGATTTTATTGTGAGGCGAAAAGAAAGAATTTCCAACCGCAGCTACAGAAACGTTACGAGTAGGAAGGGACCCTCGATAAGAGAGCAGCAGTACATTCGGAGAATATCAGAGTGTAGGGAAAACGAGAATTTTTCTAACGATCATCTTCAGAAATCTCGAATTCGGGAAAATTGGGAAATTTAAAATCGACTACTGGTTGTGAATTTTTATGGTGGTTCCAGTGAAAATTCTCAATCCCAAGTCGGTCATCTAATGAACTTCTTGAATAATCATGACGGGAGAAAATGTAGGAAGAATCTTTGATTAGTGTGAATATTATTGAATAGTTTAAAAGAAATGAAAAAAATATTTAACAATGTGATTGATTAAATTGATTAATTCAACTAATTTTGGAGAATATAAGTTCATACCGCGATGATGTTTATATAGTTTTTCCCAGCGAGTCCGCACCAAAAGGAACTTTTCTTTACTACTAATACTATTTGTTACAAAAAGATGGTGCATCAGATATTATAAAAAACAATATAAAACTCAGTCAACTGCGACTTCCGGATTGAACGGAAAACGCCATTAATTCAAACAAAAATTCGATTTCGTATAAAACGCTCTAAGTAAACTTGTTTGGAATCACAATTTCAGGTTGGGAAACCCAGAAAAATATAGCTCACATAAAAACTGAATAATTATCTGAGGGATTTTTCTTTGGTGACTAGACAATATAAGTGTTAGCATGAATATGAAATTTATCTGAACCTGGTGTTTCGATATTTGTTCAAATTTTTCCACGAAAGTCGTTTCATTCTGGTGCAAAGTTGCTCCTATTCGTATTTTCTCCATTTAAATCTTTCAGTTTCACATTCAATCTACATCTGAGAATCTCAAGAATGAAAATCTTGCTGCAAAATGCTATTATAGCTAAATTTCTGATTGAAATAGAATTTTGTCATGAATATACATATTTCCTATGATCAGAGATTTGTGAAAATTGGAACTAATGTCGGAAAATCAAGTTCAGAGAAAATTTTCTAGTTACAATCATATTCATGTTGACATTAATATTGTCTGGTCACCAGAATAAATTTCGTCAGATAATTTTTATGAGAATTATAAGCAAAAAAAATATTTTTCATTGTTTTCAGACCTGCATTTTTGCACATTGATCTAAATTGTAATTTAATACTTGTTTACTCAGAACATTTCATGCGAAAAGTTTTTCCGAGATAATCGACATTTTGTTTAATTAAAAATGTTTTCGCTCAAACCGAAAGTCGTAGTTTGCCAAATTTTTTATCATTTTTGGGGCACCAACTTTATGCTAGAAATAAAATTCGGAAATGTTAACAAAAAAGTAGGTACAATTAAATATTTTAACATTGAATACTTTTCCACATTGGTGCTTAGGTATAGCGAAAAAATTGTAATCGTAATGAAAACTTTTTTCGATTTTGCCCGAGGCTGCTGTGGGATTCTGTTCTGCAAAAAGGGCCTCGTTTTATTATCCAAATGATGCAGATACAGGATTTATTGTATTAAAAATAACTCGATATTTACCTTCTCTAAATAAGAAATGTTCTATATGTTGTCCTCTCCTCTTCTTAGGTTGATCTGCAAATAAATAAGTTATGTAGAATTGTGCTGGTAGATAATATGGAGAAAATAATAAAATTGCTGGGTCGCCGTTTCAAACATTTACGAAAACCTTCAGAATTATTTTCTGAATTTCAGAATAACTATCATCCAAAAAATAATTCTGAAGATTTCCGTTTAGTGTCCGATGAAGGAGTCTGATGTAGAATCCGAAACGTTACGATAGTTGTTTTATCGTTGATGTTGTTTCGTTATTCTTTATTTGGCAACATTGTTCGATCGATTGCTTTTGACAAATATCCTGTATTTCTAACGCAGAAACAATTCACAAAATAATATTTTTTTTCATTTTATAGATATTTTTAGAGTTTGGGAGAGAAAACCCAGAAAGGAACCATTTAATAATGGATATACCTCCCAAAGTATCCTTTAGATTATTCAGAAAGATGTATCATTAGGGATAAATAATTAGGAAACCAAGTCAAAAGTAAAGAAAAATACAAATATAAATAAAATAATATTTTTTTTTAATTGCCATGAATTCCCGACATTCTCATAACTCGAGGCGAGTTACCTCGTCTCGGTGCCGACAGAAAATAATTCAAATGAATTCAGAACATCTCGAGATATCTCGAGAGGTCCCATCTCTAGTTTAGTGATATTGTGATGTAGTGAATAAGATGAGTGATGAAGGTAGCGTTCTGGAAGTTCAAATCGGTCAGAATTCGTATTCATATTTCACTTGCTCATCAGATACACATTACTTAAAGTCTCGAGATATCTCGAGAGGTCCCATCTCTAGTTTTAAGTGATATTGTGATGTAATGAATAAGATGAGTGATGAAGGTAGCGTTCTGGAAGTTCAAATCGGTCAGAATTTGTTTTCATATTCCATTTGCTCATCAGATACACATTATTTAAAGTCTCGAGATATCTCGCGAGGTCCCATCTCTAGTTTTAAGTGATATTGTGCTGTAGTGAATAAGATGAGTGATGAAGGTAGCGTTCTGGAAGTTCAAATCGGTCAGAATTTGTTTTCATATTTCATTTGCTCATCAGACACACATTATTTAAAGTCTATGAAGAAAAACGAACTGCCAATAATTATTTCCAACATTCCGCTTTCAAATTATGCAACTGAAAACAAAAGTAAAACGAGAAGTTTAATACTGTCGACTCGGCAATTTTCAATTTTTAAGTAAGATGACAAGGGTGGAATTTTAGTAGTCTGATGAATCTGGAATGTGACCTGAATATGCGTTAATGAATTAAAACGTAACATGTGCCTGACAAATGGAAAGCGATGTTCGTTTTTTTAGCCACGGTCACCGTATACCGGAAATAAAAATGAAAATTTCATAGAATCACCGCGTTTCGGATACTGAATTAATATATTCAGATGAGGCTTCCCACATTGATTTTTCTGAATGTATCCGGCACTTTTCCCGTTCAGAAGATGCGAAATTCAGAAGTGAAATACCCCCAAGCTGTCGAGGCAGAGTCGAAGGCTAGTCAGTTTTCGGCTTTATTTACGCGAATTTCGTCTACGCTCATTCAATATTTGAAGAAAAATAGCCGCCGAATTGAATGTTGAACTCCAGTTGTTATATCGGCTAAGCTCCCTGCAACAGTTCATGCAGATTTCTTTTTTTATCGGACTACATGAACGATAGGAAGATGGTTCGGATTTTTGTATCGTTTCATCCAAATGCCTGTTTTTTGGATTTTTTTAGCCGAAAATGCTTTCAGACGATTGGGTTCAACTCAAAAATGAATAATCCAGGGTCAAATCCAATTTTGTCCGTCCGGCTGGTCGTCAAATAACTCGCGAACGAAATTACTTGAAAGTTCGTTAACCGGCAAAATCCACAAAGTTGTTTCGATGCAATGGTGACTTTGAGTTCAAGCTTTTTTTCCGCATGTTTCAGAAAATACTCATTCGATCGGATAACTAGGAACAGAAATTTGAATTTTAATTTTGGAAAAATAAAATATACACCTTTCGTTTCATTTCATTCATTTCTCTGTTATTTATTATTACCTTTCTTTATTAGAATATTAATAATTAATAATATTTGAAGAAATCTTGACATATCATAAGAGGTATTGAATTGTTTCATTCGAAATTGAAGTACATTTTTGCACAAGTTGGACAGTTTGCCGTAGATAGAATTCTTGAAGAAATGTATCACTGATTATTATTTCACGATTTTCATAGCATAAAATTGTTATTCTGTCGACTGCAGTAAATATGTTGCGTTATTCAAAAATCAATGTATTTCTCTGATTAATAGATTCCAATAAGTTTCTTGAAATGTACAACAATTCTTACAATTGGATTACTGCTCAGGGCTCACTATCAATTCGCTTTCTGGCATAAAATTAAGATCGTGGTATAATATCCAAATATTTGTAATGCAAGGAAAGTTTATGATAACTGAATTAACGATTTTAGTGTTGATAATGAACAATGAAAATAAAATTTATTATTCGAATGGCCATTTGTGGATGGCCTGGCTAGGTGTATGCACCTTCATCGGGTAGGTAGACCTACAGGCTATATGAAGTTATCTGCTATGTAGATCTATACTAGTTACGTAGATCTGCTAGCAATGTGGATTCCCTGTTACGTGGATCTGCTGGCTATGTAGATCTACCGGTTCATTGATATGCTGGCTATGTAGATCTACCAGTTACGTAGATTATACACTCTAAGAAATTTTACAACACCGGCCAACACCCGCTAACACCGGCGTGATTTCCTTAGAGGTCCTGATCTTTTCAGTGTTATTTCGCACCATCCGAAATAACACCGACTTTCAGGTGTATTTTCTGCCATAATAAGTAATCAGCTTTCACACCAGACCGATTGAGATTTATCATTCGGATGAGTGTGAGGTAGCACTAGATCAATGTGATTTAGCACTAGTTCGGTGTGAATTTGCACAAGTACCGTAGTGCATTTAGCACTGGTTTAGTGTGATTTCACTTTAGTTCAGTGTGATTTTGCACTGACCTAGTGCGTGTGCAATATCTTGTTCAGTGTTATTTAACACCGAATCAGATGCGTTTTAAACCCTCGGGGTGTAGGTATTATTTAGTTGAAATTTACACCACTTTCGGTGTTTTATATGATATTGTTCGTGTTATCATTTGAAACTCAATATCATATAAATCACCGAAAGGCTATGAAAAGGGTATAGGTATTGAAAAAAACTTTTTAGTACATATGAATTTATTATTTCAAAGATTATTTAATATACAGTTTAATTTTTTATATATTATTTGTGAAAATACAATAAACAATAAATTTTTATAGAAATATTTAGTGATTACTGAAGCTTAAAGAGATAATCAAAACTGTCGACAAACCAATCCAACTTTTGAGGCAGCACTTTCTGGTCCAACACGACACAAAATTCTTCCAGATCAGGTGTCAATGATATAGCGCTGGCAGTTTTTTTCCATTTTGCCAATTGTTTCTTCTGATGGTGAGGGTTACTGAAATTAAAACATTTGTATATTAATCATAATATAATCATACAATTCGAATTGGTGCCTTCAAAATAATGTGAAGCTGGCAGGTTTTTATATAATTGAAAGTTGTAACTTGTTAACGTGCTTAGGACCGATACTTGACTATTAACGCTGGTTTTATTCGATATAGATATCAAGAATTCACTCTTATCTGAAATAAAATATCCTGGAGAATAGGTTTTTGAGACAGTGTGATATACAATTAAGATACGCAATATTCTGAAAAAAATATGTTCCCTTAGACTACCTACTGCAAAAAACACTCACCTACAAGTGCTTCTTAATAAATCCTATTGATAGTTCACAAAAGGTTAGATGAATTAGCCCCATTTGTTTGACGAACATTACGAAAATAAATTTCAATAAAGAAACTGTAATAACATTAATAATAAATATGAAATTTAATCTAATTCAGATAATTGCACTTTTCAAATGAAGAAAATTGAATGAAATATTTTTCACTGACAAATGTAAAATTTCAAAGTCGCCGATGGACGAATTTGTAAATCCAATCGACCAACCAACACAAATATCTCATCAAAATTTTCGGGAAGAACTGATAGGATAGGTACCCAATTACGTAGGCACCCGAAAAAATTATATTGAACATTCATATGTACTCACTTGCAAACAGTATTATTTCCAAACTTCCTTCGACGGCCAAAACAAATTTCTCATTTTTCTCATAAGTCATAACGAATCTTCAAGATGCACTTCGTTTTTCCAAGTTCTCACTTCATAATGCATCATGAACCAACTTATCGTCTCCAAGGCACAAAATAACCCGATACAACACACAGCATTGTAGTCTCAACTGAAATGTACGTGTTGTGCTAGTCAGAAGTATTGCGACATAACCAATCCCTGCACATTGTTGCCGGATATAATTATATTCTGATATTTTAAAAACAATCCTTTGGTTTCGCAAATATCCATTTTTCAAAATTGGATGTTTCCAATTTTGCGTACTTGTGACGATTTTTTTATGGAATGGTGCAATGAGTAGCGATTTGTTCAAACCTGCAATGTAAAATTATATCATACTCACTTTGAAGTCATTTTCTATCAGACTATTCATGATATACTTACCACAACAATCCATATGTTTATTTTTCGTGACTAAATATATCTCTTGATTGATAGGTAACTACAAATATTCAACTGTTGTACTACGAAATCATTAAATAGCAGAAAATAAATTTGTGAATCTTTGAGAGCGTGGAGGAATTGATTTTCATAGTCAAGAAAGGGATACATTGATATTTCCAATATTGATTCGAGTGTTCCGAAATAACATCAATATTGTTTGTGAGAATTCCCCGTGGAAGGGCACGATTCTTCCTGTCATCTTATAATTATTAATTCTTCACAACTATCGGCGATTTCTTTATATTTAAAAGACTCAGCAGGGATATCAGTCTTTCGAGAAAGAATACTTGGCAACTATGTATCAATGAATAAGTTGACGAAATAAAGTATAATGTTCTTTTGATATTCCTGGTGCGAATTTGGATAGTTTGTTGGTCGAAAAGCACTTGTTGGTGCTTTCGATGATTTCACATGTTTCAAAAGTTATACTTGGATATACATAAAGTTGATAACTGAGTGTAAAGTTTGGTAATCGGATTAAATCTCTGAAATCGTTCTTTCACATTTCACCATGCAGTGCTCATTTTCACCCAAGATATCACCTATCTGACTTTTGTATGAAGAATTGGCATTAAAACTTGATGGAAACAGTGAAATTTCAAATAAATTTTATTATTTCTTGATATTGGATCTGTTTGTGATATTTTCTGTCATAAATTACACTACTGAACACAATATGATCATAATAACGAAAATATTGATAGGAATGTGACATTTCCTTGGTAAATTGCATCGAAAATATTCCTGATAGTATGAAATCAACATTCACACTGAGATTTTTTTTAGAGTGTATGACTATATAGATCTATCAGTTACGTAGATGTGCCGGTTAGGTAGATCTAACGGTTTATTGATCTGGTGGCTATGTAGATCTACCGGTTTATTGATATTCTGGCTATGTAGATGTAGATCCACCAGTTATGTAGGTCTACCGGTTAATTAATCTGCTGGCTAGGTGGATCTATTGCTAGGTAGATCTGCTGGCTCACTAGTTAATAATACTAAAAGAAATCTTGACATAAGGACCGACCACCGACAGAGATCAAGGAAGCTTTTTTGAAAAGGGCTATTTTTGGAAGATTTTTCCCGTTTACGTTCGTGAAAATGGGAGGAAAACAGAGGTACCGTCGGATCGAGAAAGGGCGGTTCTATGCGGGACTTTCTTCCGTCTCGGCCGAAAAACGTGGCGTCTATTTAAAAAAAATCGTAAAGTCGGAGAAAAACGTCGTTTTTTGCAAAAGGTGAAAGAAGAAGCCTTTATGCGTGGCCGGGTCAGCGAAGGTGGGGATGATATTGGAGTAGGAACGGAACGAACGACGCTGTCGTTCGTTTCCGTTGCTGACCAGAGTCAAATTTGACCAATCGAGAACCTTTGAAGACAATGTCAAAAATCGTTTCAAAGGAATAATTTGATAGAATATATTAGAACAACAAGTAGATTCGCTTGGAGATGGTTAAATCATGGATTCCGTATCGGCTAAACAACATATTTGATGATATTTTGTTAGTTATTCACACGAATTGCATTACCGAAGGAATAACAAACGAAGGAAGAGATATCTGAATGGTAAGATCGGAATAAGTTATAAAGAGACGCGGTAGTTAATAAACATGCGAAATTATATCTTACCTTTCTAAAAGAAACCCACAATATTTTGTCCCCATATTACTTCGAATGTTATGTGTAAGAACATTCAGTAGTAGATGGCATTTTAGAAAAATATGCTATTATTATTCTGGAAGAAATACCTGCTTATAGAGAATGCGATCCAAAATCCAAGCATAGGTTTAGCATAACAAATCTGAAGTATTTATGCCGAAAAACACGATATTTCTCCAAAGACATTCGTGGCTATCATAGTAGGTATTATACGTACCCATTTACTCTCTGATAGTTTTTGCCTTTCCAAATTAATCAATGCAATAATGGAATTCCTGAGGATTATCGTACTCTGCATTGAATTATTTCATTTGAAATTGAAGTACATTTTTGCACAAGCTAGATAGTTTTCCATAGATAGAATTCTTGAAGGAATGTATCACTTTATTCACGATTTTCATAGCAGAATTGTGATCATAATTTAACGAAATCAATCTCGATGCTTAAAACCAGTATGTTGCGTTGTTGAAAAATCTGTGGATTTTGCCTGGTGCATAGATTCCGATAAGATTCTGGAAATGTAGAACAATTCTTACAATTGGATTAGTGCTCAGGGCTCACTCAGTTGAAATTGCGGTATAATACCCAAATATTTGTAATGCAAGAAGAGTTGATAATAACTGAATTAACGATTTTAGTGTTGATATTGAACATTGAAATTAAAATGGAAATTTGAATGGTCATTTTTGGATGATCTGGCTAAGTATATTTATCTTCATCGGATGGGTAGATCTAGGGACTATATATATTTATCTGATATTCAGATCCAGTGGTTACGTAGATCTGTTAGCAATGTGGATTCCCTGTTACGTGGATCTGCTGCCTATGTAGATCTACCGGTTCATTGATATGCTAGCTACGTAGATCAGCGGGCTATGTAGATCAGCTGACCATATAGATCTACCAGCTAAGTAGATCTACCAGCTAAGTAGATCAGCTGGCTATGTAGATCTACCGGTTAATTGATCTGCTGGGGGATCTATGGTGGATCTATGGCTAGGTAGATCTGCTGGCTCACAAGTAATTACTAACACCAACCTACACAACATAAACTATGGGAAACCCTTAAATTGTTATAGACACACGGACCCACACACACACACGAATTATGACCAAGCAGGACTCGAACCTGTAACATCTAGCGTCGAAAACGTTATCCCTACCGGTTCCTATAGGGGTGGTCAAGTAATAATTTGATTGTGGGGGTGAAACATAATTGGAGAAAAATGAATAATGTACTCAATTCAGATCGAACTGGATGTTGTATGTTCTCCTCGAACAAAATGTGAACTAATTGTGAATGTGGGAGTTGTTATCTCCGGAAAACATCATCCCACCCCTCGTTCATTTCGGTAGACGAATTGTTCCGAAATCGGGTTAGGAGACCAACCAATTGATTCAATCCCCTTTTAGAGCGTTTATATTTAGACCATTATTTTCTCCAAATATCATTTGGCATTCCACAGAGAAGCAACATCGGTATTGATGGTTCAATATTTTTCGTTCTGAATCGGAATTTGGAGTAGGACAATTATTGTCAGAATGCTGGAAACGACAATAAAGGCCCTATGGAGCCGGGCATTATAATCCGGTGAGGGGGGACGAAAAACTGAACGTTGCTTTGACTGCGCGAGAACTGGCATCATTTACATTTTAATAACCAATTGCTGTAGCAAGGAAGAAACTGTACGTTACAATTAAAATATGATTTACGGGGGCCAATTTTCCAAGAGATTATGCCTGGCGATGCTCAATAAAATGGCTCCGAATCCATTGCCAGAATCTGCCGAATTTACATACTGGCACAGTTGCAAATGAATGGAGCTGTATCTCTGGAATTGATTGTTCGTAACTGTACGCTAGGAAATGTTGCTGTTAATCTGCTATTCCATCATTTCATTCAGTTCCGAGTGAGTTACAGACATAATGATGCTTTTTGTTCGGTTCGAAACGGGGGTGATTGAGCCTTCAGACGAATGCCTTATTGCTATTTTGTGTAGTTTTCGATAGTAATTTTGGTTCTTGGATGTACGTCGTTTGCACTTACGATTACCCTCCCCTTTGTTGGAAACCTTTAGTAACGCTGTTTTCTGGCTGGCAATAGTAATTTTGATGCTTAGTTGTACGTCAAAGCACTCCCGAATATTCTACTCTTTGTTGCATTGTTGTTACGTCGCATTAATCTTGCTCGAATCCTGGACTCGGATAAAAGATAACATACTTTCACTGATAGATGAAAATTAATACTGAAATGAATTGAACAATATATTATGGTGATATTTTGCCAGTTATCCCGACTAATTCCATTCCAGAAGAAATTTCAAATAAAGGAAGCTATCCTCAATGAAAAATTGTACCGGGGGTCCCAAAGGAAATTTGACCCCCCCCCCCCTGAACTCAGAAACGAAGAATTTGCGAAGATTTTAAGAAAACAGGTCATCTTCTGTTTTGAGGAGGACAAACTTCCATCATGAGTTTGTTCCAAAAAAACTTCCCCCATGAAAGTGGCATCAACCCCCAACATTTCTTGAATAGGGAAGTGATGTCGAGTGTTGATTAGTTTGAAAGACATTTATGTTCTGTACACAACCCAGTTAAAATTTTCAAAATAGGTTCGTTATTCACGGAATAATGTAATAATTGATCTTATACCGTCAAAAGATGATTTTGAACATACAGTTGAACCGGAAAACTCAAGAACCTAAGAGTTTTGAAAAATCCGAAAATAATTTTCAAGTTCTGTTTAGGGAGAAAGAATTACAATGACATCATTGTTCTGAAAAAACTACCTGAGGGTGGCAACAACCCCCAACATGTTTTGAATAGGGAGGAGATGTTGGATGTGATTTAGTTGAGAAGTTTTTTATATTCCCTGAACATAGCAGTTGGAAATTTAAATTTTTTGCGCGTATGTTCTGGGGAACATCGCGTTATAGTTTTGCCCAAATGTCTGTAACTTTCGATTTTTTTGACGAAAATGGTTTCAAACGATTTAGTTGGACTCCCCAATGAAGAATTCGAGGTCAGATTTGATTCTGTCCGGCCGTTGCCACGATAACTTGAGAACGAAAAGAGCTAGCGACTCGAAATTTTCAGGGTGGGTGGCGCATCCCAATACGACGGACAAGTTCGTTAATGGGCATAATCGGCCCAGTGGTTTCCGAGTAATAATTTTGTTTTCAACCAATATGAATCCGATCGAATTGAAACTTGGTGAGTAGTTGAAGAATATGAACCTAAGCACGCTTGTGAAATTTTATGCGAATCGTAAAAAATTTTAAAAAAATTATTAAAAAATATTTTTGTTGTCACGATAACTTGAGAACGGAAAGAGATAGCGGCTTGAAGTTTTCAGGTTAGGATGTGCACCAGAACGAAACATTTCAGTTTTTTTATGAGCATAATCGGCCAAACGGTTTTAGAGTTATAGCCATCTGAAATTTTCTGGAATTTGGTGGTTTTTTGTTACTCATTAACTCGAAAAATACTGAACCGGTTGAATTCAAACATGGTAATTAGTTGTAGAATGCCAACGCGAAAATGTTTGCAAAATTTGGTGCGGATAGCATTTGAAGAAAATTTTTAATAAATAATAAAAAAAAAATTCTATATATCAGTAACTATTCGTTTGAAATTGCTGAAATTTTGCAAGAGTCTTCATAACCTAACTCTACTGCTAAGTTTCAAGTTTTAATACGATAGGTTAAATATTGTTGGAGATTCGAGCATTCTTGTGTGAGTTCAGTAGATGGGTGACCGTTGCCTCGATAACTTTCGAACGAAAGCAGATAGGGACTTGCAATTTTCAGGGTAGGTTGCGTATCTGAAAGGGAGAGTGTAGTTCGTCTTCGGGCATAATCGGTCTAACGGTTTCCGAGTTATACCCACCTGGAATATTATTTCCTTGATAACTCAAAAAATAAATATTCGATCGAATTGAAGCTTGGTAACTAGTAGTAGAAAATCAACATAAAGACGTGTTTAAAATTTTGTAAGAACCGCACCCCTAGAAAATTTGAAAAAAATGACAAAAAAAAAAATTTTAAGAACCGTACCCCTAGAAAATTTTAAAAAAATCACGAAAAAAAAATTGCTTCAAGCACTGACGTGAAGTCAGAAGCTTTTGCGCTTATGTTCTTCTGTATTGGACACCCTTAATCGAATTTACCATGGTAAATTATGTTGTCCATTCTCCTGTATTGGACACTCTTAATTCGAATTTACCATGGTAAATTCGAATTAAGTGTCCATATAGGAGGGTGTCCAATACAGGAGAATGGACAATAGAACATACGCGCAAAAACTTCTGACTTCACGTCAGTGCTTGAACCAATTTTTTTTTATTTAATGGTGGAACAATTTGAATTTTTGAAAGTTTTTACCGCAAAAACATTCGATGTGTGAGACAATTCATTACATCATACAATTTCTTCGAACATTTTTTCTCAAATGTGTTTCAATCTTTCGTTTCTGCATCATGATTCGGTTTGAGACTTACTTACGTGGGCGAAAATGGTCTATTCTATAGATGAAAGAATATAAATTCTCAAATTATACTATCGGAATGACGAAAATGATGGATTAACTGCAAGGTATTTTGATAACAATAATCCAAAAACAAATAAAAGTCACCAATATGTTAAGCATTTGATGAATAAAGTTAAAACTCTTAATTTCTGGAGTTTGGGCGGTTAAACTATCTGTTCAACATCACCTTTTGACGATAAGGTCAATTATTGCATTATTCCATAAATAATAAACCGATTTTGTAAATTTCAAAATCAGAACATAAATAACTTCCAAATTAACGAACACTCGACATCTCTGTCCCTATTCAAAAAATGTTGGGGGTTGATGCCACCTTCATGGGGTGTTTTTTTCGGAACAATCTCATGATGGAAGTTCGTCCCCCTCAAAACAGAAGTTGACCTGTTTTTTAAAAGTCTTCGAAAATTCTTCGTTTCCGAGTTCTGAGGGGGGTCAAATTTTCGTTGGTACACCCTCTATAATTGCACAAATGTCTGTAACTTTCGAATTTTTTGCCGAAAATGATCCCAAACGATGAGGTTCGACTCACTGATGAAGAATTCGAGGTTAAATGTTATTCTTTCCGTTATACACATCTGGAATATTAATTTCTCGATAATTCAAAAATACAGATCTAATCGAATTGTAACTCGGTAAATAGTTGTAGAATACCGAATAAAGATGTAGGTGAAATTTTGTGGGGATCGTATCACTAGAAAACTTCAAATAAATTATGAAAAAATATTATGTACCTCACGATAACTTGGAGACAGCGACTTGCAATTTTCAGGGTAGGTTGCGCATCCGAATGTGATATTTAAGTTCGTTAATAGACATAATCGTCAAACGGTTTTGGATTTATGCTACTTTGAAAATTTGTGGTTATTTCCTCTATAACTCAAAATATACAAATCCGATCCAATTAGAACTAGAATGTTAATTTTCGCGAAATTTCGTATCGTAAAATTACATGAGACGTAAGTTCTTCCGTATAATATTAGATATTTACTAAATTCCAATTCCGATAGAATAAATATGTCAGAATCAAAAATTCTGTGATCTTTGACGATTCTCTCATTACCGAAGTATGTCATTAAAATGGTACGGCATGTATTCACATATTATAACAGCTGAGAAAAAGGTCTATATCTACGGTAAATTCAATTAAGAGTGTCCAATAGAGGTGAGTAAATTATAATTAACAGAAATATTTTCGGTGTAAGGTTAAATTTTCATATTTTTCAGTTATCTTGAGTAATTTTGTATTTCAGAACATATGCATCAGAATCAGCAGAAATTCCACACATAACTTCAAGCCACCATTTTACAATCGAGTACCAAATTTCAGCTCGATCGATTTCGTATGGGGCGTGAATAGACAATAGAAGCTCCTGACTCCAGGTCAGTGATTTAATGGTTTCTTTCTGGGTTTTCTCTCCCAAACTCCGAAAAATATCTATAAAATAAAAAATTTATTATTTTGTGAATTGCTTCTGCGTAAGAAACACAAGGTATTTGTCAGAAGCAATCAATCGAAGAATGTTGCCTAACAAATAACAACGAAACAACATCAACGAAGAAACAACTATATCGTAGCTTTTCGGAGTCTATATGAGACTCCTTCGTCAGAAGCTTATCGAAAGAATCTTCAGAATAACAATCAACAAAATAATTCTGAAGATTTTTTCGTTAAGCGTCTGACGAAGGAGTCTGATATACACTCCGAAACGCTACGTTATAGTTGTTTCTTCGTTGATGTTGTTTCGTTTTTATTTGTTAGGCAACATTGTTCGATTGATTGCTTCTGACAAATATCCTGTTTGGGAGAGAAAACTCAGAAATAAACCATTCAATGTTGAATATACCTCCCACAGTATCCTTTAATGATTATCCAAGTCAGTGCTTTTCTCAATTGTTTTCTGTTCGATTATGGCAATTCCTAATTGATAATTTCATAGCAATCGAGTGATCAAAAATAACTAGACATATTCAAATACTTGATCTGCCGCGAACAGATTGAATTTCATTTGAATTTGAAATAAATAGTACCCAATTAGAAATGACCAAATAATAAGTTGGAAAAATCCCTTCATTACCAACAAAATTAAAGCCATCAGATAGGTGGCGAGTGTTAATGTTGAGCTATCACGAGAATACCTCTTAAATTTGTCTGTTATCGATTGGGGGAGGGTTTTGCGAGTGTCAGGTGGACCCTTTATGTAGCAAGCTTTATCCTAATTTCGGCAAGCATCTGTGACAGACTTTCCCAACTATTTACCATTCTCTTGCAACGCTGGAGGCAATCGGAGAGCCCGTCCCGATGTTTGCCTTTTTCTCGTACAGTTGAACCGTTTCCAGATTTCATGCGGAAATATCGATTCCAAAACCGCCACCAAGATGAAAAAGAAATAGAAGCGGAGGATTTTTTGGATGAGAACCGAACGTTTTCAAGCCAGCGGTTCACCCAATGGGGTCAGCGGGCTGAATCACATGATTTTATTTATTTGTAAAGTGAACACTTTATCTGGAAATCCTGGCATGAATTTCCGATGCAACTGTGTACTCTAACAGAAAATGATACAACTTGGATTCGAACGATAATATCTTGTCTTGAAAATTTCACGCTAGATGGAATTTGAAATAATGTTTTAGTATTATTTTCTTTACCTTTCTGTAATGGTATAGGATCCGAAGAGAGGTCATCTATTTACCAGATATTACATACAGGGTTTTCCAGTAAGAGGTGTTATTTTGAATAGCCCGCTATTTCGGTAGATGTCACTTTTGAAACTGTCATTTTTTGACATTTGACAAGTAGAAACTACGCCATTTATAAAAATGGGACGATACACGCTTCAAGAACGCATTGAAATTATTAAAATTCACTATAAAAATGGTGAAAATTTGGCAGAGACGGTTCGTAAAACTCGAACATTTTTGGGTCGTCGTGAAGCACCTTGTCGGACCGCAATAAAGAAATTGGTGGAAAAATTCGAGCTGTTGGGACAAGTTAGTTATGTGAAGAATAAAATCCGTGCACGTCACTCAAGAATACCAAGAATATTGCTGCTGTAGCCGAAAGTGTTGAAGAAAACCCAGGTTTGTCCATTCCTCGTCGTTCTTTGGAATTAGGCATTCCACAAACGTCATTACACCGTATTTTGCATAAAGATTTGGGTATTAAGGCTTATAAAGTTCAGTTAACACACAAACTCAAGCCGGCCGATCATCAACAACGTCGTGTCTTTGCTGATTGGGTCGTTGAAATGCATGAAAATGATCCGGAATTCCATCGAAAAATCATCTCGAGTGATGAGGCCCATTTCCACCTCGGTGGCTTCGTCAACAAGCAAAATTGTCGCATCTGGGGCTCGGAAAACCCAAGAGTTGAATTGTTGAAAAGCCTCTCTATCCTCAACGTGTGACTGTTTGGTGCGGTCCGATCATTTATATTGAAAAATGGCATTTTTCTTTGAATATCAAAATAACACCTCTTATTGGAAAACCCTTTATATATGTTTGTGCGCATTTTCTGGGGAACAGCGTGCTATAATTTCGCCCAAATCTCAGTAATTGTTTGCCGAAAATGGTTCCAAACGATTAAGGTCGAAATAACTGTCCGAAACTCTGCCTTTCAATTAAAAAGTTTATTATTAATAGATTTACAAGACACTGAAGTCAGAGAGTTTTGTGGCAAATTTTCAATGTTTTATACGGAAAATGTAATAGCAGACCTTCAATCCTTCGAAATTTATGTCAAGTCCACCATAGAAGGCGGAATGTCCAAGGAGACAGGTGAAAATACAATCTCAAAAATCTTAGAAGCCGACATAGGGTACATCGAATTACAAAAGGTTTGTGAAATCCTTCTTGTCATTTTCGTAACTACTGCCCCCGTCGAAAGATCGTTTAGTACGATGATGAATAGAATAAAGCAAGAATTAGAATGCTTCGGAAAAGCTTAATGCATTGTATGATGATCAGCATCGTGGGACCAGAGAGTCCAGAAGAAGAGATAAATTGTTGATTTATATACAAGAAAAAACCAGGAAGAATAAGATTTTTGTAAAAATAAAATATACACCTTTGGTTTCATTTTATTTATTTCTCTGTTATTTATTATTACCTTTCTTCATTTGTGTTGATATTTTCTCTTTTTCATATGTTTTTTAATTTTAATTGTTTTTGTCTTGTTTTATTTTCTCAGGGGTTGGGTGGAGTAGCTGACGCTATACTTCGCCCCAAGTGTATTTTTGTTCTGGTTTGCTAATAAAGTCTATATATATATATATATATATATCAGTATTCTAAGGGTTTTGTGGATAAATTATTAAAGGGCCAAAATTCGTAAGACTCTTTTTATTCTTCAGTCAACGTTTCGATCCTATTTTTGGACCTTCTTCAGGACTCTGTAATATTTGATATAATTAAAAACATTACATATAAATTTAGACAAAAACTCACCGAATAACTGAGGTTTCTTTATAAGTACAGTGTCATCAAGTGAGTAACAATTACAATCCAGTAAACGATTCATAGGCAAGAACTACATTAAGAAATATCTTCACCAAAAATATCCTCCTCATGTTTCAATGAAAAAACTTGCAACGATAAGTAAAGAACTCTTGAGGTTAGGTCACAGAATATGAAGTCAAACAACCGACATCGTACAACGCAGAAAACAACTATGACACACTATAATATTTTTGGTTAGACCACAGATCCATTAAAGGACCGACACACAAAAAACTCTTTCTTTTTCTTCCCCTTATTGATCTTACACACATCAACCTATACTAGTCACAACAACTATTTCATTGTACAACATTTAAAAGTGTACTATTTGAATTATCTGATTTATCATACGAAATGAGATAGGAATATATATTGCTTATGTTCTCAACATCTTTCTTCGAGTTCATTACATCTTTGGTTCTTTTTATATGGTACATTTCTAAAAAGGCTCTTTTATGTGAGTTCTGTTCTAGTTCTAAAATACCTGCTGATTCGTAGTCCATGACATGAAAAGTCTGTCTACAATGCTCTGCCAGAGCACATTTCTTATTGGGGTTTTTTATATCACTTTTATGTTGTGGTATTCTTTTTCTCAATTGTTGTGATGTCTGTCCCACATAATGTTTGTTACAGGACGAACAAGGGATTTTATATACCACCCCACTCATCTTCATGTAATCTATGGCATCTTTCACTTTCGAGAATAACTTCTTTATATTAAACTGATTCCTAACTGCAATCCTTACTTCTGTACCCCTCAACAAATTTATTAATTTTTGTGTAATGCCCTGAACTGACGGTAAGGACGTATACATGATATGTTCACGTGAAATAGGAATACCTTCATCCGGCCTATTTCTTTCTATCGACCTATCTGAACTACTTGTATTATAAATCAATCCATTTATTAGAGGTTTTGGGTAACTATTCCTCAGCATTAATTCATGTAGGATTTTCAGATTTTTTTACTAGAAAAGTAGGATGAGAGATCCTTTTTATTCTTTCCTTCATGCCCAATATTAAGTTTATTTTTTGTTTCATTGGATGACTTGAAAAGTAATTTATATAACGTCCTGAGCTTATATTTTTCCGATACCAGTCCACTTTAAGTTTGTTTTCTCTTGTTCTCACAACTCTTGTATCTAAAAATGGAATAGAATTATTTGTCTCCTCTTCAATTGTAAACTTCAAATGTTCGTTGTAGTTATTGAATTTATCTAATATAAACTGAATTGTGTCTTGTGGTATTGTGCAAAAAATATCATCTACATATTTTTTAATAATGTGAACATCAAAAGGAATTTCACTCAAAATCCTATCTAGTGCAAGGTCCATAACCATTTTAGCCACTATAGGAATGAAGGATGAACCCATGGGAGAACCAAATATTTGACTGTATATTTTGTTGTCAAAAATAAAATAATTCGAATTGAATAAAAATCTAATTATAGTGATGAACTCTACCTTCGGAATTTCAGTGTGGGGAGTTATCTCCTCCCATTTTTGTTCTATTGCTTCTATTGCTAATTCAACGGAAATATTACTAAACAGTGAAACGACGTCTAAACTAATCAGTACATAGTGCTCAGGTAATTCCATATCATTGATCAAATTCGCGAACTCAAAACTGTCCTTCACAAAATATCTGTCATTTTCTCTGTCCACTAATCTAGTCAGAATTGAGGTAACAAACCCAGACAATCCAGAGGTGGGTGTATTTACACTAGATACTATAGGTCGTAATGCCAGGTCAGGTTTGTGGATCTTAGGTAATCCATAAAAACGAGCAGGTACACTATTATATGAATACAATCTTTTACCTTGTTCAGGGGTTATATGAACTCGAAGAAAGATGTTGAGAACATAAGCGATATATATTCCTATCTCATTTCGTATGATAAATCAGATAATTCAAATAGTACACTTTTAAATGTTGTACAATGAAATAGTTGTTGTGACTAGTATAGGTTGATGTGTGTAAGATCAATAAGGGGAAGAAAAAGAAAGAGTTTTTTGTGTGTCGGTCCTTTAATGGATCTGTGGTCTAACCAAAAATATTATAGTGTGTCATAGTTGTTTTCTGCGTTGTACGATGTCGGTTGTTTGACTTCATATTCTGTGACCTAACCTCAAGAGTTCTTTACTTATCGTTGCAAGTTTTTTCATTGAAACATGAGGAGGATATTTTTGGTGAAGATATTTCTTAATGTAGTTCTTGCCTATGAATCGTTTACTGGATTGTAATTGTTACTCACTTGATGACACTGTACTTATAAAGAAACCTCAGTTATTCGGTGAGTTTTTGTCTAAATTTATATGTAATGTTTTTAATTATATCAAATATTACAGAGTCCTGAAGAAGGTCCAAAAATAGGATCGAAACGTTGACTGAAGAATAAAAAGAGTCTTACGAATTTTGGCCCTTTAATAATTTATCCACAAAACCCTTAGAATACTGATATTGATACCACCAGTGGAGTTATTGGTTACCTGTATATATATATATATATATATATATATATATATATATATATATATATATATATATAGACATTTCTCCGCATGATCCATATTTCTATATTAATAATAGTACCTAACGTGAATTCCCCCTCGGAGAATTGAATTATGGTTAATTACAAACCTTTTTGTCGATTTTTGTCGCCAGCTCTTGGACTATAAAGTCTGCGGAGCTTCCAGAAGTATTTTTTTGCGATCTTGGAGCCTATCCTGCAAAGCTGGCTCTCGAAGCAACAACTCAGTACAAGGATTGAATGAGTTACGATACGAAACTTTACCTCATCCATCATACTTAACAGTTCTCTCGAAATTTAGATCTCGTGCTGACCTGAACATGCCATGACGTTCGATTTTCATATAAGAGACATTCATGATAAAACAATGAGTAATTGCCTACCCTCGATAAGAGCGGAATAAAGTTTCATAATCAACCAGATAAAACTACCACGCTATACGGTGATCCTCGATTAATCAAGCATCTGGCGTTGATTTTACACTTCCTAATTTGCATACCGAACACTGTCTGGAGATTCTCATTGCATTGGAATTTCGGTTTTGCTTGTAAATTCAAGGGCTGAGTACAGCGTTTGGCGCGCTTGTTCCTCTGAACGGAGCACCTTTCATTTTGCCCGAAGATCCATAATATTCGAATGTTTGGGCGAAAATAGCTTCCAACTTTTCATTTCCCTTTCCATTTCGACTCCATGATGAAGATTCCGAGGCCGAACTTAATTCTGTCCGATAAGTCTCGACCGAAATGAGTTAGAGAGTTGAAATTTGCAGATTAGGTTTGGTGAATAAATATCTCGGTTGAGATCGTTAATGGGCAAAATCCGCCCAGTGGTTTTGGTGTTATAGCCGTTCGGAGGTTGAATTATATAATAACCTGAACCCTTCATAGAATATTCTATTTTGAGTTCACCGTGGACTTATTATGAACACTATAAAAGTAACTACACTCTTGTCCACTACAGTTTTTTGTCGTCTGACATATGTTTCGGAAACGAAGTTTCCATCTTCAAAGACGAAGCGTTACTACGTTTCCGAATATGTCAGACGGCAAAAAACTGTAGTGGACAAGAGTGTAGTTACTTTTATAGTGTCCATCATAGAAGATTCACGATTCCATTACTTCTACAGTTTTCGAGTCGTCTGCGCAGTTCTGCGGTCGTGCGCGTGATCATTGTGAGACTAAGGTCTCACAAGGTGGAACGCGCCCTTAGTCGAAGTCGACCCCTGCAGCTCAGGCTTACTCAACCGAGCTAAGTCCTGCACCGCTGACATTATATTGGTCTCATGTAACATCCCCACGGCCTTGTCGGTGTATTACCTATATAAGGTCCGTTTTCCTAGCAAGTAGGATTAGGCCCTTGACTAGGTTCCTCGCTCGGTTTCTGGCACTCAGGTTCGTGTCGTCGCCCCCATAGTGAAGCCTCCATTGTGTGACTGGACAGTCAAATATGACATGTGAGGCAGTGTCATCTGCCTCCCCACATTTCCTATAAACAGGGTTTTCTCGGAGAATCCCCATGTTGTTCAGGTACTTTCTCTGGACTCCAGTCGCTCACCATGTCCAGGATCGGGTGACTAATAAGTCCCCCAATCCCAGCGTGTCCGTATGACCGTTGTCAGACACCGTTTAGCTGCACCCAGTAGGCCCCCAGCCTCGCTTCGGCCCTCACCAGAAGGTGAAGAGGAGGGAGTCCCACGAGAACCCCCATAGCTGCAGTTGGAGTACTTTTTGTTGCTCCAGTAACACAAAGCAAAGGCTATCCTCTGAACTCTCTCCAGCTCTTTGACTGCCCTGCTCTGGTTCATTTTTGTCCACCACACAGCACTTGCATATGTGAGGGAGGGCCTCACAATAGCAGTGTAAATCCATCTGGTGATTCCCGGGCTCAAGCCCCATGTTTTGCCAATTGCCCTGCGAACAATCATGGGGGTTTTCTTACCCTTGCCAACTGTTGCTGAGAGTGATGGTGTGAGGCCGACTCACACGATCTACCCACACGGTAAGCATGTTGGTTGCAGTGCAGTGGCCTCTCTTTCAGGAAGGTTTGCCGTACATACATCCCCCTCAATTCATCCAGTGCCTTCAAAGTGAAGGACGAGAGGGCTCTGGGTCTATAAGCCTTCGGGTCTAAAGGATTTTTCCCCGATTTTGGTTTGAAGACCACTCTGTCCAGTTTCAAGTCCCGCGGGACATATCCAAATGTCACGCTAGCCCAAAAAAAGTCTGCACAAAAGCAGTGCGATGACGTCCCAGCCCTGCTGTCTGGTCCAGGTGATTTATAGGATGAGGACTTAATGGCCTATTTCACCCTGCCATACGTAACAGCTCTCTTCGCAGTTTCCCAACTGGATCTAGAGGTCCTGTTTCACAGTCCCTCCCAACCCAGTCGGTCAGCCTGTTCGGAGGCTATCACCGAGTCTGGGAAGTGAGTTTGGAGCATAAGTTCCGATGTCTTCCTGTTGTCAGCTGTCAGACCCAGGTGCCCTGATGGTCCCCAGTGGGTTGGTCAGCTATTTGGAAGTCTTGCAGCTACCGGAGCCTTCACGGTCTCCTCGCAGTGCTTCCTCCAATCCTCTCTTCGTCAGAGCCCGGGCATAGCTTTCCCAGTCATCTCTACTCTTCGCAGCATTGAAGAGGCGGCGAGTATTTTTCCGGATGTTTCCAGTTCCCGATCCACCACCTGTTCTTGGTAGCGGGGCGACTGGTTAAAGGGCAGTTCATCTGATAGGAGGTTGAGATGGCCTCCTGTAGATCCTTTGTTATTCCATGACTCACATCAAAGTTCAGATAGGTATCGCTGAAAATTTGTAAGAGTTAAAAACCTCAGTTTCCAGCAAATTTCTTGATTTGAACTCGATCGGATCTATATTGTTGGAAATATCTTGAAATTATTATTTTTCATGGAAGTTAAACAGCCTTAGGGGGTATAGTACCATGGACATCCTCTCTGGCTATGAATTTGAATAAGCGCGCCAAAGCTAACGGAATTCAAATCAGTGCTTTTCTAACTTTTTAATAAAGAAATTTGAATCATTATTTTTTCAGCCTAACATAACAATTTATCAGCATTTTATGTTAAAACAAAAAAGGTTTGAAATTATTCTGAAGACTGCAAATGATTATTATTTCTCAACACTTTAGTTCCTTCTCTAATAATTCCTACGTTGGTTCTAGCGTTGCAACGGAGATGGAGATATATCGAGTATCCTAGTTTGAGTAGATAATTCGAATGTCACCGTAATGAGAGCCTATTTGTGGCTGAACAGGCAGAAATGACAGATTTGTCCCAGATAATATTTTTGAACTTCCGAGTAACTTGTTTGTGTCAATCCATCATCACTGGATTTAGGGCGATTATTGAATGGGACGTTCGTACGGGTGATGGAATGCCTAGCTAATGACAAACTGGTCGCTTTTCTGGATCAGATGCACGTGAGAGAGAATCTTCCGTTGCCATTTTATTATTCATTCTGATGATAAAAAATTTTTCATCATATTACTGTGGTTCAACGTATCTAGCCCAAAAGTTCTTTTTCCTCGGAACAGAGTGCTTATCAATTTGCCCAAATGTCTATAATTTTCCAATATTTGGCTGAAAATGGTCTCAAACGTTTTGGTTCGACTCTCTGATCAAGAATCCGTGGTCAAAATCGATTCTGTCCTGCCGCTAACACGATATCTCTCGACTGGAATG
Source organism: Halyzia sedecimguttata (assembly GCA_937662695.2). NCBI lineage: Eukaryota > Metazoa > Arthropoda > Insecta > Coleoptera > Coccinellidae > Halyzia > Halyzia sedecimguttata. The sequence continues at coordinate 8,706,010 of OW569420.2, forward strand.
GGCTAGACAGTTGAACTTTTCCTAACAGGTTTGGGCGATAAATGTCTCAGCTAGGTTCGTCATTGGGTTTCGGAGTAACAAACAAAAAAATTGTCTTTATATTACAAATTTCAAATTCAACTCTAACAAACTAATACTTTCGGAGATATGATTTTTCAAAATTTCGATAATTAATCGTAATTTTAGGATTTCATTGACTGAGGTTACACGGTCGATCTGGCATCAGTTCAGTCTAAAATCATTCATAGATTGATGTCAGATTGACGGGGAACCGATTCCATATGCGTAGACTGAAGGATTGATGGCAAGATTGATGTCAGATTGAAGCCAGATTGATACCAGATTGACCGCGTAACCAACATATGAGTTGAGTCATAGACCTACGGTTTGAATTTAATTTCAATGATTCAGTTCTATCATAAGAATCCATTGATATCATGCTCAACTCTGAGAGACCAATACTTTCGGATATATTTTATATCAAGTTCTAATTTGCTGAGGAACAGATTAGCTAAAAAAGAGCAAAGGGGGCTCCCCATTGCCATACCGAAAGTTTCTTGTGATATTTACCGTTAAAAAAAAGATATTTTCTAATTTCTATTCGAGGAAGATCTAAACATATCAGTCTTTCGAATTTTATATTGCGATTTTAACAGGGGTGGTCAGATAATAATGACTACGTCCCACGAAATGAAGCGGTTTTTATCATTAGAAACGTTCTAACACGGTATAAAGTGCATACTGGACACATTCGGAACAACAACATTGATAAATCTGTTGTTGCAAATCACGTTTTAACATCCACTCAATTTCATAATATTCAATCAAATTGTTGAAAAATTCCAATAAATTGTACTTAGGAACACTTGAAGGAATCGAAATGTATAAGTGCAAAGATATTTTACTCAAAAATTATCCAACCCCTCATTGTTCTCACTAATCGGTTTATGACTAAGGGTATAATGTCAACCCATACTTGAGTTCAGTAATTGATAGTATGCTTTACTAACGCTTCATCTCAGAAGATGGAAATATAGTTTCCAGAACATATGTCAGACGACAAAATTTGCAGTGGACAAAAGTGTAGTTACTAGTGAAGTGCCTTAGTGGAAATTGTTTGTTTTTTGAGGTGGACTGTCCACACCGAGGCCATAAGTCCAAATTTGGTATGCCACGTACCGTAGGGGAATCTGAACCTATAGAAGATTGATTTCTATTGCGAATCTTACAGTTTGAATCTATTTACGAGGCTGATAATCATCATGATACAATCATCCTCAGATTATTGCTTCAATCCCTCGGGGTTACCTGAGAAGTATCCCAGGAAAAGATTCGACAGAAAGATGAAGAATATAATTCCTCATGAAACGACCTGTCAGGGAGATAATTTGGAACTTACACAAACAAACATGTTTTGAATCGTAATGAGAGAGCAACATTCGGTCAGAGAGAGAGGTAGATTTCAACGTCCCCGGAGCGTCATAACTAGGATATCAAAAAAGGCAAGTGTGACATCCTCAACTTTCATTTTACGCCTTTTCGACGCTGATTATTTTCATTACACCCCGACATATTTCATTCGAGTGAACGTAGCCGGCAGAAATGCTATAAAAAAGGCCGAAATGAAATAAAAGGTTTTTTCCTTCACACTCGCCAGAACCGAGGAGAATTAAAGAGGGGGTGCGATCTTGACGTAACGTGAAAAAAAACCTGCAGATACTCTCCGTCGCCGGTGACAGTTGTTTCGCAAATTTGACGAAGTGGTTCACCGAGCAACTTTGCGCTGTTCTAATTAGAAATGTTTGTACAGCTGCACAACGCCTCAAACGATTACGGAGGAGTAGTCGCACCCTTAGGGCAAGAGTCCGGTAATGAGGATTTCACAGATTACGAATTAGAATATATAATGTAAAGGGGTGTATGATAACCCAGGCAACACAAATCTCTCTAGGACGTCTCTGAGAGGTCGTATTTGGGTATTTATAGGAACTCCCATTGCGAGCTCCTAGTCCATGCAACTGATGTACCTGATAGATCCTCTCATTCAAGTCACAAAGTGAGATCTGTTAGGGCTTCACGCGAGAGCGAGATTTTCCTCGTCTCGTCTCGTTCTCGTCTCGTAAAAGCGATACGAGACGAGACGAGACGTTTTCAAAAATATTATAGGCGATACCGAGACCACATACAGCGCAACACGAGAGTCTCGTTTTTGGTCTCGTCAAATTTTTTTTGTGAAGTTTTATATACGACTCGACTTTTTTAAACACCAACAGAAAACAATTGAATATGAAGAGTTTCCACTATAATTACCAATATATTATGTCTATATCATGCATCGATCGTTCTAGAAATACACGATTTTTTAGAAGATTATTAATTCGTTATCACCTTGCGATAACTGAGATTATTTTTCAAGAAAAAATAGAATTCACAACCATAAAAACGGATGCCATTATGAATTCAATACTTAGCGGACAACTTTTATTGCCCCTAAATCCCAATGCTTTGAAAATTTCTTCTCTATCTGAACATCTGGAGAATTTGTTCTCTTGTTCTCCTTGTAGTGAAGATGTGCACAATTATTGTATACATCTGTGGAATTACGTATAATAAAACTGGTAAAGAAATGGAGCTATTCAATATTTCGAAAAGTGTTATGAGGAATACGCCAAGAACACCCTCAATGATCTACCGACTGGGAAGGTATTCTTTGAAAACTATACCAAATTGTTCAATTCTATTAAAAAATGTATCGACATCGATAGCCTATTTGAAACATCAACAAAACTTTCGAAAAACTGGAAAGCTGAGTTTGAAGAATATTTGCTGTTAGAATGAGCAAATAGGAATCAAAATATTTTACAGTGGTGGAGAGTGATGAAACAGTTCTTCCTACACTTTCCAAGATGGCCGATGATTTATTAATGGCTACATCCGTACCTGTTGAAAGATTATTTTCAATTTTCAACAGGTATGATCATGGCAAGAACACGTTCATTATTGGAAAATGATGTGATGCAAGCGTGTTTGTGTTTGAATTCTTGGTCATCGAGTAATTTAAAAGTTGAAATTATCAGTGTTTAAAATTAAAAATAATATGTACATGTACAAATATTTCTGTATAAGAGCGTAATAAATATAGCTTCACAAAATTATTCATTATTGTATACCATTTCGTTTATATAGGTATTATAATATTTATTATCGTTATTCAGAATAAAGCGAGACGAGATGAGACAACTGATATCGAGACGAGAACGAGACTAATTTTCTTGGGAATTGGCGAGAGCGAGACGAGATTTTTTATACTCTCGCCTACTCTCATCCCGTGTGAAGCCCTAAGATCTGCAGATCTCACAGTGGACCCATTTTTTCCAGTCGATATGCAGAATGTCAATTCCGTTAACAAAATTTCACGTGACCGCTCTGGCTATGAATAAGCGCGTCAAATCATTGACCTCAAGTCAATGGCAAATTTTTTTTGAGAAATTACCCTTTCAACAATATCGAGTTCTTCTTGACATGAGCGATAAATAAATCATTATGATCAAAAAATGACGAATTTCGTGAGGATCATATGACAAGAAAAATTCTAATAAAAAATTTATCTGTATCTCGGAAACTATTTATCAGAAATAGCCGAAATTTCGCAAAATCCTTCAGAACCGTATTTTACAGCCAAGTTCTAGATTTGAACTCAATAGGAAGTATATTGTTTGAAATATTGGGAAGGTCTTATTTTTCCCTGGAAGTAAGGCATCCTTGGGCGAGTTCTATAATTGGATGGAAGGGCACTCTGGCCCAAGCATGAGGTCATTCTGCTTTTCCATTTGTTTTATTTTGTGCCTGCTCATAATGTCATAAATATTATTATCGGTTCTTGGTTCATCACAAAATTTTTCATTGTCAAACTTTAACGTTCTGATTTACAAAATTGAATCGGAAATCTCTACATTTGCACCAAATTGTAATTTTGTGAATATTTCATAGTAGAATATACAGGGCATCCCAATGATAACGTGAAGACTTTGAATTGTGAAAACTTCTGCTAAACTCATATATTAAATAATAATGTCAACATAGAAATCCAAAGGTTGATTAGAAAACTCAAATTAGTAAACTTACGTACTTACTCCATTCCGGTACTGTAAGTAAAAACTTCATACCATAGTATCCATGAAATTGCAAAAATATGACCTCGTCGTTAAGAGAATTTAATTCTCATTGAGCATTGCAACTTGACCCCTCTTCCCTATTATTAATTTAGAGAGGGTGGCTACCCTTCTGGAGGTATGGCCGTTTTAGGGTAGCGTGTGTACTACTATGCTTCCCCTTCGCACCAAAGTTGACGTGTTTCGGCGATTTCCTCAAATCGTGATAGTTTTCACGTAATATAAGATCCATCATTTTCGTTGGGACATCCTGTATATTTTTTAAAACAATTCACGATAATGCCCGAGAAACTGTCATTAATTTCTCCAATAAGTGCTATTATATTATATTATATTATACTTTCGGAGATATAATTTGTCTGTTTGAACAAGAGCGCCAAAAAGCTCCTGTCCACAGGGCTTGAACCAATTTTTAATTTTTTCGTTTTCTCCTTTTGTCTTTTCCAGTTTGAGTTTCGAGTACCTAAGAGAAATCTCTCTGCTTGTTAAAGGAAGAATCGATAGTAAAGAAAAAAATACAGATATTGTGACGAAATGATAGCACGCTGTTCCTTGCAGAACACGCGCGCAAAAATGCCCTATTATTTCAGCATATTTTGTTAACAATTTCAATTTTCAGAATTCACAAAACTAACGGGGACGCAGGGTTTTTTTTGCTGAGGTTTTTTCCCTAAGCTCTAGTATCATACATCGAATTCTATGGTAGCCCGTCACACTAACCTCTGCTAACATTTTTTTCATACACATGCTTTGTTAGATGATGAAATGTAATGCTCGAAGTTCAAAAGAATATATTAATATTAACATATATAAAGACATGAAGTACATCAGTTACGCTTTTCCATTGTCCAACTAACACACATAATTTAATTTCGAATCGAGCATTTAACGACTGAAAATAAATAACTATTTCTGGAATGTCAATGTTTTCACTGCGGGTTCTTTGAGAGAGCCTACAAAAATATATAAAAAAAACACACCACTTAACCAGAGAGACTAATGTGCCTGACAGAATATATGTTTCACGTCATGGTATAGTATCCGCATGTATACGAATATAAAATTATTGCTGTTTCCGGTGTGACAGACCGTGCGTATCGTTGTCAATCCGAGTGAAAGGTGCCAAAAATATTTCACTTTGCAGGAATAAAATCATTTTTAGATTTCTACGAATGTATTCCCCCCCGTTTCGACACTCCACTGTATATTGAATAGCTCCGTTGACAATCATTCCTGTTGGCTTCTGTGAACCATTGTTCCATTTCTCATAAAGTCCATTTTAGAGGTATCTTAGACTGGGAGACTGTCACATGCAATAAATTTCAGATAGTCGCATGTCATCTGAGAATTCGAGACGAGCATAGGAAGTGTAATAGAAACATTTTCAACAGTTCGTCACATACAAGGTATAAAGGATGTAGTATGAATTTTGAATTCGATGTCGTATTTCAAGGAGGCAGTTCTAACAATCTCATTTTTTCTGAATATCAAATTAAGTGAGGAAACACTAGAAATTTTGCGCTGAGATTTATCATTTCCCCATCGAAATTTTTCAATTATCTCTATTCTATACACACGGTTTCCAAATTATTTTTGGCGCTCCTGTTCCTCGGAACAGAGTGCTAATCAATTTGCCCGAATGTCTGTAATTTTCGAATATTTGGATGAAAATGATCTTAAACGAATTGGTTCGACTCACTGATCAAGAATCCGTGGTCAAAATCAATTCTGTGCGGCCGTGAACATTTTTTGTTACATTACAAATTTCAAATTCAATTTTTGAAGATGCAGCTTCACCATAAGAATCCATTGATATAATTTTCAACTCTAACAAGCTAATACTCTCGGAGATATGATTTTTCGAAATTTCAATAATAAATCGAAATTTTCACAGAATGCTGTAATTATTATATGTATAAATTATTATATTATCTGTTTTCATACATGTCGCCTTTTTTTCCTAGAAGAGACATGTCAAATTTATATCTGGTTCATTATTCATGATAAAAAATACCCCTCCTGTTCTAGAAAACAAAGTATGATTGAATGCAAAATGACCGATGAAATAACCTCAGCTATCGCAGAATTATGAGGATTATATAATATTATACTTTTTGGGTAATAATATCATGCCCGTGGATAATCCATACGATGATGGAAAAATATACTTTGGTTAGTTGATCAAATTGGGTTCAGAATATCTCCAGTAAAAATAAAACTGGAATATTGGCTAAGTTTCAATTTATATAATATAATTACTTTCATATTATATTAGAGGAATTAATATCTCGAAAAAGTTCGTTATTGGGTAGAATCGGTCTGGTGGTTTCGGATTGATAATTGTTGGCACTCTTGTTGAACTTTATTTCATTTATGATGTTTGAACTTAATTTCTTTTATAATGCAGTTCTATCCTTTGCTGTAATCCCAACTCTGAGAAATCAATACTTTCGGAGATATGATTTGTCAAAGTTTGAACAAAAGCGCCAAAGCTCATATCCACAGGATTTTCCCACTTTTTTATTATCCAGATAAAGTCAATAGTTCAGTATGGAATATCGCAAAGTCTGCTCTTTTCATAGGTTTTTTCTGATATGAATTTTAACCAGTTTGTTTTCACTTCCGGTTGCACTGGAGCTTCACCATTTTAATTTTTTTTTGTTAAACACTGCGGGCAACTATACAATTCTACCCCTCAGCCTGTATCGATTTTGAGGCAAGATATTTTTCAATTTTTCTATATGAACAATTATACAAAAAACCTTCCTCTTAAAACTTGCCTCTTTCATAAATCAGTTCAGCATACAATTAATCAGGAAATAACTCTCAACTTATGTAGATTTCGGACATCCATTGCCTGTCTTTAATTTACAAATATTGGGGCTTGACACGAGAGCGTGATATTTCTCGTCTTGTCTCGGAAAAGCGAGACGAGACGTTTTGAAAAATATTATAGGCGACACCCAGACCACGTGCAGCGCAACCTGAGGGTCTCGTTTTTGTTCTCGTTAATATTTTTTTACAGTTTTTATTCGAAATATTAGAAAAGGTCTACATAGAGAATATATTTTACAAAATATCAACTCTTGTGACTATCTGTGAAATATTTTATTGTGAATTAAAATAATTTTTTCACATTTTTATTTCAACTTGTTAACTCTTCGTATAACTTCATATAGTAACGTATCTCTTATCATAAATATCTATCCTTGCAGATTTTTATATTTTTGGTTTGAATATGGTTTTTTAAAGATTAATTTTTTACTCTCGGTTGAGTATATGTGTCTATAAACTACTGAGTAATAAACCTGTATACTATTGAAAGTGTTTCTTTGGCTCGGAACTTTCTACCTGGAACATCGTCTTATTTATGAAGAGTTTTCAATATAATTACAATTACCATTATAATTTGTCTATTTTATACATCGATCGTTCTAGAAATACACGATGTTTTGAAAACCTCGCGATAATTGAGATTATTTTCAATTCAATACTTAACGGACAACTTTTATCGCCCCTAAATCCCAATGCTTTTAAAATTTCGTCTCCATTTGAACATCTGGGGAAATAAATTGTTTTTTTTTGTGCTTCTTATAGTGAAGATGTGAACAATTATTGGATACATCTGTGGAAGTACATATAATAAAACCGGCAAAGAAATGAATAATGAAGCTATTCGATGTTTTGAAAAGTGTTATGAGGAATACGCCAAGAACACCCTCAATGATCGACCCACTGGGAAGGTATCCATTGAAAACGATACCAATTTGTCCAATTCTATTGAAAAAATCGACATCGATAGCCTCTTTAAACATCAACAAAACCTTCGAAACATTGGAAAGCTGAGTTTGAAGAAAATTTGCTGCTAGAAAGAGCAAATAGATATCAAAATTATATTTTAGGGTGGTGGAAAGTGAATGAAAAAGTTTCTACACTTTCCAAGATGGACGATGATTTATTAATGGCTACATCCGTAACTGTTGAAACATTATTTTCCAGAGCAGGTATGATCATGGAAGAACACGTACATCATTGGAAGATGATGTGATGCAAGCGTGATTATGTTTGAATACTGGGTCATCGAGTAATTTAAAAGATGAAATTAACAGTGTTTGAAATTAAAAAAAATATTGACGTGTACAAATATTTGTGTAATAAATGTAGCTTTACAAAATTTGTCATTTTTATCTACCATTTCGTTTATATATGTATTATAATATTTTTCATCGTTTTTCAGAATTGAGCGAGGCGAGACGGGACAACTGATACCAGACGAGACCGAGACGAGATTTTTTATATTCTGGCCTACTCTCGTCTCGTATGAAGCCCTAACAAATATCTAACAATGAAAGAAATGAACAAATTTAAAACTGATAACAGAAAAATAATAGCAATATAATAATAAAAAATGTGTACTGCACGACGTTTCGGTTTTCTGCCACCACGTCAATGCTTTTATAAGTTGTCCATGATCATTTCATTATTTTTCGTCATAACAAACAAGTTGAGACGAAGACTGAACATTCAATTTCCGAACTGCGGAACAAGGATCTGTGTAATTGCTTTCAAGTGAACTCATATTCGAGCCGTTTCTTGTGCATAAATTCTGTGGCATCATTACCAATTCCCCTTTCTGTTAAATGCTCAAAGGCCGACAGAAAAATAAATAAGCTCCCAGGATACAAGGGTAGCCGCTGACCCATTCATTAATTATCTTTCTGGAGACATTGAGAAATTGGAGAATAATTGTATTGTGGGAGTTTCCCGCTTTCTGAATTAAAATAAAATTCCGCAATGTGTTTGTCGCTCATTCTGGAAAGAAGCATTGTAAAAAAATGTTCAATAATAAAATGAAAACGAAAACCGATAACGGAAAATTCGACATTATCCTAATTGCACAAGTAACTTCATTTGGGTCAATAATTCTCGAGATATGTATCAATTTTTTAAATTTGAAGAACATGTGAAATTTTTTAAATTGAGTCTTCTTCACATAAACACCTTTTTATTGCAAAAAAGATACAAGTATTGATAATGAAACTCACAATAGTTATTTTTGTATTGAGTGCGTGAAATGAGTGTTTTTTTTATGGCATATGAGAGTGTCAAAACCACATCATCATATCTCTTACGATGGCATGTACATATCCTAGAAATTAATTTTAAATTGTGGGATAGTAATTTCGGAAATAAATACGATATTTGAAAGAATATTCTCAAATAATTTCGTTTGACATTTTCGGATGTGATAGGAACATTTCGCAGCTTGCATAAATAGAACTGCATCATAAATATAATTGCAGAGTTAGAGGAAGAAATATTGTTCGCGGACAAACCACACTGAATATGCTAGATACCGTTTTAATTTGGCTGCTGTGCGTCAATTTTCAAGAATTTTCCTAATTAATTTCGAAACGTAGTTCTATAACTTACCTCATGTTGGATTAACATACTTCATCTATGAATTCATAGAATCAAGAATAATTATTGGAGATTTGAAAAATCATATCTCCGAGAGTATTAGTTTGTTAGAGTTGAGAATAATATCAATAGATTCTCATGGTAAAAAAGCATCTTAAAAAAAATGAATTTTAAATTTTAATTTAAAAAAAAATTTTTCGTTACTCCGAAACCACCAGGCCCAATAACCTATTCTGGAAATTTCAACTGTCTAGCTCATTCCGTTTAACAGTTACCGTGCTAACGGACATTCGAAAATTACAGACATTTGGGCAAATTGACAAGCAATCTGTTCAGAGAAACAAGAGCGCAAAAAAAATGGTTTCGCGCTTATCGTTTAATGCTTTTAATTTTGAGCTTTATTGAAGGGCTTACGATACTATTGCTGATATTCTTTATCGTTGTTGTGATGGAAGGTTGTATGGGAGGAATATCCCACCCCTGTATTATTTTCAAATCCTGAAATAATAACCATCGCTGATTGAAAACAATAAGACCAACCCTCATTCCGTCCATTCATTGAAAACATGTTTGCCGTTCTTCGTGACCAATTATTATTCTCATGTCCATGGAATTGTAAAGAAAAATCAAACTGTTCTGGATTTATGACAGAAAGACTGCATAAAATGATGGCAACAAGTAAGGAATAATAAAAGAACGCCAGACTCAAACGATTCGTATTGAAGTTAAATGAGGGGATTTTGTACGAATAAAGAATAGGTACTGATAAATATATGAATAAAAAAGCAACAATTTCTACAAAAGACATTTATCATTTCCCTATGAAATGTTCCAATTATCCCTACCCACTTTATGCCTACATTCCTTTTTTTTTTCACTATTTCAGCATCCATAGTGCAATATTATTTCCTCGAATAATGAATCATATGCATTGAAATATTTTGTATTCGTTAAGGTCGGATTTCGTTCCCGTGTTTCCTATATTTCTATTCATACGTGGAGCTCTTATGATTGTGTATGAAAAACAACGTTTGCATAAGCCCCTTGGCGTCGTATCCCTTCTTTTGCGCTTCAGGATATTCACGTGTTGATCAAAAAGGTTAAAATGATGGCTAGGGATGAGATCAATGCAAAATAAAAAAATGGGTTCAAGCCCTGTGGACAGGAGCTTTCTGGCGCTCTAGTTCAAACAGACAAATTATATATCCGAAAGTATTGGTTTCACAGAGTTGGGAATTACATCAATGTATTCATATGATAGAACTGCATCATAAAGGAAGTTCAATTCAAATGATAGTTTATTTATCAAGATTAAATGAGCAATCATGAGAATGAGAACTGCACCATGGAAGAAATCAAATTAAATCTGGCCAATTTTGCCCAATAACGAACTTAACCGAGATATTCATCTCCCTAACCTACTCTGAAAATTTCAACTACCTAGCTCATTCCGTTCGAGAGTTATATCTATGTCTATGTATGAAAAGCAGTCTCACTACTCTCAGATCTCTTACTTCATGTTCCGTTCCGAAATGTAAGACTTTTCTGAGAACTAGAGCGCCAAAAACTAATTTCGGAGCAAACAACTCACTCATTTTTCTCACTTCGCTCACAATTCTTCGATTGATTAGATGAAGACATGTCTCAGGAAAATAATTTGACATTATGACGATTCATACATAGAATAATTATATCATTGTGTGACAACGTTGAAATACGATTTATTATTGAAATTTTGAAAAATCATATCTCCGAAAGTATTAGCTTGTTAGAGTTAAAAATGATATCATTGGATTCTTATAGTAAAACTGCTTATTGAAAAAAATTTAATTTTGAATTTGTTCCGTAAAAAAAAATTTTTTTTTTACTCCGAAACCATCTGTCCGATTTTGCCCAATAACGAAATTACCCGAGATATTTATCTCCCAAACCTACTCTGAAAATTTGAACTTTCTAGCTCATTCCGTTCGAGAGTTATCGTGCCTACGGCCGGACCGGCCGGACAGAATGATTTTCGACCACGGCTTCTTGATCAGTGAGTCGAACCGAATCGTTTAAGACCATTTTCATCGAAAAATTCGAAAATTACAGACATTTGGGCAAATTGATAAACACTCAGTTCCGAGGAACTAGAGTGCCAAAAATGGGTTCTAGCCCTGTGGACAGGAGCTTTCTGGCGATCTAGTTCAAACAGACAAATTATATCTCCTAAAGTATTGGTTCTCAGAGTTGGGAATTATATCAATGGATTCCTATGATAGAAATGCATCATGAAAGAAATATTAAATTTGAAAAAAGGGTCGTTTGAAAAAAATGCTTCAAAAATTATCTTATAAAAAAAGAGCAATCTACAATGCTTCAATGCCTTGATGCTTCAAAAATTGTCATTAAATTTAGTTATCAAGATTAAATGAGCAATCTGCAATGGTTCAACCTCGTGGAATGGGTTGTTGCAACTTACACTCGGTGCATAGTTTTCACAACTCGAAATACCTAAGGAAAGTATCATCGAAATGTCTAGAGCAAGGCCGGAGACAATCATAGCAGATTGTCCATTTATTCCTGATTCCTGATTTGAGTAGGTAGTGGATTACGAACAAATTATTTTAATAGTTCAAAATATATTAATAAAATACTATCCTCTTTTCATAATTTAAAATTTAATAGTTCATACCACTAACACATTCTTTTCTGTATTATGAACCTTAACTCAAGAAACAATGATTGATACACAAATGGAGATCCATCTTTCAGTATTTTTCTGCTAGCAATATTACGAAAATACTGTATATAGGAACATGTCTCACTACTTAAGGAAGTAAAAGATAATATTAACCTCAGTGATCAACGAACAGTAATTTCTTTTGATGATTCCATTATGTTCTTCATTCCTATGGCCTCCATAAACTACATCAAAACAGTCTTGTATATATTCACAAATTCAAGAATCGAATACTTGCTTTCCAATAGAAAATAACAACTGCGAATTGACAATCTCTAATAGCTAGAAAAGATGATATTTATGAATAGTGATCACAGACAGATTCTGTGTTCACATACATAGAATACATAGAACTTACGATGTATTATTGAAACATCATATCTCCGAAAGTATTAGCTTGTTAGAGTTGAAAATGATAACAATGGATTCTTATGATGAAACTGCATCTCAAAAACATTTGAATTCAAAAGTTGTAATGTAAAAAAAATATATATTTTTTCGTTAGTCCGAAACTATTAAACCGATTTTGCCCAATAACGACTTAACCGAGATACTTATCCCTCAAACATACTCTGAAAATTTCAACTGTCTAGCTCATTCCGTTCCAGAGTTATCGTGTTAACGGCCGGACGGACAGAATCGATTTCGACCACGGATTCTTGATCAGTGAATAAAACCAAATCGTTCAAGACTATTTTCAGCGAAACATTCGAAAATTACAGACATTTGGGCAAATTGATACGCACTCTGTTCCGAGGAACAAGAGCGCCTATAACAGTGGCTCCCAAACTCTCTTCACGTTAACTCGAACAAGATAATAGGATATCGAAATAATCTTGGTGGTGTTCGAAGGAGCTCGGATAAATCCCGAAGAAGTTTCCAGTCATTTATGCAGTCGTAGCAGTGGCAATTGCGGGAACTAGCAGCTGCCTGCTCACTTTCTTCCACAGGCCATTTTTATGGTTCGTTTTCCCTTCATCAATGGGAAATCCCATTGGTGGTGATCCGTGCAACGTGAATACAAAGCCTTTGCGCTAAATATAATGAAAATTTCACTTTTAATCGAAAAGCGATAGGGCGGCTTTTCTGATCCGACGGGCTGAGCTGGGAAGGGTGGATAATCCCTGTATTCCGAGCGTCTCGATTCGATATAACTTCTTTCGCGATAGTTTGGAGAACGCAACGGAACCGATGCCTATTGTGGGGGCGGTTGAGTGCCTACGAATGAAAATCTGGAAAGGATGGTAAAAATCTATCATGATATGGAAATAAGAAATTGGTAGTTTGATAGCCTCGGGTTTCGCGGTCGATAAACGATGCGTCGCCGCTGTACATCATCTCAGATTTGCGGGCTCTGCCATTCCGATTCGCATGCGAGGTGGACAGCCTGAGGGTGGAATGCGATGCTGCGGATGCGACAAGAATTCTTTTTCCTTCCTGACGTTCAAGAATGAATTGCAGCTCATTATCGAGAAGCTCGTGAAATTCAGTATATTACTTCAGAGATGAGCGTTGATTACCAGCAAGCGGAAAGCGAATGAATATAGATAATTGTCTTCAGAAACATCTTAAAACTCAAAAAAAAAGGATCTTCATTCATTATTTTCTTCTGAAAATGCAACAATTCTCTGAGTAGTATTGCTAGGCAGGTTCTGGAAGAGTGATGAAATATAACCTTGCCAATTACGGCCGATAGGTGCGTGATATCTTCCCCTTCTTCTTCTGCGCCACCGTTCTTGGGCTGAACGGATGCCTTGAAGCCTATACTTCCTCCGCGTTAGGTTGGAGAGCTGTGTATGCCGTGAGTCACCAGGGAGAGGTCCCTCTTAGTTCGGTGCTGTGGGAAAAGATCTCAGAGCTCCTGTTATGCTTGAAAAAACCCCTTCTTTGACACATGGTCAAATTGACGCAGTTACAGGTCTTCTCCATTGAAGTACACCACACCAAGGATGCATAGGTCTCAACCACTACAGTATACAACCTGTAGTACGAGGAAAACCTTCGACAAAGTACAAAGGCTGGCCTTTGTGCGTATCACTGGAGCTATGGGAACCTATCCTACCAGGGCACTTGAGATTATCACAAATCTTGCACCAGTTAATCTAGTGATAGAGAAAATGGCCCATGAAGCCAGTTTCAGATTATCTAGGAAAGAAACAGGTAATGAGAGTATAAAAACCAGAAAGCCTGGTCCTCTCTCACCAGATACATTTCATCAGCCAATCTCCTAGTGACGAAATGATCAAGAAAGTAAGAATCGAGACGAACTTCACTACGATGCTTGGTAGGAAAATAGACTGGGACAGGGAATCCACCAACCACGTTCTTAAATAAAATGCCATTAAATGTTACACAGACGGTTGAAAAACCACTACAGGAGCTGGCGCTGCAGTATATGGGCCAGGCACCAAATGCTCACTATCGCTAGGCTCCTATCCGAGCATCTTTCAGGCAGAAGTACTTGCGATAGAAAGATGCGTGGAAATGAACCTAGAAAGAAACTATCAGAGATGTGATATAGCAATCCACTCTGACAGTCAAGCTGCTATTAAAGCTCTGAGCTCCCATGTTATCGAATCCAAGCTAATATGCCGAAGAAAAGTCAATGAAGTAGACAAGAAGAACAGGGTCTCCTTAGTCTAGGTTCCTGGTCACGCGGGAATCATAGGAAAGATCTGAGGTATCGAACCTGCTCCGATTAGGTGAGCCCTACTCCAAACCTACTAGGAAGTTTGATGTCACAGGTTAGCCTTCTTCTAGTTCATCTCAGTTTTCCCCGTGTAGACTGAGAGTTAATTTTTTGAGCCCCACCATTCATACGCAGAGCATTCTGCATAAGATCGACTATGATGATGATTAACCTTCCTCTGATCAGCAAGACTCACGTGACGTCATGCTTGCCCTTAACCATTATCCCAAGATAGGAAAAAAAATCCCCTCAATATTCAAATTTAAAACGGAATCCTTGTTGATCATTTGCCGGCAGGGTTCATGACACCAAGTTCGGCAATACAAGCGATGATTTTTCAGAACTTTAGATGTTCGAAGACCGCCACAGGACCCTAATGAAGGACAATAATCCCCCATATACAGTGCGCGTCAAAATTATGGAATAAATTCATTTTCTTAGAAGAAAAATATTTGGCAACAAAATCCTGAAACAGGTCAATTTCTGTTCCACTTTCACCAAATTTTTATGCATTTTGAAGGATTTTTGTTGCACTCTGTGCCATCCCCATCAACCCTCTAAATTTTTCGAATAGGAAAAGTGTGTCATGTGTTACTTTTTTGGCAAGGCCTTTGTATCTTCTTTGCAGGCGTGCAGAAATTTTCAAGAAACAATTTTTCTTTTTTGAAAAATAATTTTCAAAGAAGAAAAATTTTAGAGGGACATACCGACTGTATGAGGCCAGCCTAAGTCATGTGAGACAGTATATTCAAACTGAAAATTCTCTAGTCACAACACCTCTGCAGACTATCCACTCACTTCACGCTCTTCACATTAATAATGACAATTGTTCCATACGAGGTTCGCAAAACTCTATTTTTCTCTTATAATTCACTTTAACCATGCATAAAATCCTATAAAACAGGGGTTTGTTTTCCCCAACGACTTTGGCAGCCATATTTGACATACGCAGTGCTCTATTAATATGAGCCTTTGAGTGAATTTTGCAATGTTTTTGAGTAATTCCGCACGGACGACGCTTGGCACGGAACAAACGTAATTTCAGCGGCAAAAATATCCTATATTACACACTAACGGAATGAAAATAATGAACTCGACTGTACCAATTCAAGACTCTATCGCATTACCGTAGAAAATGGGAGGTAATTCGACATACGTGCATTTGCTATTACGTGAACCAGATGCTCTTGAAGAGCCGGGGCACTTTTATTATCCACCTTTTATTTCTCTCACAGAAACTTGCCGCGCTGACGAGAATAAAGCTGTAACGCACGGAATGGAGTCTTTCATGCAACGAGATTCCCAACAGGTGGATAATAACGATGAACAACAGATTTTATTCGAAATCCGAAAATTATTCACTGTAAGAATATCAAACTTTTGTCGTCACCGATGAATTTTTGTGACCGCACGGTGAGGATCGTACGAGTAGATCAAAAAAAATCAATAAAAAAAAAATTCCGATCGCTCTTCGTCAGATATCGCTGGAATTGCGATAACCTTCAAAATCTTATTTCACAGCCAAATTCCAGATTTGAACTCGATCGGATCTATATTATTAAGTTATTGGGGAAATTGTGAAATTTATAACCAATACAGTGAACCAATTTTTTCCATTTGATCAACAAAATGTTAATAGAATTTTGACATTTTTCTATTTCGACCCCATGCAAAAGTTCAGAGATACATCGGAATATTGGAGATCTCAGTGAATTGAGCGAACCGGAAATCTAGTTAGACGATAGTGAGCACTATTCTCTGTCGGGTCAAATGTTAACAGTGATTTGCCTCAGCTGGCGTAAGGATACAGTAACAAAGCCTACATAGAGCACAACTGACTCTCCTAGCTCCCACTAGATCCAAGGAGCTCCTGAGGGGTCTCCTTGGAGGAATAGAATCTTCCACCTCAAAACCCCACTCCTCTCAGACGAAAACTCCAAGACTTTGAATTCGATTAGATCAGTATATTTTCAGTTATTGGAAAAACAAAATTTTTTAATTTTTGAAATTTTTTCTCCAGGTTGTATTCATCCGATCAATACAAAATTTTGCACACATATGAAGGCCGCAGTTCTACAATTGGCTGCTAAATGTCAGTTAGATCGAAGGAATAGTTTCAAAAAAACTAGAAAAAATGGCCATAGGTCAGAATCAAATATTAACGAACTAAACCGAGACATTTATGCCCCAGACCTACCATGCGAATTACAACTCTCTAGTTCATTTCATTCAAGAGGTATCGTGCTTATGGTAAGAATTAGATTTGACACTGGATTATTCATCAGTGAGTCGGACCCAATCGTTTCGGACCATTTTCAGCCTTAAATTCCAAAAATACAGACATCTGAGCAAAATTATAGCACGCTGTTCATGGCGGCACAAGCGTGCAAAAATAATGCACCACCTTGAAACAAACATTTAGGAAATTTTTGGCGCTCTTGTTCTTCGGAACAGAGTGCTTATCAATTTGCCCAAATGTCTATAATTTTCGAATTTTTGGCTGGAAATGGTTATGAACGATTTGGTTTGACTCACTGATCAAGAATCCGTGGTCGAAATCGATTCTGTCCGGCCGGCCGTTAACACGATAACTCTCGAACGGAATGAGCTAGACAGTTGAAATTTTCAGAGTAGGTTCTCTTGGAAAGTATTCGAATCTTGAATTTGTGAATATATACAAGACTTTTTTGATGTAGTTTATGGAGGCAATAGGAAAGAAGAACATAATGGAATCATCAAAAGAAATTAGCGTTCGTTGACCACTGAGGTTAATATTACCTTTTACTTCCTTGAGTAGTGAGACATGTTCCTATACAGTATTTTCATGATGTTGCTAGCAAAAAAATACTGAAATATGGATCTACATTTGTGTATCAATCATTTTTTCTTGAGTTAATGTTCATAATACAGATAATAATGTGTTAGTGGTATGGACTATTCAATTTTAAATTATGAAAAGAGGATAGTATTTTATTAATATATTTTGAACTATTAAGATAATTTGTTCTTAATTCACTACCTACTCAAATATCAGGAATAAATGGACAATCTGCTATGATTGTCTCCAGCCTTGCTCTAGACATTTCGATGATACTTTCCTTAGGTATTTCGCGTTGTGAAAAATATGCACTGAGTATAACTTGCAACAACCCATTCCACAAAGTTGAATCATTGCAGATTGTTCATTTAATTTTGACATATAAATTTAATGACAATTTTTCAAGCATTAAGGCATTTGAGCATTGTAGATTGCTCTTTTTTTTATAAGATAGATGAAGCATTTTTTTTAAACGACACTTTTTTAAATTTAATTTCTTTCATGAAGCATTTCTATCATAGGAATCCATTGATATATTTCCCAACTCTGAGAAACCAATACTTTCGTAGATATAAATGTCTGTTTGAACAAGAGCGCCAAAAAGCTCCTGCTTGAACCAATTTTTTTCGATAGGAGTTGTACTTGCCATGGAAAATCCTCCAAACACATTTATGTGGAGCAAAGAACCCTATTTTCTGGTTCTCTTAATTCCAGAAAATTATAATCCAACAAAACAACATATTTCGTCTGCGTTGTCGTATTAGACCTGCGTTTTATTGAAGCAATTTCAGCAAATGACATCTTCGAAATACATGTGGAGTAATGAAATAAGAATCAGTATTTTTATTCTCGTAATAAAGTGAGCGTCATATAAAATCCATGGGCTGCTGTGAAGAGAAGGCAAGGATGAGATAAGGATTACAAATGATATTTCATGAATCTTACATTTTGTTCTTTATTCGTCAGTTTCGGGCAAACTCAACTCGCTGATCTTATCTTTGATGTATACTCGAATTTCTACCGTTTCCCCTTGCTGAATTCAGGCTTACCGCAACTTTTTTTCGTCGGCTCAACAAGATAATTTTTTCATCCGATGTCAGGATTCCACGAGTTTATAATGATGCTTCAGAGTATTTGAAGACATAAATAAGGTCGTGATTGAGTGTTTTCGTATCTTATGAGACTTTTTCCTTTTGTCATCGGAAAATCGGAATTGAACCACCAACTCGAGGATCCCCGCAATTGGAAATAATTCCGAGTTTAAGAGCAGGTTTACCCATTCACAATGTACATGACCTAACGAGAAGCATTGAGTTTTTCCAGAATATACAATTGGCATGAGAGTTACAATAGTTATCCATTTTGATAAATGCGATCACATATTTCTACGCTAAATAAACTGCTCCACAAGAGATAGGGATATCATATTAAGTGGTTCTGAGGGACGTAAAATTTGAAAGACAATATCAAAAACATGATCAACTGCCAATAAAAACTTATTAATTCGATTTGAATGCATATTTTCATCATCTGGTCGTCTTTTTTCTTGAGTTTGGCAGTTTTTCACATTATTCGTAAGATTTAGCATTTCAACATGCAGTTAATTCATTGTCAGTCTCTTAGCGATATCGAACATAGTAAATTTAACGAGCTTCTTAAGGTACCAAGACGTAGCAGCATAAAAATTTGGCACTACGATGCCAATGACATATTCCCTATAATGTAAAGCAGTCATATTGCCAGGACAAATGTGAAGGTCTGTGCGCCCGTTGTAACATATCCCAGCCCGTACCATAACAGAGCCTCCTCGAAATGGATGAACCTCTTGCACATGACGGCGATTTCGGGGTATACGTGGCATAGTCCATACCCTTATTCTTCGAGAATCTGAAAATCGACCGTATCTGGATTCATCTGTGAAAAGTACACTACGCCATTGGACGTTCAGATTAACATGCTGCCTGGCCCATTCTGATCTTTGTCGTTTATGCTCACGTGTTAACGGAACACCCCTCAATGGACGTCTAGAAGCCAGGTTAATCTCCCCCAAACGACGTCGGATGGTTTCAATGGAAATTTCAGGACCATTGGCATTTAAAAGTCGATTTCTCAGCATCCTACATGAAGAAAGAGGATATCTCCTCGCCGAAATGGTGACAAAACGGTCTTGTGCGGGTGTTGTTTTTCTTGGTCCACCAACCCTATTTCTTTCCTGCACCGAACCTGCCTCATTCAACCTATTCCAGAGTCGCGATATTACACTTTGCGATACTTGAAATGTATCTGCCACAGTGACTTGAGTGAGGCCACCCTGTAGCATACCGATAGCCCTATTAGCCTCAGCGGTTGTTAATTTACGTCTTGGCATCTTAAGAAGCTCGTGAAATTTACTAAGTTCGATATCGCTAAGAGACTGACAATAAATTAACTGCATATTGAAATGCTTAATCTTACGAATAATGTGAAAAACTGCCAAACTCAAGAAAAAAATGGGTTCAAGCCCTGTGGACAGGAGCTATCGGGCGCATGTTCATTCTGGAACACAAATTTTCCATTACAATAATCTTCATCTAGCTTCTATTTAGTATCAATTCCTGTAGAATGTGATCATAATAATTGTTTTTCATTTAATATTATGTGTTTGATCTTTGTATGTAGGAAATCTGACATCAATTATTGGAATTATTGTGACGATTTTCTGTGACCATAGAACGTCAAAACACGCTGGAATGTGAATTTTAAGCAATATCTTCTGGAATTGAGATCGTATCGAACTGAAATTTTGCACACTCGTGTAGAATGCTTGATTTAACGTCGGTACAAATTTTTTTATTAAAAAATGTTCCAACTGCCCGATCCCAACAATACTTAGATAATATTATATCCATAAATTAAGCATTTCATTATTGCATTTCTTGAAATAGGTACCTTTTCAAGTCGATCAACATCGTCCTTCTTTCGACGTCTAAACTATGACTTGATTCTTTATGTTTATGTCTTTGAATTTGTTTTCGGTGGAATTCAAAGAGTTCATAGAATAATCGATGAAAATACTGAGAGAGACCCAGGAAATTTGACACATTTTGTCTTATATCTCCAGAAATTGAAATCGTATAGAGCCAAAATTTCGCACAATGTTGCAAAATACTACAATTGACGTTAGTACAAGTTTTTGTTGCAATCTGATGAATAGTTCACGAAAAAAAAATTTTTTTTTCGAAAAAATTAAAAGAAATATTTTTTTAAAAATTACCAACATTTCGATCATAACAGAATTTTGCCAAAAGTTGCGCGTTTATATCCTCGAACTGACTACCAAGTTTCGATTCAACATCTTCTTTAGTTCCTGAAATATCAGGGAAATAACCTCAAAATTTGAAATGTCTATAACTTCTAAACCGTCCGGCCGATTTTGCCCGTTAACGAACTTAACCGTCGCATTTTGATCAGAAACCTACCCTGAAAGTTTGAAGTCGATAGGACCTTCGGTGCTCCTGTTATCGTGCCTACGGCCGGAAGGCCGGCCGGCCGGCCGGACGGCACCCTAAAATCTGACACCGGATTCGTGATCAGGGAGTCCGAATTAGTCTATTAGCCAATTTTCAGCTCGAAATTCGAAAATTACAGACATTTGGACGAAATGATAGGACGATGTTCCCCTAGAACATGCGCCCAAAAAGACGACCAGATGGTGAAAATATGCATTCAAATCGAATTAATAAGTTTTTATTGGCAGTTGATCATGTTTTTGATTGTCTTTAAGGGTTTACGCCCCTCAGAACAACATAATATGATATCCCTAACTCTTGTGGAGCAGTTTATTTTCCTCAATATACCTACCTATTGGATTTACATATATTCCATAACGATTTGTCTTGATTCCATCAAACATTATTCGATTCGCGAGTTGATATGTGAAGATATAATTCGTGAGTACAAAATTTTCAACTTGCTCTTCGGTAAATCAGTTCTTCAGAAATAGAAATGGAAGAAATAGGATTTGTTTCATTATTTTGAGTGTATTTCGTGATATATATATCGTGTCGATTGTATATCACCTGGATACAGAATAGGAAATCATATTACCAAAGCTTATCATGGAAGAGATGGAAAAGGGAATTGAAAATCATGAAGAACTAATTATATTCGATCGCTTTACGCTTTATGGAAAATAGGTAACTGAAAAGCTCCAGAATATCAATTATGGATTTATTGCTTTCAAAAAGGCTCCAGTTCGTGAATCGACTCCTTTTATCGAAAGAAAGAATGGCTTGACGCGGAACAGGAGCGAAAAAGTCTATTTAAATCGTTTTAGGGGAGGAAAATGAGCTCGTTTGTTCCATAATAACACTGCTCCCAAAATGGAATAACACGTTTTTGAATAGGCATTTCACCAAGATAAAACTTATCACTATCGAACTGGAATGAGACGTTTCAAGTGATTTCCTGAGATGAAATTAATCTTTTCAAGTACCAATAAATAACTGAATGCTTGTGGCTTTTACTCGATGCCAATCCATATTTTGACAATAATATTCCTCATTCATATACATCAAGATTTTTCAGTTTATAAATAGATTCAGAAATTTGTTAATATATCGAATCAAATTCTTTCCCAAATATAGGTAATTCTTAACATAATTATAAAGGGTTTTCCAATAAGAGGTGTTATTTTGATATTCAAAGAAAAGTGCCATTTTTCAATATAATTGATCGGATGTTTATTTCATTATAAAGAAGAAGCTATGCCGTTAATAGTGGAAAATAACATCAGGCAAATGACCACCACGACCACGCTTACAGAACCATATCCTTTAAATGAAATTTTCCATAACCAATTCGCAAAGTGGCTGCCTCGATAGCCTCACGAATTCCATCTTTGAGGTCTTGAATCGACGCTGGGCTATTGGCGTAGACCTTCTCTTTCACGTGGCCCCAAAGGAAGAAGTCGCAGGGTGTTAAATCACAAGATCTCGGTGGCCAATTGTGATCACCTATTCGAGAGATAACACGGTCAGGAAACTTCTCCCGCAAAAGATCAATGGTTTCGTTGCTTGTGTGGCACGTAGCGCCGTCTTGATGGAAGTAAACGTTGTCCGGATCAATACCATCCAATTCCGGCCATAAAAACTCATTAATCATCTGTCGATAGCGCAATCCATTCACCGTAACTGTTGCTCCAGCCTCATTTTCGAAGAAGTAAGGTTCAATGACTCCGCCGGACCATAAACCGCACCAAACAGTCACACGTTGAGGATAGAGAGGCTTTTCAACAATAACTCTTGGGTTTTCTGAGCGCCAGATGCGACAATTTTGCTTGTTGACGAAGCCACCGAGGTGGAAATGGGCTTCATCACTCAAGATGATTTTTCGATGGAATTCCGGATCATTTTCATGCTTTTTCAACGACCCAATCAGCAAAGACACGACGTTGTTGATGATCGGCCGGCTTGAGTTCTTATGTTAACTGAACTTTATAAGCGTTAAGACCAAAATCTTAATGCAAAACAGGGTGTAATGACGTTTGTGGAATGCCTAATTCCAAAGAACGACGAGGAATGGACAAACCTGGGTTTTCTTCAACACTTTCGGCCACAGCAGCAATATTCTCGGCTGTTCTTGAGCGACGTGCACGGGTTTTATTCTTCACATAACTAGCTTGTCCCAACAGCTCGAATTTTTCCACCAATTTCATTATTGCGGTCCGACAAGGTGCTTCACGACGACCCAAAAATGCGAGTTTTACGAACCGTCTCTGCCAAATTTTCACCATTTTTATAGTGAATTTTAATAATTTCAGTGCGTTCTTGAAGCGTGTATCGTTCCATTTTTATTAATGTCGTAGTTCATACTTGTCAAATGTCAAAAAATGACAGCTTCAAAAGTGACATCTACCGAAATAGCGGGCTATTCAAAATAACACCTCTTATTGGAAAACCCTTCAGTTGTTGAATTCATGATCAAAACATTTCTATACCGACTTCGATTATATCATAATTATAGTTTGTCTATGGCCTATGAATGAGATCAGTGCAGTCACGGGAAGATGACATCTGAACAAATGAGATTTTCAATATTATATCTGCGCGGTATGTTCTACGGAACAGCGTGGTATCATTTTGGCAAAATGGAATTTAAACTTCTTATTTAGTTGTAGAATGCCTACTCGCAAATTTCTGCAATATTTCGTGAGACTCTTATCACTACACATCAGTGCGTTTCAAGAATATTCTATTTATCTCATCATTCAAACCTACTTTCGAACGAAGATTCTTCCGATTTAAGAATACAGCCCCATTCAAAACCTGTTACATTTTTATACGCTCGAGGATTATGTTGAATTTGATCCGCAATAGCTCGAAAGATTTTTGATGAACGACGATGTAGAAGTAGTGCCAGATCGTGAGTTTATGTTGATGATATGGAGACAATGGTCCATTGAAAGACCAGACGTTTTTGCCAGACATGTCGCTCTATTCCCGAGGCTGAAAGGAACCATGAAAGGATAGAAGTTTTGTCAACATTGAAGGGATGAAACCAAATCGTTGAAAGAGCTAGAACTCGCACTCAAAATTACTTTTCAGAAGTGATTTGGAGATTGGAAAAGCGTTAGCACAAGTATGTTATATCCGAGGTGAGACCACTGAGACCAACTAATCTCCTCGAATGAATGAAAACTTTCGGAGAAGAAATAATATACGGCGAATTTATTGAAATGAATACTATAGTGTCTGAGAAATTAATGTTCTTTCGAAGTTGAGTTCAGGAAATGTTGCTAGAGAAGCCTATTGAAACAACTGCAAATCTAAATAATATTGAAAAACAAGCTATTATTTCACTTATAAAATATAACAACATTTACATAAATCTCACCTGCTGAAAAAGGAAACTTTACAGACATTTTGTTGGATATTGTTAATGATCAGAAAAAATACACCAAAATCAATGAATATCCTCTATCACAGAAGAAACGTCAATAACAAATTATCAAAAGTTCGAAAAACCTGACGTATAGACAAAAAATTCCTCACACCATCTTATAGTGGTCATTTAGATGGCCAAAAATACACAAACCTCTAATTCCTCTGAGAACAGTATTTTCAAACCCATTAACAGAGAAATTAAGTTTTTCAAATTTGAACCAAAATTACATTCCAGTAAGTTTTGATGTTGTCAGTTTGTTCCCAATTGTTCCTGTCGATAAGTCTCTTCAAATAGTAAATTAGAAAATTACTACTCAGTGATTAAGGATACAAAATTTAATAGTAATAGTATTATGGAAATGCTTGTTGTATACTTAAATAACTCCTATTTTCAACTATAAGATTATTTTTATGGACAAAATTTTGGAATGGGTCCTCCTTCATCTCCTGTCATGAGTAATATATTCATGAAAAATTTCCATGGAAATTATGTGGATACATATTCCTTGAAATCAAAAGCTTGGTGGCGATATATTTGTAATTTGGCAACATGGTAGAGAAGCGTTATTTAGTTTTTTAACGGTGAGATATTTTCGAGAGAAAAGCTCGAAACCATTTACTTTTTAACTGTAGTATTACATAATAGAACCACTCACCATTCCATTACTCAAATATATTCAGAAACCGTTAGCAGGACGACAATCCATTTTTAATCCAGACATTATTGTCAGAGAAAACGAAGGTCCAGGAAATAGAAATAGAAATAGAAATAGAAATTTATTTGTAGAAATAATAGGTAAATAATACATTCCACAAATAACAATGATTCCCACAAAGGCATAGCCTGTCCGTGGGGTGAATCACCAAATTAAACTCCATTCTCAATTATACAGATAATATAAAGCAATAAAGGTAATATAGAAACAACTGAATACAAATAACCAAATAAATTTCAAGCATTTTTCCCATTCTATTGGGAAGGCAAGTTCAAACCAAAGAAAGCAGTGAGACGGAAGATTCAATTAAATTTGAATAGACTTGATATTACATGTCTAGGTTGGTTTACCAGAAAGAGCCTCACCCTTCGCTTAAATATCGGCGCAGAAACTGAACTCCTAATTTCTACCGAAAGAAAATTATAGAGTCTATCTGCCAAGTACTCAAAGGCCCGCTGCGATATCGTTTTAGATGCATATCGAGTCCTAACTATCTCATTAAACTTGGATCGTGTATTGTGGTGATGATCAATATAATTAAGTACTTTTTTTTTGGAATAAGTGTCAATTACCGATTTGAGAAAGTATAGCTGCTTTATGTCCAAGATCTTTGATTCTTTGTACAACTCATCGGATGGATATAGCCTCGGTTTGCCCATTATAATTTTTAGAATTTTTTTTTGAATTTTTTCTACTTTCTGTATATAACAATAAGCTGCCGCACCCCATGCCAGATTTCCATAGGTTAGTTTAGACTCTACCAGTGCATAATATATAACCTTCAAAGAAGGTAAGTCTAAAATTAGTTTTAGATATTTGAACTTATACAGTAAACTTCTCAAAGTAAAAACCGTTTTATCTATATGGAAATTCCACCTTAAGTGGGAGTCAATTGTTATTCCAAGATATCTGACCTGCTTTTTGATCAGAATTTCAGTTATGGTATCGTTTCCACTCATAATTAACCTGTCATACGAAGGAGTATTATCCGCGCCGCAGCTGAATGGCAGAAAGCAAGTTTTGTCAAAATTAATAGTAAGAACCTTTGAGTTAAATGCATCAATCAGAACAGTAAAATCTTTTTCCACTTTTTTTTTCAGGTCTTCCCATGTTTGACTCTCATAAAAAATCACTGTATCATCGGCAAAACAGGTAATCGATCCCTCCGTATTAATATTAAGTATACTATTCATATATATGATGAAGAGGACAGGACCGATCACCGTCCCCTGGGGTACGCCATATTCAACATTCCTTTTTTCACTGGTAGACGCATTTATTCGGACACATTGTTCTCGATCAGCAAGATAACTCTTCATAAGTTCTTCCGCTTTCCCTCTAATACCCACATCCCGCAAAGCATCCAACAGCAGTCCATGGTGGACAGTGTCGAAGGCCTTTGCTAAATCCAGGAATATAGCCAAACATTTTGTACCATTCTCTAAACTTTGATGTATTTTTGAAATCAGTGAATTGATAGCATCTTGAGTAGAGATGTTTTTCCTGAAGCCAAATTGATTCACTGATATCAGCTTATACTTCTCTAAGTAAGCAACCAATCTGTTCTTAAATGCTTTCTCAAAAACCTTAGCAACATTACTTATTAATGTGATAGGTCGATAATTTGATAACAATTCCTGGTCTCCATTTTTGAATAGGGGTGTTATAATACCAACCTTGAAGGATTTTGGTACTATTCCCTGCATCATTATGCTATTGATTAGATGTGTCAGGGGTAAAGCTATTTGATCTACTACTTTTTTAAGCATTTCTGATTTTAGTCCATCTATTCTATGTTTACTAATAAATAGATACACGAAGAAATATGCTGATCTATTAAAATATCATCTCAGACTTACATAAGTGAGTCGAACCTAATCGTTTTAGACCATTTTCGGCAAAAAATTAGGAAATTACAGATGATTGGGCAAAATCATAGCATATACGATCATTCAAAAAAGACCCTGTAGTCGTCAAAAATGACAAAATCCTCCTTGCCATTCAACATGCAGCGCAATGTCTGCTTCGAATTCATTCCGAAAGAGTATTGAAAAATTTGGTCTGACAGGCAGTCGCCGATTCCCAGAATAATTTCTTCGAATCGAATACCTAGCCGGTTCCCTGAGGGATGTAAGCAACGACATCGTACACTGTGGAAATATTCATGAGTTTTTCCTCTGCCAGTAATTCCCACAAATAATAGTATGTACGGTATTGTGGGACTTGCCGAATTTCCCCTTCATGAAAATCTAGTTTGGCGCATTGACTCCACGGCAAATCTGAAAATTTGCTCTGCCCCCAACATCACAATGAACATAAAATGGAATGAGCACCCTGAATCGAAATTTCCATAAAATATGTGAGGCTAAAAAACATTATTGATGTGCCTTCCAATTCACACAGCGCGACGGAAGTTTTCTGTTCGCGAAAGTGCCCGCAGTGGCGTAAACGCAGGAGGATTAAGGTAAACATGTGAAAACAAATTGGAATACACACGTTGGAGAAGTCTAGGGATGTTTTTTTAGATCTTAGGTATTCTGTAGGTTAAATGATAGCATAAAAACATGTATATAGTTCATTATGAAATGTCACACCAATAGTAAGAAACCAGTATGAGAAATTAGTGAGACCCTCAAAACTGAGAGTTTCAAAACAACCATCCTTAGATCATATCGCAATTGAATTTTACATCGAACGGAATGCTCCTACTGATGTTGAATGCAGGATACCAACGAAGACCAACTGGGAGCTATATGAAGCTCAGTTGAGGTCAGGATTGCAAAGCCTGAAATATAACATCAGTACGATGGAGGAGCTAGAAAATGCCTCCGAGAATTGTCAACTGGTGGACCATCAACTTGATGACATCAAAGGAACATCAAGGAAAACCTTCAATAGGGCCAAGCTAGGAGGTAGCTGGGGGCCCTATCGCCTGGCCCTAACAAACAATTACAAACATGTAAGATAAGCCAGAAGGCATTCGGTTTCAGAAACTGCAATAGCTTGGCTGCGTTGGTATCACAAGAGCTAGCGATATTATTCCTAGAGCAGCGCTTGAGGGTCATACTTGATCTGTCTCCCTTGCTTACATATAAGGAAATGTAGCCTGCTGTATACAATAAGAATTTCTCGTAGTGGGAAACTTCTAACTGGTAACTAGGGGTAGCATATATGAGGTAACTGGGCCAACTGGACTCAAACCTCTTGGCTAAGAGTTCAGATTTAATGCCAACCATATTCGATTTCGAAACACCCATTGCAACGGTCATAAGAGATGGTCTAAGTGCGGTGGACCCATCCATAATTAGAAGACCTATAAACTTGCGATAAGGGCCTCCAGGTTAACACCTGATGGACCAGAACCCCTTTGTGGGCTTGGAAAAGACCGTTGCAGGGCAGCGGTCCAACAATGAGAACTGAATAACAGAACAGCTCTCTGGAGAAATACTACAGGATTTGCACAGGCAGAAAGATTCGTTTTTTCTTCGGGTAATTATTGGAATGCCGATCATATAGTTTACAAAGGTCCAGAGCTGGCCAGCCTATGAATTTTACATATGGGTGAGCTAGTTCCAAAATCTCACGACGTGATAGCCACGGCTCCTAGGGAAGCCTTCAGGCATGTTAACACCATTGGAAATGTCTTTAGGATCGAATAAGTAGGGAAATAGAATAACTTATGGTATCGGTCGCAGTTCTGAAGGGCTGAACCACAAGCCACACGAACCCGTTCTAATGATAATAATAATAGCGCCTCAACTCTATATTTGAGTACGTTGAAGGCATCTCGATACATCGGTGAAAGTGAATGAGCAATGAAAATAAATATTTTGTTTCGATATTATTTGACGACATGAGTCCTGAATCATTTTCTAATAAAAATAACAGAACTTGATTTGTAATTCTTTTGGCAATTTTCAAATGAATTAACATATCTTTCAGAGTTTGGGAGATGAAACCCAGAAAAAAACATCGAATGATGAGTACACCCCCAAAGCATTATTTAATGATTATTGGTCAGTCCTTCAGTTTGGAGTAGGCTCATTACAGGTATAAGAGAAAAATAACAGTATTCGAATCGATTGAAGGTCATTTTCTATGAATATTTTTGAATTAATGTATAAACCTATCTTTCAGCCATGTGCGTATTTCATGTAGCTTGATGGTCAGACAAGGTTTCATCTGTTTGAATGATCTAAACTTTGAGTAAACGTTTCGGAACATTTCGTCAAGCCGGACGATAAGTGGAGTGAGAATATCGAATGAGTGAATTCAAACGTTTCCTACATTCAGAATTGTTCCCGAATTTCATATCCAGTTTTTATGGTGGAATGCACTCGGTCTACGCCAGTGGCCAGGGACGATACCCCAGCTCCGTCTATGCGGATATATATTCGGGATTGTATGTATAAAATCAGTTATATCCTATTTTTGGCAGAGAAAAAGAGGAACAATGAAATTGCTCCGCGACAGCGAGATGCTCAGTTACCATCCCCAAAAAACGAACAAAAAGTTCGGATGTAAAGTATTTGGCATCATTTCAATTTCGAATTAGGAGCATGTTCTGTTAATGGTTCTTCCAGCGATTTATCATTTTGATAGTGACAGAACGAAATATTGAAGCTCGTTGAATTCTCAAATATATATTTCGCATCGTTCCACATGCTTGCTGAGTGGTACAGTTAAAATTTGATACTGATATCCATTCAAAATTAAAGTTGCAACGTTAACTAGTGTTTCTGGGGTTGTGACATGCATATATACGACTTGATGGATGTATCGTTTGTTCAGGAATATTTTCAGCCCTAAATTAGTCTTGGTCTATTTTTCTTCGAATAATATACTTTCGGAAGCGTGCTTGGAGTATTTAACCACCCTGACATTTTTACAATTTACTTGAGCGAAAATCTTCACAATTATTTGTTGTTGAATACTTATTCTGAAATTCGTCACATTGACGGTCTCTTAAAAAACATATAATCCCATTTTCACTCTACAGAGAAATTTCCAATTCTAATTTATTTAATTCGAATCATCAACAACAAAGAAGATGTTATGTTTCTTCTTGAAATTCGTAAAATTATTTCCATCAAAAAATTTCTTGAAGATAATGGATATCAGAGACAATTCAAAAATGCATCTATCATGAGTTTAGATAGAACAAACCAAATAACAATTAATCAAGTACAACAAAATAACCAACAAGAACAACAACCCAATCTATTGAATGTGATCCTTTTTGTTGATCTGAGGTCTTTATTAACTGAGACAAAACTGATTAATGAAAAATTGGTTCAAGCACTGACGTGAAGTCAGAAGCTTTTGCGCGTATGTTTTATTGTCCATTCTTCTGTATTGGACACCCTTAATCGAATTTACCATGATAAATTATGTTGTCCATTCTACTGTATTGGACACTCTTAATTCGAATTTACCATGGTAAATTCGAATACTAATTACTACTACTTACTTACTAATTTTGAGAGTTTAGGAGAGAAAACATTTTCGTATTTATTAAAAAAAAAAGCTTTAACTCGAAATGGCAACAACTCCGAGATTACTCGGATTATTTCACCCATTAACGAACTTAACCGAGATATGTATGCTCCGAAACTACCCTGAAAATTTCAAGTCTTTTACTCAGTTGGTTCGAAAGTTATTGTGCTTACGGTCGGAAAGACCCGGATTTGACCCCGGATTATTTATCAGTGAGTGGAACCCAATAGTTTGAGACCATTTTCGGCCAAAAATCCCAAAAATACAGATATACTGGCGAAAGAAGCGCGCAAAACTTGATACTACCATACGTTCCTGGTAAATTTTGACATTTTGTCGATTGAAAGTTTGAAGAAAATGTGAGGAATATTCAGTACCTATGTATTTGTAGTTGGTACATTTTTTTAGACAAATTCGGGATAGACAGACAAAATTCAAGTCTTGACAAATGACAGCTTTTGTTAGGTACGATAATGATATGCATTAAGATTACCTTGTCAGTGTTTTATATTCCCAAAATCTCTTTCTGGCTTCCAATATCCAAGGTTCTAGCATGGTATTCATCGGCACTTTATCAAAACAATTTTATAACAATGTTCTAAATCGTTCAATAAAGTTAAAGAAAACCTAGCACACAATATGAACAAATCGAAACACTGCGTCCAGCGCCTGTTTTACGGCATACTACCGAACGCTTTCCTTTTACGATACGACCTTGGACTGATTCGTATATGAATCAGTTTAAGGTCGATGCCCAGATTTGTATTTATTGTATCATTATTTTCCTGAACCTGCGGGAAATATTTAACTGTACGTAGAACTCGGAAAATCAAATCGAACAATCCGTCCGTACGTCGACCAGGCTAATTGCGCGCATGTTCTAGGGAACCGCGTGTTTTCAATTTGCCCAAAAGTCTGTAGTTCTCGACTTTTTTTTGCCGAAAATGATCTCAAACGATTTCAATTGATTCTGTCCGGTCATCCGTTGCAACGATAAGTAAATTCCAAAAATACAGACATCTCGGCAGAATAAAAGCACGCTCATTCTGGCGGAATAAGCGCGCAATAAGACCACCATTGCAAGAAAAGCAAGTTGAAGAAATCGTTCCTTCTAGTCGGATGTCACATAGAATATTTATAAAACGGAGTCCATGATGCCTTATTTGGCGAAGTGAGGCATATTGTCTATTTTCATAAATAAAATATTTTACAGTGTTTACCAGCAACTCCGCACCAAGGGAGACTTTACTTTTCTATTAATATTTCCGAATTTTATTTCTTTCAATATGTTGGTGCATCAAAAATGTTAAGAAACGATATAAAACTCCGCCAACTGTGACTGTGACTTCCGGTTTGACCGTAAATCGCCATTTTTAAACCAAAATGTTGATTATCTCAGAAAATTCGAACTATTTGCATGGAAAGCTCCAAGTAGACTCTACAATTAAGAACAACGAGCAAAAATTCAGATCGGAAAACCGCGAATAATATTTTTTCTTTTCTTGCTTATAACTATTTTAAAAATTGAATAATTAACCGAAACAATTTTTTTTTTGGTGACTAGACAGTATAAGTGTCAGAATGAACATGATTGTAACTAGAAAATTCAGTTTGAACTTAGTTTATCGACATTTGTTCGAATTTTCCCTCAAAAGTAGTTTCATTCTGGTGCAATGTTGATCTCATTCATAATATCGCCATTAAAATTCACATCTGATTGTCCCAAATATTGAAATCTTGCTGCAAGATGCCAATTTATTTTTTATGGTCATAGATTATTGAACATTCGAACAAATGTCGAAACCCCAAGTTTAAACTAAATTCTCTTGTTACAATCATATGCATGTTGACACTAATATTGTTTGGACACTATTTATTCAATTTTTGAAAGCCTAATCACCGAATTTTAATTGGATCAGATTTTTATATTTTGAATTATAGAGGAAATAACAGCAAAATTTCAGATGAGTATAACTCCAAAACAGTAGAGTTAGGTTTTAAAGGCTCTCGCAAAATTTCAGCGATGTCGAACAAATAGTTTCTGATATATAGAATTTTTTTTCAATGATTTTCAACAATTTTTAAAAACTGTTGTAGTGGTATAATCCTCGCAAAATTTTGCTAGAATTTTCACGTCAGTATTCTACAACTAATAACCATGTTCGAATTGAATCGGATAAATTGGAAATATTAATAGAGAACGAAAGTCCGTCTTGGTTCGGAAATGCTGGGAAGCACTGTATATGTCTTTCAGCCACGTTGATTATTTAAATGAAAAACCCAACCGCACAAAGAAATGAATTTGCACAAGCGGAAAACTGGCTACTCATTCATGAAATTAAGTAAACGAATCGAGTGGAAATAATCATTTGCACCTCTCCCGATTCCTTCAGTAATTTCTGAAATCTTTCCATCTCCTCAGGAAGTCTGAGGTCGAATGTTTTAGCGGATATTTACTCCTCATTTTCCAGCTGAAACAATTCAGGAAGAAAGGAAAAAGCCAATTCGCATAATAAAACGCAAATTTTTCAACATCACATCTTAAATTACCAGAGCAAATTAATTGGGGGACGATTAGCACCTTTTTCAGGTCGACGCAAACATTCTCACGACCGTTAATTCATTAAGCGCCTAGAACAATAACGAAAGAGGCCTTGTTTTCTGACGAGCCGGTCGGCAGAAAATGTACATTTATTAGTATGTTGAAGCAAGTGATGTATTACCGAACAATGAAGACTTGGAAAAAGAATTCATCAATCAACTGGGGTGGTTTTTGTTAGGAAGTGCCCTTCGAAAAACTGAATTACTTCGGACTTCCCAATTTTTCCTCTGCCATTAGGGTGCTGCACGTCACGCTGATGAATTCAATGTGTTGCAACGATTTAACGTAATTTGTATTCCTAGTCGTTAGGGTCTCAAAAAGCTCGTAGATTTCAAATTACTTCGCCAACTTTTCGAAGGAAGAAACTTCGATAGAAAATGTTAGATTGTGGAATCTTTTATATTCCACTGAAAGAATCCTCGGGGAGTTTTTGGTTCTCTATCTAATGGGGACTAACGACAGAATCCGAGCAAATGCTGCTATACCATATTTGGCTCTAGTTTGGAGAGTAATGCGGAGGGGGATGTTGACTAGAGATAAGACGATTATTGAAATCTCTCGAGATGTTCTGAAAAATGAGAGAACGCCGAGATATCTCGTCAACGTTATGATATTTCGAATCTCGATTCAGACTCAAGGGCGAGATATGAGAGGTTCGTTTAACGAATAATATAATGTATGGGTGGTATCTGGTGCGTATTGTTGTAATTGTCGAATTTATTCTTGGGAATTTTAAGTTCATACTTACATACGTCATTGCGAACAGCTGGAAATAAATATGGCATAATATTTCAGTGGTAAAACGCAATTAATTGTAAATACTGAATAGTGTTAAAGCGAGCCGAAGCAAACCTATTGGAGATTAGGGATAACAGGAGCAGCTGTTAGTACTGAGACGAGCACCGAGCGATTAATTTATCTAGTTATCATTCGATTATTGAAACCTCTCGAGAACCTACATATAGATTGTTGAAATCATTCGATTATCCACAACGTTAACTAGAACCAGGGCTCGAAATTTCAATTTATAGATATTCCCCTCTTGGCATTATATTACCATACTAATTCAATCCTAAGGATATTGTCAATGGTGTTAGCATACCTGATGGCATCATTAGGAGCCTTGGCTATCCCTGAGTATAATTCGGCTTTTTCCTTTTCCGATCCAGTGAGTCTGCATGTTTCGTCTCCTGCCTTGCCTATGCGGTACAAGTGGTATTTGTACCAGCAGTGTCCTGTCAGCAGACCCACCATTGCCCGAAGCTCAGCTAGTGGCAGCTGTAGGAGCTTCCTTGTATAGGATACTCAGAAATCCACGAATCTTTTTGCCTATGCAAGTCCTGGAGTATTTCTTCAGAGAGCTGTTCTGTTATTTAGCTCCCATTGTTGGACCGTGCTCTGTAGTGCTCTTTTCCAAGCCCACAGAAGGGTTTTGGCCCAGCAGGTATTCTAAGGGTCCCTTTCGCAAGTCCATCATCTTTCTTATATTCTTCAATGGCACACTGCATTGGCACCCATATAGGAGTCTCCTGATTGCCTCTTGCCAGTTGCTTCATGGTATTCCGGCATTCCCAGGACAGTAGGGAACCGTGGATGGATGATTACAGGCCTCTCAGTTTGGCCTGGTTGTCCATTATAATATAGATGTGCGCTCCCTTGGGTTCCTTTTCAGACACTCTTGAGCACAAATGTAAACAGCTAGTTTCTCTGCCTGTAAGTTAGAGGGCTCATGTCCCAAAGGCACAGAGATCCTCATTCTCGGATTATATACCCAAACACCTGCGCCCTTATCTGATTTTGATCCATCCGTATATCAAATGGATGACTTTTTGACCAATCGATTTCGTTTCAAAATCGAATATAGTTTCTGCAACCTACTGCGTGTAGTAGCATAATCAGTTTATGTCCACCATGCTGTTTAGGTGACAATGGGATGTACTAAAGCTGTGTATACATAGTCTAGTCAACAAGTGCTTTATAGGTCAAAATGTAGGCGTATACTCCGCAAATTATGATTGAGATGTCATTCGATTTGGAATGGCATGTAGTTAGTTTTTGGGAAAATGCTAAGGCCGTTTGCAAAATTGCAATGGTTATAAACAATTAAGCGAAAACAAGAGAAGGTTTAGGTTTTCGCCAATATCTCAAGAACTATTTGAGTTAATTCAAAGTTGAAACAAGATTCAAATAGAGGAGGAAATTTTCTAAAAATAAGTCTCAACTGCCGGAACTATGGGACCAATATTTATAATTTTCCTAGAGGTTTGAAAATACGCCCGAAAACGTGTACTCGGGCTTGCCCAAGCCTCGCTCGCTTCGTACCCTTGATGAATAAATATTAATTAAACTTATTAAATATGAAAATAAGAAATTGAAAAAATTCAGAGGCCTGCAGGGTAGATCCATGAACAATAATCCGTGGTCCAAAAATATTTCTCGCGATTTTTCAATTAGTTATCCATTAGTTAATTAACAATTTTTTGTAGCATGAACATTAACATTGCAAGTACGATACTTGTAAATTATTAATCTGAGAATTTTCTCATTTCCTGGAACTATTTTTCAAAGGTCTTAGAATAGATTCCTATCGAAAAATTGTAAAATTTGTTAATTTTCGTTTTGTTATGAACAATTTACTTGAGTGAAAAACTATAAAGCTTCAATTATGTTTTCACAAGAAAATTTCAAATTGTCTCATAAACAACGCATTGGTTTATAACAA
Source organism: Halyzia sedecimguttata (assembly GCA_937662695.2). Taxonomy (NCBI): domain Eukaryota; kingdom Metazoa; phylum Arthropoda; class Insecta; order Coleoptera; family Coccinellidae; genus Halyzia; species Halyzia sedecimguttata. The sequence goes on from OW569420.2 coordinate 8,742,291, forward strand.
TTTTTTCAACAATAGGAGATAATAATTATTAAAAATCATTTTTAAGTAGTTTCTGATCATAAGAAAGCGGACCAATAGTAATATTATAAATAGAAGCTTTATAATTTTTCACTGAAGTAAATTGTTCATAACAAAACATTACAATTATTTAAATTTTTCAATAAGAATCTATTCTAAGACCTTTGAAAAATAGCTCCACAAAAGGAAAAAATTATCAGATTAATAGTTTAACAATTATCGCACTTGCAATGTCAATGTTCATGCTACAAAAAAATGTTAATTAACTAATGGATAACTAATTGAAAAATCGCGATAAACATTTTTGGAAAACGGATTATTGTTCATTGATCTATCCTGCAGACGCCTGAATTTTTTCAATTTTTTATTTTCATATTTAATAAGTTTAAAGAATATTTATTCATAAAAGGTCCGAAGGGGGTGAGCCTTACGCATGCCGGAGTACCCGTTTTCGGGAGTATTTTCAACCCTCTGGGAAAATTATAAATATTGTTCCTAGTTCCGGGAGTTAGGATCTTTTTTTAGGAAATTTCCTCCTCTTCTCAAATCTTTTTTCAAATTTGAATTATATCAGATAGTTTTTGAGATATTGGTTTGTTCCATCGGGTGTTTAGGCCGTCGTTGAGCTAAGCAGCTCGACGTTTCGCCGGTCCGGCATCTTCATTTCCGGTTTCGGCCCCCATGTCTTCCCAAATAGTCTTTTGCAGGCCCACATAGCAGCTGTAGCTTTGCAAAGAATTTTGTCTATGTGTTTTCTCGGGTAGAACTTACTGTCTTGTAGTACTCCTAGATATTTATGCTCACTGGAGAAGTTCAGAGTCTGGCCATTTGGGACCGGAGCTCTGGAATTCAGATTCCTCCTTCTAGTGAGGGGAATCAAGTAGGTCTTAGAGGGATTGACGTTAGCCATTCTGCTTCACACCATTTTTCGATGATACCTCGTTGTTTGCCTCTACAGTTATCACACTAAAGCCTTTCCAGAAGTCCATCCATGACCAGGCTGGCTTCACAGCAGTGGGATCGGAATGCTGATATTAATTAAATTTTAAATGTCGTTAAAAATTTCGAGAAATTTTCTGGTCCGGTAATTGCGAATTTTTAGGTAGGAGTCCGATCTCAGGCGGGCAATATGAAATTTCCCGGCCACACGCGGCCCGATTGGCGGTCTGATGCGAAATATAAACAGATTTCCACGTACGTTCATGACGTCCAGGAAATGAGTTATTCTGGCACAGAGACTTAATTAAAAATCGAACATGTGCCGTACAGCTCATGCCGATTTCACTGCGGTAACGAGCGCCCGATTGTTTGTGACGAATTTACGGAATTTCATACTGATATCTCTTCCCTGAAATGACCAGCTGATTCATTTCTCGTTATTCTCCGAAGGGTAGTAATAATATGAACACCACTTCTGAACATAAAGAGCTGAAGAATTTTAACGAGATCCTAAATGGAAAAGATAACAATGAATAATTGAAAATGGACAAACCTGTGATTCATTTGAATTTCAACCTCGCATTCAATAATAATTAAAAACACCGAATGAAATGGGTATTGAGAAAGTTAACACTTCAAAATTTGAACTAGCACTGACCTGAGGTCAGTCTGCTTTGGCACGCTTCTATACGTTGATCAATTCGAATTGAATGTCATAAACAAGCGCGCAAAAGCAAACATATCTCACGTAAGTGCTTATTTGATTTCGGATGAGTTGGGTAAAATGTCGAAGGAGTTGGGAAAAATTCCGAAGGAGTTGGAATCAGTTGGAAAATGGATGCAGTTGGAATAATTCTGAAAAAAAAAAAAATTGACCGCCTGACCGGAAAAATGCAGATAATAGGTACGGGATAACGTGGAATAACACCATGTAGCCTTGTACACATTCCTCTTGCCGTAAATTCAATATTCAGTCGTTTTCGGCACAATGTGTGTAGCCAGCAAAAAATAATATTTATCATAATATTGCGTTATCCCGGGTAACAGGGTAGATGTTTCAGTAAAACGAACCATCTGGTACCAATTTCAGCTGTTTCTCACTGTCAAGCGGCCTTTTGAAAAGCTTTTATTTGTATTGAATTTAGCAACGTAAATATGTGAGTATGCAGTTTGCTCGTTTCTTTTAATAATAGAAACGGATAAGTTTGAATTTCGGAAAATTAGTTTTGATGTTCTGGGTTTGTCTCAAATGGGCAGTTCTACGGACGGAATAACCATTACGCATTACCGGACGGGACTGGAACACCCCCGACGGACCACAGCGGACGAGAAAGTACCCTCTCGTCCGCAAAGTACTTGCCTTCAATAATAGTCGATTTTACGGCCGCAAATTAGTATGTAAATGTCACTTTTCATAGGGATCGACGAAAACGATATTTACTGGGTTCCTACATTTTACATATATTATTATTAAAAAAAAATAAATATGATGATCAGCGGCCGAAGCAGGTCATCAAAACTAGCTTAGTCCAATTATTCAGAGAAAACTGCTGTAGAAGATTTGAGTTGTTCAAAACCAACATTTCAAGGACTGTTGAATTCGAACAAAAAAAAAATCTCGGAATGAATCCATTCAGTGATATATATCAGAATGACAGGATGTTTTGTTGCTCCAGAACCCCTAGTTTGGGCCTGTCACTCATTTATGCCATTTTCCCCTTCGGAAGGAAAATAATCCTCCACTTTGCTTACCAGGATATAACAATAATGCGTTCGCCGAATTCTTATTTCGCTTTCATTTGACTTGATACGTAATAAAAGGTGTTACCCCTGATGTCGGTTATCTGGGTTTTTTTTGTTGTTATTCAACCCTAGCGCTCGTTTCTACGTCGCCGAAATTCTCTGTCATATCTAGATTGAATTTTGCCTAATGTTTTCGCTTAACAGACAATTTCACAGAATGTACACCGTCTTTTTTATCTTTCGCTAGTCTTGAATTTGGATATATATTTTTTAGTGGATATTGTCGCCTTTCAGTTCCGTAATTTGTCCGCATATTAAAGGCTTTCTTGTTACCTTGAATGAGAAGCTGTTTTTCTTCCCAGACGACCTTATTCACAGTATTCTTATCTGCCAACCTTCAGACACTCATTATTCAGGGATGTATTAGGGGCACTGAAAGAACTGGAATTAAAAGAAATTAATTTAAATAAAAATATTATAAAAAAAAACAAAAAACCCGACGGTGAAAACGTGTAAATAAAAAACCTTCATAAAAAAATTATGAGAGATTCAAGCTAAATGTTAAACAGAATTTTCTGCTTGTAATATTAGAATTCACAATGAACTATTTTTCAGTTCAATACATATTTATGTAAACAATAAAATAATATAAATAAAAAAACGAGGATTACGGAATATACTTTTTATTAAAATCAAAATATTTCAGAAAGAATAAACATAGTTTGGTTATACGTTTGTCTCGTCTGCAAAATTCCGAGTTTATGCATATTGGTGGTGTTCTAATCCATTGAAACAGATGAGATATTTCACTGAATTTCGTTCGCAGGACATACTTTACTCAAAACGAGAATACATTTGTCATTATCGTTCAGAAGCACAACAAAGAATTGGACTAACAGCTCGTTAACATGAAATTCGCCGAATGTTGGAACAAATTCAGTCCGGAATAAAACACGTTTGCAAGCATCGCTAGCTTCTTTTCAACATATTAAGCATAAATATGAAACATAATACTCACGAGGATGTATATTTCTATTATATTTTACACAAGGGTGTTATCTTTTGTGGATTACAACAAACGTTCTCTGCTTTTTATGGGCCTATACGTACGTTTTCTATTACTCTTTAGACTGTAAATATCTGGAACATATTTTCAGTGTTTGTTTACTGCACAAAAAGGCGTATCTCCAGTTTCTGTTCATACGGTCGGTTCTTCCGTCTGTCTGCCTGCAAGGCTTATTCCTCAATTTTAAATCTTGGCACTGATGTAACAACACGAACTTCGCATTCTCTCATTATTCTAACGGGTGATTTTTTATTTTAAGTGACGCTCCACTTTTTATTCGCTTAGCAGATTTTGGTTGATTATTGCGAAAATGTACACCATAGGTATCGAACATCAAAAAAATTTGAATTTGTGCCTATTGCGTTGCGTGTCATTGGCTGTCATTCTTCGCGATGATGGAAGTATTCTGATTTATAACCTACTGAATAATTTATTTATAACCTACTAAATAATGATTTAAGAATACTGTGGGAGGTACATTCATTATTAAATGGTTTCTTTCTGTGTTTTCTCTCCCAAATATCTGTTAAATAAAAATTTATTATTTTGTGAATTGCTTCTGTGTAAAAAATTCAAGATATTTGTCAGAAGCAATAAATCGAACAATGTTGCCTAACAAACAATAATAACACATATGAAACAACTAAATTTCGTAACGTTTCGGAGTCAGTCACTTAACGAAAATCTTCAGATTTTTTTTTATTGATATAGAGCTACTCTGAAATTCAAGAATAGCTATATCAACAAAAAATAACTCTGAAGATCTTCGTCAAGTGTCTGACGAAGGAGTCTGATTTAGACTCCGCAACGTTACGAAATTTAGTTGTTTCATCGTTGATGTTGTGTCGTTATTGTTTGTTAGGCCACATTGTTCGATTTATTGCTTCTGACAAATAGCTTGCGTTTTTTACGCAGAAGCAATTCACAAAATAATAATTTTTTTATTTAACATATATTTTTCAGAGTTTGGGAGATAAAACCTAAAAAGAAACCATTTAACAATTATAAACTACTATTTATTATAATATAGGGTAATATTATGAAAATTAGATGTACTTATATTTCAATATTATTTTTTTGAGCGCATGTTCTAGGAAACAGCGTGCTATAATTTCACCTAAATGTCTGTAATTTTCAAATATTTCGCCGAAAATTGTCTCAAACGATTAGGTTCGACTCACTGTCACGATATCTTTCGAACGAAAAGAGATAGCGACTTGAAATTTTCAAGGCAGGTTGCGCATCCAAATGCTACGGTTAAGTTCGTTGAAGGTTATAATCGGCAGAACGGTTTTGGAGTTGTCCTCATCTGTTTGTTGCGAGGTTAACTCCTCGCCTGCTGTTCAAGAGATCCGGTTTCGAATCTCCTTTGAGTAAGTTCACAATTTTATTTATTTCGAAATTAAAATAATTCAGTTCATGCCCAATTCATGTTTTCTACCATTTCCGTATACCAAGCAATAACCTCATCGATATAAAAAAAAATTCTGAATTCAGTAATGCTCACGTAAAGCCATTTGAGTCATCAATTCTCGAGACATTGATATTTTAAATTCGAAAAACAATTTTTAAATTGAGTCTTCGTCAAATAGCCACTTTGTTTTTACAAAAACCATACTAGTAATGCTACTGAAACTCACAAAAAATATTTTAGACCATCCGGATTTCTTGTGTGTTCTAGTGCCTACTTGCCCCCACTGAATATTGCAAATCGTTGGAATTGGTAGTCGTATCTAAATTTGGTTAATTTTTTTTACCTACTGTCAGAAACTGAACTGAAAATAGTTCGGCTTTTAATGGCGTAAGAAAGAATAGAAATTCTTATTATTAGGGGTTGTGGAGATACAACACTTACCCATCAAGAAGTTTGTGATTATTTCAATGAATAATATCCTAATGCTAAGCCTGTAACTCAGGGAGCTTTTAGTAAAATAATCAGGAAGTATGAGGAGTTCGGATACGTGAAGGAGATCATCCAAAAAGTGGGGGTTTTATTGAATGGCCGACCAGATCTGACTTCGTTAGGCTTTTTTTATGAGGCTATATAAAAAGCAAAGTTTACCTTAATCGGCCAAACAACATCGAGGGGTTAAAACAAAAGATTCTGGACGAAATGAGAGCAATACAACCTGAAACACTCCACAATGTTTTTTCTGAGTTTCAAGCTCGATTGGCGTAGTGTCGAGAAGTGAATGGCCATCAATTTGAACACGTGATCTATTCATGGCAAGAAAATGAATAGAGGCTTGAAATTGAAAAAAAAATTGTCAATGTGTCACCGCTTGGTAACGGGAAATGGTTTTGACGCTCACTGATGTCTACAGAGTGAGTCTTAAAGTTGTACATTAATTTTAACCATAGATTCCCCCTCCTCATCAAATAAAACACCTTTTTTTATTTACCATTTTTCCAGATTCGGCTCAGGTAAAACGTTACAGGCGTTTAAAGATTTCACAATGTGCTAATACACAACTGCATAACATTTATTTATGACATTGATGACGAACGAGAAAAAGCTACGATAACATGGTTTTCAGCTCGATTCCAACTCAGAGGCGGATCCATAAAAGTAGTGAAATTTCTGGAATTTCAGATTTTATAACATTCAAATTAGAATATCTCGAAAATGGTGCATTTAAGGAGAAATGATGAAAAATGATTTAATTTTCTAAGTGATTGAATATTTATGAAATAACTCGGAAAAAACTTTATCTGCTTTCTTTAAGCTAATTTCATTTAGTTTCATGAAACCACCAGTCTATAACTAGTGAACCATTGGGAGTGGGAAAAAACGGAAAGTTGGAGAATATGTATCATAGTTATAGGGAACTTCAGACCAACGTTCGTTGTATTCAGAAAATGTATGCCAAATCTACAAAATAAAAACTGATTTATTTTTGTAATTTCGCGTGAAATTGGAGCTTAGAAGCTCAATGAGAAGCCATGTTGCTGCAAACAGTCAGGTCCATAAACGACGTTTTGCTCTCGACAGTGCTAGATAAAAAGTTGCAACTTGCAACGCATATACATTGTTTCACCTCATGTGGGAACAGAAATGGAGTTCATTGAATCTCAACATTAATGTACTGAGAATACCCGAAAATCACTGTACTCGGGTGTTTTACGGACGATAAAACCAACCGAATTTTATCAAGCCAGTTTACGTCAACCAGCTCAGCTTTGCAAACAGTTGCAAATTGGGTTGAAACAACGTTTTCAACAATTAACGGCATGTATCCTGCAAACTGGTGTATGAGGTAAATATAAGGGAAGCAATCTAGACATATATAACGTTGCTGGGGAGCACTGCGGTGTAGGCTGACCGCACAGGAACCCCCTCCCCCCCCCCGACCGTGTCGCGCGATTATACCGCTACCAAAATTTGCATATTTTCCTTGATACTTCAGGCTGCCACTTCATTCCGCTGATTTACTGATACTTGGGGAGGGTTCGAAGCTACCCTCGATAAATTGATTAACTAATTGGCGAGTTGGAGGTTTCGAGAATTTTTCAATCCGTTTCTGAGGCTATGGGCTAATCTGCACTAAGGACAAGATTTAATGGCTTCAATATTCAGAGTGCTCTAAATAATAGTTTCGAGTGGGAATAATTTAAGTCTCTATTATTTACTCAAATAATAAACAAGAATCGAACAACAAAAACATTTTAGCAACCCCCTTGATATTTCCACAGTTCCAGTCTTGTTTGGATAATCGAATTAAAAATATTCGTTTTCTACCCTGGCTATTATAATTATAAGAATAACATTACAACGAGAGGGGAGAAAATGTATGGTTACACTACAAAACAATTTTAAAACAGCACTGACTGGTCAGGACTTTGTGCGCACATGTTCTATTGTCTATTCACGCCTCAGACACCCCCACGAAATACTGAATGAATGAGTGCTTATCAATTTGCCCAAATGTCTATAATTTTCGAATTTTTGGCTGAAAATGGTCTTGAAAGATTTGGTTCGACTCACTGATCAAGAATCCGTGGTCGAAATCGTTTCTGTCCGGCCGGCTGTTAACACGATAACTCTCGAACGGAATGAGCTAGACAATTTTCAGAGTAGGTTTAGCTCGGTTAAGCTCGTTATTGGGCAAAATCGGTCTAATAGTTTCGGAGTAACGAAAAAAATATTTTTTTTTACATTACAACTCTTGAATTCAATTTTTTTTGAGATGCAGTTTTATCATAAGAATCCATTGTTATCATTTTCAATTCTAACAAGCTGATACTTTCGGAGATATGATGTTCCAAAGTTTCAATAATACATCGTAAGTTCTATTTATTCACAGAATGTGAACACATAATTTGTCTGTGTCCACTGTTCATAAATGTCACCTTTTCTAGCTATTAGAGATTCTCAATTCGTAGTTTGAAAATATTTTCTCTTGGGAAACAAGTATCCAATTCTTGAATTTGTGAATATATACAAGAAACCGAAAATAATATTGACTGATTACATATTGAATAATTTATGTATAAATATTGGGGATGATGTTTCAGAAGATTTAGAATTGGATCATTTTGATGATGTAGTTTATGGAGGCAATAGGAAAGAAGAACATAATGGAATCATCAAAAGAAATTACTGTTCGTTGACCACTGAGGTTAATATTGCCTTTTACTTCCTTAAGTGCTGAGACATGTTCCTATATACAGTATTTTCATAATGTTGCTAGCAAAAAAATACTGAAATATGGATCTACATTTGTGTATCAATCATCTTTTCTTGAGTTAAGGTTCATAATACAAAAAAAATGTGTTAGTGATATGAACTATTAAAATAATTTGTTCGTAATCCTCTACCTACTCAAATATCAGGAATAAATGAACAATCTGCTATTATTGTCTCCAGCCTTGCTCTAGACATTTCGATGATACTTTCAAGTTGTGAAAACTATGCACCGAGTGTAAGTTGCAACAACCCATTCCACGAGGTTGAATCATTGCAGATTGCTCATTTAATCTCGATAAATGAATTCAATGACAATTTTTGATGCATTAAAGCATTGTAGATTGTTCTTTTTTTATAAAGATTATTTTGAAGCATTTTTTTTAAACGACCCTTTTTTTTAATTTAATTTTTTTGATGATGCAGTTCTATCATAGAAATCCATTGATATAATGAACATACTCAGCGGGGATTCGACCCGAATCTCTTGCGCGGAAGGTGAGCACGCTAAAATCTCGGCCATCGAGGTGTTGTTACAATTTTGAGATTAACACGATTTGAGATTAGATTGGAAGTAGATATCAGTTCGAAATTTTATTTTTACAATAATTGCTGAAAAACGAAGCCGATCGAGCTGAAATCCGGTACTCGATTGTGGAATGTCGGCTTGAAGGTTTATGCGGAATCTGATACATAGCTTCTAAATTATCAAGTTTTTGAAGAAACATTTTTTTTCTAGTGATAGTTATCCACACGAAATTCTGCAGAAATTTGCGCGTTGGCATTTTGCAACTAATTAACATGTTTCAATTCAATTAGATCCATATTTTAAGATTTATTCAGGAAACAATATTTCAGAGAAGTAGAAAGCTGCTCGAAATGTTGTTTTCACAATATATGGTAAAATACAAAGCCGATCGAGCTGTAATTAGGTACTTGATTGCACAATGGCGGCTTGAAGGCTCAGGCTGAATTTGCGGAAATTCTGAAATATGAAATTTTTAAATAAATATAATTTTTTTAGTGATACGATCCCCTGAAAATTCTGGGTCGGCATTCTGAAACTAATTACCAAGTTTCAATTCGAACGGATATGTATTTTAACGCGCATGTTCTGGGGAACATCGCGTTATCATATTGCCCAAATGTCTGTAAAGTTCGAATTCTTTGCCGAAAATAACCGTGGACGGTACTACGAGCATTACAGGTAACGCCCGTGTACTGTCCACAGGGAGAATTCGCCTTAGATTACGCCTTGCATTACGCGTAACATTACACCCGTCTGGACCCGGGTTTAGGAAAACATCAATATCCTTATCTTTTGACAAGCAGTTTTTATTGTGTCAGACCGACCTGACATGTGCAACAAAGCTGCAGCAGCCACGTCAGTTCTTGTTTAATTTTATGATTTATTGATTTACCAGATAATGAATCGTTAGAATTATGTATCAGAAAAATTATTAGGATAACTCTTCCTGATTTTTTCATAGTTTATATTTCGAAGTTCTAAGAATCCAAATATCGAATGAAGAAATATGTCAGTTACCTACTACTTATTGGAGCGGAGTTTATGAAGCTTAGTACCAAAGTTGCATATTTCACTGAGACGGAGGGTTGAAAATTAGGGGTTGAAGTAGAATGAAATATTTCTCAGACACGGATCAACAGATTTATATGAGTCGGGATGTAATTTACTGTGGATATTTAAAAAAAAAACTGCATTTTTTTGCGATCAGTGATTCCAGCGTTACAAAGAAGAATATCGCGAAAAAATGGTACATATGGACAAAATCGGAATATTTTGAATAGGAATTGATGAACTTTCCTTTAACATTAAAATCGTTTTCGAAATGTAGCCCGGGGAAAAAAACGTACATCACTCCCATTACACTTGGGTTTCACTCCGGAAACATAAACACACCGGCACAAATTCGTGGATCTATAAAATCTGTACGTGTGTATTGTGTTGCGCCTGGTTTCCGCCCATTCGGAGAGATTTATCACAGGTCGGCGGCAATCAGGTATTTGGGGTAATTTTATCAACCCCAAATTTCTACAAATTATCGAATTTGTCCGCCAGCTTCGACGCCTGAGATTCACGTACGGATAACCCCAAAAAGTAGGTATATTATGGGCAGCAAAAAGTGTAATTTCATAAATACGAGGAGGAAATATTAAATTTTGGATGATGCCAGACCTTCCGGAGATATTCGCTCTTCACATTTAAGGTTAGGTACGTAGACTGCGCAATACGCTGCGAAAACTTGCAGTATACTGAAACAATTCAGTGCCAATACAAACTAAATTTTTTGTAAATATTACATCGGCTGATAACTTCCACGTCCGCCAGCCAGATGGCGCCCCACATACAGAATTAATAGTCTAAGATCCGAACCTAAGTCGACCTTCACCGAGGTAATATGTATTCAATGTATTCTTGTGATAGAACTGCATCATAAACGAAATTCAATTCAAATAATAGTTTATTTATCAAGATTAAATGAGCAATCTGAGAATGAGAACTGCACCATGGAAGATATCAAATTAAAATAGCTGAAATGAATTTGACTCTCTCTTATAGAACAGGATGTACGAGTATGAACACAGATCATATAATAAAGCTTAGATGGAATAATTATAGCATTCTGTGAAAACATAGAAGTACGATTCATTATGAAATTTAGAAAAATCATATCTCTGAAAGTATTAGCTTGTTGGAGTTGAAAATGATATCGATGGGTTTTAATGGTGAAACTGCATCTTAAATAAAAACTGAATTTGAAATTTGTTGCTTAAAAAAAAAATTTCTTTTCGTTACTCCGAAACCATGTGGCCTATTTTGCCCAATAACGAACTCAACCGAGATATTCATCTCCCTAACCTACTCTGAAAACTTCAACTGCCTAGCTCATTCCGTTCGAGAGTTATTGTAGAAAACATTTTTTAAAATTTTGAAAATTTTTTTTAACATTTTGCGGTAACCTTATCGATACAAAACTTCACATGCGTATAAAGGTCATGATTCTACAATTTGATGCTAAAATTCAAATTCATCGAGTGATCGTTTTCGGAAATATTCATAAAAAATGTGTGTTACTAAAATCGGCCATAACTCCGAAACCGTTTGATGGATTTCGCCCATTAACGAACTTGTCCGAGATATTTACGCTCCAAACCCACCTTACAAATTTCAATCCCCTATCTCCTTTCTTTCGAGAGTTATCGTGCCTACGGCCGGCCGGACATAATCGATTTCGACCTCGGATTCTTGATCAGTAAGTCGAACCAAATCGTTTGAGGCCATTTTCAGCCAAAAATTCAATAATTACAGACATTTGGGCAAATTGATAAGCACTCAGTTCCGAGGAACTAGAGCGCCAAAAACAATTAGTTCGGTATTTCCAGAAATGAAAGATTAAAATAAAGTATACAATAGCTTCTTTCTTTTACCTGCCGGTTTTGGAAAACCTTTCAATTTAGCATTAAATTGATGAAACGCAGATGATCACTATTGATATAGGAAGATTAGGAATCGAGGATATGCGACCACTAACTGAAACCTTTCCGGATGCCTCCGAAGAGATCCCAGGTCAATACCATCATATTTCACGAGATTCCCATCGTATTCGTTCAACTCCGTCATCTTATCTAAACTTTTCGCCCTGTACCCACCCTAGCAGGAAATTGGGCAATTCTGCGAAAACACAGCATCCGATTCCACAATCAAGTTGACTACGAAACATAAAAATCTACATTCATTCGTAGATAAGCGGGAACTTTTATATTCCAATGCATTTTGTGATGGTAATAAAAGTTTAACGTGGGCAAAATGAAACGGTAGTGTACATTCGAAAACCCAATTAACACATCTGAAAACCGGCGTTATTCTAGCGGATATCAATTTTGTAGAATGCATTCTCGATGTCGACCTGGAAACTGAGATTTCAGCTCCGAAGAACGTGCCACTAAAGCTTGAAAAATAAATACTAATGAAGGATTTGGGAAAGAAACGAGATTCTATTGATTCTCTAATTGCATCTTTCAATGTGATGAAAAGAAACAGAGTTAACTTTGTAGGAAATAAGTTCTGCTTTGGACGAATCTAATGCATTCCTTGTGGCAAGAAAAGCAGGATTTTAGCCGACTATTTAATGATGTAATTCGATATTCATGGGATCTGAAAAGCACTGCAATTTTCCCAAGAACTATTATGTCCTCACCAAACATTCTCTATTCTATTTATTTTCAACCGACATCAAAGAATAAAGAGATGGATCTGATAGATGATGAAAAGCACTGACGCGAAGTCAGAACTTTTGCGCACATGTTCTATTGTCTATTCGAGCCTCAGACACCCTCACAAAATACTGCCGCCCTTTTTCCACCGAGTACTAGATTTCAATTCGATCGAATCTGTATTTCTGAAAATAAACTTCAGCTGGAAGGTTTCCACAGAATTCACAGGAATCTCACAACTAGCTCTGAAATATGAAATATTTGCACGGATGTTCTGGGGAACATAGCGTTCTCATTTTGCCCAAATGTCTGTAATTCTAGAATTGTTTGCCGAAAATGGTCCCAAACGAGTGGGTTCAACTCACTCCTTGACGAATTCAAGGTTACTTGAGGCGTAAGTTTTTTCGTATTTCAATTCCAGTAGATTCGTTATATTGAAGTCTGTCATTAAAATGGTATGAAATGTATTCATGTATTATAAAAGCTGAGAAAACGGTGTATATCGATGCTGAATTCGTAGTAGAGTGTCCAATAGAGGTGAGTAGACAATAGAACATACGCGCAAAAGCTCCTCACTTCATGTCAGTTTTTAAACCAATTTTTTTAAAACAAATGAAAATTTTTTTTTTTTTTAATTTTTATTTTTTTTTGCATCAGCAACTTATTTCCAAGTTTCATTTCAATCGGGTCAATTGAGTTATAGAAGAAGTTAGAAATTTTATTTTCACGAAAATACAGCTGAAAATCGAGATGAAATCCGGTAGTCGATTGTAAAAGGGTACTTGAATCTGACAGATAGTTTACGAAATATAAAATTTTTCAAGAAATTTTTTTTTTCGATTTGTACGATCCTCACGTAATTCTGGAAAAATTTGCGCGTCCGCCTTACGAACACTAAATTTGATCAGATATGTATTTTTTGAGTTCTTGTGAAAACAATTATAGTCAAAGGAAAAAGATTCAATATTTTATATTCTAAGTAGGTACCTAATCTTTAAAGGATACTGTAGGAGGTATATTCATTATATGGACTCCGAAACATTACGATATAAGTTGTTTCATCGTTGATGTTGTTTCGTTATTGTTTGTTAGGCAACATTGTTCGATTGATTGCTTCTGACAAATCTCTTGTGATTTTTACGCAGAAGCATTTTTTTTATTTTATAGATATTTTTCAGAGTTTGGGAGAGAAAAACCAGATAGAAACCATTTAATAATGTTATATTCTAATGGGCAAATCCATTTAGTAAGTCGAATAACCGAAAATATATTACCTCGGGGTGATGTTGAGATATTTGCACTTACGGAAGACTCATCCAGTATATTCTCGCTAAATGGATCATCCACGATTTTCGAGGTGCTCTATATTCAAGAACATGTTCAGCAATACCCTTTTGTAAGCGCAGTCGTATAAAAAATTCTCTAATTATCAGCGTTCCCGAATGTGGAGTAAGTTTTGTTGTTCTTCCTTGGGGATGTCTCTGACGGAACTCGGTAATCAAACTATGGAGCCTTGTTTTAATCCCGGAATTATTTATTCAAATTTGCATGGGGGATAAAACATTAACTTCCAAGAGCAAAATAACACAACTGAAAGCAAACAGAGTCGGGACAATGAAAATCAAACAGAGGTCAAATTGTTATTCAATTCCTGAAGTTTGAAAACATATATTAATTTATTAATTAATTTCCATACACTCTGCATCGGAATAGCTCACGGGGTCAGAAATTATTTCAATTAGTAGGGAATATCGTGGTGTCGGTCGAAATTACCCTGTGGGATCCATCGAGGGTTAGCATCGTGCTTGATGGTCTTCTGAATAAGTAGTCTGTCAGTTACAACTGCTGAATTATCATAGGATCCGGAGAGTAAACACTAATATCAATTTCTTGCCGCAAGATGGATGGATTTCATTTGTAACTGCACCGTTTTCATTCAGCTAGGAAGATTCACATATGTTTAACTTTCCGCTGCAGGCTTCTTCTTGCTCAGTTACATTTCTCTTTCACGTGATGGAACCATTATTTAGAAAAACGGTAAATACACTGATCAACAATTGCTAGGGATCACTTATGAACTTCTCTTCATTTGTATTTTTTTCAAGTTATCTCGTGAATATCTGTACATTATATGTTCTCTAAGGAAAAATTAAGATGTTTTGAGTTGATTATATCAAATTTTTCCTCACTTCATCGGCTCTTGTTCACAAAATCGATTATTATCTGTAGGCTGTTACATGTGGAGTGAAAAGCAATGTGGTATTTGTTATTAAATCTGTTTTTTTCTCTCGTTCAAACACATAAGGTGACAATAATTGAAGAAATGAGAACAATATTAGCTTATCAGTCATGCCGAGAAGACGTTTGGCTCCTGTGCAACTGGACCAAATCATACGGTGGATACAGGAAGGTTTGTCCCAGCGAGAAGTGTCCCGGCGGTTGAATGTTTCGCAAAGTGTCGTGAGTCGGGCTTGGAATAGGTTCATCCAAAACGACTCAGTAGCTTATGTTCATGGGGGAGGTCGGCAGCGCAGTACAACAGCTGCCCAAGATCGTCTTTTGGTCCTCAATGCTAGGAGAAATCCCACTTACCCGGCGTCGCGGCTCAATAGATCACTGAGAGTTGCAACAGGAGTTCTAATTTCGAACCAGACTGTAAGACGACGACTACATGTTCGTGGTTTGAGAGCACGTAGGAGGGTACAACATCCCCGTTTGAATAGGGAACACCGGGTTCATCGACGGCAATGGGCTGAGGAGCACCGCAATTGGACAGTTGAAGATTGGAGCCGATGTTTATTTACGGATGAGTCTAGATTTCGTTTGGTCAACTCCGATGGACGTATTCTTGCTTGGAGGGAAAGAGGTCGAAGGTATGCAGAACAGTTTATGGTACCCACAACAGCTTTTGGCGGAGGTTCTATATGTGTATGGGGAGGCATTTGTTTGAACCAACGCACAGAGTTGGTTGTTCTGCAGAACACCACAATGACCAGCCAGAGATATCACGATATGATTATTGAACCCATAATTGTTCCGTTTGCGGCTGCCTTGGGCGAGAATTTCATTTTAATTGACGATAATGCCCGTCCACACCGTAGTCGTCTGGTTAATGAAGCGCTAGAAACTCATGCTATTGATAGGATGGACTGGCCAGCTCGCTCTCCAGACATGAATTGCATCGAACATGTCTGGTCTGAGATGTCTAGACAATTGTCAACCTTAGAACAACCGATCAATAACCTGGAGGACCTTTCTAACGCTTTACGGGATATTTGGACGAATTTGCCCCAAAATTTTATAAATCGTTTGATTGAAAGTATGCCTCGTAGGGTAGAATGCTTGAGACGAGCTCGTGGGGGGCCAACTAGGTACAAGCTTAACCGAAACTTCAGCCTTCTTGTGGTGTCATCATACAATTTTTATGTTATTCAAACACAGAATTTTGAGTGTTCCTAATAAAGTCTTTTTTTCTCTCCAACTTTCCATTTTTTCAGTCTTTTCTCAAGTGAACCATATTTTCAACTGAAAATACTCTGATATCTGACTAAATTTATAATCTTGGAGCGAATAATTCAGAAATAAATTTAGAAAAAGTAAGTGATCCCTTTCAATTGTTGAGCAGTGTACTTTGCATCGTTGCAGAAGACTTCAAGAGTATTTGGATATCTGGGAATTTCAGTTGCGGCGAACGTGTTTACTAGTTCCAAAAGTGCTGGGAAAATCACTGCAGATTTTGCACAAGGGATCATCATTTCATCAACAAAATGAACCAACTTGCTATACTTCACTTTTTCACTACTATCGTTTCATAATTAATTACTGCCACTGCCAATGAAGCTGACTTTGCTGTATGACCTTTATCTCACAAATGCTTCATTACGAAAATACAGGCTGTGAAAGTTTCGATGAAAAATTACAATTTTATTTAATATCACCATAATCACTCAAAATAATTCAATAAAAATATTGATAGATTTGAGAGTTAGCAAATGCGAGTAGTTAACGCTGAAAACAGTGAGTTTACTTCAATCAGTGGCGTGCAGGCAGGATAATCACGGCAAAGTTTGGAAGAAAAATGTCACTGTGATTGTTTCTTCTGATATTAATTGAATTGTATGTTCGATTTAAAAGAAGAAATTACTATTACTCGTTTTCGAGCACAACATAAAAAATTATATCTGGTATTGGTTCCTCAGAGTTGGGAATTATATCAATGTATTCATATGATATCACTGCATCATAAAGGAAATTCAATTCAAATAATAATTTATTAGATAAGTAATTATAAATTACCTTGTAATCGATCAAAAATTTCCTGATCTACGTTCACCAAACTACAGAATTATGCTTTCAATATTTACGTAATATTTTCAAACATTTTCGGGTGAGGTCCCCGTTGCATCGCTAAAATACGAGTATTTCAACCCCAATATTTTTGAAGTTACAATATTCCCTTCTGACAAGTTGACATTATGAGAATTCATACATAGAATAATAATTATATCAATCTGTGAAATACGATTTACATTGAAATTTTAAAAAATCATATCTCCGAAAGTATTAGCTTGTTAGAGTTGAAAATGATATGAATGGATTCTTATGATAAAACTGCTTATTAAAAAAAAATTGATTTGGAATTTGTTTCGTAAAAAAAATTTTTTTTTTGTTACTCCGAAACCATCTGTCCGATTTTGCCCAATAACGAACTTAGCCGAGATATTCATCCCCCAAACCTACTCTGAAAATTTCAACTCTCTAGCTCATTCCGTTCGAGAGTTATCGTGCTTACGGACGGCTGGACAGAATGAATTCCGACCACGGATTCTTGATCAGTGAGTCGAACCAAATCGTTTAAGACCATTTTCATCGAAATATTCCAAAATTACAGACATTTGGGCAAATTGATAAGCACTCAGTTCCGAGGAACTAGAGCGCCGAAAAGCAATCATAAAAATATTGACTTCTGACACAGATACGCACGATTCATGAAAATGTCATTTTCCAATGCAACTTTTGCACCCCGTATTTCCGTATATAAGCATTTTGAGAATTAGTTCATACATCAAAGTATCCATTATTGAAGCTCTATTATTCGTTTCAGCTCGATCGACTCTGTATTTTAGAAATTGTGAAAATGAAATTTCGAACTAGTATCTACTTTATTAAATGGTTTCTTTCTGATTTTTCTTTCACACACTGTTGAAAATATCTATAAAATAAAAAACTTATTATTTTGTAAATTGCTTCTGTGCAAAAAACACAAGATATTTGTCAGATGCCAATCGAACAATGTTGCCTAACAAACAATAACCAAACAACATCAACGATTAAACAACTATTTCGTAACGTTTCGGAGTCTATATTAGACTCCGCCATCAAACACTAAACGAAAATCTTCAGAATTATTTTTTGTTGATAGCTATTCTGGAATTCGAGAATTTCAAAAAATAATTCATAAGATTTTTCGATATGTGTCTGACGAAGGAATCTGATATAGACTCCGAAACGTTATGAAATAGTTGTTTCATCGTTGATGTTATTTTGATATTGTTTGTAAGGCAATATTCTCAGATAGATTGCTTCTGACAAATATCCTGTTTCTTACGCAAAAGCAATTCACAAAATAATAATTTTTTTCATTTTATAGATATTTTTCAGAGTTTGGGAGAAAAAACCAGAAAGAAACCATTTAATAATGAATCTTTTTAAATTCTATGAAATTCAAAATATAATCTGTAAAAATACAAACATATTCGAAATAGTCCAATGTTTCAGCGAAAATAACGAAACTCTTTGTATTCACTCATCGGTCTATTTGGCTCATCAATAATGTTCAACATACAGACACTCCAAACACGCAATTATATTGTGAAGTATATATAATGCAGAAATTGATAACTATTGAATTCAATTGGTGTGGACTTTATGAACATTCATGAATACGATAATATAGTATTATTTTGTCGAAAGTAATTCAAGTTCAGTATGCAGCGAGTGTTAAATAAAATCGTTGGAATGATTCAATGAAATTATTCCAGACAATTAATCAAAATAGTGATGAGCACCGGACAAGTTTAAATTGTTTCAAATATAACAAATATGAAAGGGAGGAAGGAAGGATGAATACACACAATAATAATACAGGCTCTTCATAAATGATTGTAACATCGTAGTTGGTTCTGAAACCCTCTCATTTTGCCGCTTCATATGACTGCTGCACTGGCTGCACACGTTTGCACTTCCAGCCACAGAATTCATCACAGAATATACCCTAATTATGAGGAATTCGAAATATTCGCATAACCTCACTTTTGCCTTTGTTTACATTTACAATGATTTTCACTGGGAGATTACGTTTCCTCCCGTTCCAGTTTGTACCAAAAATTTTTATTATACAAAATTAATTGATTTAATAGTTAATTAAGTTTTGAAATTTTCAAATAAATGAATATTTAGATTTAACTTTTTATTACACGTGATTTTGGGTACATAGCATAATTGCTAAGCTGAGCCCAAGTCCTTCTCTGGATTTACAACACTTGTGATGACCAGAGTAGGGTATTTTGATTGAAAAAATTTTACTCCATTTTACGGAGTTTTCTTTCAGAAAATATCGATCTGATGGAATAGAGAGTGAATTATTCATTACTTGGGATTCTATTCTCCTAAGTCATTTTCAGGAGATATCATATTACCTATTGAACAGATATGAATAATCTCTAACCTTGTGTTGGAATGAAAGAATTTTTAATATCCTATATTGAACTTTTGAGAGGTATGCATTCAGTTATCAGTAGATGACTGAATGCATGTTGAACTAATTTTAAAGTTCGAATACCAAAGGACAGAATACATTGAAGATAACGCCCAGTTTGGGAGTTTGGCCATCTGTGAGAATTATAACAATGAATAATATAAAATGTTCGAAATGTGCTCCATGGTTCTTAAGGCATTTATAAATTCTGTTTCGTTTGTTGTCAAATATGTTTTTTAACATTTGTGGGGCAGCACATCGTTATTGATGATTGGAGGTCCTCAATATTTTCGTATTATCTTTTGAAAACCTCATCTTTCAGATATGCAAAAATGCTAAAGTCCAGGGGAATCAAGTCTGGAGAGCGTGTTGGAAAGGAAGGCTGGAGTCCTCGACTTATTATACGGTTGTCATAGAACTCCTGCAGAAAGTCATCTTTTTGAAAATATCCAAACTGTATTTCTTCGGTCTCTAATAGGTTTATGAATGGCTCCAGCATTATTCTTTTGTACCTATCACCATTAATGGTAACATGAAAGAAAACTGGACCATATATTCTACGACATGAAACTGCTAATCACACACCAACTTTTTGCGAATGTAATGGAGTTTCAACTAAACTATGGTGATTCTCAGACGTCCAAATTCTGTAGTTTTGAGAATTCACATAACACAAATTCAGTTTTTTTATAAGACTTTGCGGCAAGTACTCAAACCAGACTGTGAAGATAATTTATTCATGGACACCTGAGGGTTTTCTCAAACTCGTGTTCTCAGTTCTTCAACAACTTTTTTAGTCTGTGGAATTCACCATTGATTAATGTACCATTGTGGTAATAGGACATCACAATAAATTTGTTTTGTTCTGAATTAAAGTCATTGCAGATTTAAATAATTTGACTACTCAAGTTCAAAAAGAATCTTAAAAATTGGCAATATTTCAATATTGGCTCTGGCTGTCAGTTTAAACATTCTATGATATAAACAGAACACAAAGAAGTGAGAAGCGGCAAATAGAAATCCAAAGCCAACTGCGATGTTACAATCATTTACAAAGACTCTGTATTATCACCGCCCAACCCAGTACATATAAAGGAATTGAATGAAAAATCGACTATGTTGATTATGAGCAAGCGGGCGAAGCAGAACTACGAATTCTGAACATTGATCAAAAGCCAATGAACAAAAAATAATGAGGCTCAAGTTGAAAAATCTGGATTACTTACATACATTCAGATCGCCCAGTTATAAGAATCAAACATTTGTCTTAACCGAACTTCATCAACACCACCGATGCCTTCGCGTCACGATTACTATCACACAACAAGCATGCATAATGAAAACAAACGCTTTTTTGACGAGACCGAGACCGCCCATTGTTCTCCCCAAGACCACTGGGTGCTAAAGCATATCAATCAGTAACAGAATAGTAATTCAAGGGGGTATTGTACGGGATCTATGTATAATAAAATTTTTATCGATGTCATTTCCTCTCGGACTAATGCATGAATGAAAATGAGGCGCCATAGTGACATCAAGTCAGTCTGAATCGAATAATGTCGTCATGCATTCATTGCATGTGGAATTAACATTTATATGGAAGCACGTTGGACAAATTTGGGACCTTCAACGCTAAAAGTGACGATCCCATTCGGAGAAGATGAAAGTGAAATTGATATAAAATCAAAACAATTATATGTCATAGTTACAGCAAATACAAATGTGATAAAAATTTTATTAATATTCATGCCATATATGCTGGGGGACCATTTTAATCTTTAATAGGAAATAACTTGCCATTTAGATGAGAAGCAATAAAATGTTTCAGACAAAAGTAATTATGATTCGGTATATAATGGGAGATTTAGGCCTTCTGGAACCTTATTCCTTTTTGGCGCTCTAGTTCCTCGGAACTGAGTGCTTATCAATTTGCCCAAATGTCTGTAATTTTCGAATTTTTCGATGTAAATGGTCTTAAACGATTTGGTTCGACTCACTGATCAAGAATCCGTGGTCGAAATTCATTCTGTCCGGCCGTCCGGCCGGCCGGTCGGCCGTAGGAATGAACGGAATGAGCTAGACAGTTGAAATTTTCAGAGTAGGTGTAACGTGAAAAGTAATGTTTTTTGAATGTTCAATGGGCGATTTGCAATTTTGTGTCTTGGACAATATGATTTCCACAACCATTGATTGTTTGCACTGTGTCACAAATGGGTGAAATACACTGCGCCAAAAAATTAACGCACATTCTGAAAATCTCAATCATAATGACCTTATTTTTTATGTTCTCTCGGGAAGGTTTTGAACGAAACAAGACACATTAAATGGAAGAAAAATTCAGGATTTCACCGAATCTTATGTGAAAGAAGAGAAATCAACAATTTTCAAAATACTGGAATGCTGATAAGTGATTTATTACTTGGTATTTCCACCCCTTGCGTTAATTACAGCTCGGCAACGGCGGTTCATACTCAAAATGAGTGGTCTTAAAATGTTCTGATCTAATCCTTCCCAGATTTCTCTGAGTTGGATTCCTTAGTCATTAAGAGTAGCTGGATGATTTTCTGAACTTCTCAGCCTTCTATTGAGGTTGTCCCAAACCTGCTCAATCGGATTGAGATCTTGACTTCTTGCTGGCCATTCCATTCGAGAGACTTCAACCTCTTCAAGGTACTCCTGAACGATGCGCGCACGATGGGGTCATAAAAATGAAATTTTCACCAATGTATGGGGCAAATGGCACTACATGCTCTTCAAGAATGTTCCTTATATACCTATCAGCATTCATAGCTTCATTATCAACGACCACTAGGTCTGTGCGAGCAGTCAAAGATATTCCACCCCATACCATAATCGATCCTCCTCCGAAACCAGTAGTATTCAAGAAATTGCACAGAGCATATCTTTCATGTGGACGTCTGTGTACAAGGGAACGTCGATCATAATGGTAGAGGCAGAATCTAGGCTCATCTGTGAAGAGAACTCTTTCCCAATCGGCCTCTTCCCAATGGATATGCTCTCTCGCAAAATCCAAACGCGCCCTTCGATGGGCTGGGGTAACAGCTGGGCCTCTTGCCGCGACACGAGGCCTTAAATCATATTCTCTGAGGCGATTTCTTATTGTCTGAGTGCTAATTTGCTCCCCATGAGTTTGCTCAAGCTGATTTTGAAGGAGGCGAGCGGTTGCAAACCGTTGTCTCAACGAAGAAACTCTCAAGTAACGTTCTTGAATGGCAGTTGTTACCCGTGGTTTACCCTGTCCTGGTCTTCGGACATTCATATCTGTCTCCCTGAATCGCTGCAACATTCTGGACACACTTATATGGGAAACTCCCAACCTTTCTGCAATTCTTGTGTATGTCCACCCTTCTTCTCGCAAAACTACCGCTTGGGCACATTCATCTTGGGTCAAATTGCGTGTTTCGCGATCGAGTGTAGAAAATCAAACGAAAGAGAAACTATTGATCACTAGAATTGATCGAGAACAACTTATTTCAGAATGGAGCCAATACATTCAAAATCTGATAATCTCATATTTTTTTATTCCTGCTGGGAAAAAACATCTGTATTGAAGAAAAACGTTGAAAGTGGATAACATATGCATGCATAATTCTGATAAAAATAATTATCATTGAGAACACCTTCAGTTGTAGAATAAATTTGAGATTTCCATAATGTGCGTTAATTTTTTTGCGCAGTGTATATAGATCATCACATGAACGAGAGCACTGAAGCACCTTATACGTTTTTCACAATCTTGTATGCAGGGTTATTGAGAATGTAAAGCTCCGAAATGAACACCCGAAATTTCGTGTATTTAAGCGACTGGAATAAGCTTCCACCTATTGAATGAGCCACCCTTGTTTAATGCCCTTCTATCACAAACCCCAATATTGCTTGACCCTAATCTCCTAATAACCATCAGACATTCAGGAATAATTACGGTGTAACATGATGTGTATCCGTGAGCGCAGAAGTCAGGTACGTTTCCGAATTTGCACCATATGTGGTAGACACCAGTTGGCAATAAATTCGGGGAACAGTTACATATCCGTCAATTTGGGATATTATATCATATTGATCATCTTTGGATATAGTAAAATATCTGTTAACCAGTGTTCTAATTTGAGGTATGAACCGATCTCCAATGATAGGGCTACAACGTGAAAATTCGGCAGATTTGATGAGCATATTTATGGTGGATGTATTACCTTTCAACCAGTATTACAAACACATATTGGATAATATTATGGTAGTACTATGTACATAGAGCGAGCGTCAAAAGTATTGAATAATGGATTCCTTTTAACCCCCTTCAGGAATATCGATAAATAATTTGATAGGTCAAAGTAATCTATTATTTAAGGAACATTTTGCCATCATTCATATTTTACTGCCATTTCCCGTGACCAAGCAATAACTACATCAATATTTTTTTCAAGTTGCAAAACCCTATTTTTGGCGCTCTTGTTCCTTGGAACATAGTGCTTATCAATTTGCCCAAATGTCTGTAATTTTCAAATTTTTGGCTGAAAATGGTATCGAACGATTTGGTTCGACTCACTGATCAAGAATCCGTGGTCGAAATCGATTATGTCCGGCCGGCCGGCCGTTAACACGATAACTCTCGAACGAAAGGAGTTAGAGGATTGAAATTTGCAGGGTAGGTTTGGAGCGTAAATATCTCGGACGAGTTCGTTAACGGGCAAAATCCATCGAGCGGTTTCGGAGTTATGGCCGTTTTTAGTAACAATATTTTTTATGAATATTTCCGAAACCGATCACTCGATCTATCTAAAATTTAGCATCAAATTGTAGAATCATTACCTTTAGACGCATGTGAAGTTTTGTATTGATCGGGTTACCGTAAAGTGTGAAAAAAAATGCAGAAAATTTTTAAATTTTGTTTCTACAATAACTGTCGAACGGAATGAGCTAGGCAGTTGATATTTTCAGAGTAGGTTAGGGAGATAAATATCTCGGTTAGTTTCGCTAATTTTTTTTAACTTGCAAATTTCATAATAATTTTTGTTTAATATGCAGTTTCACCATAAAAATCCATTGATATCATTTTCAACTCCAACAAGCTAAAACTTTCGGAGATATGATTTTTCGAAATTTCAATAATGAATCGTACTTATGTTTTCACAGAATGCTATAATTATTTTACCGATGATTTATTATATGTGTATTATGTATTATTATATTTATCTGTGTTCATACTCGTACATGTCATCCTGTTCTATAAGAGAGATTCGAATTCATTTCAGCTATTTTAATTTGATTTCTTTCATGGTGCATTTCTCATTCTCATATTGCTCATTTAATCTTGATAAATGAACTATTATTTGAATTGAATTTCCGTTATGATGCAGTTCTATCATAAGAATCCATTAATATAATTCCCAACTCTGAAAAACCAATACTTTCGGATATATAATTTGTCTGTTTGAACAAGAGCTCCAGAAAGCTCGGGTCCACAGGGCTTGAACCAATTTTTATTCCCAGATTTTCATTTCGATGATTATGAAAATCTTGTTCTCAGCGAGTACCGTGAAAAATATAAATAGGAAAAGATGGCAAAAGATCCACAATAATCTCTCTTTATAATCCGACTTCATAGAACTTATTTGGCTCAGAGCGGTTAAAGGAGTAGCGATGAAAACAGCATCCCCAAAGATTTTGTATACCTTCGTATACCGATGAGACCGTAGAGGGTTCAAACTGAAATGAACCTTCTCTCACATGGAATAAAACCTCAAGGAACTTGTTCTAGCTGGTATACAGATCAGTGAACTCAATCAACGCCCCTCTTCAACATCACAATTGAAATTCAGCCGAAAAGATAGGAACGAAGAGGAATTGCCCCGATTTGTAATTGTGTTTTCAACAGACAACCCCCAGAAGTTACCCTTTGCCGGTTTAATCGTGGACAAGTTCATTCTAATATGAGAATCAGCTGTAATATCGCTATTTGAATGTTCTGTTTTGAATGTGTATGCTAATTTGGACAAATCGTGTAACACGGCAATGGGAATGAAGTCCTTACATTTCGAAGCGTACTCAGCTTGGGTTTTCGGGGTCGGAATTCGATGTTTGGTTCTTTTCGTGGTTGAAGACATGTATTTTCGAGTGAAACTTTTATGAATATTCAACAGTTTCGGTGTAGTTTGCATGTATCGCTCCTTGGAGTTAATCTGTGAAATATCACTTCATAAAGCTCGCTTACGTAATTGGGCATGGTTTTTTGATAGGGCTTCACACGAGACGAGAGTAGGCGAGAGCATAAAAAATCTCGTCTCGTTCTCGCCCATTCCCAAAAAATTAAGTCTCGTTTAAGTCTCGTTCTCGTCTCGTTATCAGTTGTCTCGTCTCGTCCCGCCTAATTCTGAATAACGATAATAAATATTATAATACGTATACAGGGTGAGTCTTTGACCACTGCATTAATTTTAACCAAAGATTCCTCTCATCAAATGGAACGCTTTTTTCTTTTACCATTTTTCCAGATTCGGCTCAGGTAAAAAGTTACAGATTTCACAATGTGCTAATACACTCCCGCATATAAATTATCTATGACATTGTTGGCGAACGAGAATATGGCATGGTAACGTGGTTTACAGCTTGATTCGGGATTCCAACGCTCAGGGACGGATCCATAAAAGTAGTGAAATTTCTGTAGTTTTCCATTTTAAAACATTCAATGAAGATTATCTCGAAAACGGTGCGTTTAAGGAGAAATGATGAAGAATAATATAATGTTCTAAAACGATGGAATATTCTTGAAATGACTCAAGAAAAACTTTATATGCTTTCTTTATGCTAATTTCGTTTAGTTTTATGAATCCACGAGTCCATAACTAGAAAACCAGTAGAAGTAGAAAATAACTAATATTTGGAAAATATGTATCATAGTTATAGGAAACTTTACGCCAACATTCATTTTATTCGAAAAGAGGATGTCAAAGCTACAAAATAAAAACTGTTTTTTTTTTCAAAATTTCAACCGCCTGTATCTTTTTACCTGAGCTGAATTTGGAAAAATGTTAAATCAAAAAAGTGTTTCATTTGATGAGAGGAATCTTTGGTTAAAATTAATGCAATGGTCAAAGACTCACCCTGTATAAACGAGATGGTACCTAAATAATATTGAATAATTTTGTAAAGCTATATTTATGTTTTTCTCATACAAAAATATTCGTACATCTACATATTATTTTTAATTTTTAACACTGTTAATTTCATCTTTTAAATTACTCGATGTCGAAGAATTCAAACATAATCACGCTTGCATCACATCATCTTTCAATTATGTACATGTTTTTGCCATGATCATACCTGCTGTAGAAAATAATCTTTCAAGAGGTACGGATGTAGCCATTAATAAATCACTGGCCATTTTGGAAATTGTAGGAAGAAATTCTTCATCACTTTCCACCACTGTAATATATTTTGATTCCTATTTGCTCTTTCTAACAGCAAATATTATCCAAATTCAGCTTTCCAATATTTCGAACGTTTTCTTGATGTTGAAGAGGCTATCGATGTCGATACATTTATTAATAGAATTGGACACATTGGTATAGTTTTCAATGAATACCTTACCGGTGGGTAGATCATTGAGGGTGTTCTTGGCGTATTCCTCATAACACTTTTCGAAACATTGAATAGCTTCATTTATTAACAGTTTCATTATATGCACTTCCACAGATGTATACAATAATTGTTCACATCTTCACTACGGTATTTGAATGGAGTTTAACTTCAGTTTATCTGATCTATCTATCTATTTAATTCTATTGAATTAAATAAACGGAAAATAAACCCCATTTTTTAGTCCCTAGAAACCGGCCCTACAAGAAGCCCAAGAAAAATAATAAATTTCTCCAGATGTTCAAATACAGACGAAATTTTAAAAGCATTGGGATTTAGGGGCAATAAAAGTTTTCCGTTAAGTATTGAATTCATAATCGCATCAGTTTTTATGGTTGTGAATTCTATTTTTTCTTGAAAAAAATCTCAGTTATCGCACGTTCATAACGAACATAATAATCAATAATCCCTTCAAAAAATCGTGTATTTCTAGAACGATTGATGTATAATATAGACAAAATATATTGGTAATTATAGTGGAAATTCTTCATATTAAATTGTTTACTGTGGGTGTTGAAAAAAGTCGATTCATATATATGAAAAGTTTACTGTATGTATCTGTAGTAAAAAAGACGATCTCTTCCAGGTAGAAAATGTTGAGACAAAGAAACCCTTTTAATAGCAAACACGTTTATTACTGAGTAGTTTATAGACTCAACCGAAAGTAAAAAAATTGGTTCAAGCACTGACGTGAAGTCAGAAGCTTTTGCGCGTATGTTCTATTGTCCATTCTCCTGTATTGAACACCCTTAATCGAATTTACCATGGTAAATTATGTTGTCCATTATCCTGTATTGGACACTTAATTCGAATTTACCATGGTGAATTCGAATTATACACGGTGAAATGTGTCATAATTTCATGGCCAACCTAGAGACTTTATAAAAGTGAATGGAGTATAGGTACAGATTATATGTACTTTTAAATTTTGAGATATCAGAAAAAATTCAACACAAATGTGTATGTGTAATTCGGGTGATGGAAATAATATTTCTCAAAGAAATTATCAGTGAACTCATGTGAAATAAATGCGAATTTTCCGATTTGATCACCATAGACATCCCAGATAGCACACCATCCATTATGGATATCCGTTTCAAGTCCATTTGAGGTCGGGATATCCTAGTACATAGAATGGATATCCATAAGATATCAATCAACAGATAGTAAATGGATATTCAACATTGGATATCCTATGCATGTCCATAGAATATCCATTGGCGACAGTAAATTAATATCCTTTTCCCACAATGACGTATCTCCTATGGACGTCCATATAATTGGTTGTCAATGTATCCGTTAAAAGTAGATCCATATTAGATTTCTCAAATAAGGTTGAAAATTAATACAAAATTAACAATGAGCCTAATAGATAGTTCTATAGTAGAAATTAATTGAGTTTTTACGTTCCTGTTGTGGATTCAAATCAAATATATCATATCATTATGAGGGTTATGTGCGACGATTCTGTACATGAAAGAAACGTAATAATATAGTGAATAATATAGTAACGATTGGGGTAAAAAAATCTTGTCACTAAAATAATTAAACTAGATTCGATATTCTTCAACTGATAAGAATCAAATATTATTATCAAAAGAAAAGTAATTTTTGGCGTTTCTTTGGATATAATTATTTGAATCTTATCAGTTGAAGAAAATATTATGGATGCCGGTAACGGATATCCTATGGATCTCCAATTTGTTAGCCGCCAGATATCTTTAGGACATCCATAGGATATCCAATAACCTCCCAGGATATCTTATGGATGTCCAGAATATACGTTACGGATATCCTTCGGACAACCACAGGATGAACCTGTGCTATATGGGACAGTGATTTTGAAAATCACAAATACCTACTACTTTATATGAGATCTCAGAGCTCACTATCAGAGGTGAATGAGATTTTCGGAAGTAGCTCGCCATAGGTAGCGAATGTGATTATCACAAATATTTCTTCATGCGAGATCGCAAGGACCTCACCAGGAGAGGTAAATGCAATTATTCCCATTTGGGCCATTTGGTATAAAATGTGAAATATTTGAGAATTTACATATATGGGATATCGCAAACATCTGGCTGAACTCTTCCTAGGCGGCGGATATTTGGACAAGAAATAGAGCTCTCTTCAACCTCCCAGAGAGGTAACAAAAGTCCTCACATTTTTTGCCGATATATCTGTCTTCTCAAACAATTTCATCGATCTTCAAACGTCCGACGATTTAAAATGATTATAACCTCTATCTAGAAACGAGGTTAATCTAAAAGATTGATACAAAGTGCAGAAGTGTATCAACACATTGCAAAAACTGGAAAAATGTCGAATGAGGTAAGTGTTTCATTTGATGAGGTAAAAATATAGTTAAAATGAATGTACAACTTGGAGAACCATCCTGTATATTGTTTCTGACAAATATCTAGTATAGATATATAGATTTTGGGAGAGAAAAAACCATTGGATCATTAATAATAATATCATTGAGCTTAGCCAAGGAGGTTGCTTCCTTCCGAATACGCCCATGAATTCAAGGTTCACCCTCTAGCATGGTTCAAGCGCCTCTGAACCGAAACGAAACAAAGAAGAGATACGTCACGTTGCTGGACTGTCACCAAATCTCCCTGATATATGTTTTCGATAAATCAACGATAACTACAAACATTCTAGAACAATTTCTGGGCCCAGGGCAATTCTTTCGACAAACACGTTTCAATGTGATTGAAAAACATAACCAACCCCAGATTGATATACGGAAAGCTTTTATTTTGGCAGATATCCGAAATAACCAAATGGAAAATAGAGAAATACAACCGGGTACATGACATCGAAATATAGCCTAATAATTCAAGTGATGTTCAACATATTGCGGCCTGAAATTCGGATTTGATGTTAGAAAAATGTTTCAGTTGTTCGGGCAGGCTAGGGCTGAATATGTTCAACCGGGTAGCACTTCGAGCAATGGGTGGTCACATAACGATACAAGTTCGTACGTATTTACATGGAAAAGGTGAAACAGTTCTGTATATGTTCAGAATGTTCTGCTAGCACACGCATTTGAGTAGTAATGTTGAAATTCCCCTTCGTTTGGATACGAGATAGGACCAAAATTTGTGGTTGGATAATTAATACTGAATTTCAGATAGATCGAAAAAGTAGTTTCCAAAATATTCAGAAATTCAACTAAAATTGCTATAACTCCGAAACCACTCGGCAGATTTCTCAAATTAACGAATTCAACAGAGATATTTATGCCCGAATAGCGACATACAGATTTCTGCATAGGGTCAATGTGTATAAGAGTACGCAGTTAGTGAATAAAGTTCAATATCTGTGAGATTTCTTATACAAAAGTCTTCTTTCATGCCATTTCGTCTTACTTGAACATTGAAGATCATGTTTTCATGTCATCACACATCCAGATAGCATATAAACAAAAGTTATTCAACTTTTTCTGGACATCCACGAATGCGTAGTCTTAGGCATTGGTGTATAAAAGAGTACGCACAGTTATGCTTAAGAGTACGCACACTACCTAAGTACGATATTTCCCTAATTTAAAGGTGGAAAACAATTAAAAATTAACGTAAAAGGCAATTTCGTTTGTTTACTCAAAAAATATATCTAGAAATAAAAAAAAACATTCCCACATGAAGCATTCAAACCAGGTTACATGACACAACATGAGCAAAGGAAATTTCTGAAGGAATATGAGCACAAAATCGATTACAATTTCACATATAATATTATAGCGTAGGTTTTCAAACAACAAAATATTATTCTTCTCGATCAGGACATATAACTTCCTCTACTATATAAAGTGTATAAGATTCATGCCACCACTTATTGCATTGAGCTCCAGTCGTCCTCAGATTTTGAATAAAAATCATTGCACCTTGAGCAACTGACATTTCTTATTTCAGGTGGCCGAGATGAGTACGTAACCTCCTTTTTTCTTCCTGTGTTGGTTTCATTTCTTCCTTAGCTTTTTTTCTTGCGCGATAGCTTGTGCGTGCTCTTATACGACCTATTTTGCGTACTCTTAGACACATACGTGAAATTCGATTTTATTGACTTTAATTCTGACGAAGACTAACTTTGCAACCATTTTCAGGTGGCTACATATAAAATTAAACAAGCTGAAATCAAAATTGAACATTCATAAAGCCATAGCATAAGTCTTACCTGCACAAACACATAAACTTCGAGCACTGGAAATTACAGTGTGTAGCAGCGAAAACATCTTACCTGCCTTTCTTTCAAATGATGCTAATAATTGCAAATTTCCCCCTTGACTTTGTCATTAGATAAGATTTGGATTATGAGTGACTTTTTAAAATAATAAACAGATGGCGGTCTAATGAAATATCAGTGGTGCGTACTCTTATACACATGAGTACTCTTATACACATTTAACCTATGGATAGCAATGAGCCAGATGCGATCGGCTTCGAGCCTGGTTATCTGCAGGCTGAATTGGAGACCAACGAGATAATGGGCATGCAATCGGACGTAACTAAAACCAGAAACTACACAGAGTGGCCCTACCGAGTCGTTTTTCCCAGCAGAGACGACTGGACCATCTCTGAGATCCCACTGCTTGAGGGTACCTGTTGGATCAACGATGGCTCTGCTACCACTCTAGGGGTGGGAGCGGGAGTCAAAGGTTGCAGAATTGCTAGGGGTGAATCCATCAGCCTGGGTAGTTTTGCGACTGTCTCTCAAGCAGAAATTCTCGCCATTGATCAATGCGCGAAGCTCATACTTGGTACTCACCCACCAGACTCATATCGCTTATCAAGAAGCTTGAGCTTGTGAGTGAAGCATAAATTATAGGTGTGCCACAATAGACCGATTGGTCGCAGTGGAGGGGCGGGTTTCGTCTAACCAACCCAATTCATATAATAACAATAATATGCTACAAACTTTTTCTGCAAATCTCAACCCTTTTTCATTCGAGAGTTAGGGTGATTACGGACGGACAGCCAGCCAGCCAAATGGACAGAATTAGATTTGACCTAGGATTATCCATCATTGGACCGAACCCAATCATTTGAGACCATTTTCGGACAAAAATACAGACATCTGGGCAAAATGATAGCATGGTGTTGGTGGCATAACAAGCGCGCAAAAATTAGCGAATCTCAGGGACAGTGAAGGGGATGATCACTTCCCTGTACCCGAAAATCCAACCCAGAATCCACCCTCACGCTAGGTTAATCAAGAAATGATGAAATATATATTTTTCTCTCCTTTCAAACTTATATATCATACTCGGGTCCAATTTACTTTTTAGAACACTTCATAATGAAGCTGAAATATCTGACAGCATAAACTTAGATGATATTCTCTCGGTATATCTGAAAGTGTATAACTGAAATTGGTTTCTGATTCTACCTCGCAGCACCCATATTGGAATAAGTTTCTTCCAGCAATAACGAATTGTCAATAGAGGGGATCACTCGAATGAAAAATGATTCCAGATTGAAGAGAGATTCGCAAGAGAATCCCCTATGGAATCGTCCGAAATTTTCAGGAAATTATAGAGATAATCTAGAATAAGCGAAGTTTCTTATGGAGGAGAAAGACGCATTTGCCACCGATATTACAATAAAATACGCCGAAGATAAATTGCAGTTGGTGGAGGGTTGACAGTCGGCTGGTGGCGGGGTGGTTTGAGCCAAATATCTTTTGGATAATTATTTGAGGAAATAAAAAAAAACAAACTATAATTTACTAAGTGACATAGAAAAAGAATTGTTCTAATAATTTATTACATTACATTCGAGGGATTTACAGATCCAGTCCAGGTCCAGGTCCAGTTGGTCCATATTTTATATGTCCTACCCAGTTACCAGGTAGAAGTCTACCACTACGAGAAATTCTTATAGCATCCAGCAGGATAATTTCATCGACATTGAAAAGGTCCATAATTTTTTCGAAAAACTGAGTTCAGTGGTCAAATCATCTCAGTTCACTTCGTGCACTAAATTTATCTTAAATGGGTGCCATTTATTGTATTTTAATTTTCTCAAAACCGATTTTTGAGATATAATGTTATTTGCCGCTATAGTTTTCGAAGATGAATTAGTATTTTCCTCCTATAATAAAATGTTCAATTCTACCTCCTCTGGAATTGTCGGTCGACCATTTTTTTGGTGATCCTTCACGTATCCGAACTCCTCATACTTCCTGAATATTTTACTAACAGCACCCTGAGTTACAATTTCAGCATTAGGATATTTTTGGCGCTCTTGCTCATCAATTTGCCCAAATGTCTGTAATTTTCGAATTTTTGGCTGAAAATGGTCTTGAACAATTTGGTTTGACTCACTGATCAAGAATCCGTGGTCGAAATCGATTCTGTCCGGCCGGCCGTCCGTCCGGCAGTTCGGCCGTTAACACGATAACTCTCTAACGGAATGAGCTAGACAGTTCAAATTTTCAGTAGTAGGTTTGAGGGATAAATATCTCAGTTAAGTTCGTTATTGGGCAAAATCGGTCTTATAGTTTCGGAGTAATGAAAAACAATATTTTTTTTACATTATAATTTTTGAATTCAAATCTTTTTAAGATGCAGTTTCATCATAAGAATCCATTGTTATCATCTTCAACTCTAACAAGCTAATACTTTCGGAGATATGATTTTTCAAAGTTTCAATAATACATCGTAAGTTCTATGTATTCACAGAATGTGAACACAGAATCTGTCTGTAATCACTATTCATAAATGTCATCTTTTCTAGCTATTAGAGATTCTCAATTCATAGTTGTTCTTTTCTCTTGGAAAACAAGTATCCGATTCTCGAATTTGTGAATATATACAAGACTGTTTTGATGTAGTTTATGGAGGCAATAGGAAAGAAGAACATAATGGAATCATCAAAAGAAATTAATGTTCGTTGACCACTGAGGTTAATATTACCTTTTACTTCCTTAAGTAGTGAGACATGTTCCTATATACAGTATTTTCATAATCTTGCTACCAAAAAAATACTGAAATATGGATCTACATTTGTGTATCAATCATTTTTTCTTGAGTTAAGGTTCATAATACAGAAAAGAATGTGTTAGTGATATGAACTATCAAATTTTAAATTATGAAAAGAGGATAGTATCTTATTAATATATTTTGAACTATTAAAATAATTTGTTCGTAATCCACTACCTACTCAAATATCAGGAATAAATGGACAATCAGCTATGATTGTCTTCAGCCTTGCTCTAGACATTTCGATGATACTTTCCTTAGGTCTTTCGAGTTGTGAGGACTATGCACCTAGTGTAAGTTGCAACAACCCATTCCACGAGGTTGAATCATTGCAGATTGCTCATTTAATCTTGATAAATAAATTTAATGAACATTTTTGAAGCATTAAGGCATTGAAGCATTGTAGATTGCTTTTTTTTTTATAAGATAATATTTGAAGCATTTTTTATAAACGACACTTTTTTTAAATATAATTTCATTCATGATGTATTTCTATCATAGGAATCCATTGATATAATTCCCCACTCTGAGAAACCGATACTTTCGGAGATATAATTTGTCTGTTTGAACAAGAAATCCAAAAAGCTCCTGTCCACAGGGCTTGAACCAATTTTCATTGAAATAATCACAAACTTGATTTACACGTTTTCTATCTCTACAACCGCTAATAATAATAATTTCTATTCTGTCTGATGCCGATAAACGCCAAACCATTTCTAGTTTATTTTTTGATAGTATGTGAATAAAAATTAATAAACTAATTCGAATTAAATTCATATACGAATACCAATTTCAACGATTTGCAATATTCACTGTAGGCAAGTAGGCACTAGGAGAACACAAAAGATATCCAGATGGTCTCAATTATTTTTCCTGAGTTTCAATATCAATAGTAGTATCATTTATGAAACAAAAAATAGTTTAGACCATCTCGATGATGGTCTAAAATATTTTTTGCGAGTTTCAGTGTCAATACTCGTACCTTTTTTGTAATAAAAACATATTTATCTCCCAAACCTACTCTGAAAATTTCAACTGTCTAGCTCGGTCCGTTCGAGAGTTATCGTGTTAACGGACGGCCGGATCAGTGATTCAAACCAAATCGTTTGAGACCATTATCACCCAAAAATTCGAAAATTACAGACATTCGGGCAAATTGATAAGCACTCTGTTACCAGTAACTAGAGCGCCAAAAAATATTTATTTGATGAAAACTTAATTCAAAAATTTTCACATGTTTTTGAAATTGAAAAATTAATATCTCGAGAATTATAGACCACTTGTCGATATTCCTGAAGGGGGAGGAAACAAATCCATTATTCCACACTTTTGACACTCACTGTATGCAACTATTCGCCTGTCCGCCAGTTTATACCGGAAATAGCGCGAATTGCCACTGATTGATTAAATTTCCTCGGAAGATTGAGTTTCACTTGTGTTAATGATAGATTGAGAACGCTCCAGGAGTTTTAATTAATTTTAGAATATCAGATGCAGTCTATAACTTCGAATGAAAAATATTAGGATCGAAATTCGTAAAATCTTGGTGGTTCGAGCTGTATCAACCGGAAGAATGTTCAAGGTGAAATGTTCACCCGGTGATTCGTCAGGAAATTCGTGATAAATACATTGAGCAACGTTAAACGAGAAGTACGAAATCTTTAGAATTAGAAGAAATAAACCGAATATTGAATTACGAATCGAACAAGAGATTCCACTGAATTATTACAATACGAAAGAAATGTTACACACATCGCCAAAATTCAACGACAGTTGGAACCAGAAAATGGGAATGATGCTTTGTTGGCAGTGAACACTAATTATTCAAAATGATCCTATTAGCAGAGATCTAAGTTAAGAGTAAACCACATCCAAGTTGAGTAACGGCAGAGCGGTTTCGTTGTTGCTTGGACTCATCAGTGCTACGATAACGCAATGACGATGCACAACACGATGAGGAAGAGGGCCTTTATTCTAATGAATAATTCGAGGTTAAATTCGATTATGTCCAACCGGCCTGCCAACCGTCCCTCCGTTGCCACGATAACTTTCGAACGGAAAGACATACCGAATTTCCAGGGAAAGTTGCGCCCTCTAAATGCGACGGTTAAGTTAGTTAATGGGCATAATCCGCCAAATGGTTTCGGAGTTATACCCGACCCCCAAACTTTTGTGAGGAACAAAAAATGTTAATAATAAAAAAAATAATAAAAAATATTTGGCAACAAAATCCTGAAACAGGTCAATTTTTGTTTAACTTTTACCAAACTTTTATTCATTATTGAAGGATTTTTGTTGCACCCTATGCCATCCTCATCAACCCTCTGAATTTTTTCAAAAGGGAAAGTGGGTCATGTGGTACTTTTTTGGCAATCTTCTTCACAGGCGTGCAGAAATTTTCAAGTAAACATTTTTCTTTTTTGAAAAATAGTTAGTTCAAAGAGGTTTTCAGTATGTGCACTTCGTCATGGCTCATTTGCTTTGAGACGATGGTACCTGATGAAATTTGTCACCGAATGAAAGTCGACCATTACAGTTTTGTTCATTCACAACTTTCAACCCCTACGAACCCTTTAATGGAGAAAAAATGGGGGGGGGGGGCATGAGGGGGTTGAAAGTTGTGCATGAACAAAACTGTAATGGTCGGCTTCATTCGGTCACAAATTTCAGGTACCATCATCTCAAAGTAAATGAGCCATGACAAAGTGCATATACTGAAAACCTCTTTGAACTAACTATTTTTCAAAAAAGAAAATTTTTGTCTTGAAACTTTCTGCACGCCTGTAAAGAAGATACAAAGACCTTGCCAAAAAAGTACCACAGGACCCACTTTTCCTATTCAAAAAATTTAGAGGGTTGATGGGGATGGCACACGGTGCAACAAAAATCTTTCAAAAATGCATAAAAATTTGGTAAAAGTGATACAAAAATTGACCTGTTTCAGGATTTTGTTGCCAAATATTTTTCTTCTGAGAAAATGAATTTGTTCACTAATTTTCACGCACTATATACGTTATAAAATATCTGGTAGGATCAATAAAAGTTATTATTATAATCATATGTGTACGTTGTAACTTAAAAATTATAACTGGGCTAGGGGACTTATACAATAAAATTATTCATTGTTTCGTATTCGAATATGCGCTTTATACGGCACGGTCAATAAATCAATGAAAATAGGGGAAATAATTGGAATCCATTTGTATTTGCAGATTCATTTTGATAAGGAAAGACCCAGGGGTAAAAGCACAAATTTGGTTCATACATTGTTTAACTGGCAAATTTCATGAATGATGGCTGTGTTATGATAACTGCCAAAATAAACAATGACTAATATTACACTTTCAAAAACACAATGTGGCAACCAGTGCGTTTCGGTGTTGGGCGTTATGACTGCATTTTTCTCAGCATTATATGCGGTAATTGAATTCGACATCTTTCCACTGCTGAAAAACTACACGGAATATAATTCGTGTTACGCTGGAGAGGAAATTATATTATGTCTGATTCAGAAACCGCCACGGTATATTTAAAGTAAAGTTTTTCCTCTGAATATACAGTTTACTTCTGTTGAATCAATTTCCGCCAGCTCTTGAAATAATATGTATTCCATAAAAGCTGTGGGATTACTCTATTTGTTTGTTCATTTGTCCCGTCGACTCATGCATGAAATGATTCAATGTACTCATTGGTAGATGTCTTGGGAGGCAATTCTGGAATATGGGTGGGTTCATTGATACATTTTTGGCGCTCTTGTTCCTCGGAACAGAGTGCTTATCAATTTGCCCAAATGTCTGTAATTTTGGAATTTTTGGCTGAAAATGGTCTTAAACGTTTTGGTTCGACTCACTGATCAAGAATCCATGGTCAAAATTGATTCTGTACGGCCGTGCGGTCGGCCGTTAACACGATAACTCTCGAACGGAATGGGCTAGACAGTTGCAATTTTCAGAGTAGGTTTAGGGGATAAATATCTCGGTTAAGTTCGTTATTGGGCAATATCGGCCAGGTGGTTTCGAAGTAACAAAAAAAAATATTTTTTTCCCTTACAAATTTTAAATTCAATTTTTTTTAAGATGCAGTTTCTTCATAAGAATCCATTGATGTCATTCTCAACTCTAACTAATACTTTCGGATATATGATTTTTCAAATTATAAATAATTATTCTCAATTCTATATGATTTCATAGAATACTCTAATTATAATTTCCTGATGTATATAAATCCAAAATGAGATGAGTCATAGACCTACGTTTTAAATTTAATTACGAAAATTCTTGAGAATTGACGCACAGAAGCCAAATTGAAAATCTGGGAAAATCCTGTGGACAGGAGCTTTGGCGCTCTTGTTCAAACTTTGACAAATCATAACTCCGAAAGTATTGGTTTCTCCGAGTTGAGAACGATATCAATGGGTTCTTATTTAATTTATTATATTCAATGATGAACTTATATCATAAGATTCCATTAATATCATTCCCAACTCTGAGAAACCAATTCTTTCGAAGATATAATTTGTCAAAGTTTGAACAAGAGCGCCAAAGTTCCTGTCCACAGGGCTTGAACCAATTTTTTATTTAAGAAAGAAGACACTGACCCTGAGGCAGTCTTTATTCAAACGAGTACTATCTTTCAATTCGGTCCGATCTGTATTTTTGGAAATAATGGGGAAATAAATGAGGCTTGAAGGTTTGTGCGGAATATCAGCGGAATTTGATAGATAGTCTCTGAAATATGAAAGTTTTATTTTCCTTCTTGGCGTTCTTGTTCCTCGGA
Source organism: Halyzia sedecimguttata (assembly GCA_937662695.2). Lineage (NCBI taxonomy): Eukaryota > Metazoa > Arthropoda > Insecta > Coleoptera > Coccinellidae > Halyzia > Halyzia sedecimguttata. The sequence goes on from OW569420.2 coordinate 8,781,151, forward strand.
ACAGAGTGCTTATCAATCCGGCCATCCGTTAACACGATAACTCTCGAACGAAAGGAGTTAGAGAATTGAAATTTGAAGGGTAGGTTTGAAGCGTAAATATCTCGGACGGGTTCTTTAACGGGCGAAATCCACCAGGCGGTTTCAGAGTTATGGCCGATTTTAGTAAAACACATTTTTTATGAATATTTCCGAAATCGATCACTCGATCTATCTGAAATTTTGCACCAAATTGTAGAATAATGACCTTTATATGCATGCAAAGTCTTGTATTGATCGGGTTGCCGTAAAATGTAGAAAATTTTTTTTTTCAATTTTTATATTTTGTTTTTACGATAACTCTCGAATAGAATGAGCTAGGCAGTTGAAATTTGCAGAGTAGGTTTGGGAGATAAATATCTCGGTTAAGTTCGTTATTGGACCGAATGGTTTCGGAGTAAACAAAAAAAATATTTTTTTACATTAAAAATTTCAAATTCAATTTTTTTAAAATGCAGTTTCACCATAAAAATCCATTGATATCATTTTCAACTCTAACAAGCTAATATTTTCGGAGATATCATTTCTCGAAATTTCAATAATAAATCGTACTTCTATGTTTTCACAAAATGCTGTACTTAATTATTCTATCTATGAATTATTATATGATCTGTGTTATTGCAGGTCATCTTATTTTCCTATGAGAGATAAATGTCAAAATTATTTCTGGTTCATTATTCTTGCTATTAAATACACCTCCTGTCCTAGAAATGACCAAATGACCAATGAAATAACCTCAGCTATCGTAGAATTATGAGGATGACAAGATATTATACTTTTAAGGTGATAATATAATGCCCGTGGATAATCCATATGAAGATGGATATTGTTTGGTAAGATACATAATCAAATTGGGTTCAGAATATCTCTAGTAAAAACAAAACTGCAATATTGCCTAAGTTTTAATTGATATAATATAATTTTCAATGTAGAATTGAGGAATGAATATCTCGGATAAGTTGGTTATTGGGTAGAATCGGTCTGTTTGAATTCAATTTCTTTCATGATGCAGTACTATCGTAAGAATCCATTTATATCATTCCCAAAGATCAATAATTTCGGAGATATGATTCTTCAAAGTTTGAACAAGAGCGCCAAAGCTCCTGTCCACAGGGCTTGAACCAATTTTTTATTTTCTATTCATAGAATCCTCACAAAATCACAAAAAAATTTGCTCGTCAGCATTCTTCAACTACAACTAGTTACTAGGCTTGAATTCGATCAGATATAGGTTCTTTCTTGAGATATTGAGGAACTATCAACAAACATTCAGATGTGTATAACTCCGGAACCGTTTGCATTATGCCCATTAACGAACTTAGCCGTCGCATTCGGATGCGCAACCTAACATGAAAATTACAAGTCGCTATCCCTTTCCCTTGGAAAATCATCGAGACAACGGACGGCCGGCCGGATAGAATTGAATTCGACCATCGACCAAATTCGGCCAAAAAAATCGAAAATTACAGACATTTGGGCGGGGTGATATTTCAATGTGAAATATCTCAGCATCATAAATTTATTGAGACAATTCCAGATGGGCTACATCATTCAGTGGCCATGCAGTACAAAGCGAAATTCTTGCGTTATTGTCGAGTATTTTGCTTATTTCTTTATTATGAATAGTTCCGATGTTATAGTAAGTATAAATTAGCATACTCATGAAAGTTGTTACATCTCCGTATCCAAGAAAACTACATAAAAATGGCGCTGATAAAAAATGTTGTGAATTAAGCAATGAATCCGAAGCCGATTAACCTAATATTAGAATTTTCACTTAAATTTTCATTTAAAATTCCAAAAAATAGTGGATATTGATGACAACATTTCAGAAAGAGAGAAAACCGATAAACGATAGAGGCCGAATATTTGTATGACCCTGAATATACTGATGAACAGACAGATCAATTGTCTTCTAGAATTACAACAAAACGTCAAAGGTTTTCAATATTTTGTGAATTTTCGAAATGTCAACGTGAAATAGAAGAAAACGAATTGATGTGCGAACTTGCGATCTCCTAAACTGTAAACAGAGTTTTTAACGAGTCAGACAAGCTGTTGTAAACGTGAGCAATAAAATCCTGTTTGAATCGTGAATGTTCGAATTGAAATTTCGAATGAGTAATGGTCCTCCGAGAGTCTGCATTGTTAAGTTGCAACTTTATTATCGATTCAAAATTGGTTAATTCTGTATTTTTTGAGAAACTCAGAAAATTAACTTAAATTGGTGATATAGGCGGATCATGACCATTCTCGAACTTTCCTAATCGAGCATACAAACGGCCAGCTGGCAGCACGTAATTGAATTTGATAAAAAGCGGGCATGCTGAGAATATTTCAATCAATGAGGTTTAAAAACATGTTGAGTTTACCCATCAAAAACAACCTGTACAGCTGAGTCTGCGAACAGAAGATAGGGCCCCCGTTTGACGGCATCAACACAAAAGATAACTTTCATAAAAGATTTCAATCAGGATAAATTATTATAATTAAGAAACTTCCATAATTAAAGTTATAAAAAGCTTTGACGCAATTATTAATTATAGTACTTAAAGAAAAACTTCTACGTTGGACAACAACAGCAATTACATGAAATTTATTAAATTATAATATCAATATAATACAACGAAGAGATTCACTGCCGCACAAGTTATATGCAGTGAAATATATGGACACAAATATCTCCTCGAACTCTGTTATATACGGAATTATTTCCAGTAGCCAGTGGGATTTCTATATCGCCTCCAATTTGGTCATCCGTGGGCGTTATATTTCCCCTAAATCGTTTTTTGTGCGTTATATAGACTATTTGGAACTTTCACTCAAAGCCGTAGTTCTCTTTTATCGAATTGCAAAGTTTGTTATTGTCGACCATTACAGTACAATATCGTCTATTTATTGGAGCGGACGAAATCATAGAGAGGGGACAGTTGAGTGTTACTTTTCGAGGGTGTCAGATTATAGACCAGGGTCGATAATTTTTGAAACCGAATAAAATTATAGTAGAATGAAACCCATTCTAAAAGGAAGAGAATATAACAAAAATTATAGGAAAAATAATTGACGGGCGATCTGAGGTCGGGAAGGGGAAGAGGGCGAGTTTTCAAGGGTAAAAAATGGTTTATCTGGATTTCCGGCAAAACTACAAGTCCTATGGAAAAAAGTTGTAGGTAATGACTCAATGAAAAATTATATACGATTTACACTAAATAAGTGTAATTCGTATATAATTTTTCATTGAGTTAATATGGATTTACATCAAGTAAAAGCCACAAGCATTACATTTTTGTAGGTAATGAAAAGATCTACAACTTTTGTTTCACACTTTTTTCACATAACCTCAAAATGAATGTGAAAAATTCAAATAACCACGTTTTTTGTTTTAAATTTTTATCTTTTACAAAAAAAAATTTTCTCACAAAGTTTGGTCAAAACTTACCTTTTCATGTCCCAAATACACTGTAATTTTTTGGATTTAAAATATTTTTTTTCACCCTAATTTGACTTGATATCGAAAAAGCATCCTAATTTTCAATTAAAAATTCTCACGTTAAAATATCTGCTTTTTTAAAGAAGAAGGTGGGCTTTTTGTTCATTGAAATCTCTACTTTCTGATGGTGTGAAAAAAATATACATTACTTTGGTAAATTCTCTCAGAAAATGCTACGAAGTAACAGGGAGTAAGGCCCAGATCCTCATAGCCCCTTCCTCACTTCTCTATGAAATACCTTTTGATGGGCTAAAATTATCCGTAAGTCACTCAGGTATACAAGTTATCTTAAAATACCAATAAATAGGCATCTACACATATAATTTAGAGAAGATTCTACAACTATCTCAAAATATTGTGGATATCTTATTAAATATTAACTTTATTAACTTAGCATTTCCGAGAAAATTTACCATAGTAATGTATATTTTTTGTACACCATCAAGAAGTAGACTCTCCAATGAGTCCTACTTTCTTAAAAAAGCAGATATTTTGACGTGAAAATTAGTGATTGAGAATTTGGGTGCTTTTTCGATATTAAGTCAAATTAAGGTGAAAAAAAAATTTAAATCCAACAAATTACAGTGTATTTGTGACATGAAAAGTTTTCAACAAATTTGGTGAAAAAAAAAATTCTTTTAAAAGATAAAAATTAAAAACCAAAATCGTAGTTATTTGAATTTTTCACATAAATATTGAGGTTATGTGAAATAAATGAAACAAGCACTGACGTGAAGTCAGAAGCTTTTGCGCGTATGTTCTATTGTCCATTCTTCTGTATTGGACACCCTTAATCGAATTTACCATGGTAAATTCGATTAAGTGTCCAATACAGAAGAATGGACAATAGAACATACGCGCAAAAGCTTCTGACTTCACGTCAGTGCTTGAACCCATTTTTTTCAAATCAAATCCAAAAGCTCTCAAAAAATCACCCGTTATTACATAAAGATATATTCTCATTAGTGATAGAAAAACTGGCCTAGAATTCCTTTCTACCCATCACGAGATTTAATATCCACAAATGAGCCTCTCACCTTACAAGATCAGAAGCCTTCTGCAAAATTCAAAGGTCCCCTCTCGCAAATATACTCCTCTGAAGGCACATGGATCTCTTGAAGAAGAATCGCCTCTCTATTCCTCAAAGATATTCACTCTTGTTCATAGAAATCCCTTCAATATTTAGTTGCCTTCTCCTAAGGAGGATCTCTTTCAAAACCAGGTCTGACCACTAATGTAGGGCTATCATCTAATCTCCTATAGATTTGTGATGAAATAACACGATTTTACCATGAATATATATGTATAATAATATGTCATCATGACATTCATATTTTATTTTTGGAGGTTCTCGCAAAAATACGACCATAGACAACATATCATACGACGATTCGCATCCACCTACCGAACTCACAAAAGGCTGCTCGGTTCTCCAACAATATAGATCCGATCGTGTTCAAACTTGGAATTCTGCAGTAGAGTTAGGTTCTGCAGGCTCTCCCAAAATTTCAGCCATGCCGGACGAATAGTTTATGATATATAGAATTTTTTTCAATTATTTTTAATTATTATTTTTTGAATTTTCTAGTTATACCATCCTCACGAAATTCTGCAAAAATTTTCGCGTTGGCATTCTACAACTAATAACCATGTTTGAATCCAATCGGTTTTGTATTCTTCGAGTTAATGAGGAACAAAAAACATTCAAATTTCAGAAAATTTCAGATGGCTATAACTCTAAAACCGTTTGGACGATTATGCTCATAAACAAACTCAAATGTCGCATTCAGATGCACAACCTAACCTGAAATTTTCAAGCCGCTATCTCTTTCCGTTCTCAGGTTATCGTGACAACAACAATATTTTTTAATAATTTTTTAATAATTTTCTAGCGATACGATTCTCACAAAATTTCATAAACGTGCTTAGGTCTATATTCTACAACTATTCACCAAGTTTAAAATTCGATCGGATTTATTTTGGTTGAAAACAAAATTATTACTCGGAAACCATTGGGCCGATTATACCCATTAACGAACTTGTCCGTCGTATTGGGATGCGCCACCTACCCTGAAAATTTCAAGTCGCTAGCTCTTTCCGTTCTCAAGTTATCGTGGCAACGGACGGCCGGACGGCCGGCCGGACGGCACCACAGAATTAAATTTCACATTTGGGCAAAACTATAACGCGTATGTTCCCCAGAACATACGCGCAAAAAGTGTGAATACAAAAGTTATAGATCTTTTTATTACCTACAACTTTGCCGTTTAACTTTTTCCATAGGACTTGTAGTTTTGCTGGAAATCGAGAAAAACCGTTGTTAACCCTTAAAAACTCACCACCTTCCCCTTCCCGAACTTAGATCGCCCGTAAATTATTTTTCCTATCATTTTTGTTATATTCTCTTCCTTTTCCAATAGGTTTCATTCTACTATAAGTTTTGTTCACTTTTTACCATTTTTAAAGGCTTCGACCCTGGTCTATTAACAATTGCTTCCGTTTTCCCAGAGAAAATTCATGGATAGTACACGAGAATACACAAACAGAACCTGATACTGTGATTGCTGATATCTGAGAAGATATTTGTCATTTTCGGTAGATTTACTCAGTGACACTAGAAGTGGCACACTCAGAAGGAATAAGTACTTCAATTTGATTTTTTGGAGATACATAAAAAATTAGACCATAATGATTGACAATAAATAATATTAACATTTGAAAAGAAAAAAAAATATCTTAGGAAGCACTGATGTGAAGTCAGGAGCTTTTGCGCGAATTGTCATTTGTCTATTCACGCCTCAAACAACCTCACGAAATACTGCATCAACCTTCAAGCCGTCTTTTTTCAACCGAGTATTAGATTTCAAATCGATCGTATCTATATTTTTGGAAAATTGGGAAAATAAAATGAGGCTTGAAGGTTTGAGCGGAATTTCAGCTATCTATTCTTGACAGCTCTCATAGACCGGTTTATTCACAACTAAGATATAAGATTCGGTTTTCGCAAAAAATTATCCCAGATAAAACATTATTACCTTTGCATACCAAAAAATCAAATCGAAGATAAGATTTGTTGTATAATGAACGTTTGAGGTGGAGCATTTTACAAAATATGATCATAAAGAATGTGTAAAAGCCCTGTGAACAGGATCTTTGGCGCTCTTGTTCAAACTTTGATAAATCATATTATCTCCGAAAGTATTGGTTTCTCAGAGTTGGGAATGATCATTGAAATTTCGAAAAATCATATTTCTCAAAGTATCAGTTTCTTAGAGTTGAGAATGATATCAATGGATTCTTGTGATGAAACGGCATCTTAAAAAAAATTAATTTGATTTTTTTTTGTTACTCAGAAAACCAGATTCTGCCCAATAACGAACCGGCCGGTCGTAACCACGATAACTCTCGAACGGAATGAGCTAGGCAGTTGAGGTTTTCAGAGTAGGTTTGGGAGATACATATCTCGGTTGAGGTATTGGGCAAAATTACTGATGGTTTCGGAGCAAGGAAAAAAAAATTTTTCTACATTACAAATTCCAAATTCAATTTTTTTAAGATGGAGTTTCATCATAAGAATCCATTGATATCATTTTAAATTCTAACAAACTAATACTTTCGGAGATATGATGTTTCGAAATTTCAATATTAGATCGTAATTCTATGATTCCACACAATGCTGTAATCGAAAATTAACGTCCGTATTTGTATCTATGAATTTCATTATCTGTGTTCATATATGTCATCTTGAAGAGACATGTCATATTTATTTCGAGTTGTTCTAGAAAACAAAGTATGTATTGTTGGTGGTTTCGGATTCATAATTTTTGGCGCTCTTGTTTTTTTTTAATGCCACATTTTTTTATTCAATTTCTTTTATGATGCAGTTCTATCATAAGAATCCATTGATATCATTCCCAACTCTGAGAAACCAATGCTTACTATTTGTTCTGTTTGTATGGTGAATTCTGGGCGACGCAATTTTCGTTAACAACAAAAAACAGGTGAATTATTATACTGCATATGTATTCCGTTAAGAGAGTGAATAGATAATTTACCTCATAAATGATGACTATTGCATAGATTCCTTGTATCTCCTCCTTCGGGACACAATCTGTAATGAGAATAGAATGGTTAACGAAAGAAGATCGATATTAACATCATATATTATTTATAACACTGTCAAGTAGCGAATTCACCATACACAAGAAAAGTCCCAGAAGTACCGAACCAAAGCAATAGATAACGATTTTTGGTGGAGAAAAATTACTATTTCACACAGAATAAACCTCATTCAGTTTAAATTTGACGTTCTGTAGCTCAATATACATTTGGTGCATATGTTAATTTTTATCAGGCTAATAAATTCGGAGATATGAGTTTTCAAAATTTCAATATTAAATCGTGATTCCATTATTTCACATAATGCTGTAATAAAGTATAAATATGAATGATCTGTTCATACATGTCATCTTAGGGCTTTTCGGAAAGTGTAACCCATATATATAATAGACTATCTATTGTATATGGTGTAAACCTGGATCGAGTAGATTATCAACAGCTGTTTGTAGGTTCTTGCAAAAAAATCGATCACCGTTTCCGAACGCGGCAGTCAGCGCTTAGTACCGAGGTAGAATTTACATAACCTTATTTTTCATTGGTTTTTAATTCGTACTTTGAAGATATTTTGTGTTGGAAAACAAAGTTCCGAAGCTTGAATTTGTGAATATATACAAGACGCTTTCGATACCAAAAATAATATTGATTTGTTGCACATTGAATAACTTATGTATAAATATTGGGGATGATGTTTCAGGAGATTCATAATTGGATCATTTTAATGCTATAGTTTATATAAAGGCAATAGGAAAGAACAACATAATGGAATCAACAAAAGAAATTACTGTTCCTTGACTACCCAGGTTAATATTATCTTTTACTTCCTTACGTAGTGAGACATGTATACAGTATTTTTATAATGTTTGCTAGCACAAATATGCTAAAATATTGATCTACATGTGTATCAAATATTTGTTCTTGAGTTAAGGTTCATAATACAAAATGAATGTGTTAGTGATATGAAGTATCAAATTATGAAAAGAGAACTGTATTTTATTAATATATCTTGTCTTATAATGAGATAAGTTTTCAAATAAAGGAAACAAGAATATGAAATACATATTTAATCTTTCAAACAAATGAAATGTACTATTAAAATAATTTTTTCGTCAGCCTATACCTATTCAAATATCAGGAATGAGTGGGAATCTCCTATGATTGTCTCCACCCTTGCTCTAGACATTTCTACTATACTTTCCTTGGGTATTTCTAGTTGTGAAAACTATGCACCGAGTGTAAGTTGCAACAACCCATTCCACGAGGTTGAATCATTGCAGATTGCTCATTCAATCTTGATAAATAAACTTTTATTTGCATTGAATTTCTTTTATGATGCAGTTTTATCAAAAATATCCATTGATATCATTCCCAACTCTGAGAAAGATATACTTTCGGAGATGATTGGTCAAAGTTTGATCGAGAGCGCCAAAGGGCTTTCCCACTTTTTACACTTGAGAATTTCACATTGTAAACTGAAACTTTGGAATGAGATCTGAATTCTGTAATAAAATTGTAATGATGAATGGAATTTTTTCTGCTTTTGCGAGTTTATTTATGAACTCATTTAATTCATATTGGTCAACTGCAGTGCTTTTTAAATTTCTCAAATTTATATTAGTTGTATCATTTTCGAGACCATCGTATGCGTATTTAACCCATTCCTATATTGATATTTTGCACTACGATAGATCGGGAGCTGTAACTTCTGACCAACTATAATCCAACACTGATATACATTCGAATGCACCTGCTTCACGCTCAACTTCGTTTCGAAGTTAATGAGAAATTGTTGGCCTAAAATCGTTCGTTAAACATTTCATAAAATGTTATCAGGCGGGAGAACAAAGGAACATATCCCAGGCAGAAATAATCTCCGTCTTTTCATCACATCAGTCTACCACGAAATACATTTGCATCGCTGACTGCCCGCTATTCTATCTCAAAACGTCGAAAGGTTGATGAAAGTATCAGGATCGATGGATGCACTGCGGATGTCTAGCCTACCCGTTCTTTTTTGAACCGTAGGAAATCTTGTTAGATTTAGTGCTGACATACACCCATTCAATATACGAGCATTTCTAGTAAAGTCTACAAGTGCTTCTTAAAATTTTTGTGTATTCTCCGAAAATTTTGATTGAGGTGTCATTCGATTCGGAATGGAATGTAAATAGTTTTTGAGAAAATGCTAAGGCCGCTCGCAAAAATTGCAATAGTTATAAGCAATTAAGTGAAAAAAAGAAGGGGATTTGGTTTTTCGCCAATATCTCAAAAACCATCTGAGATCATTTAAATTTGAAAAAAGATTCAATTAGTGGAGAAAATTTCCTAAAAAAAGTCCCAATTACCGGAACTAGGACCAATATTTATAATTTTCCTAGAGGGTTGAAAATACTCCCGAAAACGGGTACCCAGGGTTGCGTGAGCCTCGGTCCCTTCGGACCTTTCATGAATTAATATTATTTAAACTTATTGAATATGAAAATAAAAATATTGAAAAAATTCAGACGTGTACAGGATAGATCAATGAACCATAATCCGTGGTTAATTAACAATTTTTCGTAGCATGAACATTAACATTGCGTGCGATAATTATTAAACTATTGATCTGAGAATTGTTTCCTTTCGTGGAGCTATTTTGCAAAGGTCTCGGAATAGATTCCCGTTGGAAAATTTGAAAAATTGATCATTTTCGTTTTGTTATTAACAATTTACTTAAGTGACAAATTATGGAGCTTCAATTATGTTTTCAAAAGAAAATTTTAAATTATCTCATAAACAACGTATTGGTTTTTAATTTTCTGAACCTTAGGAGATAATAATTATTAAAAATCATTTTTAAGTAGTTTCTGACCATAAGAAAACGGGTGAGTTAATATATGAATGAATGAAATATTAGAAATTGAAGCTTTATAATTTTTCACTCGAGTAAATTGTTCATAACAAAACGTAAATTAACTATTCTGAGACCTTTGAAAAATAGCTCCACGAAAGAAAAACATTCTCAGATTAATTGTTTAACAATGATCGTACTTGCAATGTTAATGTTCGTGCTACAAAAAAATGTTAATTAACTAATGGATAACTAATTGAAAATTCGCGATAAACATTGAACCTTCAAGCCGTCTTTTTTAAACCGATTACTAGATTTCAATTCGATCGGATAAGTATTTTTGAAAATGTTGGGAAAATAAAATTCGGCTTGAAGGTTTGTGCGGAATTTCAGAGGAATCTAAAATATAACATATAACAATTATTGCGTCGTAATTCTCCAAGTATTCACCAACTTTAAATTGGATCGGATTTGTATATTCTGGGTTATTGAGGAATTAACAACAAAATTTCAGATGGTTAAGAGGTTATTCTTGAAAATATACGAAATGTGGACGTTCCAAAGAACACAAGACTTTTCCATCACAGCATATTCTAGTGGTGCCCCTAATATTGATGACTGAGTTGGAAAAGTAAATTCTTCACCGACGATCTATTAAAGTTGCATGACATTTTGAAGTTTACAAGCCGGGTCATTTCTTAGTAAATGACGGTGTGTTTGTTACATAGACGAAAATGAATATCGACCAAAAAGCCAAAATACTCTTTGACACTTTTACCGAAGCACTTTCACTGAATCGTTAAAACAAGTTTATGGTGATGTGTGTTTCTCCCGTAGCCTACTCCACGAGTGTTATACGTATTTCTAGAATGGTCGTCAAGATGTAAATGATGACCAACATGTTGGGTACTCTGAATTCGTAATGAGCACTAAATTCCATCAAAACGTCGAAAGATCAGCCAAAATATTGTTAATATAATAGAACTGATATTTAATATCTCTGGAACATAAATTTTTCTACTGAGAATTTGTGCTTCCGAAAGATATGTTCGCGATTTGTTCGGTTTGAAGACTGGGTAGGTATCATTTTATAGGGATGCATTTTATTTTGTTTTAATATGTTTAGAACCGACGTATGGCTGCAGACATTGAATGTTGTGGAGGCATCTCTACTCGATTTATGTGGATCAAGCATCACATCTAATTTCACTTCCTCACACAGTGTATTAGCAGCTGCTTTTTTAATCTGCGTTACATGCCCAAAGTCGCGAAAGTTCTTCTATATGTTACTTATTGTCCCTTAAGTTATAGGCTGCAAATTCAGAAAGCGACTTACTTCTTTTTGAGTTGTTATTTTGTGCATTTACGTTAATCAAACCATTATTCAAAATTGAAGTTAATGAAATTCAAACACAAATTAAACAATTCATAAACTACAACTGATCAGCACAAAACAATTTGTGAAGGCGTTCTAAAGAAACTAACATTGCCACAGAAACTGTTCAACGTAGTTTTCATGGTACCATCTTGAAAACACAATGTTATTGTTTTTTTTCATCCTCTTTCTATCACATCTTGAAGACAAATAAGTTTAGTATTATTGTGATAAGATTTGGGAATATTATAATAAATTTCGGTAATCACATGATTTTAATTTTTCCTATTTTGAGTTTCGCAATAAACATGAAAGTGATAATTTTTCTGAATAGAGAATGACGCGACCTTTTGAAAGTAGGGTTCGCATTTTTACGGAGAAGAATGAAAATATAAAATTTGAATTTGACATGTTTTGGAATTTTCCATAAACATATGAAGATAATGAATTTATTCCATTTGACTTTTCCACACTGTATATTGATTGTTTTAGAAATTTCAAAAGCAGGTTTTATTGGGTCACCCAATATTTAGATGAAATGTTACACTATAGTATGTAGATGAAGGCAAAATGGAATCGGTAAATTTGATGATAAAATAATGAAACTTTTTGTACAGTTGCCCACCTTTTCTGGTATAATATTTTCTAGGATAATCTTCGTAGGGAATTGTTCGGCTGACGATTTGTTGAAACTCCCCCTTGAATTCTCAATCTTAAGATCAAGTTACGTCGAAAATTACCCTCATCTTTTAAGTAAACTTCATGATACTGTTCCTATGAAGTAATTTCCTCTGTATACTGTTGAAACGTTTTCGAACCCCTCTATAGAGTGCGCAATCTGCTCCCTCTATTCAGACTGTCGGGCGTTACTTTATAAAATTTATATTGATTCATACATTTTATCGTACCAATATCTATATGTAAGAAATTCGAAGCATCAATTTGGCCCCGTCAGAAAGAAGCGCAAACACATATTTAAATGGTTAAGTGTTAAGATGCTGATAAGTGCTGCATTCGGGTGATACTAGAGAGTTCCACAGGCACGCAAAATGGCAGTATGTTCAGAGCCGATAAGCTGAAACGAGCACTGCTGAACTGAAATTAAAATAGCTTCAGTAATGAGTTTTTACCATCTCTTTGCCTCGGTTAGTTGATATTGTTGATGAATTCGAATTAACACATCGCCATCGAATTGATTTTTCATTCGGAAAACAATAAGTATGTACAGTACAGGTTCAAATGTAGAATCAAACAATGAAGAATCGAATTATAATGGACCAAAAATTCAACCGTACAAACTTTGTTTTCTCAAACTTCAAAGTTCATTTTATTATACGTTTTTAGGGCTTCACCCGAGAGCGAGATTTTTCTCGTCTCGTAAAAACGAGACGAGACGAGACGAGACGTTTTCAAAAATATTATAGGCGATACCGAGACCACATACAACGGAACACGAGAGTCTCGTTTTTGGTCTCGTTAAATTTTTTGTATGAAGTTTTATACACAACTCGACTTTTTTCAACACCCACAGAAAACAATTGAATATGAAGAGTTTCCACTATAATTACCAATATATTTTGTCTATATTATGCATCGATCGTTCTAGAAATACACGATTATTTAGAAAATTATGAATTCGTTATGACCTTGCGATAATTGATATTATTTTTCAAGAAAAAATAGAATTCACAACCATAAAAACGGATGCCATTATGAATTCAATACTTTAACGGACATCTTTTATTGCCCCTAAATCCCAATCCTTTGTTCGTCTGTATCTGAACATCTGAATAAATTTATTTTCTTGTGCTCCTTGTAGTCAAGATGTGAACAATTATTGTATACATCTGTACTACGAATAATGAAACTGCTCAAGAAATGAAGCTATTCAATGTTTCGAAAAGTGTTATGAGGAATACGCCAAGAACACCCTCAATGATCTACCCACTGGGAAGGTATTCTTTGAAAACTATACCAAATTGCTCAATTCTATTGGAAGATGTATCGACATGGATAGCCTATTTAAAACATCAACAGAACTTTCGAAATATTGGAAAGCTGAGTTTGAAGAATATTTGCTGTTACAAAGGGAAAATAGGAATCAAAATATTTTACAGTGGTGGAGAGTGATGAAAAAGTTCTTCCTACACTATCCAAGATGGCCAATGATTTATTAATGGCTACATCCGTACCTGTTGAAAGATTATTTTCCATAGCAGGTATGATCATGGCAAAAACACGTACATCATTGAAAAATGATGTGAGGCAAGCGTGATTAGGTTTGAATTCTTGGTCATCGAGTAATTTGAAAGTTGAAATTAGCAGTGTTTAAAATTAAAAATAATACACTCTAAAAAAAATCTCAGTGTGAATGTTGATTTCATACTATCAAGAATATTGTCGATGCAATTTACCACTAGAATGTCACATTCCTATCAATATTTTCGTTATTATGATCATATTGTGTTCAGTAGTGTAATTTATGACAGAAAATATCACAAACAGATCCAGTATCAAGAATTAATAAAATTTATTTGAAATTTCACAGTTTCCATCAAGATTTAATGCCAATTCTTCATACAAAAGGCAGATAGGTGATATCTTGGGTGAAAATGAGCACTGCATGGTGAAATGTGAAAAAACGATTTCAGAGATTTAATCCGATTACCAAACTTTACACTCAGTTATCAACTTTATGTATATTCAAGTAGAACTTTTGAAACATGTGAAATCATCGAAAGTACCAACAAGTGCTTTCCGACCAACAAACTATCCAAATTCGCACCAGGAATATCAAAAGAACGTTATACTTTATTTCGTCAACTTATTGATTGCTACATAGTTGCCAAGTATTCTTTATCGAAAGACAGATATCCCTGCTGAGTCTTTTAAATATAAAGAAATCGCCGATAGTTGTGTGTTAATATTTAAAAACCTTGTAACACCTTGAGATATAATGTATATTTATGTTAATGAAATTTTTTAATTGGCAGGAAGACTTAGGTCGATAGCCGTTTGATTATGATTATAATTATGATCAATAAAGTTTATTTCTCTCTCTCTTCTCTCCGATAGTTGTGAAGAATTAATAATTATAAGATGACAGGAAGAATCGTGCCCTTCCATGGGAAATTCTCACAAACAATATTGATGTTATTTCGGAACACTCGAATCAATATTGAAAATATCACTGTATCCCTTTCTTGACTATGAAAATCAATTCCTCCACGCTCTCAATGATTCACAAATTTATTTTCTGCTATTTAATGATTTCGTAGTACAACAATAGTTGAATATTTGTAGTTACCTATCAATCAAGAGATATATTTAGTCACGAAAAATAAACATATGGATTGTTGTGGTAAGTATATCATGAATAGTCTGATAGAAAATGACTTCAAAGTGAGTATGCAGTATGATATAATTTTACATTGCAGGTTTGAACAAATCGCTACTCATAGCACCATTCCATAAAAAAAATCGTCTCAAGTACACAAAATTGGAAACATCCAATTTTGGAAAATGGATATTTGCGAATTTAAAGGATTGTTTTTAGAATATCAGAATATAATTATATCCGGCAACAATGTGCAGGGATTGGTTATGTCGCAATACTTCTGACTAGTTCTAATCTAATACAACACGTTCATTCCATGAGAGACTACAATGTTGTGTGTTTTATCGGGTTGATTTTATTATTTTGTGCCTTGGAGACGATAAGATGGTTCATGATGCATTATGAAGTGAGAATCTGGAAAAACGAAGTGCATCAAGAAGATTCGTTATGACTTATGAGAATAATGAGAAATTTGTGTTGGCCGTCGAAGGAAGTTTGGAAATAATACTGTTTGCACGTGAGTACATATGAATGTTCAATTTAATTTTTTTGGGTGCCTACGTAATTGGGTATCCTCATTTCATCAATTTTTCCCGAAAATTTTGATGAGATATTTGTGTTGGTTGGTCGATTGGATTTACAAATTCGTTCATCGCTGACTTTGAAATTTTACATTTGTCAGTGAAAAATAATTCATTCAATTTTCTTTATTTGAAAAGTGCAGTTATCTGAATAAGATGAAATTTCATATTTATTATTAATGTTTTTACAGTTTCTTTATTGAAATTTATTTTCGTAATGTTCTTCAAACAAATTGGGCTTATTCATCTAACCTTTTGTGAACTATCAATAGGATTTATTAGGAAGCACTTGCAGGTGAGTGTTTTTTGTAGTAGGTAGTCCAAGGGAACATATTTTTTTCAGAATATTGCGTATCTTAATTGTATATTACACTGTCGCAAAAACCTCTCCGGGATATTTTATTTCTGATAAGAGTGAATTCTTGACATCTATATCGAATAAAACCAGCGTTGATAGTCAATTATCGGTCCTAAGCACGTTGAAAAGTTACAACTTTCAATTATATAAAGACCTGCCAGCTTCACATTATTTGTGGGCACCAATTCGAATTGTATGATTATAATTATGATTAATATATAAATGTTTTAATTTCAGTTACCCTCACCATCAGAAGAAACAATTGGCAAAATTGAAAAAAACTGCCAGCGCTATATCATTGACACCTGATCTGGAAGAATTTTGTGTCGTTTGGACCAGAAAGTGCTGCCTCAAAAGTTCGATTGGTTTGTCGACAGTGTTGATTATCTCTTTAAGCTTCAGTAATCACTAAATATTTCTATAAAAATTTATTGTTTATTGTATATTCACAAATTGTATATAAAAAATTAAACTGTCTATTAAATAATCTTTGAAATAATAAATTCATATGTACTAAAAAGTTTTTTTCAATACCTATAACCTTTTCATAGCCTTTCGGTGATTTATATGATATTGAGTTTCAAATTATAAAACGAACAATATCATATAAAACACCGAAAATGGTGTAAATTTCAACTAAATAATACCTACACCCCGAGGGTTTAAAACGCATCTGATTCGGTGTTAAATAACACTGAACAAGATATTGCACATGCACTAGGTCAGTGCAAATTCACACTGCACTAAAGTTAAATCACACTAAACCAGTGCTAAATGCACTACGGTACTTGTGCAAATTCACACCGAACTAGTGCTATACCCCATTGATCTAGTGCTACCTCACACTCATCCGAATGACAAATCTCAATCTGTCTGGTGTGAAAGCTGATTACTTATTATGGCAGAAAATACACCTGAAAGTCGGTGTTATTTCGGATGGTGCGAAATAACACTGAAAAGATCAGGACCTCTAAGGAAATCAGGCCGGTGTTAGCGGGTGTTGGCCGGTGTTGTAAAATTTCTTAGAGTGTATGTACATGTACAAATATTTTTGTATAAGAGCGTAATTAATATAGCTTTACAAAATTATTCATTATTGTATACCATTTCGTTTATATATTATAATATTTATTATCGTTATTCAGAATTGAGACGAGACGAGACAACTGATGACGAGACGAGAACGAGACTTAAACGAGACTTAATTTTTTGGGAATTGGCGAGAGCGAGACGAGATTTTTTATACTCTCGCCTACTCTCGTCTCGTGTGAAGCCCTATACGTTTTCTGATCGATATTGATGATTTTCGCGGTTATCATAGTTAATTTCACCGTCTCCAAGCTTGAATATCCAAATTTCCTAACGATTTGATACTATACAGGTTTTTGAGGTTTCACTTGAAGCCAAAGGCGCCTAGCGCATTCGCCAATTTGCAACCCTTGAAATCTACATTGTTTTGAAATTTTCGCAAACTCATTCTCATTTCATATTCTTAAGATAATTAATTCCGATATTTATAACTATTCAAAAAAGATACGGAAAATAATTTAGATCCAATTGTTTCTCGAATGCATATTTCTATTCATCTCTACAATTTTCCAAACATTTCAGGTTTATATAGGCAGGTATAATTGAATGAAATATGTAGTGCTATCTGATGAAGTTGCAAATCGACGAAACGCGTTACATCGCTAACAAATAGTGTACTTAAACATACTATAGGCGGTTTTATATAGTAAATAAGAAACAAATTAAAATCAAATAGGATTTGAGGGTTAAGAAGATCGGTTTATACCTAAAGATGATCTAAAAAACAAATAAGACATAAGAATGAACCAGTCAAATAGCAGCTTTTTGACAATTTTATGCAAGTTCTGTGAATTTCTCTCTTTGAGCATGTGCATTTTCATTTTACAAACAAAATAACATAAAATAAGAAATAAAGATGAGAGTTGGCCAACTTTAATTCTTATTCTTATTTCTTATTTTATCTTATTTCGTGAATAAATGTCCAATTTTCTTACTTTAATTTAATTTGTTTCTTATTTTTACTTTTATTTTGACATGGTAGAGATAGTCTTCAAAATGAAAAATTGAAGCACTGACGTGAAATCAGGAGCTTTTGCACACATGTTTTATTGTCTATTCACGAAATACTGCATAAACTTATAAAATAAATAAAATATCGAACTTATTCAGCGGAGATTAGAACCCGGCGCGGCAGGCGTGGACGATAACATCAGATACCAGTTCGAAATTTTATTTTCACAATAATTGTTAAAATTTTTAGTCCATCGAGCTGGAATCCGGTACTCGATTGTAAAATGGCGGTCTGAAGGTTTGTGCGGATTTTTTGATGAAAAAACAACAACAGATTACTAAGTTGCGGTAAGGGTGAAAAAGGTGAAAACACACCTCAATGAACAGTATAGTTCATGTTGTTAGTTATATTTGGAAATAATTCATTATTCCATTGTAAAATTCCACGATTAAGGCATTGGTAAACGTTGAAAATGTTGACCTCATTCGTATTTGAGTGTTCGATACATAAGATCTAAGATTGCGCAATAATAAAGATAAAGTGACTCGAATATAGGGGGTTGAAAGTTTTGATTACTCTCTCTTATTGGAATCTGCTTGAATCTGTTACTGAAGTTGATAAAGTTCAATAAAATTCTCTAATTGAAAGTGATACAAATTTGCATTGAATTCATCTGACTTTCCTCTGGAAATATGCCAGAAAAATCTGCTTTCATTACATCTGGAATTTCAAGGTGGTATACAGCAGCTGCCATTCGAAATCTCTGGAGCCTGTTTATTAATACTTGTCTGTTATAAATTACCATAAAGTATAGGGGAGGAAATGCCTCCCTGAAAACTCCCATAAGACGATACAGTTTTTCACGTCCTCACGAAGTTTGTTTTCGATATGTTGTTTAATATTTTATAGATCCTCTCAAAGTGTCAGCGACACGCACATCCATCATCGCCGAGATCCCGAAAGAACAGATTTTTTATTGTGTCAATGTGGAATTGACCGTGACGGGTTTCTTCTGACTAATATTTTTACATCGTAGTAACATTCCAAGAATTTTATGATTGATGAATGATGCGTTGTTGTATCGATGTATGTGCCGCTGAAATTTTTCGCAGCCCTAAATCTTTCTCAGCGAGGCGGTGGCCATTTTTCTGGACCGAATTTATTACAGGCCACGACAATGAATTACAGCAAAACTGTATTTTATACATCGAAAACGCTCCACGAGACCCACAAATAATTAATCATTCATCTCTTGTCAATAATGGAATATCCGATACTGTATAGAGAAACATATTGCTATTTGGCGCGCTGTTCTATGAACAGAGTGCCTATCAATTCGTCCAATTGTCTGTAATTTTCGAATATTTGGCGAAGACTTATGCAAGATTTTGTGATGATAGCGTGGCCGCAAAAAAAAATATTCAAAAAAATTCTGTATCTCAAAAACTGTCCGTCAGATATCGTTGAAATTCTACGAGAGCCTTCAAAACCTTATTATACAGTAAAGTTCTAGATTTGAGCTCGATCGGATCTATATTGGTGAAGATATTTCCAAAATTTCGATAAATTCCAAAGATCGGGGTGAACTGGTCCACTGGTTTTACATTCAACCGAACAAATTATCAACAGATTTTATATTGAAAGAATATGAGTAATCATGACGTGTTTGCAAAGATGATTATTCTCAGTGTTCTTCGATGTCATATTTCATAGCGTTCTATGTTCAAGTTCATGTCATTATCTGAAATGACAGGGACAGGTTGACAGACACACCAGTTTGAAAATGATGAGAAATAAATAACAAAACTTGGTAATAGGATTAGTAACCAGTTTCGCAAGTTACACACAAAGATTGGAAAATGGTTAGATGTCCAAAAACATTTTTCCCATGCGAAAGAAAAATTGTGTATTTCAGTGTGAAAATATCCGAAGGAATCTTCAACGATTTAATCAATTCAAGTATTTGCTCAGATCGAGCTTATTTGAGCAGGTTTTTACCTGAAATTGATATCTTTTCAAGGGTTTCACAAAGCTTTGACAGCTCTCAATTGCCAAATAAGCGTAATTCCGATTCCCAGTTCATTATGTGATATGATGAGTCTTGTCAGATTTTCCGTATTATTATAGATCACTTTTTTTGAACGGATATATTATGGAATGGAAGTCAGAAGTTAAATATCTAGTAGTTACACTAGATAGTAAAGTTTTGTTGGATACGTGCTTGTTGAAATCACTGCTAATAAAGCAATAAAGGCTTTAATGGAGTGCAGAAATCTAGCCAGTAAGACTTATGAACTGCGACGGTTGTACGTCTGGTATAAAAAAATAAGTCAGAATAGTACGAGGAACACACGAGAAAAAAAAACAAAGCCTTGCATAAGTGTATCACTAGACCTTAAGCTCGTAGTGGAACTTTGCTGCTTACAACAATAGATATACAGATACATAGATAGGTTATTCAATTCAAAGTACAAAGATCTGTACAGGAAAAAATGTCAACAATAGTTACATTAAAGAGAACAAGTTCTTTCAGCTTTACTAAATTCAAAATAATCTTGTACATTAGAAGGCTCACATTTTACTATGTTGTCACAGAATGATATTATTCTATGTATGAATTGTCATAATGTCAAATGATGTTCCTGAGACATGACATTATCTAATCAATCGAAGAATTGTGAGCGAAGTGAGAAAAATCTCAGTTGTTTGCCCCGAAATTAGGTTTTCTCAGAAAATTCTTACATTTCGGAACGGAACATGAAGTAAGAGATCTGAGAGTAGTGAGACTGCTTTTCATCCATAGACATAGATATAACTCTCGAACGGAATGAGGTAGGTAGTTGAAATTTTCAGAGTAGTTTAGGGATATGAATATCTCGGTTAAGTGCGTTATTGGGCAAAATTGGCCAGATTTAATTTGATTTCTTCCATGGTGCAGTTCTCATTCTCATGATTGCTCATTTAATCTTGATAAATAAACTATTATTTGAATTGAATTTCCTTTAGGATGCAGTTCTATCATATGAATACATTGATATAATTCCCAGCTCTGAGAAACCAATATTTTCGGAGATATAATTTGTCTGTTTGAACTAGAGCGCCAGAAAGCTCCTGTCCACAGGGCTTGAACCCATTTTTAATTCTAAATATAGTCTAAATTTATCTAAATAGAGATATTTTCAATCGGAAAAGACGATTAATCTCCAGATAAATTTCTTTCCGAATATAATAGAAATAAGTTCCAACTTATCAAAAAGCAGAATCTTAATGGAAAAGTAATAATTATACTCTGGATAGTGAGCAAGTTAAAAGTTGGAATTTAAGATTTTAGAACAGTTGTCAGAAGGAGTAAGATTAATCAAGATTCAATAATTATCAGATAATTGTGATTTAATCAAATCTTATGGTTTGTTAAATTTATATTTCTAAAAATTTCAATTCATTGCAATATTTATTTCCATATTTCAATTAGGATCCTCCAAATTTTCCAAATAAATAATATATAATATAAACACAACTGGAGACAACCGAAACATTTTGAATGGGAAATTATAAATTTTTCGTGTGAAATTAAAAGCGTATTCGGCACTGAACAAAATTAACCTAAAAATTTACCAATTTACTTCAGTAATTCAGTCAGTATTTTGGGTTGTATCTAATCATCATAGGTCAATATTTCTTAGAAAGAGCAGAAACAATCAAGTCGAAAAAATTCCGAGCCGATTAATTCCCTGAATCCCAAACGTCCATAACTTATTTCGCACTTCTCCTGCAGATCATGAAGAAATCGAATATCTACCCCGTACATCAAGGCTCGTTTCTCCGAGCTAATGCCAGGTCCCTCGTGAGCAGGAGTGGCGAAATGGAGACCCTTTATCGTTATGCACATTAAAATGTAAATAAGATGTATGTTAGAATGCAAGTTAACGTTTAATTTTAGTTTAAGGTGATATCTTATCAGTATGCATGTAGGGGGTAAATTGCGAGGTGTGACATGGCATCAAGGAAATGGGAACGATAACACAAGCACGAATATTTCGAATTCGATACTTAGATTATGAAATTTCTTCTGGAACGAGAGCTCTGCATGGGAGAACAACCATTTGGAATTTTGAGAAATGTTCATGGGAAACATTCAATTATCGCCATATACAGGGCGAAGTTGTACATTGATTTTAACAATTCCTTTCATAGAATGGAAAACCTTTTTGGTTTACCATTTTTCCAAATTCGGCTCAGGTAAAAAGCTGTTCAGTGTTCAAATTAAAAAAAAAACAATTTTTCTTTCTGCAGAAATTAACTGGTACTTCATGGGGTGCTGATGCAGCTACTCTTCGAACGGCATTCAAAATTGTTCCGAACGATACGATTACGGTGAGCTTGGAGGACATCATAGCCATTTCAGAACCTCCAGCAGGAACTTCTGGAGGGCGCGGAACTAAATATGTGTTTTCGAAACTAGTTGATGTTTTGGAATGTTAAATTTTGTTGATTAGGTTATGTACTTTTTCGGTGCATTTAAGTTGAGTTTAAACATGTTATTTCAATTTTTAACCAAAGGAAATGTCAAATTTGAGTTTTGCTATTTTTATAGAAAATATAGGTAGTTCAATTTTGATATCAACTGAATTTTCATTTTTGCGAATAAAGTTCATTGAAATCCAATTCTTATGACAAATGATAGTATGGGTGACTTTGATAATCTATGTAAACTTATGGATTATTATCAAAGTAACTCCAAGTACCTACATTAACAATGATAACGTAAAAATATTGAGAATGAACGAATATGGTTTACATTGATAACTCTTAGATCCGAAGCAATCAGATGTCTTCATTAGGCATAGTGCAAATTCTTATTTTATTTTCAAAACAATACTATATGTAGTTTGAGTTTAATTCACGATTAATTAAAAATAACTATCAATTTCACCCTATTTTCCCGGTAACTGAAACGCTACAAAATAGTTGTTTTATCGTTGTATACATATATAACATATACATTGCTTCTGACAAATATCTTGTGTATCTAACGTAGAAGCAAAATAATGCATTTTTTATTTTATAGATATTTGGGAGAGAGGACCCAGAAAGGAACCATTTAGTAATGAATATACCTTCCAAATTATCATTTAATGATTACTTGAAATATACTGACAACAATTATTAATCTCTATGGATGATCCATATCTTGTATATCTTATCTATGAAACAAACGTTGCCGTAAACAATCGAAGCAATTGTCAACGTTGTGAGTATAGATCATGTATTACTGTGATGGTCAACGAGACAAAAATACGGCCAGATTCTAACATCTCCAAATCTCCAAAACGGGTGTGTTAGGGAAAATGATGGAGAATAATTTAATTTTCTAAAATAATGGAAGATTCTTATAATAACTCAGGATATTCTTTATCTTTTTTCCTTATGCTAATTTCATGTAGCGTGACTCCGTGAGTCTAGGAAACCAGTATATGTAGGAAACAAATTATAATTGAAGTCCATGAATTTAATTCGGAAAAAACATGCCAAAACTACAAAATATTTTGTTTTAAATGAGAATCTATGGTTAGAATTAATGTTCAACTAAATGAGTAAAGATTTACCCTGTTTATATGTTGAGAATATATTGGAACTTATCGAATCCACTTCATACCTTTTGTACAAAATTTTCATACTCAAGACCTATTAATATCCAGGTCCTGAACCGTATATCAAAAAAAAATTATCATACTTTAATCGTCGTCATGTAATATGGTTCGGTATAGATATTTCCATAAAAGCTTAGTGCGCAAATTTTTCATCCTACAAGTTTTGCATTTTCATGTTCTATGCGATTTTGCCAACACTTTTCCCGCATCCATTACATATGCGAAATGTCTCTTTGACGTGCTCGCATGTCAAGAATAATTTGTGCTAATAATATCCAAAGTGAGTAATATTCATGCATAAATTACGCCGCAACGATTAAGTTGTTGATATCATTGCCGAGCCTAAGTGACCATTTTTTATGTATGAACCTGTCAGGCTTACCCTGCATAAAGTTTTCAAGGCAACGAGAGCTTCACGTTGACTTCCATAAAAACAGCATAAAATAATATTGGATATCTTGTTGTACTTCATTATAGTCGATAAATTCCAACGCTTGAAGAGTGTAAATTCACCTTCATGGAATATCATTGACAATTTGTTTATCCTCTAGGTAGTACTCGTCATATTGCGTTGATCTTTGCTTTGTTAGTTAAAAATTATTGAATGAAGTAAATAGATTATTGAAAGGTTTTTTTCTGGGTTTTCTCTCCCAAACTCTGAAAAATATCTATAAAATAAAAATTAATTATTTTGTGATTTGCTCCTGCGTAAGAAACACAAGCTATTTGTCAGAAGCAATCAACTGAACAATGTTGCCTAACAAACAACAACGAAACAACATCAACGAAGAAACAACTATATATAGTAACGTTTCGGAGTCTATATCAGACTCCTTCGTCAGAAGCTTAATGAAAATCTTTAGAATTATTTTGTTGATAGTTATTTTGTGGAATTCACTAATTGTCACATTTTTCGTTGTTGTTTGTTAGGCAACATTGTTCAATTGATTGCCGCTGACAAATATCTTGTGTTTCTTAAGCAGAAGCAAATCACAAAATAATTAATTTTTATTTTACAGACATTTTTCAGAGTTTGGGAGAGAAAACCCAGAAAAAAACCTTTCAATAATGAGTATACCTCCCACAGTATCCTTTAATGATTACTTGAAATAAATAGATGACACAGATCAAGAAATAAATGATGTTGTTCTCACCTGACTGGTGTATACTTCGATGAACTAGATGATTGATGCAACTAGTGAATTCGGTGATGGAATTTTCTGAAATTGAGTGGCCGGTTGTCAAAACGTGATTTGAAACAGTAGATTCATCGGTGTTGTTTTTCCAAAAGTGTCCTGAATGCTCTCTATACAGTATGAAAATGTTTCTGGTTTTTTGCCCGACGTAGGCACTTGTTGCAAAATAAATATTTAATTTCATATATACCCGATTTTAACATGTCCGGAGTTATATCGAATGTATATCCTAGAAATAGTTTAATTTTTGTGGAAGTTTTGAAAGGCAGTTTTCTCAAAAATATTCTGGAGTTTTTTGTTTGTTTTCAGATGGAACGTGAAATCTTGGAAATCTTCGTCCGTTTGTATATTTCTTTAGGTTAGGTTAAGTAATGTAACTTTAGTTTTTGTTGCTTTCGTTGGGGTCATGTTACTGTATGTTGTTTATATTGCTTAGCGGAATAATAAATATTCCGTTTCTATTTCGAAGTGAAATTAATACATGGGTATTTACTGTTTAATATACTAGTAAATTCGTTAATATCGAAATATTCATCCTCAATTCTAAAGATTTGGCCGGAACGCTATCAGTGATTGAACCATATTTGTTCGTCGATTAAAATTATTCTCATGTTACTCGTAGTTTCAATGGAATTCGCTATCGGGCTCCGCTCAAAGGAAATTTTTGGCCAGAATTAGTTGAACCTGACATAAGTTATATGTGGTTTCAACATGATGGTGCAACATGTCACAAAGGAGGTCGAACAATTCATATATTGAAGGCGAAGTTCCTAGGAATGGTCTGGTCGAATGCCATTAAATTTTGGTTCATGGAGAAAAGTTGAATTGTTGGTTAACGGCAACAATCCAACAATATTAGAACTAACAATCGATCACTGCAAACGTGCTCACGGTGATGGTGTATTATGTATAATAACTGTATCTGGAGGGAATTCCAGCCCAATATCTCGTTTATTCTGTGTTTCATTTGGATACAAAATTGTTATGTGAGCCGGCTACGGTGGCATAGTTGGGTAGACCACCTGACTGTGGTGCCGGAGGTCGCGGGTTCGAATCCCGCTCAGGGCATGGATGTGGTGTTGGGTTGTGTGAATGTCCAAAAAAAAAAAATAAATTGAAAGAGTTTGCGATAAAGATTGTTACTGTGTAGATGGCCTACAGGTGCCTAGCACATAAAAAGGATAGAAAAAAAAAAAAAAAAAAAAAAATTGTTATGTCATTATTGAAGAATCTACTTACGCAAATGAATTCCATATTACTTCCAGAATGTACTTCACGGTTGGATCATTATTAGATGTCATAGGTGCATGACTTTAAAAATCACGCAAGTATGAAAAAACACGGCAAAAACATACGCACGAATGCCACGTTCAAATGTTTGCGTGGTCACGTGAATATTTATAGTTGCATGAAGATCTGATATCGAAACGATAATGAGAATATTCAGGTAGCATACTGGCGGACTGTGAAAATTATTACTTCTTGATTATTTCAACAACATTGCACCCATAGATTAGAACTTCGTTACGAAACTTTTCAATTAATTGCAAAACTTTTCCTGGAATAAAGCAAAATTGTACATCTTGGCTTATATATCGTTCATTGTTTCCGATATCATGTAATTAGTATTCATAGATTTCTTTTCTGCGTTTTCTCCCCAAACTCTGAAAAATATCATTACAATGAAAAAATTATTATTTTGTGATTTGCTTCGAGAATTGTCACGAAGGAGTCTGATATAGACTCCGAAACGTTACGATATAGTTGTTTCTTCGTCGATGTTGTTTAGTTGTTGTTTGTTAGGCAGCATTGTTCAATTGATTGCTTCTGACAAATATCTTGTGTTTCTTACGCAGAAGCGAATCACAAAATAATTAATTTTTATTTTATAGATATTTTTCAGAGTTTGGGAGAGAAAACCCAGGAAAAAACCTTTTAATAATGAGTATACCTCCCACAGTATCCTTTAATGATTAACCAATTACCATGTTTGAATTGATTGAATCGGCATCGTATGTTTTGAGTGATTGAGGAAAAAACCACCAAATTTCAGATCGATATAACTCCGAAACCGTTTGGCCGATTATGCCTTCTAACGAGCTCAAATGTCGCATTAGGATACACAGGCTACACAAAAAATCGCAAGTCGCTATGTACTTCCATTTAATCATGAGATAAATAATATTTTTTGAATTTTCTAGTGATACGGATCCTCTCCAAATTTTACAAACTTCTTCGCGTCGACATTCTACAACTACTTACCAGGTTTCAATTCGATCCAATCTATATTTTTTGAGTTATCAAGCAAACAATATTTCAGATGGGTATAACTCTGAAACCGTTTGGCCGATTATACCCAACAATGAACATAACTGTCCCAATTGGATGCGTAACCTACACTGAAAATTGCAAGTCGCTATCTCTTTCCGTTAGAAAGTTATCGTGACAACGGTTACCAATCTAGCTACTGAGCTCACTCAATCCTGCTCAGATCTCGAACAATATAGACCCGTTCGTGTGCAAATTTGGAACTTGACTGTAAAGTAAGGTTTTGAAGCCTTCCGCGAAAATTCAGCGATATCAGACGGATCATTTCTGAGACATAAAATGTTTTCCAATAATTTTTTTAAAATTTTCTAGTAATGCGATCCTCACGAAATTTCGTAAAAATCTGCGCGTTGGCATTCTACAACCGATTACCATGTTTGAATTGGACTGGTTTTATATTTTTCGAGTTAAGGAGGAAATAGAAATAAAATTTCAGATATAGGTATAACTCCAGAACTGTTTGGCCGATTATGTCTATGAACGAACTCAAATGTGGCATTCGGATACTCTACCTACCATGAAAATTGCAAGTCGCTGTCTCTTTGCGTTATCAAGTTATCGTGATATAAAAATGATCATTTAACATTTTTTTTTAATTTTCTTGTGATACACTTCTCACAAAATTTCACATACGTCTATATGTATGTATTCTACAACTACTCACCAAGTTTCAATTCGATCGGGTCTATAATGGTTGAAAACAAAATTATTACTCGGAAACGAACGTCCGTCGTATTGAGACGCGCAGCCTACCCTGATAATTTGAAGTCGCTATCTTTTTCCGTTCTCAAGTTAGCGTGGCAATGGCCGGACCGAATCAAATGTGACCTCGAATTCTTCATCAGGGAGTCGAACCCAATCATTTGAGACCATTTCGGCAAAAGATTCAAAAATTACAGACATTTGGGCAAACTGATAACGTGATATGTCCCAGAACAAATAGGCTTGGTCTTTTATATAATTTTTTGCGCAGCCCCTGCTTAGGTACAGCCCCCTAAAGATAGCGCCTGAAACGCCATTTTTAATTGTTCTTTCAATTAATTGAAAAACAGAATGAGATTTCATTATATGCGAGCGAGAAGGCACCCAGAAAAATGTTTGGTGTTCCCCTATATTTGTAAGGGTTAGAATAAGCCACCCTTAAAAGCTTGTAAATATCGAAAGGTATCCTTCGCTTCGGTATCGTACCTTATCGGTGACACCGAAAGAATTATTATATAATTATTGTTATTTAGGTGTTAACGACCTTGTACGAAATAAAGGCAATTTATTATAATATTATTATTATTATAAATCCTTGTTTATTGGTTTTCATTTTGTAGAGAATTAGGCAACTGCATCAGAATCGGGGATTATGAAGTTCTATCAAGCCGCCGAGTAGGAGTTCTTTCACCATATCATCCGCTGATTCATGCGAAGATATCACTTAGATGTAGGATTTTCTGACATTTCCGGTAGATTAGCTCCGATACTGCGGGGAGAACAGAATGGAACTCCGGCTACATATTTCTTAATACTGAAAAGCTGGAAAAGTGGAAATGTGCACATCGCCGCGAGAATTCGCACCCTGCCAGTCAGCGTCAAAAGGGAACATTAGTACAGCACCAAACTAGATGAAAGAGATCGAGAGAAAGCTCTATTTATCATTCGGATACCAGGCTTGGGTGGTATACTACCAGACGATTTCCGTCAGCAGCAATATTCATACTTCCCCTTCATATGGGAGCTTTATGAAACTGTTTTCTATTTGTGGATATTTGAGTCTGGATATCACGGCTGTTTGAACACCATATACCTACCACTCCTATCTATCTGTTTCGTCTTCGACCTATTAAAGTTTAACTGCTCCAAGAATTTTATATGGGGTGGAAAGAGAATCAAGATCAGAGAATTATTCTTTCTATTAAATTGTTCATAGATCGTCAAATTAATAAACAATAAAATTTGAGAAGAGCATTGACGTGAAGTCAGGAGCTTTTCGCGCATGTTCCATTGTCTATTTACGCCTAATACGTAGTCAATCGAGCTGAAATTCGGTACTCGATTCTAAAATGATGGTTCGAATTTATTTGCGGAATTTCAGCTGATTCTGATGCATAGTTTCTGAAATATAAAACTTTTGAAGAAAATTTTAGTTTTTTTTCTAGTTATATTTACAAAATTTCGCGAAAATTAGCGCGTCAGCATTCTACAAGTAATTACCAAGTTTAAATTGGATCGGATTTGTATATTATCAGTTAGAGAGGAAATAACAACAAAATTTCAGATGGGTGTAACTCCAAAACCGTTAGGCCGATTTTGCCTATTCACAAAATTGTATGCCGCATTCGGATGCGCAATCTACTCACAAAATTTAACTTTGCGTCGGTATTCAACAACTAAGAGTTACCAAGTTTCAATTCGATCGGATCTGTATTTTTTTGAGTTATCGATAAAACAATATGCCAGAGGAACCGCACAACCCCACAACGAACTCAACTGTCCCATTCGGATGCGCAACCTACCCTGAAAATTACAAGTGGCTATAT
Source organism: Halyzia sedecimguttata (assembly GCA_937662695.2). NCBI lineage: Eukaryota > Metazoa > Arthropoda > Insecta > Coleoptera > Coccinellidae > Halyzia > Halyzia sedecimguttata. Next base: position 8,811,018 of record OW569420.2, read on the forward strand.
CTTTCCGTTCGAAAGTTATCATGCCTCCAACAATATAGATCGGATCGTGTTCTGATGTGGGCTGTACAATTACTTTTCGAAGGCTCTCGCAAAATTTCAGCTATATCGGGAACATAGTGTCTGAGATATACCGGGTGTCCCAGTATACATGTTCCAATGGATTATCTCAACCATTTCAGGAGACCAAAATTTTGAAAATTTTATGATTTTCAATTCGTTCAACGAGCCTTCAACTGAGAAAAACAAAAATTGAAAGTTTGACTCTGACTTTTTTATCTCTAATAGCACCCTATATAATTTTGGAATTTTTTTTATTCTACTCAATATAACCTTTCCAACGATGGATCACAATTTGTATTTTACACTTGATTTCAGGGAGAGAACGTCAATTAAAATTTCAAATTGAAAGAATTGCATTAGGCTACGATATTTCGTGTAATCTTGATTTTGACCTATAATCCGTGTGCCAATCCATCTATCTTCAAATGGACCGATAAGATGGCCTGCAAGATCTCCAGATTTAACTTCCTTTGACGATACTTGTCCACCGAGCTGAAAGATGTGTTGAAGCAGATGGTCAACATTGCGAACATATGCTTTAGTTAGTATAGGTATTTTTTGCCCGCTTTTGTAATGTTCTGTTTCTTTTACTATTCATTCTTTGTTTAACGTTCGGTAAAATACATAGTTGATCTCAACTTGAGGAAGGTTTTTTTTTATTGATCTCGATTACTGAGGTCTAAATCAAGATTACAAATAATATCGTAGCCTACTGCAATTCTTTCAATATGAAATATCAATTGACGTTTTCTCCATCAAATCAAATGTAAAATACAAAGTGTGATACATCGTTGGAAAGGTAATTTTGAGTAGAAATAAAAAATTGGAAAAAATATATAGGGTGCTATTTGAGATAAAAAAATCAGAGTCACTTCCGGTCAAACCAAAAGCGACTTTCAATTTTTTGTTTTTCTCAGTTGAAGGCTCCTTGAACGAATTGAAATTCATAAAATTTTCAAATTTTTATCTTTTGAAATGGCTGAGACAATCCATTGGAACATGTATACTGGGACACCCCGTATACAGATTCACTAGTTGAATTCCTAGAACAGTTCTATGTTCTCAGGTTGAATTATATGATAACCTTCCATAGAAGATTCATGATTTCATAGAATTTTCTTCATATTTCTTGACTTACATCACAGTTCAGATATTGCTGAGATTTTGCAAGAGCATTCGAAACAATTTTTTACAGCGAAGTTCTAGATTTAAACTGGATCAGATCTTTGTTGCAAGTATTATAATTTTTTTTTCCTGGAAGCCAAGATGCTATTTCAGTACCTGGTTGAGTGACCGCTATGGCAATAAATTTGAACAAGCGTACCACTGGTCCTGAGCTCGGTGCTTTTCCAACTTTATTTTTCTGACAATAAGCTATCCCGGCTCAGGGAATGCAACCTTATATCAGGATATTATGTAAATGATCCATGTTATTTTCAGGATGATTGATGTACCGTTATTATTAGCTTGATATGAGAACAAAAGGGATTCCACCGCGTACTTGGATTCTCTTTTCAATATTTGAATACAAACTTCGTTCAGCTGCGCAATAATTCGTCCGAAGAAAAGTTCGATTTAAAATTATTATAAGTTAATATTTAATATTAAATCCAACTACACCGGGTGTTTACTCGTAAATTGAACTAAGTTAAATAACGAACGAAAACTTTCATAATGAACTGCTTCATTTCTAGTTGAATCTTTTGGAATCTTCTGCATTGAATATAAACTTCATATTTCTATCAAACAGGAGAAGTCTGCGCAAAGTTGACAACTTTAAATTTTAAAATCATTCATATATACGTAGGTTTGTTTACTGGTATTGTAATAACCGGATGCTGTTGTTTTTTTTTCCAGTTGGGAGCTGGGAGAGAAACTAATTAGAACCTCATTTATTCTTGAAACGAGTACTTGCAGGTTTACCCCCTACGGAAACACAGCAAATATCGACGCATATGCGGAGGAAACAAAATGAAAAATAATTAGCCAACCTGCAAAGTGTTTTAATTTGGTGAAAATGAGAAACATTTCATGATTAAGATTTGTTGCGTGTAGAAAAACAGCTTAAGGGTAGAGTAGGTAATCCATCAAAGTCAGCAGGAACATTATTAAAATTCCCCATTTTTGTAGTATGAAAAGCAAGCGAAAGGAATAATTAGCATGTAACTGATAATTTCTAGGGTTGAATGGAGGGCAGGAGTGACATGCGTCATTCCGTTTCCAGAAATAATGAAATTTGTGTAATTTGTATTGCTGCGAAGTTTCAGTGAAATGTAAAAGGTACGAATTATAAGAAGCCGACAATCCATGACCCCATTTGTAAATAACAATCGTATCGAAAAATCCATATACCGTAAGTTTAATTGACGAAATATTGTTTTTGATCCTACTGCCCAAATGTCTACATGGTATCCCATTAGGTAGATTAGTATTTTAAATCAAGCTCTTTTCGATGCAAGAAAAAGTTATACAGCGTGTTAATTTGAGATAGGACGTCATCGACAATTTCATCAAATGGCAATCTTAATATTTGTATGTCTACTTCTTAATGTATATTAAGTTACACATGCGTACCAAATATCAAATTCTTATTCCTTGTCGTTAAAAGATATTTAAGAAACATGAACTGATTCGAAAATGAAGGAATTACATTCAACTAAGTGAAATAATCCAGGCAGTTTAAAAATGGAATGTCAAGAGGTATTTGTTTATCATTTTTTGCAAAACAAAAAAGTTAAATAAAAAAAAGTAAGGAGAGTAGCGATGATTAGCAAGGATATTTATTAGTTTGTCGTTTTGTGAGAAACAAGATTTGTGGAAAAATTAGACAAAATGACGTACTTAACTGTAACCCACAATATTGTGGGTATGTTATTATTATTATTTATTGATAGAGGTATCCTGATACACCACTTGTGTCTAAATTCTACTCACAAGTGATTACTGGTATTCTATAAACCGGTTTCTTCGTAGTGTTGATTTAATCAGCGTTGAATTATGCTCCACTGATGATTCCTATTAAGGATGAAACCGCGGTATGTATCTATTCAACTTCGACGAAATCATACACACTCTGTGGATTGCTCCAGAACTTTGGTCTCTGCTAGTCCTTTCATCTACAATAACTAGTGGTTAGCTTTCTTAAAGCGTTATTCTCTTTGTATGGCTCCGTATTGCGCATTGCGTATTAACCTGGGCGTTTTCGCTCCCCAGTGGTCAACTGCATGAGACTCCAATCCGAGTACTTGCTGATTACCGCATAGGGGTAAAGAATATACGTAGAGATCTATAGTTTTGGGTAGCCACAGCGAGGAGCTTGGTTGATTGAATTCCAGGTGTCACTTGTGTCTAAATTCTACTCACAAGTGATCGCTGATTTTCTTTAAACCGGTTACTTCGTAGTGTTGATTTCATCAGCGTTGAATTATGCTCCACTGATGATTCCTAATAAGGATTTCTCGCACTGTATCCCGATTTTAACATGTCCGGAGCTGTTCAATTGTTGTGGAAGTTTTGAAAAGCAGTTTTATATGACCCTTTTAAAAACTATTATGGAGTTTATTAGGTGTTTTCGGATGGAACGTGAAAGCTTGGAAACGTTCTTATTTCTCTAGTTATGTTATGACTAGTTGTTTATCATTACATTTGTTGATAATTCTTACTTCTAGATGACTATACCCTTTATTTTCTGCTAGATAATTTCAAATCTGAGACTGGCATGGTGCCATCCTTCTCTATTTCGAAGGTGAACTCAATTGATATATATTCTAGTTAAGATATTGGTGACTTCATCAATATCAAAATTTCCTATAGTAACAACACCTTTTTCTCTCTAATGGGTTTATGGCTAAAGGGTTATGTCAGTCCGTATTTAAGTAGAGTAATAGATAGCATGCTTTAATATAGTCTCATCTCAGAAGATGGGAACATTATTCCCGGAACATGTCAGACGATGAAATTTGTATTGGACTCGTGCAGTGAATATTAATAATCCTCTATATGGCACAACTTTAAAAACATCAATTTCTTGGTATGTGGCGAAAACCTGAATGAGGTTATTATTCCAGAATTATCTTCGGAATTAATGTCTTATCTGTTTCAGCGTAGAGTTATCGAGCATCTTGAATCCCAGATGAATATATGGCCACGTTTATGTGCCGAGAGCACCAGAAATTCCAGAACTCTCTTAGGGATTTAGGGTTGCCCCTCACAGGAGTGCGTATTTCACTGTTTCTAGATCGAATTAAGGCCATGCCCTACACCTCGATAAATTTGGATAATTCGGTGGTTTGAAATTGATTAAGACAAGCAGCCGGTCGGGGTTTAAGCTAGCTAGTTTGGCCAATATTGATTGGCAAAATAACAGAATATAGACAGATTCGATTTCGCATTGCAACGAATTAATTTAAATCTGATGATGTTAGCGTTAACGCAATTTACATGATGTGTTAATGGGGGGCAGAACAAAAACGGCCATTCCAACCGATCGAATGGTTCAACTCGTTGCAATGAACATTTTCATCGGACTGACAGGTGAGGGAGGAGGGGTACTGAAACGTGAATAGCCATTGTACAGAACTGAACAAGCCACATTTACACGCGTATATAATACTTTTCCTACACATTCTATGATTCAATAACATATCGGTTTTGTACACTTCTGGAAGATTATGTACGTTACAACAAGCACTGACGCGAAGTCAGGAGCTTTTGCGCGTAAGTTATATTGTCAATTCTCCTGTATTGAACACTCTTAATCGAATTCACCATGGTAAATTCGGAGTGTCCAATACAGGAAAACAGACAATAGAATTCACCATGGTAAATTCGATTAAGAGTGTCCAATATAGGAGAATGGACAATAGAACATACGCGCAAAAGCTCCTGACCTCACGTCAGTGCTTGAAACAATTTTTTTTCGTGAAGTCAGGAGCTTTTGCACGTATGTTCTATTGTCCATTCTCCTGTATTTGACACTCTTAATCGAATTTACCATGAATTCTATTGTCTGTTCTCCTGTATTGGACACTCTTAATCGAATTAACCATGGTGAATTCGATTAAGAGTGTCCAATACAGGAAAACAGACAAAATAATTCACGTATATTTTATATTTTTCATAGAAGCCATTCAAATTACTTTAACGTTTTACACAAATAAAATTACAAGTTAGCTCATATAGCACTTAGCATTACAGCAAATATATTCAAACTGAGCAGCCGAGAAAACGGTATACCTATATCGATGCCAAATCTGTAGTACAGTGTCTAATAGGGGTGAGTAGACAATAGAACATGCGCTCAAAAGCGTCTTACTGCACGGCAGTGCTTGAAACTATTTTTACAATAGGGCTTTTCAGTTATACGTTTCCACAGTCGGATTATTTGGCTTTTCTTCGATATTTTTTCTATTGGCGTGCTCCCAATAAATCTAAGTTAGTGATAAATCCGGCGCCTTGGTCATTTTGACACACCCTCGTTGAATTCTAGACGCACAGAACCTCCATGGTCTTGTTCCCTCAATGATAAATAAATTTCACTGATTTGTAACACCTTTGTCTGGAAATCTATGGATATTAGAGATCCACATATCGAGTTCACATTACTTATACAGGCTCATTCAAATAATTGGCCGGTCCATTAGGAGTAATTCCATATAAAATCGTCTAAAAATAAAAAAAAATTGTTGCCATTTTAGAATTTTGTTTAACTTTGAGGAACTCTTCCTTAGGGTCCCAAAGAACAAAATTTACACGAGTTTGATTTTTACTAGCGCTTGTTTCTGCCTATTTAAATAAAAACTTCCCAAAATCGATATTTTTAAGCTTTATCAACTTTTGCTTTAAAATTTTTCTGTTTGAAGATATCTATATAATCAAAGCGGAATTCTTCGGGAAAAAGATAGTAGTTTAAGTGTAGGTAACGATAATTGGCTCAATCAATACCTTTGAATAATGGCAGCGTGCTAAAAATGAGTGAAATTTCAATCGACTCTGGTGTCTTAACTATTGAGAATTATAAACTTATGCTGTGGGGGAATTAAGTATACATATCATAGATAAAATTCAGCCACGGGTCGACCTGAGCAGCCCACTCTTAATAGAAGAAAACTTTGCTTGAAATTTTGAAATTTAAAAAAATCCCATTATTGAGGTTATAAAACGAACGTGTTGACTGTGAAATAAAAATCTAAAACTCACAGAATCTACTGTTCTTACCTCCAACTTTGAATGACTACATCATTTGTTTTGTTATTTTTATGTTTAGTGCATGTACGAGCTGTTTTTTTACAGCGAAAATTTGGATGATTTTAGTAATGGATAAAAACTACTTTTCATCAAAAAGAATTATGAATGTGAAAAAATTTTTTATGAATAATATGAATATAACATTAATTTATTTTTTGTAAAGTATATGAAATATATATGAATAAATGTAATTAAATTATAATATGATATTTATTTTAAGTAAGTTGAATTATTTCAGTGATATGTATCGTAAACGTTAAAGAAGTTTTACTTCAATCGCGCGTAAAGATTACACGCACACTTTTTTTTCATAATATAATTAATAAGTACCGATATTGGTGATTACTTTTTTAAATTAACGTGTATTCTTGCTTACTTTAAAATGCAATACGGTCAAATTATACGAATGAGCTTACCTCTACAAGCATACATGAAAATATATGAAAATTCTATATACAAATCCGAATGTTTTTCTGAGATAAAAACTAGGAGTCAATTGGAAAAAAATAAAAAATTGAGTTGATTTTTGCTGTAAAAAAACAGCTCGTACATGCACTAAACATAAAAATAACAAAACAAATGATGTAGTCATTCAAAGTTGGAGGTAAGAACAGTAGATTCTGTGAGTTTTAGATTTTTATTTCACAGTCAACACGTTCGTTTTATAACCTTAATAATGGGATTTTTTTAAATTTCAAAATTTCAAGCAAAGTTTTCTTCTATAAAGAGTGGGCTGCTCAGGTCGACCCGTGGCTGAATTTTATCTATGATATGTATACTTAATTCCCCCGCAGCAGAAGTTTTTAATTCTCAATAGTTAAGACACCAGAGTCGATTGAAATTTAACAAAATGAGTAAAAAAACACTCATTTTTAGCACGCTGCCATTATTCAAAGGTATTGATTGAGCCAATTATCGTTACCTACACTTAAACTACTATCTTTTCCCCGAAGAATTCCGCTTTGATTATATAGATATCTTCAAACAGAAAAATTTTAAAGCAAAAGTTGATAAAGCTTAAAAATATCGATTTTGGGAAGTTTTTATTTAAATAGGCGGAAACAAGCGCTAGTAAAAATCAAACTCGTGTAAATTTTGTTCTTTGGGACCCTAAGGAAGAGTTCCTCAAAGTTAAACAAAATTCTAAAATGGGTCGGCTTTGTCAATTAGACGATTTCAAATGGAATGACTCTTAGACGTTTCTTGTACTACAGCAAACATAACATCTTTCATATAGAACGGTTGTGCCAAATAAAAATTTCATTCAACACGCTATCCATGAGCAATCTCCAAAGATATTCAATCAGTCCGTCTATATAATTTCGGCATCCATTTTTCTCACCATGCCTCCGCTGTGAAATAACTCATCAATAATTCTGGGTATCTTTGATTATTTTCAGATTGACCTCGTTGATGACTGGAACAGTCATTCCAAACATTGAGCGATATTCTGCATCATTACACCGATACTGTCTGTATTTTCGAATTCTTTTCAATCTCCGCAACACTTTCAAATCGCCATCAATCGCTTGAGCGGCCACGAACCCAGCATGTTCATAATTAGAGAGGATATTGAAGGCGCCAGCTGGAGACGCCCAGTAGCGTAATAAAGACACTCCGAAAGTCCTTGTTTGGGGGTACGTTGCACCCCGGTATGAATGTTTCATAATAGGTATACATTTTGGCTAATTTACTTAAATGAATTTATATATTGAAAACGTTTCGATTGACCAATCGGGCATTCCACGAAGTAAGTGAGCGGAATGTGAAATGCAGATTTTTTCAGAGATTTTATTTGTGTTAAACAAATACCAGGGATTGTTTAATATACAGGGTATTTGACGAATGATTGTACAAGCTTTCAGTGCAGATGCAGGACAATTGGGTAAGACCAAATCAGTGTTCGAAATATGTCCTAACTATATTCGTTTAAGAGATACAGGATGTTTTATGTATTTCATCAAAAATTTTCAATCAGCATATCTCTTGAACGCATGCATGGATCTTCATGAAAATTTCAGGGAATGAGTATCGGCCTATGCCTAATATTCGCTCATAATGATTTGTTGATAGCGTAGGTCCGGACTGAGAAAATTATCTTCTTTATTCCACATCTTGTAAAACACCCTGTACATGACATTTTCAAGAAGTGAAATTTTCTCAGAATCTACAAAAAATACTCTTTCGAAAAAGCCTATTGTCAATAATGGCACACTTCGTATCAATATTTTATGAACCAATTTGGAAGTTTCAATTTATAATAAACACGGACCTGTGAATCTCCGAATAATGCGTTGATTCATATTGAATCAATTGAAATTCTCAGTAGCATCACTTAATTATACTACTGCATCTTATTCCATCCAATACATGAATTTAGGAGTTACAAATTTGATTATCTATGTAGGTACCTGAAAATAGACATGATAGAAACCCTCATTTTCGAATTATTCATCTTTGAAACTTCTTTTCTCGAATAATTGAACCACAGATGTTAGAATAATTGAAGATTGTATGCCAAACAATCGAAAACTCGAATTAAGTATCGATAGAACTGTGAACGAATAGTTTCGTGTGTTTTGGTTGCTTAAACCGATATTTCCCAACTGAGACTCGAAATAACATTCAACATTTAATTGGCCTATTATAAAAAGGACTTGAGAATAAAAATGTAAAATGTATCTTATAAACATATATTAAACTTAAAATAATTTACAATAAATGACAAAAAAATCATTAATTGTTTTAGAAAATAATCCCCTCTTTTTTCTAAACATTTTCTAGCTCTTGTGATCAAATGCGCAACCTAGCTGTCTTTATAATTTCTGGTCGATTTCGTATCTCTTCACATGGAGCTTGAATACGATTAATCAGTAGCTCTCTATCCACGATTTATTCGGAGTAAACTTTATTTTTCAAGTGCTCCCAGAGGAAATAACCCAAGCATGTAAGATCTTGGGATCTTGCAGGCCCCCTCTACAAAACAATGATCGGTATGAACTCCGTTCAAATGCCGCTTGGCGAGGAGATAAATAATCGACCAAATCGGCTAATGAAAGCTGCAGGTCATTCAGTAATAGAGCTAGCAAGTGTCAAAAAGAAACAGGGTAATTTTCGACAACAAATCAAATTCTCATTCCTTTAATTCCTATTCATAATGAGTTCACTTCAATGGTCAATATTTTTTTATGTTTTTTCTTTCTATAAAATCTTTGATTCTGATACCATCTTTTTCAGTTATTCAAAACAAAGTTTTTTCGAAGATAAATAATTCGAGAATGAGAATTTCTATCATTTGAACCATGTTTTTCAACATAGCAGTGTTTTTTTGAAAGACACTTTTGGGTAATCTCAATATGTATTAAGGCACTATTCGGAGGCGCACAGGTCCGTATTCATTATGAATTGAAAATTCCAGATATTCAATGGTTCATAAAATATTGATGTGAAGTGTGCCGTTATTGCCATTAGGCTTGTTTGAATGAGTATTTATTGCAGATTCTGAGAAAAATGCACTTCTTGAAAATAAGATGTACAAGATGTCGAATAAAGAAAATAATTTTCTCAGTCCGTACCTGCGCTATCAACAAGGCAATACGACCGAACATTAGGCATAGGTCTATACTCATTCCCTGAAATTTTAATGAAGATCCATGCCGGCGTACAAAAGTTATGCCGATTGAAAGTTTTTGATAAAATTCATAAAACATCCTGTATCTCTTAAACGAATATAGTTAAGACATATTTCAAGACTGATTTAGACTAACCCAATTGTCCTGCACTGAAAGCTTGTACAATCAATCGTGAAACACCCTGTTGTTTTTAGAACAAAATAAGTGGATGAAATAACTGAAAGAATTTTGCATAAATGCTAGGGCTTCACGCGAGAGCGAGATTTTTCTAATCTCGTCTCGTTCTCGTCTCGGAAAAGCGAGACGAGACGAGACGTTTTGAAAAATATTATAGGCGATACCGAGACCACATACAGCCCAACACGAGAGTATCGTTAATTTTTTTTTATGAACTTTTCATTCAAAAAATTAGGAAAGGTCTACATAGAGAACAATATATTTTACAAAATATCAACTCTTTTGACTATCTGTGAAATATTTCTGCTCTTATAGTAACGTATCTCTTATCATAAATATTTACCTTGCAGATTTTTATATTTAAGGTTTGAATGTATTTTTTTTCAAAATTGATGTTTTAATCTCGGTTGAGTATACAGGGTGAGTCTTTGACCACTGCATTAATTTTAACCAAAGATTCCTCTCATCAAATGAAACACTTTTTTCATTTAACATTTTTCCAAATTCAGCTCTGGTAAAAAGATACAGGCTGTTGAAATTTTGAAAAAAAATCAGTTTTTATTTTGTAGCTTTGACATCCTTTTTTCGAATGAAATGAATGTTGGCGTAAAGTTTCCTATAACTATGAAACATATTTTCCAAATATTAGTTATGTTCTACTTCTACTGGTTTTCTAGTTATGGACTCGTGGATTCATTAAACTAAACGAAATTAGCATAAAGAAAGCATATAAAGTTTTTCTTGAGTCATTTCAAGAATATTCCATCGTTTTAGAACATTATATTATTCTTTATCATTTCTCCTTAAACGCACCGTTTTCGAGATATTCTTCATTGAATGTTTTAAAATGAAAAACTCCAGAAATTTCACTACTTTTATGGATCCGTCCCTGAGCGTTGGAATCCCGAATCAAGCTGTAAACCACGTTACCATGCCTTATTCTCGTCCGCCAACAATGTCATAGATAATTTATATGCGGGAGTGTATTAGCACATTGTGAAATCTTTAAACGCTTGTAACTTTTTACCTGAGCCGAATCTGGAAAAATGGCAAATGAAAAAAGTGTTTCATTTGATGAGAGGAATCTTTGGTTAAAATTAATGCAGTGGTCAAAGACTCACCCTGTATATGTCTATATACTACTCAGTTATAAACGTGTTCACTATTGAAAGGGTTTCTTTGGCTCAACATTTTCTACCTGGAAGAGATCGTTTTATTTACTACAGATCCATACAGTAAACTTTTCATATATACGACACGAGCTTTTTCAACACCCACAGAAAACAGTTGAATATGAAAAATTTCCACTATAATTACCAATATATTTTGTTTGTATTATACATCAATCGTTCTAGAAATACACGATTTTTTAAAAGATTATTGATTATTAGGTTTGTTATGAACGTGCGATAATTGAGATTTTTTCAAGAAAAAATAGAATTCACAACCATAAAAACTGATGCGATGATTATGAATTCAATACTTAACGGACAACTTTTATTGCCTCTAAGTCCCAATGCTTTTAAAATTTCGTCTGTATTTGAACATCTGGAGAAATTTATTGTTTTTTCTTGGGCTTCTTGCATTGGACACCCTTTATCGAATTTTTCTATAATAATTCTTGAAAATTTGAGACGTAAAATTAACATTCGTCAATACTGAACCTAAAGTGGTAGACGAAATGTGAACAAATTAGTAGATAAAGACAAAGAATGGGCACAGTTGGTGAGTGGATACCAACCGTTTGAAGAAAAGTTAGAATACCTCTACTTTTATAGACAAGAAAACTTAATCAAATCCCGTCACTGGACAATTTGGCATACTTTACGGGCACTAAGGTCATTTCAAGGAACGATCATTGCCACAGTTGAGATTTTAATGAGCAAGATGACCGTCACCAGACCCCCTGTATTAACAATAAGATATACCTTCGCAGTAACCCAGAAACTCCATCGTCAATCCGCGAATTAATAATACCCATTATTCACTCTCGATTTAGCAGAGACAACGGCAGGATGTCTCATCTATAAGCAAACTTTAATTAATATTTTCCTTAGGACTGTCCTCGCCTAATTGAAGGAAACGGAAAGCTCAGAAAATTTTCAATTGAGTTGAGTAGAACATCAACTTCCTCGGAAAATTGAGTTTTCCGTTTCTAAGTGACGCTTCATCTTTGTGGTAGATAAATGAAGAAAGTTGGTAATGAGCTTTTGAAAAAATATTCGAAAAGCAAAATATTTTATGCAGGAACTGCTCAGAAGCCCCAACGAGTTAGATCAGAAATCAGATCAGATCAGAATCTTCCGAGATTCATCTAAGAAGATGATATTCACTGAGGAAAACATGTAATACGCTTCAGTGTTGTTTGATTCGATACCGCAGGTTTTGGGTTCGAGCCTTGCTCGGATAGGGGTCATATGTGTATCTTATGATATCCTTGAAATATCTTCGACTCACTAAGGAAGAATTCGAGGTCAAATTTGATACTGTCCGGCTGTCCGTTGCCACGATAACTTTCGAATGTAGAGAGATAGCGACATGCGATTTTCAGGGTGGGTTGTGCATCTGAATGCGAAGGTTAGCGTCGTTACTGGGTATTATCGTCCAAACGGGTATACCCATCTGAAATATGTTTTCCTCAGTAACTCAAAAAATACATACTCAATCGAATTGTCATTTGGTAATTAGTTTTAGAATGCCATGGCACGAATTTCTGCAGAATTTCGTTATGGTTGTACCTCTAGAAAAAAATTCTCCAAATATGTTATATTTCCGAAACTATCTGTCAGATTTCGGCGAAGTTCCGCACAAACCGTCATTTTACAATCGAGTATCGGATTTCATATGTATTTTAGTCATTATTCTGAACTGGTATCTGCTTGCAAAATTTCAAATTACGTAAATCTCTCCTCAAATATCAAAAACCGTGGACAACTTTGTTGTTCTAGTGTAATAAAGTGGACCAGTACACTCCAACCACTGTAATATTTTGCCAATATCTCTAACAATATAGATCCATTCGGGTTTGAATCTAGAACTTTGCTGTCAAATTAGGATTTGAAGGCTCTTGCAGGAATTTCGGCGATATTTGACAGATAGTTTTGGAGATAAAAAATTTTGAAAAACTATTCTAGTCATCCGATCCTCCACGAGTCATCGTGTTGGTATTTTTGGCGCTCTTGTTCCGGAACAGAGTGCTTATCAATTTGCCCAAATGTCTGTAATTTTCGAATTTCTGGCTGAAAATGGTCTTGAACGATTCAGTTTGACTCACTGATCCGAAAATCGACTCTGACCGGCCGGCCATCCGGCCGTTAACACGATAACTCTCGCACGGAATGAGCTAGACAGTTGAAATTTTCAGAGTAGGTTTGAGGGATAAATATCTCGGTTAAGTTCGTTATTGGGCAAAATCGACCTAATAGTTTCGGAGTAACGAAAAAAAATATTTTTTTTACATTGCAACTTTTGAATTCAATTTTTTTTAAGATGCCGTTTCATCATAAGAATCCATTGTTATCATTATCAACTCTAACAAGCTAATACTTTCGGCGATGATGTTTCAAAGTTTTCAATAATACATCGTAAGTTCTATATATTCACAGAATGTGAACACAGAATCTGTCTATGATCACTATTCATAAATGTCATATTTTCTAGCTAGTAGAGACTGTCAATTCATAGTTGTTATTTTCTCTTGGAAAGCAAGTATTCGATTCTTGAAGTTGTGAATATATACAAGACTGTTTTGATGTAGTTTATGGAAGCAATAGGAAAGAAGAACATAATGGAACCATCAAAAGAAATTACTGTTCGTTGACCACTGAGGTTAATATTACCTTTTACTTCCTTAAGTAATGAGACATGTTCCTGTATACAGTATTTTCATAATATTGCTAGCAAAAAAATACTGAAATATGGATCTACATTTGTGTATGAATCATTTCTACTTGAGTTAAGGTTCATAATACAGAAAAGAATGTGTTAGTGGTATGAAATATCAAATTTTAAATTATGAAAAGAGGATAGTATCTTATTAATATATTTTGAACTATTAAAATAATTTGTTCGTAATCCACTACCTACTCAAATATCAGGAATAAATGGACAATCTGCTATGATTTTCTCCGGCCTTGCTCTAGACATTTCGATGATACTTTCCTTAGGTATTTCGAGTTGTGAAAACTATGCACCGAGTGTAAGTTGCAACATTCCACGAGGTTGAACCATTGCAGATTGCTCATTTAATCTTGATAACTAAATTTAATCACAATTTTTGAAGCATCAAGGCATTGAAGCATTGTAGATCACTCGTTTTTTTATAAGATAATTTTTGAAGCATTTTTTTTAAACGACACTTCTTTTAATATTTAATTTCTTTCATGATGCATTTTTATCATAGGAATCCATTGATATAATTCCCAACTCTGAGAAACCAATACTTTCGGAGATATAATTTTTCTGTTTGAAGAAGAGCAACAAAAAGCTCCTGTCCACAGGGCTTGAACCAATTTTTCAACCAACAACCGAGGTTTAATTCGGTCACATCAGCATTTTTTGAATAATTTGGAACATAAAATTTCAGATGGATATAACTCTGAAACTACTCGGTGGATTTTGTCCATTAACGAACTTAGCCTGCACATTGTGACTACAAATCTAAATTTAAAATTTTAATTTTCTAGCTCATTGGGTTCGAGCGTAATCCAGCTGACTGCTGGCCGGACAGAATCAAGTTTGACCTCGGATTCTTCATCAGTGAGTCCAAACGAATCGTCTGAGACCATTCTCCGCCAAAAATTCGCAATTTACAGACATTTAGTAGAATCGTTTGGCTCTCAGTTCACCTGAACAGCGCGCCAAAATATCTTTGAATTACACGATTCTGTAGGAGGACTTTGTCAGCGCGGTTTAATGAAAAGGATTCATCTCGGCGTCCTTCTTGATACTCCTGAAGTGAAAACTAGCGGTTTTGTTCAAACACAAAGTTGCTCGGTGGAAAAATGGAACAAAGGGTTAACTCAACACAATGGGAAATCTCGGAATATACATTCAGAAACGTCTTTCTCAGGAAAAGTTCGAAGTTAATTTTGTCATTTGGAGCAGTTACCCGAATATGTTCTGGACAAGAAACGATACTCAGTCCCAGTCGGAAGAGCTGGTTGAACGAGCCAACTTCCAGTGTAAACACTAATTGGTTTATTTCGCAATTGTTTCACAGAATTCGGCTCTATGGAAATATTGTTGTTAATTTGATCGTCAAACTTTTGTTTCGCTGGTTGTTTCCTGTTTCCTCGAAATCAAATCCTGAATTTTATTCATTCTCAGCTCTAGCCAAGTGCTGAATAATTTTATTTGAAAGATATTTCCAGGAAGGATGCTCATGAACTTCGCTTTCAGTTCGTTTCTCCCTAATGAATTAAGGTGACTGTCTCAGAAGTTGTGTTTTCAATCCGAAATTAATTTTTTCATGCTTCTATTAGTCGTTCCTGACTGATCGAACATTTAACTGTTAAGACATGTTTTCAGATAAAGTCATTCTTCGTTTTTGCACGCATATTCTAGGGAACATCGTCCTAACATTTTGCCCAAACTAGGGCTTCACGCGAGAGCGAGATTTTTTTCGTCTCGTCTCGTTCTCGTCCCGTAAAAGCGAGACGAGACGTTTTCAAAAATATTATAGGCGATACGAGACCACATACAGCGCAACACGAGATTCTCGCTTTTGGTCTCGTTGAATTTTTCGATTGATGTTTTATATACGACTAGACTTTTTCCAACACCCACAGAAAGCAATTGAATATGAAGAGTTCCCACTATAATTACCAATATATTTTGTCTATATTATGCATCGATCGTTCTAGAATAACACGATTTTTTAGAAGATTATTAATTCGTTATGACCTTGCGATAATTGAGATTATATTTCAAGAAAAAATAGAATTCACGACCATAAAAACGGATGCCATTATGAATTCAATACTTAACGGACATCTTTTATTGTCCCTAAATCCCGATGCTTTGAAATATTCGTCCCTATCTGAACATCTGGAGAATCGTATTCTCTTCTGCTCCTTGTAGTGAAGATGTGAACAATTATTGTATACATCTGTGGAACTACGTATAATAAAACTGGTAAAGAAATGAAGCTACTCAATGTTTCGAAAAGTGTTATGAGGAAAACGCTAGGAACACCCTCAAGTATCTACCCACTGGGAAGGAATTCTTTGAAAACTATACCAAATTGTTCAATTCTATTGAAAAATTTAAGACATCCACAAAACTTTCGAAACATTGGAAAGCTGAGTTTGAAGAATATTTGCTGTTAGAAAGAGCAAATAGGAATCAAAATATTTTACAGTGGTGGAGAGTGATGAAAAAGTTCTTCCTACACTTTCCAAGATGGCCGATGATTTATTAATGGCTACATCCTTACCTGTTGAAAGATTATTTTCCACAGCAGGTAAAAACATGTACATCATTGAAAAATGATGTCATGCAAGCGTGATTATGTTTGAATTCTTGGTCATCGAGTAATTTAAAAGTTGAAATCATCAGTGTTTAAAATTAAAAATAATATGTACTGTACATGTACAAATACTTTTCCATAAGAGCGTACTACATATAGCTTCACCAAATTATTCATTTTGTATACCATTCCGTTTATATATTATGATATGAATTCATTATCGTTATTCAGAATTAAGCGAGACGAGAAGAGACAACTGATAACGAGACGAGAACAAGACTTAAACGAGACTTAATTTTTTGGGAATTGACGAGAGCGAGACGAGATTTTTATACTCTCGCCTACTCTCGTCTCGTGTGAAGCCCTAGCCCAAACGCCGGCCGGCCGTCCATTCCACGATAACTTTCGAATGGAAAGAGATAGCGACTTGCAATTTTCAGAGTAGGTTGCGTATCTGAACTCGTCAGTTGAGTTTGTCAAAGGGGATAATCGACCGAACGGTCTTGTAGTTATACCCGTCTGAAATTTTGTTGTTATTTCCCAATAACTCAAAATAAACAATTCCGATCGAATTGAAACTTGGCATTTAGTTTTAGAATGCCGAAAGGCAAATGTTTGCGAAACTTTGCGAGGATCGTATCACTATAAAAAAAAATTTAAATAAAAAAAATCAGAAACTATCTGTCTGATTGCGCTGAAATTCCCCACAAATTTTCAAGCAGCATTTCATTTTCCCAATAATTCCAAGAATACAGATCCGATGGAATTGAAATCTGGTACTCGGTTGAAAAAAGACAGCTTGAAGGTTCATGCCGTGTCCTGTCATGTCGCGAGGGTATGTGAGGCGTGAATAAACGAAAGAACATTCGCGCAAAAGTTCCTAACTTCACGTCAGTGCCTGAAGAAATTCTGTTTATGTGTTATGAAGAGGAGGGATAAAAATAATGTTGAAAAGCACTGACGTGAAGTAAGGAGCCTTTGCGCGAATGTTCTTTCCTCTATTCACGAAATACTGCATGAACCTTCAAGCTGTCTGCTTTTTTAGCCGAATAATAGATTTCAATTCGACCAGATCTGTATTTTTGGATATTTTGGGAAAAGAAAATGCTGCTTGGCGCAGAGTTCCAGTGAAATCTGACAGACTGTTTATGAAATAAAAAACTTTTGAAGAAAAAGTTTAATTTTTTATTCAAGATAAATTAAATTTTTTTTTTGTCATACGATTCTTCAAACATTTGCGCGTCGGCATTTACAACTAATTACCAAGTTTCAATTCGATAGGATCTATATTTTCAGAGTTATTGGGGAAATATCAAAAATATTTCAGATGGGTATAACTACGAAACTGTTTGGCCGATTATGCTAATATATTTATATATTTTTTATTTCATGTATTGGAGACCAGAAATACCACAGATCATGTTCAATGTTCAGTTTTTCTTTCATATGCTTCCTGATGTCAACAATTACAAAGGATAAGATCAGAACATTCATATTTCCTGTAACCACCCTATTAATTCAGGAACGTACACGTTGGAAAGCCATAGAATTATCCATATAAGTATTCCAGAATATTCAATTTAATTTCGCTACGATGTTTGGAATTTTTTGTTTCTGTTAATTAATATTTTGTCCATAATTAATTTCGAGATAGCTCAATTTATCCAATTAGATGGCAAATTGGTACCGTAGATTTCAGAAAATAATAAAAAAATTGTTATCTACGGTCCAATAAAGCAGCAAAAAAAATTGGAGTATTCATTTAAAAAAAAATTATGACGTCACTCAGTAAAAACGAATGATTTCACAAGTAATTTTCATGCCATAAGATGGTTAATTAAAAAAAAAAAGCACTGACGTGAAGTCAGTACTCTTTGGCGCGCGTGTTCACGGTGCCTAATTTGAATTGAATGATGAGTACTTCAAGCTCAGTGGATAAAGCGAGCCGAAGATCTACCCAAAGGATAGTGGACACCATTCACTGTCGGTTCAAAAATTAACAGTGCTGTATCTAAGCTACCATCAGGATAGAGTAACAAAGTTGGAAAAGAACACAAGTGACTCTCCTTAGTCGCACAAGCTCCTAGAAGATTTGGGAGTATAATCCTAATCATGTTTATAGCACGCGCGCCAAAGCAGATTGACTTTTTACAATTTTTCTTTCATTGTTAAGTCAATCTGCTTTTGCGCGCGTGCTATAAACATGATTAGGATTATACTCCCAAATCTTCTAGGAGCTTGTGCGACTAAGGAGAGTCACTTGTGTTCTTTTCCAACTTTGTTACTCTATCCTGATGGCAGCTTAGATACAACACTGTTCATTTTTGAACCGACAGTGAATGGTGTCCACTATCCTTTGGGTAGATCTTCGGCTCGCTTTATCCACTGAGCTTGAAGTACTCATCATTCAATTCAAATTAGCCACCGTGAACACGCGCGCCAAAGAGTACTGACTTCACGTCAGTGCTTTTTTTTTTTTTCAAGTTCCTTTAACAAATTTAGCTATCAATACAGTTTGGCTGTTAGCTTTACCGTAGATCGGAAAAAAATGCGGTTGTGGGTCCTCCGTTAGGGACGCAATTGCATCTTCTCCAAATCCGAACGTATTTTAATATGGATCTACCGAATATGGTTATTTATAAATTCGCCTCAGGGCCACCATACAGACATTTCAAATCGGAAACAACGCTATTTCCCCCAAACTGACTTGTGTCCGTGCACTGAATTGACATGAATATTCTTTTAAACCTCACAATATCGGCTCATTACTCCCAACATAACCCAAACAACCCAAAACCAATCACTTCTCGTCTGCGCAAGCGCAGTATACTCGTTGCTGCAAGTCCTCCCAAAATTACACACCTCACAAAAAACTCCGATTCTCCAACACTAGTGGTTCAGGAGATATCGCTTCTTGAATCCACGCATGCGCAGACCCTCACCAGGGGATTCTATAGCGGAATAGCATCCGCCACCCCAAAACCCCAATCCTCTCTGACGAAAGCACCATCAGTTAAATCACTGATGGTCTGCTCATGCGCATAACGAAAAATGCCCGTAAGGGGTTATATCAATTTCGAAATTAGCCCCAGGGCCACGGTACGGACACTTTAACTCTGAAACAACGCTACATCCCCCAAACTGACTTGTCCTTGCACTGAATTGCTATGAATATTCTTTTAAAACCTCATAATATCGACTCAGCACTCCCAACATAACCCATCCAACCCAAAAACAGTCACTTTTCTTCTGCGCATGCGC
The DNA here is from genome assembly GCA_937662695.2 of Halyzia sedecimguttata. Taxonomy (NCBI): domain Eukaryota; kingdom Metazoa; phylum Arthropoda; class Insecta; order Coleoptera; family Coccinellidae; genus Halyzia; species Halyzia sedecimguttata. Next base: position 8,830,863 of record OW569420.2, read on the forward strand.
AATCTACTTGCGGCTAAAAGTCCTCTCAAAATAACACACCTTACAAAAAACTCCGATTCTCCAACACTAGTGGTTCAGGAGATATCACATCTTTAATCCACGCATGCGCAGACCCTCAACAGGGGATTCTAAAGAGGAATAGCATCCGCCATCCCAAAACCCTAATCCGCTCTGACGAAAACACCACCAGTTAAATCACTGATGGTCTGCTCATGCGCATAACGAAAAATGCCTGTAAGGGGTAACATCAATTTCAAAATTAGCCCCAGGGCCACGGTACGGACACTTTAACTCGGAAACAATGCTACATCCCCCAAACTGACTTGTCCTTGCACTGAATTGCTATGAATATTCTTTTAAAACCTTATAATATCGACTCAGCACTCCCAACATAACCCATCCAACCTAAAAACAGTCACTTCTCTTCTGCGCATGCGCAATCTACTGGCGGCTAAAAGTCCTCTCAAAATAACACACCTTACAAAAAACTCCGATTCTCCAACACTAGTGGTTCAGGAGATATCACATCTTTAATCCACGCATGCGCAGACCCTCAACAGGGGATTCTATGGAGGAATAGCATCCGCCACCCCAAAACCCTAATCCTCTCTGACAAAAACACCACCAGTTAAATCACTGATGGTCTGCTCATGCGCATAACGAAAAATGCCTGTAAGCGGTAACATCAATTTCAAACTTAGCCCCAGGGCCACGGTACGGACACTTTAACTCGGAAACAACGCTACATCCCCCAAACTGACTTGTCCTTGCACTGAATTGCTATGAATATTCTCTTAAAACCTCATAATATCGACTCAGCACTCCCAACATAACCCATCCAACCCAAAAACAGTCACTTCTCTTCTGCGCATGCGCAGTCTACTCGCGGCTAAAAGTCCTCTCAAAATAACACACCTTACAAAAAACTCCGATTCTCCAACACTAGTGGTTCAGGAGATATCACATCTTTAATCCACGCATGCGCAGACCCTCAACAGGGGATTCTATAGAGGAATAGCATCCGCCACCCCAAAACCCTAATCCTCTCTGACGAAAACACCACCAGTTAAATCACTGATGGTCTGCTCATGCGCATAACGAAAAATGCCTGTAAGGGGTAACATCAATTTCAAAATTAGCCCCAGGGCCACGGTACGGACACTTTAACTCGGAAACAACGCTACATCTCCCAAACTGACTTGTCCTTGCACTGAATTGCTATGAATATTCTTTTAAAACCTCATAATATCGACTCAGCACTCCCAACATAACCCATCCAACCCAAAAACAGTCACTTCTCTTCTGCGCATGCGCAATCTACTGGCGGCTAAAAGTCCTCTCAAAATAACACACCTTACAAAAAACTCCGATTCTCCAACACTAGTGGTTCAGGAGATATCACATCTTTAATCCACGCATGCGCAGACCCTCAACAGGGGATTCTATAGAGGAATAGCATCCGCCACCCCAAAACCCTAATCCTCTCTGACGAAAACACCACCAGTTAAATCACTGATGGTCTGCAGTAGTAATACTACAGGGTTTCCCGATCAAACAATAGAAATCATGACGTCACATTTTGGGTGACCGCTTTGTAGGAATTAATGAAAAAGTTCTCGGAAATGACTGGATTCGAACCCGGAATATTATACTATGAGACCGGTGTGTTAACCGATCGGCCACAACCACTAACCTTAAGAGGTACCTTTTTGGTCCCACATCAATCGCAGGTATATCCCTTTGCATTGTGCGTCTCAGGGGGGCCTTTTTCAGGTAATTAATATGGGGGGATTGGAATTATTCTATCAGTCATATGAAGTTTGATGCATGAGGATCCTTTTTTCGAATTGGGGAGGCATTTATCGTTTATATGAAATGGAATACCTGGGATTATCGGGATAGAATAATTTCTTTTCAGCAGACCCATTACGAAATAAAGAATTTTGTGTATCTTTTTTATTTTCAAGGGTGACAGTTATCATAAAAATATTTTTGGACTAATATGATGGATAGTAATTGATACACGACGTTATGGAACCGTCTTTGGAACTACATATAGAGATCGAGCAGGTAGCGCCTTTTCAGAGGAACATTCTAGAACTAATTAGCATGTTTGAATAGACATTGTGGGTGGGGTCGAGTATTTTCATTGTGAAATGCCTGTTATCGGAATCATTCAATAACATATTCCTATATACTAGTTATGATTGAATGCAAATTGACCAATGAAATAACGTAATCAGCTATGATTATATAATTTTCAGTATATTTGAGTATATTTGAGAAATTAATATCGTGAATAAGTTCGACATTATTGGGTAAAATCAAAAACAATTTTAAAGGCATTAAGTATTTTTGGGCGCATGTTCTAGGGGAACATCGTCCTATCATTTCGTCCAAATGTCTATAATTTTCGAATTTCGAGCTGAAAATTGGCTAATAGACTAATTCGGACTCCCTGATCACGAATCCGGTGTCAGATTGGGAGCTAGTTTGGAAGAATTAGCGTCAACATTAATTCTTGACAATTTTCAAAATTTAAAAAAAGAATTTGCAAGTTTTTGTGATGACGACTTTGAACTCCTAACAAGGAAGGGATATTTTTTGTTATGATTACATGACGGACTGGGACAAGTTGAATGAAACAACACTACCATCAATAAACAAATTTTATAATAAATTGAACGATGCGCACATTGACGTGAAAAGATATCGTCATGCTCAAAACGTTTGGCAAAAATTCGGTATAAAATCATTGGGTGAATACAGTGACCTATACATGAAAACAGATATACTTTTGCTCGCTGACGTGATGGAAAATTTTAGGCAAACAGCATTAATGACATACAAACTTGACCCAGCATGGCATTATACTATGCCTGGGTACAGCTGGGACTGTATGTTAAATTATACTAAATGTAAACTGCAATTACTTAAAGATATCGATATGATCATGTTCGTGGAAAAGGGTATACGAGGGGATATGAGCTGCTGCATGAACAGATTGTCTGAAGCCAATAATCCCCAGATGCCTAATTATGACGTCTCAAAGCCCGAGTATAGATGCATAGAATACATGGTGAAGACACTCTTTGACATATTTTCGGCCGATTTGCGGTCCAAATACTATCAAAATACAAGGATTTTGTTTTACTTAAATTTTCGCCGATAGATGCCGGCAGTAGAAATTTTATGGACAAAATTACCGACATGTCAAATTAAATTTGAATCTTTGCTCATTCCAGTTTCTTGTGGAAAGTCGTTTGCCGCGCCGAAAGTAAGTCAAATGTTTGCTGTGTGAACTCTGAACGAGTATCCAGAACCATTTTAATCAAATACTATTTTCATTTCGAAAATACTTCGTTTTTATGCGAATATATTTTTTTAACAATTGTATATTCTTACCGGATCAGGGGCAGATTTCTAGTATCAAGATAGTTATTAATTTTAATATTAATAATATTGAAAGATCGCTGATACCGTTAATTGCTAATAAATCAACATAGGAGAACGTAAGACTTAGCCCACTTATGTTATGAAAACTAACAATATTATTTGTGAACGATGAAAGGACTATCAGAGAACAAAGTTCAGAGCAACCACACAGTGTGATTTCATCAATTTGAATAGCTTTCCTTAGGCGTCATTCTTTTTAGCGCTCTTATACTATAATATTATTTGTTTCAAGGATATTGTTAAACGACAAGAATGGCAACTGGCTTGTGCTAGAGGTAGGGTATCGAAAATTAGAACATTTGTTTGTTCAAAATATTTTTCTAGCGAATATATGTATATTGAATAAAAGATTGAAACGTACTACCCTCTATTTGGTTAGTTTATCAATTTAATGAATCATTTTTCGATATTTCATCAGTATATACTTATTTCTGAATAATAGCTATCGAATTAAATATCTATATTCAGCAATCTAATTGCTGAGAACATGAAAAGTTGTCAAGGGGTATTGGGTGACTGAAAAAATGCTGTATACATGAGAATGTTTTGATGAAATTTCAAATTATACATATAATATAATAAGTAAAATGCTCAATTTAAAAGAGTCTTACATGATAAAGGAAATACTACATTTGAATAATAATATGATATCGAAAGATATTGTATGTAGAGGTATTACAGAAAATTCTGCATCATTCAATGTATTTCAAAATACATAAATTAAATGCTTGTACTCTAATGACGTTGGATGTGATCTTTCGTAATGGAAAAATAATGATTTCACAGATTTCTTCATTTACAGTTCCATTCAAAATGTTCCAAAGAAACTCCTTTACTGATAAATCCTTTGAATAAAAAATCCATTATTTGACCTCATTATGTCTTGGCAAGATGAAATTTCTGTTCCAAACCAATGTGGTATACATATTATCTCCGAACAGATATCTGATTAATCAAAAAATGGATTGATTTTTCAATAAACTGCTTCATTATATTCTTTTAATTTGAATTTACGAACTAGCAACGGTGAAAAGTGAACTTTGCCGCTTGTCAGTTTTCATTTATTCGCTTGTCAGAATCTTCGAAATCGACCCTAGCGGCACCATCGTTAATAAAGTGAAGTAGTACATAAAGTACGTGATTTGACAGTTCTTGGTCCGTTTTTCGGCAGAAAATTTTAGCAGGAATTAGTAGGGAGTGTCCACACCTTGTTATTCTATGCATCTTGGCCCGAGTCATATCTGCTTTATCTTGATGTTAATAATTTGTATGGCTGGGCAATGAGTCAATATTTACCATTTGGGGGTTTTGAATGGGTAGACATATCTGTAGATGTGAGCATCATGCCTGACGATTCTCCTGAAGGATATATTCTTCAAGTAGACCTGGAATATCCTCACCAACCTACATGATCTGCATAAAGACCTCCCGCTGTGTCCGGAGCACAGCATCCCCCCGGGCTCAAAGTTTTCCAAATTACTCTGCACACTCTCTGATAAGAAAGACTATATAATTCATTATCGGAATTTGAAAACTGTTTTAGAATTAGGTTTGAAAGTAACACAGATTAAACAAGTTTTGAAATTTAAGCAGTCTCCCTGGCTAAAACCCTATATTGACCTTAACACGGAATTGCGAGCAAAAGCAACAACAACATTCGGAAAAAATCAATTTAAATTTGCAAATAATTCAATTTTTGGTAAAACGATGGAAAATATTAGATTGCACAGAGTTGTACGCCTGGTATCCAAATATGAAACCAGGTACGGGGCAAAGCATTGGATTAGTTCGCCAAGATTCCATAGTCGCACAATTTTCGGTGAAGATTTGATGGCAATCGAACTTAATAAGAATGAGCTCTTATTTAACAAACCACTTTACATAGGTCAGGCATAGTATGCATTACCACTACTTTTTAGCAATCGACAAATGAGAGTATTGTTGAAACATATCTGGGGCGGTTTTAAGATCGAAACACCCAAATAATTGTTAATATTTACCCTTTTTTACCCAGATGAAGGAACCTCCTATATTTCCTTCTATCTGGGCTTTGATATACATTTTGAGACTGAAACAACTCACTACTACAAATAACATTGTAACTATTACAGCTCTTAGTGCAAGAGACATAACTATTCTTGATCTGTCGCGAAACAATAACATTGTCTTGTCTTCGTTGGCAACTTAGTAGTCACTTCTGCCCTTTTCCTATAGAAGGGAGATTTTATATTGTATCAATAGTGCATTGTACAATAATTCGTGCTTGTTATCGAAGTAACGGTAACAACAAAATACAGTTAATTGTTTATTAAAAGTGCGTTCGAATATTTCACCACTTCCCATCCTCGTAATTGTTACTTTATTACAAGTAACAACTTACGCAGTAATCAATGAGATTACTACTGGGTGCTTAATGTTAAGTATACCCCCTTCAAGCATCACCCAGATAAAACAATCAGGGTGTATAATTCTGGTCCTTCGAAAATAATTATATCCTGATAAAAGCATCAGGACTCACATATTGTCCTTCGAAACCATAACAGTCCTGATAAACTAATCAGGATACAACAAGAGTATTTTTAGCAATTCTTGAAAATTGTATGTACAGGATGTTTTACAAGATGTGGAATACAGAAAATAATTTTCTCAGTCTAGACCAGCGCTATCAACAAGTCATTATGAGTAAATATTAGGCATAGGCCTATACTCATTCCCTGAAATTGTCATCAAGATCCATGCAGGCTTTCAAGGATTATGCCGAATGAAAAATTTTTGATGAAATACATCCTGTATCTCTTAAACGAATATAGTTAGGACACATTGCGAACACTGATTTAGATTCACCAAAATGTCCTGCACCTGTACTGAAAGCCTGCACAATCATTCGTGAAACACCCTGTATATATCGAATACCACACCTATAATGGACGATTACGTTGGAGGACTGATAGTTAATTTAACGACAAATTTGATAATGTCCATCCGTGGGACCGTTTGTACGCACTGTAACTTTAGAAATTACTTAGTTACTAACTGCATAGCTGGGCATGATGCACCCAGTAGGTCTCAAAATAAAATCCTTCAAATTTTAATTATATAATAGAATATTTTACGAAAAACGAATTGAACCAAGTTTGAAGCCGCTTTAACTTTATGCCGAATTTCCTCCATATCAACCGAAGAAGCATAGATAGGCTTATTTTAACAAATTTTCTCTTTAAAGGGTTCTGTTAAAGTGCGTTACGCTGCCATAGCTGCCAAACCAGACTTTTTAGAAATTTCCTTTGAAAGCATTTAAAAAATCACTCATTTGTTGAATAATTTTATTTGGGAACACCCTGTATATTAGAAAATAATTTCCTGAGATACAGAATTGAAACTACAAAGGGCGTGCTTTCAAACGAAATTTCTAAAAGGTCGGGTTTGGCAGCTATGGAAGCGTAACGCACTATTGCAGGACCCTGTATACCTCGAGAACAACTCTCCATGTGCATCTTGGAATTTGTATACAAGGTGTTAAAAACAACTGTAAAAGAGCTCAAATACGTCTAGTTTGTTATATAAAACTTTTTCGAATTCACACCCTAGCTGAGTTATAAGCCCTTGAAAGGATGAATTGATTTTTCAGTTTTCAATTTTAATGTACCGACCCAAAATATTCAGACACATTCATTTTAAAAAGTATTAATATACGATACGTGGTATTAGTACCAATAATTTTTAAACCCGCTACTATATTTACTTGGGGTTGAAACAAACAAGCCCTTCTATAAATTATTCCATAACTTCTCAGACATTCGTGAAATTAGAAAAGTGAATATATTTTCCGAAAGAAAATGCAATTATGGAAATGTTTTGTCTCTCGTATTTAATTCGTAACTTCAGTAGTTTCGGAGGCAATTATTGAAATGTAAGATCAATTTTTCTACGGTTGATACCAGGACCCCGAGATATCTGTAACTTTTAACAACTTACCCCCCTTAACGGGGTGTGCAAGTCGGAATATTAAACTCATGAAACTGGGGAAGTTTCCGAAGATCCAGAAACATTTAATCTTGTAGGTAAAGTAAAATTAGCGAACAAACAAGATAAAAATTATTAAAACTTTGTGTGGGTCTGTGTAGGAAACTAGGATAGAATCCTAGAAAGCTGAGATTTGGTACCTAGGCTAGAACAAGCATACAAACAACAACAAAAAATGAGAAATTTATAATTTTCTCCCTCTATTCCCTTATTAAGGGGAGTGTAGTTTTGTATATAATTTTTATTAAATTCAATTACATTTGATGTAAATCCGGATGCAAAGATTCACAATAAGCTTTTACAGTTAAAAAGCTATCAGATCACATAAATATGGAAGCCTCTAGCTATACAAGCAGTTTTTCTAGAAGGTCGAAAAATATGGCTAGGCTAATTCATAGAACTATTGCATGACACACCTTTCTAACAGTGAAAGCTTCTTGTGAGACTTGGCAACCATCAGTTTTACATAAAATATTTTTGGTGCTAAAAGTATATCTGTAAGATAGTAAGTTTTCGAAAATATAATTTTTTGATGTACAATCATTTTCATTGAAATTCAATTGATACTTAAGGACTCAAAATGAGATAGCAGTTCACAAATGACTTATTAATTTTTTCACAGGAAGGATAATGAAAAAATATACTAATAGATGTATAAACATATTTCAACTGTATCCGCTTTGTATCCGCTTTGTGTGAGCTTTGTATCCGCTTTGAATCCGCTTTGTGTGAGCTTTGTATCCGCTTTGAATCCGCTTTGTATCAGCTTTGTATGAGCTTTGTATGAGCTTTGTATGAGCTTTGCATGAGCTTTGTATGAGCTTTGTATGCGCTTTGTATGAGCTTTGTATCCGCTTTGTATGCGCTTTGTATGAGCTTTGAATCCGCTCTGTATCAGTTTTGCATGAGCTTTGTATGAGCTTTGTATCCGCTTTGAATCCGCTTTGAATCCGCTTTGTATCAGCTTCGTATGAGCTTTGTATGAGCTTTGTATGAGCTTTGTATGAGCTTTGTATGAGCTTTGTATGCGCTTTGTATGAGCTTTGTATCCGCTTTGTATGCGCTTTGTATGAGCTTTGAATCCGCTTTGTATCAGTTTTGTATGAGCTTTGTATGAGCTTTGTATCCGCTTTGTATGAGCTTTGTATGCGCTTTGTATGAGCTTTGTATCCGCTTTGTATGAGCTTTGTATCCGCTTTGTATGAGCTTTGTATCCTCTCATCCGTTGTAAGTTTACTTTTGTAAGGCGAATTCTCCGTTTGGGCGGCAGACGAGCGTTACATGCAATGCTCGTAGACCCGTCCACACGGACATTTCGCCTTACATTACGCGTTACATTACACTCGTCTGGACCCAGCATTAGAATGAGTTATCGGACAAGCTTGAGCCCAATTCAGAATCACGTTCCTCTTCATCTTAAAACATAATAATGTCACACCTGGAAATAAACTTGCCATCCCTAATATATTTTTGTGTGTAGTGCTAAGAATGCCTGCTTGATCTGAGATGTTGGTTTGACATGCGTTGTCAAATTTTTGGATATTCGAAGTTCGAAATTGCTTCAATTAATTCAGTTGCTTTATTTATAGAAATTAAGAAAGAATTTACAAAATATTTGATGTGAGAGACTGGTTGACCAGAAGTTTGCTTAGTAGGTATATAGTTATTTTTGTCATGACTACAATTAACAGTGCTGTGCCTAAGCTTCCTGAAGGATACAGCAACTGTTTTGGCGCGCCAAAACAGTTGCTGTATCCTTCAGGAAGCTTAGGCACAGCACTGTTAATTGTAGTCATGACAAAAATAACTATATACCTACTAAGCAAACTTCTGGTCAACCAGTCTCTCACATCAAATATTTTGTAAATTCTTTCTTAATTTCTATAAATAAAGCAACTGAATTAATTGAAGCAATTTCGAACTTCGAATATCCAAAAATTTGACAACGCATGTCAAACCAACATCTCAGATCAAGCAGGCATTCTTAGCACTACACACAAAAATATATTAGGGATGGCAAGTTTATTTCCAGGTGTGACATTATTATGTTTTAAGATGAAGAGGAACGTGATTCTGAATTGGGCTCAAGCTTGTCCGATAACTCATTCTAATGCTGGGTCCAGACGAGTGTAATGTAACGCGTAATGTAAGGCGAAATGTCCGTGTGGACGGGTCTACGAGCATTGCATGTAACGCTCGTCTGCCGCCCAAACGGAGAATTCGCCTTACAAAAGTAAACTTACAACGGATGAGAGGATACAAAGCTCATACAAAGCGGATACAAAGCTCATACAAAGCGGATACAAAGCTCATACAAAGCGCATACAAAGCTCATACAAAGCGGATACAAAGCTCATACAAAGCTCATACAAAACTGATACAAAGCGGATTCAAAGCTCATACAAAGCGCATACAAAGCGGATACAAAGCTCATACAAAGCGCATACAAAGCTCATACAAAGCTCATACAAAGCTCATACAAAGCTCATACAAAGCTCATACGAAGCTGATACAAGCGGATTCAAAGCGGATTCAAAGCGGATACAAAGCTCATACAAAGCTCATGCAAAACTGATACAGAGCGGATTCAAAGCTCATACAAAGCGCATACAAAGCGGATACAAAGCTCATACAAAGCGCATACAAAGCTCATACAAAGCTCATGCAAAGCTCATACAAAGCTCATACAAAGCTCATACAAAGCTGATACAAAGCGGATTCAAAGCGGATACAAAGCTCACACAAAGCGGATTCAAAGCGGATACAAAGCTCACACAAAGCGGATACAAAGCGGATACAGTTGAAATATGTTTATACATCTATTAGTATATTTTTTCATTATCCTTCCTGTGAAAAAATTAATAAGTCATTTGTGAACTGCTATCTCATTTTGAGTCCTTAAGTATCAATTGAATTTCAATGAAAATGATTGTACATCAAAAAATTATATTTTCGAAAACTTACTATCTTACAGATATACTTTTAGCACCAAAAATATTTTATGTAAAACTGATGGTTGCCAAGTCTCACAAGAAGCTTTCACTGTTAGAAAGGTGTGTCATGCAATAGTTCTATGAATTAGCCTAGCCATATTTTTCGACCTTCTAGAAAAACTGCTTGTATAGCTAGAGGCTTCCATATTTATGTGATCTGATAGCTTTTTAACTGTAAAAGCTTATTGTGAATCTTTGCATCCGGATTTACATCAAATGTAATTGAATTTAATAAAATTATATACAAAACTACACTCCCCTTAATAAGGGAATAGAGGGAGAAAATTATAAATTTCTCATTTTTTGTTGTTGTTTGTATGCTTGTTCTAGCCTAGGTACCAAATCTCAGCTTTCTAGGATTCTATCCTAGTTTCCTACACAGACCCACACAAAGTTTTAATAATTTTTATCTTGTTTGTTCGCTAATTTTACTTTACCTACAAGATTAAATGTTTCTGGATCTTCGGAAACTTCCCCAGTTTCATGAGTTTAATATTCCGACTTGCACACCCCGTTAAGGGGGGTAAGTTGTTAAAAGTTACAGATATCTCGGGGTCCTGGTATCAACCGTAGAAAAATTGATCTTACATTTCAATAATTGCCTCCGAAACTACTGAAGTTACGAATTAAATACGAGAGACAAAACATTTCCATAATTGCATTTTCTTTCGGAAAATATATTCACTTTTCTAATTTCACGAATGTCTGAGAAGTTATGGAATAATTTATAGAAGGGCTTGTTTGTTTCAACCCCAAGTAAATATAGTAGCGGGTTTAAAAATTATTGGTACTAATACCACGTATCGTATATTAATACTTTTTAAAATGAATGTGTCTGAATATTTTGGGTCGGTACATTAAAATTGAAAACTGAAAAATCAATTCATCCTTTCAAGGGCTTATAACTCAGCTAGGGTGTGAATTCGAAAAAGTTTTATATAACAAACTAGACGTATTTGAGCTCTTTTACAGTTGTTTTTAACACCTTGTATACAAATTCCAAGATGCACATGGAGAGTTGTTCTCGAGGTATACAGGGTCCTGCAATAGTGCGTTACGCTTCCATAGCTGCCAAACCCGACCTTTTAGAAATTTCGTTTGAAAGCACGCCCTTTGTAGTTTCAATTCTGTATCTCAGGAAATTATTTTCTAATATACAGGGTGTTCCCAAATAAAATTATTCAACAAATGAGTGATTTTTAAATGCTTTCAAAGGAAATTTCTAAAAAGTCTGGTTTGGCAGCTATGGCAGCGTAACGCACTTTAACAGAACCCTTTAAGAGAAAATTTGTTAAAATAAGCCTATCTATGCTTCTTCGGTTGATATGGAGGAAATTCGGCATAAAGTTAAAGCGGCTTCAAACTTGGTTCAATTCGTTTTTCGTAAAATATTCTATTATATAATTAAAATTTGAAGGATTTTATTTTGAGACCTACTGGGTGCATCATGCCCAGCTATGCAGTTAGTAACTAAGTAATTTCTAAAGTTACAGTGCGTACAAACGGTCCCACGGATGGACATTATCAAATTTGTCGTTAAATAACTATCAGTCCTCCAACGTAATCGTCCATTATAGGTGTGGTATTCGATATATACAGGGTGTTTCACGAATGATTGTGCAGGCTTTCAGTACAGGTGCAGGACATTTTGGTGAATCTAAATCAGTGTTCGCAATGTGTCCTAACTATATTCGTTTAAGAGATACAGGATGTATTTCATCAAAAATTTTTCATTCGGCATAATCCTTGAAAGCCTGCATGGATCTTGATGACAATTTCAGGGAATGAGTATAGGCCTATGCCTAATATTTACTCATAATGACTTGTTGATAGCGCTGGTCTAGACTGAGAAAATTATTTTCTGTATTCCACATCTTGTAAAACATCCTGTACATACAATTTTCAAGAATTGCTAAAAATACTCTTGTTGTATCCTGATTAGTTTATCAGGACTGTTATGGTTTCGAAGGACAATATGTGAGTCCTGATGCTTTTATCAGGATATAATTATTTTCGAAGGACCAGAATTATACACCCTGATTGTTTTATCTGGGTGATGCTTGAAGGGGGTATACTTAACATTAAGCACCCAGTAGTAATCTCATTGATTACTGCGTAAGTTGTTACTTGTAATAAAGTAACAATTACGAGGATGGGAAGTGGTGAAATATTCGAACGCACTTTTAATAAACAATAACTGTATTTTGTTGTTACCGTTACTTCGATAACAAGCACGAATTATTGTACAATGCACTATTGATACAATATAAAATCTCCCTTCTATAGGAAAAGGGCAGAAGTGACTACTAAGTTGCCAACGAAGACAAGACAATGTTATTGTTTCGCGACAGATCAAGAATAGTTATGTCTCTTGCACTAAGAGCTGTAATAGTTACAATGTTATTTGTAGTAGTGAGTTGTTTCAGTCTCAAAATGTATATCAAAGCCCAGATAGAAGG